>OX291549.1:18261547-19635194 GCA_946406115.1 Apoda limacodes | reverse complement strand
GAATTATTTTGGTTCATAGCGTTAACTATACTCGACACCCGGCCGTTCTCGTTAGGCTCAACATCAGTCTTAGACGGTGTGCTATTCGTTGAACCAATTGCTTTTTCAGTGTTATACTGAGAATTCTGAGGTTCCACTCTCTGAAAAGGTGAAAAATCAAGTTATAACTTATTGAAACAATTTTAAAAATTATACTTCTAGTTGGTAGGCGAGACAATATAAGAAAATATATAATAAATTATATTTGTTTGTAGGTAACAAGCCAAGTACCTAGGCGACCGAAATTGCGTTTTTACAAAAATGTAACTCTTTCCTTATAAGCCTAAAACATCCCCACTGTTTATTTTAATTTTAATTTCAAATTCAACTTGATACCTTCATGCGTTCTTGAGTAAAAGGGTCGTGTCAGACAGACAGACAGAGAATGTGTTATAACTATAAATTACCGAATTTTTTTTTCCTATATTTGTGATGTAAGACGTTGCTTCGTGTGAAAATTCATGATTATAGGACAACGGCAAGTAGGTACCCCATAGGTTTTGATTTATTTGTGAATGTCAAAATATGCGACAAAATGGTCGTATTTCGGCCGTATTTTTTATTGCGTTTACTTAGAAGCTTGATTTTTTTACTGCTTCAAGGGTTCGCAGACCTTAGTATTTGATATTAATTTCAACTTGATACCTTCACGCGTTCCTGAGACAAAGGTCTTGACAGACAGACAGACAGACGGACAACAAAGTGATCCTATAAGGGTTTCTTTTTCCTTTTGAGGTACGAATCCCTAAAAAAAGACCTAAAAAATCGAAACCCCTGGGCCACTAATGACAAAAATACAAATATATAAGACGCAAATACATATATAGGTACCAAAATTATTCGTTTAAATATGTCTCCAGACAACCAAAATACTGAAAACATTTCTGGCATTATACAAAATTATACATCTGCTCCACCTGCTGTCTACATATAATAACGACAGTACAGCCATAACCTGTCGTTACAGGTATATGGTTAACTCGACATTAAAAGGTGTGAATGAAAGAGCGATACTTGGTCGCCGTAGCGCTACTTGACGATAAATAGTATAAATAAATGCGCTCGGTCACTTTACTCTAGCGTTAGTTTTAGATAGTAAACATAAAGAGTGCCTTAATCAGCGTCCTAGACGGTTATTAGCGTCCGAAAATGTCTATTCACAGAAATTAAAAATCATTTGGCTGGTGCACCCTAGCTACAGCATTAGTCCTGATTTCTAACAGTAAGAAAGGTGTAACCTGTGTTCTGTGCGTGAGGGTTCGTTCGACGACGATATCGACGGTGGAGTCAGGTGGAGTGTTCCGTAACAGCGAGACGACTTGCTGCTGGGTCAGACCTGCTGCACACACGCCGTTCACCGACACCAGCCGGTCACCGGCCCGCAGCCGCCCATCCGTTACAGCCGCCCCCTAAATATCACATTTATAGAATTACTTATATACCCCAGAAGGGTGAATTGGACGCAACCTGTATACACTCCCACAATGGCAATAGCTTATTGTGTCCTGTGTACAGTTGAGACTGCTCTGTAAACGTGTGAGTGCATGCGTAATTTATATAAAGTTAGCTTACTTCTCTATTTGTGCTATGACTTTACAATATTTACAATAATTTCAAAATCTATTTGTCAGTTACAACTATTGCCAAAAATTGTAATTCAAACTTACCTTTGGTAGAATATTTTTGATGTAAATAGGGCAATGACCACCAGTAGGGTTATCCCTCGTGGTGATGGTGAAGCCGAGACCTTTCTCTCCCTTCACTAGACTGACGGAGACAGTCTGCGTCGCGCCAGGCGGCACTTTACTGCTAGGGGACACTGGGACTTCTGTACCGGACACTGCACGCTCTCTGCTGCCTACTGACAACATTGTTATCATTGCATTTACAATATAATTTTAAAGTAAAGTCTTTATTTTTAGTGCCGGATTCATTTTACTGTGCCTGCTCTGTGTGTCTCTCTGTCACACTTTTAAAAAAATCTTGCAAACTTCTTTGTATTCTTAGTATTTAGTCTTACTTTTTTGTTTTGTTTATCAATACTGTAAGACATTGATTATTTCTTAGTGATGAATATATAAACTGTCTTTTTTTATATTTTGCAATTAGATACTTTTTTTATGTTGTGCTTGTACTTTATATTTCATGTCTTTATGTTTGTGATGGAAAGTGTCTTTCTATGAAAGGGAGGGCATTTTCCAATATTTTTATTGGACGCTGTAAAAGAAAGGGAGAAAAGAAATGCCCTTGCTGTGTTTCTTGCTGGTTCTTCTCAGTACAAGATCTCCCGCCCTATATACTTACGAACCGATAGCGTAGTGATATTCATAAGTGCTTAATTATTGTAGCCTAAATTGAATAAATGATATTGATTGATTGAATTGGCTTTTTTAGATAAAAAAAAATATGTTTCTTCTACGGGGACCTTTAATTTCTACTTTTGTTTTTTAACTAGGTACTAAAAAAACAAAGTTGAAATTGGACCGGCCATCGTTGGTAAACTGGACAGCGCAATTCCTATTCCGGTGTGAAGTAGGAAACTTTTGTGAGGCTATTGCGCAATCCATAGGACCGATTACACAACGTGACGTCTGTGGGGCAGACATGTATTTCTTTCAACTCGCTTCTTAGATAATCAATGGTCTACTTTCAGAGCATGAGAAATGAAAAAGAACTTACCTTCAGGTAAGAGATCGAGTGGACGCTCCTGCACAGGATGCACGCTAGCTACATTATTGACTCCTGACACCCACCGCAACATATCTTCCACCCTGTTGAATTAATTATCACACAAATTATACATGTACTGAAACACACTGCAATATTTATTCATAGTTTTAAAAGTATTTTTTCGTGGTGAACTTTATAATTAGGGTTCCGTAGCCAAATAGCAAAAACGCAACCCTTATAGATTCATACCCGCACATCTGTCCGTTTACTTATACTTATACTTTCAGGGTCTCATAATGCGGGATATCATCGTTAGATATGTCCTCAAAAAATAGGCCAAGTGCGAGTTGGACTTACGTACGAAGGGTTCCGTATTTTTTTCTATAAAAATGGCAAAAAAATCACGTTTGTTTTATGGGAGCCCCCCTTAAATATTTGTTTTATATTAATTTAATTATTTATTTTTTACTATACAACTAAATATTCTGTGCATATTTTAAGCGTCTACCTGTTGCCGTTATAAATATCGAGCAAAAAAATCACGTTTACAACAAACGTGGATAAACGATGGGAGCCACTTTAAATATTTATTTTATTCTGTTTTTTATTATTTGTTGTTATAGCGGCAATAGAAATACATCTTCTGTGAAAATTTCAACGGTTTCGCTATCATGTACTGGTGACAGACGGGCGGACGGACGGACAGCGGAGCCTAAGTAATAGGGTTTCGCTAATTACCCTTCGGGTACGAAACCCTAAAAATGTTAGTGGTTTCTAAGTAGTTTTTAGCGTAGAATTATTTGCGAGTTGCTTGCAAATAAAAACAAAATGTGTTTCAGTCCCCCGTTTTAAAAAGAATGTTCTAATAATCTGCAAAAATAAGTTTAAATAAGTGCGTGTCGTACAGGCAGAAAGTTAGGATGCTGTAGAATGAGAATTATTGCGAATATCTAAAAAAAAATTAAATCTTTTTTACAACTTTAAAAACCAATAACGCATTACATTACATATACAATTAAGACAAAAAAATACTTTGAGTCTACAAACGCATTTTTAAGACCGACCAATTCACGATATCCCACACAAAAACTTATAATCCCTCATCATGTTTTTTTTTTCCAAATTTTATTACAAAATGTAATGGACGTTCATATAAGATATGCTTCTGTAAATTTTCATGAGAATTAATTAAATGCCGGCGTAAGACATACGACGTAATAATGGCGAAACTATAATCCTTCTGTTTTTGACATTTGGCTACGGAACTCCAAAAACTAAAAGACAAACCTGTGATTTTGTTGGTTGTTAACTATTGTGTCTTGTCCTAAAGGTTCTCTGCGAGCATCTCGAGGAAGACTTTTGCTGCCATAAGTTGGTATCCGTTCCGCTGCGTCTAACCAAACACCACTCCTGAAAAACAATACAAAAACAGAAAATAGTGTGAGATATCATTTCGTATATCTCTATCATATAATAGGAAATAATTAAACTGGCTCATTAACATTCGTTTATCGGTAGCGATATGCGAAGTTAAGCAACGCCGGGCGTGGTCACTACTTAGATGGGTGACCGCCTTGTGGCACATTTTTTTGAGGTCCTCCGTGCTTCGGTAAGTTTACATACCCTGGCTGTTTAGCAATAGTAAAAACAAAGACTAACAAACAATAAAGACTGGTAACTGAAAAATTATAGAAAGACTAAAAAACAAACAATAAAGACTGGTAACTGAAAAATTATAGATGCGACGTCGACTTGATATTCAGTGCTTTAATGTCTCGTATATATCTCCGTAATTTAAATTCAAATTATGAAATTAAAACTAATATCAATTATTATAATATTATAAGTAGTAATTTCAGCAACACGTTTCGAAATATATGTACTTGCAACATTATAACATGACTAACCGTACTAAAAACGACACACTGTTGCTAGATGACGCTGATTGACAATAGTACTTAGATGCTGAAATTACAAATAGATGGCGCTCTGTGCTGTACATTCATTATCTTTTCACTCGTAATTTGCTTGAAATATTATGCTGTTTAATATTATTTTCTTCTGTTCGGGTTCTATTCATGTCAAAATTGTTGTGAAATCAGCTTCCAGCGAAGGAAAGTAAGAGCAATTAGAATTTTCTAGGGAATACAGTAAGGAGTTCTTTAAGACAGCAGTAATTAGATTGTTTAAAGCGCATAAACAATACATACCCCTGTCCAGAGAACTGCATAGAGAGCCGGTTAGACTGTCGGTGAAAGTGCTGAGGGGTTTGCAGCCGGTCGGGTGGAGGGTCAGGTGCTGCTGGTAACGGCTTCGGCCGGCCCTGGTCTTCGCGACACACCACCGCCGCTGACCACCGCTTCGTTGGCTCACCCACCTTAAACAAAACACAATGAGACGGTTTAGCAAATATATATGTGGAGGAAGAATCTTATTTTAAATCCATATGGTTATTGCACTCGTTGGGAACTGTGATGAAGTGTAATGCCGAATTATGGATGTGCACCACTGCAGTGACGTAAGCAAAGAGACGGCGCTATACAATTACAATATAGGTAATCGCTGCTTTTTGTTTTTAAGATTCAATCAAAAATTATGCTGAAACAAAGTCTTTTAGAAGAAATAAAAATGAGTGTAAAAAGATATTTTTGGAAAAAGTAAATTTGAGCACTTCAAGCATATCTAGCTAAACAATCTCGATGAGAATTTTAATGACGAATCTAGAAGGGTTCCTTTTTTTGCCATTTGGCTACTGAAACCTAAAAGTGGCTTAGCAATTTAAAAAATTATCGTGTACCTAATCGTTAGATGGCAACAGTTCATGTATCGTAATGTAGGATATGGAGGGATGAGTTCTTATATGACTACACGTGCAAGACAAAGAAATATACATAAAAATATAATGGTATATAAGGTACTCGAACGAAATAATGATTAAGTAATTAGATTCAATCCCAACTAAAATTTAAAAAATAAGAAATAACAAAAGTATTTAATTTCTATTTCAGTTTGCTTATTGTGCTTTATATTTCATGTTTTTTTATGTTTGTAATGGAAAGTGTCCTTTTATGATAGGGAGGACATTTTCCAATATTTTAATTGGACGCTGTAAGAGAAAGGGAGAAAAGAAATGCCCTTGCTAAATTTCATGCCGGTTCTTCTCAGAACAAGGTCTCCCGCCCTGTAGACTTACAAACCGATGGCGTAGTGACATTCATAAGTGCTCAATTATTGTAGCCTAAACTGAATAAATTAAATTGAATTTGAAAATTTGAATATTGCATGCAAAGTTCATAGGTTGGAAGCTGCTGGAAAAGAAAAGGGCAGATAAAAATTAATAAATAATCTAAATCAAATTCAAGGTTAGTAAATGACAATCGCTAAATGTATTTATGAAAAAGGTTTTTTAAAGCAATAAGTATTTGAAATAGTAATTACAAATTACATTCTGAGGCACTAATTGAAATACAAATACGTATTTCCATTACAAGTTATTCAAATACTGCCCAGCTCTGTGTGTAGTGACTTAGTGCAGCGTGGTGTAGTGACTGACTGCCGTGTGACTTACAAGAACCAACAATAATACCTGCGCGTGGTGAGGCAAGGTTTCCTGGTGTAACGTGGGTTCGCTGCCACGGCGCACCTGCAGACCTGCAGCACCGTCCTCCAGCTCCCCGGCGCACACCTCCACACAGGAGTCGGTCGCCGGCACACGCATGCTGCCACCAATACCACCTCCACCCTGCACATTACATTGTCCACAATTAAAAAACTATTTATGGTTGCAAGACCTCGCTGCTAACTATATTATTGGCTCCGACAATGACATTGAATATACCGCTAAATAGCTATACCGGCGTAGGTATCGAGTGTATCGCATCTGACTCGCGACTGGCAGGTATACTAAGTTGCCAGGGGCTTATGCGACATATGACGCAACTGTAAATCACTTGTTTGCAGTGGCTAGGCTTCCTCCAATAAAACGGCATCAACTAACTCTTAACCCTAATATTCTTAAACCAAGTCATCAAAGGTATTCGCACCTATGTAACATTTAGATATGTAATGACTCTTTTTATTATTGAGTATGCCCTGATTCGGCCACCGCACACCGCAACGCAACAGTCGCAAAATTACTCATCCTAAACAAAGGTCAATTTTTAAAAAAGAATTATTTTTTATGTGTATAAAATTTACACTACTATTTTTAGTCCTATGTCAATAGCAAATCCCAATGAGCAATTAAAATGAACTAGAAATTGAGTTAGGAATATATAAGTTTAATACAAAGGATTTGCTAAAAAATTAAAAAAAATCGGCTGTGTGCGTGTCGAACACGCACTGAATTAGGGTTCCGTAGAGTAAGCATTATTACGGATTACTAAAAAACTTGTGAACCATTGTGTTCAAAACAATTTTGATACATTTATGTAATTAATAATGTTTTATTATCGTGACTTTTCTTAGATTTTTAAAAGATGAGGCTTGTAAGCTGGAGAGATGCAAACTTTTCCATTTTCCATTGGATTTCAACAATAACTCGCAAGTTACCTAAACAACTACAATCCTTCAGCTTAATGTAAGGAGAGCTTTCCTTAAAAAAAATCTTATTTTTATTACTAAAATGTATAGCGGTTCATATAAAACACCTTTCTGTAAATTTTAATAAGAATCGATGCAAGAACGGATCCGCTTTTTCCATTTGGCTAGAGAACTCTTGAAATCCGCCAGTGTACCTATACGCACCGGCTCAACTGCCGGCGTACCGGCACTGCCTGTACCGCTTGTACCAATATGTTTTAGTAGCTGAAAAGAGTTTTTTTTGGTAAAAGTTTCAACAATGCGTTTTACAACTTTCAGGGCAATATTTCCATTTTTTCTTTCCATAAAAACCTGATTCGAATTATTACGAACATTTAATAACCCACATTGGTCCATTCGTTTCGTATCATGCGCTTAGCAATAAACAGCATTTAATTTTAATATTAATAAATTAAATAATTAATTAACACAGAGACAAGTCATCTTACTTTTACACGGCAAGGCAACCTGAAATGCGTTTTTTTAAAAGCCCTATCTAAGATATCCCACACTGTGGGTTGCGCGTAAAAAAAGTTTTTCATCCCTATTCAATAGAGGGAGGTATGAAGAGCCTAAAATTTTTTTTTCTTAATTTTCATATGACGGGTAAACTGCTGAACCGAACGCAATATCTTATGTGATTCGGATGCCTTACAATACCTAATCAAAGAGAATATTTAATTTTACCTCCTCCGTTATCTATTTACATGCTACCTATACATATACAAATGGCGGCAGAAAATACATAGTTCCCTGCATAATTAAAAGATTACAGGTATTCCTACCACTATCACGTATAGATCAAACAAGCAAACCTATAAACTTTGCAATAAAAGATAACCAAAATTAATCTGGAGGCCCCATAACTTAAATTTATGAAATGTACGTAAGTAAAATAGATAACATTTTCAACAACTTACCTCTTTAGATTCCTGGGGATAACAATTTGAAAAACACGAGCCCATCCTAAAGTGACTTCCTAATGATAAACGGAAATGGTGTGATTTACTTTTTCTGCAGCTTGTCGTCGCCGACATATTACTTCGAAATGAAAGGAACTAGTACTTAAAATATTATCCAAATGAAAAACAAGTCTCGACATGAAACTCTGGAAACTGTGGTTTGCCGCCAATGTTTTTTTTTTTCTAGCTCGGTATTTGCGAAACACAATGACCTGTATTATTGTTTTGGAAGTTTTTTTTAAATGCATAGTAGGTAGAACCAAAGACGTTAGTAGTACCTAAGGTAGGTTGGTGCCTTCTAGGACCTACCTACCTAGTCTGCATCCAACCAAAAAATAGAAATGGATTTTTTTAGGGTTCCTTATCTAATTGTTCAAAACGAGTATGCCTGTACGTGTGTCCGTATATATGTATACTAGCATTTATCTGCGGCTTTGCTTGTGCAGAATTGAATCATCACTGCGATATTAATACTGAAATCCCCTTAATTAATTGGCACAAAAATATTCTACATATGTTATTCTAGGTTGACAGGGGTAGCTTGGGGGACATACACATATATATGTCACCGTAAAATTGTAAATAACATACAATATTTTGAAATTGGAAGTAGAAAAAGATTTCCTTGTAATTTTATTTACTAACATAAAATAACATACCTACATCCTAGTTAAAAAAAAACCTCACTGTAGGTGGGTAGTTAAGCAGACACTTTTTAACACGTAGGAAATCATCTATTAGATATCCAAGTTCAGTACTATATATGTCACCGTAAAATTGTAAATAACGTTAGGTTATAATCTATCTAGTAAGATTGTATACTATGGAACAAAAAATAGTATAAAAAGTACTTTTTAGATTATGTGAAACATATTCGATCGCTCCGCTCGCTTCGCTCGCTCCGCATCTATGTGATCACAAGAGAAACTGAACCTAACCTACCCAAAAAGATTTATACAGTGCGATTTCTGCTTTATTTTGTTCCATAGTATACAATCTCACTAGATAGATTATAACCTAACGTTATTTACAATTTTACGGTGACATATATAGTACTGAACTTGGATATCTATGATTGCGTCTCTTTCTATAGATGATTTCCTACGTGTTAAAAAGTGTCTGCGGAACTACCCACCTACAGTGAGGTTTTTTTTTTAACTAGGATGTAGGTATGTTATTTTATGTTAGTAAATAAAATTACAAGGAAATCTTTTTCTACTTCCAATTTCAAAATATTGTCACTAATGAAATACTACTTCTCTCTATTCACAATGCCAATAAAGAATAATAAAGAAGAATAAATTCATGATTTTTACCGAAAAATCAATTTTTGAAAAGTATCTTTTCGGTATTTCGCTTTTTAACCGACTTTAAAAAAAGCAGGATGTTCTCAAGTGGGATGTTTGTATTTTGAACGATATTTTTGTATATAAATTTAATTATATAGAAGAGTAATTTGCTTACCTAATTTTTCGGTTGAAAATAAGGTAATTTTTTTTGTATTTTCTTTATAAAACATCGAAATATAATATTTCGCTTTGAAATTCTTCCGATCACTCGTATGACCACTGCTAAGATTTTTAAGATTTTGCAAGCTGCAATTCCTAGACCCTCCGTCTCTAAGCCTAATAACAATTTTTTTATACTACTAAGATGGCAAACAAGCTTGCGGTCCGCTTGATGGTAAGCGGTCACCGCACCCAATAATGGACGCTTGCAACGTCACTAGCGCGTTGTAGACCCTTAAAACATCTAATTACCATGGGCGTAGCCAGGAACACCCAGGTGGGGCTGCCGCCCCACCCTAGACTAGCCAAAAATCGTATAACCTCGAGAATTTTGCTTGTACAGTACATTTTTCCCATATGCAAATAATATTTTCTACCAGATTTGCCCCATCCAAGCCTGGTCTGCCCCATCCTAGCTAAAAAGCTGGCTACGCCCATGCTAATTACTTCTTTCTTTAAGAACACACCATACTGTAGTCCAAATATACAAATCTACCAATGCTTACTACATTCAGTTCCTACTTCATCATCATACCTACTTTGATCAACTGCTGGAGGTAAAAATAAGCCGCCTTGATGGCGCGCCTCTTTTCGCGGTCCTCTGCCTTCCGCATATACCTATTACCCGTTATCCTTTTAGGGTCATCTGTCCATCGAGTTTCTTGTCCCGTTTGACTTTCCGATAGGCGGTTTCTACTGTAAGACACGTTTGCACCATCGGCTCTTAGTATTTAAAAAAATATGTAATTATTAATATTAAGTACTTACTCGAAACATATCAGGAGAGGCGGTACCGGCTGAAGACCCGCTGGCGCCGTCAGCTTGCGCGGCGCGAGGCTGCGGCGCTGAGCCAGCACACTCCGCGGCGAGGGTCTCGCGGTCATCGGCCACATCGCGGACTCGGTCGTCCGGGTCCAGGATGCCACCTGAACTGGCACGCAGCGCCCGCACGCCCACCCATGTCTCCGGACCCTGAAATGTTACAGACTTAATTTATACACACAGTCGTTTCTATTCAAGGAAAAAAAAATCTCGATTTTTCGACCCCCCTCCCTCTTTGGTGAGACATCATGAGATTTGGCTCGAACCCCTCCGCCTACCCTAATCTAATTTTTTTTTTAATGCGTATCGTTAGTGTAAAGTGAGATTGCGTGAGATTCTGATCGACCCTAAACGCTTACGTAATTTATGGACGCCCCCTAATAATCTACGTGACGATAGGTCATGCCTTAAAAGTGGGGACGTCATGATAAAAAAGGAAGAACGTCTTCACTACGTTTATTTGTGACTGAATTATCAGATGTCTTGTATCAGCCAGATGGTTTTATCCGATGAGTATACATAGATAATGCACGTAGCATATGTTACTTATAACGGAAGACCGCGTTGTGGATAACAGATAGATAACTGTAGGTATATACATATACATAGCAGTGTATGTATAGTGTGTGAAACATCCACTTTATCAACCTTTCAATGCAGCTGAATGCTTTTCTTAACGATAACATCATAAACATACCAAAGATAGAAGCCTGAATGTGAAAATGTTCCCACGCAGGATTGCTTTACGTTATTCAATCTGCTCACTCAATGAACTGAATTTTGAATGCTCAGAACTATAGGTATAGGTAGGTAGAAGAGTCTTTATGTTTTGTCAATGATTTGTCAGGATTGTGAAAAAAGCAATTCATGTCTACCTTAAACAAAATCTCTTTTGTATTGAAGCCACAGACGCAAATAGGCTTTGATCATCGGATCCATACTGTTTTCTATATGCTGTCTACCGCTGAAGTATTACATACAGTTCTTTTGAGAATTTATCAAAAGAACTGAGTGGTATAGGCAAATGGTTGGTCGTAGGACTGCCATGTCGAAGGTCCTGGGTTCGATTTATGAATTGCGCAGTTGTTTTGACTCTTGTTTGTGCCCGGTACGGCGGTAGGCTTAACTACACCTTTTAAGTTTGTGTGACGGAATGCCATCGGTGAAATGTGGAAGTTACGAACGTTGTCTGTTATATCTCTGACCACACTTTCAGAGATAAAATGTCGTGACGGTATTATTAAAAAAAAATGGTGATTACTAAATACCCAAGTGACAGTTCTCCGCTGCCTCTCCTTTCGAGCCGCAAGTCGGGCTAATTTTTTGAACCTGGGCGGGGGCACCGGTTGCGCTATAGTCGCCCCTGACTTCAACATGTTGAACACCCATCACCATCACCACCACACACATCAGACACTAACATTTTATCAAGAAAACATCATTTTCACTTGCTTTGATTGACAAAGTAACGAAACGAGCTTATTACACTGTATGGTTATACCTAATACCAGAGAATATCTCTAACACAATATTCTAGTTGCAGAATCCCGACAACTATTCGTGCCACCAAGAAGGTTAAGAACAATGAAAGCATTTAAATCAAAGAAGCCAATAAGCGCAGGCAGGTCGCTAGCAAAACCTTGGCCTTCGTGCGCCACTGCCCTATTCAGCCTCGAGCTGATGAGCATCGCAACAGATGTTCTTCCCTAAATAAGAAACATGAATCACAAGTATAACGACTTAATTTAGCAAAAACCGGTTTTAAATGAATAACGTAGGCCGTCAATTAAAAATTATGGACATAAACAAATCCCAGAATGTATTGGTCCGTTATATAATGTGTATAACAGTTAACAGTTAATGAAATTGTTAGACAGGTAGTAGAAGGTGTTTATTGTGTTGTTTAACCTTAAATGGTTTTGCAGTCAGTACGTAGGTGTAAAAGCTATTTTATCTGAAGTAGTTAACATAAACTACGTACATAAAGTATACTATTTTGTGATATATTTTTCCCTGTATTTTTAGAACGTAGTTTTTAAAAATAACAT
Organism: Apoda limacodes; assembly: GCA_946406115.1. Taxonomy (NCBI): domain Eukaryota; kingdom Metazoa; phylum Arthropoda; class Insecta; order Lepidoptera; family Limacodidae; genus Apoda; species Apoda limacodes. The sequence goes on along the minus strand of OX291549.1, from coordinate 19,622,564 downwards.
AATAACCATACAAATTAACGTAACGATAAATTTTATAGATCTTTTACGGATTGTATGTCGTGTTTGTGCGAATTACCTCATCATTTGAAGCGACACCTACCACATTCAAATTACTTCCAAGAACTGTTTTAAACTATTACTAAATTCTTCCGTCCGCAATTAATATTAAATTTACTGTGATTGTATTCCATACTTATTTGTTGTTAGTTACAATAGGAGATAGTCGTCTAAGCCAGAAGACGTTCGCTGTTGGACGTAACGTAGGCCTACCCCATATTATGTATCCAAAATTGCTGGTTTTGAGCTATTCCACAAAAATCTATGCAACACCCCACTTCAATACTTTGAAGACTCAAATGCTGAATGAGTGCAGATTTGCATCGTGGAATAGTGCTAGGTCGTCTTTCTGCCTTGTAGGAGACCGTCCCACGCCACTTCTTCTTTAATAGATGCCTATGTTTATTTATTAAGTATTATGAATTATTAAGGGTCGGCAACGCGCAAGTGATACCCCTGGTGTTGCAAGCGTCCATAGGCTACGGTGACCGCTTACCATCAGGCGGGCCGTAAGCTTGTTTGCCACCTTAGTGGTATATAAAAAAAAAAAAAAAATCTACAAACAATATGCAAGTACATACATAATATTATGAACCAAGAGACCCTTTTTGTCCTCAGCATGCTATCGGAAGTTTATATGTTTATGGTGTGAATGCAAAATGTTCGTGTGTTGACTAATAAACAGTTTCATAAGCGTCAGGGAACATGATCTTTTGTACTGATTTTGCACGTATACTTACTTAATTATCTACAATAATAATTACGCAAGTTTATTTTTAAAACACGTGTTTTTAATCACACACAAAATATTTTTGGAACAGATGTCGACACCATGTTTGTTATCAAATGAAAAGTTTAGCCAACTATAAATGGTTATTACTAAAATGTACTAGACCCAAAATTTTTATGTCAATTTGTTCTCTTTAGATTCAAATTATTGTACCGTCTGATGGTAAGCGGTCACAGTAGCCTATGGACGCTTGTATGTGATGACTCTTTTAAAATCAAATAACTTCTTTCTTGAATAGCCCCATACTGTAGTCCTTAGAGAGAAGTCAAAGTTCAAGTCATTTATATATAAGGTATACCTGAGCCGCTGGTTACCCTCTTCAGAGGAAAAGAGCCTTGACGCCACACATACATACATGTATGTTAAAGCAAGAAACTGACTAAATAGCCCCAACCAAAACCGCTGGAAACAAACACTTGCTGTTACTTAGGCAGACTTAGGTATACGACACAGGCAATCAATAAAAACATCTAAGGTGGTAAAAGAGACAGTTGAAATTGTAAGGGTCTAAAACTTAAATCGGATATATATCACCTGGGCTTGTACCTAGGCAAAGATTGACCAGGCTGCACATGTTGGCACCTAGGCAAAAAATCTTCAATGATTTTATAAGTTGAAAGATACATTATTCCGGACGGACATGTAGGTAATATAAAAGGAGAGGTACAATAACGAAACAACTTTCGCCGAGTCAGCTAGTTATAAATAAAAATGTCTGTATGTTTATTGTGTGTTTATTGTGCGCCGTTACTACCAAATGGATTAAAAATACATAGTTCCTAAAAGAGGAACTCTGGAAAAATGTTACAGATGCTGAAAATAAAAAACGCAAAACGTTCGACAGGAGTACGATGCAACTATAAAGCTGTACTCTTCATTCTTCATAACAAAGTGAAGAGTTGGCAACATTCTTTTACTATTTGAGTCTCCAAAAGAATGCTGGAATACATAATTGATTGAAGAGGGGATTTGCCGTGTGAAGAATCTAAAGAGAGTTTCGTGGAATAGTCCACGCGAGAAAATAAGCTCCAAGTCGCTTCGATAAGCTAGCCGTTTCTTTGCGCGATTAACCTGAAAGGTTTTCTCTCAGGACTACAGTATGGGGTTCTTGAAGAATGATTTTTTTAGATTTTGAAGGGTCGGCAACGCGGGAGCGATGCCCCAGGTGTTGCAAGCGTCCATAGGCTACGGTGACCGCTTATCATCAGGCGAAGAAAGAAATGAGGAAGCTCCCTGAAACCAAAAGCCACCGGCATAGCGTAAATACTTACCAATCTGAAGTTGCGATAGACATATATAATGGTAGGGTGAAGGGTTCTTAAGTGACTGGAAGACGTAGCGTGGGATGACCGGCGTGGTTAAAGCCGCAGGAAGCTACTAGTTCCAGACGGCTAAAGATTGGCCCTTATTGGAAACATATGGAGTTTCCTTTCAGCAGTGGACGTTTATAGGCTTAAACGATGATGAGGATGCTACATTTACAATCCAGTAAAGCAATATTATTGAAGATAAATGAGCACAGCTGCATACAAAAGCTATGGTAATTGATAATTGCATTTTCTTGTTGGACACAAGGTACAAAGCGATAGATTGATGGATCTCGTACTTAACACAAGTCAAGGCAAACAACGCGTACGATCGACGCGGTCACTTGCGCTCCAACTCGCGAAGTTATTATGCAAATATGCGTTAATGCAACCGTCAACCACTAACTCGAATTCATACTCTTTGATTTGGTAATTTTCGCACATTTGTCACTTTCTACAGAAGACCATAACTTTCATTAAGTTACATCCTAATTAGTGGTTTATTTTAAAATGTTGCTCGAATTTAATTATAATAACCCATTCAAAGTGTAATATCTTTATAAATGTCTATTTAATAATGAGTTAACATGTACAATATATCTTTAATTAATTGATAACTTCTCTTATTCATAATTTATTTTAATTTTAATTTCAATGCGATAATTTATTTTTTTAAGTATTACACATACTTAAGGTTTCTTTTTAAAATAAACTAATTTAGAATTAGGTACAGTTGGTATACCAGCCTATACGACACTTAATTATGTACTCTTTATAAAAGTAACTGCTGTGTATAATTATTGCGTTTTTTAAGTGTATAAGTAGAAGGTATCTTTATATTTATAGCTTTATTTATTTATCGTAACGCTACCACTAAGTGACGTTAATGTATATAAAATTGCTCTTTTTCAGGTCTATGACAAATATAATAGATATAAATGTTAGACTCTACCTACATAATCTACGAATGGTAATAATTAACGGTACCTACGTCTGTTCCTACAGACCGTATACCTAACCTCTAATATTTAATCTACTGTCGAATCAAACTAATTTCATATCAACTAAGCAAAATATTTCGATAAATAACTTATATTATCCAGTAGTTGTTCAACAAATACCCAACAATGGCAAAAACTTTTTTGTTTTTTTTTTATTTAATAATCTATAGGCTTCACATTTCACAAAAAAAATCACAAAACAACACAAATTTTTGCTACAAACAGTTGGAAAACGATGGTGAAGCTAATAATATTCGCGATATAAGAATGCAGGCACGCTGTTGCGGTGCCGCGGCGCGAACCAGACTGAGACGGTGCAGTGTTTAGTAGAAACGCGAATCATCATCATACAATATAAAAATGAGATTTCATTATAAAAGGTAATTTCATTGAGCTGTTGATTGTTTAAAGACTTCATGGTTGACGAGCAAAGTAGGAAGAAACACTAAGCTAGTGCAATCTCATTATCTACGGCTGTAGAGTGAAGACTTTTATAATGCTGCGTAGGCTACTGCCAGTGCAGAGTCAAGAGCTTAAGAGATTTGTGATAGAATGTTATTACCTTGCAAATCCGCTAAAAACAATTCAGTAACACTTACGTACAGAAAAACTACATCCATATGTGTAGGAGTGCACCTCCCCCCCTTCCTCGTTGGTGAAGGTATAGCGCACGAACAACTTGCTTCTCCTGAAGATGCTTCATGTTGAGGCGAAACACATGTCGAGTTTTGTTAGCAATTTAGTGGTGTAATGTTATAGTGAAGTTGGCATCGTCAACATAAGGAGGGGGGGAGGCAGTTGCACATGTCCTACTGTCCTTCACATGTGGGTGGTGTACTTCTGAACGTGAGTGCTACTGAATTGTTTTTAGCGTATTTGCAAGGTAACAATAATAAATTATATCATAATAATGATTTTCTGCAAAGTCAGTTTTAAGAGACATGTAGTGGACGATGATTGTTGAAGTTAGCTGAACGATCCAACGCGAAAATTAACCGTAATTTACGTATACGTGATATAACCAATAGTCCAAAATAAATAACGTTAGTACAATTACAATTTAATTGCAGTGGAGTACGTAAATTGCCACACTTATAAATATATTATATCTTTGAAGTAATACCGAAAACACACATTAATTTAGGGTTCTGTAAAATGGGAATTATGGCGGATATTTAAAAAACCTGTAAACCGATTTGGTTCAAATCTACGAATGGTATTGAATAATGAATGGGTACCTTTACACAAACCGTTTACCCCTAAACACTATGTCCAATCAAACTAATTTAATATGAACTAAGTGAAATATTTCGATTTTTAACTAATCTATGTTCATAATTTTATAGTTTTAAATAAGAATTCAGTTACAGGTCCAACAAATACCCAACAAGTGCATTAATTTTAAATAATTTAAATATTTTTTTAGGACTACGTACCCAGAGGGTACAAACGGAGCCCTAGTTACTAAGCCTACGCTGTCCGTTCGTCTGTCTGTCCAACTTTTAAAAGGCTGCATCTTTAAGACCGAAATAAGTAGAAGCCTGATTTATTTACAGAATATGTGATATAATGGGGGATTATCTAACAAATAATAATAAATAAAGAAGTAAAAATTTAAGAGGGGGTTTGTCCCTATACAAGAAATACATTTTCGTTGGTTTTCTATATCGTAAAAACAGGAATACATACAAACTTCAAACTTGCAGTGAAAAATAGTGTGAACGTTAAAGTATAACAACAAATTATAAAAACCGGCTAAGTGTCAAACGGGCCAAAGACATTTTAAATCACCGGTACAACGCCATCTAGCAATATTATTAAGAGAAACAGTAACATATTTGTTTGGGGATTCCTCATACAAGATACAAATTTGCGGTCACCCATCCTATCACTGACCAAGCCCACCGTTGCTTAACTTTACTTGTATGTATATCCAACAAAAAAATGTGTAATTGTTTATCAACTGTTAATAACATAGGTAGTTGCTTTATCGTGAAAGCAGTTACACATACTAGATTTAATCTTGCAGCTATAGTTTGTGTGAGCTCTAAAGTGTAACACCAAATAAAAGAGAAACACTAACATATATGTTTGTTCGAAATGATATTCAAAGCTAAGCAACGTCGGGCTTGGTCTGTACTTGGATGCTTGACCGCTTAGCGGCACACTTTTTTGGTGTTTGTGTTTGTAAATTACGTGAATGATAGTAGGTACGGAACCCTCGGTACGCGAGTCCAACTAGCACTTGGCCAGTTTTTTATATATATGGTAGCATGGGGCTTGACTCTAACAAAATTAGCACTTTGAAGCTTAATATTTCGCAAACGACTCCTGAATAGATTTCACTTTATCCATCCATTATGTAAGAACCACTGTACTTGTCGATGTAATTGTTTCCTTTTTTTCTTCCCAGTGCAAATTCCTTAACTCTATTATTAGTTTCTTCCTTTAAATCCTCTTTTAGTTGGACAGTATAGTTTCTTTTAGGTCCTCCACACTTTCTTTCAGTCTCCAATTTTCCTTACATTATATTTTTATTATAAAATGGTCAAGACAAATCAAATGCCCTATCCTATGTTTTCTTACAGCCGCAATATTTTTGAACGACCTATCCAACAACACTACGGGATAGTCGGGAAAAAAATCCTTTCTATTTTCACGGGATTTGGCTCTATAAGTAATTTAAATTACATATGGCATTAAACACACGCATGTACCAAATAGATATACGTATAAGCTAACCTATTTAAACTAAGCCTAGTAAAATTAAAGATATTAACCTCAATAGATAACGTTTAATAACTAATTAGGTATGTAAGTAAACTTATTTATCTCACTTTACTAATTACTGTCTTATCAGTAATTTGGTACCTGTCTCTGTGCTTACATAAAATAGAACAGAAACCAATCCTTACCCATCTCATACGTCCCTACTATTGGAATATTAGGCCCTGTTCTCACGAGAGTTTAAATAGCATCGCGTTAAAATCCGACGTTGACGCTATTTTACGCTCAATTCAATTTAACCTCCAACCATCCAACGCTCAACTTCGAAAATCCAAAAGTGCTCGATAAAAAGGCGCCACGCTTTAAAACCGCCTTCGTGTGTATAAAGACATAGCTATCGTGTTGTGCCATTTGAACGTGTTTTAAACGCCCGTTGAAAAAGCGCTGGTGCAGATGAGGCCTTATCTTAGGCAAGAGGAGAAAAAAACTTAATAATTAGAAATGAATTATAATAAGTATTCGAGTTTAGAATTGTAGGCACTACAACGCGCTATTCAATAGGTGTCTCCATCCATCATTTAGTTTTTATCGCGAGGTCCGGCGACAACAAATTATCTCTATGACAGAAAAATAAGTAGATTAGTTTAATATATCAGTATAGTTTGGATTATCAAACACGCACGGCTGTATTAGCATAGTGTGCTCCTGAGTTATGTCCTGTACTCACGCGCCTCTTCGCGCTTTCCTACCACACTAGGCAATTTCCGTCTACATGGAAGACTGCGAATGTGCACCCGGTGCCCAAAAAGGGCGATAGATCAGATCCATCGAATTACAGGCCTATCGCTATTACCTCTCTCCTCTCTAAGGTGATGGAGCGTGTGATCAACACACAGCTTCTAAGATACCTAGAAGTACACGATCTGGTCAGTGACCGTCAATATGGCTTTCGCCACGGTCGCTCGACTGGTGACCTTCTAGTGTATCTCACACACCGGTGGGCACTAGCCATTGAGAGTCAGGGGGAGGCATTGGCATGTAGCCTGGACATAGCGAAGGCGTTCGATCGGGTCTGGCACCGCGGTCTTCTATCGAAGTTGCCATCTTACGGAGTGCCCGAGGGTTTGTGCAAATGGGTGGCTAGCTTTTTGTCCGGCAGACGCATACGAACCGTAGTTGACGGTAGTTGCTCTGATAGCATGGACATTAATGCTGGTGTCCCGCAAGGCTCTGTGCTGTCTCCTACGCTGTTTCTACTGCATATCAATGACATGTTGGACATCAACAACATACATTGCTATGCAGATGACAGTACTGGAGACGCTTTTTACACGGGTCGTGCAAACATCCCTCGTTCCGTTGTGGAGGAAAACCGCGGAGAACTTGTGTCTCAAATCGAGACCACACTGTCCCACGTCTCTGACTGGGGACGGGTAAACTTGGTCCGATTCAACCCTACAAAGACACAAGTGTGCGCGTTCACCGCTAAGAAAACTCCATTCACTGTGGTCCCACAATTCCAGAACACTCCCCTCTCCATCTCCAAGAGCATTGGGATCCTTGGTGTCGACATCTCCAGCGATGTTCAGTTCCGAGATCATTTACAAGATAAGGTAAAGCTGGCGTCCAAAAAACTTGGTGTACTCAACAGAGCGAAGCAGTACTTCACGTCGGGGCAAAGGTTGTTACTTTACAAGTCGCAAGTTAGGCCCCATATGGAGTACTGCTGCCATCTCTGGGCAGGTGCACCCGGATACCAGCTTGGCCCTTTTGACTCGGTTCAACGACGGGCTGTGAGAATTGTCGACGATTCCAAACTCACTTGCGGTATCGAGCCCTTAAGTCTGAGGAGAGACTTTGCCTCACTGTGTGTGTTCTACCGCTTGTACAATGGGTTGTGTTCTGAGGAATTGTTCGAAATGATGCCCACGGCTACTTTCTACCATCGCACCGCTCGCCATCGGCAGGGAATTCATTCTCACACTTTAGAACCTAAATGGTCGCGTACAGTGCGGTTTCAGAGAAACTTCCTCCCGCGAACGCTTAAGTTGTGGAATGAGCTCCCTGCCAAGGTTTTCTGCAAGGACTACAGTATGGAGTTCTTCAAGAAAGAAGTTATTAGATTTCTGAAGGGTCGGCAACGCGCAAGTGATACCCCTGGTGTTGCAAGCGTCCATAGGCTACGGTGACCGCTTACCATCAGGCGGGCCGTAAGCTTGTTTGCCACCTTAGTGGTATAAAAAAATAAAAAATAAAAAAAAATATGGTATTAACAGAACATATCAGAAACTGAATGTAATGTGTTAACTTGTTATATATAATCTATACAAATATAACAATCAATACTAATATAATACAGCTAAAGAGTTTATTCGTTATTTTGTTTGAACGCGCTTATCTCTGAAAATACAGATTATATAGGCTATTTAACATCACGCTACGACCCTTGGAGCCAAGCAAAAAGAAAGAACGGTAAGCAAAAACGAAGTAATTACGCAGGCAAGCGCTGCGACGCGGTGGGATGGAGGTTGGTTGGCGGTACAGCGCAATAGCAGCAAACAAAACGTCTAAACAGGTCAGCTAGCATAAAACTGTTAAAAGCTCTGTGCTGTGCGTTTAAAGAATCACACTGTACACATAAGACATATTCCACACAAACACAAGACACAAATCACTTGAGTCTTCTCTACTTTACTGGATTACAAATCTATATGACACATACAAATTCATAGAATCTATTCCCATCTTTATAATCGGATTACCGCGTAATAAACAACTGTAAATTAAAGAAAACGTACAGTTACAGATGAGTAAATAGGTTACTAGGTAAGATACTATCTGCATGACCTATCAACGCAATATTTACCTAACTTAAAACCTTGCAGAAACCGTTGTTAAAGCATGCTAAGAAACTATGTTATCAAAATCTGTAGGCAGGTGTACCTATACATATGTATACCTACTTGCTTGGTCCTAAAATATAGTCTAGAGATGAGCTGTGAGATTTTTTGGCGGTCCAAGGTTAGGGCACGGCCTACCAAATATTTGAGGTCATCGTCCACACGCGGGCCCGGTGCCGGATTGTAGACTTCATATACGTCGTTTTTCTTTTCCTTTAATGAAAAACTTCATTGGTACACATCGCGATCGAACCTCCGCCACTCAGGATGCGAGGTGAAATCAAAACACCTAGGCCACCACTGACCACCTAACTTCGAACCAAAAATATCTACACGACACAAGAAGTCAGGTACATACGCAACATACAAGTACAAATTTAATACAAGTGACACATTTAACCTATGTGACACACGGGTGTATTCATCGCAGACAAACACAAAATATTAGTTCTTAATCACAGACACTTATCAGAATCTATTTGCTCTCCACATATTTGAAAACGATTAGCTATCATCTTTAGCGTGTTTATTTTTATATATTTGCTGCATAATTCACGTATTTAGGTGATAAGCTCGTAGACTATTTGCTTTTACTTTTCAGAAACGACCTGCGAAGTTACGCTAGATTAGACTAGGGTCAGTTGAATTGCAATTTTCGTCAATGTGATCTTTCATTTGCGAGATTATTATGATCTTTGTTATAGACGACGACGAATATCCTTAAATTTACAACAATATTATTGTAAACCAATATTTGGTGCAAAATACATAAATTGCTGGTCACTTGTTTGGGTTCTGTACCTACCCAAAGGTTGCCAACAGGAGCCCTATTACATGCTAATACTAAGCCTACGCATTCTGCCTATCCGTCTGTCTGTCTGTCTATTTTTATGTCAGTAAGTTACATACATTAAAGTCTGTCTTTTAGACCGAAGTAGGCAGAAGCCTGAAAATTTAGCAGAATCAATAACAAAAAAAGCAAAACATTTTTTTTGTTCTATTGTAAGAACGCTAGTAATACAATCTGCAGTGATTGTTGAACAGAATCTCTAACGTACAACAAATAATGAATATCAGCCAACTCGTGCCTAGTTGAGATCACGCTAAAAAAATTATAGCCTAAAAATGCCAAAGCGCCATCTAGCGAAAATAATTCAGATCCAGATTATTTTACTACTTTAATTGGTTTGTGTTGAAGTTTACTTAGCTAGTAAAGTTGAAACTAGATAACGCTAGAAAATAAAGGTAACCTAGTTCCTGCGGGCACTTCGCTCTTTTTCGTTTTCTTCTTTAACTGTACGTGAGGTGATTTTGGTAATTTTCGACTCCCCCTTCCCCCTTTGATGAGATGTCGTGAGATTTGGCTCGAACCTCTCCCTCCTACCCTGATCTCACGTGAGATTTTTTCAAATGCGTATCATTAGTGTAAAAATGTTAATCTGTGTTTGATTGCGTTGGATATATTTAAAAAAAAACATAACTTTAATTGCATTGTGTAGGATTTAGCGATATTTAACACAGTTTTCTCGCAATTCTAGACTGTTTTCGGCGAAAACCCCCTCCCTCACGTCAGATTGGGTGAGATTCCCCCCCCTAAACGCCTTACGTAATTTGTGAACTGGGAACTTAACGGAAAAGTCTTGAGACCTAGCACTCCAGACTCGGAAGTTTGATAGAAAAATTATATTAGATGTTCTTGCCTCTTGAGATCCATAAAAGTACTAGCATAGCTCAGGGTCAGCTCATACCGAGACACGTCGCGTCACCTCTCGGTGTGAGCTGACCCATATACTCCTGTATGGGCGTAGGTACTCAAATTATTCGTTGCAATAACTTCCCTGCAATATTCTAGTCTTTCCAAAGTACAAGCATAGGTATAAGAAATAATACGCAGAACTAATTGCACATTTCCTTCAAACATCGACAGAGGGCGGAAGTGGTTTTATGGACAAAGAGCCCGCGCTGGCCCGGGGCAACACAGAAGGTTATCGACAACACTGCACTATACTACAATAGAATGCGCCTCAGTTGAGAGACTACGTGTTAGTGGAAGAAAAAATTAATCGTTTTTAAAGAAAGTAGTACCACTGACTATATAACACTATACTAGTAGTAGTACCTATTAGTATATTCATATTAAAAAAGCTACTTTGCAACTAAATTATATTTCGTTACAAAATTTCGTTTTGAGATCAGACATAGCACTCTTGTTTGAAAAATGTCTTTTTTTTAATACCACTACAAACAAAGTGGCAAACAAGCTTAAGGTCCGCCTGGTGGTAAGCGGTCACCGTAGCCTATAGACGCTTGCAACACCAGGGGTATCACTCACGCGTTGCTGACCCTTCAGGAATCTTATAACTTCTTTCTTGAAGAACCCCATACTGTAGACCTTGGAGAAATCTTTGGCAGCGAGCTTATTCCATAACCCAAGGCCAAGTCACCATCGGTCTTTCGCAGTGGTGGTAACGACGACTGGCAGAAGTTCCCTTCGGCAGCTTTAGCAAGCGACCAGAAAGCACGACTCCCAGTAGGATAGCTCGCAAGTCGCCCACCTATATTGCCGATGAATTGGAATTTTGCTCTGGCAGTTGGTTTCTTACCGAACCTCGAGGCAGCATTTAATTTGCGTTTTAACTCAGAAATATTCGGATCCTTATAGTACGAGCCGCGGTCCAAGCCTCATACGCAGTTTGCTTAAAAATTTTAGCTTCTGTGCAAGACCGAGGGATAACATTATTTTAGCGTCAAAAATAAGTGGAAAATTCGTTTGTATGAAGAACGCTGCGAAGCGCCGCGAATCGTATCCTCTTAAGGAACTCTTTTTCTAAAATTTTTATATTTTGTGAGTTAGTGTCTTCCAAAGTTCAAATATTTGTGTCCCGATAACCTTTATACTGTGTGATCTAAAAATCCAGATAAAAGAGCTTTATAAATACTACCAACTAAATTATTTGGACAAAATCGGGTCAATTTTTTTTAAGATATCCGCAATAATTAATATTCCACGGAACCCTAACTTAATGCGTGTACGACAGCACTTGGCCGGTTTTTATTTGTAGAAAATAGGGAAGGAGGTAATATCAGATTTACGTAACGCGCTTGAAGCAATGGCGTCGTTTAAACTACCTAAGTCAGTTTGATGATTAAAAATTTCTCTTTATTTATAGCGATTCTTGCATCAAATATTTCTATTATTCTTAGTTATTTATTTTTATCGTAGTAACAATGTTAGGATACCAATAAAGGATATCTCATTATAAATTAAAAATATCTCTTATATATTTAAAAGAGAAATTCTTGTACATATGTATATATTTGCGTATCTCGGAAACGGCTTTAACGATTTCAGCTGATGAATCATGTTTTATCTTGATAATTTACTAAGAAACTGAGTTATCAAGGTGTCGTTATAATCCTACGCCGATAAACGACTTTAATACGGGCAGAGCTGCGGGCAAAAGTTAGTATTTGTTATAAAAAAACGTTTATTTATTCATTCGACCCACACTTGGCATATATGACGCTACAGCTGCTGTAATTGATCTAATCTATCATAGTTGGTTTCTCTCGTTATGTGATATGTATTATTTACATTATATAAACTGTGCATATGTTTTACTAGCTATTTATAATTAGAAAATTAGAAGTGAGTGCATGTGCCTTTAAAATACCTTGAACTCGGATGTACGAGTTCGGTTTTTTTAAGCGCTTAGTGCAGAGTGAGCGTTCCGAAATATCTTTTCCGTGCTGCTTGCTAGTTTCAATTTGATGCAGTTGTCAGTAAGTATAAGCAATGTACGGCACTTAGTAATGTGAGGTTTGTATATCATCATGATGCGCAATTTAGATACATATGAGCCAGTGGAATGTGATAGATAAAAGTTACCAAGGTTGAAGTCATTAATGACTGCGGACGGCTGTTAATTCTCCAATATATCAACTGATAATGAGTGTATTTGGTATAGTTTTTATCTGTCGTTTTCAAACAGCCATTTTAAATCAATATAAGTTTGGTTTAAATTTTACAAACTTAAACTTAAACATAAATGCTGTAAATTCAAATCTATCAAATAAACATTTACGAAAATTTTCTTGTGAAAAATATCGCTGAATGCATGATACCAAAACGAGGAGCTCTTATAGCAAAAATTCTAGACAGCAAAAATGATTTTTATCGAATGTCATCTATGGGTGATATACGTATGCATACATTTCTTCTTTTAATCATATTTACAGAGTTTTATAATTCGGTGTGAACTTTACTACTTGGTACCTATTTATGTATTACGTATTGTATTTAGGTATAACGAGCAACCACTTACCTACTCCTCCACTACCTCACTTTACCACCACTTAAATAATCACCTTTACATATCATTTGTCTTAAATGTTAATGTCATCGAGATGATAGTTATTCCTATTACATAATTGTATTGCAATAATCACCTAATTTTGAATAACCTAAAATCAGATATTATTAATATAAAAACAATTATATATATCAAATATATTCCATATAGAGTATGGAAGTTTTTAACCACAGTAGTTAGAGTACTCTTAATACTGGAGGTAATAGCAAGTAATAGTCAAAGGAAGCATTCTTTATTTTTGAAAACTCGCTTGTCACACTCGGGAATTGAACCGACTTAAATGAAAAAAGAACAACCTCTACACTTATGGCACCAATCGATAGGGTTAATAAGCATCAAATCTCTTCAAATTAAAGGAAAACGATAAAATCTGAACTTATTTGAATTGAACGAAAATAAAGGGTAGAATATCTATAAGTTGCTCGAAATTATCTTCATTTTGTTGGATACACAAGTTTATTCTTTTAAGGAATTCATTTCAAGTAATTTTTAATAGCTATTTGTGATATACCCATTTAAAATCGTTTTGTGAACCTCAGTTCTTAACTCGTAAAGAGTTGCATAGGATTTTTTACATATCCCCATAAAATTACGTCAAAGATAATTTGTTAATTATATTGGTACTAATATAAGTAATTTGATGGACCTTTGAGTAAAAGTACTTTTTTTATCTTGTCCCATTGAATTTATAAGTTTAGATTGATCTTTATGATGATTGACTATATTGATTAATGCCTTGAGTGTACAGAATGTCATTATTTCGGAGTTACCGGTTAGATTTCCGAGTGTGGCAATTGAGGTTTCGAAAATCTTTGAATGCTGATATTTTTTAGAGTACTTTCCCTCCAGGTGCTGTTTAAAAAACCAACCTGTAAGTATACTTCTAGAGCAAGCCGGGTTCGTCTACGTATACTGCGTAAAATCGGATTATGTAAGAGCCTTTTTACCCTTAACGGGGTAAGAAGTAAACCATTGCCTTCCCCGAATCTAAGCTGCCTATAACTGTATTAGGACATGGTTTTTTCTTCATTAAGTTACCACTTGTGCCCGTAGCCTTGAGCTACGAATGTAATAACGACGAATTTAGTCTTTAATTGATTTGAAGTAAATGTTAAACAACACCCCTCATACGGAATGGTACGGCTTCAGTTCAGTGACCGGATCGCGTGGCTCAGCACTAGTAGTACTAATACGTGGTAGAACCGCCATCGACAACATAATTACATCTTACACTTGATTTAATAAACTGCCTACTTTCCAACACTTTCAGTACCTACACAAAAGAGCCGTGAAAGTAACGAATAGGCAGAACAATAGCGCTGTCTTTTACATGTTACGTTTAATGTACGTACTATGTCATGTACGTACGTACCAAGGTATACATAATTATATTTATGTTGTAATCGTACCTAAGGTACGAGTCGTGTAGGTAGGTACTGTACATATACATCGGTGGAATACAATTATACCGACTACTATGTTTACTTAACCGAAACATAAAGTGTGAAAAAAGGGGGACTAAATTCGACATAGACGGTTTGACGGCTCTGGCAACAAGAGTTAAAATTTAAATGGGCGCCTTACCAAGTTTTATAAAAAATATTCAAGACTTCAGTGCTCAAATTACGTAGACGTATAGATAATCAAAAATAACAAGTAAAATGGGGGTCAAAAACTTACGCTAGCGTGGTATATCGTAAAAAAAAGGAATGCTTCTCGCATACAATAGAATTTTTCATTTGTTTTGAGAAAACATTGTGAAATGTTGCAGACAAGATCTCAAGCTGAATGTATTAGCTCTGAAGTTTTCCAAAATCCTGAAAAATGTTTTTAAACCATTTGTATGAAATCTAGAATCGTGTATAACTTTTAAAATATACAATTTAATAAAAACCTTGCACATTGCAGACCTAGATATTTATTTCCTAAGCATGTCTTCAAGCGCCGCGAATCGCATTCTCAGAAAACTTTTGTTTTCTTCTTGCTCATCAAATAGTAGTTATGACCAATGAGATATATAGTACCTATTTATTATTAGGTCCTTACATATGAAATTGATGCTTTTACAACTGGCCACTTTGATCTCAAAAAGCCGGCGTTTGGTTAAGAATTCCAAATTTAAATTTGTTTCAATTTTAAGCTTGTCTATTTGTGTTTCGAATGTAATAATTAATTTGTTTTCGCGTCATTCAATTTTGCTTTGTCATCGTTGTGTGGCATCATCATCGTGGCACTAGAGCTGCAGAAACAGCTCGAAGGATTAATGATGTTAAGGAGGAGCAACTGTAAAACAAAACACAGTAGGTTTTTGGTTCCAACGTTTTCGTTCTGGAATTTTTGACTGCCGTAACAAACCTCGTGGACGGCCGGAGACCCTACTTGCCAATGAGGAATTAAAAGTGATCGTGGAATGGGAACCATCTCAAACCACGTCAGAGTTAGCTGCAGGCTTCGGTGTGAGTGAAATTGTTTCAACCATTTTGAATCATTTGAAACAAATTGGAAAAGTGAAAAAACTTGAAAAATGAGTACCGCATGAACTAAGTGAAGCAAACCAACAAACACGCGTCGACTGCTGCGTCAAGTTACTGAACCGTCACAATAACAAGGGGATTTTGAATCGTATCATCACTTGTGATGAATCGAAAACGCTCTTCACAGTGGTTAATTCTAGGAGAATGGAGGAGAAAAGAGAATTCTCAATACGAAAACAGGAACCCTTAGAGGCTCACTTTATTGTCCGTCTGTCTGCCTTACTCTCTGTCTGTCAAGACCCTTTTTCTCACAAAGTTAAAATAATATCAAATACTAAGGTCTACGGTCCCTTGAAGCTGTAAAAAAATCAAACTTCTAAGTCAACGCAATAAAAAAATACGAGCAACAAAAAAAATACTTCACATATTGCGACACAAATAAATTAAAGCCCCATAAAGTACTTTCCGTTGTCCAAGAATTAAGAAATTTGACACGAAGCAAGGTCTTATATTACAAATATAGAAAAAAATCCAAAAACTGTTAATCAAGACTTATAATAAAACTGAGAGACTTGATCTCATGATGGAAGAACTAACTACCTTTCATAAGTTTGTACGGAACCCATGGTGCGCGAGCCAGACTTGCACTTAAATCCTTAACTCTAGGTTATTATCATAAAAAGTGACTGTAAGTTTATTTGTAACTATATACATGAGGGTAAGCTCCGCAGCTACTAGCCCTATTAAAAAAAACTACAACTAGGTGACTGCTACATTACTCCAGGTTAAATGCAGGCTATGTTGTATCTGAAAAGTACTAGTTTATTAAATTAATCAATGAAACTTAATCTCCTATACAGCTCCAAAAACATAAAATAATTGATAAAATTTAAATTAATAAAATAATTAGATATGTAATTCACTGCTAAACGTCTTACCCTAAAGAGGTGCCGTTACAAACAACAATATCCTTACCTTTTCGTGTGGCTTGGGCAATATGTTTCTTTGCAGCTTTTGTACAGGATAAGTCTGTCTCCAACCAAACAGTCTGACCAGTTTGTCAGCCACATCTTCACATCTGGGAGCTGAGTCCTTCATCACAAAACCGAAACACTCACTGAACCGTTTTCTTTATCACAGGCGTTTCCACCGGCACGTCAATCCACTTGTGCAAACTAAACTATAATTAAAACAGTCTGCGTAAGATACTTTTGACACTTCAAATATTGACTAAGATCACCGTAAAGAAATCCTCCTTCTACTACCATTTATTATTTTTAATGAAATTTATAGAGTTTGTTACAAGCTTTTGCGATAAATCTGCCGCCAAGTCTTGCAGCAACAAATGCAAAAAGAATTATAAAATGTTGCAAATAGTGCTACAAGCTGCGCGCTCGGCCATAAAGCCGTTATCACTGCGGTGTTTATCTGACTATCACCGCCCCTCCCCCTTTACTCGGGGCTAGACCGTAGAATGTCTACACCTTCTATCTTGATCATAATGCAGCGCGAAATCTCAACGAAATTCTACGTTCTACGTTAGATAACTACGTTGCAGATTGTTGTGTTCAAACAGGTTGTCAATGACAAATCTGAATATAAGCATTTTAAACCCTTCCTCCAGTCCCCCACGCGTATACTTACACTCATCCGAGCTTGAAAATTACGAATGCCTTTGAAATACCTTGAACTCGGATGTAGGCATGTGACTTATGCGTTCAGGGGAAGGGTTTAAAGTGCTTAGTGTGGAGTGACCGTTCTGATATATTCTGTGTTACCATTTACGACCTATTATGTGTGAGCGTTCTGATATGTTCTGTGTTACCATTGACAACTTGTTATGAGTGAGCGTTATGATATATTCTTTATTACCATTTACCACCTGATATGAGTGAGCGTTCTATTATATTTTGCGTTACCATTGACGATCTGTTATGTAAGTATTCTGTCATAATGGATGATAATAAGGATAGATCGCCAGGCTTAAGGAGATTAAAATTAAAATAGAAAACTAGGAAATGGAACTACACGAGAACCTAATGAGAAAACTTATTGCGAAAAGTCTGAAGCACTTCAGACTAGGGGAATTTCAAGAGAAAAATGTAAGCAAGTGGTCTTACCTCTCGAAACCCATGAAAGTACTTGCATACATTTAAGAGAGTGCCAATGCATAGCTGAGGAAGCAAGATGAATAAATACACAATCGAGTGCACAAGAAAGGGACAAGTATATATATCATATATCTTCTATTTGCAAGAGAACGTAAGAATGTCGAAAAATAATTGTTTAAAAATTAATTACAAAAGTTTTAAAAGTTTAGTTTTTAACGTCTAACTCGTAAGAATATTTTATAATAATTTAAAGCTTATTCAATTTAATAGGTTTTGTGAAACACGTTAAATATACTTCAATACAAATAAATTAAATATAAAATAAAAAAAACAGTGGTAAAGTATACGTAATCATGTTTTGCGATCTTTCACGAGTCACGTATATACACCTCCAGTATATACTACATTTTATTATGTTTTATTTTTAGGTAAATACAAGATAGAAATAGATTTTCTATAGATAATAGATAAATAAATAGATATAGAGAGATTTGATAGATTCACTATAAAACACCCATGTCCGCCGGTTTTCCGTGCCCTACGAATTATGAAGAAAAATGCCACCAATCCAAGTAGTGACCCCACGCGACGTTGCTTTACTTCGCATATATCATTTCCGATAGACGAGTGTCAGTAGGCTACAAGCTCCTCGTGCTTAAGTATTATTCTACTTACCTAAATAATAAGTATTCTAAGTAGATTTATATATTTAAGTAACCACCAAAGGATATTCTAATGTTATTTTGTTTCTTCAATAAATAACCATTACTTTTTAATTGACTGTTCAGTAACAAAATTAAAAAACAAAAAGGGTTTCATATATTCTTTGATCCTCATAAATCCGTTTTCATTTAACTTCATGTATCCAGTACTTATATCTGAAAATCATTAGTGTAAGCCGTTGCAACACTCAAAATTAATTGCAACATTTGCACTTACATTAGTGCATACTTGGCATCATGCATTCTGTAAGCTAATCTGCAAGCGACGCATGCTTGCAAATGCCAACAAAAAGGTGCTTGGTTAAATTTAAATATGGTAATGATACATCAAGCCAAGCTAATATTGCTCAGTGAAATTATGGTATTGAAAATGTTCCGAAGAAATAACATTGCTCACATTATGTCGTACACGAAACACGTTTCAATCTAGTCTTCATGTTTCGTGCTGTTTGAGCTCTATCATCGAATGCATGAATATAATACGGCTTTGCTTAACAATCGGCCGTTAATGTTACCAACTTAGCTGACTCCATTCATTGCAAGATAATGTAGTATTGTCGTTGAACAGGGTTGGCAAGCGGTTGCGAGAGTAGGTTCGTGGGAGATCTGGCTAGAGGCATTTGCAGTTGATATCCAAGACTTCTTATTTGACGAACGTTTCATAATCAGTATTAAGGTTGTTAAACTAAAAGTTTTAGACTAAATATGATACTTTTCGCCAATAAGATTAATTATTATTACAGACTGCACTTCAAATTACTAACTAGAAATATTAGCAGACGGACGAAAAAGACGATACAATCATAAGGATCTTCTTGTAATTATGCACCATACCACTTTCTTTCTATAACCAGCGATTCCAAACACGTTTAATTTAATGACATCGCACACATACCTACCCAGGTTGGGCTTCCAGGATTTGTATTTAAAATTGTTAAAGAAAAAAATATGACTAGAAAACAGTAAAAACGTTAAATTCCATAAAAGAAAAATTATTTAATTATTTAAAAATTAAGGCGTTATTATGGTTTAAATTACCTACTAAAGAAGTATACTTATAACAAATACATCTCAAAGTAATGTATAGACTTTCATTACATGTACATTCACTTCGTTAGCATTGCAGAAATAAACTTTCTGGGCCTATTATATAAAAACACTCAAATAGATATTCAAATCGTTTCACAAAAAAAATGCCATTTCCGAGTAATTTAACGACAAAAAAAACCAAATTTGTTTATCTATACCATAGACTTCGGGTTCTGTAGTCTGTCCTATGGTCTGCGAAATAGCTTAACAATATTGACAAATTTTTTTTAAACCACTTAGGTGGCAAACTAGCCTACGGTTTGCCTGATGGTAAGCGGTCATCCTGGCCTTTGGACACTTGCAACACCAGGGGTATAACTCGCGCGTTGCTGACCTTCCAAAAATCTTATAACCCCATGAAACAACCATCCTTTAGAAAGAGGCCAAGCAAACCTGTAGTCTCTCGTCTTTATCTATAAACATCCGCCATTTTGTTTGTATAATACGTTATAAAGAGACAAGATACCACAGGTTTGCTTTGTCTCTGTCACACTTCTGCAAAGCTGGCTAGGAATTGCGCTTTACAGTTCTCTATTTCTATGATTTATACTGATAGCACCCATGTGGTATAGAAAAATAATGTTCGTTGTTAATATTATTTTTATTTTTATTGATATGAAAAACAAAGAGTATTATGCTCTTTTTATAGCTGGATTTCATTTATTGTGAACTTATTTCTTACCTTTTATGTTAATTTTAGTTTTGAATGGAACAATATGTATGTACTTTTATTAAAAAACTCATGAAAAACGTTAAAAAAGTTTGTTTTTATTCATGAAAATTATTACTGAAACAGTAGGACCGTTTTGGTTTTTTTAACGCAATTACTATACTATTACCTGTTAAAATTTATTTTTTATAAGGAATTTCCTTTCTATTAAATTATATAGTCTATGAGATGTCTTAGATTTTGGCGTTCAATTGCCTTAAGTACGAAGTTTTTGTCGTATATCATTAAAGTAATAGTCTGAATTCTAAGTCTAATTTATTCGTAACTACCTATTATGTAATTTTTACTTAAGTTATTTTGCAGAAAATTGGATACGTACGTCAGAATTGAGTGTGTGCTGAATTGCTGAGTATGAGTGTATGACCACGTATGACCGTTGTATGACGCTTACCCACATGCATATAGATAGTATGCATGAGGAATAGTATGTGAAGCACGATTATTGGGTAATCTTTGATATAAAATTTTACTTTGCACACTATAACCGATCTACTCTACATTTTTTTATTAACTTCTCTTTGTAAGAAGTTTTACTAGGTCCGAAAAACGTTTGGAAATAAAGCAGCAGCGCCCCTAGCGGAAGTATTTTGAGATATTTATATATTGTATCGTTTACAAATTGTTAAAACTACGGAGCCCTAAAATCTAACATTGGGCGTTTTGGGGGCTTATTGTGAAAAATCTGGAGTACTCGGATCTCACTTTTTGGAGACAAACTGTATGGAGGTGGAAACATCTTGCCTTTCTAGACCTAGTTTTTAGGTCACAAGAGGCGAGATGTACTTCCACACGTTTTGCCCTCGATAATGCGAGACCTGAGTACTCTGAGACTGGACTTGTTCGCAATAAGCTCCCTATTCTAGGAGGTAAGATGGAGTAAGCCAGACTCTGGAATTCGAGAGAAAAATGTATGCAAGTAGGTCGTAACTCTCGAGACCCGTGATCTACCTACTACTTGCATACATTTTCCTATCGAATTTCAGTCTGGCTTACTCAAGACTGTTATCAAAGCTTCGTCTCAAGTGGTCCAGCCCGACCTGGAGAATAGGTTCAAGAGTAAAATTAATGTAAATTGGCACTTTTATACACACACTCTAGAATTCTTGAGCCCGAAGCATTTGAGACATTTTGAAAGCAGACCCTGTAGGCATGTATCTAACATAAATAACGGAAACTACGTTACCTAAAGTAACAATATTTACAGTTTAACGTGACCTAGCATTGTTATTCATTAGACAGGTACTCGCACTGACTAGAGGTCGAACCTGAGCAGTCACGCAAGACTGCCTTTGCGGACAGTAGCACACCGACAAGGAAAACACAAAATAGTTGACACTAATTTACATACATTTAAAATAAATAACTAAAAAATAGATGAAGTAAAACTGGATTAAATTTAATATCATTTCATTTGTAACTATAGCATAGTACTGCAAAAACTTGGCTGCAAACTACAAAAACAAATAGACCGCTCACTAAAGCTCGAACTGCTTGAACAATCACTTGACACCAAAACAATGTTAAAACTCGAAATCGCGTTGCAAACCACAATACAACAGATGCCTGATCGGAAGCGTTTGTACACGGTAAAAAAATTAAGGTAATTTACTGTAGTTCACTTCCTGCCACTGTGTCACATCGATGTAAACAAACCGGAGGCTGCGCGGCGAGCAACTGGCTGGCTGCATGCGCGTGCTCCGCCGCGCTGTCGACTTTGCACGGCCAGGGGAAGTGGGAGGGGGAGGGGGCAGTCTGCTCGCCACCACTCCGTCACCAGAGGAAGCTAAACCTATAAACCCCGTTCCTACCTCTTGCACGCAAAGTTTGACCTTTATCCTTAGATTTAACATGGGTTTCTGTCTACAAATTAGATTTTGAAATAGGTATTTTGTAAAACAGAGTTTACATAGATTTATTCCCTCTCCCCTGGGTGTAAGGAAAAAGGCAATCGACCCACGAGGGGAGAACTCCGCGGGCAGAAGCGTGACCATCGCCGAGCGGAAGCGCAATGATTGGAACGTGTTATACGCGGGGTGCCAATCCAGTCACTTATTTTTAATCACCTGATCTTGACCTCTGTCTTCATTACCATTATTTATAAAATATGCTTTAAGTTAGTCAAGCAAGCGCCACAAGTTGTCTATTAAGTTAGCGATATAGGACAGAAAATAAATTTCTTTAACACTAACGATGTGCATGTAAATGTACCAAAAATCATTACACAATGTCTATACATTACTATGAGATATATATTTTTTTATTTAGGTACTTCTTAAGTAATTTATACCATAATGACGCCTTAATGCTTTAATTTTTTTATATGGATATTAAACGGATTTACCGGTTTGTAGTTACATTTTTTGACTTTTTGCTACAACTTATACTTAGTCAATGCACTAGATAACAACCAATTTTAATCATTTACAGTGTCATTACAACCAAATGCAAAGCACGCTATGAAAATTTAAAGAGGGTTGAAACAATGGTAACTTCCAGATTTTTTTAGCATAAAACACAACAAATGAAATCAGTAAGATAAAAGCATGTTATGAAACATTTTTTTTTTTTGAATCCCTTAGATGCTATAATTTTGTCACGAATATTACTCGGGCGTATTTATGCCTATCTACCCTGTTACTTAGCCAAAAAAAACTGACAGTACGTGTCGTACACGCAACATGCATGGAGTTAGGATATAGTGTAGATTTGGAATTTATTGCGGACATCTTAAAAACTTATAAACCAGTTTTGTGATTTTCTTCAGATTTTTAGTTTACGCGGTTTAAAAGTTAGAGGGGGACACAAAATTTTCAACTTTGGAAGCCAACCCTCAAACTAATTCCCCTATGCTATTTATGTTTCGGTCGCCGTTAATAAATAAGCCACCGCCTGTAGGTACCTACCTTCCTATATTTTTTCTGCTTCAGGCACAGAAACTTTAAAAATACATAGACCAAGACAGCGTCATCCTGATGCGGCAAGCCAAGTTGCTCTATGCAAAAATACAATGTTTAAACAATGCCATATTAATTCTATATTATTAATATTATTTATTTCAATACAAAACTCTATTAACGTAAAATCAGACGACTCGCGCCATCTATTAGTTCTCATTGACAGCTCATTAATAAACTCTCCTATCTATTAGAACAAATAAATAAAAATTTATTATAATAATAGCATAACTAAACATTTGTATCTATATCGCTCTATTTAAATCTGAAAATTAACAAATTTCGGTTCACTTAAAAGGTCAGTAGTGAAGCCATCCAACCAAAGATGTCACTAGTTGTAGTTTGAAGTTTGTAAATGCTGATTGCTGACCAAAGTGGTGCAATGGTAATGCGTCTGTCTCCACTGTCGAAGGGCCTAGGTTCATTTCTGGTAAGAACAACAAGAAGTAACGACTAGTATTTTGTTTCGAGTGTAGTTGGTAACTATTTGATGAACGACAGCACTGACTATCAGGCTTTGGGCGGAATATAATAATTTGCAAAAGGTATTATTGTGTGTGATAGAAATGGTAGATAACGTTCGCAATATCTCTGACCAAATCCTTCGGAGATAGTTATTGTAATAGTATATTTTTAATTATTATAGTTCCGTAGTCAACAAGGATTATACTTTCGTCAAGTGCATCTGGCCGTCTGTACATATTCATCGCACCGATAAACTGGTAAAATAATATTTTAATTTTTTTTATGTGTATAATATATATACTTTATATATATATTATATTATACTTTATGTATAATATATATAATTATTTGATACTTTATTTTAAACAACAAGTACCTATATACCTACATACTGAAAAAGCTGATTTATAAAGTAGTTTGTAAGCCGTAAAGGAACCTTCGGTCAAGCTGTCGTCTGTCACCATATATATATATATATTGATACTATAAACTCCAACTGCAAAGTTGATTTATTTACACTTCCATAGACGCTTTTGGAAATCACTCCTGTCAGTGTAAAAATTAATTGTCAAACACCCATTCCGAAACGGGTCAAAAATCAACTTGCCGGGCGATAATAGGGAATTGGAACTATTTTGCCATCTATATCTGGGATAAGAACCGTAATTTGTTGCCGCTATCGGCTTTATTTAATGTCTGGTTTTAGGGTTGTATGGGATGTATCGAGATCTCAGATTAATTTCAATAAATAAAAAAAAAACAACATAAAATCGTGATATTGTTTTGTGGAATATCCATTTTCATCCTAATAGGAAATGTCTGACAGATTAGTTCACCTTCAGGTACAAATCAAGAAGATTTTGTTTGGTTTCTCAAGCACATGAACGCCTTCATGGATTCCTGATTACAGACATTAAAATAAGGAATAGCTTCTCAATTGGGGTGTTTTTTCAGAGTTCCCTGCCAGAACAGTAAAAAGGAATTCTTATGGTGGGACTAGGGTAGTAGTAGTAGTAATATACTTTATTGCACACATAAAAATATAGAAATAACAATAAAAAACAAGAGAAAGTCACAATGTAGGCGGTCTTAGCGATTACTTCTAGACAACCTTTGGGTAGAGAGAATTACAAAATAAATACGGGGTATAGGAAGTGCAGTGATAGATTTGCTATATATATAGATATATCAATACATATATTACAATAAATAACTACATACAACATGAATACATATATATTATATCTTTTTCAATAATATATACTAATAAATACATTATCGGTTTAAATTAAGGAAATGAGAATGAATAATTTTTTTAAACACTGATAAAGTTTACGCACGTCTTATTTATTAAACCCAAGGGCATAGCTTTCCAGAGTTTGATTGCGTGTACCTACTGTATAAGAGTCGTTGTTATATTGCTTAACATGTGTGGGGATTTTTAACAATAAGCTCGTGGAAAGTCGAAAGGGTGTTATTAAGTAGTTAAAATACTTCAAAAAAATCTTATATGCAGGTACGAACCAAGTCCTACCGCCCATATGCATATCCTGGGGATATTTTTGGGGTTCAAACCTTCCAACCTATGGACGGAAACCCAAATAAAAATCTTAAATTAACCCCCCTGAAAAAAAAAACTTGGATTTTCCAACTTACATATATATCTAAGTTGTGGTAGGTAGGCGGGTTTTAGAACATACATGGGCTGCGTCTACCTGTTGCCGTTATCAATATCGAGCATAAACGAGCAAAAAAAATCACGTTTGTTGTACGGCAGCCCCCTTAAATATTTATTTTATTCTGTTTTTTAGTATTTGTTGTTATAGTAGCAACAGAAATACATCAACTGTGAAAATATCAAGTGTCTAACTAACAAGGTTCATGAGATACAGTCCTGGGTGACAGACGGACGGACAGAGAAGTCTTTGTAATGGAGTCCCGTTTTGTACCCTTTGGTTACGGAACCCTAAAAAAAGTATGACAAACAGCGGCTCGTTTTACGATAATCCTCAATATGTAATATTTTACATAAGAGAAGTAACGGTAAATATTTGCGAGGTCAATAACCGCCATTACCAACTGATCTTCGACCTTTACCCACCCACATTTTTGGTCTCACGTTGGTTCTCGCTGGGCAGCCGGGCGCCACCCGTCCACGCAGCAAGCCATTCTCTATTAAATTGACAATAAATTATTGTATAATCCATACTAATATTAAAATAAAAGTGAGTCTGTTTGTTTGTTGATTTGTTCTCTCTTCACAATGAAGCATCCAATTAAGCTGAAAGTATGAGATCATAGTCTCCGGGGGAGTATCTGTTTTTCTTTGTTTTTGCAAAACTAACTACCAATACCCGAATTCCACGCAGACGAACTACTACAGCCACCATAGCTTGCTATAGCAAACTTTTTTACTAATTGTCATGGGTTGGAAACCCACGCCGATAACCGAATTTAACGGGCAATTGCGTTTATATGTTAAATACGATAGGTATGCAGTTTTTTTAAATCATACTGCATTTATCCATTGATTTTAATGACAAATATTGAGGATGAATAAAAGAAGATGCACGAAACAAATTTATGAGGCAAAAGTAAATGAAAGGTAAAGGCAGAGCTCGCCGAACGTATTTCGATTCTCGGTTAAATTGAGTTTGTTCTCAAGACAGATGAGGTCAAAATTACTCTATGCGGTTTCTTAGAGTAAATTTGACCTCGTCTTTCTTGAGAACAAACTCAATTTGACCGAGAATTTGACGGATCAAACGTGTATGAAAGCATTAATGCGAGTAAATACTTTTGGTATAATATTAATACTCTTTGGAGTGAATGAAGCAAAAGAAGTGTGCTATACAATGTTGCCAGATGTTTGTCATGAAAATACAGTGTTCTCACTTCTAAAATACAGTGTTTATAAGAAAAATACAGAAAAACTTGAAATTATTTATACGTCACGCAAATTTCCGTTATTCCCCCCTGCCAACGGTTCGGGCTGTGCTTTAATATGTCATAGTCAGTTATATTAGATTATTTTTAAACTGAAAATTACTTTTAATCACACTTTGGGATACCCCCTCCCCGTAGATGCGTGACGTATTAAATGGATGGCCCTATTTGGATAACAGGCGTGATGTTAGTATGTAGGTAATAGGAATATCCTTATCATTGCAAAATGAGATAGGCTTTACGTACGACGTTAAAATAATTCAGACCACAATATGCATTCGTAAATAACTTGAAATCGTGATTGCAACCAAAAATTGCATGAAGGCTATCTGAAATCACGCAATGAACATAAACTATCTATATTGATGGATGATGAGTGAGCTGTTCGCTGAGTACAGTGACCTGCGAGTATCGTTTATTCAGCACACAGAGTAACTTATTTTGTACTGAAGCTCAGATCAACTTGTGGGCGGACCCGTCGGCTTCAAGTGCTCTTTTTTTGATAGCAATCATCAGCACTCCGAAACCTTGAATGTTATCAATTACTATAAACAAAACTTCATTTCCAAAATAAATATTTTCATAACGTACCTATTTGTTTATAAGGGTTTGAAATAAATGCAGTATCCCATTGTTTTCTCTTTTTGAGAAGTTCCTATGGTTACTTTTGATAGAACCCTTATCATCAGAACTATATTACAAAAAAAACTTCTTATTAGTGTTTGTAATAAATTTTAGTTTCCCATGAAAGAGGAAAAATGAATCCATATAGCATTCTAACTATAAAAATATTTTTGAAGACTTATTCAACGATAACCCACGTATACATTAAACCTCCAATATATAGAAAACTACGTTTAGGTACCTACTTCTCAACCAACAAAGTCCGCTCACATAAAACACTTTCCTGTAAAGTTTCATCATAATCGAAGCAGGACAGTAGAATTATAAGGCTGCGCTGTAAGCTGTGGATTATTTCATCAGTGTTGTCAGCTTCGGCAATCATCCATTTTGGTCAAAGGGGCGGCGTTGGTACTGATATTGGTAACATTAGTTCACTTATAAATTCTTTGCTTATAGTGCATTGCAAAATTAACTAACCTACTTGTATTACCTACATGTGATCTTAACATACTCTTCCCCATGATCAAGTGGCTCAGATCACGCGAAACCGTTTTTTTCCACGAACGGTAAAATTGTTGGAACGACTACCGCTCTGTTTGTATCGTAGATTCGATATACATATCGTAGTTATATCGATACTATGTTGATTGTCACTTGCAGGCATTGTTTTCAAACGTTTACTGACGAATGTTCGCAAAGCAAAGGTGCCACTCTGGGACACTGTCCAATGTCAAATTAGGTCAAATGGTACACTTTCTATCCGTCCTCTTTTTCCCGATACTATGTCCTCTTCGTTTACGGAACGTCACAGGGGATTTTTGAAATGTGTTTAAGGTAATTTAACTATAAGTAAAAGTATATTTCTACCTGTCTACATCGTGTGAAGAAAAACGGTCTATCTTAACTTACCCAAAGTCACCAAAAAAGAATCATCCATTTATTTATACAGTCACCAAAAATAATGAAGCATGAAGAAACAGTAGATTGTACATGTTGTAAAACCTCCACTATGGAGGTGCTTAAGACAGTGGCTCTCTTGCTTTTTCAAGACCATAATCCATTTAAAAATAGTCTATGTATACCTTTGGCTTGAAACGAAAAACTACGTGGAAAATCAAGAAACAACGTCCTGCCATAATCAATGATCGATACATATAAATGTAAGTATATGTGAGGATACACATTAAGTAGAAAACTTTTCGACAAAGTAAACACCCGTTCCGTCAAGTAAAACCACTTTCGTTCCTGCGGGCCAGCGGAAACTGGCCGAGGCCAGGCATCGGGTAATTGTTGCATTTCTGGGTTGGAATTCAGTTTTTCCTGTACGTTTACCAGCTCCAGTCGAGGGTGCGCAGCAGACGGTGACGGCCTATGCCGTGGGAAAGAAAACGAGAGTTCAATATCAATAACTTTACACTTTCGATAGCGCATTAGTTTAGGTACAAAGCTCAAAGGTGATTCTTTTTAGATTTGTTATCAAAAAGGTTTACTATGATTATTTTTAGGGTTCCGTACAAAGAAGATAAAAAGAAACGCTCATGACGAGACTTTGGTCTTCGTTTGGATGTCAAAGCTATTTTCGTCAGCATCTATAAATAGCAAACTAAAAAACAGTCATAAGCGTGCATGGTAAATGAGCAAATTCTGATCACCATAGATTACAAATTAAATGACAACCAAGAGTAGGTATATAACATCGATACATTACAGTCGGCGTAGATAAATTTATTCAATAAACTTTTGCTTTCCTCTTATCGGACACTTTAACTAGGACACAACCTGATGATGCAGGCTAATCAAACCATTTATGTACTCGCTGAACTCAAGGGTCTTCGGATTTGCTATCTCATACCGAAAATATTTAAAGAAACATCGGTTAAACATGATTTTCTTTAAGGATAAGCTTGTCTCAAAGGCCAATTATAAGGTGAGAAACTTCGAACAATAGGCTCAGATTAGATAAGTGCCCAGTGGGACGTTCTCTCCTGGTTATAAAACAACAAGTTAAATCTTGATAAAGGTTACAAAGGCTCATGGAAACAAAACGTTGGTACCTACGAGGAAACTGTTGATGTCATAATATATGTTATATCCGTAGCAAGAGAAGCCCTTAATGTCATAACTCTGTGGCTAAGTAATAAATAAGTTTATTTTAGGGTCATACTCTATGGGTGCCAAAGGGACTGTATGAGCCTTTAGGAAAACTTATGGGATGGATATTATTTATAGGTATAGAAAGACATGCTGTTTTGTAGATTTTTTTTGACTCAGCCGTTGTACGACCTGCTGCATGGAGCCTTTCCTTGAAGAAGAAAGCTTAGGCCATTGTCAATCGTTCTATCCTTATTATATAATTTACACTCAGTTCCGTAGCGACTGCAGGTACTTATGAAGCTGCATGTCTGTATACGTTATAGTGGCGTTTTGTTGACCGACATTATGCTCATTATGCGTTTAATGTCAATAATCCAACGAAAGAGAATGAGCCAAGTTTTGTACAGTGTGTCACACAAAATATATGTCTTTTTAACTTGGCTGGATTATGACATTAACCGCATTGAAGCAGTGAACAGAACGCACGTTATATTATACTAAAGCAATTGTCACATGCAGTTTCTAGTTAAAAATGTAAAGTTAAGCTTAACAATATGAAACCCGTCAAGTTACCAATAGGACTAACATAGGCCCAACACAAGTAAAGGTAAGGGCTGTTGGTTGGTCAACATTTGACATGAGAACCGGAGCCGCGTCGCTGGGTAGGACTCCAAACAATAGGCGCGTGCTCGGTCGGGTAAACACGTTTCACATTGTTTTGAGTTCGGACCTGTGCGTTTTGTTCCTGAATAATAAGTGTTTGAAGTACAATGCATTTGTTGTTAAAATGGTGCCTGATCTGAAATAACTGTGACATGTAAGGTTGGTACTAACTGAGAGCAAAAACGATGAAACGTATGTAGTTGGTATATAGGTGATATAGATTTTGCGAACAAAAGATATGATTCGAACAATGTTTCTTACCTAGCTTCAGAGAAAAGTGATACAGAATGTCTATTTATAGGCAAAAAAGCTCTAGAAATCAGAAGTGAATACTACAACATGTTTAACGGCACAGGTTATGTTTAATTACAATTCCACATCGATAAATAAAAATACTTATATGAATTTAATTGCCTTGTCAAATTAAAAAAAAAATGCTTAAGGCTCATACATTGAGACACAGTAGATTCGAAGGTATTTAGAAAGTCAAAGATAGGCCAGATTTTAGCCAAAATTACTCGTTTCTTATATGAACCCCCTAGACCTGGCTGTTCTTTCACTAAAAATTTTTATTTTATAATGGACTTTTCTTTTACACCGTGTAAAAAACCGTGTGAAAATCAGTAAAATTATTTAAAATATGATTAGAAATAAAATTTGAAAGTTCCACATCTTTCCCCTGTATGGAATTTTTTTTGTTCAAGGTCAAAGGTCAAAAAACTGAGTTTTTCGCGATTTTGGTGAAAATTGCGAAACTAATTTTTTTGACCTTTGACCTTGATTAAAAAATTTTCCATAGAGGGGACAGATGGGGAACTTTCAAACTTTATTTCTAATCATATTTTAAATAATCTTACTGATTTTCAGCTTGGTGGGAATTTAGGTAGCTTTAGGTAGGTATGTACGTACATTGAAGCTGTTGCCCACGCGTATTTATCTCTTGCGTTGATCATAAAATTCCACTTTGAGTTTCTTATTTTGTATGTGGCCCACATACAAAACCCACATTTCAAAAACAAAACGTGTACCTACTCTACAAAATTAAATAAAGTTAAACTACCTAGTTAAAATTAGTATAAATGCGCATAAATAAATCAGAATATATTTAAGTATTAGTATCAACACAGTTATTATCTCTCATACTAGTATGTACATTAATGCAATACCCCTTTTTTCTGTGTTCATTCCGAGCTTGTATTTTTTGTTTTAAAGCTTCTCGTAAAAAAAATGTAAAGCAGAAGCTCTGAATGCCGTAATACTTTAATAGAAAACATGAATAGAGGACATGAAAAGTACCTATGTAAACATAAATAAATCATGTATTACATCCATATAATAAATAACATTAGGTAAATTATTAGAAGTCAGAACTTGTACAAGCAAGTATTTTGAAAAATTAGTGGAAATTCCAGAGTAAGTATTCAGATTAGTGCTATCTTATGCACATAAAAATATATTTTTATGTAACGTCAATTTTACCACAGACTAATATTACAGTGAAGACATTAGAAAGGTATAGAAAGCTTCAGTTTGCAGTTAAATCGCTACTCGGATTAAAATTACGCTAATTTAAAGTTTGGACTACAGCAAATGCCGCCGCTTGGCCTATAACGCAGCCCAATCTTGATTAATCCAATATTTAGATTATTGACTGCGCATATCTACTATTATTATCTGGGTCGAATTGACTGGTTGACTTCCAGAGAATGAGTGTTAGAGCTTCGCCAATGTCCGAAAGCAAGAGGTCCGAAGGGGATTTGGACCGAGAAATGGCGGGTGGATACAAGAAACACAGAAAGAGTTGCCAACTTTATTAGTAAAAATAATGTATCCAAGGGCGTAGGGCGTATTTCCGGATATGTGCCTCAGTGGGTAATGACCTGGGGGACGTCCTCTCCTATAAAAAATACAGGGTCACGGTCATCAGTTCTGCGTCATAATGTGGCCAGCCTATTGCCAACTCAGCATACTAATCTTAACGACTATGCCGGTTACCATAGTTTTCTGCCGGACTACTTTATTGCGGATCCAATATCTAAGGTAAGCTCGGAGCATAGCTCTTTCCACGGCCCGCTTAGCAATTTTAAACTGTTGGACTAGCCCTAGCTCTTTCTATAGCATGCTGAGAAATTTTAAGTTTATAGACTAGCTCCTACACTTTCCACAGCCTGCTAAGCAATTTTAAGCTTATGAGCAATTTTAAGCCCCAGTGGCAGTGTCCACGTCCACCAAGTCATCACGAGTAGGACGCACTGATTAAAAACTTAAGTCATCAAGCTTTGCGGTATGGACGTCATAAAAACGTGACAAAGCTTTCTAAATGCTACTTACCTTAAATGGATCCTCCTATCGCCTTCCTTCTCGAAGTACTTTTTACCCAACTATGCATTGCTACTCGTACTTGTATCGATGATAATATTAGGTCCCGGATTGAATTGGGCACTAACTATGAATGCATGAATCGTCGTATCTAAGGGGGGGGGAAGACATTAAGGGTGTCAAGCATTGTTTGTAACTCTGGCAGCGATTCCGTCATGACGACAATATAGTTGGAAAATTCTAGGTGTGAGACGTACTTTTTTTTTTACTATTTACTATTCTGTACTTGAACTGATATCGTTGCCAAATTATACAAATATCATATAAAAATATCAACACTTCGACCTATTGCCAGTCAATTTTCGCATATTCCACGAAGGCAAGACAAGGGGCTAATTATAGTCCTTGCACTTCTGTATAATCTAACTCCCTCCCGTAAGCCCCTCAAACCCAGCCTGTACAGGTGGTTGGAGCAACTATATTGCGAATATATTTGTGATGGATGACCCTCGAAAATGGCTTATAGACGCTAGAAGCGAGACCTTGTATTATTTATTAGCAAGTGAGATACCCTTTGATAAAAAAAAATGCTTCACGCCTCTGTAGTTTTCTATAATAAATAATCGAGTTAAGTGGCTACAATGCATTTTTTGCCATATGAAAACTACACTTTGTACCAGGTCTGTTTAGTTCAGGTCACAAAGTTAAAGCTATTAAGAATTGTAGGAAAAGAATTTATAAAACAACTACAATTGATCATATGGTTAACACAAGGTCTTGTCCATTTTAAATAATTTGTGTCTCCGGTGGTCTCGATCTCGTATAGCTAACTAGACGCAAGATTATCGTTATAATGGTTTATTGACTAAACCTTTATTGTAAACATTGTTAGTCATTTAATGTTGGACTTGTTATTGGACGTGCAACGCACTACAACCACAATCTTGGGTTCGCAAACTAACTTGAACGGCTTCCTTTCCGTCTTCTAAGGTATGCGGATATTAAAAAAACGTATGACATAATTTTGTCGAAAATA
This sequence comes from Apoda limacodes, assembly GCA_946406115.1. Classification (NCBI taxonomy): domain Eukaryota; kingdom Metazoa; phylum Arthropoda; class Insecta; order Lepidoptera; family Limacodidae; genus Apoda; species Apoda limacodes. The sequence goes on along the minus strand of OX291549.1, from coordinate 19,589,182 downwards.
ATTTTTATCGGTAGTATGTATAAAGCCCAATTATTTCTGAATAATTTTTAATAAGTATATTTAATAAAGTTTGTTATAGCAAGCTATGGTTCGTTCGTGAAATTCGGTTATAGTTATACATGCGGGAACTTCATCTAAATCCGCCTATGTATGAGTGACTTATGAAGTAACAAACAGACAGACAGACAAACAAACAAACGTTCGTGTTTAGAATATTTATAAACAGGATAGAATAAATATATATTATTTTATTTTTTCTTAATTTCTATAACAAATCTCTATAGAATTTTATTAGAATTTAGCCAAACATGGCGAGATTATAAGGTTGTGGCTTTTCGGCTGCCATTTGGCTACGGAATACGGAACCCCTTAAAATGGATAATATGCAACGGCCGTGTCAGTGATTAAGTAAACAAAAACTTCAATCAATAGATACCTACTTAATATTATAAATGGCCCTTTGACTTGGTTCAACAAGCCGTGGGCCTGAGGAGAGACTTTGTCTCCATATGTGTGTTCTACCGCTCATATGGTATGGAATGTATTCTAAAGAATTGTTTGAAATGATGCCCACAGCTACTTTCTTCCGTCACACCCTTGCCATCAGCAGGCAATGAGCTCTCTGCCAAGTTTTTAGGGCCTATAAACTATAGGATTCTTCAAGAAAATAATGATTAGATTTTTAAAGGGTCAGCAACTCGCAAGTTATGTCCCCGGTGTTGCTAGCGACAAATCTAGTGTAAAATACATTAAAATCGTTAGTTTGAGTTTCCGAACGGGTCCCTGTGGAAGTTATCTACCTATATTCTGTGACATTACAACCACGACACAGTCCCACACGTGCGCGTGAGTCAGGCGTGGCTTCAGTGACAACATCTACGCGTAGGCAGACCAGGCAGGTATCATTTTAGTTAAATACAGCGTCAGTACATCCTTGCCAAACGGTACGCTGCCTGCGGTCATCATATCATAATAATAGAAGTGGTTATTATAGTACAAACATAAGTCAGTCATAATATTATGGATTCTGCACGATAGACTCTCTCACTCAGACTCGCTGTGATAGAGAAACATTAAAGATTGTTTTTAATAATAGTAGGTTTTTAGTTTGAAATATCAATGTTTTTAAAAAGTCTTTAGAAAATTCATATTTGAAAGTTCCCACGGCAATAGGTATTTCTGCTGACAAAACCACGGGGTTCGTCTAGGTTACATAAAAAAAGGAACTATCCATCCACGTAAACCTAAACCAACTAACTAAACTAAATATTTAAAAAATGAGTTTGAATACAATTATTTGACCACCCTGAGTACTGACCAATCAAGTAGGTTCGCTAGCTATGAAGAGTATCTTGATCTACAAGCAAGCTCAGCAGAACAGTGTGTCACTTGATGATTTATTATAAACAAAGACCTAATAGATCGTAAGGAGGTTAACGTATAAGGCAGTCGCGTCGGTGTCGACCGACCGCAGCGTTCAGCGAAATACCATTCCTATATGTACCTACCGTGAACATAGGAATGGTAGACTCATGAAAAGCGTACTCGTGTATCTTTATTAAAGATGTAATACCTATTCGTAGTAGACGAAATTTGAGTGAAGTAGAGATTACTCAATATACTATACTATGTATATGAAATATGTGAAATTTGTGTAAATTAATTTCTGATGCAATATCTGTTTCTATTCGTAAAAATATGAATATATTTCAAAACTTTTTTGGAATTTATAAAGAAATTTTAGTTTTTTTCTACAGTATACACAAAAATATAAAATAATAAACTCACCGACTGACTGAAATATCAACGCACAGCCTAAACTACTGTGCCTATAGCTGTAATCTCTGAAGCTAAATTCATAAACTGGTATTTAGCATTAAGGTAAAAAATTTTTTTTAACCATTTTTAGAACATCAAGGAACACTTCCGCTTCAAAAATTAAGCCTTATTTTCTTTACGAAACTTTTAAAAAGCTACGACATACTAATTGTCCTAGTCAATAAGGTCATTGATCCTTTAGTACAAAAATCTTACAAATACACAATTCTTCAGAGAATGAAGTAATACCTTATAAATATACACAACCTAAAGGTTAGTCTTTAAAGAAAATATATCATAAATGCCGTATCAACTGGCTACATCATCAGTGTTAATAAATATTTAAATTATACAGCAATAATATTTACAGAGACCTCATAACTAATTTTAATTTCATTAGAAGCATCTATTATTTGTATAATACGTACTCAACTTACTCTATGTAGGTTATCAATATCATTAAAGCAATTAGCCTAAAACTTCCTTGTCACTAATCTTCGGATATCTGTATAAGTATTCTACGTCTTCTGTGACCCAATTTTATTTCTTAGTTGACCACAAAGACTCGAAACAAATGTGTACTTGTGTAACTAAACACACGAATTCAGTAAATTAGTGGTTTATTTTTATTTAGCGGTAAGTATGAGTTGTTACGTGGTAGGTACCTAAGTCTTTGTTAAGAAACTTGTTACATGGTGAGACGTATTGCCCGCATGGATCCTTTGACGAATAACTAATGATAAGTAACTAGGTTACTTCAACTAGTTTCGTACGACAGTTAGTAACGTAAAGTTTCATTTATTGTGTCAAGTAGATACCGCAGGCAACAAGTGCGGTTTCATACCTGCAGCACTAGTATAGTAGTATATACTCTGTGCCTGCAGTCTTTTCCTTAGAGCCGTTTCAACGGTGGTTTTACTCATCAAATAACACTCGCACTATAACAGTAATGTAGATAACAATGTTTAAAAACTAAGCCATAATATGAAGCTCAATATTGTTTTCATATTGCGGAGCGGCAACAATCTCATGAACACTACCTACTGCTTTAAAAATATCTTGTTCGTTCGCAGTTTAGTCAGTACCGTATTCAATTTCCCAATGTCTAAGAAAGGTGATAATGGTACGGGGTACCTACAGGTAGGGTTGCCAGATGGTATCCAAAAGGAGGACATATCCTCCTTTTTCACGATTTGTTCTCACGTCCTCCCTTACCTACTCTATGTCCTCCTTTTGTTATACGTCTTTATTGCATGCGCATAATGGCGTGCGCTATTTCATCATAATTTCTTTAATCGAAATTAGATTGCGATCCTGATGAAAAATTTTATGATATAAAGTTGAATGAGCAGTGGGCGATTGACAAAGTGGAGGATATGAGATACGCGAAACTGTCAGAAACACACAAAGTTTGTCGAAACTGCTCAAGAACTGTGAATTTCACTTTTGTAAATTCATATTCATTTATTTCATATCAAACATACATCGTCAAGATAAAGGAATTTTGCATTAGCACACAAACACAACTTAAAAAATAAACAAATTAAATTAAAAGTACAATAAAATTAAATATTATCGATATACAAATACAATGTCATTTTATTCAATCAATTTCAGTCAATTACTAATGTAATACAATGTACAAATATACAATTTTTCATTAATTTGAAAAAATTTGAATATCCAAAATACACATAGGGGAGACCGGGTACAAACGTAACGGCGGGTCGAAAGTAACAAACATTCTGTAGATTTGTCGAATGGTCTAATCACTGCCCGCGGCCATTGGGATTCCCATGCCTTTGATTGCCGTTGGTTTCCACACGAATTTCGGGTTTTGTTTGTTATATTAAAAGACGAAAAGTGTTTTGACGCCCTGAAGTACGCTTTTTTACATTTATTACTTAGTGTTTACGTAGGGTTAAGATGTGTCTATCTTTGTGGCTTTTTTTTTATTCTCCATTATAATTGTAAAGTACCTTAAGTTTTTAGGTTATTACGTGAATATTTTCAAATAATCGAGTGGGTATGAAAGTAACATTACACCACGAGGACAAAAGTAACATGTTTTTTATGTAAACACTTACATAACTTTTATATTTTCTTAGATTAAGATAAATAAACAATTGCGATGCTGTTCGTGAAGTCTATGAAAAAGTCGCCAACGGCAATTTAAAAAAAAAACGTTATAGCACTAGTATGAAAACTGAATGTTACCCATATCACATTATTCATTTTTATTAAACTATTTTCTGTTAGTACTTGTACTGGTCTTTCCAATAGAAACTTCAGATGATTATCGCAACAGCGATGATTAAGCTTCTCTCCACTTTCAACAAAATTGCTCAGCTAATTACATCATATGAGCCAAATCACAATGGCCCAATTAACTGGTTAGTGTGACAGGAATATCCTGGGTGCAAGGCACTCAAGACACGTTGTAGAAAGATACGGGGAAGGGGAGGGCTATGTTTAACAGTTACACAAGCTGAAATGACGATGAATTTGAGAGAGTGGATTTGAGAAGTATCTTACAAAAAGATATTGTTCTGTGTTAGAAAAAAATATTATTTTGTGTTGTGTGTTTGTGCTAATTAAAATAATTAATAAAAACAAAAAATTTGTTATCTTTACCTCAAAATTAGTTTTATTCCTTATCTATCAAATGCACAGTATATGTTACAATGTTACTTTTGACTCGTGGCGTGTTACTTTCCACCTGACGCTGAAGACGAAAGTAACAAATGACTAAGCATTTTTAAAGTTATGTTGCCCTTTAAAAACAATTAATATCACTTAATAATATCTGTTTTTGTAAAGCATAGACGAAACTTATATGTGGCTGGGTAAATTTAAACGTATGGATATTAGACTAACCGAAATCAAACGGAATGTGTAAAGTGTTACTATTGTACCCGGTCTCTCCTACTTTTAAGTAAGATAGTAAATCTTGTAAAAGTAAAAAAATGTCTCCGAATTATGACAAAATATAAATGTCTCAAATATATTCCAAAATATTAAATAAAAATCACATCAATTCGCAAAACAACAAAAAAAAACATAATTAAATAAAAACTACCCCGTACCAACAGGTATACGCTCGTGTAAAAACTCTTGACCAGAATAAAAAGCCTTTTTTATTCCATAGTGTTGATGTTCTTAATTTCAATCGGATTTTTAATATAAATTCGTGGTCCCATAATTAGCAATAGTTGCTAGTTTTACATAACCGGTGTGTATTGTCCTTTAGCCCTTGCTCCCGCCATACGGTTCGTCGCTGACGCGGTTTGCACATGAGTGTCCTTGCTCTCGTGCGGGTGCATCCAGTTTTACCCGTACCGTTTTACGTATAACTTTTATGTGGATTATGAACAGCCAATACCCAGCAGTAGTCCCCATAGATCTTCTACACCAAACATAAGCTTAGAATGAAAATAGCTTTGATAGGTGCGTGAGTTCAGAATTCAACTTATCACACAGAATGTTAATGTGGTCATGCCATTGCTGACCTACGTCAAAAGTAAAGCCAACAAAAGAAGCATAGCAGGTTTTACAGACGATGTCATTCTCATGTTCGTACTTCACTTGGTATAGGGTTGAAGACTAGGACAAGAAGCGTAAATGCCCCGGAATTTGGAGCTTAGAACCCGGACATGTCAACAGTTTCTTTTAAAAAAATACTTAGAAAAATCAAAAAAATAAGCTAAAGAAACAGTCTCCTTAAGAAACAAAACGTTTTAAGAAACTGTTCGCAGTCTTACATATTTTACTCTGTTATCAAAACAAAAGGTTCTCAAAGTTTTTAGGAACTTTTAAACCCGGACTATAAATGAAACCCCGTCCGGACGCGTTACGTCCAATATGTTCAACTTTCTGTTCAACCAGTTGAACATATTGAACAACTTTCGTCCAGTTTTTTCAACTTTTAAATTAGTTAAACTACTTGTAAATATTTCAATAGTAATTTATTATAATTAATATAAGGTTCATTCTAACATCTGATCCACACACATTCTAAAAGGAATTGGCTTGCACTGATTTAAAAATTTACTAGTTTCATTTGTTGTTCCTTTATTATTTTGTCATTTATTATACTCACTAGCTTACGAGTATTAATCTTTTGTTGATTTTTAATTTGATGCTCTTTGATCGCATGCAGTTCTGCATCCTCAAATAATACATTCAATACCTGCATAAGAGTAACATTTTTTTTTTTTTTAATTTTTATGTACTCGTTATTAAGACTTAGGTGCCATCCCTCGTCACTTTTGGTGGTTCTGTGGCGTTCGCCATAAGTTCGCCATAATTCACCAAGTAGTGATAAAATAATCCGCTTTCAGCCCATAGTTATTGAAGAATGTAAACACAAAATTAAATCATCAAATGGCACGGAAACTGTCCGTAAAATATATAAATAAATCGTTAAATTCATAAAAGATTCAGGCTTCGACAAGGTGTCTAAAGTTCCAGTATATAACTCTATAAAAAGCACATTTAATAATATATAAAAACAATCTGTAGGTATGCCAAAATCCTGTTTTGTGAATTCGGCGGATGTGGTTGTGCCTGAAAGACATTTATCCTTTTTAATGGGAGATTATAATTGTAACGGAGTTCGGATAATAGTATTTTGTTCAGAAGACAAGAAAAAAAAGGAGGCGTAGGAGTTTATAATTAATAATTATAATATGTTCAACTGGTTGAACAAAAAGTTGAACATATTTGACGTAACGGTCCGGACGCTCCCCGGACGCCCTCTAAACTAGGACAAATCCGGGGAAACCCGGACGGATGGCAACCCTAACTCGGTATAGTGCAACAAATTATTCTGACCCATCGGTCAGAAAATCAAAACCACTGTCGCCATATAGAAATGGTGTGAACTTACAACGACACTAGCGACCAAACACTCAAGGTCAAAAGGACAGAAAAGTGTTTTGCACTATACCTACCTAATTTTACATTACAATCACAAAGTAACGTGAGTTTATATTTAAAGCAAAGAGATTGGTTTTTTAATTCCTTTCCTTAGGTACGTAAAGTTAATTGATAGTATACAGATACAGGAAACGCCGGAGTTGCGAAGGTTAGAGGTTTTCGAATCGAATTAGAATAATGGTGATACCGGTATTACGTTTACAATAACACATTACATCTATTGTGGGAGTATGTAGTCGTTGTTAGTAGTAGATCTATATGCCAGTAAACCTATAATCTTTATGTGCCATATGTATTTCTTTTTTCGTTTTCTTTAGCAGATATATAAATGGTATTTTTATCAACTTATCATCTTCATTTTCATCGACTGTTGGACACAAGTCTTCCATAATGGTTTTGTTTGTACACCACTACTTGCCTACGCTAGATTAGAGGTCTTTATCATAATAACTAGTTTTGTTAGAAAATGTGGTTAGTAAGATCTAAGATTTGTTTCTTTACTTGGACGGTACTGAAATATGGTAACTGAATCTTTTAGTAGTTCAAGTAGAGGTTAAGAGGATACGATTCGCAGCGTCTCGCAGCGCACTTCATACAGAGGAATTTCCCACTTATTTTTGACACTTACAAATCAAACACCATGAAATTTTGAAGACGTGCTCTAGGATTAAATATCTAAGTCTGCAGTGTGCTAGTTTTCTATTAAATTATTAAGTATAAAGTTATGCAGGATTCAAATTTTTCATCAAATGATCTCGAATAACAGTCAAAGTTAATAAAAACTTTTTTTAGGTTTTTGGAAAACCACAGACATAGATATTCGGCTTAAGATCCTGCCTACAAAATTTCACAGTATTTGATTAGTAAATGATCAAAACACGTAGGAAATTCCATAGAATGAAACACTGCGAGGCGCCAAAAATCGTATCCTCATAAACTGACATGAGTTTACCGAATCTTTTTATAGTTCAACAAGAACTAGAATTAAAACTAAAATAAGTAAATCGAACCTTTTAGTAGTTCTACTAAAAGAACTAAAACTAAAATTTGTAAACCGAATTTTTTAATACTTCAACTAGAACTAAAACTAAAATATGTAAATGAAACCTTTTAGTAGGTAGTTCAACTAGAACTAAAACTGAAATTTGTGAACCGAATCTTTTAAAAGTTCAATTAGTTATAGAACTAAAACTAAAATATGTAAACCAAATCATTTAGTAGTTCTACTAAAACTAAAATTTGTAAACCGAAGAACTAAAACTGAAAGTTAACCGAATCTTTTAATAGTTCAACTAAAACTAGACAAGATCTTGCAAAGCGAGAAACATTAGAGCAGCAGTATAACGATTTTCTTTCGTTCTGATAAACAACATGTGGGAACCATTAATAACGAACGTAAGAAAAAATAAATAAAAAGTGCAGAGTGGTGTCCAACCAATCCACTTGACGGAGACTGCGCTGCGGCAGATGGTGCTCTGAGAAGACAGCTTTGTTAACATTTCCACGGTCAATAATATTTTATTTCATGCAACACAAACATTTCATGTTTAATTACGAATGTTCCCTAAAAATTGTAATTAAATAGGTAGGTACAACAATATAAGATTTAAGAGTAGGTATCGTTAATTAACACTAGACGCGTTGCAAGTCTACTTTACTAAAATCAGTAATGTTTCTTCACAAAGGCACTAAGCCTAATAAACCTGTACATAATATAATAATTATGGTTTCAACTAGGTGTGTAGATTATATTTCTATTTGTGCTTTGTATGATAATAAATAAAACGTTTTAATAAAAATAATGACACTAAAATTATTCAAAAACTCCATCATCGGGATAAAAAGTACCTACCCTACGTCCTGCGTTTAGGTATTACCGGTACAGTGGTTTGGGTTTGATACCTACCTATATAAAAACGTTCAAATACAAATAACAATTATGGAATTATCTATACATATAAAATGCTACGTCCTGAATGACTGATGGATCAACGCACAGCCTAAACCGCTGATCGTAGAGACCTGAAACTTGGAGGGTGTGTTTTTTGTATGACGTAGGCATCCGCTAAGAAAGGATTTTCCGAAATTCTACCCCTAAGGGGGTGAAAAAGGGGGGCAAAGTTTGTATGGGACAACGTGATTCGTTAGTCCAATCTCCTTCAAATTTTGCATAAACCTTTTTTAATAGAATTGGTGAAAGACGTGTTTCGTATTTTATTGAAATTCATCCCCAAACTAGGTTAAAAAGGGGTAGATTATTTTGGCGGTCATTTGCTTCGAAGTTGATATCAATAATCCTTAATGCTTCTGATTTAAATTACATTTTATTTTGACACATGTTTGACAACTCAATTCGTTTTTATTCAAAAGAGGTTAAACTCACACAAGAACAAAAGCAAATCTTCTTCTATACTAACGTAAACAAACCAAATTTTGTTCTAAAATCATGTTTAAGAAATACCGTCGCAAGTAATGCGACGGTATTTTTTAAACATGATATTAATCCTTATCCAAATAAATACTTTATTCATCGCAAGTATTTAATTTTAAACAAAATAGCCGTTTACATCATTCGATTTGGATGAATATCTTACCTTGATATCTTAGGACATATTGCAGTTTTAAATTAACATCGCAGCAAAATAATTATCAAGTACCTACTACACGCGCATTTATGATGTGCAAGGCCGGCGGACAGTCATGAGGGGGAAGGGCGTTACGTATTATTTAAAAATATTTTCACCTTCAACGTAAACATAGACGCGGGCTAAAGTAAGCGTTAGCCTAAAGTAACTATTACTGACTGACTGACTGACTGATCTATCAACGCACAACTCCAACCACTTGACGGATCGAGCTGAAATTTAGCACACATATAGCTATTATGATGTAGGCGTGCGCTAAGAAGTTGCCATAAGAATCCTACGCCGATAACCAAATTTAGGGCGGGCGAAGCCGCTGGCAAAAGCTAGTAAATGTATAAAATACTGTGCAACACATCTAATGTGATGGGTAACATTACTCTCTTGGAGTACACGCAATAAAATCTACCTACCTGATTCTGTAACAAAGTGATATCTAGGTACCTAAACTGACGTACACGAGCTGACACATTAGCTCATCATCATGATTTTAATTACGTTACATAAAAACGTGCATTTTTTTAAAATAATAGTCCGTCAAATTTCTGAGAACCGGTCTAAGAGCGAGGTCTGTGGCTCAACCGGAGCACAATAGAGATGCGCCCGCCCGTATACCTGCAGCTCTCCGACACGGCGTGAACCCAGAGTATTAGATTTATACTGTGGTCTGTGACGTGAGCCACCGATCAAACAAACCCATTGTTTCGACTGTGTTATTTCTCGAAATTCTTCGAACTTATGTGTTTATAGCAGCTGATGACGAACCCTTTTGTAATAAAAAAAACCGGCCAAATGTGAGTGTGGCTCGCGCACCGAGGGTTCCGTACAAACTTATTATAATATATATGTCGCAGGGAATAGATAATTCGCCGTTTTACAATTTGCCTAGGCAGATCGTAAAGTATGGAATAGAAATTATCATTTAACTGAACAGATTATTATATGAAGCTTGGCTGGAACGTTCCGCGCGCTTCGCTCGCTCAGCATCTACGTTAACAAAATAGAAACTGAACCTAACCTAACATGCAAGACTTATAAAGTGCGATTTCTGTTCCTTTCGTTTTCATACTTTACGATCTGCCTAGGCATATTGAAAAACGGCGAATTATACGATTTGCTTGCGACATATATGGCTCTTCTATCATGATATCAAGTCTCTTACGTCAACGGGAAATATCCCATAGGTTTATTGATTTATTAGAGATAGACCGTATTTTGGGCATATTTTTTTTTTCACATTGACTTAGAAGCTTTATTTTTTACAAAAAGTACCCGCAGGGCCGTAGCTAAGGGGCATTGTGGGGCAATTTATACACTTTTAAGGTAGGGACCTTAAAAGTACCATAAATTAAGGAATAATATAGGTAGTAGGTTTGCGAAAACATGCGAAAAAATGGCAGTTTTTCCGCCGTACTTTTTTACTGAGTTGACTTAGAAGCTTGATTTGTTTACTACTTCAAGGGTTCGTAGACCATAGTATTTGATATTAATTTCAACTTGATACCTTTACGCGTTCCTGAGAAAAAAATCTTGACAGACAGACAGACAGACGGACAACAAAGTGATCCTATAAGGGTGTTACTTTTTCCTTGAGGTACGGCCAAGTGCGAGTCGGACTCGCGCACGAAGGGTTCCACACCATTATCTATAAAAATGGCACGTTTGTTTAATGGGAGCCCCCTTAAATATTTGTTTTATTTTAAGTGACTATATAACTTAATATTCTGTGCATATTTTAAGCGTCTACCTGTTGCCGTTATCAATATCGAGCAAAATCGAGCAAAAAAAATCACGTTTGTTGTATGGGAGCCCCCTTAAATATTTACTTTATTCTGTTTTTTATTAATTGTTGTTATAGCGGCAACAGCTACAGCCTGGTGACGGACGGACAGCGGAGCCTTAGTAATAGGGTTCCGCTAATTACCTTTCTGGTACGGAACCCTAAAAATCGATCGAGTATTAGTGCAGCCTAATTACGTACACAAATGATAAAATATCTCACTTCATGTCGCAATACTAAATGTATTGATAGATTTTCATAGAATTTGTTTTAAAAGATCCAGTTAATTTTATAAACCATTAGTGATAAAAAGTCATCTTTGGTGATACTATTGTTTATTAGCTCGTGAAGCACTTTCAAGATCAACAATGTATGTGAATTGGCGATGTTGTTTAGCGATAACTTTGAAAACTTTTCTATCAGGGAAAGTAAAGGTAATCATGTTTCTAAAGGTATGATTAGCAGAGTGAATCCTTAAAATATTACATATTAATCGCATATCTAAAGCTTTAGTAATAACGATACAGCTAGGGATCAAACGAAAGCAATTTTTATAAAAAAAAACTCGGTACACGCTTAAAAAAACATATTTTATCGTTTCTAGATTTCTGCTTCCATTTTTACTGTAAGAAATACGTGTTTTGGGGCTCTATCTTCATTGTTATTTACTAAAGAATAAAAATATGGTGAAGGGTTACCTACTTAGGGTTTTTATATTGTATTGTTGTACGGAACCCTTACTGCGGCAATTCTAGTGAGAGAATCATGCATAACAGCATGCATGTTGTATTAATTTACCTTATAAATAGTACCTAGGTACTATACCTTCAAATTTCGTCCACACGGTGTAGGCCACACTGGCCAGTAGAGCGGCAAGCAGCAATTTCTCGGGTATTTAACTCCAACTTGCAGCTTTGTATAGGTAGTATAACTTCGGCAACCAATCATGCAGAAACAAATGTTTGCGCCAAAGTAAATTGCCGACATGGCATGTTTACATAGTGTTCCATATACGATATTGGAGCTTATCATGCATTTGACAAAGCATAACTAAAAGAAGATTATTACAACAGTACATTATTAGGCATGCATTGATTGGAAGTAGGTATCTATACCTCCACCGTTTTAGAGACATATGGGGAAGGCCTACGTTCAGTAATAGACGTCTTCCGGCTGAAATGAACAAATGATATTTATACCTGCCAATAAAATAACGTTTAATAGGTTCGTCGAATATGAAGAAATAGGTGCATATATCGTATTCAATAGATGTAATAAAGGTATCATGCATGATACACAATTGAACTCCTCTATCACGGTCGGTGATATTTACAATTGAACGCACTAATAGATGAGCTATAATGAAACGATTCGAACAAGGTCGGCCGCTTCCTACGAAGACGCCCGCACAGATCAGGCAGGTGCATACAGCAAGGCAACAGCGCACACAGGTGTACCGCAGCCCTGAGCCCTGCCCTACCTACATCCTACATTACACATCATCTGATAAGAGACGGCCCTGTTTGCTAATGAAGATAAGTGTGTGACTGGAGCAAAACTGGTGCAATGCAAACTGAGGAATGCCACAAGTGTGAGATAATGTCGTTGGTCCATGCTCGCTCAATTTGGCAATTTGAAAGTGTTTGTTTAGGGGAGAAATAAGCCACGCATTTTAGATACACATATATATGTTTTTAATATAATAACAGTATATAATAAGTATAAATAGTTAGTGTATCGAATCCTTGAAACAACCTATTTGACCAATTAGAAAAATCCCATTTTAAAATGGTTTTGAAGCATGTATTTGAAAAAGGCAGACGGATGAAACTTATGTTCTGTTATGACAAGTTTTGGGTCTGCCTACCGCAAAATATGGAGACGAAGTCGCGGTGAGATGGTAGTTATGGAAAGAAACTAAATTTAAACTTTGTCTTATTTATATATATTATTATAATAACACACTTGTTTGTTTTTATTTATATTTATATTTTTTTCTAGTTCCAAGTTGCACCTACTCTTAAATCTTATTCTACTAGATTTCCTCTACCCAAAGGTTGTCTGGAAGAAATCTAAATAGCGATAAGACCGCCTGAATTTTACTCTACCAATCAACTGTATATACTATCTTTAATTATTTTCTAGTGCAATAAAGAATTTACTACTAGTACTACTAATATGCATGTGAAGTGAATGCAACCTGAATTTTCATAAATGTCGAAAATTACGGAATGTAAGATTAGTTCGTTTACATTTAGTTGTAGTTCACATGTGATCAACAATATTTTTTTCATCACACTGGCTCGGAAAGGCTCACTTTGTCGTTTAAATCTGATCAAATCTGCGTGCGTTAATTAACCAAATTAAAAAAAAAACTTATTTGAGCTTTGAATCCCTTGTTACGCAGAGTTTCTACTTTAGAATACCTCGCTTCGATTTGCTTCTTTTTTTAAATAATCGCTCGCCCACTTCAATACATTATTTTGGTCGCTTGTAACACAATCTTCTATATATTACGTTATGATTCAAGTGAGCTAAGTTGGTCATTCATATTAATACGCACTAGATAATATTGCAGCCCGAGACGAAGGCGAGGCGATGAAGAGCGATCTTTTTTCACCTTAGACCTCAAAGTTTTCCATTTATAAAAATATTTTGAGTGATCGAAGGTACAATCTTACTACGGAATACTTGGAACAGTACCTACTTACCTGATTGCTCACGTTTACAAGAGTAACAAAATCCATACTTATATTATAAATGGGAAAGTGAGTTTGTTCTTACTTGACGCGTCACAACGGAGCAGCGATTAAGTTTTCAAAAGTTTCCGAAGAAATAACCATAACCGAATTCCACGTGGACGAACTATAGCTTGCTATAGCAAATTCTTTAATATCCAAGGAGTTGCCGTTCAAAGCCCACGCTGAACATCAAATTGAGGGCAGGCTTGGTCTTCGGTAAATGCTAGTGTTACATATTCGATAATAATAGTCAATATGGTCTTTAAGTTTTGATATCAATAATATGTTTATTATTAAATATAATTAACAGGATTTTTCATGCATATGTTAGGATTTTTATGCTGCATATAATCCGGTTTCTAGTAATGAATGACCAGTTAACACACGTGGAAAAAACAACGCAGCATATAGGTATATATATAAAGTTTATTGTAAACTAGTGCGGTGATGAATAGTACCTAGTACTCATGCCTATAAGCGATGCAATAAGATATGCTTTACGAGAAATATTTTATCCTACACAAGGCACATAGGAGTCGCGACAAATAACGCAGTTAGCGGGGGAGTAAGACCTTCTAACCTAAAGTTTTGGTATGTGGATAAGTCGTTGTCAGGTTTAAACTACTTTCAAGGATATTATAAAAGTTAAGTTATAACTTTGCTTGTTTATATAAATGAAGGTCTTAAAGTGGGTCGTGTTAAAGACTCGAGGCCTAGAACTAGTGGCTAGAGCCACTAGTGCTGTACTAGGACGGACGTTGCTGCGAAAGTGGTTCTTGCTCGCCAACACCGCACATTCCATTCCATAACCAAATGGTCATTACTTGTTGCGCAAAACCAGTGTTCTAGATTGAAGCAAAACATAGAGAAGCTGTAAATATGCCAGTACCTTAGTTAACTTGAGTTACATACATAACTACACAACCACGTACTAAATTGAGTTACGATTATGAAAATGACGTTCGACAGAGATGGTTTTTTAGGTTCTCGCAATTACAGCGCACGTAGGTAGGTAAATTTTATGAGAACGCTAACGTCTGTCTGTCTATCAGGACAGGCATTTATATCTCATTTAATCTCTATCAGGGAATAAAATGCCGGACCACGTTTTTAATCCCGGGATTACGCGATACAGGAATCCGTTCCTAGGACCTAATAGCTGAAGGAAATAAGTAATATTTTTAAAGTATGATGTCTGATATTAAAAAAAATTAAATTTTAAAAACTTAATGTTATTCAGTGATCTACATTGAAGGTATCAATGTAAAATTAATGTAGGTCTGGGTAATAGATTAATACAAAATTATTTGCCTAAGCCACTAAGGCGGCAAACAAGCATACGGTCTGCCTGATGTTGAGCTGTTGCCGGAGCTTATAAACGCTTGCCTGAGTATTGCATAAGGGCGCCAAGTAGAAATGAAGTATTAACTCTAAGATTCATAGCATCGCAGCAGCTAGATATAGATATCTGAGAGCACTAAAGCACCACTGTGGCTAGATGAGCTTTTGAGTGCGTGTTACGTTACAAATAAAGTAATATCATCAACTTTTGTCAATTTCTCGAGTTGAGTTTGTTTAAATACGTTAAGGCTATAAATAATTTATATTTGCCGTTTGGTTGTTTTTCTTTTTTATGTTTACCTAACGCATTTTATCCCAAATAATATACTTACTTATTGAAGCAAACACAAAATATTTCGATGTTTGCAGCAACTAATATTTAAATTAGAATTATACTATCGGTTTGAAAACGAAGACTTGAACCATAGGTATGCGTGTAGGACTGTTATATAGACAAAATTATACTATAGGTAGGTACATAAATATCACAGAAAATCTGTACTTACAATATTTGATGATGAGACATTAATATAAAACAAAAATATTATGCGACATATGATATAGGTACGAACAAACGGGCGAACATGACGACTATACAATTAGGTACCATTATTTTAGATACAAAACCCTATAAGCTACCCGATTAAAGGAAAAAAAATAGTACCTTTCTAATATATAATCTAATACGAAATAAAGTATTAAAAAATGTATCTAGCGGCTACCTTTTTCAAAACCGTAATACGTACCTACTTAAATACTCGTTAAGTCGTTAGCAGAAAGAGATTAATTGATGAATAAACTTAAAAAAATGCGCGAAACATCTTAACTAGTTTATCGTTACTGACCTGTCCCGTCGCCTTCTTGTACCGGAGCGTGGCTTCCCGCACCAGATCCCTCACCAGCAGATCGCCAACGCCACAGGGAACCAGTACGCGCACCGACCCAAAACACACCGTCACCTTCATATCTCCTGCCACTGTGATTCACCACACACCACGCCTCGCACAAATTACCGCATCAACACCAGCTAGCATATTAGTTTACACACAAACTAATAGAAGCACAGCACTATCTGATGCACATGGTCAATGTGACTCGGCATCGAAGCCATTCCAAAGCTGCCGGGAATACAAAAAGACCACTGGTTCGTCCACAAGTTTTCATAGTCGGAATATCAATCTCACAACAGTGGCACCTTTCATTCACTTATATGATTTCACTAAAATGCAAAAACTACGTAAGATTTGCATCAATCACTGGCACAACAATCGCGTTTCGATAAGATTACGCGAAACGAAACACGAACGCAAATATCGCGCGTAGTCGGAACGCAACAGCCAACGGTCTTGGCGCGGCGTACGTATGAATAATAAGAATTCGTTTGAAATAGTTGGGAGTAGTAGCGGAGGTGAAGTGGCGGCGGGCGAGGAGCGACCGGTTCCCGCGACCAGCCAATAGCTGGCGGCGTCATGACGGGCAGCTGCCGTGTTCGACTCCGACAACTGTTGGTGCCGTTATGGCTGGCGCTAGTACAGCATTACCCTATTGAATCAGAACTGTATTGCTTTGGCTGACGTTTGTTCAACGTTTCACCATCGGTAGGCAAGACTTGGGTTAGTGTAGTGGTACTTCGTCATTACCTGTCCCAGCCCTGGTCTGCCTATATTCGTCTCCACTTGTACTTTTACCACTCTGGCATCACATTGCGTACAGACCTACCCTGCGCTGGTACTTTGAATGAAACTGTCAACGGGTACCTACAATAAAACTAATTCATCAACAAGGACATTAAGTTTTACACTGATTCATCGGTGATAAAATTTGCAATAATTCTATTGTGTTGGTCTAAGAACTAGTTTTTTACAAGCCTTGCAGGAACAATCAAGGGCAACATGGGCAATGGATAGGTTCCAAAATAAATTTGATTAAGAAATTTGATTTACAGTTTTAACTTGTAACAAGTTTTGTTTGATGGTCATTGGGTTTCATTAATAGTAGGTAGGTATATAGGTTTTGGAAAATATTGAAATATTTTTTAAGCAGGCTGTCAATCAAAGGTTTTTTGTTAATGGTGTTATAGTTTATGTCTCTGTGGTTGTCCTAAATAAATATATAAATAAAATCCAATTACATACTTATTTGCAAGTTAGATTTAAAATTTAGTCATTTCCCCATCACTATAAATGTCCGATGTAAGGCTATTTGTGTCTATTACTTTAATTAGGTACCTATTCGAATTTAAAAATATACTTATTTACAATTACCTGAATGGCTTCCGTCCAAAAATTTATAGTATCAAAACCGGTATAATTAGATTATAATCCAAGGACAATGCCCTTCCTCACAAATGAGTTTAATCGATATTTCTATGGCAACTAAAGCTTTAAACATAATCTTTTGAGAATTACTACTAATTGCTATACTCTATATTTTTGGTATTACCAAGGTTTTTTTTTTACAAAATATACTTAGTAAGGTATCACTCCTTTTATCATAAACTGGTAACTGCATGCTATCTGCATTATCTCTTGGACATAAGTACCATAATGCTAATATTTTTTAATTAGCTACATATAAACTGTGCGCCAAGGTTTTCATACATTTATTTCTGTTACCCAACCAACTATTAATGATGTCTTCTGTTGGTGAGTTTGTGTTATTTTACCTATGTATGTAAATAAATACACAAACAATACAGATTGAATAGAAATGAATATATTTCCATTCACTATTTGTTTAGGATATTCATGAAAATCTAAATATTATTATTCGATATATTTTCATTACGAACATTTTAAAGTATTCGTTAGTCTAATATTTTGACAATATCGTTATCAGTGTTGCCACAAGTAATGCAACTACTAACTTACTAACCTATGTATACTTTTATTTTGGTATTAAAGGATCAAAAAAAATAGGTAAGTCAATTTTTTACTACAATATTTTATAATTTTTACTATAATAGGACAACTATAAAATTTAATGTAGTCGAAATATTTCGAGCAATTGTTTTTTACTAAGATTTATTCTAATAATATAAAATAAAGACTAAAAAAAAAAACAAAAAATTAGTTAGGAATTACAAGTACCGCACGAACAACTTCTATTGAGAATATTTTATTGAGTCTTTAAAAAAAAACAGTTTTTTAACAGTTAAAAACAAATTGCTGGACCGATTTTGCTCAAATTCTTTGCAGATCTAAGACATAACGTGGCGTATCGATTGATATGGTCAGAAGACAAATTAGTTTATTGGTTCTTAAGATATCGAGGAGCAAACACAAACATCTCTCTAAAAATGATGGCAAACATTTTTTAGGTCTCAAAACGTATAAAAAACGCAAAGTTAGCGATTTTGATTTTCGGACCTATTATAATAACTTGGTTAATAAAAGATCATAACCTAAAAATCGTAAAGTAAGTGGTCAAATGGTCTAAGTGTAAGCTACACGTGGTTGGATTTAGTTGCTACAAAATGTCGGTTAGCATTTCGAATGCATGAGTAGGCAAAGGGCATTAGTATGCAAGCGATGTTACCCGCTCCAACCGACCGACATATAACTACCCAAATGGAGACACATTGTACCATCTACCTGCCTCATGACATAACCGATTCGCACCTGTTCATTACAAGGTACAAAGAAGTTTGTTTGCTTGAACGCGCCAATCCCTGAAACTACTAATCTATTTTGAAAGATTCTTTTTGCATTTGATAGCCCAATTCTTAAGGTAAGGAGCGGAACACTTTTGTTATAAGAAAAAAACCTTTTCAGTTATTTATGTCCACTTTAATTGTGAGTCATTAATATTGCTCAATTGAATTTAAATAAATTACATTTACATTTTCTACATAAGGCGAAATTGAAATAACTGATAGTATATAAACATTTGTAAAACATGCCATCATATACTTGCATAGAAAAAAAAAAAAAACAAAACATATTATGTTCTAATATTAATGTATGCATTTTCAATTTGTCGCTTAAAATAAGTGGAGCCACTAAATATTCGAGAAACATTTTTTTTTTTTATTAAGACACTTATGAAGATATTGCACACTATATAAATATACTACTGCTGCTGATGGAAAGGTTAGTTTAACATGAAAACCTAATATTATAAACAGTATTTGATTTCTTAGGACTCATACATTGACGATATCTATAAAACTTGCAGCAAATTTTCCAAGCCCAATAAAAGTTGAGTCACAGTTCGATTAAATTGTAAGAAGCCTTCTTTCTTTACTATTTAAAATGTAAAAATTAGTCAGACCTGATAGCTCATTGCGAAAAGTCTGGAGTACTCGGGTCTCGCGTTCTCGCAGACAAATGTATGGAAGTACATCTCGCATCTCATGAGCTGAAGATTAGTTAATTTATAAGGTTCTTGATGTTGAAAATAATTAGAGCTTCGAAAAATCGAGAGAATTTTTGTTAATAGATTCACTAGTCATTTAAGATTTTTTAAGCATTTTTTTTTACTACAGTCTTTCACCAATTCATAATAATTCGTAACCTTGTTTACAGTCATTCTCATTGCCAAACTTTTTTGACATATCGCATTAAAGAAAAAAACATTTTAACAAGCTCCTAATAAAGAATAGCTCATAAGCATGAAATTACATAAAAAATAGTTTGGCACGGTTATATCCAACAGTAAATGTAAATCTTAAGACAACAAAATATCCTTTACAAAAATAAAGTTCCTTTTAAGCAACTCATCTTAATAGACTTACATAGTGGAGTAGCACTCGATAAGGTGATTTAACAATATTTACAGATTTTAACAATTATACTAGATCTCAATGGACCTGGGGCCTGTTCCACACAGCTCTCTGCAAACTTTTCAAGTTCTAATAATTGTTTGAAGACTCAAATAGAGAAAATCAGTTGCCAAGTTGTTTTTCCTTTGTAATTTGTTTGTTGAAAAGAATGAAGGGTGCACATTTGCAAAGTTGCTTCGTATAAGCAGTTACACACTCTTGAGGTCTACTCCACGATACAACTCTGCAAATCAGCACTCTTCATAGCAAACACAGTGAAAATAAAACGTTAGCAACTGACTCTTACTATTTGAGTCTTCAAAGAAAACTAATTGAAAAGCGTGATTAGCGACGTGAAGAGGTTGAAGAGCTTCGTGCAATATGCCCCTGATTCTTTTATATACAAGTTGAGAAATACATATTCATAATATATATAATCTACTTCTATCTAATGACAAAATTTTAAAAAATGTGTACATTATTATAAAAATTTAATGAGAGCAAATTTAACATGAAATAATGAAAGATAACTTAAAGCAAGCAAGTGTATAAAGTTAAATAAATAAAATATAATTAATTAATTAAATCATGATCCACGACCAGCCTCTACCAATGTCTCTCACCCAACTATATATATAAATATATTAAGTACACACTATCTACAAGGAAATGAGGTTAATATACATACGAACGTACGCATGTTTTAAAGGATATATAAAATAAACACGATAAACTGCGAACAATTACTCGACACCAATATGTATAGGAAAATTGACATAATTTTTTTTATATTTTCCACCCCTGAACAACGTTTATTTCAGCGTTAATAATGAACCAATTTAACGGTAAGGTTTTTAAAAGAATATGATAAGGTATACAGGGTGGAAAAGAAAGGCTGATGTAGGAGGGAAATAACTAAGGGGGTACCTCAGTCGAAAGGGTCTTTCATAAGAATCAATTTCTTCTGAATAACATAGTGTCTTAAATAAAGATAAAAAAAATTAAAAAAAAACAATTAAAGTTAAAATTATATCTCCATTTTTGTGTTGTTATAAATTAGCTAAGTACTTACCAGTAATTGTACCATACAGTACCACAGGTAACACATATTGATTTTGCTTTTTTGGTCTTTTTATAATTTAAGATAAATTGATCCTTATAAATGACACTTTCGACCGATGTGATAAAATAAAAAAATGACTTTTTTCATATTTCACAGGTTCAAACACAGGTTATTAATTCAAAAATCTTTGATGTAGTGTTATTTATTTCAGAACATAAAGGAATCTTTCCTTTTGGTAAAATTTTCCATCATCAATATTTAGAATACTTTCCCTCCAACCATGTCATTTCTTTTTTAACCTGTATAACGAACATTTTGCAGACATACTGTGTATAGTTATCCATCATAGTTGTATATGTGACATGTACACTAGTTTATTTAACCTTAGATATTTAGGACAAAATTATTCTGGATAGCCACAGGTGTGTTATGTTATTATAAATGGACACATATTTAATAATCTTACGGCCATGTAGAATGCAAAACTTTTTTTTTCACAAATAATTTTTTTAACTCATTGACAATAAATACTGTTATGCAATAGAATTAACATCCCACTTACCCAATTTTAATAAAAGACATTTATTTAAGAAAATCATTTTTAAAAACGGTTTTTAAAACTGCATAAATAGCATGTGTACAAGACATAGGTAATTGTAACTACATAGTAATTGATCTTCGTAAATATTAGAATACTTCTACAAATCTAACATTAACTAGTTGTATATATTTAGACATCTATGTCAGTTGTACTTTTTAATAGCCTAAGGAGTTTTACCCGACTGCCAAAAGGAGGGTAATGGTTTTCAGGTGTTTTTTTGGATATGATGCATATTAATAAATGAGGTGTCGTTAGATTTGTATTTATTACGGAAGTGCATGATACGTGCAGGTTACATGATAGCATAAAACAAACATGGCGGCCTTAACTGACAACTAAGAAAATTACGGATAATTTATTTTTTATTTTTAAATATTCTAATAAAAGGTATTTATGAGCACATTCCAAATACATACGGTTAATATATATAGCAGTCGGGTTAATAGGTTTTTTTTTTAATAATTAATTTTATCTAACTACATTTTACTCAGACAGATTAATCTCAATATTTAACAAAATATACGAAATAAATGACCAATAAATGACAAATCCACAAAAAAAGTCTAAAATATCATTAAGTGGTATATTAGGTAAGGTACATGGCACTGCAAATATTTTAAATCAATAATCATTTATTACCAGAGCTCGAAATTAGGTAGTGTGATTTATGTATGTACAGTAGAGCGTCGATTATCCAAACTAATTGGGGGACTTGGGTGTTCGGAAAACCGGTATTTTCGGATAACCGAACTACCTATATGTATATTGATTAAGCCATACAAATTTACGTACAGGGAAATGAAAACTATATTTACATTTACATGGGACACTCAGAAAGTTTTGAGGAACTAAAATACTAACTTCTATGGATAAAATATTTTAAATGAATCTTTTCAAAGTACTCTCCACCAGCCTGTATTCAAAGTTTCATGCGTCTGAATCAACTTTTGAAACTTTTTTTCTAGTCCACCGCAGACGTCTCTTTAACAGCCTCCTCAAACGCTGCTAGCGCGTCTTCCAGCGATTACAACTGTATCCCTTACAGCTAAATTATCATTAAATGGAATAAAAAGAAGTCCCACGGTGCCCGATCAGGACTGTAAGGAGGGTTAGCCAAGACTCTAACCGGTGTGGTGTCCAGGAAGTCCCTCGTTTTGAGCGCTGACTGCGCGGGCGCGTTGCCATAGTAAAGCGGTACCAGAGCCCTGTGTTCGGTCGCTTGTTGCTCATTGCAGACAAAAATTCTGGCAGGCATTGTGTGGTATACCATTCGGCGTTGATGCTACATACGAGTACAATTAACAAGTCAACAAGTCGCGACACGTGCGCGAGCACTGTAGCGCGGAAAGCGGGAGAGAGGCACGCGCGGGTCAGGTTGGCGTAGTATTTCGGATAAGCGGTCGTTCGGTTGAACGACGTTCGGATAATCGACGCTTCACTGTACTTGAAACAAAAATGTTAATTTAAACATGGATATTCTAAGAATTCACTGAATAATGGGAACCGTTATATATTATATTTATTTACTTTTTTTAAGTATCGTGATGTTGTGTAGGGTTGTATCGATATCTCAGATAAATGAAACATTTTTTTTTCAATAGAAACTAATGTCGGGTAATATTCATAGTATTCTAAAAATCACACTACATAATTCCGACCTGTGCTCATTACACTTGTACCATTAAAATATTTGTACAAAATATAAGTTCTCCAGTCTATGGTAACAATTATTACTCTAATGATAAATCTTGAAATGCAAAATACCTATTCTTAAAACAATTTTATTTAAAATTGTACCAAGTCAGACTGCACGAAACAAACATTCGGAGACTAATTCATTGTCAAAAAGTACTAAAGGGGTCCAGCCCTCGGATACAACACTGACATAAATTGGTCGCTTCAAATTCCTATAGCTTGGTATCACATCACTTCACGAACCCATAATATAATCCTAAGTCAGAGCACCTCATAATTAAGTGAAACAGAGATCATTCCACACCGTGACGATACCGACGCCATCGCATGTACATCTTACAAATTACAAACAAACACAATTCATTTATAAAATACATCATAGTGAGAACAGGCACGTTAACAATTATGTGTGAATTCGTAAATGACAACAACATACGCACTGAGTATTCAACGCGGCTAGCTCGCCACTAGAGAGACAAATATTTCAATATATAAATTCCAGACTTTCGTTTTCTTTGGGTATGAGATTACGTTCTCGTTAAATTTACTACTAGTCCAGTCATAAAATGCCTATAAGTAAATTTTTTTATTCGAAATTAAACACAGATAAGTTATCACAACACTGATCAGACATCGCTTTCGCCATCGGTCACATGAGCGGGCTGTCCGAAGTTCCTCGTGATCGATTCGCTGACGGTACGTATGTTCGCCAAATATCGGTGAGCGGGTTCGTCAGAATCATATATGGCGCTAAGTGATTCGAGCGAAACGAGCGCTTCGGAATCGAGGAGGCGGGACGAAGCCCGGGAAGAAACATCGTCGTCCCTGTCAAAGTAACAAGAGTTGACGTCACTGAGCGCGGCCTCGGCGTCAGTGAGACCGGCTTCATTTAACATGGACACGTTTTCCAGCGCAGGATCGTCCGTGGTGTACCCTGTACTTTCTGGATGGCATCCCTCTCCTTCACCTTCCCCTTCTGAACACGACGAACTCCATTCTGATTGACTTTCGCCATACATCGCCATTTCTCTAGGATTCGTTACCTGAATATAATACGATGTTTCAAAATCTTAAAAGGCCTTGTAGAATAAGTGTTCCATACGCGCATTACTAAGTTTATTTTCGATCTTTTTAATAGCCCATCGTTGTAAAGTAGTTTAGAGAATCATTTTTTTTTTCAAAAAGCTTTACAATGAGTTATAATGTGTTATATCTATGAAAGATAATGCAATCCTAATAATTTTACTTAGATTGTACATTTTTCACAGATTTAACGTGGCTAATGATGAAGAAATACGAACAGACGGAAAGACACTGAAATGATTACATAAGCCATTTTGGCAATTTTGATATAGAATACTAAAAATAGGTTTTGTACCTATTTTATAACTACAATAATTAATGATATACAGAATTAACAACAGGGTATATGCATGTATTTTTTTTACTGATAGGTAATCAATTGCCAACGTTGCTCAATAACGATTAAAAAAGAAAACAGCAATATTTGGTTAAAAGATGAAACATTTTTATTCAAGCGGTTGAAACGACGTCATTGTGGCGCGCTTTACGTAATGTGGAAGTCTATGTAAACAGTGCAACTTGATCTAAAAAAAATATAAGTAATTGATCCTAAATAAACCATGGTAAGATAGGTAAGATAACAAAAACTAGTGTACAAGTACAGTATTGTACTTTAGCGTAAGAATTACTATAAGAAGTGCATCTGGTACATAATGTGTCTGCTGTCGCTAATTTAAAATCACCATCAAAGTGACCGTTTCGAAATTATGATTAAAAATCATAATTTATAAGCGGATTAAATAGTTTTTTTTAGTTGTAGGTATGTTTTAATAGCAATATTTCTTCACGGTTATCCCCAGAAGAGGGTAACCAGAGGTTGTACACACACCCACCGACCACTTTAGTCCTGCGTGTGTATGTGAGTCCATCCCCTGTATTGACTAATGTGCCTTCAAATATGTCTCATTCGTCGTTAATTACGAGATTTAAAGTAAATGTGGTAAAATGAAAGACCAGGGACAGAGACCTGACAAACTAAAAGCAGTTAGGCAGTGTAGAAAAATATATCTAATATAGACCATTCGAATAACACGCATATACCCTATTAATACTTGTACAAATAAAAAAAAATCTAATGTATGTACAAAGATTTTTTATTGAATATCTGAAATCTAGCTCTTACCCTGTTAAGTATTATATCATGAGGTCCCAAATCTTGTTTTTCTTTAGCAACGATCACATCAGTCTTCCTCTCAGGTGGTGGACTAAAAATTAAGAATGGAATACATTTTTGTTTCTATTTTCCTATTGACTTTCATCTAATACAGCCTAGCATTAGGTAGATTAATCCAAAATGTTCATGAAACAAAGATCCACTCATTCATAAAGAAGTAGTAATCCACTTATATTATGGATAGATAAGTTTTTTAATGTCAGGGGTGTTATGTTGACAAGCATTGAATGCGCTCAATGCTGGTCTATGCGCACATTCGATCGTTTTGTTGACCAAAAATGAATGCGGTATGACGTAATTTCAGTGCCCCTGCACAAACTATAGAAGTAATAATAACTTTTCTTTAACAGCACAAACACTTAAAACGGTTTTATGAGCCAACTGTCACGTGAATTGCATGTAGTGTCTAATTTTCAAGCTATTTTTAGGTTTTTTTTAGTGTGTATTAAAACGAAAGGATTGTATAGGTACTCACGTAGCGTGGTGCGAAAGTGGGGCGTGTGAGGGGGATGGTAAAGTGACGACCACGTCGGTTGGCAATACGCCGGGAAAGTCAGCAGGGGGTCGCGGAGAAGATGGTGCAGGAGGTAGCTCGCGGGCTAGCTGAGTGATGGCCGCCAGCCCTACGGCGTGGAGCGGGCTGTTCTTGTTGCACTCACGACCCTCCACAGACGGACTTGCACACCTAAACAAAATATAAATCCTTAAATTACTAAACTCTCAAAGCTCCGTTGTAATACCGTCTTCACCGGGTGCATAACTTTCTTAAGGTCCGTGTACATCAGTCAATCCATAGCTCCGTCTACGGCCCATCAATATAGTTCCATACAAAGGTCAGAAAAGTTTGCCAACACGTGCAAAACGCGATGAGCACCATGGCTCAACCAGGCCACAAGCGCTATTTAGCCGTATTGTTTTGTGAGCGACACGGTCTTTGGTAAGTGGTTCGTCTCAGTCTGTGGGTACATAATAACATAAGTACGACCCACGCATTTAAATGAATAGTCCCTTATAGCGTCATCGACAGTGTAACTAACGCAGACGTAGATCTAAACGTAAGTCCCTCCATCTGTATGAAATTATTTTTTCCACCTACTGTGACGTCACAACACCAATTTAGTGATGGGAATTCGCCATCCGCGCGAAATCGATTCAAAGTCGCCGCCGCCGTCCGCCAGTACGCCTGAACGAAAAGTCGCGCGCGCGCATTCTGTCGCTTGGTTTATCATAAGTTGACGTTTTCAATACATCAATAGTTGGTATTGCTTTCGTAGTCAGTCGTCGAAACTTCTAAGTTACCTTAAAGCTGTTATCATTAAAATGAACAATACAAATTCGACTATGATTTGTTGGAAACCAATTTTAATGCCCCGTCGCTTCAATCCGAAATGGATCTTTACTGTTGATGAATACATAAATGTTAAAAAATGCTTGGAAACATTAGAACTTAATTGATTTGTATCGGTATTGGTGCATTTGTAATATTTTTAAAATTAAAACACTGTATGTTATTTATTATTACCTATTGTAAGGCTTTATCGTATTTTAATGTGAAGTAGAAAAATAAAAAAGATTAACTGCTTAGTTTCTGGCGGGTTCTTCTTGGTAGTAAATCATTCCGAACCAGTGGTAATTTTTTGAATTTACTAATTAAACTGACGATTCAAATATCCTGTTAAAAGTGTATTTGAATAAAAAAGTTTGAGCAAGTGAGCCCACCTGGAAACCTGTAATTTTAATTATTGTTGTACTGAACAGAATCACTTAACAGAAAAGTTAAAGCAATTAAAAAAATGTCACAAAATATATATATTATCATTCCTCTGTTTCTAAAATCGATAACAAGTGTACAACACTATTTGCTTAATTTGACAGAACAATGAGAATAGTGACGCTGAGTGAAAGTTACGGTCGATTTATTTTCATTGCTGGTTTTAATAAACAAGTCTTACAACTTTGTAACTAAAATCGGTAATGTATTATGAATCATGCAGTATACACGCAGGTAGAAGTTTTCATTGTGAAACCACAACAAACATAAAATAATTGATTTTAAAGTAAATTACACACAATTTACAGATGAAAGGAAAAGGTTCCATTATGTAAACCAACTTTTTTTATATATTTGTTACAGCTCAGTACATCACAATTAGGTATTTTTCTTTATTTCGTATGACGACCGATACCGATAACGGTGGAGCGCAGACTAAAAGGGCGTTCCTTCTGAGCCGCGTTACAATTTAATAGTAAAACCTCATTTTAGCACCAACTACCCGATCCGTCTAACCGTATTTGATAATTTCAGCGGCGCTATTATTGCTATAATCAAACGCGTTTCGCGTCATTTTTGACAGTTCTGTGTGTGTGTATATGTTTGAGTATTTTATTTTGATTTTTTCATAGATTATAACAAAGATATAGAGTTCATAATGCGAAAATCAATTTTACTTTAAAAGAAAACAACGTTACATCTATTTTTCTCAAAGGATTCACTTTCACATTTGACAGCTGTCAAATAGTAGCGTAAAATATCCACCTACCGAGATGGGTTTTTTATAGCAACATTTCGTAGCAAAATCGCTCAGATTTGGTTATGCTATTAAATAAATCAAATATCTTAAACCACAATAATGTCATTTGTTAACCTCTAAGTTTTCTTACCTCAATTCAAGTTTCAATTCCTTTCTTTCTGCTTTCGGAGGATTGTTCTTTATGTGAGTTTTATCATCCAGCAACCTCTGGATCTCTCTTTCGAATGGGGGGACACACGCCACGTCTGTAGGACTTCGCTTTGTGAACACTTCCCGCACGTCATGGTTCATATGCTTCACGTTATTTGGCCGACTACCAGAACTTGAAAACGAATTGGTTCTTGGCGCCAGTCGACTACACACATCCTTCTTATCAGTCTGACTACAACTATCCCTCTTTACTGAAGCTTGTAGCATATTAATTATACTCCTTTGGAGCTTATCATCATCTTTTTGATAGCTGTCATCAATAAACTTATCATCTAAAGGTTTTTTGTTCATTTTGTTATGTTTAACATATATTTCATTTATATTGGTGGCTAGAATTTTGGGTCTGACGGGAGGGTAGTCGTATACGGTGGGTTTTGGACGTTGGGACCTCGACGGAGGGAGCCATGGAGTAGGTCGCGGAGGAGAAGGAGAAGCGTCCGTGGTTCTAGAATAGCTCTCGTCTGATGAGCTGAGACTGGGGGATCTTGTAAGTGAGCTAAGTTCGTCGGCAGAAGAATGCACCCTCGGGCTGCGAGCTAACGGTAAACTTTCACTGGACCGAGGTCTGGGGAGCCTTGACGGTGGTTTTCGCTTATGTGCAACAGCCGGCCGGGGTTCTTGTGACCGTGGCCACGGCGGCACGAAAGCCCACCTCATGTTTGCCGAGACACCGTGAGGAGGAGGCGGTGGGGGCACTTCTTCTTGATCCTTATTCCTGCGTCCTTTGCTGCCTTTCTGGTTATTACCGTTAGTTTGGTGTGCATTATTAGAAGGTAGCAATGGATCATTCTCGCCAGCTACAGTTGCTTCCCTCAATGGCGGCAATCTGTTTTGTTGGACTCTTCTTGTGGAATTTAACATCGCCAACGGAGTGGGTACTCCACCGTATGCAGTCGGAGGATTCTGCGGATTTTGCGGCTGGCCGGTGGGCTGAGTAAATACAGTTTCGTTTGCTAGTGCTCTATCTGTTAAAAAATATGTAGTCATCTCCCCTTTTCCCTTCACTTTGATATTTCCTCTACAAACAAATTGATAGGGCAGATCTTTCATCAACTTATAAACCTCATCAGTAACTTGCGTGTGATTTGGTAATCCAGTAGAATCCATCCGGGAAGCTACGTTAACTGTGTTCCCCCATATATCATACTGAGGTTTTCTTGCTCCTATAACGCCAGCCACAACGGGGCCGACATTAATACCTGAAAACATAATTCATTAGCATTAGTTTATAGATGAATTTATGCATTGTGCACTTAGCTACTTTAAGCAAACTCACCCACTCGCAACATAAAATTATTATAAGAATTTTCATTGATATCTTTTAATTTGTCTCTCATTGCGAAGACAAATTCTATCAAAGTGGCCATGTGTTTCTGAACGTTTGCTTCGTCTAAAATTTTGTCAGGTATGAGCCCAACCGCCGCCATGTACGTAGAACCCACTGTTTTGATTTTATCTATTGCATTAAAACGTTCTTCACCTAATAGCTGAAATAAAAATCAAATACTTAATACAAAACACAATTATTTAATCTTTATTTATTTTTCTGTAATCTACAACAAACAAACAAACGAAAGTTTTAAATAGAGTATTTTTGTAAAATGAATAAAACTAAAAAACTGTATAGGTAGGTACAGTTGAGGTCATATATGCTTAAGCTGTCGTCTTAGGCTAGAAATACTTGATTTGTACGCGTCGGCAATGAACCAAGCGTTTGGCGGTCACCTAAGACTGATGAAGCGTCAGAGACCCCGACTGTATATTAACTAAGAATATTTCAGTAGAAGACGTTGCTTATAGATTAACATAAAGACATTTTGGTCGAAGATAAATTTTATGAGCGATCAAGATCACTTAGGCAACATTATCTCGAAGTAAATAAACAACAGCGACAGTTTACCTCATCAAAATCAGCGATAATTTCATTGAGCAGCCTTAGACACTCCATACCCTGGTTGTTTCCGTCTAGTTCCATGTAGAACTCGTGGTAGTTGGTGATGGAGGCGAAGACCACGCCCACACGCTGGTACGACTGGTAGTACAGCTCCTGCACACCGCGCCTCTGTCAGTGAATGCCAGCAAGCGGGACGTCAGCAAGCAATGTGGTGGGCGGTGAGCATAGGTTAGTGCGGATTATAGCTCAAATTGAGAGTCAATGGTGTAACCTATACACATTTCGTAAACAACTCTCAATTAAAACTATATATATTATGAAAAAAACGTTATTGTTTAAAATTGTGCCTTTTTAACAATGTAAGCAACAAACTATTTTGGGCCTTCGTTGGCTTTGCTGGACTTCCGTTGAAAATATAAATAGATACTTAATTATACTTCAGTGCTATTAAAAACTATCACAACTATACTTTGAATTATTGCAAAGTTGTAAAGTGGTTGAATATTTCTTTACCAGAACAGTTTACAAATCGCGCTAGGCCTGCACTGTGGACTTCGCCTTATGTCGGAATTAGCAGGATTTGTGCGCGCATGGATGTGCGAGGTGTAAAAATAAATCTAAAAATAATCAGAATCTTCAATACTAATGTCTGGTTCTGCTCAGTAAATGAATCTTTCCATGATCGATACATAGACTAAAGAAAACTTTTTTTTGTTATGTAAAGTATAATAGATTTGAATTCAGATTCGAGGTTCTCCCTGTATCTATCCAATGAATTAGTTGTTTAATAACAGTTTTATATTATATTACATTACATATAATATTATAACTTTTACTTTTACCGGGGTTACCAGTGGCTGGATACACATGCACGTCATAATGCGGAGGGGACTGCCTTTTATCACTAATCAGTTTGTTTATCACTGCGTGACAGATGGTAAGCCCATCGCTTAAACACTGCTTCTCACACCCCTAGCGTATCAGTCCCAAAATAGCTTCTTATACGGCCCATAAGTCGTAAGTAACCAGTTTAGAGTTTCTTAATGGCAAAATAAATTTTGCTTATCAATTTAATACTTTATAAAAAAGGCCGAAAAAGTTTGTTGCTTGGGTAAAATGCAATGGCAAAAGCAATGAAGTCAAAAAAGAATAACAAATAATGGGTGCTTAAAATTTACACATTTTTTATTATCACGTACAATCATTACAAATGGTGATGCTTGAGTCTCTCCCCATGCACATTGATGTAAACACTAAACATACTACGAATGATATCTAAGTAATAGATGTGATTTTTTTATTGATTACTTAAGACATTTTTCGTATAAGGGGCTATCCATTTAGTACGTCATGTAAATTTCCTTAATTTTAGACCTCCCTCCCCCCTTGTCACGCTTTTTACCCAATTTTATATATGCTTATGAATAATTTGCCTTTGTTACACTTAACATGACCGCCCTCCCCCCTACGCGTGTGACGTATTAAATGGATGGCCCCTAAGCAATCAACAATCATCTTATAAATTTTATGAAAATGAAGTGTGTGATTTGTAGTCGAACTCAAAAAACTCATAACTTAGAGGTATACCTCCCTTGAGTGTGTAATAAAGAACACAAGTTAGATTAAAATACTAATTTTAAAGAGAATTTGACTATTTGATATGCAATACTTACCATGTTGGTTCTAAACTGGTTGTCTAGGAAATGAGTTGCCACGTGTGCTGGCAACAGGTTGAAGAGTATCCTTTTATTTGACTCCTGCAATGATAAATAAAAACATATCAGAGATATTTCAGGAAATTTAGGGTCCTTATAACATATTTCGCTATAAAATATCGACATTTCCTGAATAAAAAAAATAAATATTCAAGATGAGTAGATTATTTATGTGCGAAATTAGGTTTATGAATTGCCATTTTTCATTTTTAACTGAGGAGGAGGTTCTAAATTCAGTTATATTTTTTTTTTCATGATTTTTACCTCAGAACTTCGTCATTTATAATCCAAATTGGAAAATTTTCCAACTATAAATAGATTAAAAAAAAATGCATTTCGCTCAGTAATACAAAAGGAAGAAGACTGACTTGCAAGGCGTCCATGTCCCGCTTCTCTTCTCTTGCTTGCAGTTGCCAGAGGAAGTCGAGCCTGGCCGTCCACTCGGTCTGGCGCGCGTGCAGCAGCACCGCCAGCGCCAGCGCCAGCGTCCACGCACACGACACGTATGCGGAGCCTACCACGCCAGGCCTACCACCAAAATTACAAAATTAAACAAGTGTAAGCTCAGCTCATACTTTGAGTGGCTCCATCACATTTCAGCGTTCTGCAAAAGGCACATCCATACATGTACGGAGGCATATTTTTTGCAGTAGTTTTGAAGTCAAGCGTATGCGTGCTAAATTACTAAAGACATTCATCCCCTAGAGTTAATTTCTTATAAAACACGTGATACGTCAAATCCCAAGCATGGGTTGGCATAGACATCACATATATACCAGAAGAAAAAAAAAAACCACAGACTTCACTATAACTGAATTACGTTGTATAAACATTTCACGTTTACTTGTCAAATACTTTCTCTGGATTTTCGATATTTACCCACATTTTAGGGTGGATTAAGGTAGTTTAACTAAGACGTTTGTTTCATGATGGGCAGTCCTAAACACAACAATTTAGAGGTTTTTAGTCTTACAGGGCAAACATTCGCCTTAAGGTTAACTAGCTCTTGGTCTATATTTTTACTTATGTATAAACCTAATAATACGAAAAAAAATAACAAAAACCACATTTTACCAAACCAGCGATATTTTGGTGAAATTCACAATATTGACATTCATATAATAATTTTATAAATCTCACAAACGATCGTACTCACTCAGTCATGAGATCGTAGCAGTCAAACAAGTCTTTATGGTAAGCCAGTATGACAGCCATGTATCCGCCAGTCATGACCGCCAGAAGTATGCCTTTCACCAATATAGGTAACCGTAGGAACACAGCGACGGCCAGCATGCTCAAGAAGCACCCCAGTGTTATATACAACGGTATGGGGCAGGCTCGGTGGTCGTTGCTGCACCATAAAGACGCAGCCACTTCGCCAGTCGTCGCTCTGATCTCTTCCATCGTAGTTATATTTTCCGTTAGGTTTTTGCACACATCGACTTCTCGGCATGTTACCTAAAAAACAAAAAAATGTTTCGAAAGCTACTCTGCTTTTTTAAAAACCATTATTTCTATTAATTATATGTGGAACAGTTAAGAATTAAAATAAAAGAAAAAATTATCATCTTCAAATAAAATTTAAAATGAACGCCATTGAATCTTACAACATTGACTTGTCCGACAGCATATCCAAGGACGATAGTGAAAGTGGTGATGGCGTTTCTGAGTGCGAAGGGTCTTGAGACGTCGCACGGTATTAGCCTGAGCCGCGCGGCTAGCGTAAGTGCTAGCACAGCGGCCGACCACGCGAAAGCCGTCACAAATAGCAGCAATAAGATGGTGGTGCGCGGCAAGATGGCGGCCTGAAGCGCGCCCGCCGCGGCCAGCGTGCCTAGTGCCGCACTGAGCGAGCCCGCCCATCCACCGTCCGTTGACGCACGGTACTGCCGGAAAGCAATTATCCTTAAGTTATTTAAAGAGATATGATAGAACGAAATGATAAAATACTCTTAATTTCTTATCTTTGTGACTCACTCCAAACAAAATAATGTACGTATTTTGATCTTTATAATAAGACATTATTTTTTATCTCATAAATTTTATGTACTCAAGTAATAGACAAAAACTAGAATCAGTCGCTATGATGGTTTCTATAGGAGAGATATTTATATATGCTTAACAAGCAGCCAAATTATACTCCTTAAAAGGTGGCTTTAAAATGTTTTGGTGAATAAGAGAAAATACTGAGTTTGGTCCGCCTAATTTAACCAACCACTTTAGTCCTGTGACAGTTGGTGAGCCCTACGCCGCACGCAACACTGTGGTAAAATAATTCCACGGACAGAATTTTTATATAAGTATATTCCCGTTGCCTGTGCTTGACAAACTACAAAGGCTGCATCCACACTGAGGTTGACTTACTTAGCGCCTGGAAGCTAGCCACATACCTGGTGAGTCCCTAGGATAACGTGATGACCGCACTGGCCCGGAGGTAGAGTTGCCTGGTGACCATCTAGGCTCTTAGCAAGCTAGGATAACTCGATGGCCGCACTGAAGGTAAATTGCGTGGCTAGTCGTTTGATGCCTAGCTAGTCGCCTGGCGTGTAGCTGGGTGACAATTCTAGAACGTTTGCTTCTTTGAACGAGTTGCCAAGCGACCATCTAGGCTCTAAGCAAGCCGACCGTAATGCGTTCGCGGCCTTAGAAGACAAGGTCAGGGTGAAACGATCTTAGACGTCCAATGCCAATAATATTACCTG
Organism: Apoda limacodes; assembly: GCA_946406115.1. Classification (NCBI taxonomy): domain Eukaryota; kingdom Metazoa; phylum Arthropoda; class Insecta; order Lepidoptera; family Limacodidae; genus Apoda; species Apoda limacodes. The sequence goes on along the minus strand of OX291549.1, from coordinate 19,554,492 downwards.
CGCCTCCTTAGCGGAATCCTTAAAGCAAAGAGTGAGCAGATGCACATGGGTCGCCTTCTCGCGGTGCACAGAGCGCGCGTCGATCGCTTGCGCCAGGTACTTGTTAACGCGATTCGTCGGCTGGTGGTACACAGATGAATGACGCTTTTTCAACGGCCGCTTGAACTTCTCCGTTACTTTGTTCTGTAGTCACATCATAATTAGTTCAACGCGACTTTTTTTTAAAAAGCCTTATAAGACATCTGAACTATAATTAAATTTATACACATCGAAAGCAGTTTCAATAATTATTTTGGTGCCAACGATGAAATGAAGGAATATTTTTAAAGGATTTTTAAACTTTTAATGTGCTTTGGCAAGTTATACGGAAATTGGTTATTGAACATAAAGGTAACATTTAATTTAAACGGTTTAGCGACATGGAATAATTTAGGGGGTATATAGGGCGGGCATACACGAAGGTTGGACATTTTGCAGGTAGGCACACGAGATCCACCACATCCAGACTTCATGCGTCAACCATGTATTGAAACTGACCTTAAAATGAAAAAGTTCCGGGCTCCGAAGCAGCGTTACATTATTAAAATGGAAAATATATAAAGATCAAAAACAATATGGGAGCCGAGACTGCATTAAACGTATAATTTTTTTTTTTAAATCAAGACAATTTTTATAATTAAGCTCAGTGATTGACACTTTTCACAGTTTGGTCATTTAAACTTTTAAAAAGAATCAAACACAAAATAAAAACAATCTCATACAATTAGTTTTATAGAACATTTGTTTAAATCCATGCAAGTTAGTAAGAGCAACTCATGCCATGCTTTAAGAGGGCAACGTAGCATGCTGTGCTCAAAATATAGTGGGATACCGAGTGAAACACGTGTTGTATGCGTCCAACTTTATTAACAACAAACATAAATAAATAAATAAAACGCCTATAATATAAACCAAATGCCATAAACAGTATTCAGTTAACAATAGCGTTGCTCTTTAAAAGATAAAGTGAATTTACATATATATATATATTAGGTTCACAATTTAATTGGGAACACTGAAGTGAATTTAGCATATACACGTGGACAAAAAGGTAGCTTACTGTTTCAACGGTTATTTGGTGTGGAACTAATGTCCATGGTCGGAATATCTGAAAAATAATGAGCAACCAAGTTAGGTGCCGATTTATTTTTCCACGCCTCTAAGCATATAATAATAAAACATGAGTAAACAGTGATTATAAATAGACAGCTTCAACTAAAACCATTTATTGTGTGGTACAAAGTGGTAACATAACATACTACAAGTGATAGCGTGGACGTGGACAATCTAATAAATAAAGCTTTAACAAAGAAACATTGAGATTTGAGAAAATTGTGCTTGTGCACATGAAAAGTCAATTGAATTCAACTTGTCTTATTTGTAACATAAATAATAGATACATAATTTCAAACTCTAGATCATACATATTCAAGTAAGTACTAAGTTACAAAGTTTGCGAAAAATAAATGCATTTTAGTATCAAAGCAAACTTCTTAGTTACGTTCGTCATAATGAAGCAAACCTTTACTTTTCATGTAAGTGCTGAATAGTGTAATTAAACCAACTTGCAATACTGTAGGGGTTAGGCTAACTCGTACACAGTGGAACTTACTCGCGACACCAAAAAAAATGGCGAATAATAGTTGCCCCGGTCGGCCAAAACCATTCATAAAACTTTTTTGCCTTTAAACTAAATCTTTGCTTAAATTATCATTTTAAGCAAGGTTGACTTCAAACTGAGATTTAGTCCCGAATCAAGAAGCTCAGTATACAATTCCATGTGCATTGTGTTTTAGCCGGCTTCTGTATTCCTAAGGGAAATAAACAATTGTTTGCTCATCTTGGCAGAAAAGTAGCGATATGTGCAAAGTGTAAAATAGGGCTTGTACAGTCAGACCTACCTGTCCATTTTGTTGTCCGATTCCGTAGCTAACCAAACTTGAAGTACTGTATGATGGCGCACGCAAATAACCTTATGCTGGGCCTAGCGTATCGGTTAAGAATGCAATTTGATAAAGTTAAGTGTAAATAACGATAGACATTAATTTCATAAAGTACTTTAAGAAAGACATTTTATCGCATGAAGTGAAAATGACGAAAGACATTTAACGCCTAAAGTGCTAAGAGAAACACATATTATAAGGAAGTAATTTTGAAATTTTAAAATTATCATTCATATTCTAAAATGCAAATTACGAAAGATATTTATATAACGAAGTACTTTACAAATTAAACCTATACTCTAAAGTGCAAATTCCGATAGGAATTTATCCCCAAAAGTACTAATTACGAAAGTCATTTAACCCTTAAAGTTTTTTTACGAAAGACATTTAGGTCACATTCATACTATAAAATAGTAATTACGAAAGTCATTCATACCCTAAAGCGCAAATTGCGAAAGACATTCATATCATAAATTACTTTACAAAAGACAATCATTCCCTAAAGTGCTAAAAGACATTCATACCCTAAAGTGCTAATTATGCTTAATTGCAAATTACGAAAAACACTTCAGTCCTAAAGTGCTAATTACGAAACACAATTAATAAAAAACAAAATAAAAAAACAAACACAAATTACATTGCTAAAACAAAAAGAAAGTATTTATGATATATCTATGCTCAATTTTATTACAGTTTTTTTAACTATGTACAGTTTTTTTAACTATGTACATAAAAATTTAACTTAACAAAGTTCCTATTAAGCACTCAAAACCTACTATACAGTGTTGCTAGTCTACGAAACCACGTGATCATAATTTAAGTAACAATAAATAAATCAAACTGCAATTTTGCGAAAAAACAAGTAGGTACTAAAACTATTTTTTAGACCCGTAATTCCGAACTAGAGATTATTGGCAGGCGAGCTGTTCGATCCCCAAAGCTTTGCAAGTTTGTTTAATCACATTTTAACTACAATAATATAAATACGTATATTACATCAGTACTAATTTTTAATATATAATTTTAGTTTAAAAACCATCACTCAAAAACAGATTAACTACTAATAAAATTACAAAGCGGTGTTACGTTCGCTACGCATATAAAACGCATTATTTTCTATTAGATGCGAACAAGTAGCTTGTTTGCCTTAATTTTAATGCGTCTCGTGTAAAAAGTTTTAAAGCAAAAAAAAACACTGGGAATGAAATTATATAGTTTCTTAAAAGTTTTTTTTTCTTTTATTTGATGATTCGGGACGTGTAAAAGTCACAATCACTGTGTGATGTGTAAAAGTTTATCTTTCAGGAAAAGCACCCAAATTATACCATGTGGTAAATATTTTATATCATTATATTATTTCTTTACGCATCCTCTAAAGTGCAAATCACAAAACACAAACAAATATTTTGATATTATGAAACCATAAAGTGTGTATTAACGTATATTGTGACATTGGTTTCGTTGCTTTCCATATGATAAGGATGAGATGAAGGTGTGTGAGAGTCGCATTTTTATTATTTTTTGTGGTTTTCAGAAGTGCATACCGCACCGTTACTTATTTGACTTCTTCGGTACATTAACACGCCAAAATTACATAGAATTGCGAGAATTCCTATATTTATGCATTTCTTTCTAGTTATTACCGTGTATTGCCTTCAAGACAATAAAATTCTGACAAGAGTACGAAAGTATTCCTTTATAGAAAGCTTTTTTGTAATTTTGAATAGTATTTTGAAAAGTACGATTTTACTTTTGTTATTATAAGATACTTTTATAATTGTATAACTTATAAAAAACTGCTTGTTTATAGAGTACTTTAGTAGTTTATAAAGAGAAATGCTTTCTGTTTTTCTTATATTTTATTTTCATTTTCTGATTCGTTACCTACTACTCCGTTTGACGTCGAACTTTCACAACATAGACGTATGTCCTACGGTCATAGGTACTATGTATTTACGCCGTGAATGATGTAGCTTATAGCTGTGATAAGCTTCTATTAAGACATTTTGTGGCAACTACAAGATATGAAGCGACAAACACATTGAATAATTAACGGTTACTTTATAATACGTATGAAGGAACTCGTGGCCTAGTTGCATTCGTCTATCAGAAACGATGTAAGCAGTTAAGCAACGACGGTCATGGTCAGTCAGCTGAGGATGACCGCTAGTGGCACATTTTTTCGAGCGTTCAGCCGGTGGCTGTTTCCATATGACATCAAACGTTAAGCCGAGTCAGAGGTCTATAAGGGCTGCTTGAAAACTATGACAGTCGAGTGGCCACTAACTCCACAAAAGTCGGCTGGTCCGCACCGGACCAGCGCGGTGGACTTTGGCCTGAGCCTTTTTCTCCAAGGAGATGCCTCACCTGCAGTGCAGAAAGAGGCTTAGCTCATAGCTAAAATAATCTAATTGTTCGTTTGTTAGGAACGTGACCGTCACCCAGAATGGTTTGTCGCTTTGGCAGCACAAAGGTGTGGGTAGATAGAGGGGCTTGATGGAAGCAATGTGCAGGTAGGTATGTAGTGATGAGTGACCGTGTTGGCGTGCGTGGCGCGGTGCATGAACGCGTCGAAGGTGTGTGCGTGCGGGGAGGGGGGGTGCAGCGCGGCGCTCACGTCATCCGCGTGGGCTGCCGCTACGCGCAGCGCCTCCGCCGAACCCGGCTCCGCGTGCAGCGCGCGACGAAGGTCCAGCACCTGCAATCACACTTCATACATATACACGCACACACATATAACATACTGCATTATTATATAGGTATACATATTTGCCCCACGTTATGATGCTACGTGTCTAGCCACTAGTTACCCCATTCCGTGGAATATAGTATATAATAGAAAACGAATAGGTACTTAATATTTCTCTCTTTCTTCCGGTGTTGAATGTTGTTAAGTCGGTTTAAAATGCTCATATTATACTGTTTTAAACAACAAATACCAATTGCTGTAAATATGTAGATGAAAATGATGAGTTCGAATCCTTAATTTTGAGAATTCACCCTGCTCATGACCGTTTTTTTATATCTTATGTATTTAAACGAGCAATTACTGTACATATATGTATATATAATTCCGTATCCCAGAAACGGCTCTGACGATTTGGATGAATTTTATATTTAGATAGGGTTTTGCTTTTTGAGTTTACCTGTAGTTGTGTTTTTTGTAAGAACGAGATTGTCAAAAAAAATATTAAATATAAATTGAGCAAAGCGGGTGTCCATGTTCTCTTCTGAATATCTGCCAAGAATTTTCTCTAATTCCAGATAAACGGTAACTTAGATTTTTTTTAACCCAACCATCCCATTTATAAATACTGAAGACCCTATGTTCTATCGCTTGTAAAATGGGGCTGTGTGCCGAGATATTGTTCGAAATTATACCCAAGGCTACTTTCTACTATCGCACCGCTCGCCATCGGCAGGGAATTCATCCTCACCCTTGAAAACCTAAATGATTACGAACAGTACTGTTTCAGAGAAACTTCCTCCTACGAACGCTTAGATTGTGGAAGGTTTCCTTAAAGGACTACAGTATGGGGCTCCTCAAGAAAGAGTTGATTAAATTATTAAAGAGTCGGCAAAGCGCAATGTTGCTGTTGCAAGCGTCGATAGGCGACCGCTTAGCATCAGGCGGACCATGTGCTTGTTTGCCATTTAGTGGTATAGAAAAAGGTTGTTAAAAATACAAAATGAATAAAGAATAAAAAACTTGTATCAGCCTATATAAGCCCTTGGATGAGAGTATTTGACCCATAGTCCACCTTGCCAATACGTGCGGGTTAACACGTCGTATGAATCTCTTGTAGAAGTAGGTTTCCTTTCGATGTATTCCTACATCGAAAAACACAGTTTGGTGTGAACGAACCAACAAACGACTTCCTACCTGAGTATTTAAGACAAGACTAGTTTATTTTTACGCTTAAAAAGTGTAAATGTATTTATGTCTTGATATATGTACCTAGCTAAAGTATTGTATTCTTGAAATATTTTTGCAGTTCAAACACTAATATTCTTAATCTTATTCCTTTTAACTATGTATAAATATTGAAATAACGAAATCAAAATAAGTTAACACTTTGACTTACCTTTGAATATACATTTGAGATTCCAAATAATAAAGTTAACCACTCAAACGAAAATCCCCAAGTAGAGACAACGGCGATTTGACTGCTAATGCATGTCCAACGGAACTTTGTAAAACACTGACTTGTTGAGGGCAAAAGTTTCCTTTTTATCTTTCTTTGTCTTACGCTGATACTTTAATAAAAAGTAAAAATTCAGATCTTTTGTAGAGTATCTACAAATTTAAGAGGAATTCATTTTTTGGACCATAGTTAAGATCATTGAATTAAAATATTTATTATATACATTTGCACTTTTTTTGTATTTACCAATTTTACAACATCAAACACTAAATATTTATAAATATACACTTAATGCCCGAAAATGTTGATCAGTTATTATAAGTATAAGTATAGTATAAGTATGACGAAACGAGATCGGGAATTGAACCATATTATTGAAATTGAACTAATAAATTCCTTGCTTGGAATCGGACCCAGAAATTAAACATGGCAGATGTAAATTATACACTACTATTTTCAAAAATCTAATAGGTAGTGTGCATAACTGTTTGATGAAAATGAGTTAGCCTATGTATGGAGAACTTATGAAAACAAATATACATTCATACATAAAAAAAAACGATAGAAACTATAGCAGGGCAAAGATTTAAGTATTCAACGATTTTCTAGTGGTAACAAAGCATAAAATTGTTTTTGCTGTCAAAGTAATCCCAACAAAAACAATAGAATTATTTTTGTAAGTTACTTATGACAATTGTGTTTTTTTTTTGTTGTTTATAAAAGGTTAGATTATAAAAAACTATATTCGCATAAGTCCATTGGTTTCTGTGTCATCAAATTTTGAAGTTCGACCTATGATACAGCTTATTAGGATTTTATCTTACAACAACCGGGGTCTACATCATTGTGATTTCCCACCCCCATACAGGTTATATTTTGTAAATACTTGTCATCACATTACAATTTTTATCATGCATGGGGTTGAGGGATATTTTTTAAAAAACTTGGTATACAAATTTTTTATTTGTAATAAAAAGTCTGTGTACCCTTTAAAATTTTTAGATCTTTATCACGAAATTAAATTTGTGTAGAAAAATCCATACAAACGTCCATTCCCTTATTTTAAGGGTGGGGGTGATTTACTAAAAATCCTGAAATATGTATTTTATTATTTATAACAAGGAGTCCCTATATCAATTTTCAGACCTCTAGCATCAAAATTTGCGTAAGTTTTATACAAACTTCAATCCCCTAGTTTAAAGGATGGGGGGTTAAAGTATCAAGTTTTAGATTTTTTTTTTTGTTGTTTGTGTACTAATACTAGCTTACACACCACATTTCAGCTTTCTAGGGCTTTAAGAATTACCCTAAGAATATTGATGATCTGATGATCATTGATAGTGAGTGAGTAACGAAATAGGGTTTTTTTAGATATCAATAAAATCTAAAGTATAAGAGCTATGCAATTGAATCTTTATATGTTTAATAAATCCATTATTGACATCATATCCTGAGAATTAAGTTGATCTGGTATAATCCAAACCCAAGTTATGAGGGTTCTTAAACCGACGAAGCGCTTAGAGAAAAGGTAGGTAGTGCTCTAACGCTTCGCTCGGCTCATCTTGGCGGGGGCATTGTGCCCCAGATTTGTTTTTGCTTGACAAAAAGTAAATATCATATAATTAAATGATTCATAATATATAAATTCAATGACATAACCAGGTAAAGACTGTCTAAAACATTGTGGCCCCCCCCTCCACTGTACTTCATGAGACTATGTAGTCTATCGTAAGACTGTCTAGTCTAGCGTTATAGACTATGTAGTCTATCGTTGCAGACTATGTTGCCCGTCGTTATAAAGTCTATAGTTTATCATTTTGTAACACATACTTAATAACTACTGAATACTTAACCCTGTATTTTTTTACACACACACACACACTTGTATCTATTGTGGTGTATTTAGGATGTGCCAAGATTTTGTAGATGCACTATACCTATGTACGTTTGGTAAGTTCAGCAGAAATACTGTTCTATAAAACTGCTGAGACTTTTTTAGGAGTGGTACCTTCCTAGCTGCGTTGGCTTTGAGCTCCTGTGGTGATGCAGCCATGTTGGAGAATGGCACATCGACGTTGAACTTGATAGAGTGCAGAAGTTGGACCACTACGTTTGACACGTTCTTGAAGGAGAGCTTGCGTCGAGATGCCGACCCCAACGTTGGAGCAGGTAGGCAAACCTGTACAGTTAATTGTCAAACTTAAACTCTTTTAACTAAGACATGGTTGTCTGACCCCAAGTCCTATCTAGGTTACTAGTAATATACTAGTTTTCTATCAATTTCAAAATTTAGGCCAAAATTGTTGACCCACAAATTTGGAAGTTGACTACAAACTGACTTAGGTACTTAGTAGGTCTAATTCTGGTTTGGTTGTTTACAAAAAGTTGTGACTACATACGTACTTTAGTGTAAGGTGAGTAGAATTTTAAGTGGTTATGTATACCATTTCTTTCAGTTGTTATTGCAACTGTCTACCATACGGTGTCAATTCCTATTTATTTCTGCCCCTTCACATAAAATGTTCTAGGGGGTGTTATCTACTGTCTTACGTATAACACATGAAATTTCCTACTTTCTTAATGTACATAGGAAGTCCAACTCGTGTCGAATGTGTACATACTTTTCTTCTTCTTGGCGGCGGTATGATAAAGTATGTCTGCACGGAGTGGTCTCGCAAGTACGCGTTACGCTCGCCGCCTCTTCCCGGCTCCACCTCGTACGCGCCGCCAAGGCACTCTAGCGTCGCCTGCGTTACGTGCACCCGTCTGCAAACATACACTGAATCATTAAAGCATGGACAACAATAATAATTAAAAAAACCAGTAAACAAAATAGCGTGTAACGACACCATATTCTTACACTAAACTGTTATGACACACACCATGCCTGGTGAATACATTACATACTTTATTTGTTTAATAGATTTGGCCACCGGCTCCACCCACCCTGAATTCAGTAATCGGCGTGAAACTCCTTAATTTATACTAATGAAGTTTTCCATAGCAAGCTATAACTGTAGGTGTAGTTCGTTTAAGCTCGATAACAGTTATTCCCACGGAAGCTTTTGAATTTTTGTATAACTAACGTATATGTGTGCCAATCTTTATACCGATAAGCGTGATTGAGTAACAAATATCCATCCATCCATCCATCCAGACATACTTTTAATTTATAATATTTGTAGTAAGTAGGAGAGTAGAATTGAAATTCAGACTTCATTAGACGCCCAAAGTCTTTTATGATTTCTTACGTAAATATTACGGTGTATTGGAAATAAATTATTAGTATTATTAACACAAAACAGTAATTGCTTAGAAAACCTCTTCATTCAAGGTGGTGCATCGACGCGGGCTAAACTTCTGAAAGACATAATATGAGAGAATGATAAAATAATACAATTCCAATGTAATTAATCAGAAACGCACTAACAAAGTGCATAAGTTTTTGGAAAGAAGCACCAAACTAAATAAAACTCATTTGAAAATTAACTTTAGCACTATGGCAGCAAAACAAAAGTCTTAGATTTATTATAAATAATTTTCTATTCCTAAAAGTTATGACAGTTTGTGTGTGAGTTTTACCGAAAAACACACAAAAATAGAATAAATTGTATGTTTTTTTTTATTCCACCAAGGTGGCGAATAAGCATACAGTCCGCCTGATGGTAAGCGATCCCCGTAGCCTATGGACGCTTGCAAAACCAGGGGTATAACTCGCGCGTTGCCGAAATCTGATAACTGCTTATATGATAAATGTTTTTCTTTAATTTATAATTTATAGTAATACCACTATAGTCAAAAATCACATAAGTACGTAAAACTTGAATATATTGCTAGGTGTTTTTAGGGTTCCGCCCGAAAGGTTGCCAACGGAGCCCTATTACCAAGCAAGCCTATACGGTTTATGTCTGTCTATCCGTCCGAATTTTAATGGGCTTCGTCTTTTAGTACTGAAATAGGTAGATAAGCAGGGAGCTCACCCTAAGAGTTCGCGAAAGGAAGTTCCTCTTAAATGGCAATGTACTGTACACTCCATAGTAAAACTGGTAATACATGCATACAATCTTCAAACTTCACTAGATTATAGAAAACTAAACTTTAATATGTAAGCTCTATAGCAAAACCACACATATAATAAAAAGCGCGAATCGGGCTCGTGCATTTTTTGGTGGTACAGAACCATCTGAGCGCGTGTCCGACTCGCACCCGGCCGAATTTTTCAATTATATAAAATTAAGTCATGACATAGTCCTTCAAGGCTATCAAAGGGAAGAGAGGCATAGTTAGTTGGACACATAATATTATGTGTTATGATCGTGCCATTGTAAGTAGGTATTACCGCCTGCCATATTTAGTTAGTAAGTAGTTGGTTATAAATATGAATAATGAGGAGTATGCAAATTTACCCCGGTTCCCCTCCAGCCTCCATGTTGTTAGCGAGAGTGACGTCATTCGACCAAACATCGTACTGCCACTTGCGCAGGCCCAGCACACCGCACAGCACGCGCCCCGTGTGGATACCCACACGCATATTCAGGTGCACATCTGTCGTCTCCACCACTGAACTGTGCCAAAAGAAAATAAATGTAAACAATTAATGGTCTCATAATTGATAAATAAATACGATGACAAATTCCTCTGAATCTTAGGCCCGTTACAGTTTGACGCGTATGCTCCGTGTGCAGAGCGCTTATGACTCACTTGGCATCCGCGTCGCACTATACCGGGCCTTAATCTTCATTGTACACAAAGTTTATATAGATACATAAGATAAGACGTATCTCTTTGGGATTTTTTTTCAGTGATAGTGACAGTCGAAACTGCGTAATTTATGTAAACATTTTTATTTTCAACTGCAAGTTCCCCGCGTAAAAGTAAACATTTCAACTATGATATAAAACCGTAAATTACGCGAATATGGGGGGGGGGAGTTGTTTCCAGCAGAATAAACTCTGTTAAATATCGCCCAATGATACACAATACTAAAATTATCTCATCTATGCGAAGGCCAAAAAGTAGCAAGTTATGTTTTTTTTAGGGTTTAGGGATCAGTACCTCAAAAGAAAAAAGGAACCCTTATAGGATCACTTTGTTTTCCGTCCGTCTGTCAAGATACATTCAGGAACGTGTGAAGGTATCAAGTTGCAATTAATATCAAATACTAAGGTTTACGGTCCCTTGAAGATGTAAAAAGTCAACCCAGTAAAAATATACGCCCGAAATACGGCCATTTTTGTCGCATATTGTAAGTGCTACAAATCAAAAACCTATTTGGCAAGAAGCAAGCTGTTACATTACATGACAAATATAGGGAAAAAAAAAGCTAAAATCACCTCACGTAATTTATGTACGTGAAGGTAGTAGAAGAAACTGCGCGAGTGGCCAGAAGTAGACGCGCACTACAGTCGATCTTGTTGTGACCACGACGCGATGATGGGTGCAATCCACGTCGAAATATTGACACCCTAAAGGTACGTTTTCGTGCATCGTCGTATTAAAATATTTTATCACATTAGAGTGAAAAACGCGAAAGTTTAAAATTAGCAAAACTAATGATCTAAGTAGGTTGTGTGCCAAGTTTCATCCAAATCCGTTGGGACAGCTCAAACTTTGTTATTTGTAATTTTAGAAAAAAATATATTTCACGTTCAAGGTAATTTAATCAAACCACTACAAAAGTTTATATTACAGAAAAAAAAAATCTGTAACATCCCATGTAATTTAAACAGGAAGAGTTGCAGCCTAAAAACTATATAAAACAGAAAACACGAAATCACTCCACAAATGAATGTATAAACACGATCGATAGGTATTTATCTGCTTCATTAGGTACAAGCATCAGTGGTGAGGTACAGACAACAGTTCACAAATGTCTTCAAACATAGCACGAAATAAATAAATCTGGAAAAGATATAAGAAAAACAAGCTTTTCTAACAACTTAACGGAATGTTTTATTTAGTATAAATCAGTGTTGCAAGTTGTAAATATCTACGTGCAGTCGTTACTCTGCCAACAAGTCGGCACAGCAAGACGAATAGCAAACGATTTTGAAAACATTTCTTTACGATATAAAGGTAAATACGTAAGTTATAAATTAATTACGTTTATTTGCTGGAGTTACTCAGAGCTAACAAATAAATTTAAATTAAATTTAGAGATCAAACTAGTTAGTAGTGGGTGGTCACAGAAATAGTTCCACATATTAAGGTGAAACCGATTAAGATTTTCTCATACAAACTGCGTTGCACTAAATATAGTTGACTATTACCATTTTATACTGAAAAGCGTTAATATCACATAGCTACCTATTTACTTTTTTTTCTTTGAAATTGTTTTTCAAGTAGGTGAGTTGTGCACTTATCCGTTTCCGGGAAAAAAACGATTCGGAAAAAGACGTTCCAGAAACTGACTCGTTTTCGGTTCGTATTTAACACGTACGAAATCAAAATTCACGTATAGGTTTTTATAGGCAGAGAGCGCGGTCAAAATTAATCCCGCATTTAATGATTGATGTATCGCTTACTTTATATAGTTGCTTGATCAAAAACTGGCAAAAATATTATCCTGATCCTGGTCTATAATTTTACCACCTATAAATTTAAAGGTGTAAAAATATATGTTGGTTCAGTGCCGAAAAAGGAAATCCCAAAATTTGGATCCGATGAGTGGCGCTACGGTCGAGTTATTAAAAAGAGTGAGTTTGTATGGGATAGGATGGACAACGTCATTTATTCCAATCCCGCGTACTTTTATGCATTCTCCCGATTGCATCAAACATTTAGTGAAAAGTGCGCACGGCACGATTTCTTCTGGAGGCATACAGAGTCTTAAATTAGTGTCTATGAAGAGTAATTTAATCAAATGTGGCTAAATTTATTTTATAATAATTAAAAATATATTGCAATATTATCTTTTTTATATATCACTAAACGGTCACATTGTATATATATTTAATAGCAGAGGATGTAACCATGAACTGTTTAATTCTGCGGCGTCCTTAAATATAAAATAACAGAGCGAGACGCCGCTTCGACGACAATGATTTAATCTATAGGAATGTTTTTAAAAAATGTTTCAAAAGCGTTAGCTACTGTTTTACTGTCGGATATGGTATTGTTACTGACATTTAGTTCAATACTCTTTTGATGGTGTTTCGTTTTCCCAGTTGCCTTATTAATCATTTTCTAGATAGCTTTTGCTTCAAGACATACAAGCTTAAAACTTTTTGTATATCTTCAAACATATTTAATAAAATGTGTGTCTGTGCTAATGGATCTCCTATTATACAAATTGAATAAATTATCCCTTACTTTTCTTATTGCCAGTGTAGCCCATTCACTGAAACTCAATTTCTTATTTAATTTGTTATTTTTGTTAGGTAATTGTAATTGTATATTTTATTATTAACTTTATAAATGAAATTATTTAAATAGTGAATAAAGCATTCGTTTCTCTGAAGAATCTACAAGTTGATCAATATTAAAATCTTCATTACTGTTCACTACTTTTTAGTCTACTAAAGTAGCATTCGTTTATTATAATAAAAAATCAGCTTCTTCTTACTAGGCTGTACTATAGGATATACAAAAGCAGAGTGGTGTTCCTCACCATTAAAAATAGTGACCGGGTTTCTGCAATTGTTTTGCTTGTGTAGTATTTTTTGTGATTTTTTTATTATACTGCGGAGTTTTCAACTTTTTTTTATTTGATTTAATAGTAGGCCTACTATGATAATCCTGAACAAGGTCCACGCATGTTAATTCCAGTGTCAAATATGGTTTTCCACTTGTTTACAACCACAATTTTGTGAACTAAATTTCTATACAAATTCTGTATTGTCACCGAATCCTGAGCTTCCCTAAATATTTGAGCGTTCTAGCTAGTCGGGAAGTTATCGAAATTAAAATTGTGTTTGACCCAACCAAACAGGTGAAATTAATTACAGTAGAATCCCGATTATCCGGATCAATTAAAACCAGGGGTATTGCGTAATATCGAAAATCCGGATAACCGATTTCAAAGCAAATCAAATAATATTTAAGTTTTAATAATTTTTTATTATGTAATGGGTTTTACTTAGATAATACGATATATAAAAAACGAGCTATAACGATAGATAATGAATTACATAATACCTATGTAATTTAAAATTTTGGTTGGAAATAACTTGTTATAGATTTTTGACGTAATGAATCACATCTTTTTCTCGCAGCCAAGTCCCTGATGCGCTTCAGTTGTAACAACTGTATGGGATCCGATTCGTCCCGTCTTTCAAACCAGTTAAAAGCAACATCTAGAGCTTCAAAAGCTTCTGCGTGAGATGGTACTTGACATACATCCCCAGTTTCAGTCTCTTCTTCATCTTCTCTCTCGTTACTGTTTAAGCCTGGGGTGTTCACTATCGCAGTTCAGCCACTCCATAATATTCTCTTCATCGCACCCTTCACCAATGCTAAGAATTTTCATTGCTTCGGTTATTTCTTTAAAATCGTCGTGCGGTTTAATTGAAGAATCAGATAGAGTTAATTTTAATAATTTATTACATGCCCTTTTTAATGTTTGCAATTCCACAGAATTCCAGCATATAACAACAATCTTTTAAATTAATTTCTTTAAAAAACTTTAACAACGTTTCTATTTCACTGTCGTCTGCTGATAAAAGACGACGCAGTAGCTGCTTTCTGTATAAACGTTTTAAAGTTTCAATGACACTTTGGTTCATAGGTTGCAATATCGATGTTACGTTAGGGGGCAAAAACTTAACCGTGAACTTCCCATTTTCTCGATTTAGTGTTTCAGCGGAAGGGTGCGTTGGCGCATTATCTAATAACAACAATACATCGACCTCTTTTCCCACGTCCTTTTGAAATTTCTTCACCTCAGGAATAAACGTATTTTCATACCAAGTAAGAAAAATATCTGTGTTCATCCACGCTTTTTGTTGGTAAGCGTAAATTAAGGGTATTTTAACATTTTTGAAACAGCGCGGATGTTTTGATTTACCAATAAGTAGCAGCGGCAATCGATGTGTTCCTTTAGCGTTTGCGCAAACCATAACTGTAACTCTGTCCTTACTCACTTTGTGCCCCGGTGCTGCATTTTCACGTCGCGATGCTAATGATCTGCTTGGTAGAGCTTTCCAATTAAGACCTGTTTCGTCCGCATTGTATACAAAATCTAAATCGTATTTTTTTCATCTAGAAATTCTTTTAACTCGTTTACAAAAGAGTCGGCTGATGCAACGTTAGCAGACAGTTTTTCTCCTTGAATCTCCAGTTCTCGAATTCCATGTCTGGATTTGAATCTTGCTAACCATCCACAGCTCGCCTTGAAAGAAGTATCACCACCAAGTTTTTGATTAAAATCCAATGCTTTTTCACATAACAGAGGTCCAGATATGGGCTGACCGCATGCTCTCTTTTGTAAGAACCAAGTAAAAACTGCATTCTCCAGAATTTCATTTTGAGATTTTTTTATGACTACGTTGCGAACTTCCATCTTCTTGCTCAAGCGCGCAGGTGAATTTCATTATGGAATTAGAATTCTTTTTAATGTCTGATATCGTAGAAGTTCCGACACCATATATTTGTGCCAACTTACTGCCAGATTCACCATTTTTTATACTCTCAATTATCTTCATTTTGTCTTTAAGAGACAACACTACTCTTTTTCGCTTGGACATTTTAAATTTCCAACACAAAACGTAAACAAAAATAAAAGACAACCTTTCAGTTAAACGCTATCAAAGAAAATGAAACAACAACAAACACTATCCCGCAAACAAATGACAGCGGGAGTACACCGTCGGAGGCGGGAATAAACTTGTCGTAACATGTCTCGTTGCGCCGTCAAAACATTTTTAAAATCATAATTAGAGCCGAGACGAATGAGTCCGGATAATCGGATGTTCGAATAATCGGGATTCTACTGTAAAGCGTTTTATTAAAATCTAGCTGCTGCCCGCGACGTCGTCTGCGTGAACGCTATACTATGAGATCACTCTTTGTGAACAAAACCATAGCGCGATCTAATTCGACGCCAGCGCCATCTAGTTAGCAAATAGGAAACATTTTTATATGGTGAAAAATTGTTATAACACATCTAAGTTATGACTTTATACGATTTTTAACATAAAATAAATGGCTATGTGTGAGTAGAATAATTAATAATTAAGAAGCAAGTCAAATTTGCGTCGTTAGATTACACGTTGTTACAGAATGCGTTGAAGAAATAAAGGTACACTGCTCGTTCCCCGTAGGTGATAGCGTGATAATATGTAGCCGATATGTTGACCCGACTTCTTAATAATATTCGTGCCAAATTTGAAGTAAATCCATGCAGTACTTTTTGAGTTTATCCCGAACATACATACAGACAAACAGACAAAAATTCTAAAAACTATATTTTTGGCTTCGGTATCGATTGTAGATCAAACCCCAAGTATTCTTTTAAAAAAATATTCAAGATACAGTTTTGACTTTCCTACCATTTTATTATATATATAAATTATACTTTGATTATCATATGTTTTTTTTTATTTTTGAAGATCTGCCCCGCAGGTTTACCTACAGAAAAAACCCATTTCTGTACTTCCCGGAGCTTTCGATCAGGATGAAAGTATCCTTTATCCTTCTTTGTCCCTATATCTCTCTGTGTGCCAAGAAACTAATCAATTGCGTGTACCTACAAACCGAGTGGAAAACTGCTTCGAAGAAAAAATATTTCCAAGAGAACTCTTGATCAGAAGAAAGTATTCTCTATCCTTTTAAGTTCATCGAGCTATCCCTCTAATCTAACTAAACAATGATTTATATTCAACCAAAATATAGCCTTTGATATCTACAAGCGTAAAAGCTTAGTGGGCTTCTCCGCTACCGTTACTCTTGCCTTTTATCTGCTAGATACGAAGTACTAGTAACTTGGCTGATGACACGCCGATATTCTCAGCGTTTCCCAGCCTGAAAATGTTGTGTTTTTATAAGAAAACCTTTCCAAAATGTAAAGTGGAATTATACATGTTCTAATATTCCAAAATTTAAGCACGATTTGCTGGGCCACCGAGAGGGGGCGGGGGGTTGGTGACAGGTGGGTTTCCCCGGGCCCGCAGTTTTAAGAAGGGTGGCTATTATATACATATATGTGACTCCAAGTAAATTTGGAGCAGAGCGTGGTAGTGAATTTTTGCAATTTAAGATTTATTAAACTCAATTCCACATTTTTTTTTCATAGATCTTTTATAATGTAAACAAGATTCCAATGCACTTGTGAATATACTTTTTTCAACGAAGAAGCACTTAAAACTGTTATGCCAGTACCCGCAACATAATAAGAATCTCCGACTGTATCTGATTTTCTTTACAGTTCTGAATGTGTGAAAATTATGTAAGCATATACGTATCTACGTAAATTGAATTTATGTCTACGTTATGTTTGTTAGTTGTTAGTACAATAGTAGAACTTTAGTACAGATTTGATGAAAGTTTTAATGTAAGAAACAGCACTTTGTTTCTTGTCTATCCTTTAAGTTTGAGAAACAAACAATGGTATTGTTATCTTGGGAACAATGAAGCGATAATTCCACACAGACAGAAACCGACAGAGCGTCTTGTGAACAGATATTGTACTTACTTACAAGTTGTTCAGTAAGTTGCTATTTCCTTTATTACCAGGGTCAATCAATAAGTACCCGTTTTTGACGACAAGTAGATTTATAGGTGAATCCATGAACCATCGTGTACTGTAGTCTATTGAATGTCATTGTGCTTAATTTGAGGTTATTTTATTGGCACTTTTTTTTGTGTCTGGTGTTTCTTGATAAAATGGAAAAAGAACAATACTGATCTGTAATTGGTTTCTTTATTTTTGGACGAAAAAACAAGCGATGAAATAAAAGTGCAGTTGGATTCCACCCTTCGCCTGCCATGACAACCGTTGTATATGGGTTTAACGAGTTAAGGTGTAGACGTACAACTGTTTTCGACAAGGAGCGGCCAGGACGTCTGACACGTGGTTACTGAGGAAATCGTCGAAAAGGTCTATGACATCATTCCCGCTGAACAAAAGTGAGCGAAGTAGCTGAGGCCGTCATCTCGTATGGAACGGCAATCAAAATTTTAAATTGTAAAATACTAGTTTTTGCCAGCGGCTTCGGCCGCCCTGAATTTCGTTATACGGCAACTCCGTTATTATAGAAAAAAAAACATAGGTGAAAATATTTTTAAATAATATGTACCGCCCTTCTCCCTCATGACTACCCGCCGGCCTTGCACATCATAAATGCGCGCGCAGGACTTGATCGTTATTTTGCTGCGATGTTATTTTAAAACTGCGATATCTCCTAAGATATTCATTGAAATCGAATGATGTAACGGGCAATTTTGGTCTTAAATAAATACTTGTAATAAGTAACGTATTTATTTGGATAAGGATTAATATCAAGTTTATAAAACCTTCGCAAATATGCATTATTTTAGAACAAATTTGGTTAGCATGAAAAAGGTTATAGTGAGCCAACCTTAAAAGGTAGATGCTGTTGCGGATTTTTATTTAGAACTTTTAAAGGGGAACAATTCTGTCATACATTATTTTTGCGAAACCTAAACCCCGATTTTGAAACATTATTCATTGGTGCTCCGCTCCTATTGATTTCAGTGATGATATATAACCTATAGCATTCCTTAATAAAAGGGCTATCTAACACTAAAAGAATTTTTCAAATCCGACCAGTAGTTCCTAAAATCAGCGCGTTTAAACAACTCTTCAGCTTTATATATTAGTATAGAGTATAGATGTGTGAGAAAAGTGTCGGCGCGATGGGTGCCGTGATTGCTAACACTGGACAACAAGCGGTTACGAGTACCTATGTCGAAGTAATGTTCAGACCGTTTCAAATTATTACGTCGAGTTGTCACCATTGATGAAGCATGGATATATTAGTATATACACCATAAACCAAAAGACAATCAAAGCAATGGATTTTTCCGGGTAAATCTGCTCCGAAAACGGCGAAGATATTTTGGAATTCTAAATGATTAATCCTGCTCGTACAGTGAATTATTAGATGGATACGATAAGAAATTGAAGGAGACACGGCCCCATTTGTCCAAGAAAAAGGTTTTGTTTTATCATGATAATGCACCAGCGCATTCATCTCTGATTATTACGGCAAATTGCATGACGTGTGCTATGAATTACTTCCGCACCCACCTTACTCGCTCGGTTTGGCACTCCTTTGACTTTTTTCTATTCCCCAATATGAAAACCTGGTTAAGAAGAAAGATTCACATCAAATGAAGAGGTTATCGCGGAAACAGAAGCCAATTTTGCAGAGTTTAAAATATTGTGTTTTTGGGGTTAAAGAAGTGGCAGAAACGTTGGGAAAACTGAATTAGCCTTGAACGCAGTCTCCAAGTCGAAAAATTTGGGAAAAATTGCGTCTTAATAATTATACATTAGACATGAAAAGAGAAGAGAAAAAGAACTTAGGAAGAAAAAATCTTTATTAGTAACCAAAAACAGAAAATAAACAATAGTGATAAGCAATAATTTTAATATTTATACAAAACCCTTAGATTTTTTTTAACAAAATCGAAATGCGTTCGAATCGTAGAAAATTGTGGAACATTTGTGACCGCAAAACAAAAACTTTTGAGTCGTTATGATATAAGAGCTAGAAAGAAAGAAAGGTGAGCTAAGTATTTGATATCCCGCGGGATAAATATATAAATTGCCAGAAATATCTGGTAATCTTCACATGTTCTTTGAACACAGTAAAATATTTTTTTCAGTATACCATAACTTTCATGTCATTGAATACTAGATTTTTCTCGTATGTCACATATAATATAAAATATTCTAGTAAAGTTTAGACTAAACTTAACTAGATTTTTTCTCCGTGCGTCGCTTTATACTATATCGGTAATTCGGTAGACATGTAGACTGTCTAGTATGTAGGCCTAGTTAAATTCATCTATCGCTATGCCAAGTAAAGAGACGTCCGTCGGGCGTGGTCACTTATTGTATGAGTGACTGCTAGTAACACATTCTTCTGAGCTCCTCCGTTCTTCACATAAGTCTTGGCTGTTGACATATAGGCGCCTTATAGGCGACACTAAAACTCTGACAGTCGAGTGGCTACTAGCTTAACAATATCCGGTAGCAAACTATGGCCTAAGCCACCTTTCTATTGTGCCGCAGTGAGTACAAACAACGACTGAGGAAAAAACAAATCAAACTGTTAAGTGGTACGAATGTATTCATAGTTGCAAGTTTTGAAAAAAAAAAACGGGTTGCACTCCGGGAGTCCGCGGCAGAAGTGAAAACCTTAACACACGATTCGCGCTTGACACACCCTAACATAATAAATAAAGATTGTATATTTATTTTACTATAAAATCACTTATTAACACGTCAACACATAGATATACCTTCTATCCAGTGTAACTTAAGCTATGCTCTACAATTACTTTTCGAATCGTATCACATTTTAAGATGTGTAATCCGCACTTTCATTGTTATAAATAATAATGTTTATTTATTTACTTTTTTGATGTAGTATATTTGACATCTCAATCTGTCATAGAATTAAAATCCAATATCCAACTTCCTTGTACTACTCATAATCGCCATATACTAAGAATAAAAAACTAACTTAATGTAAATAAATCGTAACGAATTTTCTATGAATGTCCTTTTTTGAAGTTTTCACTTCAAAAACATACAACCTGGATTTAACATTTTAACATGTGTAATCCGCACTTTCATCTTTTCACTAACTCAATTTCCTCTTACTTTTTATTCGTTCTATAAAGTTCAAAGTTTTTACCCATCACAAAAAAGTGCACAACGCCGCTACAGATGTTTTCACTTCAAAATTATTATAGGCGTGGCATGATGGTTTCTGTCTTGCGAATTTTTATGGCGTCGCATTGTGGTTTCCGTCTGACGATCGGTCTGACGCGAGTTCATCAATTTTTACCCATCACAACAACTAACATAATGCAAATAAATCTGAAGCGAGTTCCGTCTTACGAATTTTCGATCAGGACACGTGACCTGACGCGAGTTTAACATTTTTGCCCATACAAAAAAATGCACAACGCCGCTAAAGAAGTTTTCACTTCAAAAATAATTTCATTCCAAATATTTCTTTGAAAAATATTACATCCTTTAATATAATACCTATGCATATGCTGAAGTTTCGTAAAGAAACTTCCAGTAGCAAACAAGTGGGGTAACAACATAAAACTTCAACGCTACGCTTTAGAAGTAAGTAAGAAGGTGTTACAAAAGTGTAACAATTCGATATTGCTTTCAAATAAGTTAACACTTCGATCTACTAAATTATCATATTATCCATAACGCTCCGCGGCGCTCAACAGACCTAATATATATATTCGAATTTATTTATATGTAGAAATCCTATCGATCAGCGACCACCAGTAGAAGTAGAATAGTATAATAGTGTATTTTGACAAGTATTATAAATGCTGAATGAGTTGGTTAATTTTTGAATATATATCGATTACGAAACTAGCCATGTTTCGTTATGGCATGCCGTCATTCAGCAGACCCAAGCGCGTACACATTTGTATGGTAAAACCCGGCCCAAGACACAGATGTGCGATAGGGACAACTGCGCCTCGGGCTAAATAAACCCAGTCACAATAATCAAAATCAGGGTTTCGTATTCCCCACTCTTCTTCTCCAAATCTCAACCGTATTGAACAGAAAATAAAATTGTATAGGTCAATGAAATATCCTATGACTTTTGCAGGGCCCCCTTTTATTTATGCAAATGGGATTAAAACAAAGAACCCAAAACATACAAAAAATTAGGTATAATGGGAAAATCCAGGGAGAAAACAGAAGAATGCATTTGTATGGGGAAAAGCACCATTAATTTCCTCTTAATAACCGCATGACGTGGGTAATAAATCCTAACATGAATACAAAACACTATTTAAAATCATTTTTTAAAACAATACATCCTAAAAATACAAATGAAATTAAATGTAAACCTTTTATTCGACTTTTATACAATACTTAGAATAAAATATTTCCAACATCTAATTTTTACTTAATTTCTTAACTGTTCATTGAAAGAATGAAAAGGTATTTTACCGGTCGAAGGCAACCTTTTGCCCGAGCAGTTATACGCGTATATTGTAATAAAACAGAACAATTTCGTGCCCTCGGGACTTTGTTCAGGATCCGCATAATTAAACTCACTGATTACATAAAAGGTACGTAGCGAGTTATCTTGTTATTTTAATGTTTGTAAACGACTTACTCTTATTAAGTTGATTTAATAACTTTTGTCGATGAACTTTTCTAAGACATTATAAGCATCTTTTTGTATGAATAATCTATAATAGGAATGGTGATGAACTAAATGTTACAGGGTTTTCAGAATTTATAATGAAACTAGGTTTTGCCCGCGGCTCTATCCGCGGTCAATTTGGTTATCAGCTTGGGATTTCTGCGGAAACGGAAAGTTTGCTATTATATACAGCTATGGCTATAGGTAGTTCATCCATGTGGGATTTTGTTATGGTTATTTCTGTGGAATTGGAGTTTGTGTACAACAGCGCACTTATCGCAATATGCGATTTCTTCCAGTTAAAACTTTGGTTTCGTAAGGTAAAAAAAAATAATTTTACCTATTCAAAAATTGTTTTTTTTTATCCATCTAGAATCTGTTCATTTGTTTTTAAAATATATATTTTTCTTTTACTTACCTTCAACAAAAAGTTTCATTACTTACTCG
This sequence comes from Apoda limacodes, assembly GCA_946406115.1. Lineage (NCBI taxonomy): Eukaryota > Metazoa > Arthropoda > Insecta > Lepidoptera > Limacodidae > Apoda > Apoda limacodes. The sequence continues at coordinate 19,531,596 of OX291549.1, read as the reverse complement.
AAATTGGTTTCGAAATTCGGACTTTGTGTACCCATCCCGGAGCGAAATGACTCACAAGTCAGTACGAAATATATGTTGAAATTTCATTTCATACTCGGTTTGGCCATAGCATCAGAAGACTTGGCATGAAAACGTTGAAAACATGGCCATTTTGCTGAAAGCGATTCTGATGACGTATTAGGATAGGACTTTCAGGTAAGTATTTAGAAAAAGTATCGTTCGTACCGAGTTCAAAATTGCTTTCCTTAGCTTCGAGATAACAGCTTCTTTCTACTAGCTTCCTTCCTTGAGTAAGAAAAAGCGTAGTTTTGTACTCGGGTACGAAACATACTATTATGTTCCGATGATTTTTTTCCCTACTCGTTTAATTATATAAGTAGTACCTAGTGTACCGAGCTATGCTCGTTTTTTTTTAACAACGCCATCTATTGTCAAGTAGCTTTACTGTTGCTGTGTCGGTAAAAATATAGTATTACTTCTCGTCAATAGATATCAGGAAGAGTCATATTTTTAAGTTTTTCATTGCCTTAAAACATGGATAAACTAAGTTTTCTGAAAATGAAACCTAGCTAGATTGATTTATCGCCCCCGAAACCCCCAGCACACTAAAGTTCATGAAAATCGTTTTCGAGATTCAGATTACCTACATATATATATATATATATATATGTATTTATAAATATATACAAAAACTGCTCGTTTAAAGGTATAAGATATAATAAATACTAGTAAATAATTCCAAGAGGACAACAATTGAACTAAACAAACCACACAAAGACTCCTAATTGCAGGGCGTTGAGAGCAGTGAGTCCATAAGTAGGTCGAGTGCATTATCTAACCTGTATAGCTTGGATTTATCCCAGGCAAGCGCGCACGTCAATGAATGCTGCTGACTAAACTATATTTACGGAATAAATGGAAAAAAATATTCGCATTTATTTGTATGAAAATTTCTATATCAAAAGTACTAGGTTCGAGAACCATCTCTAAAATCCCGGGTTCCCATTAGTTACAACCAATACCACGGTCACCTCCTATCGCGGTTGTGGGACGAAACACCATCGCGGGAAAAAGTCATCATTGGCGTGAAACGTGATTGTTATACGAGCTAAGCATTGATTCGATGATCACCGCACTATTTGACATTCTATTTCTGACCACCTCTTCGGGGAGAAACGGGTATGGTATATTATTTTAATATCATAAAAACCAGTAAAATTAGAGTCGAATTCGCACATTACGGGTTCCGTCCTTTATATTTGTAGATATTTTAAGTTTATTTAGGTCATAGCTCTCGACATTATAATTTGGGGTTTTCAATATTAGCTGTATCGTTAAGGGCGAAATAATACATAAAATCGCCCCAAACCAAACCATTTAGGTCCTCTTTGTTGGGACACTGACTGGGAGCGAGGGCCTTTGATGCATAAATAAAGTATATAATACATATTAATATACAGAAATTTGAAATTTCTAAGAAATTATTGCTATAAATACAGTAATACCCCAACTTACACTACCTCGACATACGCGAATTCGGCGTTACACGATTTTTCAGGTTCAGACGTGTAGCGCGGAATCGACACGTAGGTACAAGAAAATAACGATTTTGCGTGTTGTGCGATGACCTAAGATATGTACTAAGTACTATGGCATCCAAACAAAGTAGAACCGACTCTTTTGCTTCAAACAGGAAAAGAAAGACATTATCTTTACTGTAAACTTAACATTATTATTATAAATTATTGACTCGTCAGACGACTTTGTTAGATTTTAGGAAACCTTCTACATCAAAATAACTTCTGATTGTGTTTTTTCGGATTCAGATTTGTCATATTATCTACAATAAGTTACACATTTATTTCCTTAATTATTGTTTTATTTAGACTCCGGTCCCAATTAAACATACTTTGTATATCTTTATATGCAAAATTGTACCCCGACTTACGCGAATTCGACTTACACGGATAGCGCTTGGTCCGACCTATCGCGTTAGTCCGGGGTATCACTGTACTACGACACAAAGACTTAGAACTTTGACCGTCTCACATTTTTCATTTGAAGATTAAAAATAAACAAACGCATTTAGCTCTTAACAATGTCAATCTACATGCTAGGGTAAAACAATAAATTTTTCAGCTCTTTTCATGTAAGGGAAAATGATTCAGTATTCGGTTTCCTGTCAACATTTTACGCCAAATGTTAAAAGTCTAGGTCTGTATCTCATTCCGCTTACGAGGTAGACATCGATGCCATACGATCAGATATTAATCGCCCTTGTATAAATATAACCCTTTAATCAGGCATGTCAAACTCAAAGTCATTTTTGGGCTAAATGGATAAAGATCGGAGCATTAGCGGGACGCAAAGCTCATAAAATCATAGGTACTTATTTTATTTACTTCATTTAATTATTGGTGCGACTTTTTAAACATTACTATCTTGGTTGAGTTCAATCAACGATCCCCTCGTGGACGCATTTTAAGCCTTTTTTTCTCAAAGAAGTAGGTTTTATAATATAAGCCATTCTTATAACTTGAGCGGGCCGCAGCCAGATAAATAGCGGGCCGCATGCTAGTTTGATATTCCTGCCTGAAAACAATAAATTTGTACAAAATTACAGCAAGATTTCTGCTCCTTTCATGTATTGCCTCTATTAATATTATAAGAACTATTTACGAGTACTTAATTCAGATTTTAAACACGTATTTGAAATAAAAAAAGTAATATTATTTTAAAATATATCCATCGTCTTTTAATAAGTGCTTTAAGTCTGTCATGAACATTTGAGAAATAAATTTTACGCACGTCTGACAGGTGTATAGCTAAAGTTTCATGCCAAGCGTGTCGCAAATACTGAGTACAAGTAGACAACGATGCGTTTAATCCGGTTTTATTTTTAAATTAGTAATGGAACGCGAAAATTCAAAAACTTAAAGTAAAACCCGACGACACATCTTGACACCTACCTACATACTACCAAATATGATGTGTTTATTTTTATTTTATTTATTTTGAGGTGCGAAATTAACTTATATATCGAGGTAATGCAAATAAAGTAGCGAGCAATAGCTCGTTATATTTATAAACAACACGGCACATTTCAAAGAAAAAATAATACTGGACTTTATATCCCTTAGAGGGCGCCATATTAAACTTGGTGTGACGTCACAGAGACTGTAACCAGCGGAATATCTAGACGCGTCTAACGATTTCTCCTTGTCAAATTATAATAGGTAGTTTAGAAGATGCGGGAACAGATGCACATACATACAATACCGATAACCTCCTCCTTTTGGCTTCATCGTAGTCGGGTGAAAATAGAGCAATTTAACTACAGTGTGGACAGATGCTGATAACAATTAACCAATTAGTTTAATGAAATGTCTAAACATTTTCTTCTGAAAATATACACGTAATTTTTTGCATAACACGCAACTCGTTTACACGTGAAACAATGAATATATTACAAAAGATAAATATTTATTTCAAAACAATGTGTCACAAAACTAAGATTCATTACGGTGCCTGTAATAAATTTAATCGGGATTTTATTAATTTGTAAACATTTTGCGGGTTAGAGTGGGCGGTACGGTACGGTTTTCCTCATCCCACGGTCTTCACGCTCGTGTACATTTCAGAAACAACAAGTGCAATAAACATTCGCATTTTAACTACTTGCTTATTAGTTGTGCATACCATGGTATAACAAGGGAAGAACTGGAGCACGCTTTCCCAATTTTAGCTCTAAAGCAGTGTTTACACATCAGAAATCGATTATTTACACAAGTAGGAAAATCACTTGCCCTCTCTACGTCCTTTTGGCGACTCGCACCGCCCAATCAATTATGGGGGCTATTCTTGTCTACCCACAGATAGGTAGCATTAAATACATGTTATTGCAACACGCTATTAACTTTCTTAAGCTTAGGTTTGCTATATATACACAAATTCGATGCGAAAATTCGATGCCAAGGTTCGTGCCCCTACCATGGCACTCTTGTGAAAACTGCACCTAAGGGATTTGATTAACTTTGTACAGACAAATTTGCTTTTTTTTGTTCAGGCAGCACAAATGTCATTGCTATTATTTATTTAATCTATGTAAACAAAACAATTGTTTTTTTGTTCACACAGAAATAAAATAATAAAGTTTCAAAAATTAAACATCCATAACATTATGCCAAGTGGTTAAAAAACACACGGGATAGCAAATAAAAGTACCAAAGTACATAACGGAACAGTTAAATAATGAGTTTATTTAGCATTTAGAATATTAGTATGGATATGGATATGAGATCTGAATGCTCAAGAATGGCGTGATTAGATAATAAAGTCTTCGGCAACACGCATGTAATGCCCGTAGTGTTACAACCATCTATAGGCTACGGTAACTGTTGAACAATAGGCGGACTATATGCTTGTTTGCCACTCTAGTGGTGCGAAAAAAAAGTGTCTTTCACTTTTCAGAACATAAGGAAATAAAAGTATTATTTGACCACTGTTATCATGCTAATGAAACTACACATATAAACATGCCATAAAATGATTACAGATAATGCTACCATTATCTACCTACAAATTCTTCTTAATTCATATTAAAATAAAAAAATAAATAGCTTTGGTTTGTTTTTCACTGTTCTTTCGTTATATGCTAGAACTGTAAGTAGCCGCAAAACTAAATTTTTCGTCTGGCTATTTCCTGTAAACAACTGGGCGGCTGCTCAGCCAGTAGTTATGAAGAAATAAAACAAGAGAAGAGATACAGTACAGGTCGAATTGTAACCTGCAGAAAGTACTTCCTAATTTTTCAAAGTGACCAGCGGCTTTGGCTTAATTGCCTGAGCGTGTGTTAGGGCAATACAATAAAAATATTCTTAAATCGTTACCAAAGTTTTTCATAGTACACATTTGAAAGTAACCAAAAACTTGGATAAGTATTCGCCATTAAAAAAATATTTAAGCTGTATTAAAAAGCTTGTTAACATGACGCGTTTTGCGCACGTTGAAATCGCGCGTTTGTGTACATATTTAACGCCACTATGGCCGCTTGACTACGCACGAGAAGAAACAGACCGACGCTTACAAGCATATGGATAAATGGATGGGATAAGTATGGGCATAGAAATAATGAGCTCCTCTAACTAATAGCTAGTTACATGTCGTCTAGTTAAACACGCACGAGTTTAAACGCGTTTTCGGCACATATACTTAGTTATTTAATTATATTTTTTGGACAAAACACACAGCGCCATCTGTTGCTAAATTAAGCAAATCTTGTACCAGGGTTGTTGTCGAATATCAGCATCCGCGGATTATAAGCATTGTTTTTAGTATCACCATCAACAACAATAGATGCTGATTTTTAATGCTGACATTCAAGCCGAAACGTTTTCGTTGAAGGTGAGACCTGGCGCAAGCCACATGAAGTTTAAATGCATCATAGACAGTAATACAAAAACAGCTGTAACTTGGACGCTAGTAAATTATTGTGTGACATGCGTAGTAATAAAAATTAAGTAATCAATAAACCATATATTCAAAAACAAATGTCATATGGAAATATTTTACATTACTGACAAGGATACCACAGTGCAGTATTTGTAACAAAGGCTATTCTGTAAAGGACGTACAAAAACTCAGTAAAAACTCATTTCAAGTTTAAGCATGCAGAAGAATATACTCGAAAACCAAGAAGCTGCTACTAAGAGAGCGTTCGTTTTGGGATAAAGAATCATTACTTTTCTTAACTAAGTCACCTGTAATCCGTTCTTCTAGCATTGGTGTCAAAAATATAAAAATTTTAGTATCTATTTTGCTACCCAAAAATGAAACTTTAGACCCATGACTGGAGGTAGGTTTTGGTGTAAATTTGTCAAATTGCCTATACATATTCATCATTGAATTATGTAATTTGAGTACTTCAACCGTACGTTTTGAAACCAATAATATTATTAGTAAACTTACAAAGCTACGCAAACGATAGGAGTAAGGTGTTTAATGTGAAAATTTACCCCAAAACGAACACACTTTAAATTTCATTATGGATTACGCAAACATTTGAAACTACACTACTTTATTCTAAATTATTCCATAACGCAATAGTAATAAGGTTTAAAACAAACGCTTTTATTTATTCAAAATTATCACTTTGACTATTTTTTTTAATTTATAAATATGTAAAAACCTGCATCAGCAACAACCCTGGCTTTAACTATGGATACCAGAGCTCGTAAACAATAAAATACTATGACGACACTTTTACAACAAAGTTCCCAATAAAATTCAAAATCTATCAATAAGTAAATTTAAATCTTTTATCAAGCAGGTACTTTGTAAAAAGGCATACTACAATATTTCAGACTATGTAAATGATAAAAATCCTTGGGACTGATGATGCTCAATTACAGGATGCATAGGTAAACCAAATTAAAATGGAAATAACATAAAATTGTACGACTAAAAATTTTTTATTTAAAACATTAATTGTATTTTAGTTTATTTGTATTATTGATAGTGTTTTTAAAAGAGTAACTATCGAGTTTCTTGCCGGATTCTTCTCGGTAAAAATCAACAACATTGTGAACCGGCGGGAAGGTGGGAGGGTTCAAAAAATAATATTTTATAACTTTGACGATTCAAAAGTGATTGTAAAATCCTTATTTGAATAAACCATTTTGACTTTGACTTATCCCAAAGGGGTGCTCAGAGATGTTACGAATGTATGCTCGTACCAGGCTTGTTTCACCGATGGTGTTCCGTCCCACAAACGAGATAGTACCGGACACAAACTTGAGACTAGACAACAAATTAATAAATTGTAACAATATCGCCCCATTACCGGGAATCGAACCCAGGGCCTTTGATCGATCAGTCGCATGCTCTACAACTACTACTTGGTCCGGTGGATACAAATAAATATAACTTTTTTCTTTGTCAATACATAAATATTATACATACAAAACACCTAAACTTAAAAAATATAATTGCACTTAAGTGACGGCCGCGATAGATCGGTAAATTAAAAAGAAATTCTTTTACATATTTTATATCAGTGATTCGTTATCGTCCACAAATTGTAGGCGAAAAAATAAGGCATGTAACAAAAATTAGTACTTTAAAGCTAAATGTTATAGAAACGGAGCCCTAAATCAAAAAATTATCTTTGCATACCGGCAATGTTTTTGGAAGCACTCTCCAACGATATCCCACACGATGGGGTAGACGAGAAAAAAAATTACGTCCCCACTTCACGTGCAGGGGAGGTACCCTAAAGATTTATTGACGTGACAACGTCTTATAAATTGGTTTGCCGGGTGACACTTCAAGAAACTGCGTTACGCTCCGCTCACGTTATGCGCTCACAATGAGAGCGAGTGAGAGGCACGCGGCATGGTTAGCCCGCCTAAGAGCGAGAGAGACAGACATAAAAAGTGAAAGGCACAAGTTGTCACGATTCCGGACGGTTGTCCGACACTAATTTTTTTTCAATGAATTGTGAATCGATGAATATTCCTGACAAATTGTAGCTTTCTTGTATTAGTTGTTTTGAACTGAGCCGAGGACAGCCAGACGGACGGACACGGCAAAACTATAAAGGTTCCTTGTTGACTTCGGAAAAAAAAGTGGCAAACCAACTAAACATCTATGTAATATAAATCAATGATTATTTACCTAAAAATTAATTATTATTATTTCCTTTGAAGTTTTTCATACAATGATTTTAGTACAACTTATTTAGTAATTAATGACAACCTCATTTTGTGGAACTTGTCATAGACATTCAGTTGACGTTTTAATCAGGAAAATAGCTTTGTACAAGGCACAAAAGAGAAAATATCAAATGTCAAAGAGAGTGACAGTTTATAGAACAAGCTACTCTGCTGGAAGTTTCTCTAATAAAAACATTTGTCGAAGGGAAACAGAAAAGTTTTTTAATGATAAAGAAATAAGGTAAGAGTAAGCTCGAACGAAATCTTTAAAAATAAAATCATATTATAACACTATTTCTCTAACAAAATATGTTATTATGCAATCAATACGATACGATACAGATCAAAAATCCAAACAATCAAATTCCATCATTTTTTTACAGGCAAGGCGATCGCTAAAGCGTATGCGCAGGTTTGACGCTGGTCATACATTTTGCTATTCTGAATTTCGTAGTTTTTTTTTCTAATTTTGGTAAAAATTGACCGTTAGTAGTGAATGTGTAAAAAATTTTACTCAGCCCGATATTTGAGATGTGGCGACGGAAACGACTCATAATCTATTACCAGGTAAGTCAAAAAAAATATATGATAAATGCCATCACGTCTTTATGACATGTAAAATGCAAAAAAAGGCTACATCGTTTTCGGAAACTACTCCGAATTAAAATACTCGTATAATACATAAAAACCTCGTCTTACGGCTCGGTTTTGAAATACAAGTCATGTTTTTTTTTTGTAGGTCACTGAATAGTTTAGATTAGATTCACAAGTGATTCCTTGAATGCCTTAGATTCTCAATAATTGGGCCCGCTAGTTGGCACTGCAATCAATACGAACTTGTATTGGACGTGCTAGTCCAAGGACGCTAGTCATCTCTCTTTATTTATTGTTTAATAATCCTCCAGCTTTTATGCCAGCCTCCAGCCTTTGTTTTATAATTTTGTTTACCATAGAACGAAGAACTAAAGTAAACGTAATAGCTTACAGAATAAGCAAATTGTGATCGCAGTGGAAGTCATATCTGACGCACAACGGATGGACGCAGACATTTTCTAAAGTGGAGACCAGGCCAGATGGACCGATAACCTAAAGAAGATGGTGGGAAAGGCGGGATGAGAAGGACAGAGTATGGCAACGTTCTTTAGGAACGACCTATGTCCAAAGTGGACTTCTATAGGCTGACAGAAGAGACCGGTAGCATTTTTGTCAGTGTGTCACATTATAATTAAAATGCGTGTCGGTTAAACGTCGCGTGTATATTACTTTGTGGACACAACCATTCTGTTAATAATTCGCATCCATTAACAACTTGCATTAATTGACACTCGTCGGTCCGCTAACAATGATACATGTTACGTAACGACTTGTCAACTATGTTGTGATATTTAAGTGACCAGTTAAAGGATTGATTTATTTTAAGGGGGGCAACACAGGGGCAGCGTAGAGGCACATTCGTTTAGGATGACGTGACATGTTGGGTTGACAGTTTATTGTTGTTTAGTGGTAAGCAAATTTTTAGGGTTCCGAAGTCAACAAGGTACCTTAATAGTTTCGCCATGTCTGTCCGTTCATCTGTCTGTCTGTCCGCGGCTTAGCTCAGAGACCATTAATACTAGAAAGCTGTAATTTGGCATGAGCATTCTTAATAATTAGGCCGACAAAGGAGTAAAATAATGTTTAAAAAAATTGCTCTTATAAAAATATTGCGGGTGCGTGAAAACCTTATTTCGATTCAGCGATGCGTTTGCGAAAACTAAGCTTTAAAATGCAAATTTTTGTTAGAGCCCAGTGTCCCCCTCTGCCACTGTGTCACTGTGTTACTGCCAGCTAATTAGCAGTTCTTAGGTGTGTGTAGAAAATCATGTAAGTAGCATATACTCGTAAAACGAAATCAAAAGGAAGACTATCATAGCTAAGTACGCTTTACAACTTAAAGAGTAATAGTCGACCACAGTCGTACAAATTCCATTAAAAGGTACTTAGATGAAGTCGGTATGTACTTGTGTAAAACAGGTATTGAATATAAGTTTATGAACCATGTTACATAATAGAAAAATAAAATTATAACATTCTGAATATTAATAAATACTAAATTAAAAACAATATTTACGTTCAAATAACGCATTGGACTAGGCGGTGGCGACGACGGGGCGCGGCGCTTAGCGGTACAAAGCCTTTTAGGGGCAACAAAGACATGAGCTTCTACCTACCCTTCAGTTCCCCGCACATCGGTTCGATGAGCGATGTGGCCTGGCCATTGCCACTTCAGCTTGTTAAATTAAGATACAAATAAAGAAGTTTCGCAAATACGAGACCATGTTGTAACAAACGCTTAAAATTAGCTGATGACAGGAGAAAAACCACACAATTAATCTTTCTGATATATTATTCCCTACGGTGAATAGTGTGAAAGTATTATTTCGAAAATTTTCTTTTATAGTAAGAAAACGTTAAGAAATAAAATGAAGCAACTGTACCAAGAGATGAAGATTAATGTGTGTTTTCTATCAACTTGTGGCCACTTTATCACTTGATTTAACGTGACAACAGAAAGAAAACAAATCACCAAATAGACCTACTAATCTCGCAATGAACATACTGTTATTTTGGTAATATTGTGCTGTGGGTACAGTAAATAATTATAAAATGGAGTAATAAAGAGCTAGATAGACGTGGGCGTCTAGTGTACTCTGCATCGTGGCGTTCGAAAGAGAGTGCATAATTAAATATTACCGACGGCTCACGCCAATACGTTCTCTGCCCATGATTTTTATCTGTGTGATTAATCCGACGGCGGCGTCCCCAAAGGTAACACCTATCGTAAAAACATAAATCAATAAATTTGTATAAATCTTTATAATCACGTTACGCATCGATAACTTCCTAAAGCCTACATCACAAAAAAATATTTGACGGACATCAAATAACATCAATAAGATAAAAACGATTTGTTCGAAATAGTTTCCCACTCATGATGAACTTACCAGAAACTGCACTTTCGGTACAAAAGAGCCTTATGCCCTGGACGTAAGGTTTATTCTAACTTAACCGGCAATGTTGTTTACAAAAGAGGTTTACTTCACAAGGGTTGTTTACGATTGACTTACAATTGACGTTTTCAAGAAGCCTATGTCCTTTTCCGGGACTCAAACTATCTCATTGCCAAATGTATAGCGGCTTAAGCGTAAAGAGGTAAAAGACAGACACAGACAGAGTTAATTTCACATTAATAATATTAGTATGTATTAACAATTGACAATCTACTAAATTGATTCCCTCGCAGCCTAGTTGGTAGTGTGGCCGACTACTGTGCAGAGGGTGTGGGTTCGATTCCCGCACTGGACAAACATTTATGTATTATGTCTGGGTGTATTTATGTATGATATGTATGTATTTACAAAAAAAAAATTATATATGTATTTGTATCCGTTGTCCGGTACACAAGCTCTGCTTACTTTGGGGCCAGATGGCGCTCTGTGTTATATCCAAAAATATTTATTTATTTATTTAAATATATATTTCTATAGCTAGTAAGGTTTCTTCATAACACTTATGAGAAAAAAAAATTATTGATTGGTTTGCGTATATATGTGACAATATATTTTCAATTTAATTTTTTTTTGTTTTCATTATTTTTGTTTTAATTATTTTGGGCTTAAGTAGGCCAAATTTTTTATTCTGCTTAAAACCTTTTGTGCGTAATTTGTTCTATGTTTTATAAATTTAAGGTTATTTATGTAACTAGTATTAAATTAGAGTATAAGTAGAATGTTGTTTCTTCGACCGTGACTCAGTCCGGGCTCCAGCTGAAAATCAGCGATGTGTGTCTACGTGACACGCAGCTTGTGCTGAGCTGTGGCCTTTTCGGCACACCTAATGGCACACAGGACTTAAAAACAACCTAAAATTTTAAACTTTTTATATTAATAATAAGCACTTAATACATATAGTTAAGTAAGTACTCTGTAATTGATATTTATATGTGTTGCATTTTATTTGTGGTAAATAAACTATTTTATCTATCTATCTATTAACAAAAGTCTACTGCGGCAACTAAAATATTTTGATTATTTATTACTGCGATACCCACTATTAAAAAGTAAACTGATCGGCCCTGGATGTTGTCATTAACCCAAGCCAGATGCCTTTTGTGTTATGTCCCTTCGACCAGCTCTGTAACCTGCATTGGGGCAGCGTAGTGAACTTCGATATGAGCTTCCTTTCACCAAGGAGAGCCCTCTACCCCTAATCCCTCCAAATCCTAATAAAGTAAATCTGTTAATATTAAAAAAAAATAGTTGCTATATAATAAATTATTTCCGCTTTGATACTAATTTCCGTAACAAAATTACGAGAACTTTATTAAGTTACAGAACCTTAAAACCTCTATAACTGTATAATCCATCAAAGAAATGTAGGTATCTGTGTATGTTAGCACTGTATCGAATGTCGGTAAGATAAGGCCCTGCCCTGCGGGACTTGAGGTTGCGGTTCACGAGGCACGAGTGTCCGCCTGTCTGTCGCACGCACGTGGCCTACGGCCAACTAAATACCGTTAGCACATAAAATTACAATTATTTCTACATTTGCAATAATTTCTTTATGTTACTGGCTCGCAAAGGCTCACTTTGTCGTTTAAAATCTGATAAAATCTGCGTGGAAAGCCTACTTTATCCGCTTGCGCGCAAACGGTTATTTTTTTTTTAATTCTACAAATACAAACGTAATGAAACCGTCCTTACTACTTAATGCATTAGTGATCCGTTAATAACACTTTAGTTTAACTTTTGATACTATTGCATTAAAGATTATGTTATTTAACAGATAATTTATTGTAGTTTGTTAAATTATTAAAAACAACAAGAATAAATATTGCAAAATATTTTAAAATTTGCAAATTCGGAACGCACTTTAAAAAAGAAAAAGAAAAGAAACATTTATTTGGTAGTACGTACATAATTTTAGTTGTTATAACTATGAACATTACTGTTACTTAATTAACTTAAAGTTAATAATTAAAAAACATGTGACGTAAAATACCTAAGTTTACCCGCGAAAAATAGGTAAAACCTCTGAGCGTGCGATTTGTTGACATAATATATTGCTGATGCAGACATACATAAGGCGCTCAACCTATTTCAGAGACTTATAATGTTATCATGTTTACCTAATTAACCAATTTAAAATAAGTAAACTCGTTCCATTCATTACTAATTATTGTTTGGACGAGTATTTTAATCGCTGTAGTGAGATGATTTTTTTTGTGTTTTGCACGGCTAGAATTTTTTTTGGGTGTCATTCATGCCTTAAACAATTTTTGAACGCTCGCTACGATTGTGAGTTCAGTCTTTGGGTGCTTCGCTTGCTCGGTCTCAATATAAGCACTCACGCCCAAAAGCAACTTTCCAGCTTTGCATAACAAATAACTATTTTACCACTGCTACTCGAAAAAGTATATTTTCTTTTTTGATGAGACAAGTGTTATCTATACTAATAACCTAATAAAACTAAATTTAGAACTAAATTTTTATTTTTTGACGATATTTTGTTTTATTGTTTAAGCCAGCCATCGTCTGTCGGGTCCGCTAGTATGTATATATTTGAATTTTGTGTGATCAAAAAGCAAAAATACCTACAAAATAACCATATATTTTTAATAAATTAGGTACTAAGTCTAATGGCGGATGTAATATAAATAAGTTAAATAAAATGTTGTAGGCAACGAGGCGTTGCTATATCTTCTCAAAAAAAAACTATTATAGTTATGAAAAAACTGTTTTGAGTAAATTGAGATATTGTTATTGCCTATCAATATTTAAAAAAATAATTGCGAAATAGCCATCCGTTTCGAAGTTCGAACGCAAAAAGTGATCAAAACAAGGTCTTGTTAAGAGTCCCAGATTATATAAAGTTTTCAGTGTCCAAATATCAAACTCATAGAAACCAATTCCAAAGAAACTTAAATCAGCATAGGTGTCCTCTTAAACTAATCAGTGGATTGAATTGATGGAAATTATCTCGGTAGTAAATCATACCGAACCAGTGTTGATCTTTTGATAATTTTTTAAAATCAATAGTTAACCTAACGATTCAAAATTGCTGTTTAAAAGTCAATTTGAATAAAAAAGTTTGAGTTTGAGTTTATGACAGATAATTCGCACTGGGTCAGCGCGGTTGACTATGGCCAAAACTTCTTTCTCTGTGCCAGTGTAGTAGGGTCAAACAACAACTGAATCCAATCGAACTAAATATAGAAAATATCGGTTCGGTAGACAGTACCGTACAAGCAACTTCTCTTGGGTATTTTTTTTTTTTATGTTCCGATAAAAAATGTACCGCTGGACCGATTTTTTTCAAACTCTTTTCAGATCTAAGTCACGACGTGGCGTATCGATTGATATGCTCATCAAAATCAAATTCGGTCCAGTAGTTTTTGAAAAACCGAGCAGAAAAAAAGTACACATACATACACACACACACACTCTCACACACACACACACACACACACACACACACACACACACACACACACACACAGACACACACAGACATCACTCTAAAAATGCAATGATTCTCCGAGTCATGAAACGTAAAGAAAACACAAAAATATCGATTTCGATTTTTGGACCTATTACAATAACTTCCCAAGAGAAGTTAATATAGGAAGGTTAAAATGACGAATAATAACAATAGAACTCATTTTTCACACATGCCTTATCAATATAACTGGGCTTGAGGTAGCAACGATGACCTCCATAGGTGGACCTTTCCGTGCAGTACCTACGCTTATAACATCACAGAGGACACATATAGCCTCTTTTGATGAGGCAACGCGTAGATAAGCACGTTCCGTACATGCTCCGCTGCGCACTTTGCGAGCCGCCTCACGCTAACTAACTGCATGAGCCGTGTTCAAGCTTAGCTTTTTTTGGTAAAAATTCGATTTTGAGCAACCAACATTTCAGCACTTTTAATATGTCAAGTCAAGTATCTCGTACAAATTTCGACAAGCGGATGGAAAGATAGACTAGCAAATAAAAGAGATTTAGTAAGTAGAAAAGCGAGTAGTGCAAGAGTAAAGCGTGTAAGGGACAGCAAATATTGTTACAGTTTTTTAATTGTAAAATTTGGCTCGACTCTGGTTTGTGGGGCGGAATACCATTGGTGAAACGTGGATGTTACGGGCGTACTCGTAACATCTCTGAATACCGCTTCAGGGATAAGTGTCGTTTAGGTGTGTATGTTTGTATGTAAAAGATTAGTTTGTAAAGAACTGAAGCCTGGATTAATAGTCGTTGATAAGTATCCTAAGTAATGCTTCTCAAAGTCTTGCTTTGAGAAATCTTAGCAATCTATTGATTCTATAAACATAGTTCTTCTGCTTAGCTAACCAAAAGCAAGGTAACAAGTAATACTTAAGACTTAGCCTTGAATAGAATCATGCGAATCTGCTTATCAAAATATAAACAAATTCAAAACTTTATGTCAGTTAATTCATATAAAACACGAGCTTTACCGACGTCCAAAAATCCGCTGAAGAGACGGTAACACTACCCAGGCTGGACCTATATATATATATATATATAATAGAATTTTTCATAGTTTACGAACGCTACGCGAAGAGGCAAATTATAACCCTATGTCCTCTGCGGAGTGCATCTTTGTGGTTCATCCATTGTACTAAAGCTTGAGGGACAACTGACTTGTCTGGAATTCATGAAACTTTAATTCGAAACTATTCGTAGTTACTGTGGACAACAGCTTCTAGACATGACTCAACAGCGAGATGTCTATGGTTCTTTTTCTGTTTAAGGCGAGCTTTTTTGAAGAAAAGTATCAACGCATTCAATTTCAGGCAGAGAATGTCAATGAAAGAGCCTCTGAAGGAACTTTTTATCGGTGTTCTACCCGCTTTCAAAAGCTCTTAAGTAATTCCTTCGTCACCCGCCTCATTACTATTTTTATTATTTACCTGTTTCAAGGCTATTCTGATCGAGTTTATTTTCGAGTTAATTTGGCTTCGGGATTACTCGCCACGATGTTGACAGGCTTATGAGTTAAGGTGTATACCTGTCTATAGAAACTCTTAAAGTAAATCAGGTTTGAACACAACTATTTTTTCAATTTCTATCCTTAGCTTTGTTTATTGCCGTTTCCCAATAGACAGATCTCTATGGGACACTTACCAGCCTCTTCACCACGTGATTTTAAAGTAGCGTCCATCGGCGTCGCATGACTTACGTGATTAGTTTGTTGAGTCGCGTGTATTCTGACATATCCGATAAAGACTGCAACTTCATTTCACGACCTACTTTCATAGGATTCAGAAAATTAAAACTGTTGTAAAGTTGTACGCGTGTGGGCGTAAATATAACTATCTATTTTTCATACAAAACTAATTCTTTTAGTGTCAGCACTTTTCGCGTATTGCAAATTAATATTTTTGCCTGGCAGGTGGCCAACTTAGGTACTCTTTACTCAGCATACGGTTCTCTCTAGAAACTGTATAAGCAAATATTGCAAGAAAACACATGTCATTCTATCGAAAATAGCAAAATTTCCTTGAAGCCAAGTGCAAGGTGAAGTAACGCAGACAATAATAACTAAATCTAAAAAGGTCGATACTAATGAGTATGCGAGCGAAATGAACAAACAGTTTTACTTTAAAGCATCATAATAAGTTACAATTGGAGTTAATTATTGTGCTGTATAGTGTGACAAACTGTTCTGCCCCGGTGATCAAAACATAAAACTACAGTCGCCATATTGAAATGGTGTGACCGTAACGACACTAGCGACCAAACACCCAAGGTCAGAAGGTCAGAAAAGTTTGTTGCACTGTTCGATATAATTTGACGTTTCACTAGAAGAATATCATGTTTATTCCAGCAAACTTAATACTTTAAATAACGTAACTGCCTCACTGATACGATTAATACGAAATTACGATCTGTTTGGGGAAAAAGATATATCCTAATTCATTTATTACATCATTGTCCACACAATATTGTTATCCTTGATTTATATATTCCTTACATAGTAAAAATGGTTTGGTTTGGTCATTATAAATAATAACAAATAGAATGTTTTGGTTTGGTTGGGTCATTATAAATAATGACAAATAAAATGTTTTGGTTTGGTTGGTTCATTATAAATAATGACAAATAAAATGGTTTGGTTTGGTCATTATAAATAATAATGACAAATTTTATGTCAGTCAATATTTTTATAAACGTTTTATCGCATTTGGTCAGTAATTCCAAACTGAGGCGCGTTTACAATTACACTATGTACCGCTTGCTTTTCAACGTTATATGTAGTATGTTATCACTAACCAAGTCACACAGCAAAAGTAACTATAGCAAGCAACGCTGCACGCAGTATGGGCAGTGGTCACATTCAGCCCCTCTCTGAAGTCGACCTTACCGCCCCTCTCTGTGTGACGATGCTGTGACCGCTCGAGAAGAACGTGCCGCTTGGCACACACATTTGCGCGAATACATTCACCCGTCATTTGTTTTAGTAGTATTAAACTAGTAACATATTTTTGGACGCATCCATCTGCCGCGGCTGACGGTGGCGATCTAGATATATAGAACACTAGCTGTCCCGGCGAACGTTGTTCCGCTGCCGTCCCTCTGTACCCGGCGAAAGTTGGTTTTTACCTATAGTGCCCGAGTCCGGATCGCACTTGACATATCGGGATAAAAACTATCCTATCTTTTAAGTTGGATCAAATAACAGATATTTACGAAGTTTGATCAAAATCGGTTCAGTAGTTTAGGAGTCCATTGAGGACAAACATTGTGACACGAGATTTATATATATTAAGATTTACTCTAAACTGTGGAAACTATCGGTCGAAAGACGCTCTGGTGACCATGGGCCGTCTGCGGCGTGTTGTCATCCGAGAGAAATCTGGCTCGCTGGATATTTTCATCAGACGCAGAAATCTGCGGACAACCGTGCGACTGATCAATCACGATCGCCAGCCGATGCTGATACACGCGTCCCCTATGTCCCCAGCTTTAATGGTCATGAATCACGTAATTTTTGTACGTGTGAAGTAACCAGGTGGTGACCAAAAAAAACACCCAGCTGTTTCGGACATTACTCATCACATCATGCCTGGTCGTGACATAAGTATAAAGCTAAAAAAATCTCTCGTCAGGAACATAACATATAAATACATTAAAAATAACTCTTCTATTTTCATTTTACTATAGAACATCTTATAAAACAACCCGTGCATGTTAAATTATAATTCTTTTCACGCTTCTTCTAACACTTTAACATAATCGAGAAAATATATCAAAAGACGGGACGCGGCGGCTTTGTTATCTCGTTCACGGAAACGAATGCGGTTAAAATGACGGTCTGCGCTACCGCAATAGAAGCTCCCTTATTATTTTATTCGGTAAATACTGACACAACTCATCAACGTAATATCTTTCGTGCCTAATCTACAACACCAACTGAATTTCTTCTAGGAAATGTATCGTTATAACGATCGTTATCGTAAAAATAAATGACTCTGGAAGTTATATTTATTCACACGTATTTCGTCGTTAGTCTATTAATAATTTTGTTGTTTTAAATATTTAGAGTATCTTTTACGGATTTAAAAATATGTTTGTATATTGATAAAAATATACATCTTTGGGCGCGTTCGTTTTGGGATAAAGAATCATTATTTTCGTTACTTTTGCCACCTGTAATTTAGCATTGATGACAAAAATATCAAAATCATCTGTAACAAACTGTCATGCCTTCGAATACGATATTTTTGTTATTTTTAAAACTTTTGCCACTGAAAATGCAAATTTAGACCCATGTCTATCAAACTGCCCATACCTATTCATTGTTGATGGTAGTGTGAGTGTGTTATTATCTTAGTGTGTCAACGTGAACCGTTTGTTTTGCAACCAAAAATTTTGTTAGTTACGTTTCAAAGCAACATGAACGATAGGTGTCGGTGGCAAAACTGGTTTATTTAAAATACGCTTTCAGATTAACATATTATATTGCCACAAATATGTGTATTTTTAACTAAGTATTTCAATCGATAGATGCAGGATTAGGCATTTCTTTTTCTTACATTTTACTCTAGATAACTGGCAGAAAACACAGTGAACAATAAGTCCACCGTTTTCTGTGCGATAAAGTATTTAAATAAATAAATATTCTGAAAGATCTCTGATTGTACCAATACATAAATTTCAAAGGCGAAAAGGTCCCTTATGGTAAGTTATGTCATGATAGTTCGGTAAGTAACTAGTAACGTGTGAGCAACTCACGCAATGGCGTCTATCATGTCTAGCCCCATCTCTACGGTGCAGCGCGCGTGGTCGGAGCGCGGCTCGGGCAGCCCGGACACGCAGTAGTAACAGTCACCCAGGATCTTGATGCGGAGGCAGTGGTTGTCCTGTCAATACCAAAATAAACATTGATCATTATTATAATCATATTAAACACTATTCTTTCACGTGGCAAGTGGAAACGGAATGGCAGGTAACGGAATTTACAGGTACTGATTGGAACAGAACATATCCTGTTTGTTGATTCCATGGAAATAAATTTGATTGCGGGTGATATCGCTAGATGGCTTTATTTTT
Source organism: Apoda limacodes (assembly GCA_946406115.1). Classification (NCBI taxonomy): domain Eukaryota; kingdom Metazoa; phylum Arthropoda; class Insecta; order Lepidoptera; family Limacodidae; genus Apoda; species Apoda limacodes. The sequence continues at coordinate 19,512,269 of OX291549.1, read as the reverse complement.
TAAACAAGCGTAGCTAAAGGGACAGACTAACAAAGAATACTTTTTAAACTATTCAATCAATGGGTAGGGATCCCAGAGCGATGATCAAATACAACACGCTTGCAAAGCTAGTCACAAAATGGAGGTTTTATAGACAGTATCTTTTTTCATTCTACAAAGACAGTAAACTAACATTGGCTAGTTGGTCGAATCTGCCAAATAGTTCGTTAAGCAGCCGCACCAGATCCTGCGCCGAGCACTGCGATGCGAGCACCGTGAAGCCCACAATGTCCGCGAACAGTATGCTGCAACAAACAAACTATTTTAAACAAAGCAATTCCTGGTGGACCCACTATCAGCTGGTAATAATGATAACAAAGAACCCATACTTGATACTATATTTTATTCTGTGCCCAGCCACAGACATAGCTATATCTATTTCTGCAAGAAGCACGTAGACACCATATTCGGATGAAACTTCAAAAGGTATTTTCAAGTTTTATCCTGGCAGTAATACACCAGTACCACAGATACGTAAAGCATCGCTGCCAGACAGCCAGCCTGCTAAACCTAACGGCTGACCCTACTTGACCCTAGTTTTCTGCCGGATTAATTCATTTCCGATCGGAAACTGTCCATAGCCGGCTTTAAGCTTTTAAGCTTATGACTAGCCCCACCGGCAGTGTCCATATCTCGGTAAAATTATACAAGTAGGAGGAACTGATTGAAAACTGTAGTCTTTAAGCTTTGCTATACGGACGAAGTAAACACGCGACGATGACGCTTCTAGTAAGAGATCACGACCAAAATCATGTATCATCGTTTTATGGCCAAAACTTTTTAGGTGGTTGGAATTCGTCCAAAAAAAATAAAAACATGGAACTCAAAACTAGATCGGTTCCTCATTTTTCAACTGGGTGTAATCTCACTCACAAGCTGACTACGCCCATAAGTATTAGTCAGGAATGTGCAAGACCACCACAAACACATATCTAATATGATCTCCTTAGCATTAACACAATTTTAGTCTTAGACTTATAGAAAGGATTATCAAAAACAAATTATCAGCAGAAGTTTCATAAGGTAACCTACTAGAAATTTCTTAAGTAATTTTATTTAGAAAATACAAGCTGTAACTCGGTAAGTCACGAAATATAAGTAATTTATTTTCCAATCTCGGTCTAATTTTATGTGATCACGTCGATGCCCGCCTTGAGTGAAAACGAAATTGATGGTAACTACACCCAACGTCCTGACTATTACATATTCATTGGTTTGCTTACTATAAAATATAAGTCCAACATTTATATAAGAACGTTTACATCAATCATTCTCGTTATTTATTTAGTAACAAACTAGTAAATTTTAAAGTAAATTGTAATACTAATATTATTAATATACTTATCCCTTGAAAGGGTTGGTCAGAGACATTTCAAACGCTTACTACTTTACTGTTTAGAGAATAATTCGACACTGGCAACAGCCGCCTTCAACTGGTTACTATTCTTTATTCTGTGCAGATGGCACATTGTGTCCTAAAGTAACAGAGGTGGAAGTCTATCGCTGGTCAGGTCTCTAAACAGACTCGAGACAACTTTTCACAATACACATGTTATAGCTTCTTGGTCTTACTATAAGAATTCGTTTGAAACTTTTTAATATGAAACTCTAATAAGTTTTTTCCCATACAACCTTTAGTGCACAAAATATCTATAATTTTAAACATTACACTGTTTTAAAAAACGTTATTATCAATCAACTAGTATATTGCTATTTGTCATTGTAGCAAAATGCATATTCATTCACGAAATGTCAGTGACTTGTTAAAAAACCAAAGTTGTATTGATTTCATAATCGATATAATTAACTACCATTTTAAGAAGATATATGCGTTTGCGACAACTATATAGCCCTTTATGATGACACGTTTTGAGAAGCGAACTGTTTTTGGTGTAATGCAGCTTGTATAAATAATTTTGGTCGGAGTCACATTAAATACTTAAAAGTATTGTAAGCAAGGGTGCAGAGAAATTTCCTATGCGTAAAGCTTTGATGGCGCAGTATTATAAAAATATTCTTTAATAAAAAAATAATAAAAAGACAAGAAAATTAATGAAAGTTGAAAAGTTGACATTTCATTGTTGGTGTGACGAGTGACCTCTGACCTTTGTCAACCTAATCCCAACTTATTATTTGACGCGTCCATTGTTAACGCCCGGTCGCTTCTACCTAAGAAGATAAAAATAGATGCTATTGCAATACTATAGGTTTCTGTCACTTGATTGCCAACTGTGAATTCTTCAACTCTAAAGTATATATAAAAATTTGTTAAATGCGAGTCGTATTCAAGCACTAAGGGTACCACCACACAATAACAATAATAATAATTTAAACAAATCACACAGCGCCGTGCGGTCTTAAACTAAGCAGAGCTTGTTATATGAATTCCTTATAACGGATACAAATATATATTATACTTCTTGGAAATACATACATACTATACATAGAAAACACCTAGACTCAAGACAAACACAAACGAAATGTTTGTCCTGTGCAGATAGAATCCACGGCTCCGGTTCGGCGGGCAGGTCATTTCTTACTGAGCCACAGAGGCTGTCATCATCTCATACAACAATATTGATTCATTGCCTATAATACGTACTTTATAGTCAGCAATAATTTTGCCGCACAGTATACAAGTAACACAGCACACCTATTGGCATCCTTTGGGTACGGACCCTTAACACATATACGAATACATGATCAAAAGCAACCTGAATTATTTCGACAAGTTAGTTTTTAAGGTAATTCAATTAAAGTTATATAAAAGGATTGTGCAACCGGATACCAGCTTGGACCTTTTCACTCGGTTCAACGACGGGCTGTGAGAATTGTCGACGATTCCAAACTTACTTGCCGTATCGAACCCTTAAGTCTGAGGAGAGATTTTGCCTCCCTGTGTGTGTTCTACCGCTTGTACAATGGGATGTTGTTCTAAATGATGCCCACGACTTCTTCCTACCATCGCACCGCTCGCCATCGGCAGGGAATTCATTCTCACACTTTAGAACCGAAATGGTAGCGTACAGTGCGGTTTCAGAGAAACTTTCTCCCGCGAACGCTTGGGTTGTGGAATGAGCTCCCTGCCAAGGTTTTTCTCTAAGGACTACAGTATGGGGTTCTTCAAGAAAGAAGTTATTGGATTTTTGAAAGAAAAAAAAAACTATAGGATCATATTGTTGTCTATCTACTCGTACCTACTTGTAGGTCTATCGGTCTGTCAAAAGCAATTTCCTCCTGAACGACTACGGTATTAAAAGTACAAGTTTTTATGTCCTGTAAAAAGATATGGCCATACTATCTATCCCACCGATAGGCAAGTGAGTCAAATCACTAAGAGACTCCAACCCGCTATCACCGCCCTAGGCGAATGGTTTCGGAAATGGAGAATCGAAGTGAACCCCGACAAAAGCTCTGCCGTTCTCTTTACCGTAGGCAGCCCTCCGCGGCCATCTCCCCTCTCACTCTTCGGTCGTGCCATTCCTTGGCAAAACAAGACCAAACATCTCGGTGTGACCCTAGATAGGCGTTTGAACTTCCGCGATCACACCAAAATAGTTAGAGACCAAGCCGCCTTTGTCCTCGGTAGTCTTTATCCCATGATAGGCAAGTACAGTAAGATGTCGCTTAGAAATAAGCTGACCCTTTACACCACTTGCATCCGCCCTATACTAGCATATGCTAGCGTCGTTTATGCGTTGTCTAAACGCAATCTCCACGGAAACCCGACCCTCTAAAACCAACTTTCTTAGAGCGGCCTCCGGAGCCTCCTGGTACGTCCGCAATGCGGACCTACACAGGAACTTTGAGCTCCCCACGATTCCCCAATATTTAAAAGACCAGGCAGTCCGCTTTTTAGACCGTACACAAAATCACCCAATGCAATCCACAACCTATCATCCCCCTGACCGACCTCGGCACGGTTGTAAAACTACCGTTAGGCGGCCTCGGCATGTACTAACGGCCCCAGATGACGATCTCGCCATCCGGATCCTTCAGAGTCTCGCCCCAAAAAGCCCGGTGAAGCAGTAATGGCTGCAACAGCCAACTGCATTGACAGCTCAAAAAAAAAATACTATCTAGCAAGTGATCAAACCCGTATATACATATAAGAGTCCAGGGTGTGTAAAGTCATATAGCCCTAATAAAGTATTAAAACTTAGAAATTACATAACCGAAAATTCTAATTTTTGAACAATACGATTATAACTATTCAATTAATATTTGGCAGATAAATATAAAGGTCCACTTTATATTAAAGTAAGTACTTCTATGGCATACCAACCTACAAAATGTTTCACCCATTTTAGAAGGTTTCTAATCTGATACGATTTATTCAGAATAAAATGGCCATGTTATGATAAGCCCTCTTATAATCCTCTCATGTCCGAAGGGATGCGGCGGTCTAAGTGGTTTATGTAATAATCCCTCCCGAAAACCAACCTTGTATCGAACTCACTCAAATTGTTTGGACGAAGATAAATAAATTATCTGACGGCGAGTTTAATTCACATGATAGGAATTGAGTATTAATGCCAATTGTATATGTTCTACAGAACAAATATAGATTGCAGCGTTGCAAAAAGTCTGGAGTATTCGGGTCTCGCGTTTATGGTGGCACAATTTATGGAAAGACATATCTCACGACCTAGGTGATAGTGAGACCTAGACCCCGTGATAGGTTTTTCTATTTTGCTTCGTAACAGTTGCATTATTAAATTGTTTTAGATAACTTCTATGGGTTTATTTATACTTCTTTGACATGATCCACACTATACTATCCACATCACTTACCCACCAAATTTTTATCAAGGTGATTTTAAAGTTGCAACTTTTAGTACATTGTGTATTAAGGATAGCAAGGAGAAAATTACTAACGAGAGGCTATTAAGAAGCCGAAGGCCGAAAGCTTTAGTGACTTGAGTTTGTAATTAAGCGTAACGCTCGTGTTACACACAATGTTTTTCATCACATTTGCGTGTAAATAAAAAAAGTATAAGGTGAATAAATAAATAAACTAACCAAAGCACAACTGAAATGGCAGGAATAGAAGAAAAGAAAACAACGAACAAAAAGTTTTGTTCGTAGTTAAAACTTGTAGGCTTGCTTGTACCTACTGTGCGCGTAGTTCGTGTTTTGTAGGGATTGCAATCCCATCATCATCAAAAATAGAATCCTGTATAACTTTTGAACTATAAAATTTAACAGAAAACTGACACACTGCAGACCTAGATATTTAATACTAAATCATGTCTTCAAAATTTCGTGGTGTTTTATCAGCAAGTGTCAAGAGTAATTAAAGACTAAGCACCCTCTTTTCCTTGTTAATGATTATGACTTAATGACACTTTACAAATAAGTGTGATGAAAAATATTTAACCTATAAACCCGTTATTCGTATACAATACGTTATTGTGGTCACACTGAAAAAAAAGCTTAGCTAACAATAACACAAATTTTATCTACTGGTAACATAACTGGGGGGCTGCTAAACTAAATTGCTAATAGTAGATAAAGTGTTGAGTTATGTGCAGCAAATCAGTTGTTTAATTAAAAAAAAAAAAGCAAATGTTTGGTTATTACTAAGTAAATTTCGAATAGCTAAACCAGTTTTGTTATTCTTTTTTTCAGAGCAGTTGTATGCGTAAAGAATAGTATATATAGAGATATTCAAGAATTATTTTACCTATTTGGTTCTTATATTAGATCCATCAAATTCAGTGTCATAGTTAGATCGATTTATTGGCCTCTCGCGTGGCTGTCGGCAGTTTGAGCAATTGTACGAAGGTCTACACATGATGAAGCGGTGTTCAACTTCGCTAAAAGCTCGCGATAACTACGTCATTAGCTTTTTGTCTTCATTTTAGTAATTGCCTTGTTTTCTGACATAAAATACATACTAACTACAAGTTAAATAGTAAAAAAGTAAATGTGTAGAACATGTGGCAGTAGTTAAAAGCAAAGGTTCTTAGTTAAGTTTCTTTGGTAAATTTCTGTATCTAATTTTAGTTTCAATAGAAAATGATGTATTTTTACCCTGCTGGCTACACGGCCGTGAATTAAGAGGATACACTTCGCGGCGCCTCGCAGCAGGCTCCATACAAACGAATTTCTAATTTCTTTTTGACATAATCCCAAGCCGAACACCTATGTCTGTGGTTTTTCCAAAATCTTGTAAAACGTTCTATTAACTAAAAATCTTTTTAAAACCATTTGTATGAAAAACTAGAATCCTGTATTAACTTTTGAACTATAAAAATTGATAGAAAACTGGCACACTGCAGACTTAAATATTTATTACTAGAACATGTCTTCAAAATTACATGGTGTTTGATCAGCAAGTGTCAAAAATAAGTGAGAAATTCGTTTGTATGAAGCCCGCTGCGAGGCGCCGCGAAGTGTATCCTCTTAACAAAGTTTAAAAGAATCTTTTAAAATTAACTTAATTTCGTTTAAATGCAAAAGTAAGTTTGTTTCTTGGTCGTCGTAACGGATCATTTACGAACAGAAATTTGGCACAGGGATAGTTGAAGAGACGTAGAAGTATATAGGGTAAACGCCGTGAAATTCCAAGTTCCCACAGAAATAACTATAACTCAATTCCACGTGGACGAACTTTAACTACAGTTATAGCTTGCTATAGTAAACTTTCTTACTATGATTATTACTAGCTTTTGCCTTAAATTCGGTTATAGCTGTAGGAATTCAACGACAACTCCTCAATTATAGAAAAAAAGGACTCACACTTGACGTTTTCGAGTTGCCTATATCCTTTACAAGACTTTTATTTACTTATTTATTTAGTCAAATATTATTCTTACATTCTATTACATACATAACTTTAAATACCTAGTTGAGACTATAATTTTATAGTCTACACGTAGGTGGTGTCTATGATATGCCTACGCAATGATGACTACTAGCAACTACTCAATTATAGAAAAAAACGACTCAAACTATCTCCATGGCAAATTTCATCTGAATCGGTACAGCGGTTTAAGCGTGAAGAGGTAACACACAGACTGAAAGTTACTTTCGCATTTTTAATATTAGTATGGAACATTAATATGGATAATTAAGAAGTTGTATTACCGGCGCCAATTGAATTGGCATGGGCGTAGATTAGGGCAAAAGCTAGTCGTTTATAATTTTTTATCTTAATAACAAGTTCGTACAATAAAAAACCTTTTAGGATCTAACACAAAATTAAATAATTAATCCGATTTATGTCCTATCAGAAAGTATTTTCTGAGAGCTTAGTGAGAACAGTCTCGACTACGCCATACTCTGGAATTCAAGAGAAAAATGTATGGAAGTAGGTATTAATTACCTCTCGAGAACTACAAGTACTTGCATACATTTTTCTCACGATTTCCAGTCTAGTTTACTCGAGACTGTTTCCAATAAGCTCCCTGGTTTCAGAATGCCTACCGAGTGTAAGTATTTCACTTTACTATCGTATTCAATAAAAGTCTCAAAATCTGCTGCTTCATTTTTATACATTGTTGTTTATGTATAGATGTAGGTAGGTACATTCGTAAGTCATATAGTTTTCTACATAGGTACCAATGTACGCAATCGCAAAAGACAATGCGTCATAGATAATGCATGTCAGACATACGTGCAGACATCAATATAGATTGCATATCCGTTTGTCGGCGATGTCGAGCCTAAAATGATCAAGTACCGCAATTGACTTCCGGAGGTGATTTCCACGTCTGCAGCTGTCAAATAAATGGTAAATACTTACCTATTAAAACAAATGAATACCACAGATTTACTTTACTGAGGAACTTTTTGAATGTAATGCAAATTTTTGAAGTCAATAAGTATGTGTGATAGCGTTGTTTTTTTTGCAAATTTTAGAATGTCGTAAAACAAAGTTTAATTTGTATTATTTTCAGCTTGACATCTACGTAACTGACTGAACTTATATAACACTTTAACTTGTAATATATTTTTTTACGTTGGGCCATTTTTTGTATATTTCCGCCGTTTTAGCTGCGTAGAATTAGTCAATATAGATGATAAACTTACTAAATATGTAAGCTACTCCCTACCTTTCATCAAGATTGCTTTAGCAGCTAAATCGTGTAAAGGTAACAGTCAGACAGTTATTTTCTCATATATGTTGTGGCATAAATATAGTATGGACGGATTGATATCGATTAATTACCGATTTCCATTAAAAAATCAACTTTGATTTTTAACAAACATAATGTGAGAAGTTAATAGCGTTACTTCTGCTAACTAGCACCGCCAATTTTAAAATGAGGTTTTACAGAAATATCTAACTTAATGCTATTTTTAGAACGTTTTTTATTGTCTCTAGGATAAAACGGTCACTAGATAACAGATACCTTCAATTCAGTAGTTAAACTTAGAAACAATTCATTGTTTTTTTTTAAAAAAAGGTGGAACCAGTTTCATTTTTTTGTAAAAGTACATTTTTGAAATTAGCTTTGTTCAAAAAATCATAAATGACCATTAGCGGCGCTAGTAGACTTCAGGAACCATCTTAGCAATCGCTTCTAAATTAAAAAAAAAATGCCAGTCGTCGCTACCACCACTGCGAAAGACCGGTGGTGACTTGGCTCATACTGCTAAAGAGAAAGCCGATCTACCTGGTAGACTATTTGCCTAAAACTCGATTATAAACGACGAAAGCGCTGTACCACCTACTATATCGTGGTACGGTAAGACCATGCCGGAAATCTCCATAACAGATAGATCAGATCCATCAAATTACAGGCCAATCGCTATTACCTCTCTCCTCTCCAAGTTAATGGAGCGTGTGATCAATACACAGCTTACTTAGGTAACCTAAAAAAACACGACCTGGTCAGCGACCGTCAATATGGCTTTCGCCACATTCGCTCAACTGGTGGCCTTCGAGTGTATCTCACTCACCGATGGGCAGTAGCCCTTGAGAGTCAGGGGGAGGCATTGGCATGTAGCCTAGACATAGCGAAGGCGTTCGATCGGGTCTGGCACCAGGGTCTTTTATCAAGGCTTTGAAAATCGTCGACAATCCTCAACTCACAAGCCGTATCGAACCTTTAAGTCTGAGGAGATACTTTGCCTCCGTGTGTGTATTCTAACGCTTGTATAATGGGATGTGTTCTGAGGAATTGTTCGAAATAATGCCATTAATGATTAATAATGCACGGCTCGCCACCTGTAGGGTATTTATCCTCACACCTTAGAACCTTAATGGTCACGTACAGCGGCTTCAGAGAAACTTCCTCTTGCGAACGCTAAGGTTGTGAAATGAGCTACCTGCCAAGGTTTTCTCTGAGGACTACAATATGGGGTTCTTCAAGGAAGATGTTATTAGATATTTAAAGTCGGCAACGCGCGCTTGATGCCCCAGGTGTCGCAAGCGTCCATAGGCTGCGGTGACCGCTTACCATCAAGTGTATAGCAAGCTTGTTTGCCACCTTAGTGGTATAAAAAAAAATAACATAATACGAAAATCGTGTCTGCTTATGACAGACAGTAGCTATGGCGCAAAATAAAACTGAACCCCTATTATTTGTATTTATATATTTATTATACCCCTATTATTTATAATTATATTTATAAGAACACCAATAGAGAATACTAGTGTGTGTACAAACAAAAATTACCATCCTACAATAGGGACACGATAATTTAATTATATGACGCCCCATACTGTGCCTGATAATGGAAATTGATAGCCAGTCTAGTCTGTGATGATAAACAAAGGTGTCCCAGGTTGTCGATGACGCATCGTTATGCCGTGTGGCCGGCGAACGACGAGCCTGTGCCTGCTGACCGAAGGGCACTCGAAGGCTTCACCTTTGTAATACTATACAGATATTACAACACAACGGCTTTGCGTCCCGACATTCGTAGTCTTTTAATCCTTTAGTTAGGACTATAAGTAAGAGTACTTATAAAGGCCATGAAATTTCAACCTTATGTCTATAAGAGCTTAAATGATTATCACTGTGTGACAAATTTTTTTTTTTGTGCTCTAACATTTAATGAAACGGCTATTTTTTATCAAAATAAACCTGCTGAACAGAAAAACTTAAATAGATTTTTTGTAACACGTATCATTTTAAAGTTATGATAAATTGATGTACTATAAATAAATAAAGACAGTATCAAAATTGTATATCATATTTTTTATTTAAATTATTAATTTTACACAAAAAAAATGTTATATATATTGACAAGTGACAACGAATCAAAATAGCTGAGGTTTAAGTGGTCAATATAAAAAATGAGCCAAATATTCCAAAAGAAAATGATGAAATATTAACTTTGCCTCTTGTGAAGAGTAGAATCCTCTTTCATTACAAACAAATGATTTAAACACTTGGTGGTTACTTTTCTTCATGACTTTCGAAAAAAATGTTATGATTACCCAAATAAACTGTTAGAATTATCTTAAGACCACTAAAACTTTTAATTTATAGTCGTACAGACTTCAGTATTAAAAGAAATCTGCAATTAACAACGTTTGATCTTTTGTTTTTAACGAGGGTACACGTAAATAGTATTGACACTATAACTTAGAAACGTGACGTGTTAGACAACCATATCAATTGACAATGTTTTCAACAATGGAATAAGGAATTCAAATCACGTAATCTTATTTATGTTAGAAAAATCGTGTCACACAGTGTATTGCACTTCACTGCGCATTGACTATCAATGCCTCGCCTTAAAACGTTTGGATACTAAATCATGAAGTGCCTAATAATTCCTAACATACTAAACTAAAGTGCCGATTGTATTCGAACCGCAGACTAGACTAACTAGAGAAGTGATAAACGATTTATTCCACAGATTATACACTGTCCAAAAATACAATACCTACCTCGTGTTACATCAGCAGCAGTTCCCACTTGCGGTTCCAAACGTTCGCACGCAACATTGCCACTAATATTGTTATGTTAAGCTTGTTCCACACTTTATGGAAGACTGGCAGCGAGCAAATTTTATTACGATTTCGTAGCGCTGCTAGTAGCGTGTAGCTATCGATCGTTCCAAAATAATGTTAAGGTGAACATAGTAAAACTAATGTTAATAGAGTTAGAGACAACTCTTTAAAGTGTGGAATAAGCTTGTAAGTTCATACAGTAATTTTATATTTTAGGAATAAACTTGACGACTAACCTCTATTGCTTACATATACTAGATAATAAACGAGCAATTCTTGTATAATATATATATATATATATATATATATATATATATATATATATTTCGGAATAGGTTCCAACGATTTTCATGATACAGCAACACTAAAGCTAGATTGCGTTGTTAAGCAACACTAAAACATAATTTCTAAAAAACGTAATACCTTTAAATGAGCTATTCTTGTTTATATGTATCTAACTAGGGTTCATTTATAGAATTTACAAAACGTCGTTTTATCTGTATTTTTAGGCAATGATAAACTGAAAAATATGACTCTTCCTGACATCTATTGGCGGGTAGTAATACTATTATTTTTACCGACACAGCAACACTAAAGCTAGATGGCGTTGTTAAGCAACACTAACACATAATTTATAAAAAACGTAATACCTTTAAATGAGCTATTCTTGTTTATATGTATCTAACTAGGTTTCATTTATAGAATTTAGAAAACGTTGTTTTATCTGCGTTTTCAGGCAATGATAAACTGAAAAATATGACTTCCTGACATTACATTGGCGAGTAGTAAGTTTTGTCCCCAGAGAGGGGTAACCAAAAGCTTTTTTACCAGCCACTATAGTACTGCGTGACGGAGGGTAAACTTATTACTGCAATTCTGCTTCTGATGCAGCATCTTTTAAGCAATATCTTTAAAGTAATAAGTAAAATAAAAAATTAACCACACAATAATATACATCCATTGCCAGTTCCAGCCGAACTCTAAGAAGTAAGTCAGGATTAGGGAGTGTACCCTAAATATTTTGATCGTTTTAAGTAAGTATTGGTAAGACTAACTTGTATAGGATTATAATGGATAATCGAAATTTCTACTGGGCTTTCAGGACACAGAATTTAATACTTGATAGTCAATATCAAGACTTTAAATTTTTAGCCGTTTCGAACAAAATGTGTAAAAAAAGATTACAGAGAGATTCTATAGAAGTTCCGTTATACTATTTGCTCGGTCATCAAAAAGCCTAACCACCAATTATTTTGTCGTAACAAACGATTTATGCCCCTGAGAGCATGTACATCAAATCAAAACAGTACCTGACAAGTGTTAGTGAGAAATGATCGCATTTGTACAATCGAGATTCGACTACGCAGCGCAAGCGAAGACCCTCGCCTTATGATAAGCAGATTAGTAGAAAGTAGATTATACAACAAGTGAAAAAAGAGGGAATTTAATTCGAGGGACTAAGTTGGATCCTGAGAGAGCGAAGGATGCTAGAGTAGAAAAGCTAGTATTCTAGATTAGAATCCTGAGCGGAGCGAGGGATACAAGGATCGAGAAAAAATTTTTTTTTCACTAGTTGTGTACTCTACTTTTTACCATTGACTGCGAAAAAATAAATAGTAGTATAGTATTAACATCTATCATTTAATATTATAATTAGATATAAGAGAACAAAGGATTAGATATTTTATAACATTAATTAAATTTATTGTGAAATTAGAACAGTTTTCGAAATTTAATGTTACATTTTTGTTTGGTTTCGTAACTCTCTTATTTGATAAAACTTGAGTATTCGGCAAATTTTCTGTATTTTGTGGTTGCTGTGGCTGAGATTGCTGGAAATTGTCGTTTCACAAGGGTTTTCTTTTGATGTTAAAGGGCGCGCCGGAGAGAGTGTCGCCCCAGGGTCAAAGCAGACGGTTTCAGATTTATGCTTTCAACTATTCGGTTACATCTTTTGGATTTATTTTCAATCGTATCCTCAATATACCTTTCCGCTACTGTGCTGGACCTTCACCCTTCGTGGCGTTTTAGTTCTATAAGATCAGCACCTGAATTTGCTAAAAGGGTGGCAGAACTTCTACGGGAGCAATGTCCTGTGTACTGTTTGGGATTAATAAATTTAAAAATGCAGCAATCTCTCTTGGCATTGCGCCTATTTTGTTAACTCCAATAGGTTGCTGAGTACATTTTCCGCCATGGTATTGTATGAAAAAACTGTCGGTTTTTGTATTAGCAGGCCGTAAAGCTTGATATTTTTCGACGATATTTACGTATTTTTGTCGTATTACAAACGTTCTATCAATTTTTGTTTTCTTATCAGTTAGAACAATCAATAATAAATTATCAAGTGTTTTTGGACGTCGTTAATAGTTATCTTTAACTGCGACAAAATTTGCACAACCTATAAACAATAATTTAATTTGTATTTACAAGAAAACCTTTTAAAATACAGTTGGTTTGGAGATAAATAGTTACTCAGTAGATACTTACTTTCACGGCCAGAAAATTGTAATCAGGTGCATCATTTATAAAGCACTCAAGTTTTGAGAGGTTAACACTCTAGATTTCTTTGGCTTATTACCGTCGAACAGCCGTTTTAAATATGTCAATAGCTTTGAGTAGTTTGCAATGTCAATATTGTGTTTGATTCTCACTGTAGCTTTTAGCATACAGTATCTACTCCACAGTGAAGATGGCTTCTACTTTCAGCTAATTCGTTGAAATATTTTAGAAAATCGTTCTCTGAGAATGATTTGGCGCCTTTTACGTTTTTCCATTCACAACAAATTGTATGTTTTAATATAGGTATCTCGAGATTTTGGCGGCAACAAATTATCTATTATAAACGCTGCTTCAGTACGAGATGATTCCGGAGTTAGTATCTCATTCGCATCACTGGAAGAACTCATTTTGTTTTAATTAATGTAATACGTAATTCACATAAAATAACCACGGTAACAGATAGAAAAGAACTAAATTGACGGTTTTTTTTTTAATTTATCCCGCCAGTATGAGGGGCGTTTTGTTGACAAGCATTGAGAGCTATGACATCGCATAGGCATTGAAATCGTTTTGTTCACCAAATGTAAACAAACAATATGGAAACAATATGTAAGAAACCGTTCACTATTTGACAGCGCATCCACTACTCTACCTCCCGAGCATGTGCAGCCAATACGTTCAACGTATTCAGTATATCACATGGCGCATTCAGTTTTGGTCAACAAAACGATCGAATAGTTAGGTACTTTCAGCGTGTTTTATTCACCTTTTCACATAATTCTTGCTTGTTCCAAATTCAAAACATTTTATTCACTCAGTGAATAAAAGAGCCTTTTCATCACTGTTATCGATGAATAAAGTGCCCCTTTTTGAATTGCAATGGTAAAAAAGAAATACTTCTACCATTTATGATTAGGTCTGATGACACAAAATATCGCATAAATGATCTCTGAAATAATAATAAGAACAACTTAGCAGACATAGATTGACGCATAATAGTAGGAAACTCGCTGTAGTTTACGAAATTTTAATCAAAATTTATAAATGAAGCTAATGGGTAAATTGTTCACACATCTAGCCAGTGATTCAGCGGAGCGCGTTGGTGGACAGACTCTGCGGTTATTCGCATCGCATAATCTTGTCGAATTAGACCACGCAGTCTCTAGCAAAGATGTCCTCAATTAGTGCAGTAAAAATATCGTTTCCCGATAAAATAGTGCTCCGTTGGCCCGCGCAAAAAGAAAGGGTATTTCAGGCGTGTCTTGTTCGTTTAATCCAGTTAAGTGAAAAAGCAAAGACTTATATAAAAGTAGCATAACAAATATTTGCATATCTTCATAATCGGGTCATGACTTCAGTATGTTATGTTTTATGCGGTCATATATAACACTACTTTTATGACCTTTACGCTTAGTACTCAAGAAGAATTTTGTTTTTTTTTTTTGTTTCAAGCAGCGGTTTCACCGTTTTAAGGACAATGATTAGATTACTAATTTTAAAGGATTTCAGATACTTTTCGGCTAGAAACCTTGAAATGAAACCGACAAACTTCGAGTCTGCTATTCATAATATTAGTTTCAGAATTGTACAGTGAACATAGTCACGCTACAAATGAATTTCGAATTAAGGTAATGGTAGCTTTGAACTCAAATAATCAAATTTTAGTTAGTCCTGAAATCTACTTACTTGCTTAAGGGTCTAATAAAGTCTTAATACGACTTGGATACCAACTTGACGCGAACTTTAGGCTGTGTAATGAGCTCCCTGTAGAGGTTTTCCCCGTGTACTGTAGTACAAGTTCCTTCAAAGGAGTGTTTAGGTTTTAAAAGGGTCGGCAACACATTAGTATCTGATGCCCCTGATGTTACAAACATTTATTGGCTAATGCGCTCTTTAAGGAACAAAAACGTATATTATAACGTAAATTAGGTAGATATTTCGACGTTTATTGGTCGTTGTCCATATTTAATTAATGAAGTTGTTATAATATATTAGGATATTTTATTTACAATTATTAATGACAGTTGATGTGATGTGATGTGTGTGTGTGTGTGTGTGTGTGTGTGTGCGTGTGTGTGTGTGTGTGTGTGTGTGTGTGTGTGTGTGTGTGTGTGTGTGTGTGTGTGTGTGTGTGTGTGTGTGTGTTGACTATGATTGACATTTGATAGCTATGTACATGGATGTAAGAAAATAACGTATTAAAAATAAAGATACCTAATTTTGGTTTTATTTATTTATATACTATAACAAAAACAGACTTACAACTCGGGCGAGTTAACATGACACCTGGCCGCACAAGTTTATTAAATGATGGGTGTGCAAAAAAAATGGTCAGTGTACCTAAAGGTGGTGGAGGGTGTAAGGGAAAAAAACCGGACTTAAAATATTTTCACGTTATTTCCCTTGTTTTGGTTACGGTTAGTGTGTACAAATGAGTGCTCATAATTTTTTTTTTTTCCAAATTCCGTATATTGAAAAATTTGAATTGCAACTTCAAATAGTGTACCTGCCTCCTGATTGCTCGCACTATAGTCGTTACCCTAAAAATGAGTCCCGACTGCTTAAAAATATTTAGTATGTTTTAATTTCTGTTTAGTTCTTGTTTCTGCAGTCGGTTTTTTTATCATTTTTTTTTTTTTATCTACAGCTTATTAGTGTATTTTTTTTCAAATTTTAGTTTGAAATCACCTTTAAAATTCTTTATTTTGATACCCACTCGATAGGTTTTAAAAACAAAACATTTTTCATGCCACACAATTTGGCGTTAAAAATCCGCCATTTTATTTCCAATAATTTTAATATAGCCTTGCCAATCATTTACATATAAATGACACTTTAGTGGTTAAGACGAATCTAACCACGCATAATTTATTAAAATCGGTTTAGCCCTTTAGTAGTTATGAGGGAACAAAGAGTAGGACATACATACAGGTCAAACACATAACCCTCCTATTGGGCTTTGGGCATTGCCGCAGTCGGGTAATTGTACCGTTATTTTTGTTGAGAAGTTTTAATTCACAAACCAAATCATTTTCGAGACAAAACTTTCTGTTTCTTATAAATAACCTGTAAAATTTTTCAATAAAAGTAAGTCAAATGAAAAGCATCGACTAGATGATTTAAAACATATTGTGAAGGTAAGAAAGGTAAGAATAAAAATTAAATATGAAATATTAACAAGCAGATACTGGTACATAGATATTTATTTTCTATTCTACAGAGATGACAGCGCCAGACAAAAGGCGGATTTTTTTTATTCTGTCTGGATACAGATTTTCTTTTGACTAAAAAATATCAGTATTTCAGACGTATTCATTCACCTTGAATTCAACGTTTTTTCTGTTTAAAGTTGTGATGTATATAGTTTTATTTGGTTTTTTTTTTCCTTTTCATATTTTGAGTCTTCTCTACTCTCTCTCTCTTTACAAATCTCTACGAAATAAGACAAATAAGAAGAAATAGGGTTTAGTCTCTACATGGAAACATTAAATAAGTAATTGTTTCTATTTGCATATACTGTATTATTTAAGGTTTTTTAATTAAGCCTGGTACCCATTTAGTTCACAATTTATTTATGAAAAAGAAACCGTTAAACAAAATTCTATATTTCGTCCCTTTCACATTTGTCTTGGTGGGATATTAACATTACTTTTTTGTAAATTTAGACTCTTATTGCAAAGTTATTAACGCGCCTGGTTTCCATGCTGATTGTATGACAGCAACCGAACCAGATAACTTAGTATTATCACAACGGTAACATATTAACATATATCTGCATTAAAACACAAACTGTTTAATAAGAAATTAAAAAAAAAGACGCTGAAACATATAAATAATTAAATAACTACAATATTAATAACATTGTTTATGTACAAAATAATATTAAGTATGTGTTAAGATGTTAAGAACATTGTTATGGTTAAAAAGATTTAGTTTAGCGATTATTCATCATAGGTTTATAAACACAAAAAAAAACGGCCAAGTGCGAGTCTGGCTCGTTGTTGTATATTATTAAAAATATTTTTATTATATGATGTAACTAAAAATTTACGGTTTTCGCAATTTTTCCTTCGTCTGTGCTATAAGACGTTGCTTCGTACCAAATTTCAACATTCTGAGTTCACGGGAAGTACCATGTAGGTTTTGATTCCCGTGCGAGTTACGAAAATTTGCGGCATAAACGGCTGCATCTTTTGATTGCCTTGGCTTAGAAGTTTGATTTTTTTACAGCTCCAAGGGACAGTAGACCTGAGTATTTGATATAAATTTTAGCTCGATAACTCCACGCGTTCCTGAGAAAGAGGGACTTGACAGACGGACGGACAACAAAGTGGTCCCATAAGGGTTCCGTTTTTTCCTTTCAAGGTATGGAACCCTAAAAATTAAGTCAATATACGCAGCGCGTAAATTTTATTCAATTAACTAATGATTTTCAGATCTTTATTCAGATAAGTAAAAGACTGTGTTGCAAATGGCAAAAATATAAGCGTCGATCTTTTGATGAAACTGAAGTTCACGCAAGGCGACACAGGTCGCTGATTACAAAAAATGTCTCAATTTAGCTCTAAAATAACGTCTATAAAACTATGAAGTTCCTGTCTATACAAAAGTTTATTTATCACAAAGTTTCATTTATTACCTTTATTGTTGTTTTAATGGGAACATTTGTGTCGACGTTGTCTGGCATTTTACGAGCGAACGTTAAGCGTAAAGGGCGCTCAGATGTAAAAATGCCAATAATCCAGTGCCATTGTCGATGAAAGGCAAACGGTTCCGGCAGTATGAAATGGCAGTAGTACCTGCTGTATGCCTCTTGGTAATCTGATGTCGTAGATTTTGATTTAAATGTAAGTAGCCTAAACCAGGCGCGGTCCGTAAGGAGGGGGTCAAACTTAACTAGATACCGGCGCCAACGGCTAGGTTCAAACATACCCAACCCTAATCACTAAATCAAATTATAGCATCTTTCGAATGCAAAATCGAAAATATCTTAAACTTATTTATATACTTGCAGTGCAGTGTGTACAACCAGCTTTACATCTGAGAATTACAACATATTAGTGCGTTGGCAACAAATAAATAATGACACTTTCTATTCCACACGACAGAAAACATCATTTGAATTGTACGAAGCTTCATCGATTGCTCGTGAACCATGCCGAACATGACCTTGTCGTCAAACAGTCGTATAAAGAAATATAACCCATTTGAGTTTCATCATAAGAATGATATCGAATGAATAGAAAAGTTGGCAAGTGTAACAGACGATGAACAAAGGACCAGTGCACTTGAGCTGTCCGCCGACGGGACGTCAAATGAGTAAACACCTACATCTGACAGGTGAGTGTGCGAGAGCAAAGGAAAGGTAGAAATAGCTGTTACATTATGTGGTGTCTCACAAAACATTTGTTTCTTTGAAATGGCTGTTCGAGCGTTTCAGAATTTTACTTTAACAATATCATTTCACAATTATTGTTTCCAATAAAATTATAACTTAATATTCAGAGAGAATCTGAGAGAAAGTTTCGGTCATAAGAATGAGTAATGTTATTTATTAATATCACTATTAACCTTTAGTTAAATACTTATTTAAGTGTGCACTTATATATACATTCATACGAAATACAGCGATTCGAGGCGCTGAGTTATTGGGCTAATATTCATAACCAGCACAAAAACTGTATAAACTGTTCAGGAATCTCATTTAAGATAATGATCGGGTATTAACGCTTTTTAGGGTTCCGTACCCAAAGGGTAATTAGCGGAACCCTATTACTAAGACTCCGCTGTCCGTCCGTCACCAGGTTGTATCTCATGAACCGTGATAGACAGTTAAAATTTCAAAAATATACTATCGGGATATCGTTCGGACCCTAAAAAAGGTGAAAACACATTTAATCCAACGTCTTAAGTGCTATTAGTTTACAACTTTCTAAAGCATAGCCGTGATAGTGCTTTAGGCCCTGAGAAAACGCACAATGATGTCTAATAAACTGATAATTTATTTCATGTATTTCAATGATAAAAATCAGTAAATTGCGATGTAGTTGCACTACTCACGCACGTTTAGTTACAAATTGCGTCGTCCATGTTTTTACTACTGTCACGTAGTACTTACTGCCTCTTAAGACTCTATCATCATCTAAATTGAATAAAGAACGCGAAAGTTCAAAATTTTTTCAGAAATCAACAGTAAATAAATCAAAAACTAAACTAGACGTGTAGGTACTTGAACGGTTAACTGAATATTTGTAAAGAAGCACTACAAAAGAAACCACAAAAGGGAAGAGGTCGTAATTTATGAGCCTATTAAAAGTTTACCAACTGGTTGTGATAGTGTTCGCTACCCAAGAGCACTATGACGCACATTTATAAGGTTTTATTCAGTTTCATTTCGTTTACGTGAAACGTAATCTTGCAATAATTTTTTTATAGGACATTAAAAAACACAACGCAAACGTTTTCCGAAGAATAGACATATTCTTTTTTTTAAAATAAACTCTGAAAATGTTCTGAAGTATTAATTACGTTGCTGACGTCAAAAGAACTCAAGAAATTTTCTGACTTGCATTTGCTTTGAATAATTACATTTCGTAAATAAAAGTAATAATATCAATAAACTTATTCATAACTTTTCTCAATTTAAATTACAAGGTATAGGTACAATTCATTATTTTGTTACGCTACTACTTAAGTAATAGTAATGTAGTAGACAGTATAAAAAAGTTTGTCATTTTGACTTATAAAAATCTAAAATAATAAATGACAAAAGATACCATTTGGTAATACAATGTGCAAGTTAATACACACAATTTTTTTTACACAATATCATACCAATTAAGATAAGTAGATTAATTCTATACATCATAAGTAATTGAAAGCTTTTCTGCATATTTATAATTTCATCTTTTTACGTAGTACGCATTACAAAAACGTAGTTACAAGGAAAAATGAAACAAAAGTATTTAAAAATATAACCTATTTCTAAGAGCATTTAGAATTTTGTATTAGGACGCGTTGCCGAAATGACATTTACACTAGTTTCTTAAGAAAAAATATATGTTTTAATATAATTCTGAGGAAAATATTAAAGGGTACACATAAAACTAGACAAAACCAATAGCGACAGGTAATTCGTACAGAGTATTCTAAAATTTTACTGAAAAAAATCGTGCCGGAACTAAATTTTTCACCTTGGTAATTTTGACCCGTATGTATACCCTTATCTAACAAAAAAAAATCAAAATCGGACTGCTACTGAGCAGTAATATAAGCAAAAGTAATAAAATTTTTAGAAATATCTTTACACGGTCACAAACTTACTAACGACTCCGCTATGTTTTTCAATAATGTGAAGCTTAGGTAAAGACTTCTATAGGTTTTGAGTAAAACCTGCTAAAGCGACTTTTCAGAGCCCTTAAAAAACGACCTGTGCTGTGTCTTCGGTATATATTGTTTTTATTTTATATATATTTTATTGTTTTTTTCAGGTTGAATAGTTTTAGAAAAAATCCTGCTGACAAATCTTAATTCTTGCATATTGGCGGTTATGCAGTCTCTTAAGAGGGAGGTATAGGTCAGAAAGTTAATTTCTGTATTCTGTAACGATATTCATGTATTTTTTTTTTTTTTTTTTTGCCACTAAGGTGGCAAACAAGCTTACGGCCCGCCTGATGGTAAGCGGTCACCGTAGCCTATGGACGCTTGCAACACCAGGGGTATCACTTGCGCGTTGCCGACCCTTCAGAAATCTAATAACTTCTTTCTTGAAGAACTCCATACTGTAGTCCTTGCAGAAAACCTTGGCAGGGAGCTCATTCCACAACTTAAGCGTTCGCGGGAGGAAGTTTCTCTGAAACCGCACTGTACGCGACCATTTAGGTTCTAAAGTGTGAGAATGAATTCCCTGCCGATGGCGAGCGGTGCGATGGTAGAAAGTAGCCGTGGGCATCATTTCGAACAATTCCTCAGAACACAACCTATTGTACAAGCGGTAGAACACACACAGTGAGGCAAAGTCTCTCCTCAGACTTAAGGGCTCGATACAGCAAGTGAGTTTGGAATCGTCGACAATTCTCACAGCCCGTCGCTGAACCGAGTCAAAAGGGCCAAGCTGGTATCCGGGTGCACCTGCCCAGAGATGGCAGCAGTACTCCATATGGGGCCGAACTTGCGACTTGTAAAGTAACAACCTTTGCCCCGACGTGAAGTACTGCTTCGCTCTGTTGAGTACACCAAGTTTTTTGGACGCCAGATTTACCTTGTTTAGCAAATGATCTTGGAACTGAAAATCGCTGGAGATGTCAACGCCAAGGATCCCAATGCTCTTGGAGATGGAGAGGGGAGTGTTCTGGAATTGTGGGACTACAGTGAATGGGGTTTTCTTAGCGGTGAACGCGCAGACTTGTGTCTTTGAAGGGTTGAATCGGACCAAGTTTTCCCGCCCCCAGTCAGAGACCTTGGACAGACCGATCTCGATTTGAGACACAAGTTCTTCACGCTTTTCCTCCACAACGGAACGTGGGATGCTTGCACGGCCAGTGTAATAAGCGTCTCCAGTACTGTCATCTGCATAGCAATGTATGTTGTTGATGTCCAACATATCATTGATGTGCAGTAGAAACAGCGTAGGAGAGAGCACAGAGCCTTGCGGGACACCAGCATTAATGTCCATGCTATCAGAGCAACTACCGTCAACTACGGCTCGTATGCGTCTGTCGGACAAAAAGCTAGCCACCCATTTGCACAAACCCTCGGGCACTCCGGAAGATGGCAACTTCGATAGAAGACCGCAGTGCCAGACCCGATCGAACGCCTTCGCTATGTCCAGGCTACATGCCAATGCCTCCCCCTGACTCTCAATGGCTAGTGCCCATCGGTGTGTGAGATACACTAGAAGGTCACCAGTCGAGCGAACGTGGCGAAAAATCAATCTACAATTTCATATACATTAATAAGATATGTATGTGTTATATACTTCCTTAGTAATTTGACGCCTTGAAACGTTTAATTTTTTGTATGGACTTTAACGTTTTTAGGGTTCCGTACACAGAGGGTGCAAACGGAGCCCTATTACTAAGACTTCGGTGTCTGTCTGACCAACCATTTAAAGTCTGTATTATTTTGACCGAAATGGGTAGAAGCCGGAATTTTTCACAGAATATGTATAACACATATTCTGTGAAAAATAGGGGATTATCTAACAAATAAAAAAAATTAAAATTTAAGGGTCCCCATACAAGAAACACATTTTCGTTGTTTTTGCTCTATCGTTAAAACAGAAAAACATAAAAATTTCAAACTTGCAGTGAATAACTAGTTATAAGCTATTTTAAGAACGCTTTGTATTGTGGCCGTTTATAGCAGCAGATATGCTATCTAGAACTCAGAGATTTTTCCTAGAAACCTGACCAAAAATTCTAAAAATAGCTTATAGCTAGTTATATTTCTCTTTAGAAGCATATTTTAAAATACTGTTTGTACAAAGAGAAATTTAAAAAATATAATTTAGCGGCGCTAGTTAGCAGTGGTAACACTCTTAAAAAATATATCGTAAAACAATCGAGAGCAATAGTTTAGAATTCACATTTGTTTCCCTCTTAAAAAGCAGTAACGGCCTCATAAAGATAATTTTAGTCGGACACATATTGAGAATTGAGAGGCTGCCAAAGTACAACAAAGTTTCCCGAACGTCTTTGTGTAACAGGATCTATTGACACACGGCACGCACGAACTCATTCCATTGTGTGTAAGTATTGATTACAAGTTGTATACATACGTAGGCACTTTACGTACAAGAGTGTAGTGTATGTGTGCATTTAATAAATTACGAAGTTCCGAGGTTCTTAGGCGTGGAGGCGCTCTTAAAGTTTTAGGAAAACTAACTCTTGTGGTTTTCCGTGTTGGAAACGTACCTATTTAATTTAGTAAAGCTCAAAAGCTATGAGACCATCACAGCTTGTACGGTAACTAACAGACAGCTTCGGATTCGTATGACTAAGGCCCTGTTCTCACGAGAGTTTAAAAAACAAGCCAAGTGCGAGTTGGTCTCGCAAATCAAGGGTTCCGTGCATACTACCATTTACATAATTTACAAACACACACAAAAAAAAGTGTGCCGCAAACCGGTCACCCATTCAATCACTGACAAAGTCCGACGTTGCTCAACTTTGAATATCGTTCCAACAAAAAAATGTGTAACTGTTTCGCTTGAGAGAATATGATTCGCGGCGTCTTGCAGCGCGCTTAATACAAACGAATTTCCCGCTTATTTTTGACACAAAAATCAAACACCATGAAATTTTGAATACGTGCTCCAGGATTAAATATCTAGGTCTGCAGTTTGCCAGTTTTCTATTAAATTATTAAGTTTAAAAGCTATGCAGGGTTCTAGTTTTTCATACAAATGATCTCGAATAAGATTAAAAGTTTTTAAATTTTTTTTTAAGATTTTGGAAAACCACAGACAGATATTCGGCTTCAGATCATGCTTACACATTATTTCACAGTATTTGATCCATAAATGTCCAAAACAAGTAGGAAATTCGTTTATATGAAACACACTTTGAGGCGCCGCGAATCGTATCCTCTTAAAAAACGTCACCGTTCGCCATGTTTGTGTTCATACGAACGCTTCAAAATCATTGTGAATCGTAGTCGCTGCGGTGTGCACGTATAGAAAATTAAAATTTTAAATCTAAAATAATTGGCAATAGCCATTTGTGTTATAAGAAAAATAAAATCATATTGCGTACATCCTCTTAACGATATTTAAAAGAACAGTTTGTGTCGCTTTATGAAGACTTGAGTCTTTATCGATAAGATTTTTAACTATATTACGGATGTTGTAAAGCACATTCAATGAATTATTGGCAATCGTAAGCCCTTAAAAAACTTAAATGGCGCGCAATACAACAACACCTGCGTACAAGACTAAAGCCAACTGACGCCAGTGTTTCCAATCCGACGTGAGCAAATGTCGCTAGATGATTAAAGTTCCCCTAAATTCCCCTAATTAATTTTAACACCAATATTTAGCCTTTATTCATTTATAAAAAGAAACTCGTCCGTTAAAATGGTCGTCTGAGTTATATTGGTTTTCCCAGTACGGCATCGTCAAGGGGTGGAAGGGCGGCACCGCTTGATAGTGAATGACTTTCAATCACGCACATTATTTTACAAATGTACTTTCACATTTTATTTTTACATATATTATATTATTTCTATTGACTAATTTTTTTTTTAAGAAAAATTACCCAAACTTTTACACATTTAGATAATTAAACCAAATTAAAGCCTTATTAATAACACAAGGCAACAGTTAAAATTGACAAATTATTAATACTACCAATAACACATGCTAGTATCAATCGTTTGTTCCAATCGTTTTAATGTGCATTTAATTCTAGTAGAATTCAGTTTTCAGTAGTTTGCGATTGCAAAACTTCTATATGAAAAATTCGAGAAGTCGCCAGAAATGTCGCTAAATAAAATTATGTATTTAAGTCGCCAAGTCACTTTTCATTTTTAAAAGGCGCTTAATCTAGCGACACAGTCTCTAAATTGGCAACGCTGTTGACTGCCAGCGCCGGCGTTTTTAACTCCCGTCAGAACAGAAACACGTTGTTCCGTACGCTCAATTCGATTTAACGTCCAACGCTCAACGTCGAAAATCCAACAGTGCTCGATAAATAAGTGCCGCGCTATATAATCGCTTTCGTGTGAACAAATACATATGTATCGCTTTCTGCCACTTAAACGTTTTTTTAACGCACGCTGAAAAAGCGTTCGTGTGAATGAGGCTTAGGTTTGCTTTGTGTTAACCTTTTCTAAAAAATATTCTATCCATAAACAAACAAAATCCTATACACGGCTATCGAGAAATTAGTTTTTTTTGTGAAACCAAACCACGTTCAACATCATCGACATTTATATTTTTTTAGAAATACCATTATCATATTCATTATGTGTAGATAGGTACATGTATAATGTTAGATAATTAGGTATCACATCTATAGTGTTTAATAGTCATGAGACTCGCAGTTATATCGACATATCGATGGAACACAATGAATCGTAAAATGCATGAGAATTATAAATCTTTTCCGATTAAGGAACCATTTGCAACAAAGAGTCATAAAAACTTCTTAGTTGGGTGTCAATTTACCTAGGCAGTCTTCATTAATGTAGCTAAAAAGCTATTTAAATTAGTCTCTTTATAATTTCACGTCGGAATTTTTGGCACAATTGCAATGATTATTGAACTATAGCAAACTGACGCTAATTAGTTAAGTTAAAGATTAAAAAAAAACATTTTAATGCGTTATTAATAGCTAGTGAAGTTACTTAATATCCTTATTTTTTTTGCAAAAAACATGAGCGATATGACTTTATATGTAAATTTTAATATACCTACATATGCAATAGTATGATAAATTATACCGAATTAAGTTTGTTTGATATCTTATTTATCAATTAACATGCAACCATTAAAACGGTTATAGCTTACGTTTCTTTGATTACATTAATGGAAAAGGGAAAACTTTTTTTTTTCTTCTATTATATATATGAATAATATGAATAAACTTGGTTTAGCAAACTTTGGTACTAATCAAGGAGTTGCCGAAGTAATCCAACGCCTATTACTAAATTTAGTGCGGATAAAGCCGCAGCCATAAGCTAGTTTATAAATAAAAGCAAGCGAAGCTACAGGAATCACCTTGTAACTGGATAAAAACAGTCAAGAAATAACATAACTTATCTCCGTGTTATGTGAGAGATCCCAGTAAAAATGTAAGTGGTAATTAGACCTTTTATCAGTCTCTAGACAATACTAGAGTGTTGGTCGCATAAGCGTCAATGATCTCTGTAAATATCTTATTTTAGCTCCAAAACAATGTCCATAAAATAAAATTATTAAATTTGATTTCTTTGTAAATTTTTTTCGTTGATTACATTAATTATTACTTATATCGGTGAACGATAAAATAAATACTCTTTAAGGGGCTAATAGCGGCTAACCGCATGTTTTTTAATTACTCTTCATACAAGGCATTTTTTTAAATTGTGCTTCGTAGAAATTGTCAAACTAGTCATAAGCTATTTTCTGAAAGTTTCGCATTGTGTCTAGAATACGTCGGTAGGCTTTCTATATAATTTTTGCTAATAGCGGCCTCCTTTTATTTATTTTTTACTAGATTTTGCCACCGGCTCTACCCGCCTTAAATTCGGTCATCGACGTGGAACTCCTTAATTATACTAAAGAAGTTTGTTATAGCAGCTATAACAACAGCTATATTTCGTTTAAACTGGGTTATAGTTCATTCATTTATGAATTTTTTGTAATAAATTGGCTATAATAAATAAGTTAATCCAGGGTGTAAAATATGTTAATCCATACCAATTTTTATCAAAATTGGTTTAGCCGTTTGAGCGTATTTACACACTCACAAACTTTCGCCTTTATAACATTAGTGTAATTTTTATAGCATATTGCTTTGTAAGAAGAGTAATCAAAAATATCAAGTGGCGGCGCAAGTTAGCCGATATTAGCCCCTTCCCCTTAAGTAGATTTTACAGAAGACCACTGGCTTTAACTTTTCTTGAAATTTCATTATGTTTTGGCTTAACACATATTCAAATAACTAAGCTAAAAACATTACTGCTAACTGTATCTGTAATAAATAAGGATAAATATACATACAACAAAATCCAGAAGATGTTCAAAAAAGTAAAAGAAAATTATAAGGTTAAAAGAAACAAAATGCTTTTTGAAAAAAAAAACGTTTTCTATGCATTATGACATGCAATGTTTTTAATATTTCAAGGCTATTTGCTAAGTTATATTCAAATTTATATGTGACTCGATTCAAACTGGACTGATGGAAGTCTTAAAATTCAGGTATTTTTTTAGGATACCATGAAAAAAGAAGAGAAGGAAACGTTCCCAATAAAACATATCTGCTGATCTCTGAAAAATAACAAGATACAGCCATTCAAGCCACAACATCTTGTCATGCAGCAGTAACTAAACTATGTCAGACCGGTTTTGATAGCTGACAGTCTTGGCAATTAGTGCCAGATAAGGAGGTTAATCTTAACGCGTCAAACGTTTACCAAGCGATAATTTCGAGCACCTGCTCATAAATACTCACAACACCATCAGCTTTTCGGTATAGCAGAGCTACGTTCAGAAGCTACGTACGGATTACGAAAAACATTATATGTACAGGCTATTCATGTAATAAAATCGATGAAGATGTGACATACATAATACAATGATTGTTCGTGACTACTTTATGACTGTTCGTTTGTACCTTCTAATCACACCCCTGCCCTGTATGGAACCAAATATTTAGAAAGGAATTAGCGACTTCTAGTGCTTACGCATAGATTATGTTCAATAGAATTACATAAAGAAGCACATTTATATCATTCAAAATCAGAGTTATTTTACATACGATAATAAATATTAGATAAGAGTTACTTAAATTTTCCATATCTATAATTTCTGTTTTCTACCTGATAAAACTATTGAAGACTAAAACACTAAACTACAAATCACAAACCAACAATAAACTGTGATTTTACTAGCAACTACCTATACAATCCAATATACCTAAAACTACTATAATTCTAAAATCTTTATTGTACCATACAACACATTAAATTATATGTAAACTTATATGTAAAAAGGCGAGCTTATCCTTTAAAAGAGATTTCTTACAGCAAACTGTAAGGTTATAAGCGGCAATATTTAGCTAAATTACCCCCACAATAAACGTTATCTAATTTATACAAACTTAACAAATTACACACAAAATAACAAGAACAAAAACACAATGAAACCGACTTTAAAAACATTAAAGTATTGTTAGTCGACAAGCTGTAACATATTCACACTCTAATAACAATTATTTATTCGTCCAGCGGAGACACACGGAAACCGAAAGGGAACGTTGACAATGGAATAAATTACAGGGCGTAACACATACCTATAAGTACAAGTACCGTAGTAAATATTAATGAATGACATTTTAATGGTCATGGCTGCATATTACGGCCAAGGTTAGTAAAATGTACGGAAAACGTCGACTAAATAAATAAAGATGGTGACCGCACACGACATACCGTGTCGACTATCGGGCCTAAAATTAGAATAACACACGGTACATAATTTTGGCACTTGACGCACCGTTTGTTTAATATTAGACACTAAAGTTTTAACCGTATGTACCGCTACAATAACCAACACTTTAAAATGGATAACTGATTTTGTTAATCGTTTTATTGCTTGATCTATAAAAATGACTTGACACAGTACATAATAAAATTATATATTATAATAATTAATTATCAATCTTTCATCGCTTCGATAAAGGACCACGATTGCGTGATGATTGTATAAAATTTTGTAACGAGTATCGATGTTTTTAATGTACGAGAAAAAAAAGAAAATCGTCACAAAAGTAACAAAAAAAAAAACAACCGGCTCCAAAAAGATACCATAAAGGTAAAAATAATTTAATAATTTTTCCAAAAATCTGAGCGAGGGTGATTTAGGTCATAGTCCATCACGCGGGCGGGTCCAGTACATACTCAAGATGTTTTTTTTCGACCGAAATTCACTGAAAACAGTACACTATAATTATGACTAAATAAAATGCGATCAAGTAATATATCCCAGTCCATAGTGGCTCAGAGGTTCCGATTTCACCTTGTGTCCTTAAAGGCGGAGGTTCGAATCTTTTTTCTTATTTTCTCAAGTACATTGATAATTCACACCACTGGCTTTTTGGTGAAGCAAAACATTGTGAGGTTGCCTGCATACGTCAATAAAAGACGTGTGTGAAATCCACAATCGAAACTGAGCCCGCGTGTGGACTATGGCCCAAATCACCCTCGGTTAGCGTAGGCCGTGCCCCAACAGTCCCCACTGCACCAATGGGGCTGATAAGAATATATCTCTAAGTAGCCTTATACAGATAAATACACCTAAACGTACTGGGATAGATGTATTTATCTGTATCATTAAGAAAGAGCACAAGTATTGAACAGTAGTTTCGGTTCAATTTGGAAGGCGGCCAAACTGCGCCATTCAAGATAACATGTACTACCAT
This sequence comes from Apoda limacodes, assembly GCA_946406115.1. NCBI lineage: Eukaryota > Metazoa > Arthropoda > Insecta > Lepidoptera > Limacodidae > Apoda > Apoda limacodes. The sequence continues at coordinate 19,482,695 of OX291549.1, read as the reverse complement.
TAAATTACCAAGTAGCCACTCGGCATCATCTATATTTAAGTAATTACTGACTAATAAATAAAGAGCCTTAGAAGCCATTTTTATTTCTTACAACCTTATTTTGTGTTTATATTTGGACTCCGCAAATGTGACCACATTCCTAAATTTCGCACTGAACTCAAGTGGCTCCTAATTCGCTTTCGCCGGAATGTGGATGTTCTGAGTCTTGTGTTTAACATGATATTCAATCCGTCAACCATGACCTACCTAAAGGAGCGATTTCAGTTTATTAGGTCTTCTACTCTAAAACTCTGCTAATCTACTAGCCTTCTTGTAAAAACACTTAGTGAGTTATAGTACCAATTTTTGTAGTTTATCGTTTACTGATTATACAATGAATTATGGAATTGTACCCCAAGGTTGTCTGTAAGAGATCGCTTCACAGCGATAAAGCTGTCTAGTTGTAATCTAAATATTAAAGATTTTATATCGTTTTTGTTTTATTCTTTATATGTTCTTAAGTGTGCAATTAAGTATATTATACTATTCTATTGGTGCCTCGATTTTTAGATTTATTCCATACTAGATTTTTCCAGCGGCTCCGTCAGCCTAAAATTCGGTTTTCAGCGTGGAACTCCTTAAATTATACTTATGTAGTTTGCTAAAGCTGTAGCTATAGTTCGTTTAGCATCGGTCTTAGTTAATTCCGCGAGAAATTTTGAATTTTTCGGGATAAAAAGTATGTGCCTATGTGTTAATCCAGGGTGTCAGCTACCTCCATATCAAATTTCATCAAAATTTGTCTAGCCGTTTGGGCGCGAAGAAGTAACCAACATACAAACACACAAAATTTCGAATTTTTATTTTAAGTGTGATCAGAGTAATTACTGACTAATGAATATCTAGATAGAGCCATAGAGTCCATTTTTGTTGCTTTCAACCTTCTTTTGAGCCTCGATTTTTAGATTTATTCCATATCAGATTAATTACAGACTAATTTGTTTTCGCTTTGCTGAATTTGAATTGAATTAATTCCTTTTGATATCTTTAATTTCAAAAGATTTTCGTTATGGCAAATCATGTGCGTGTATGTGTCACACTAAAATTAATTTAAGGTAATAATTGCAATATCGTAACACACCATACATTTACAATCAAATAATAACTATGTCTTACAGACGGACAGATATACAAACATAGCGAAACTATAAGGGTTTCTTATCTGACATCGGACCCCTAAAAAATAGGGCTTAAATCTACGAACTGCTATATTATATTTGGATGACTGACCTGACTTGTTCGTGCTTCTGTATGTAGATCTTATGAAATTGTCCCTCGACCGGCGAGATTATGTCGTTCTTCATCTGTGATGCCACGTGCTGCGGCAGCACCGACAACAACAGACGTTCCTGCGATCACAACATTTTGTGACTAAAAATTGTATATTATACAAAGTAGAAAATTTATCAAAACGCGGAATCAAGCCACGTACGCGAAGAGACGTAAGAAAAGTTATTTATACCTATGGATAATTTTCAATAATGTTTAAGGTGAAACCGATTGCGATTTTTCTAATGCCATGCCAATCAATTATTAAATAACCAGTTTTTGTTAATATCATACTTCAATTAATCCAAAAAAACTCTGATTATTTAACAATTATTTTCATTTTATGGACGAATATGCTTTTTGCGGCTGTAGTTAATAGAGGTATACGATAATAACGCGTTTTTAATAGCGTAATAGATTTAATGTAACGTAGTTTGTGTAAAGATTTTTTTTATAGCACTATAGTGGCAAACAACCTTACGGCCAACTGATGGTAAGCGGTAAGCTGCAACACCAGGGGTATCACTTGCGCGTTGCCGACCCTTCGAAAATCTAATGACTTCTTTCTTGAAGAACCCCATACTGTAGTCCTTAGAGAAAACCTTGGCAGGGAGCTCATTCCACAACCGCACTGTACATGACCATTTCGGTTATAAAGTGTGAGAATGAATTCCCTGCCGATGGCGAGCGGTGCGATGGTAGTAAGTAGACGAAGGCATCATTTCGAACAATTTCTTAGAACACATCCCATTGTAAAAGCGGTAGAACACACACAAGGAGGCAAAGTCTCTCCTCAGACATATGGGCTCGATACGGCAAGTGAGTTTGAGATCAAATAGTCGGATTCACCTTAAAAATAATTTAATTCTTATAATAAAATCAACAGCAGGTTGACATTACGTTATTTATTATGACAGCAATCATTATTCTACGTGTACAATCTGTCATTGGCTAATACAATGACTAAGTAAGTATTCTAGTTATTTTGATGATTAAAATCATCATTATGAAAGCTGTTACCTCCAATCACGATCACTTCAGTCGTGTCACCAGTCACAACCATTTGACGTAATCCGGTAAACAATAAGTTATTGATTGAATAACCAAGGCCTATTTATTGTCTACGGAGTAAAATCTAACTCTAGAAGCAATTTTTCGTTATTTACTTCACGTGCTTTTATTGTAGACAGTATTATTGCATGAAAATCTCTTTTTTACTCTACACATTTCTCTTGTTTACATTTTCGTGCACAAAAATTGACGAGGGATCAAACTACTTAATATTTTAAATCCATTAGGAGCTCATGTGGGTACAATAATTGGACCATTACCTGCAGCCTTTCAACAATAACTTTCAAATATGAATAGAAAACTACGATTTGTACATAGACTAAAATAAATATTTAGCAACTAGCTTTTACCCACTGTTCTACTCGCGAAATATTGGAAACATTCAAAGAAGCTTTGAATATTTTAGTCCTTTTTGCGCTGAAGGAGAAATCAGGTTTCAAGATAAATCTAATGTGCATTTCTTATAATGTGGTAAAATCAAAATAAATCTGAACCTTTGTTGAGTTGGGGTAAATAATTTGACCTTATCTATGTACTGGAACACATAATACTTTTTTTAGTCAAGGTTCACCAGTTTCCACTTCCCAATTATAGCGAATATCTAAATATTTTTGATTTCATAAATCGATCCGGTTACATTTTTTTTTTTTCTTATAACTCTAACGTGGCAAAAAAGCACACGGTCAGCCTGATAGTAAGCGGTCACCGTGGCCTATGGACGCTTGCAACACCAGGAGTATCACTCGCGCGTTGCCGACCCTTCAAAAATCCAATAACATCTTTCTTGAAGAACCCCATACTGTAGTCCGTAGAGAAAATCTTGGCTCATTACATGTCTAGATCAAATCATTGTCAGGCATTAAAAAAATTTACCATAGGAAGTCGGTAAAATTATGAATAACTTGGTGTCATAAATTTTGCTTCATAAACAGTACTTTTTAAAAATTCTTAGTAAACTAAAAACTAAGAAATATCTTTAAAAGCAGCATCGGTCCAAGTACTACACTTTAAAACTTGCCCATACTGTTCAATCTAAAATTACGACCCTGTATACGAGTCAATAAACACCTGAGTGCTATCTTTATTAATAATATTAAATGTCCAAACGTTCCAATTACCACATCAAAGTGTCAATTGATGTCAATATTACAACCAATTACATAACAAGTGCGAATCGGGTTCGCGCGCCACTTATTCGGAAACTATAGAATATTAGAGTCCAATTTCTTTGGGCCCCATTAGTGTGTAATTTCGATGCATTCGACTTATTTGCATGATAGAAACATAAAGTAAAATGAAGTATATACCGGAAGGGGATATAGAGCACAAAACATATTTGTGTATACTTTCGGAAGAAAAAAAAACAACCGAGATAGGGAGAGAAATTAATAAAAATATTTTAAAAGATTAACAAATAAGTTTCTTTCCGGCTCTTCTCCTTAGTAAAATATTTGGAACCGGTGGTTCTGATTATGTAGTCTTTAATAATAAAATCAGATTCAAGATTCAAAAGTCTAGTAAATTTTTTTTCTGAACTGATTATGCAGTTGGCTGTTGCAGCCATTACTGCTTCACCGAACTTTATTTGGGCGAGTCTCTGAAGGAGCCTCAGCCCGTATAGCCTCGGCTTGGGTTGTCGCTCTCGGGGGCGTCTCTTCGACCGCGAACCCGAAGGTGAGTCACCGCCAGGGAGTTCCCCGTTACGCGGGTGCGGTTGCGATTGAGTGGGGGCGAGAAACGCCCCGGCACTCTTTGATACCTCGTGTATCCGATCGGGCACCGACGAACCTGGGGACGTCGGCGACGTGTTTGGAGGGAGGCCCTATTGGGGGAGGTCGTTGAGACTAATCTCGCTATCCGGATAGCGAGATCGTCATCTGGGGCCGTTAGTACGTGCCGAGGCCGCCTAACTATAGTTTTACGACCGTGCCGAGGTCGATTCGGGTGATTTTGTGTACGCTCGAAAAAGCGGACTGCCAGATCTTTGAAATATTGGGGAATCGTGGGGAGTTCGAAATCTCTGTGTAGGTCCGCTTTGCGGAAGTACCAGGAGGCTCCGGAGGCCGCTCTGAGAAAGCGGTTTTGGAGTGTCTGAAGTTTGTGGAGATTGCGCTTGGATACCGCAAAGACTACGCTAGCATAAGCTAGTATGGGGCGGATGCAAGTTGTGTAAAGATTAAGCTTATTTCTAAGCGACATCTTACTGTACTTGCCTATCATGGGATAAAGACGACCGAGGACAAAAGCAGCTCGGTCTCTAACTATTTTGGTGTGATCGCGGAAGTTCAAACGCCTATCCAGGGTCACACCGAAATATTTGGTCTTGTTTTGCCAGGGAATGGCACGACCGAAGAGTGAGAGGGGAGATGGCCGCGGAGGGCGGCCAGAGGTAAAGAGAACTAGACAGATAGCCGAAAGATTATATATGGGGAATGTGAGCGTGCCAATAAGTGTCACTTCTATCACGTTGCACGGGATTTGTTTTATGTTTTAATAATAATGAACGTAATTGATCTTATTAGCATATGGTACATTTACAACATAATGCCCTATTTGTTTTATTTTGATTTAAATATTACGATGTAACAAAAAAAAGTACCTCACAGATAAATATAGGTTTTTGATCAAACAGTGAGTATACTTAAGAATCACTTTAACGTTTTACCGAGGTGTCAGAAGTCAATTACAATTTGCCAAGCGATTCTATATAAAGTGCACGATCAATATCGGAATGCTTCACAAGAATCCAAACCGCAGTTCATTTGTGATGTAATGAATGCATTACGAAACTAATCAGCGATCCTCGGCAATAGCAATAAGAAACTACTACATATTTGCAATATCTTTTTGATAGCTTATTTACTACACAAGCCAATTTAATCGTAAAAGTTATCTTACATTGTTTTAAATGGTTTATTAGTTTTTTATCACGTTTAGTCACTGAGACAACAAACATGTCTAGATGTTAGGTCAAAGAAATAACCATTCTAGCCAGTGATAAATACTAAATTAATTTAATCATCGATTGACGCACGCAAACTGCTTTAATCAGTCAGATGTATGTATTAATAGCTTTTGCCCGCGGCTTCACCCGCGCATACTTCGGTCATCACCGCAGAATCTTACAGAAACCCCTAAATTAACCTTGATAAAAGTACTGTCCCTCTAACTATCCATGTGCCAAAATCGAATCATAGACACCTTGGTCTAGTCACTGACTACAATCTGGTTACTAACCAGTTTCTCGTTTTCGTCCTCCATGTCGAGTCTAGCCGCGATGCAGTTTCTGGTGTCGAGGAAAGCGCGACGCTGCGCGGTCTCCATCAGCGAGTGCATCAGTGCACCCACCACGTTCACGCATACGAACACAACCACGTTTCCCACCATCTATATATAAAAACAATACAAACAAATGTTAATGACATACCCACACCACAATAAGATAATGACACTCTGCCTGCTCGGTAATTAGCGACTATACTAGGCAAGAAGTTCTACTAGGTATAGATATAGAGCTCGCATAGATCTGCACAGCTACAATGGTTCTTGTCGACAAATATTATCACTGCTGACATCCAAATATATTACAAGGGAGTTGTAATATAATTTTACAAGAGGCATTGGAGCAATTTTGAATGCAGAACGCAGCGAGTTGGAGCTACATAGGTTGCAAAATTTGAAGTCGGTTTTTGTTTTTCTGTAAAAAATTACTTTTTTACTCATTATTATTTATTATTTGCAAAGTTCCGTTTTACTTAAGATATTCGATGTGAAAGTTGTTTCCTAAAGATAATTAGAAAACAAAAATAACCGAATATCACCAAAAATTAACTAAAATTTGTAAAAATGTGAACCTTTACAAATATAAACTGATGTAGATACAGTTGGGGTGGGGCTAAAGTGTCATGTCATTAGTCACAGATAAGCTTACAGTGGAGTACCCATTTGTCAACTTTTAATAAACATGATTACACTAAATGGATCTCCCGACAAATAGCGTTCAGCAAATGGAAAGTCATCCATCAGAGGTTCAGTTCTGTCGTTATATGACACGCTTTCAACGCATCCATCAAATGATGATATTATATAATAAATAACTTAGTAAATTCTTCTCGAATATACATAAGTAGTAATAACAAGTCACTGATGAAAAGTTCTTTTTCTCTCAATATAACGTTGTTGACATAAATGTATGTAGATACCTATGCATTAAGATTTTAATATGCATAATGGGAGCTACCAGTAGGTGAATACAGCCATACATCATAATGTAGGACAACCTATTTTACTTACCACTACAGTCCTGCATAAAAGGTGGTGAGCCTACCGCCGTAATACTGTTTTAAACACAGTGTATCTTTTTTTTTTATTTATACCACTAAGGTGGCAAACAAGCTTACGGTCTAAATATCTTAGTATCTAAACTAAGGTGGCTTTTTATATGACCTGTTAGTCTAAATCACCAGATTTGGAGTAAAACGTGGTAATTTGAACGACCAGGGAGCCAATTATCATGCGATCGAATTGATCACGATATCGAAATAAAGTACGAATTTCTCGACCGCAAACCGCTCGAACTGCTGCGAGTGGTCCGGACCGTTCGAGACTACATCTCGCATTCGAACAATTTCGTTCAAAATAATTAAGTTCTAAACATTAATTCTACTCTAAATGTAATCTATATGTTATAAATTCTAAAATAAATGTCCAAAATGTAGGTCAGAGTAATTAAAAGGGCGGAAAAAAAGACTTATAGTAGCAATATATAGTTCCGTTTAAAGATTATAGCTATTACTCGGAATAGGTACCTATATACCTTTGGTAACGTAACCTTAATATACATCTTTCAATATATTAAAAAAGATAATGGTGACTACTAAGTGGTTGAATCAACATTTTACGTGTGTTTCATCATTATTAATAAGGAAATAATAAGCATAACTATGTTTGCAAAATAAAGCCCTAATCCGAGGTATATATAGGTAGCTATAATTCTTTAAATGGAACGTATTTGGCTATAATTAAAAAAACTTTGTCGAGTATTTTATTCGTTTATTTGTTTGAAAATCATATTAGTTAAAGTAATAAAAGAAAGTAAAAGTAAAATTATTCTTATTTTACAAATGTGTAATTGCATTTATCAAATTTTTCTCACATGGAATTACTATCTAGTAATATCAAAAAACCGGCCAAGTGCGAGTTGGACTCGCGCACCGAGGGTTCCGTACCTATCATCATTAATGTAATCTACAAACACAAACAAAAATATTTTTATATTTGAGTTGATTGAATAAAAGGTAAATTGCGGTTAACGATTTATGACATGTTAAAAAAAAAAAACTACTTACTAGATCTCGTTCAAACCAATTTTCGATGGAAGTTTGCATGGTAATGTACATTATATATTTTTTTTAAGTTTTATCATTCTCTTATTTTAGAAGTTACAGGGGGGAGGACACACATTTTACCACTTTGGAAGTGTCTCGCGTAAACTATTCAGTTTAGAAAAAAATAATAGAAACCTCAATATTATTTTTGAAGACCTATCCATAGATACCCCACACATATGGGTTTGATGAATTAAAAATTTTTGAGTTTCAGTTCTAAGTATGGGGAACCCCAAAAAATTTTTTTTTTTTTCTATTTTTGGGTGAAACTCTTAATGCGGTTCACCGAATACATCTACTTACCAAGTTTCAACAGTATAGTTCTTATAGTTTCGGAAAAAAGTTGTGACATACGGACGGACATGACGAATCTATACGGGATCCGTTTTTTGCCATTCGGCTACGGAACCCTAATACTACGCAGCATTAAAAATCCCAAGCAAACCTCGGTTCCCCCGTTGGTTTGAATTAATGAAAAACGTTTCAAAAACACGCTTTACAAATAAACTTGCCCACAAAAATACACCTTAATAACTTGAAGGGAGAAAGTGCACACTCATCATGAATTATGATTAAAAGAGTCGCCAAATGAGCATTCAACACTTCTGGAATCTCATTACGTTAATTAAATGATCGCAGCTTTTGATTTAATGAAGTCCTTAAAAAGTCAGAGGGAAAGAAGAACAAATTGAATAAGGAACCGAACGCGATGGCGGCGGCGCGCGGCGCTTCCGTAATAATTTCTATAATTTAATTTATTGTGTTCTTTCGTACATCCGGTTGTGTCGTTTTTCGTTCCCATTTAATTTTAATTTACTTGTACAATTTTTCTATAGTAATTATTATTATTCTTTTCCTATTACCAATAAGATTTTACAATATCGTTTGTTTAGATTTCCTAATTTAGCCATCGCTGAGTGTTTCTCTGATGTCTGTGAGCTCCTACGTTTCTAACATCGCCACCGATATCGATTTCATCCTCACACGTTAGAAACTAAATGGTAACAAACTGTGAGCTTTAAGAACACTTGGGTTGTGGGATGAGGTTTCTGCCGAGGTTCTCTTTACGAAACCCAGTATAAGGTTTTTCAAGAAGAAAACAAATAGATTTTAAAGGGGCGTCCACGCGCGAGTAAAAACATCTGGTGTTGCAAGCTTTTATACGCTACGGAGACCGCTTAGCATTATGCAGACCGTAAGCTCTTAACCTAAAAAAATATAATAATCCATTCCAAAGCATTAGATGACAAAGACACAGTTCAGTAGCTGTCATTGGTCATGATTTACCGGTAATGGTCACATCACAACACAGAGTTATGTTAATTTAACCTGTCCTCTGCCTTGGCACCTATACGACCGCACGTCCCGCCCCAGCGCAAGCCACGTATCACAAACATGCGTTTCTAAAATATCCAGTAATGTCCACACAACTTTCACACTCGAGACACCGGCAATTTTGTTGTTATGAATAATTTTAATCTGGAACAGAATGTCAGCAGTCTTGTTCACTGTTACCTCGTATTAGGGATGGTCGATGATAATCGATGTTAAAAGGCAAGGTTGCTATGCAGCAAACATCGATATTTCGATGTCATTATCACATAATCGGATGAAACGACATCAATTTATTCGAGAGCAAAGTAATGAAAGCTCAAGGTTTTGAGCATGTATTTTTGACAAATTAAGCAATCTACAATTGCTTAAAATTAGTTAGCTAAAAAAATCAAACCTTGCCAAATCAAAGTTGGGCAATTAATAACAACTCTTAAAATACCTACCGAATTTTTAATATCTGAATTTTTAACGGATTCATAACACAAAAAATATATTTTTCTTCTGTGGTGTCATTGTCACGCACTTTTTGCATTTATCTATAGGTTGGTACATAATTTCCAATCACAGTAGGGGGGAGTGTGCATGAAAGAGCCAGACTTTGAAAGAGCCGATGTGATTTTTCATCACTCATCGATATTCTGCCAAAGTTTAATTTTACTCCTTAAACACTGGATAGCTGTCACCCACAAACATTTGACAGTTCTACGACAGCAAATGGCCTCACAGTCCTGTTACTAAAATTCAGAAGCCAAAAAGTTTCTTTGTGTTTGTTACAGTTTTTTTTTTTCAAAAAGGGTATTGCATAAGTTGACAAAAAAGATATACAGTATTGGCGTCCATATATTTGCCCTTGTTTTGCACAAATAATATCAGATCAGCGTTCTGGTATAGTGCCTTTTTTTTTGAGGTTATATTTTTAACAGCGTCGTGTTTTGAAAGAGCCAGTTATCTATGCTTTGAAAGAGCCGGCTTGGGCAAATGAACCATGTGGCCACAAAGGGGTGATTGATTTTCTCTGCCAAAAATGTTTTTAATGCTAATTGTTTTTATTTTTAAGTTATAGAGTATACGAATAAGGGCTCGACTTTACGTTTTCAGACAATTTTTTATTTAGTTATTTAATTTTTGACTAAGAAAATGTTTAAAAGTTTTAATTGTTGATTAAGACAATGTTTAATTATTATTAAGACTGGTAAAAAATTGTGATTTTCATAGAATTACCAAAGTAAGTTTGGTATTAATCTGATTTTCAATACTTAACATAATTTAATTGATAAAAAACCGTTTAGTACCTCAAAAGTAGGTATCGGCTCTTTCTTAACACATGGTAGCTCTTTCATTGCTATGAAAAAGCCGAAATCGTTTTTTTTTTTTAACTATTTTTAAGAGAGATTATCAGCCTTATTATCCTCTTTATTTTCATTCAATAACATTAACAATTAAAATGATTATAAAAAATACTAGTTTCATTTGAAAATAATTTATTAAAAGTGTGTTATTTTTCATACTATTCAAAACTGGCTCTTTCATGCACACTCTCCCCTAATATGTAAGTAACAACATATTGTCCTGATAATAAGCTTATTAATCATACTATGATTTTTAATACATCTTTATTTAAGATTCTTCTTTAATTTTATTAATTTATCATGAAGCTCATACAGTTTTACTGTGTATATTTAGGTATTTTTAACAATATGTTCAAAAACATTGATTTTTTGCGTACGATAATCATCGATGTTTTTATTACATCGAACATCCCTACAGCTCGTGTGTGAAAGTGCAATCGCGTCTTAAAATGAAGTGCTAGAAATTTTTAACGTCACTTTTATGCTAACGATTTAACTACTGTTAAAAATCTATACATATAATAAAACTGTGAAAGTGACTATTCTTTGCAACAAAAAACATAGTTTTCGGTTATCAAATGGACCAGTACTAGTGTGTGTTTTACCGCTTGTATAATAAGAAGTAAGGAATTGTTCGAAATGATTCCCACGTCTACTTTGTTCCTACACCATGTCGAAATGCTCATCTACAATTTTTAAGTTAAAACTGCATTTGACAAGTGAAAGTATTAAATAAATTACGAAATCAACGTATGAGCACGTCGAGCTACTAGGTGTAGTTTTATACCAGCAGTTTTTTTGGAAGCGGTGATTTTTTGGAGTTCTTTCGTGTTACCAAGACGTGACAAGATGTGACAAAGACCTTATGTTATGGGCGGCTAAAAAAAAATTTTGACAGTCGAGTAGCAGCTAGCTCGACAAACGTCCGCCAATTCGGACTGAGCCAACGCGGTTAACTATGGCCTAATCCCCTTTTCCAAGTTGAGGCCTATGCCTCTTGCAGTAGGTCGTAAAATTGCTAGGGCGACGAATGTGTTTCGACATAGGTAGGTATATGGTGATGATATGACATTACATTACGAATAAATCTATAAACCTCTTACATTCAGTCAATGCTTATTTGAATCCCAACGTCGCGATAAGCCTTCTAGCCGACTATTGAATATGGAAATGGAAACGAAAATACTTCAGCATAAAAAACCATTCGCGGAAATAAAACCGCTTCAAATTCAGTAAAAATCTCAACATAAACATAAAGTGAATTTGCACAGGAAACTTTCCACGTTTGTATAAATCCGTCACAGTTGACCTATTTTAACAGTTCGGAACATTGAATAAACATGGTTTATTTACGACAACCATAGCAAATGAATTTTGTATGAGCGACCGACGAGCGTCCCGCCCTGTTTGGTTCCAACTTAATCTTTACGTCAATTTCACAACAAGACCCCTGACAAGGGACAGTTGTTGGAGTGCATTACGCGGTATTGTAAATGGCGGCTGTCATATCTTATTTATTTATGGACACAAAATCACGGAGGTATGCCGCCGTTTACCGTTGTTAGTGCAAGCTGGCTACTTTACTATTATACTGATACGGGTAGGTACTCGTGCATACAATCAGAAATAGATAATAAAATAAACGATACACTGTTGCCACAAGCAGGGGCCTTATTGGAAACGGTCTCGAGTTATTCGGACTCTGGAATTCGAGAGAAAAATGAATGAAAGTTTTTTCACGTGTTTTGAGAGGTAAGTCAGACTTATATACATTTTCTCTCGAATTCCGGAGACCGAATAGCTCGAGAGTGTTCCCAATAAGGTCCCAGTTATAGACATACTACGTAGCGGTTGTTGTTCCGTTGCGTTTTAGTTTAGGACAAAATATACGGTATTTTTTATAGAATAAACTAGTGAAGTATGCGTCGAACTAGTGCATCGAGGGTAAGAACTTTAAACTCTGATTAGGTCACAGTACACAATACAGTTTTAAATTTTTTTTTGTTTAAATACAGTATATGGTTCTTAATATACAGATATTTGAAGTTCCTAACTGCTTTGGAGTTTTAGGTACTTAGTAGTAATTTCAAAAAGAATAAATATACCTATTTTTACTCAACCTAAAAAGCTCTTACGACACACAAAAATACATGGCAGGATAAAAAAAATGTTTTACACCGCCTGCTCGACAATATCCATACTAATATTATTAATGCGGAAGTAACTCTGTCTGTCTGTCTGTGGCCTCTTCACTTTTATATATACTTGATAGAATAGGCCGCCCGTGAGCTCTATCATATGAACGCGCGCTTTGCTTTGAGAAGTAAATTTTACAAAGAAATAGCCCATGGGGGGAATAATTAAGGTCTTAGCGCCCGCTTTGCCTGCACGTAGTGACACGGTTTACGAGCAAGTGTGATTTAAAAAATGTTTGAAAACTTTCACCACTGAGAAATTATTCGAGATTCGAACTGGCCACCACGCAAAAAGAAAAAAAAAGACGCGAATAATGCAAATTTCCGTTTACAAACTACAAATTCTTATAAAAGTGTCCAGTGAAGATAGTTATTTGACTTCAGAATGCAATAAATCTGAAGCCAAACATTGCTGCATTGTTAGCAACCTACTTCCATCCACAACCATTTCCACAAATGGAAAATTACAAAAGGCGTCAGTCAAATCTTTATCAGTAAAAAGACTTTTTTTTCTCGTAGTATTGCTTTTTATTATCCCGCAAAAAGTACCTTCTAGTGTATCTCACACACCGATGGGCACTAGCCATTGAGAGTCAGGGGGAGGCATTGGCATGTAGCCTAGACATAGCGAAGGCGTTCGATCGGGTCTGGCACCGGGGTCTTCTATCGAAGTTGCCTTCTTACGGAGTGCCCGAGGGTTTGTGCAAATGGGTGGCTAGCTTTTTGTCCGGCAGAAGCATACGAGTAGTTGACGGTAGTTGCTCTGATAGCATGGAAATTAATGCTGGTGTCCCGCAAGGCTCTGTGCTGTCTCCTACGCTGTTTCTACTGCACATCAATGATATGTTGGACATCAACAACATACACTGCTATGCAGATGACAGTACTGGAGACGCTTATTACACGGGCCGTGCAAGCATCCCACGTTCCGTTGTGGAGGAAAAGCGTGAAGAACTTGTGTCTCAAATCGAGATCGGTCTGTCCAAGATCTCTGACTGGGGGCGGGAAAACTTGGTCCGATTCAACCCTTCATAGACACAAGTCTGCGCGTTCACCGCTAAGAAAACCCCATTCACTGTAGTCCCACAATTCCAGAACACTCCCCTCTCCATCTCCAAGAGCATTGGGATCCTTGGCGTTGACATCTCCAGCGATGTTCAGTTCCGAGATCATTTGCTAGACAAGGTAAAGCTGGCGTCCAAAAAACTTGGTGTACTCAACAGAGCGAAGCAGTACTTCACGTCGGGGCAAAGGTTGCTACTTTACAAGTTGCAAGTCCGGCCCCATATGGAGTACTGCTGCCATCTCTGGGCGGGTGCACCCGGATACCAGCTTGGCCCTTTTGACTCGGTTCAACGACGGGCTGTGAGAATTGTCGACGATCCCAAACTCACTTGCGGTATCGAGCCCTTAAGTCTGAGGAGAGACTTTGCCTCCCTGTGTGTGTTCTACCGCTTGTACAATGGATTGTGTTCTGAGGAATTGTTCGAAATGATGCCCACGGCTACTTTCTACCATCGCACCGCTCGCCATCGACAGGGAATTCATTCTCACACTTTGGAACCAAAATGGTCGCGAACAGTGCGGTTTCAGAGAAACTTCCTCCCGCGAACCCTTGGGTTGTGGAATGAGCTCCCTGCCAAGGTTTTCTCTAAGAACTACAGTATGGGGTTCTTCAAAAAAGAAGTTATTAGATTTCTGAAGGGTCGGCAACGCGCGAGTGATGCCCCTGGTGTTGCAAGCGTCCATAGGGTACGGTGACCGCTTACCATCAGGCGGACCGTAGGCTTGTTTGCCACCTTAGTGAAAAAAAAAAAAAAAAAAAAAAATATATAAAAAGCAGAGTATTCTACTCGAGGAAAAAGGTGTTTTTGTTTGGGCAAACTTGAATCTCTCTCTCTTGAAAGGTCTTAATTGTACCGCTTCGTTCGGGTGTTAACTCCTGGAAGTCGTCGAATTTGCGAGCGAGACGGTTCGTAATAACTTTTGAAAACAGCTTATAAAGATGGTTCAGAAGCGTGATGGGTCTGTAATTCTTAAGAAGAGTATTGTCACCTTTTTTGAAGAAAAGGACCACCACGCCCCTGTGCCATGCTTGTGGCGAAGAACCTTCGAGTATGAAGGTGTTAAAGAGCTTCTGAAGGACTTTTAGTACCGGTTTTCCACCCGCTTTCAGAAGCTCAGTCGTAACTCCATCATCACCCGGTGGCTTATTGTTTTTAAGCTGTTTGGGAGCCATACTAATCTCGTACAAGCTGACGTCCGGGATGTCCTCGGTATAGTGTCGAGTCAGTCTAGCTCTAGGGTCTTTAGCTGGACTGCCAAATGGTTTCGATGTCGATGTGTATAACTGTCCATAGAATTTCTCGATCTCCTCCAAGACTTCTGGTCCAGACGAAATAATGCTGCCGTCCTCCGCCTTCAGCCTTGCCAGATGGCTTCGCCCAATAGCCAGATCTGTCGCGAATACTTTGGAACCTTTGTCCCGTTCTATTGCCTACTCAATACGCAATGTATTAAAGTGGCGTTTGTCGCGTGCAAGTGATTTTGAGATCTGTCTATTAAGCCGCTGATATGACACTGCATCATCCGAAGACTGCAGCTTAAGGTTTCGTCTCTCGTCCATGAGTCTTAGAGTCTGGTCCGAGAGTCTTTTTGTTCTATTTGTACGGTGGGTTTTAAAGAACTAAGACTCAACCGTATGGACAGTTTCCCCAAACATCGTCGTTGGTATCGCCCACTGATGCACCTTCC
Source organism: Apoda limacodes (assembly GCA_946406115.1). Lineage (NCBI taxonomy): Eukaryota > Metazoa > Arthropoda > Insecta > Lepidoptera > Limacodidae > Apoda > Apoda limacodes. The sequence goes on along the minus strand of OX291549.1, from coordinate 19,467,296 downwards.
TTTAAGCATTCAAAGCGATTTTTGAGTTGGAGCTGAAAGTTTTCTGGGTTTTGGATTTGAATGGTTGTGGTTCGGAGTGTAGACTTTATCAGCCGAGACCTATCAAGCCTTATGTTGAGGTGCAATGTGCCTCTTACCATACGGTGATCACTCCCGGTTTTGACCGTGTGGATCACAGAGACATCATTGAACACTTGCTTTTCCGTCGACATGATAAAGTCAATCTCATTCTTCGTGCAACCATCCGGACTCATCCAGGTCCACTTTCTGTGAGGGCGCTTCTTGAAAAAGGAATTCATCATAAAGAGGCCTTCCTTTACCATGAAGTCGGCCAGCATCTGCCCTCTGGAGTTCCGTTGTCCATATCCAAATTGTCCCACTCTCAGCTTATTACCACTTCGTTTGCCTAGTTTGGCCTGACGTAACACTGCTTTGTGGATCTACTATTTCGGCTTTTTCTCATTTCAATATTCGGTTTTGGGTAAACATTTTAAACAAAATCACATACATATGTGTCCTGTACGTATATGTATGTGTATGAATATACTGCCACAGTTTTAAAGCCGCCCATAAAGCCTCTGATGTAACTGCCACGAGTTCCTAAGGAAAGAGCATTTTTTGTTGCTCTAAAGTTCCTCCCTGTTTTCGTGTTATAGTGGATTGTATGTAGGTATGAGTATATTATATTACAACATGAGTTTTCATACACCACATATTTACCTTGTTTACCCTCTGATACCACTACTCTCTCACTCTCTCTCTCTCTCTCTCTCTCTCTCTCTCTCTCTCTCTCTCTCTTTCTCTCACACACACACACACTTATTTTATAAAGGTTAGTCAAATTTGATATTTTGACAATAACTGTTACCTTCATAGTAGTTATTATTTGTGTTTATATTATGTTGTTGACTGATGAGATGACGCCTTAATATAAGAGCAAAATAAATCTATTTTGAAATTTTGAGTTTAACCTTTTTGAATGATTTTACTTTTTCATATTATAATCATCATATAAATAAATAAATAATAAATATTTTTGATATTACACACAGCGCATTCTGTTTTTTTTTTGTAAATATATACATATACATAAATACACCCATACTCAAGACAATCACAAACGATTATTACATAAATGTTTGCCCAGTGCGGGAATCGAACCCACACCCTTTGCACAGCTGCCAGGCACAATAGCAACTACGCTACGAGGGAGTGATATTTCTAACGAATATTATTAACGAAGACTTCAAATTATGCATGCTTTGGTATAAAGTAATAAAGCGTCATAAAACTTGTCTTTGACAGTATTAGCACGGTTCGCCAGCACAACTTTGATGAATTACATTTTATTTAATCAAAGCCTCCATCCATCTTTGTGCGCGCCGTTCCTGGCTCTAGCTTTAGCCATTTTTACCTCACTGGGTGAAGACAGATTTAAATTTTTTGAGTGTTACATATTTGTGTATAAAAGTTAGGGTTTTAATCCCAAAAGGGAGTTACCAGTGGCTTAAACACACACTTCAGTATTTATGACTTCGTGGCTCTGTTGCAGTGCAGGTTTGATCCCTGCACAGGACAAACATTTATGTAATAGACATTTTGATTTATCTCCAGTCTGCCTGGGAGTTTTCTATGTGTAATAGGTATGTATCTGGGAGCTTTCTATGTGTAATAGGTATTCATATATTTAAACAAAGTACTCAATATGTATTTGTAATAGTGACCAGAAGGCGCTATGTGTGATGTCCAAAATTATGTATAAGAAGAAAAATGAGGTTTAGCCTGCGTGTCAGGTGGTGAGCCCATCTGCGCTATATTACTTCTGATATAACGTGACTTTCTATTGCCTTTAAAATCATCAAATTAAGAGTAATAAATAAGTGGTAAAATGATAAAAAAAATCGGCCAAGTGCGAGTCGGACTCGCGGCCAAGTGCGAGTCGGACTCGCGCACAAAGGGTTCCGTACCATTATCTATAAAAACGGCAAAAAAAAAAACACGTTTGTTGTATGGGAGCACCCCTTAAATATTTGGTTTATTTTAATTTAATTAAATTATTTATTTTTAAAGTGACTATATAACTTAACATTTATTGAATATTTTAAGCGTCTACTTGTGGCCGTTATCAATATCGAACAATAACGAGCAAAAAAGTCACGTTTGTTGTATGGGAGCACCCTTAAATATTATTATTATAATGTTTTTTAGTATTTGTTGTTATAGCGGCAACAGAAATACATCTTCTGTGAAAATTTCAACTGTCTATCACGGTTCATGAGATACAGCCTGGTGACAGACGGACGGACAGCGGAGTCTTAGTAATAGGGTTCCGCAAATTACCCTCTGGGTACGGAACCCTGCACTTTTTTGCGTGTCTTGAATAAATTGGTAATGCACAAGGCAAACCTATGTCAGTATTATATAGTCTGTGCCTATATTATGTTTTTTTTTCGAAATGTTAATACCTAAATAATATTGTAGCTATACACACGTGTGGCTAAATTCGGCTCCAGAAAAAAAACTGTGACATTTGGAAGTATGGACAGACAAAGGGACGTGCATGGCGAAAACATATAATCCTTTCTTGTTTGACTACGGAACCCTAAAAACCCAGTAGTTTCTGTTCCGTTCCGTTATGGACCATCCATACCATTACATATATAGACTTACAATAAAGCAATTTTCTAACGGGATAAAACCACTGTATTTATATGTATACTAGCTGTTGCCCGCGACTTCGTCCGCATGTATTTGACTTTATCACACGGTTAACTGTTATACAGGAAAAAATAAATAAAACGAAAATACAAAATTTGGATTACTGCGTAAATTGTAGATAAAAAGAAAATGTGAACAATTGGACACAGATTATTTTCCAACTTAACATGGCCGGTGATTGAATCCGGATCCCTGTAGGCTAAAGGCACTTGCGGTACCATAAATGACCACTGTAACTATACTTCTCCTTCGACATTGTTGAGTATATCCAAGTTGATTCTTGCGGCTTGGTCATTTTGCGGAGTCAAAATTGCACTTTCGCAAAGTCATGAGTTCTCATGATTTTTTATTTGATTTTGTTCACCATACACGGAAGAGATAAGTTCTTCAATTGAATTAACAGTGTGGCAGAGATTTTCAGATGAAACAATTTGCCCTTTTTCTTCGCCAATTTTTAGCAATAAATCAGAAAATTCCCGCGCATTTGTGTTGCCGCCTGTTGGCGCCCTCATGTTCACTGTGAAGTTCATCCTTGTGACGTGTCGCCAAAGGCTTGAGCTCTTTAAGCATGCTCTTATCTCATCGGTTTTTGTTCCGTGAAATATTGCCGTAGTACTACTGGCAATGTTTGTCTAAAATCCCCACAAAACAGCATCGTTACGCCACCCATAGGTTGTTCATTTTGACGGATATCTCTGAGAGTTCTATCAACTGCTTCTACTGCTTTTCGGTGTGCCATAGTGCACTCGTCCCAGATAATTAAACACCAATCGCGTAAAACCTTTGCTTTATCACTGTGACATACACGGTCGAATACAGTGCCCTGTTCTACAGTAAGACTGTGGACTCCGGTTCGTAAAGTTTCAGCTAGTTTCGCTGGATCATAATTTATTTTCACAGCGTATTCTTTACTAATACGTTCCCCTTCTAAGGTCGGCCCTGGCAAACCATAATGAGGGAGAGAATCAACACCCATAGATGTTACTAAATCTTGTTAAGCTACTAAGCATTGATTGAAAGCAATATCTCGTAATCTGTGGTCAAGGTCACCCGTCAATATTTTGTGTTATATACCTCAAAATGTCTTCCGCTAATCTTTCTTGATATTTTTGCCACAATTGCTCAGCATCAATCAATAACAATTTTTCATGACCAAATCGTAAAGCTATATCAAAATCCGTATTTCCTAAGCCAAATAAATAAGAAGAAAACAATTATCATTCACCAAATCGCACTTCAAGGCGATCCGTATTGCCTAAGCCAAGGCAATTTATTAATTGTCAATTAAATTAAATAAAAAAAAATGCAGAAAAATTCAGTTAGCGCGTTGTAAAAACGAACAGCGCCATCTACCATATTTTTAGAGAATTATTATGTAGTGTAGAATGGAAATAAAAATACTTATTAAAACAATATCTCGTTTTTTAATCGATTTGGGAAAGCCAGAATGTCGGTTTGAGATTTTCACAGGTTACTAACCTAGTCAAGTTCAGCCAGCCAACCGGCGCGGTGTGTGTCAGGCCACGCATTGAATAGGGATTCGTAGCAATTTTCTTTCCCGCTAAATCCCGTCACTTTTATAAGATTTATACTTAATTCGAGCGGTAATATAAAGTATCAGCATAAGGTAAGTACATAAGTTGTGTGTACTAAAATGTTCAAGTTACTATGGTTTTTTACCTATCCCACGGGAACCATTTAATTTTCCGGAATAAAAAGTCTAAGATGTTGACCAGGGATATAAGTTATCACCATGCAAAATTTCATTAAAATCGGTCCAGCCATTGCCGAGATTAGCCCGTAGAAACAGACAAATAGACAGAGAAACAAAAATTTTAAAAAGAACATATTTTGGTATTTTCCCTCTTTTTACATCCCTCTGACTTGGTTTTAATAATTTTTTTCTATGTACAGACATTCGACCTCTACAGTTTTATTATATGTATAGATGTTACGCTCAATGAGCGATTTCGGTCTTTGTAAAACATCCACATAACAAAATTCATGTTGTAGCTCTTATGAAAACGCTCACGACGCGTTGTGGCAATCACAGAAAGATCACAAAGCGAAATTAGTGTCGTAGGTAATATGTTTTCTTTCACACTTATGTTACACGTGTATATGTAGTTGGTGAAAACTAATAAGTACTCGAGTTATTATTATTTATTGCTTTTCGTCTATACTATGTTGGCTTCATGATCCCTCATAGTAAAACAAAACAGTTCAGCTTCTTAAAAAGTTTGTGTTAAAATTATTGTAGATCTTATCATTAATAAAATAGAGATGTAACTTCAACATCACAACTACATTTGCTCGTCAGATGTGTAATAGAAATTTCAAGCTCATTTGCTTGGGTTCCATACCAAAAAAAAACAAAAATAGAACCCTAACAGTTCATATCCGTCCGTACCTCACAGCGTCATAATTCCACCGATCTTTTGCTCGTCTTTGGATTGATTAAAATATCAAGGATATCTACTAAAAAGTTTCGAGACTAGTAAGGTCCAATCCCGCAAATCACTGTGCGCCGTATTTTAATATGGTTCTAAACGCGTCATGGGTTTTCATCAATGCCACAGTGCGTTTTGGTCGTACAACATGGTAGCCACGATACGAATTTCGCTATGTGGTCTTCATGTGATTGCCACAACGCGTCATAAGTTTTCATAAGAGCCACAACACGACTTTTGCGGTGTGGATGTTTTACAGTGGGGACCACAACGCGTTGTGATATTTTTTCGCTCAATGAGCGTTTTCGGATGTGTATGAACTTGGCATATCAATTTCTAGAATCTCACAATAAAAAGGCAGTTCTAGTAGCATCCCCAATAGTTCTACAGTTCCTGATATTTTTTTTCAAAAGTTCTGTTCAACTTTCTGAAAAAAAATAATTTCAGAATGAGATGCTAACTTCACACTACCCCGAATAGTACAAAATAGTCACTTATTTGCTAAAAATAGTGACCTCCACAGTACTATAATTAATATGCCAAGTTCACACACATCGTTTTCGGTCTTTAAGCGTAACATTATACTTAGAATCTGAGAAGAAATAGGCTAGATCGCCTTGTTTTTGTGAGAATTTAAAAAAATTTAAAAAAATTATAAAACATGCTTTTGCCCAGTGCATTAACTAATTGAGTGACTTTTATTTATTGTAGTTGATTCTACAAAAAATCTGTAAGTTACTTTTGTTCCAATACTTGTGCACACTTTTAAAGTGTATGTAATTAATTACATTTGATTGTTATGAAAGTCAATTAAATAAATAGAATTTGCTGTTATCTACCGCATTTACTATAACACAGCAAAAATGAAAAAAAATTGTGATTACAAAACGGTAAAACGGTTTTATACAAAAAAAATGTTGCAAGGCGTAATTATGGTATTAATTACTATAGAAAAAAAAATGTACATTACACGTAGCGCCATCTGGCAACAAAGTAAGCAAAGCTTGTGTAAATACATACAAACACATATATATCATCCATAAATACACCCAGACTCAAGACTAACACAAATGTTTATTGCATAAATGTTTGTCAAGTGCGGGAATCAAACCCACAACCTCTGCACAGCAGCCAGCCACACTACCAACTAGGCTGTGAGGGAGTCGAAAGATGTATATGTATAACAAATACATCTTTTAGCAATGTATATGACACTGTATAATGATTTTTAGTTAGAAAAGTAAATGCACACCGTAAGTATTACATAAATTAGCTTTCTGGCCCTCTGATACAGATTCCAAGGTAATATGTAAGAAACTATAACATCATATACTATTCGCGCCCGGCCCACCCGACATGCCAGATGTGATACAATTTTCTGCCTTCGCCAGACAATTTCCGCTGCGCTGGTGCACGCTTCGGTCCAGCAAATTCATTTTTCAATACATCCGAGTTCATGAAAAGCTGAATACAGGTCGTATTGAATTGAACTGCTTTATTTGCAAAATTATAAATACGAGTGAATATTTTGCATATTGTGAATGGAGTTATTTTCTCTTCCTTCTATTCCTCTCTTCATTTTCTGTTTCCCTTTTAGCGTCCATATAAATATGTGTATAAAATGATTTATTTCGTACGATTTGAAAATCTGTACACTAGAAGCAATTTAAAAATATAAGATGGGTTGTTCACTAAAACACCTAAGTTTGTTACCTTCTACCTAAGTGGGTATAAACCTGAGATATTCTAAGAATATGCTTATAATGGCGGATTACCTAACAAAAAATAAAAAAATCAAAAAGTAAAAATTTAGGTCACGAAGCAAAAAACACGTTCGTCGTAAAAAGACTAGTAATACGTACAAGCCTCAAACTTGCAGTGATAATCGTATAATAATAATAATAATAATAAACATGTGTGTGACTAGCTCGATCGAGCCATTACCATCTTAAAATACTTTGTCAGCGTCATCTAGCGAAAATAGTCTACATTATTAACTGTTACAAATTTGTTTATTGGAAACGATATTAAAAGTTAAGCAATGTCAGCTTGGTCAGTCATTGGATGGGTGACCGCTAAGCGGCCCGATTTTCTTTATTGTTTGTGTTTTCAAATCACCTAAATGGTAGTACGGAAATTACGGCGACGGCGCGAGTCCGACTTGCACTTTTTTTTGCTTGGCTCCTAACGGTTGTAACGTGATGTTGCATAGCCTATAACTATCCTCAAGAATTGGGCTGTCAAATTCAAATGCAATTTACAAATCCGACTAATAATTTCAGAGTAATATTAGCTGGTTTAAACAAACAACAGAAACCAAAAAACAAACTCTTGAGCTTTATTGTATATAGTCCAACAGACTTTTCTGTCTAAAATCAAAACAACATTCGCCATATTGAAAAAGTGTAAACTTACAACGACACTAGCGACCAAACATCCAAGATCAGAAGGTCAGAAAAGTTTGTTGCACTAGAAGATTTAATTGTTATTTTTGTTATCACTTGATTCAACAAACTGTATTCAAAGTATTTTTGCACTTGAAAACAATCTTTAGTCTTACTTGTAGTAAAGAAGGCGAATAATTAAGTAATTAAAGCATGAAGTCCGCCATGTATAAATGTGTGCAGATGATTAAACAAATAAATAATATTTGCTATTGCTACCTTCACAGGTTCATGATCACTAGACCTCCTTGACCTGACGTTGACGCTTCAGTCCAAAAAGACAGCCAACTGCGGAACTTCTTAAATGCTAATAGAAAATGTAGACACGTCATGTATGTAGGCCTTTTTAACCGAATTCAAAAAAAGGAGGTTCTCAATTCGACTGTTTATATTTTTTTTTTATGGATGATCAGCATAACTTTTTTGATTTATTATCAGTCCACATACATATAGCTTGGCATCAGAACACAAAATCCTCTACGATTCTAGCACGTTGTAAAAAATAAATAACATACCAATTAAATTTTTCATTTCAGGTATACTAGTATACCTACTGTGAAATTGAAAAGAGAAATTAGTAAAAATTATATGGGAGATTAAGTAGAATTAGAACTTAGATTTGAAAAAAATATTTTTCTAAACCCTAATTTCAAGTTTGTTACACGACGCTTAGTTATAAAGACACCGAATTAAAGTAAAATCAAAATTTCATGATGCTCACAAAGACACCGATATAAAGTAAAATCGAAACAACACGATACTCACAAAAACACCAATATAAAGTGAAGTCAAAATAACACGATGCTTACAGAGGTACCAAATTAAAGTTAAATCAAAATAACACGATGCTTAAAAAAAATACTAAATTAAAGTAAAATCAAAATAACACGATGCTTACAAAGATACTAAATTAAAGTAAAATCAATATACGATGCATACAAAGACACTGAATTGAAGTAAAATCATAATAAAATGATGCTCAGAAAGACTTCAATATAAAGTAAAATCAAAATAACACGATGCTTACAAGGACACAGATATAAGATAAAATCAAAATAACAGGATGCTTACAAAGATATTAAATATGAATAAAATCAAAACATCAGAAATTTATATTTTTTTTTTACATTTAAAATTAAAAGAATAGCAACAGTATAATGATGTACGCAAGACAACAATAGAGATAAAAACGTTTCAAATTTAATTTCAAGACAAAAATCCTTTAGCATACAAAGCAAAATTACTCACATACTTTATTTAACAACGTAATTTTATTTTCCGTCTATTTATGTATGATAGGAACGCAGTCAGTAGCGGGAACTGAATTAGCAATAATGCTCGACGATTCGTGAAAAACAGATGTTACCTTAACCTATGCTAATCTAAACACCGACTGACTGTTAATATCGAGTAACCTACAGGTAAATATGCCCCACCGTTACGAGCTGCATCAAAAATAGCACCATTAAGGTTGTCGAAGCAGAAAATGCTTTACAAGTCTTACCGTGAGCAGAATACAGAGATTCTGGAGCCATTAACGCAAGGTCACTGTTTATTGTTTCAAATGAGTAGTTATGCGAAGTTTATGCCTCGGACGAATTTCATGTACGTAGTCTATGTGTCTAGTGGGTAAAACAAATAAATACGTTAATGCAAACATAAAATTAAACGGCTTGAAAACACATTAAAGAGTTTTGATCGACAATACATTAACGGATTAAAAAGAAATGTTAAGTCCATTTTTTTGTACGCGACGGAAAAATAAACAAACTGTCTTCTATGTGGTAAATGGCATATATTTTGATAGAAGATATTTCTGGCCCAAGGTTATAACGTTGATACTAAAAAGACTATCTAGACTTTTCAATTCCGTACCAAAATAAAGTAAAAGTTTTTTGTCCTAAGTCACATCGTCACTACATTAATGGTATCGACTTTACATTTTTTTACTTTAAATTACATTTTAAAGGTATCGTTGAACTCCTGTTCGAAGTTTTGCTGGTTTTTACACTTAAAAAGTATGGAGATGCCATCGGCGAATGTTTCCTATAACCAAGTATCTTTTGCTTCATCATCAAACGCGATCCCAAAGTTTTAAATCGATACGATACAAAGGTATTTATTCTGCAGGTCGATTGTTAAAATAAAATACGCGAAGCCATTACAACAAGAAAAAAACTCATACATATACATACATAAATTTCCTAATCTGATATATAAACCATTGCAATAACAATGTAACAGGCGATCCTGTAATCATCAATAATTTATCATTCTCCAAATCAGCCGCCGAAACTTTGTAATCGCAACAGTTTGTAAAAATAAAACTCGTTTGTGTATCAAACTGTCTGACGTAACAGATCAAATGTAGTCCCACCCATCTCATTCCACCATCCTTTACAAATCAATGGGTGGGGTGTACGGACACCCCCATACCGGACCGCCATACAAGGTTGCGACCTCCAAGACTAATCGGGTGATTAAGTGGTGCAGTTCACCAGTTCACCGAACAAGATTTCCTCAACAAACAGACAAGATACACTTAGCTAACTAAACATTTCGTTTGTAAGTAGATAAAGATAAGAGTTCAAACAAAGACAATTAATCATGGAGTGTAGTGTAGGTACCGTTAACATTAATAAAGTGCTCAGCAAATGAAGCAATATATCCACCGTGCGATAAAATTTATCGCCCCATCAACTTCGGCCGCGATGTATATCGTGCAAGGCCAAGGTTCAAACGACACGGAAGGCTATTGTTATTTGTGGGTAATTTCTGACATGAAATCTTTGCGTGCCACTGCTACCTTGTAAAGAAAACCTGATAATTTTCTAACCGACTACACCAATATATATATTTTATATTATCTTGCTTGAAAGGTAAGGGACCTTTCAGGCATGGAAAGGTAATCAAAAACATTATGCTGATTCATATAAAGCTAATACCGTGAAAAATTATGTAAAAGTATTTTATGCAAAAATTAAATACTTACTCGAGTGTGAGCTAAGACGGTAGGATTTCAACATTTTTGCTTATTTTCTATAATAATTATCAAATATAAGTTAGGTAAAATAAGAGTTTTCTTTTATTTTTGACAACTAAATACGACCATTGCTAAACGTAGGCCGCCTCTTGATTTATACAACAGCAGGTCCTGACCTGCCTGCATTTAGTAGCTGGTTTTGACATTTTTATGTAAATTGGCACAATCTTTAGGTTGTTTGATTGTTTAATTAGGATTGGATTGACAAATTATCTGATACGGCAGACTGACGTGTCAGATAAAATTCCTAGTTTCCGAGTATTAGTGACATGCCCATAACCATTGAAGGTCAAATATAAAAAACCATAAGTATGATCCTTGTGTGAACGTAGTTTTTTCATCAAAAGAAAGACTTAAGACATAAAGAACACACCACCACAAAAACATACGTACAGTAGACAAAATCAAATAAAGAGTTTAAAAAATAGGTCCCGACCAACATTACTAAGAACTGAGAATGGTACTAATCTGTAATTTTGACAGCAGCATAAATGGACTTCTCTCACGAAAGATATGTGTGATGCTAATGCTTGACTTGACTGTTTATTACCTACCGTTGCCGCTGTAGCTACCCTACCCAACCCCTGACACAACTAGCCCCAGTCGCCTACTATATTTTTATGGCTTTTTTTGAAGCCTTGGCAACCCTGAGTCTACACTGTGCTCCTTAAAAAAAACCGACTTAATGCCGAGTGGTGCCTTTTGTCTGCACAGTCTTCTCGAAAACATTCACAAGAGGCGGTTGAGTCCTCTCACAAAATGATGTTCATACAACGGGGGCAAGACGAAAATATCTTTGTGTTCTAAAAAACATGCTTGTTACTTAGTGTGCCAACAGCTAGGATATAGCCTCCTGGGACATCTTCCTTTTTAAGAAAATGAAAAATTTAATGAGATATTTAATATTAACGGAGCCAAAAGTCACATCGAATATACGTGTAAAATAGTTGCCTGAGTAGGTATTTACAGCCAGTTGTTGCCTATTTCTTACGAACCTTCACAGCTTGTCGTCTTTCTGAGTTAGTATTCAAGTAAAAACATTTTGTTGTTTCTTAACCTTAAGAGGATACACTTCGCGGCGCCTCGCAGCGGGCTTCATACAAACGAATTTTTTACTTATTTTTGACACTTGTTGATAAAACACCATGACATTTTTAAACTAGTAATAAATATCTAGGTCTGCAGTGTGCCAGTTTTCTATAAAATTTTGTAGTTCAAAAATTATACAGGATTCTAGTTTTTCATACCAATGGGTTTAAAAAAGATTTCTAGTTAATAGAACGTTTTACAAGATTTTGGAAAAACCACGGACCTAGGTATTCGGCTTGGGATTATGACAAAAAAAATTCACAGTGATTGGTCAGTAAATATCAAAAACAAATGAGAAATTCGTTTGTATGAAGCCCGCTACGAGGCGCCGCGAAGTGTATCCTCTTAATACAAGAATATAAATATATACTTAAAAGAATACGCAAGATGTCATACAACCCATTTATAAACGTGCGTCCGCTCCCAGCTGCTAAGAACTTACGAGACGACCTTGTTATGATATAAATATGTAATAAATTTCTAGCGTCCCCGGTAACATTATCAAAAATAGTAACTTTAGACAAGTTGACTGACCTGTTGCCAGACATGGTATGGGAAGCGATTAGCGACGAGCGCGGCGGCGATGGTGTGGGCGGTAGGTACTAGGAGACCGAACGCGGCAGCGACAGGCGTGCCTACTGGTAGGAGCGCGTAGGCGGCGAAGACGGCCCAGACGACATGAGCGGCGCCATCGGCGGCGGCGCCGGCGGCCCATGCGGGCAGAGCAGCGGCCAGCGCAGCGACCCCGCCCGCCAGCGCGAGCCAGCATGCGCGCGGCAGCCGACGCTCCGGGGAGCCGCACCCAGCGCGCCCGCACCACCACGCCAGCCCGCCGCACAGCACCGCGTGCGCGCTAACCACGCCCACCTAACCAACACAAAACAAATTAACGACTTCAACTAGAGATCACCATCATATACACAACACATAGGACGAGCCTAACCTACTATACTTGCTACCATTGATTTCGAGCGAATTTCACAGAAAGGTTTTAGATTTCTTTGATATACTACCAGATCAGGTAGATATTAAGGTATATAGTGATTTTGTACCAGAACCAGAACTATAACATCTAACCACATTAACATACTGTTATTTAATTTATTTCCTACTACCTTTTGCCTGCGGCTCTGCACGCGTTAAATTCGGTTATCGGTGTGAGATTCCTACCGCAGTCCTTGATTTTAATGAGAAAGATTTCTATAACAAGCTATATCTATAGTAATTCGGTTAAAGTTATTTCTGCGAAATATGAATTTTCCGGAGTGAAATTTAGCCTATGAGTTAATAAGCTATCTTCGTTTCAAATTGTAGTCAAATTGATTCACTTGTTGTTGCGTGAAAAATAGCAAACATATTAACACACATACACTTACAAAATTTCGTATTCATCATATTTGCGGATTTCGGTCACTGCTACCATGAGTTTTCTACGGGAACTCCCTGATGACCTAAGGCATAAGTATTTTATCTGCAAAACACTTTCTTTCCGTATTTGTTCTAACATTGCAAGCGATCTCTGTTCCAAAAACAGGTCTCCATTACGGCGTAAAAGAATAGTAGAATTAATAAAACCTCTGTAACTCTCGGGCCTGTTAACAATCTCTGGGTAAAATATTACGTCGACCGTTGCTTCGTTTACATGAAAAGTGAAAAACCAACAAACTAACATTCGCATTTGTGTATTAGTTAGATTAGATTTCGAGTACGAGTTTTTACCAACGGCTTTACTCTTGCGACATTCGATTATCACTGAGGAATTCATAGAAGAACTCCTCGGTCAATCGGGACCAATTCTGTGTTATTCAATGTCCATCGAACTACTTCTGTGCCTATAATTTAACTCGTTGCACCGATGCAACGTAAAGGTATACCCAGCATTTAAGCTGCGGAAAAATCTATTGCTGTGGAAAAGACCTTTCTACGAGTTAAAAGTATTCTATATCCATCTTTCTTCCTACAACTATCTCTGTGCTGAAAATGTCCATCTCCATTGCCACATGAAATATTTTTTTTAGCGGTAGAAATAAAAATATTCTCATGGGAACTCTCTAACCGGATAAAAGTATTCTATATTCGTCTCAGAATGTATAAGCCAAAAATCAGATCAACCCACCGCTTTGTTACAACGTGAAAGATAGAAGGGAAAAAACAATTACCGAGAGAGATAATGTCATAATTCTAATTCTACTCATAAAACTTCCTATAAATATCTATCCTTTTAGCTATGTCTGTGCTAAAAACCTATATGACAAAATCAAAAATGTCACTCTCTTTTTACTGAGTTATAGAAGGACAAACACACTTTCGCTTATATGTATACTATATTGTGTATGTTCTTTATCAAAACCCACTGTGCGCTAATCCGAAACATACTTGACGTCCTTCCCCAAGTTGCAAGCTATCACATTGCCAAATTTTATCGCGATAGGTTTAACTGTTTAGTTGTGAAAACATTGGTATATATAATATTAGCTTTGATCTGCCTGAAGAAATTCTAACCAAGCTTGCTTCCTTGGCATATTAATTTAAATATTAGCCGTAACTTTTACAGATACCTGTGGTGCCCTGCGCCAGCCACGCGTGGCGTCGACAGCAGCAAGCGCAGCTGCGAGCAGCGCCCAGAGTGCGAGCGCGGCGCCGACGGAGGACCGCTGCAGCTTGCACGCGTAGCGCGCGTACAGCTCCTCCAGCTCGGCGGACTCAAACCGTCGTCGCGCCACCGCCCGCGCCCACGGTCCTCGCGCCGACATCGCCTTCACCGCGTGGTCCATCGCGCGCGCCGCCTCTCATCTACCGACGCACCACCATCGCAACATCACACGTGCACCTGACATCTGACGACAAAATCACAACATAAGGATTTGTCAAATAGTTATCCAAAACGTATCATGGTTTATCTAATTTATCTGTCATGGTTTATGGTTTATGTTTAAAGACATAAAACACAAAATTCATTTCAAAGAATCGGCGCACACGAAGTAACAAGGACAGACATCGTTTTTAGGATTCCGTAACCAAAGAAGCCCTATTACTAAGCCTTCGCTGTCCTTCTGCCTGTCAGGCCTTAAATGGGTTCTATCTTTAAGAATTATTAGGTAGAAGCCTGAAATTTGCACAGAATATGTATCATCGCGGATTTCCTAACAAAAAGTAAAAAATTAAGATAGTGAGAGATACATAAAACACATTTTTGCTTTTGGTAAAAACGGTGATACATACATAGTCCAGTCAGTATTGGGCAAAATACATAAAAAAAACTTGTAATAGCAATTTTACTTCATAAACTCTTGGAGGAAGTACCACTCATCATAAAACCCGTTTATGAAATAAAAAAGTGCGGCAGTGAATTACTATAAAGTTTGGACTAACAACTTTTAAACCTGCAGTGATTGTAGACCATGCTCTAACGGATAGCAAATAATTATTTATTTATTTATTTTCATTGTTTATTGTAAAAAAAAAAACATTACAAGAAATTATAATTCTAGAAAAAGAGTACAAAGGGCGTACGTATCTCTACCAGAGATTTCTTCCCGCAAATCCAGAGAAGGAATAAATTTACAAAAAAAGTTGGCAAGGGCTTGTACAACAAAGTTTTATCTACAGAATACAAATTAATAACATATAAATTTAATAACAAAATAATAACAAATACACATACATTCAAATAAAAATAAAATAATAACATAAATATATAATTACTAGATATGTATGACGAGGCAAATCGTATAATTCGCCGTTTTACAATATGCCTAGGCAGATCGTAAAGTATGGAATAGAAATTATCATATAACTGCACAGATTATAAGATGAAGCTTGTAAAACGGCGCATTATACGATTTGCCTGCGACATGTATATAATTAGTGCAATTAACCGTTTGAAATTGAATCATGGGCTGATTTTTAGCACAGTGGTTTCGTAGGTGGTCCTGAGTAGATTTGGGAGGCCACGGGAGCCACTTCGGAGGGAAGAGGGGGTGGAAGTTTGATTCCGCCGCGTTCTCTTTTTTATGGGGTGCGCGTATAAAAAAATATAATTAACATTCGTTTGTTACTGCAAAAATATTAATTGTAAGTGGAAAAAAAATAATAATAATTGTTTTAATTTATTTTTTTAAAGTTAGAGTATAAAAATAAAAACACCGTTCCTACCTAAAATTATAGTTGAAATACCGTTGTATTTTGCTATACTTTAAAATTTATATGGGAGCAATCAAAGTGTAGGAACGCATAACACATGGTTTTAAATGTTACAGATTATTATAATCAGCTACAGATACCAATGGCAAGTGTGGTGGTATCAGTTTCAAATAACTAAAAGGTGAGAAATTCATTTCTGAAACAAAAATTCTGTCTTGTTACAAAAAGCTTGAAATATTTGATAAAATATGTAGAACGCAAACATTTTTTTGTAAACATAATGGTAATTTACTCTTTAGCCATGGAAGATAAAAGTATAAAGCGGCCACGTGCGAGTTAGACTTGGGTTCCGTACCGACCTATCCATAGATACCGCACACGTATGGGTTTGACGAAAAAAAAATTTTTAAGTTTCAGTTCTAAGTATGGGGAACCCCCAAAAGTTATTGTTTTTTTTCTATTTTTGTGTGAAAATTTTAATGCGGTTCACAGAATACATCTACTTACCAAGTTTCAACAGTATAGTTCTTATAGTTTCGGAAAAAAGTGGGTTTGACATACGGACGGACAGACAGACAGACATGACGAATCTATAAGGGTTCCGTTTTATGCCATTTGGCTACGGAACCCTAAAAAACCTATTCTAATAGCCTCATTTATTTGCATTACAGACATGAAATTTTCATTGCAAAGAAGTAGCAAAAAGTGAGTACAAAAAAAAATTCGCTTTCATTTCATTTATAGTGTTGCAAAACTGCTTGGTTAAGAAATTGGTCAAAATTTACTTGACAAATTTGACGCAGGCCCCCGGTGTAGGATGCATGTCATGCATCGCGGTGTAGGTATATTGGGTGTTATAGTAAATGATCCCTCTGTGCCGACCGCGACACGTCCCGACAAACACTTCATAAACTGTCCCGATATCTGCGCAATATATTGTACGTACCTACGTATATTGGTGAATTGATAAACGATATCTTCTTTGGAGTCTGAACGTACCAACACCTGAAGAGTAAAGGATGTCTCTAGGAAAAATATATTTTCACCAAAAGTCTACCTCAAGGAGAACATCAATCAAACTCGTCGAAAGTGCATTTCAGCGCTAACATGGCAATTCTCAAATCAACCTACTTTACGGCAAACAGTTGCCAAAACTGAGCTTTTCTCCATATATACGAGAAGGGGACGGACTCAGGTGGGGGGTTCACGGTCGCAGGGTCAATAAACTCACTAGTGATGCTCCGACAGAGCGAGCACGGGGCAAGCCGCACGGATGCGCGCTGCATTGCGCGCTGGCGCGAGCCAACCACACCGCCATGCCATAGTACAAATAGAGATGTAATCCTTGCAAAATATGTAACGTGGCACACATAAATACTCACACCACTCGAGCGCTCTCGGAGTAGTCTCGAATAAGCGCAGGTTTAGCAGCATATAAGATATTTTTATTATGTATGTTCAGGGCGCATACACACGTTCGATCACGACTATTCAAGACAAAACACCACAGGTCAAACATTTTATGAGATGAACTAATTCCTAAATAAAGTATTTGTATCTCTTGTCTAATGCCTTGCTTAGTTTGGGTAAAGAATTCTACTTTGACGAGTGCTTGGGATGATCTTATTGGCGCTTCGCTGTGAAATGTCCAGGAATAATAAAATTGTTTTAATTTATTTTATATTATTTGGGATAACAAACAGTTATTACGCTTATTTAATAAAATACACTAATATTGTTTAAATTATTGCGAAACCTTAACCGTTGTCTAGGGGTTCGAATGACAATATTACATTTATTAAATTTATTTCATTTTTAAAGGAAGGTATCTACCATATTTTAATAAAACTAACTATTTTTTATGCATGAAGGCAGAAAGAATAACTAATAAATTAGTATAAGTAAAATGTATAATTTCTCTATTTGTACTATGGCCACGTTTACAAGATGAAAGCCAGATTGCGGCTACACAAACAAACCTTTATTGCACCCTCATTGCCAATAAAGTACGCATCACGGCTCAAAGCTAGGTAAGTATTTCAAATTGAGACTGCGTGCATTACTACACTAATAAACAAAAAAGTGAAATGTGATCTAAAAATTCAAATCCCAAACCTAAACACCCGCTTGTCAATTATACGTTGTACCAAACGGTTGGATGGAATTCGATCATTTTGTCGTAATAGGCGAAGTGTCATAGGAAGTATTAAAAAAATTTAGCATAACTGTTTTGTTAACCGCCATTTTGTAGTAGTGCAATATTCTGCAATATTGATAGGAATAATTATTATATCTATCATAATTATTCTGAAAATATATATTTGTCAACATGTTTTAAGATATTTATCCATTTTATTAGCCGGCTTTCTTTTTCGGCAGTCGGGTATTTTTTTTATTTATACTTAAACAAGTCGTGTATAAGAAGGAGGCGGGGCTGCTGCTAAGGGTTTTGCTGTAAAAATTCTAAAAGTTTGCTGAATCAGTTGATAAATTACTTTTGAAGCCCAAAGTGTTTTTAGCAATTTTAATGTTATTTTAGGACGAAAAGAAAACGCCAATTTAAACAACCCGTAACGACGCTCTGTAGCTAGGAATGTAAGTTAACTTAGTTATGAGTTCGTCAACGGAGTCTAACGACGTAACCCCACCCTCCCACGTCACCGACGACGGTAATGACAAATTCTATAAAAATATTTTTAGGGTCGTTCAACGTAAACCTTTACTGCTTAAATGCAAAGAATTGATATTCATATTTAATATAAAACTTTTTAACAAATGCGCTAAAAAGGTTAAAATAATTACTTATTTCCAAGAATCTGATCTGAATTACAGTTTGAAGTTGGTGTCATGCAAGTGAATTGTGTTATTTTTCTTTTTTTCTGAACTGACCATGCAGTTTTTACTGCTCCACCGGGCTTTTGGGGCGAGACTCTGAAGGAGTCGTAGCGGGGGGAGCCTCGGCTTGGGTTGTCGCTCAAAGTGTGTTATAAACTGTTAGGTACATAGACAGCAACTTCAAACTATAATTCAGATCAGATTTTTAGAAATAAGTAGGTAATTATTTTTACCTTTTTAGTGCAACTTTTTGATGCCGGTTGTTTTCTTTTGGAAAATAGTTCAAATTTTTACTTTTAAGTGACGAATTGTTTTTTTCGTACACAAAATACATTTGGACTCGTAACAAAATTTCATACAATCATCAACATAAAAGGCCTTTCACCAGTTCCAAATTTACACTAATTATTTTTTTGACCAAAAGTTTCTGTTTTAAATCCACTACATTAATATAACCACATCGGAAGTATACACTTTTAAATAAAATAAGGATTTCGCAAATCCGTCTATACCACCTGTGTCTCACTGACTGCCTCAAACGAAAACCTCTGCTTCAGTTCATCATTGGTAACGTCAGAAAAATAGTTTCGTAATTTTGTATGGAACTTTTTTTTTTGTTCATAAAATTTATGAAACTATTTTTCTGACGTTACCAATGATGAACTGAAGCAGAGGTTTTCGTTTGAGGCAATCAGTGAGACACAGATGGTATATGACGGAGTTATGCCCGAACATTCATAAAAAAATATAAACATCGGAATTGTGAACCTCCTCCTTTTTGAAGTCGATTAAAAAGGCGTTCCACCAGTTCCAAATTAACACCAATTTTGACCAAAAGTTTTAGTTTTAAATTCACTGCATTAATATAGGTCCACCTCGGAGGTACATCCTTTAAAATAAAAAATAATTTTGAAAGCCGTCTATATTATGACGTAGTTATGACCGAACATACATAAAAAAAACGGGTTGCAGTCCGGGAGTGCCAGCGGAAGTGAAAACATACAACCTGGATATAACATTTTAAAATGTTTAATCCGCACTTTCATCTTTTCATCAACCCAATTTCCTCTTACTTTTTATTCGTCTTATAGAGTTTAACATTTTTTACCTATCACAAAAAAAAATGCATAACGCCGCTAAAGACGTTTTCACTTCAAAATTATAATAGGCGTGGCATTATGGTTATCGTCTTACGAATTTTTGTGGCGTAGTATTATGGTTTCTGTCTTACGAATTTTCGATCAGCCTGCGCGAGTTTATCAATATGATCAGCCCCTGGTAACCGACCTGCATATCAAAACCGTAAAGATAGATATAAGATATAACAATGAAGAAAACGATCTCGTTAATATATTTAAGTATCTGACACAAACATGCGATCCTATTAAATCAGAAGAAAATGCTGACAGTGTTGCCGCCACAATGGATTGATGAACTAATAAGATTAATTACGATCTAAGCACATTGTCTACATCTAATTGAAATGCCGATGTATACGAAACCACGATATGGATGGGCCGATTTAATTAAAGAGGGATCATATATGTATGTGTAACAAACACTCAAGAATTAAGTCTATTGGTTAGACTGTAATATTATAGTGTTAAGTTAAGAGTTGCCCTGTCTTTCGAGGTAAAGGCATAACTTTCAGTCAGTTAGATTAGACATGATATTCAGTAAGGTACCTAACTTAGTTTGTTAGTAAAAAAGTTGTCCAAGTACTTATAGGTATAAAGGTAGCGAACGCACACAATTTTACACGCATAGTTTTCAGGACATTGCCCGGAATCATTTATATACAATATAGGGTTATGAACACATGTTCTTTTCCATAGCAAAATGGTTACAGGAGTCCTTATGGCGAAACTTCTGTGTCTGCCCGTCTGGATGGAAAACCACTTATCCATACTAATATTATAGATGCGAAAGTAACTCTGTCTGTTAGCTCTTTATACTTAAACCGCTGTACTGATTATTAAGAAATTGAGCATGGAGATAGTTTGATTCCCGAGAAAGGACAAAGGCTATTTGAAACCGTCAAATGTGAGTCGGTTTTTACTATAATTAAGAAGTTGCCGGTAAAATTCTAAACCGATAACCGAATTTGGGGCAGGCGGAAAAGTTAGCATATCATATTTACCTGCAGGATTCGTGTAGGTATACTTAACAAACCAATCTCTGAACATGTTGCAGACTTGTAGACCAAAGATGTTATTCAGTAAGTTGACTGATTTAAGGTTTAAAACACCTACTCTACTTTATCTAGAATCAGACAGCTTTTTTACTTTTCTGTTATTATATATCGCGGCACGTAAGTTGAACCATGTGCAATAACACATTTTGGGGTCCATTGAGGTGGGCAATACGGTGCGACGCGAAGGGCAGCGCGTTACCAAAGCAACGCACCGTTGCTTACCCCGGGGGGGTACAATCATGCACTTAAATTTTCAAAAGTTTTCAAAGTCGGAACTACTGGCCTAAATTTTGGCCATAATTCAAAATTATGTAGGTGTCATGCCATTACCAATAAGTGATTAAAAAACATTCACAACTTTTAACCCCTTAGTGTTTATTAAATTCTTATTTTTATAACTGTTAAATTTCATTTTACCTAACGACCACTTCCGACACCACTGTTGTTCAAGAAGAAGTAAGAAGTAGTTACCTTTTTGCCTTTTTCACTTCCAAAGATATTATTACTGGGTATATAAGGCCTTACAACTGTCGTCTCGTGAGGCAGGCGCAGGGTATAAAAGTAGAATACGAATCAACTTGGTGGTAGGTAAATATATATGAATATGTAGAATGCGTATCAATTTGGTGGTAAATATATAAAAGTAGAACGCGTATCGACTTGGTGGTAAACATATTAAAAGTAAGATACGTATCAACATGGTGGTAAATATATTTAAAGTAAGATACGTATCAACTTGGTGGTATATAAAAGAAGTATGCGTATCAAATTGGTAGTAAATTGAGTAATAACACAGGCTGTCATCGGCAGCTGATGTTCGTAATCCGAATGGTCGATTTAATGAACTGACTGTGTAAACAAGAGATCGGAGAGAACGGGTGTGACAAGGGTTGGACGGACTCAAGGCGTACAATATGTCACACGTCTACCTACCGCATAACGCTTCGCACAAGTCTAACCAAACTAGTGAGGAACAAGAACAACAATTAACACAAAATTTTATATATATATGTAGATCTGTGGCAAAACCCATAATAACAATAATAAAACAATAAAAGCCAGTCCGGGTTTCTCTGACTGAAAAAAAAAACGCTTAAATGAAATTATTCTTAATGAATCTTAGAAAGACGGACAAACTGACAACTTTTAAATTACAACGTCGCGTAATGCAAAAATGTATGTAATATTGCAATAAGATAACGATAAATAGGTCAAAGTAGACTTTAAAGAGATAATGGAGAGATTACCCAAATTAGTAGGTTCTTTATTAGTTTTACCGCTTTTATTTTCATAATTTATGATGTCTTTAATTTATCTAAAGTTTATTAGGTGTTGATTCTTATTTACGTCAAAGTTATGAAATTACGGTGGCGCTTTTAAGCCTTTTTGAGTGATATTTTAATTTTTTTAACACTCATCAACAAGGTTTATACACTAAACGCTTTGGCTTCTAGTACATCTCTTAAGCTAGTCAGAAATTTTTTTCGTAGATTTTTTTCCACAACACGATTTCCTATTGCTGGCCTTAAAGGTTAAAATACATATGTTCGCAAAAGTATCGTTCGCCGGCATGTGGATAATGTATAGGTATTTAAGTATGTATGGATGGACATCTCTGACACAGACAAAATAAATTGTAAACGCGCTGATAACCTCATGAATAAAATTAATGAATAAATCACGACATGACTAAACATATTCAGTGGTATAAACGTAGATAAATGTAATTTTTATTTTTCTACGCCATAATAAACAATGGTAAGCTTGCGTAGCAAATTAATTAATAAATAAATAGTCAAATTAATAATAAGATATTTCTTAGACTAGCAGATACACTTGGCTTTATTCGGATAAACTAGTGAAAATCTAATGCGTCTTACCTGATATAACTGATCAATTAATGGGCTCCCTAGATGATCAAAAATGCTTATCACCCACGTGAATTTTTAAAGCTTGGCAAACAATTTTGGCTGTTTAGGAAATGCTTTATACAAATGAGTGTCAATGGTTGACTAGCATGCTTGAGGCCTTCCGAGGCGTTTCAAAATGCTTGGCAAGCATTTTCGATCGTCTAGTGAGCCTTTAAAACTAAGACGCACAAGGAGCATAACCCACCTGTAGTCATGTACATACTCGTAAATCACACAAAAACATATGTATGTATAAACTATGTATCTTTCCGTCTGTCACGCAAGAGCTGTCTCTTTTTCTCAGGGACACGTATCATACAATGACGGTATCAAATACTAAGGTCTACAGTCCCATAGCCCTTTAAACACAAAAACCTCTGAGAGACATAAAAAACAAAGTTTAGTGTACTCTAATACCTTTAGTTATGAATAATAAATGAACACTCAATTACCAGGTTTTTCAACTCGCCAACTTGGAGCTTCAGGAAGCTTACAATCGATAACAAGCATTTTTGACCACCCCATCATTGTATACACATAATTTTTATACACTTCACATATTTTTTCATGAAAATAAAAAAAAATGCCATAAATTTTGTGCCGTCGATCTCCGGGCATACCATAGAAGGATGAATTGTTGGGGATGACCTCCTCTTTACCCCCTTTACGTTTATTCCACGATTGACAGGGCCAACCTTAGGATAGGACTTTATAGATAGATGCATTTAAGGTTCATAACAAACTTCTTTAGTATAAAATATTTTCAATAATTAAAGAGTCAATAGCGAAATAGCTTTTCTTACCAGATAAGTGGATGAGAGAGGGGAACCGCACTCTCCCTTGAACTGATTTTTGTAGACTTACACACAAAAGTAGCCTAGATCGCTTACTTATAAAAGAAGTCCAAATCCTACTTCCGAAATCCTCTACCTCTAAGTCCTGACTCTCATTGGTTCAGTCTTTTCAGACGTGCTTAGGTTTTGATTAAGAACAAAAGTTAAAGTCCAATCACTGGCCAAACAAAGGCCATTATGAGTTACTAGATTTTAGCAGCGGGAGCCGCTCACCCTTAAGTAACACCATACTTAACTCCTTAATTTATACTAATGAAATTTGCTATAGCTGTAGCTATAGTTCGTTTAAGATTTGTTATAGTTATACCCGCGGGAACATTTGAATTTTTCGGGATCAAAAGTAGCCTATGTGTAAATCCAGGGTGTCAGCTACAAGCAGCAGCAGCGTGAAGAAGTAACAAACATACAAACACATACAAACTTTTGCCATTATAATATTAGTGTGATTTCGAAATCACACATCATAGATGAAAACCTCTGCGTATCAATAGATAATTTGTTGCCCGATTACATTTGACTGGTTAGTATTGATAAAAATCACGATAATTGAAATTGAATGAAGGTCGCCGAGTGTGCTTCAGTGGAGTGTGTTTGATGTTTGAGTGGGCGGGAAGGGAGCCACGGTTCGCTTCTCGCTACATATTACACGTGCGATGGTTTGATAAGCTTATGACGGCAAGTGTAATCTACATGAGGACATGCAACTACAAAACTACAAGTCGCAATTTTTTTAAAAAAAGCAGCATTGCATGCATAGAGACTTCACGTTCAAGTAAAGATTGAGCAGCAATTTTAGCTTTCACTTGGCTGCAATGTAATCTGTGAAACATGCTGTATGTAAGGATTTTGATAAAATATTAGGATTCACTAGGTGCTTTTTATGTAGCATTCGTTTAGGTTTGCGTTTAGTGTATGAACTTAGCAAATCCATTAAACTATCTTAACTATCCTATTGTTTTTTTTTGTAAACAGGTCCTGTGATCTTATTGGGAACAGTCTCGAGCTATTCGGACTCTGGAATTCGCTGATCGCTGTCGCTGACTAATCGCAATTTTCTTTTCGTAATTTAGGCGTATAAAATATATTCTGTACTTGATTGTCTTAGTCCAGCGCATAAGTGTTTCAAAATTGTTTATTATCAAAATTAAATTTCTCTATTTTTTACAAAATATATCTTGTTTGCCTATAAGTTTGTTTATTTCATTTATCTCCCACAATAGACTCAATTATTTCACCTTTTACTCGCAAGTAATTAAATTATTTGGCTTTTTAATATTCTTTCATCTGCTAACTACCATAAAAGCCTCAGGCGACAAATTCTTGCAGTAAATTTGATTAAAATTAGTAGTTACAACAAGCACGTTTTGTTTTAAATTTTAAATAAGTTATTAGGTAGGTACTGTACAGTTGTTTTAAGGTTTTGTAACAATCATTTTATCTACTAATGATTCGTTTAATTTTTTTTCTTTTTACGCATATCAAATCGGCGCTTGAAATAGCATCGAACATCAGATGGTAGTCATCAAAGAGTTACATAGTGTGTCACAGTACGGGTAATTAAATTTGTTCATTTGTACAAAGAGCTGGCACCGGATTTTACACAAATACATACAAGCAAATTAATTGTTGGCTCCGTGGCTCAGTGGGTAAAGTCTCGATTGCCGAATCTACGGGTGTGGGTTCGATTCTCACACGAGACAAAAAAATATTTTTTGTTTGTCTTGACATAGGGTGTTCTAAGTATAATATATGTACGTATTGACAAAAAAAAGTCTATATAATGTATTCGTATACACACAAGCTTTGCTTAGTTTGACACCAGACAGCGCAGTGAGTAATGTCAAAAAATATTTATTTATTTATTCATATTTATTAATTTTATAAACATTGAAAACATGCCCTGACTGCTTTTGCACAGCTAAGTAAAAACAATCGAGGTAACAACGACAATAGCGTAGTTTTCATAGAACAACATTTGCTCAGTCGGGTAAAATCAAGAGATGACAGCGACTACAGCGAGCTTTTTATAAAACCACATTCTCTGGTTCGATTTTTCAAATATTCAGAAGCTTAGAAAAGTAAAAAGCAATCTTTATCAATTGACAGCTTGTCAATTAAACGGAGATTAGTGACTCTAGTTCATTATGCGTAGATAAAATTATAAGAGCATTAGACGAAATAGAAGTGTGCCGAGATAATGAAGTCGTAGTATGAGATCAAACAAATCGGGTTCTGCACAAATCGCTAGCTAAAAATTTTTGTTTTTTACTATTTTACGACAAATAATTTGCAGACTTGCCTAATTTCTACTATTCCGGAACCACGAAATATGTCCGCAGCGAAAACTTACTACACACACTCCTTGGTCACTTCATATAAAAATCGCGTTAGTCTTTTTTTTTATACCACGAAGGTGGCAAGCAAGCTTACGATCCGCCTGATGGTAAGCGGTCACCGTAGCCTATGGAGGCTTGTAACACCAGGGGCGTTGCCGACCCTTCAAAAATCTAATAACATCTTTATTGAAATAAAATTTGTTTTTTAGATGTTCCCAATAGTGACTTGTATATATAAGTATTTTGTAATTAATTTATAACTTGAGTACTTACTCAACACGGCTTGGAAGCAATCAGCAAATATTTCGTACACTACAAAAGCCCCTTAAAACTGCTAGGGTGGTTTTGAAAATTAAAAAATATTCAACTTTGGAAATCGTTTCAGCTGAAGGACGTTCACTGCTGAACGTAGGCCTCCTACATACGTCTCCATTACGGCCTGTCCTGAGCCATCCGCGCCCATCGGCTTCCTGCGGCTAACCAGCCACCTTATTCAAGTCAGTAAAAACCATCTGGTTCCGAGATGACTGTAAAATGCATTGGCCATTTACTTACATTTAATAAAAAAAATGTGGAATAACGATTTAATTAGCAAAGTAGGAAATAACCATCATCTCATTCTACAATTTTTTTTATTATAACGTAAGTAAACGGACGATGCATTTCATAGTCATTACGGTACTAGATGGTCGTCTACCCACCTGGTGGGAGACCGTCCAAAGCTGCGTCTTCCGATCCGTGGTCGCGAATCGTCGGTTATGGGTTCGACGAGCGATGTAGCCCGCCCATTGCTCCTTAAGCTTGCAAACTTTTTGAGTCATGTCAGTTACTTAAGTTCTTCGGCGAATTTCCTCCTTTCTGATTTTATCGCTTAAAGAAACACCAAGCATAGCTCTTTCCATAGTTCGCTGAGTGACTCCAAGCTTACATAAGAGGACTTAGGATTTACCTATTCATTTTATAAACCCCGAGCCCCACTACGAAAACATTACAAAATCAACGACCAGCTTAGGTCATCAGGTTTCCAAATCCAGCTAAATCCTTCCAGAAATAAGCAAACAAGCTTAATCAAGATTAAATGAACCTTACCTACCCAATAGATTATAAAACGTGAGTTAGATGACACTTATACAGCCACTACAGACAAATAAATTGGATACGTGAACCGATCAGCATTAGCACACTGTGGCATTAGTATATACTCTGTGGTAAAACAAACAAGAATGAAGTGGGTCAGTTTATCTTTTTGAGCTGGCCTATAATCTGTACTAAAACAAACATTTTAAGAATTTAAAATATAGAGGTTATTTGAGTTCATTGCTCACAAAATAAAGCTCGATTCTAATTGAGCGGGCGAACCGTAGATTATGGTACGTTTGATTTAAAATTAGTATTATGTTCTCATGAAATTTACAACAATACTAGAAAGAGTGTGTTCGTTTTGGGGATTAAAAGTTCCCACTTTGATACTTTTCACACTTTTGATAACGCCAGTTTCACAACCGATACCTTTCGTTCGTATCGCTTTGAAACGTTAGGTACTAATAAAATCATTGGTTTCAAAACTAGTAGGAGATCTTAGGTCCACCACCTTGCATTTTTGAGACAAAGCAAACTGCTTGGAACAGGTGTTCCTGGGGGTGATCTGAGCTGATTTAGCCCGGTTGCCACGAGGTTCCCCCCAGCAGGTGGGCAGGGGGAGGGGGGGAAAAGTGCGTCCGGCGCGCCTCACTCTAAGCTTTATATCTGCATACATCTAGCAACTATATCAAGTTTGGTGTTTTTTTCGTATAATTCGAGGATGAGGAATTCATTTCTGTAACTAAATTTTCACTCACCCATACAAAAAAAAATAGAGAAATAAAAAAATAACTCGTCTTTTTTTTTGAAAATCGTCTACAGAATTATAACTATGAGGATTATCTCCAGAGAAAAAATACCTGTGAATAGGCCAGTTATCCTTCTATATAGAATAGTAAACTTGTCAAACATTTTTCGTTTAATAAAACTGTTAAGAGGGCGATATAGGCCAGAAAGCTAATTTCTGTAATTCTAACGTTTTGTATGTAAATGAAAATTAGATAATTTCATATACATTACTATGAGATATATATGTTATATACTTCTTAAGTAATTTATACCGTAATGACGCCTTGAAACTTTTAATTTTTTGTATGGAATTTAACGTTATTACCTTTTTGCAGTCACATTTATTGACTTTTTGCTACAGCTTGGGGTCCAGGCACTAGATAATAAGCTATTCTAATTATTTAACCAATTTTCATTACAAACAAATGCAAAACACGCTTTAAAAATTTGCACAAGTGTCGAAACAATGGTCACTTCCAGATTTTTTATTGCATTAAATACAATAAATGAAATTCATTCAGTAAGGTAATGCACTAGACAAAAGCCAGTTGTATAACATATATTTTTTTCAATCCTTTAGATGCTATAGTTTAGCCACAAAATTTGCACAAAAACGGCGTATTTTCGCGCTCTAGCCTATACCGCAGCCTTAATGAAAATGTTTTGTGTCGCACGGCGTACCTGCATTGTAGGAGCGGTGTGCAGCTTTTAGAATTTTTAAGTATGTTTAGATGATTTCTGATAAGTTGTTATTCTTATGGTTGTAAATTACATTAATAAATTACTTCTGGACGGGATATATGTACAAATATAAATTAAATATATTAAAAAACATGTTGGGAAAACTTTCGCCAGTAGAATCATTATAATTGTGATTAAATTAACATAGCTAGCATGTTTGACAAAAAATGCGGGTTAAAATAGGATATTTATTTTTCGCAATTGCCACTACATGAACATAGATTCGTGCATTTTAGTTTTTTTTTAACGCAGTTGCACCTCCCTGCATATTTTGTTTTGCAGCAGCAACGAATAAGCTCTAAACAAGCAGCAGCCGCCGCAGGTAGGCTTGTCCATATGGGCTCCCTATAACCATTTTGTTTAGACCAGCCTCAGTCAGCAGGGCATGGTAGCTGTTGCTGAGGGTCTAAAATCTGTCCCCAAACATAGCCTCCTTGGTAAACTGCACGGAGAATATGTTTACGTAGCGCATCTTCCGTTGGAGGCAGATTCTCTAACTGGAGATTTATTTTTGCTAAAAGTACTTATCGGCACTCATTTACACTCGTACTTGTACCTGATCTGAAATCAGTAACAAAATGCATAGTGTTAAAATAATGTCTAGGGACCATACACACTTCGTAATTCAAATCTGTTCAGGCTAACATTGTGAGACACTTACTTGTCATACAAGAAAACATCAATTTTTTCCAATATTGGCAACGCCTGCTCAATATTGCCTTGTTCGCCGTATTTAAATCCCTCCGTTACAGCAGGATATGCGCTCCAAGCTTGAAATTAGCTTTGTTTTCCCTTTCCACACAAAAAAGAAACAGTATCGTAACCGTAAAAAGCGTGAAAGAATGGCAAGACTTCAGTCCTTTCTGGTCCTATAAAATAAATTATATATCTATGCTTTACAAATATAATCATATACTTAAAGAAAGCTTGCAGCACGTGACCAATTGCTCAGACGACCTGTTTCGTAATGCGGTGCATATTTATTTTATTTACAATCAATGGAGGAACTACAAAAGTTACCTAAAGAAGCTGCAATAGCATGGCACGAGAGGAACTGGTGATTATTTACTGTGCCAATATGTACCCATAACTCCTGGAGCTCCGGCAATTGTGATATACATGCAACTGCGAGAATAACAACATCATCCACTATGCGTAGCATAATTTTTGAGTGATCTTGGGCTACAGCATCTCTTCTACTGTTGCTGAGCTCTACCTCTCCATCCGTCATGTACAATTCTTTTTCATTCATGTACAAACATATATTTACATACACAACGTTAGAATTACAGAAATTAGCTTTCTGGCCCTTATCGCCCTCTTAACAGTGTTATTAAACGAAAAATGTTTGACAAGTTTACTATTCTATATAGAAGGATAACTGGCCTATTCACAGGTATTTTTTCTCTGAAGATAATTCTCATAGTTATAATTCTGTAGATGATTTACGAAAAAAAAGACGAGTTATTATTTTTTTTTTTTTATTTCTCTATTTTTTTTTGTATGGGTGAGTGAAAATTTAGTTACAGAAATGAATTCCTCATACTCGAATTATACGAAAAAAACACCAAACTTGATATAGTTGCTAGATGTATGTTATAAACATTGAAAACATAACCTGATTGATTTCGAAGCTGAAGCATAGTTTTCATAGAACCAGATTTGCTCAGTCGGGTAAAAACAATAGAGATGACAGCGACTACAGCGAGCTTTTTATAAAACCACATTCACTGGTTCAATTTTTCAAATATTCTGAAGCTTAGCAAAGTAAAAAGCAATCTTCATAAATTGTCAGCTTGTCAAAACGGGGATTAGTGACTCTAGTTCATTATGCGTAGATAAAATTATAAGAGCATTAGACGAAATAGAAGTGTGCCGAGATAATGAAGTCGTAGTATGAGATCAAACCAATCGGGTTCTGCACAAATCGCTAGCTAAAAAGATTATTTTTTTTCTATTTTACGACAAATAATTTGCAGATTATTGCTTAAGCATTAGTACCAACTATTCCGGAACCACAAAATATGTCCGCAGCGAAACCATACTACATACTCTCCTTGGACACTTCATACAAAAATCGCGTTATCGTAACTAACGAGCGGCAAGAGGATCGTAATAGAGCGGAGGAGGGGTGGACACTAGAGAATGAAAGTTTTGAACACTGTGCTACTTACTAACTTGCAGGCTCAAGCCTTAACTGTTGAACACAGGATATTCTGGGACTGGGAAATTTAATTGAGTTGTAAAAATTGTATACGGCCTATTTTATTTGTAGCTTTATGATTTTTTTTAAAAGTTATCTATCGAGTTCCTTGCCGGTTTCTTCTCGGTAGAAATCAACAACATTGTTAACCGGATTTAAAAAAATTGTATTTTATAACTTTGACGATTAAAGTGTTTGTGAATATAAAAAAATGACTTTGACTTTTATATAAGTATTTTAGTAATTAATTTATAACTTGAGTACTCAAGACGTCTCGGAAGCAATCAGCAAATATGTCGTACACTACAAATGACCCTTGAAACTGCTGGGGTGGTTTTGGAAGTTAAAATTTTTTTAACTTTGGATATCGTTTCAGCTGAAAGACGTTCACTGCTAAACGTGCACTCCTCCATATGTCTTTACAACGGCCGGTGCTGAGCCATCCGCGCCCATCGGCTTCTTGCGGCTCTAACCAGCCTAAGTCAGTAAATACCATCTGGTTCAGAGATGACTATGACATGCATTGTCCATTTAATTTACGTTTTAATAAATAAATGTGTAGAATAACGATTAAATCAGCAATGTAGGTCAAAATCATCAACTTATTCTACACATTTTTTTATTATAACGTAACTAAACGGACAAAGAATTTTATAGTCATCTCGGAACCAGATGGTTTTTACTGACTTGAATCGCTCCCCAGGTCGAGTCGAGGACTTTGGATTTACCTATTCATTTTATAAACCCCGCGCCCCACTACTTCAAAAACATTACAAAATCAACGACCAGCTTAGGTCATCAGGTTTCCAAATCCAGCTAAATCCTTCCAGTAATAAGCAAACAAGCTTAATCAAGATTAAATATACCTTACTTCTCAACCGATACCTATCGTTCGTATCGCTTTGAAACGTTAGGTACTAACAAAATCATTGGTTTCAAAACGAACAGTTGACGTACACACACCCCGGTAATTACACACACACTACCATAAATAATGAATATGTATACGGCCGTTTGACAGATTTACACAAACTACCTCCAGACCTCCTTTCATATTTTGGTAGCAAAAGTAACAAAAAAAAACAAAAATATCGTAAACGAAGCCTGACAGTTTGTTACCAATGATACCAAAATTTTCCCATTTTCAATACCACTGCTGAACAAACGGATGATAGGTGAAAAAATAACATTATTTATTACTTATCCCAAAGCGAACACGCCCTTTATAAATTTCTGCCTCACGACGTTCTTTTACATACTTCTAATACCTACCTAAATCGAGGTTTTGCTTTGAATATAAAATAATCCCAATTTTAGTGGCTTGCTTAATATAGGTATAGGTACTACCCAGGGATCAAATAGACTACGCAGTACATCCGTTTATGAAAGCAATAGATTTGGTAATATCTACGGCGGTTCGTCCACTTAATAAGAATAGAAGCAATGCTTTGAATACAAAATATAATTGTATCCCAAATTTAATTATGTACTTAAATTATGTAAGGGGAACCCTTATTTAATGTGTAGAATGAAAGTTATATTTAAAGAACTTACGGTGTTAACTTGCTAGGTGGCGCTAAAGTAAATAGTCTTCTATACTTCGGTATACTATAGTCGGGGGTTTTACAAAAAAAAAAGCATGGATTTACATTCAACTGATTTTTTAACTAAGTTCCAATCACTCTTTTACTATTTTGTAAAATTCTATCACACTGAAATCCCTATTTATGTTGTAAAAAAAAATACTTGTAGGTAATAAAAATAAATAGGTTCGCCAAGCTATTAATTTTTTTTCGCCTGTCCAGACAACGTCATCTTGGGTACCGAAATATAATATTCTGCCGTTGATACATGGTTGCTACGTTACAATGTAAAGAAAGGTCAGACAAAAACTAAAAAAAATTGTTAGCCTGATGGTTAAAACATGTAATAAAAAAATTAAGTTTAAATCTGCAATACGGTTTCAAGGCCAACCAGGTATATGTTTAAGTGTGAAGTCATCTTTGAGACGCCAGACAAATAACTGACGACATTGTTAAAACATAAACAACACAAAGCAAAGTAAATATAAATACAATATTAAACTTCAGTACATATTTGACAGGCACAAACTTGGACTTGAAGTACACACATGCCTATAATAATATTCACGTAAGTACAAATATATTTCCTTCTTCTCACTTCGTGTTAAACTATTGGTTCACTAAAAAAATCTGAACTTACAGAGCTTAAGAGCCAAAAGAACTTGTTGAATTTCTTATCGTTTCTATGCATAGTATACATATTTAATGTACGATATCATTCAACTCTGTAATAAAACTGTATAAGAATCGTGTCGAATTAAATATATTTCAAAAGAATTAAGAATCCATTGAGTTGGGCTCCATTTTTTTTTTTTCAATTTGGGTTCTGCTTATTATTTTAGTAATAGTTAATCATTTAATACATTAAAAAAAGTTTTTATATAAAAACCACAACTATTAACAAAAGAATTTTTATTTCAGTGTCGGTCTAAAGACACCTGGATACGCCATGTTGAGCTGTCATCTTCGACCGAACCTGGAAATTAAATATGGAATTTCTGTCGCACCTGCGCAGCTCTAGAAACGAGATCCAGATAGAGACCTTTAAAGTCGCAACGCAACAAAAGGAAAACCCAATTGTGTTACTCAATTTTAGACAACGGGAAAATTATATATATAATACTTATTGACCTGATCTATCGAAGAGTTCCCGTAGGAATCCCATAAATAGTAGCTACTTAGTACTTACACTATACCTCCGCCTAAAAGATCATTAGCAGTGCCTTTAGAGTCTAAGAGTCTTAAAGCTCAAAACACTGGTGATGCTGTTTATTAAAGTTTAGAGAGTATTGTAAGAATTTGTAGTAGTATTTATTATTGAGTTTACATTCTTTTTTTCGGTCAAAAATTGGGGGTTATGTGTGCTATTTAATCACCTACTACGTACCTACGATGAGGCTTCAATATGTATTTAGCTTTCGACTATCATGATTCGGTCGATACGAATACCTCACAATTTCCAAAACAAAGTAAGCGTATTAAAAGCATCTCATCCACTGACTCATTTGATGATTCATACAGCTTTTAAAACATTTCAAATGCACCGGGTACAGTGCAGCATCCGCGAGTGCAACTAAATCTTATTGCGGTACGAACTGCGAGCTTGCTCACCCTGTGTACGGCGGCCATGCATTTAGGTTAAGTATCCACAATATAACGAGGTTTACTAAACAATTTCGACAAATAAGACCAGGTAGATGGTATATCAACAAAGACCGACTGAGCGCAAGTTATTGCAAAGCTTGCCAGGGAATTGGTAGCTAGGGATGCAGTCCTGCGTAAAAGGAAAACATTGGAAGGGGGTTTGTTTATAAGTAATTTATTATTTGTAAGAGCGTAGTCTCAGGACAATATCGCCGTGATACCTACAAATACCTTTGTAAACATTAAAATATCCCGACGATATTTTATTTTATACCATATAGGTGGCAAACAAGCTAACGGTACTGACGGTACGGCCTGATGGTAAGCGATCACCGCAGCCTATGAGTGATTGGAACACCAGGGGCATCACTCGCGCATTTTAAGAATCTAATCACTCTTTTGTTCAGAAAAAACCTTAGCAGGGAGCTCGTTGGACCTAAGCGTTCGCGGGAGAAAGTTCCTCTGAAACCGAACCATACGTGACCATTTAGATTCTAAGCTGTGAGGATGAATTCCGTACCGGTGCGATGTTAGAAAGGAACCGTGGGCATCATTTTAAACAATTCCTCAGAACACATGCCATAATACAACCGGTAGAACACACACAGGACTGTAAAATCTTTCCCCAGACAAGTGTTTGATGCGGCTTGTGAGTTAAGGTTTTCAACGATTCTCTCAGCCCGTCGTTAAACCGAGTCAAAAAATCTCAGAATCGAGTCAGACACCTTAGAGAGTGGTCTCATTTTCAGACACAAGTTTTCCGCGGTTTTCCACTACAACGGAACATGGAATTTTTAAACGGGCCATGTAATAAGCGTCTATAGTACCGAAATCTGCATAGCATTATACGTTGTCGATGGATAACATGTCAAATAAATACAGTAGCAATAGCGTAGGAGACAGCACAGACCCTTGCGGGACACCAGCGTTTATGTCCATGCGCATGTTGCGTCATGGCGATAACCATATTGACGTTCGCTGAGCAGGTCGTGGTCACGCGCGATTTGCCTGTATGCCGATTGATCTGATCTATAGCCCTTTTAGGGCACTAGGTGCATATACGCAGTCCTCCATGAACACGGAAATCGCCTAGTGAGGTAGGAAAGCGCGAAGATACGCGTGAGTATAGGACACAACTCAGGAGCATACTGTTTAAGCACCACTGCTGGTATACTTATGGCTTTTGAACGTTTAAAGAACGCTCACCGGATCTTAGCGACAACCCAAGCCGAGGCTTCCCCCGCGGGGAGCCCTTGAGCGTTGGGCGCTATATGGGCTGAGGCTCCTTCAGAGTCTCGCCCCCAAAGTCCGGTAAAGCAGTAATGGCTGCAACAGCCAACTGCATAGTCAGCTCAGAAAAAAAAAAAAAAAAAAAAAAAAAAAAACCGGATCTTCCGAAGATAAAGATTTTTGCCATGGTGTAAGATCATACCACCGAACCCCGGTATAGTAGTGCAAATTCGAGTTTGAGGCCAAAGTAGATCGGCTTTTCCCATAGCACTATGGGCCAAGTCACCATCAATGCAGGCGGGCGGAAGGGCCCCTGATGCCGGGTCCACCGCCAGCACAACTACTTCAGAGACTTTACTGAGAATAAATAATCTCTGGGTTCAATACACCGTTCGACTTGCGAGCCTCCAACCGTTTCAACAGGTCTTCCTGACAAGAACTTGCTGTAATTGTTGCCATTGATATTTCGCCTATCTGCACGCAGCGTTATGCTTCCTCATTCATTATACGGACGGCAAGGGAGTGGAACTCCTTACTTCCGTCAGTGTTTCCCGATTCTTACAACTTGGGAACTTGCGTGAACCATCCTCGACTGCAAAACGTTCTCAAATTTATGATTTACTTTTCGCGATTCACACCGAAGTATAAGATACGCATCGATATCGATAAGCTATCTAATAGCTACGTAATAAAGTATCCACAATATAACGAGGTTCGGCGAATAAGACCAGGGAAATGGTAACTTATATTAACAAAGACTGACTGCGCGCAAGTTATGGCAAAGCTTTTCAGGGAAATAGTAGCTAAAGATGGATGCAGTCTTACGTAAAAGGAAAACTTACGAAGGGGGGTTTATTTACACTGTAAGAGCGTGTTCTCTGGAGAATATCGGCACTAACAAATGCCTTATTAAACATTAAAATGCCGTCGCCGGTATAACGTTGTATAAGAATTTTACGTGTCCCGATGATATATTACAAGAAAATTTTAAGAGGAGGTCTGGTACGGAGATATATAGAACCGAGGAACAAAAATTTTCTTTTCGCGCACCAAACTGAAGTATAAAATACGCATTAATATCGAAACGCTACCTAATAAATTTAATAAGCAACATTAGAGTATTAAGAGTAATTATTTTTGATATCACATAAAAAATATCCTGAAGTACTTGGTTATATTTGCCAGGAAGTGTGATCGAAGCCATTGGTCCGGGTAGGCAGCGGCATGACCTGCAGAATTAGGTCAGCACGCACCATCCCCTGCGCCTGCCCGCCCTGCCATTTGTTGCACCAGAATATTGAAGATTTCGGTCCCGAAAATTTATTTACACGTTGCATAGAAACCGTCTTTGAAATTTGGCAAGAGCGTAGAGCCTACGACAACGTTTGTAAAAGCCATTAGCTATGAATTAATCTTTCAATATTTAAGTAATGCAGTATCTCCATCAATATTTATTTATTTCTATAGCAAAAAGTTCAAATCATAGGTAAATAGTATTATAATACATAAAAATAGAGGAGCTTGTGGACCAGTAACTTTCGTCTATCGAAAACGATATGCGAAGTTGAGCAACGTCGGCCGTGGCCAGTCGTTAGATAGGTTTAGAGGATAATTGCTCCCTGCCAAGGTTTTCTCTAAGGACTACAGTATGGGGTTCTTCAAGAAAGAAGTTATTAGGTTTTTGAAGGGTCGGCAACGCGCGAGTGATACTTCTGATGTTGCAAGTTGAGCATAGGCCACGGTGACCGTTTACCATCAGGCGGACCGTGTACTTCTTGGCCACCTTAGTGGTATTAAAAAAAAAAAAAATATTTTAGAATACCATGAAACAATCTGAAGGTTTACACCTATTCAATTAAACTTCGGATTAATCTATAATTTTTCCTTTATAATAATTGTTTCATCTGTTTAAACTAAGCATGATAAATTAAGCAACAAATACAATTCATGTTAACAGGTGTGACTCTATGCTAATGCTTAGTGATAAAC
The DNA here is from genome assembly GCA_946406115.1 of Apoda limacodes. Taxonomy (NCBI): domain Eukaryota; kingdom Metazoa; phylum Arthropoda; class Insecta; order Lepidoptera; family Limacodidae; genus Apoda; species Apoda limacodes. The sequence continues at coordinate 19,430,021 of OX291549.1, read as the reverse complement.
CACACTTTCACATCTTCTATCTAGGTATAGGATATTCATATGTCCCTAAATGTCAAATTAACTGTTATATAAACTAATACTTTCATTAGGTACTTATGTTACAATGAAATTTAGTGATGAGTCATTTTTGTGGCATTGTCAATGGGTTACCTAATAAAAGTATGCAGTTCTTCAGGAAGGGAGTGATAAAACTTCTAGTATTACAAGCACCCATAGAATAAAACATCTTAATATCAGGCGGGCCGTATGCTTGTTAGCCGCCTGAATAATATTATAAAAAATAAGTCTGGCAGGTAGGTACCGTACAAGCAATTACGCTTAGTATTAAAAGATTAAGATTCAACACCCTTTAAAACAAAACACAACTTAGTTGCTTTGAAGTTTCCAAAAAAAACGTGTCAATTGACTACAATTGGCAATCTTGAATTTTTAAAAATTTATAGAAGAACACATGATTTCTGGTTTTTGTCCTGGTGTTGCAAGTAAGGTATATAATCCAAGAGCATTTTTTCAATTCTTGGATTTTGAAATTAAGAAAGTGCAATTTGGAATACCAATGCCAGTTCCAGGATTAGCTGACATGGTATAGGTGACTAAAAATAAAAATATAATTGAAAATATTAAGTTTCAAAGACAATAAAAGAAAAGCATTATTGTTGGCTCTGTGGTAATGAGGCAACTGCTGAATCGAGGAGTGTGGGTTCGCTTCCCTCACAAGACAGTTATTATTAGAGTTTGTCTTGAGACTAGTTGTTTACTATGTATATATTTATAAAAAAAAAATATTTAAGTACTTGTATCTGTTGTCTGGTATCCATAGCACAAGCTTTGCTTAGTTTGGGTCCAGACGGCGCTGTGTGTAACGTCAAAATATATTTGTTATTATTATTTTTTAAAAATGTTTACATTTTGCTTAAATTATTAAACCTACGGTTTTATTTGCCCTCCAATGGAGGAGCTCAGAAAAATGTCCAACTAGGCTAGACAGTCAACCCTCCGCTTAAAACTCAAATGTATTATTTATTGATAACATTGACAACATGATTGATGCTACATCTTTTCCCATTTGCTTTATTTGAGTCCGTAGACTCAGATTTCCAACTTTTTAAACTTAAAAAATCTCCATCTGTACAAGCATATAATTTGATATTATGACTGTAGCCAAAGTACAGTAAATATAATACTAGCAAGAAAGACATAAGTTATTTAAAAAATTATATTTATTAAAAAATAAGTTTTTACTTATTGATCACATTGTAACTGATATTTCCATCACTCAAATCAAACCTTAAAAACTAACATTATGAGATATAAAAAGAGAGAGAGAAAAGAAACAAAAGCTTTTTGGGTAAATATTTACTTATTGTGGACAAGCTATTTTTGTATAAAAATTTCTTAAAAGATCAAGAAGCACCTCCTAACACAAAATAGAAAAGCAAAAATTGGCAGAAAAGATTTTTTTTTTAAATGTTTTTTTTTTTTTTTTATGGATTTTTTGAAAAATTTTGCTTGGTATGTAATAAACACACCCCACTGTGGGCCGCCCTCGCTCCACTAAACAAAAAACATAACCAAATCTAACCTAGCACTAGCATTTCAGACATTTTATTTAAATTTTTTTTTTTTTCTAAATCTATTCTTTTCCCCCCTTTTGTATTTCATTTGTGTGTAAGGAGATGCTTTTCTATTGACAAACTTTTTTTTTATGCATTAATAAGTAAATATTTACCGCTTATTGACTCAAAATCAACATATACAAATCATTAATTCAATGATGGTAACTTAGTTTTAAATTAAATATAATTAACATAATTATTTTTTTTCAGTTTGTTTAGAGTGTTGATATTTTCATATCAATGCTAAATGAACAACTAAGAATTTCAAAATCCAAAATACCTGTGGTTATAAATGTGGATTTGGAATACTCGGCACAACTACCAAGATTAATTATTTACACTGGTATAGTTGTACATGATTCGGTTTTACCTTGACAGTGTCAAAAATAACTATCAAATGTTGTTGTCAAATGGTTATATAGTCTATTTTAGGTAATTTTTCATTTTTAGCTTAGAAAGTTATCCGTCGCCAAAGTAAATATTTACCCTATTTTATTATGTGATGTGCTACTCGCCAGAGACTAACAAAGAATGGAATATAGGGTATTCTAGTCAGAAATAGTAATTTTTTCATACCTTACATCCCAAAACAAATGCACTCTAAATAGCCTAGAGTGTGTTTATTTTACAATCAAGAACCAATGTACTTTTACACTCTGTTAAGTATTAATCGTCCAGTAAAGTTAACTTTTCAACAGTTTTAAACAAGTGGTTGACTGTTAATTTTGAGACAGACAGGAGCAAAACTTCAGCAATTCTATGGCAGTGTAAATAATTGAACTTTAAATGAAAACTGGAGCTGGACATTCCAGAACACACACACACACACACTTTTCACAGCATTTTTTAGCACCATTGGTTATCATTTAATTTACACAGACCCCCTGGCCAGGGAAGCTATCAAAATATAATAGAACAGAGCTTTAACGTATACGTCAACTATCGGAGGTCATTGACAAGTTGACAAAAATATCGACAAACCCAGAATTCATCATTTCTACTGTTAGTCTGCTAAATAGCAGGCTTTCCACAAACCGAAACTTTGAAACTTACCTCACCTCTATTAAAAGTCCTCGAGGGCGATGTCCTAACTCTCCGTGCGGAACAAGCAACTCGCTCCTAACATAAACACTGCACCAACTGTTAAACAAACGCGAAAAGTAAAGGGACACACACAGAACTTTACACCATACTGTTTAATTACTCGATCTATCACTCAGACGCAGTTCAATAATATTGTTTTTATTTACAAATCATAATAAACTCGCATGTCTTTCCCTTCACAAAATCTTTTTTCGACAAGCTTAGCTAACACCCATCTCACCCGGCTTTCACTCGATGACTGACGTTTTCAGGGTTACCAACTGCTAAAAAATGTTTTATTCAAATACAAATTGAAATTCCCTAACTTAGTTTATTATGAATTATGAAAAAAGTGAACTTTATTGAGGTTATTGCATAACCTTTTTTATCAATACGTAATTATTTTTGCATTAATTTAACCAATAGTAGCGTAACGCCAAAGAATATGCTACTGTATTTCTTAGTCAAGCTTGAAGCAAAGATTATTACTACTAAGTCACTAGACATTTTATTTTATAATTAATGGCACAGGCACCACCCACTGTGACAAAGCTGCGAAAATATTCCCGCGCTGTTCAGTCACGATCGGCAGCATTTGGTGACGGATGTTCCCAATAATTTGTTCGTAACTTAACTTAGTAAGTTTCTTATGTGTAATGGGCAGGGGCGGATACAGCGTGCCCCCCCCCCCCCATAAGGACGGCCGAGAGAGAAATGCATTGTAATTTTTTTTAAATATATAACTTTTATTACATATTAAAAATACTTGGGTTTGTATATTTAATCATTCAAAAACTGCACGAGCTGGGTCGATTGAGTAACTTACGTTTGCAGATTCAAAGTTCAAAAAATACATTATATATATAATAAATTTTGTTCTGGACACGCCCTTGGTAATGGGACTCGGGATACGTAAAATGTATGGGTTTCGTACATAAATCTTTTTAGTTCCTGTAGTCAATAGGTAAACTAACTTAACTCTAGTGGTTTTATTTATGTAGTAGGTATCGGTGTTGATTAAACTTGAATTTATTTTTACAATGAATTGTCCGTCGTTAAATACATAAATTGACGAATTTTGCTTTAATACATATACTTTAGACAACCATGCCTTAACTTGCCGTTGCTAGACATATTCGTTTTCTACTGTAAAGCTAACAAATTGCAAAACAAGAGAAAAAAACCTATCCAACGACACCCTACACATTGCGCAAAAAAAATATTTTATCCCGTGGTTGTGAAATTTTAATGGTAACTAATTTTCGCAATTTAATTATAAACTATTTAAAAAAAATCATCGGAATGCATGAAAAGATAGCGGAATCACAACGCTGTAACCAATGGAAATTCGAATGGACGGCTGCGACAAAACTATAACAGTTCCGTTATTGCTATTTGGCTGCAAAATCCTAAATATATTTAATTTTATCCCTTGAAATTTACATAATCTTAAACATTGACACTAGGCTTGCAAGTAATATTCGGCTACTATTCGGTATTAGGCCTATTTGGCTACTTTAAGCCTTTTCCGCTGAATACGGAATATCTATGTACTATTCGGCTAAATACCAAATACTTAAAATTTTTTCGTTGCACTAGGATGATTGGCAAAATATAAGTTTTTTTTTATAATTATGTATTTTCTTGTAATAAATTTTTTGATTTATTTTATTGTGCACTATCGACTTCCGTAATATAGGCGAGTTCTCTTTAGATACCATCATTTATTAATATTTTATTAAGCTCACACAATTTAACTTTTAATGTTAACAAACCAAAACGAAGGTAGCACGAAAATGTTTGTATTTACTATGAGTACCAAACTAAACATGTCTAAACACGCAGCGCGGCGTTGGAGAGAGGTTCGATATAGTAGCCGAATATTCGACTACTTTTGCCGAATATTCGGGGATTCGGCCAGGAAAGTCCCAGAATATTCGGTATTTGGCATGTGGCCGAATATACTATACTCGTTGCAAGCCTAATTGAAACTAATAATTTCTCCCATGCTTAGGGGTAAAAAAACTGCCTAATTAGAAACACCGACTAACGGAACCAGAAAAGTGCGTTCAGAATATGCAGCTTGTTTACTTTGGTGTTTTAATTTCCCTTCGCCCTATGATTTCTATTCCTTCGTTTACTTTTATTTGATTTCTAACTAATATTAATAAACATACTTTAGTCAGTCGAGGCCGTGACGCAGGGATAAGTATTATAAAAAGTTTAGCATAAATAAAAAAAAACATTTTTGATATTTTCGCATTATATTGGAAATAGGAAAATTTTGTTTCTTAATTGTGCAACGATTCTGTACTTATATTCATCTTGCTTTCTCAGTTATGCACTCATTGAAGATATATATACTATAAGATGCTTATGTATTTTCAATATACTTATAAGCTTATTACTTACATTATAATTAACAACGTCAAGTTTTTAAAGATTTTAACTAGAACCATCATGATTAATCTTTTCCGAAATATCGGCATCACGAATCGGCTTGTTTTAAAGTCAATCTGCGGCGCTGGCGCTGACAAGTCCCAAAGGGTTTTAAATTATCTTGTATTTACATACAAAAAAAAAACCATCCTGGGCTAACCTACTTGTTTCGTCTTGTTTAAATTTTAAACAATAAATAAAAAATATGGTACGAATCATATAAACAATAAACCAATCATACCTAGAAATAAAAATTCGGCCAAGTGCGAGTCGGACTTTATTAAGATTATCTATTAAAATGGCAAAAAAATCACGATTGTTGTATCGGAGCCCCCCTTAAATATTTGTTTTATTTTAATTTAATTATTTATTTTTAATGTGACTATATAATTAAATATTCTGTGAATATTTTAAGCGTCTACCTGTTGCCGTTATCAATATCGAGCCAAATCGAGCAAACAAATCACACAAACACAGTTTGTTGTATAGGAGCCCCCTTAAATATATATTTTATTCTGTTCAGTATTTGTTATAGCGGCAACAGAAATACATCTTCTGTGAAAATTTCAACTGTCTTACTATCACGGTTCATGAGATACAGCCTGGTGACAGACGGACGGACGGACAGACATAGCGAAACTATAAGGGTTCCTTGTTGACTACGGAACCCTAAAAAGCAGCCGAGCTCGTGTCGTACAAACCTCAAGTTAGGGTTCCATAGAATAACAATTATTGTGGATTTCTGAAAACCTATATAGGAAAGAACCGATTTGGCTTAAACCAATTTTTATTGGATGTATTTGCAAAGCCCTATATAGTTTTAGAAACATAGGGGCTGCAGACAAGCTAAGGCTGCTCTCGCATCTCTGGACAAGCACCTGTCGCATAAACTACTGCAACTCAGTAAGAAAATCTTCTCCACATAACTGGCTATTATAGCAGGTCACTGCCAGCCAACTAAATATATCACTTTAACATCGGCATTACTGACAGTCTCCTATGTGGGGGCTGTCTAAATACCGAGACCAGCTCACATGGTCTTGCACTGCAGAAGTGTTAGCAATATCAAACGGCAAAGCTTCTTGATAGTCCGGAAACCTTAAGTAAGGCACTGAGGCGCATCAGACACCTCCTAGATTTCTGGAAAAAGCTAAAATTGTATGAGTAGGTAACCAACGATAGACAGATTTGTCACTTACGTACAACGGCCTAATTTTGAGGCTACGTGAGGTAAACATTTAACCAACAAAGCCCTATATCGTATGTTTTTTAAATTTTTGTAGAACGGTTTTAAAATTAGAGGGGGGACGCTAATTTTAAAGCTATGAAAGCTTAGCTCGCAAAATAACAATATTAAAATTAAAGTTATTAAAAAAATCTCAGCTGAATTTTTAAAGACACATACAACGACACTTTACACGAGGAAGAAACGAAGGGAAAAAATCTAAACTCAACCCATTTTTTACCCGACTGACCCAGAGGGAAGGTCATGTTCTTCCATTTGTACTCTAACCCTACTACTTCTACAGTTGTTATCAAAACTAAAAATATATTTACCTGGAGCAATATAAAATAATTTTATTAACTTACCTTTATAAATTATGTGTTTTTATTATTTCTAATAGATCATAGAAACATATTTATTATAATAAATAAACAAAGCATTTAATTCGTGGCGCGATGTTTACGTGCAGGCAGATGGTGCGGCTCGCGGCTCACAGAAAAGCAGCCCTGACTGAAGGTCATTGGAGACTGGACAATTTTTAGTTTCGAATTAGTGCACAAAATAAAATAACAAAAAGTTAATTTAAAAACACTTAATTTGGGGCTTAATGAATAAATTATTATAGGTAGGTAGTAGACACCTACTGATAGTAAATATTCATTATTACAATTATATCTTTGATCTTTGATCAAACTAGCACAGCCTGGCTAAACACCCACCTAGCTAGATGAATATAGCACCTGACGGAAGTTGAAATGTAACCAGATTAGTAGGCTTCCAAATGTTATTTTGCAGAAGCTTCAATAAATTACATTTCATTGGCTTCCACTCTCGAGGCACGGAGGGAGCCGCGACGCGACACTACACGGTTCAAGCGTCCTCGCAGATGTTGTAGGTAATACGGTTTATTATCTGAATTTATCGTATTATGCTCTTCAACGTGGCGCGAGTTTGGTGAAATTTTTCAAAATAATACATTTACTCCTAAACAAATCAATTGATATGATAATTTGATTATAAAATCCATAAGTACTTAATCCATACTTGATATCAATCAAAGATGACTTATTTTGATATTATAAATGCGAAAGTGTCTCTCGGATAAGCGATTACGATGAAATTTGACAAGGTGATAGCTTGCACCTGGGCTACTTCAAAGCATCAAGTGTAAATTGGTTGTCTTACTAAAATCAAGGAGATACTGTAGAGATCCCACGCCGATAACAGATTTTGGCTGGGCGGAGCCGCTGCCAATAGCTAGTACCTGTTATAAATGCGAAAGTAAGTTTGTGTGCATTTTTGTCCTTTCTTGAACTTGCAATGGAGCATCCAATTGAGCTGAAATTGAGCACAGAGATATTAACTCGATTCTATACATTGCAGCTGGTCACCAGGGTCTGATGATGGACAGTTAAGGTGGATAGTGCAACTGTAATTAGTTGGCTACTACTATACCCATCGTGATTGGGATCATTGGAATTATCCTGATAAGTCCTTTTTATTACAGTTGGTAACCAGGGTATGACGATGGGGCTGAAAGATAGACAGTGGAGCTCTTAGTTTTTAACTAGTATACCTTTAAACTTATTACCATCGTCCCGATGAGTTCATTTTGTTGCTGCTGATAACTAGGGTCTGATAATGGAGTTAAAGGTGAACTCTTAGATGGCGACTGGTATAACCACCTTGTCTGGGTTCATTGCAACAATTATCCTGACGATTCATATTCATTGCAGTTGGTAACCAGGGTCTAATGATTAAGCCGAAATGAGAATAATCGAACTCTGAGTTTGCTACTAGTATATCCATCGTGTTTAGGCACACTTGAATCGTCCTGAAGGGTCCGAAGGATTTATTGCACTTGGTAACCTTCGCGGTTTTTGACCCGGTGTAAGTGTTTCAGCCAGCACTAACTCGTTTGGAAATAACTGAAAATAACCCCGGGTAACAACACTTAGTCGATCGGAAACTATAGTTTTGCGACACTGGTGTTAACACCGCCGACACTATCCGCGAGCAGGCAACATAGTGATATGACGTCCCAAATGTCAAACTGACGTTTGTTTGTATTAAACGAAATTTCTTACACCGGTTATCTTTCGGATATTCTCGGGTGATAGGTGCACCGTGGTGTTGTATTAACACGGAGATTTCGAACGCAGCTCCGCGTAGTTCACCAGCTATAGCAATTGCAATGCTTCTCATCCGTGGTCTATCTGGGTAGTTCACTTGCTGCTTACCAATATACGGGATATTGGCTATATAACCTCTATACATCTTTGATCTAAATCTTTTGATTTTTTTCTTTTTTTGTTTTTCCTTAATAAATAGTTTCTTTTGTGAAAACCCCTTTCACAAAAGAAACTAGGGAGGTTTTCGTTTGTAACTCTCGTTTGTACTATCCTTCCTATTTTCGTTCTAGAGGCTGCTAGAGTTGTTTAAATTAGTTATGGGCGCTTTGGGGGTGCAATGTTTTGGGGTGTACAAGGTTTTAAGGTTTAGGGGTGTTTTGGGAGTAAGGGGTATCAGAAACGTCAAGTTTTGAGGGTGTTGGGAGTGTAACAGGTGTTGATTAGGCAATGCAATCTCCCGAGATTGGGACTAAGGTCGATTTTTCAAAATTACTACTTTTAAGGCATAACCAGTTAAATGGAGATTTAAAGTTTGTATGAAAATCTGTCAATTTTGAAGGTAAATGAAAAGTTGTAAAGTAAGATTGACGTGTTACACTGTGTTTGGAAAATTAGCCCCTAGGGGGCAAAACAGCGGATAATAATTTGTTTATAAACAATTTTGTAGGTAAAACTATGAACAGATAAAGGGATTGTTTTTTTTTAAAGTCTATGTGGTGTAGTCGCGGGAAAATGCTTATCTGTAGGCTTATCTATACATAAGAAGAAAAATCGACTAGGTAATTCAATGACATCAACAAACAGCCCAAACTGCTGGGTATTAAAACTTGAAGAAACCACTGATAAAGTGATTAATATCAAAGACATGACTTTCTGCGGCTCTTTTTATACTAAATTTATATTATTTAAGATTTATTAACTTAAACCTAAGTACATAAAGTTTGTAGTACATAATTAAAAAATGTTTATTAATGTTAAATACCTACAATTTACCTTTGAAAGGTATGCAGTAGATTTATCTATTACTAATATTATAAAGAGGAAAGATTTGTATGTAAGTATGTTTGTATTGAATAGGCTCCGAAACAACTGGGCCAATTTGAAAAATTCTTTTACCATTAGAGGCCGACATTATACCTGATAAACATAGGCTACTTTTTACCGCGGGAAAATGCTTCATTCCTACGGGAAAACGGGTAATAGGACAACAGGTAGTAAGTATTGTCCTTCCTTACTTATCTTTTTGACATACCTTCTAAACGGCTTGACAGATTGGGTTGGGTATTTCGATGGTTTCACAGACAAGAATGTATTATGCCATAAAGGAGGAAGTATTTGATAGTTTGTTTTTTCTATAATTGAGGAGCTGCCGTAAAAACCTACACCGATGACGAAATTTAGCGCGGGCGACGCCGCTGGCAGAAGCTAGTAATTAATACTATTAAATCTTTAGTAACTACTTAAAACAAGCTTTTGCCAGCGGCTCCACCCGCTTTGAATTTGGTCGTGAGATTTTTACGTCAACTCCTTAGTTATACGAATGAAATGTGCTATAGCAAGCTATAGCTGTGGCTATAGTTCGTTTAAACTCAATTATAGTTATTCCCGCGGGAATTTTTAAATTGTTCGGGAAAAAACTATCCTATGTCCTTCCCCGGGATTCAAACTATATCTATACCAAATTTCTAAATTTACCAAATTACCAAATTTTTAAATTGAAATCGGTTAAGCGTGGTAACAGACAGACATGTCGCATTAATAGTAATAGTATGGATTAATTATTGTTTTGTTCATTGTTAACTTATAACATACTTAGATTATATATAATGAAAAAAAAATGTTTTATGAACGTATGGTTGACATTTTGTTTTGTTAATTTTTTTTAGTTTAAGTTTTATTATATGTATTATTATTTATTAGTATATTATTATTTCTATCTATAAAGCAAACTGAATCTGAAGGTAAAACACACGTAGCCGAATTCAGAACAAGTCTATCTACACTGCAAACGAGTACCTAGTTTCAGGAAGCGACTAGATATACCTATCGTGAAAAGCGGAAATAGTCTGCGCGCGCCAGCGCTGTCGCCGAAGCTGTTATCCTTACCCGCCAACGTTCCCCGCCTATCCTGAAACTATTCTTTGTTTGCGATTTCCCTGCTTACACAGTGTATGACGTTTACTACCTATGTAGTCATATGGCAAGTTTTCAGTCTCTATACCTGCGCGTCGGTAAGAAGGCAAAAAGCTGTCAAATACACCATTAAACTAGGACAAAATAGGCTGCTTACTTACTGTCTAGGCCTCATAATAAGTCCGAGAATAATAAGCTGAAGAACGGTTTTGAAAACGTGTTTATCTATGTCATAAGTATAAATGTGCATAAGTATAAGGTATGTTACAAAACTTTCCCAAGCATACCTATTATTTATTTTTAACCTTATTAGGAAATTTGGTAGGAATTGAGGTTCAATTCCTTTGCTGCCTTCGGCCATGTTGAAGTGGGCAACAATTTTTTTTCCGGACTTACCAAAGAACTCATAAAGGAGTCACAAAAGAAAGGACACAGTCGGCATAGGTGTTCTGCAGAGTACCTGCGTTAACTTGTGAGCTGGAGCACCACAAGAATACATGAAGGTACCTACGAAGAGTCCTTACCCACCGGAACAAGGCATGTGGCGTTTACACTCCGCACTTTGAGTGACTCTCTTTATATATCCTGTCTGTTTTTCGGGATTGCACTCGATCGTAGCCAAAATATCAAGGTTGGGGTGGCTGCCCCCCTCCCCCCCAGACAGCCCAAACTGCCAATAACCTTGTGGATTCTGCACTGCCTGAACATTTTTGTCGTAGAAAAATAACTTATAACCCGGTCTGCCCCACTTTGCCCAAAAGCTAGCTACGCCCATGACTACCTAGTATCATGTCCATGTCCAGTCAAGTCTGCAGCTGTGTTGTATTTATAGAGATTTATTTTCAAACACCGGTGCTCGTCAGAGGGTGTAGATATGCTGTGCAAGCAAGAAGGGAGGCTTTGATGTCCACTGGCCTTGAAGCCAGCGAGCCGTTAATCCATGCAGCGAGCTTCAGTCGTCAACAACTTCACCTTTATTCGTTTAAACGCTTCATTAAATTTAAACATGCTTTATTTGTGTCAATACTCAATCTTTTACAACGTATATTAACTACCATGACTTATTTTTATATTTTTGCCTTCAAATTACTTACCGCTGCAACAATATAAGTAGGTAAAATGTGTTAATATAGATAGAATATTTTGGAAGGTATAACAAAGATCCAGTGCCTACTTTTTTATGGTATTTTATAAGTAGTGTTGCTATATTTATAATTAGCTTTTACTCGTGGTTTCGCCCGTACTCAATTAGGTTATCAACGTGGGATTCTTACAACTACCCAAGCAACACCGAACCGCTGTATATCAGCTCAATCACTGTCTACAATAGAATCTTTAGCTGAATAAGCGTGTTAAATAAAAACGTTAGCAGCACTGTTTCAGCTGATACAACTCTGATATGGGCACAAATTAAACAGCTATTAGCTGAGTAACTGTCACTCCAAGAGCTGAACATTGGCTGATTATTAGAGTGGGTTTAACCAATTTTTCATCATAAACAACAGACCGGGATCTTATTAACGATTTTATGATGTTAGAAAGTCACAAGTGGCAAAATTAAGAATAATTCTTACTGCTCCGACTCACACAACGCTGTTTATGTGGAATTTAGGTATTGTTATTGCTCGATCCATTTTTCATTTAACTAACATTAATTTTCTGTAATAAAACTTTCCGTAAAACCCATCCGTAAAATTTGATTGGGAAAGCAATTTTATTGTCAAATGCCTTAAGAAATAGACTAAAATTTTCATGCGCTCTCAAAATATGACTATTGACTTAAAAATTATAGAATAAAATAGGTTGATAATATTTTAAAAAAGCTATAAATCTTTTTATATCGGATATATAAATTGTCAATAAGTTCTTTAATTGTAAAAAAATAGGTGTCATATTACAAATCCAGTTAATATTCACGTTGAATTAACGAAAATAAATTGTTAATATATTAAATTACATAGGTTAGAACCTAAAAAATGGTGGACAAGCAATGTGCACTGCATTAATCATAATTAAATGCCATGGGCTGTATAAAAATTCACTCGTGGTACATAAATCAGTAACGAGCTGACACGATTAGTTCTTGTGTCATACAAGTTAGCCACAGATCCATGTTAAGCTTAATAGTGTGTAACATATTCAAAAAATATTGTACCCAATGAACTGCTCACTGTCTACAGGAATTGGTTTTCAGGGATCCCTGGAAACAGCTTGTGATCCTCCTTGTTACAAAAACTATCGCCCTATTGTCTATCCGTTTATGTTATGATACAGGGCACTAAAACGTCTTTCAGGATGTTATATAACTCCTCTAGTAGATTGATGGCCTATGCTTATACAAGCATTCAGCTTCAAACAGGATCATAGGTTACATGTTATCTAATTTATAGCAGTTTGCTGTAAATTAGCATTATATAAATTCACCTACAGTGATTATGCGGGCTAGATAATTCCTCTTATAAGATTGGGTGTGACAACCTAATTAACACTGTAAAGTTTAACCATAGCGTAATAACTCCTACTAGTGAGTGAACTTCTTTGTCTTGGTGCAAAATGCCGACAATCGGCTAAGAAAAAAAATGCAAGGACGTTCCTACTGATTGAAATGTGTGTATGTTCAAATTAAGGCATGTGTGTGTATGTGCCTGTATTAATTAGTCAGTTCTGATAAAATATTACCTTCGTGATGTGATTAAATACATGTTCTTCGTCACAAACTTACGCGAGTGAATAAAACTCAGGTGAAACTTATTTACAGTTAGCACTATTATTAAGCCTACACTGTCTGGCTGTTCTGTCTATTAAAGAACTCGATCTTTTAGACCAAAATAGGTAGAAGCCTGAAAGTTTCGAAGAATACTAGTTATTATAGGGGATTTTATAACAAATAAAGAAATACATTTTCGTCGTTTTTGCTCTATCGTAAAAACAGTAACACATACAAGCTTTTATGTTGCAGTGATTGTACCTAGTGTGTGTGAGCTCTCAATTATAACAAAAAAAAAAAAAAAAAACGGCGAAGTGTAAGACGGGCTCGAGCCATTTACCATGTTTAATTACCGTTACAGCGCCATCTAGCTATTATTATTAAGAAAGAAACAGTAACATATCCGTCCGTTGGAACAATATGCAAAGTTAAGCAACGTCAGGCCCGGTCAGTTATAGGATAGTTGACCGCTCAGCAGCACACCCCTTGCTTGCGTTTGCAAATTACGTAAATGGCGGTAGTTAGCCTGAGGCGTTCCAGAGCTTTCAAGCCAAATGTTAGCTCCTTCTTTCCGACTCGCCTAAGTCGCCGAGCCCGTGGTGATACGGTCGTCATCTTCTCCTGCTCCGCTTTCTGTCTAAGTCTCAGTTTCAGACTCACCCGACGAGTCAGCTATGACCACTGCGATCAACTCTTCGATTTAATTCCGCTCAATCGAGTCTTCCCTCGATACGGATTCGGAATCTGAAATGGCAATTACAGTTACAACGGTATAACTGTAATTGCTGTCGACGCCGCCGTCGAAAGCAATTACAGTTACACCGTTGTACGCAGCAAAAAAAAATTTCCAGGGGGACTAAATGTTCCTCTGGCAAGAGGCCACCCGAATACGCGGCTCCAGGAAGCCAGACTTCGGGAGCAAAACCACCGCGAAAGAAGACAGCATCGCAGGCTACGAGCGAGATGGCAATAGCCAGCTCCGCCGACGCCTCCCTACCGTCTCAGTCCCCTGTAGGACCCCGCCGTCGATAACGACAAGCCGAGCAAGCGTAAGCCTCCGCCGGCAAAAGTGCTCCACGACAATAAAGTGTGAAATCATGTTAATACCGTTATGTTAAAAGAAAAAAATAATTTCCTAAGAATCCAAGATCAATCGTGAGAAGACCATAAACCTCTGACTAAAGTATTACAGGATAAAAAATACCCGTATCATACCTACCCGCTTGAGGATGAACGCCAGTTACGTGTTGTAATTCAGGGCTTCCTCATGAAATACTAGTGGCCGAAATAAAGGCCGACCTTGTTAAACAAGGCTTTCCCATCCAGGCCGTCCATCGCGTGATCGGTGGCCGCTCAAAAAGGACACGAAACTTGGTTTTAGTGGTACTAAATTTAGTCCAGAGGGAAAGCGGTTTTTCTCAGTAAAGAAAATCTGCAAATTGTCCGGTCTTTTTTTAAACCACAAAGGTGGTGTAAAAAAAGCTTACGGTCCGTCTGTAGGTAAGCGGTCACCGTAGCCTAAGAACGCTTGCAACACCAGGAATATCGCTTGCACGATTCCTACCTTTCAAAAATCCAATAATTTCTTTCTTGAAACTCAATACTGTAGTCCTTAGAGAAAACTTAGGGCTAAAAGTTGAACAACTAAACAAACGGAGCTACCCAGGGCAGTGCCACCGCTGCCAAAATTATGGTCATTCGGCCCGACGGCACTGTGCAATCGTCAAAAGGACCGACCCAGCGGAGTTGCTTTTTAGGAGGCTTACTAGGTCACACTGCAAACACAGGTGCAAAGGCACCCCGATTGTATGCAGCGGCGGCCAAACGCCCAACCTCTATTCAAAATTCTAGGGCGCCTGCTCAGAACTCAGACAGGCAATACCCCACTTTGCATATCTCTCGTCCCACTACTTTTGCCACGACACTGCCGCACCCCGCTACACCAGGGGGCCGTTCAAAAACCGACTGAGTCGAGTAGAGTTATGACTCGAAACGTTCATAAACTAACTGAGTTCCAACCCTAATCCGTTCAAAAACGCGAGTTGTGGGGTTGGCTCAAGTGAACCGTACTCGACGCGGGTTCGTCGGAGTAGGCGGCCATATTTGATTAAAATGGTCAAAGCAATGTTTCCGTGTTAAGAAAATTAGTAAATTATTAGTTGTTTGTTTTTGTATTTAAGTATTTTTGTATTTGGAGTTTTTTTAGTAATAAAGGATTTTAAAGTATTTCCACTCCATTACTAGGGTTCAGTTTTTTCTTAGAATCTTTAGTGAATAACCCTAAATGCCTTAAAATAGTTTTAAAATATTGATTTTAGCCGTAAATTTTAGCTGTTTAGAAATACTCCTATTTTCATTTTATTTTTTGTCAACATAAAATCTAACAATAAAATAAACCGCGATTCAAGTGTTTAGAATGCAAACACAACGTTACAACTACAAAAAGGTAAACATTGTTAACATACTGATAAATAAATAGTATTATAATATACTTAATAATAATGGTAAGTTTAATTAAAATATATGTATAATCAAAACAAAAGAATTCACCAAGTTCCAACCTAGTTTATGAAAACTTAATTCAAAAAAGCAAGAAGGAAATTATTAGTTTGTTCTCACTCAAAGTCAAAAAAATAGCCTAAAACTTTATTTGAATTTTAGTGTTCTGTAGGCCTTACAAAGGTATTTCAAATAAAAAAATGCCCTACAAGGGCGAAATTCCTAAAAGTGGAAACATTGATTAAAACTTGATAGATGTAACTCGGTTAGCCGTTCAAAAACTATAGGGTAGAGTTAGGAACCCGATGACGTCATTTTTTACTAAAGTTACTCGTTTTTGAACGCAACCCAGCTGTCAAGGCTCACTCCCGCCTCCCAGTACCTCTGGAGCCCCTCATAAGGTGACTCCAGTCCCCTTAGCGAGGACATTGCTCTAGTTCTCACACCCCGCGCCAAAAACAACAAAAGCAGCACCTAGCACTTCGCTAGCGACCGCCGACACCCTAGCTGACCTGAGCGTTGTGCTGGAGCTTCGCAATTTTATCAACATTGACTAAATTTCCGTTTTAGCAAATAAAATTCGCATTGGGTCATCTGCGACACAGAGGGTAGCGGCCGTGCTCAAGCACGCAGCCCTACAAAGTTTCAAATCAAATCAAACAATATTCATTCAAATAGGTTTCTGAGAACACTTTTGAAACCAAAAAGAGTTGGCAAGAAGTTCCTTACAGCACTTTACGCCTTCAAAATAGTCTCCCTTAGGACGGACCTCTTAATTGCCCTATATCTGACGACGATATCACCATAACGCTAGCAGCTCAAACGCAGTTATTTAAGCACACAGAATACGTCGCAGCCGGCGGCGACTGAGCTTTAGATTAATCATTTGATTAGTTATGATTAGCATATAAGAGGAGGGCTGAAGCCTTTCCTGCCGCTTCTTCTCTTCAGAACGCCTTTGTTTTCGGAAACGGTAGTAAATTTCGTCAGATTTCGTTTTTGAGAGCGGATGCCCAAGCGGAGGTTCGTATCCAGCACACTTGTGCAAACCGCCCCAACTTTTCGCAGCAGAGTGCCAGCAGCACCGACGCAGAAGTTAGTCCGCGTGAAGTTGTAAAGGCCATCTGCGGCCACCAGCATTAGTCAGTAGTTAGAAAAAAAAAAAGGGAGAGAGCCCTCGACGCGCGAGTCTCATCCGCACCTGGCCAGTTTTTTTTAAAGATGCCTAACCGACAAATATATTTGCGGCATATATTGTTACTACACGGGCGAGTTAACATGACACCTGGCCGTGTGAAGTCTATTTAATGTAGTGTGCAAAAAAAAAAGAGTCAGAGTAACTAAAAGGGGTGCAAGGAAAAAAAACCTAACTTAGAATATTTTCAAGTTTTTTCCTTGTTTTGGTTACAAATACCCATCCCTATTTGCTGAAAAAAAAATCCCTCCAATAATGTATAATGATCAATTTATCTTAATACACAGTCGACACAGCTAGAAATCTTGGGCTTACTATGGACTCCAACTTATCTTGGAATGCACATGTAGCTGATTTATCTAAAAGAGTCCATTTCACTATAAGGCGCTTCCAGAACTTTATCCCTATTTCAACTAAAATAACACTAACTCAAACTCTTATACTTCCTCTTTTAGAATACGCCGATATGTTACTTGGTAGCCAATGAGGAGCTATTAAACAAAATTGAGCGTCTTCAAAACCTGTGCATTCGCTATATATGCAGGTTACGTAAATGTGACTATATCTAAGTGGGTGCCAATCCGTTTCCGACGGAATACTCATACTTTATCCCTTCTTTATAATATTCTCTATAAGCCTTGTAGCTCTTTATGTTTACGTGAAAAATTTAATTTCATGACTTCTTGAAATCAACCTGTGAAACCAGTTACTTCACAATTATTGAAAATACCACGCAACGTTACAGACTTTTTAAATAATTCATTTTCTGTTCAGGCAGCTATTCTGTGGAATTCTATTCCGCATACGCTTAGAGATAGTTCGACTGAAATTTTTAAAAAACGCTTAACAGAAAACACTATTGAAGGAACACATGAAAATATAAAAATTAATTTTATTACCATCAAACGCTGTCAGTTATTTAATACCTACTTGTTTTAAAAATAATTTTTTTTTTTATATAGTATATAAATATGTATTGTTATTTTATTTTTAATTGAATGTATGTGTATGTGTAATTATATTGTTATTAAATTTCATATGTTATTAATTTAGTATTCTGTAGATAAAACTTTGTTGAACAAACCCATGCCACCTTTTTTTGTATTTATTCTTTGTCTGGGTTAGCGGAAAGAAAGAAGAGCTCTGGCAGAGATACGTACGCCCTTTGTACTGGTTTTTTTTTTGTGCAATAAAGGATTAAATAAATAAAATAAAAAATAGTAACAGAGATAGGGCCCCTTCTAGTTTGACAGCTGTCATCCAAAATAAAAATCTTAATGATTTCAATCACTACTGTCAAAAAACTTCTTGTCTACAATCAATATTTTAAGAGTTTTCTAGTTTGACAGCTGTTATCCCAAGTAAAGATTGATGATGAGATCTATCATTTCTGTAAGGAAACTACTAGTCTATATATTTTTGGAGATATAGCCATTTCCAGTTTGATAATTCAATCTCTCTAAAAAATAAATAAAAGTATAACATATAAGATATGTGGAAAAGCATTGGGAAGGGGCAGCGTTACTTTTTCATGAAAGAGTAACCCTCGATTTACCTACCCGTATGTTTTTCATACCACGGGCCTACCCGTATGTTTTTCATACCACGGGCCTAAAAAATTTACAGTAAATTATGTTATGTATGAAAACAAAGAACACATAGAAATACAATATAAGGTAGGTATAGTATATCTCTATATCAGAGCACCTATGGTACCGATTATTCATTTATACATGACTCTACATATGTGCCATCGCGTAGCTGTAGTGCGTAAGTATCATCGCTGTGCAGTGTTTTGAAAGAAGTTATTAGATTTTTGAAGTATCGCCAACGCGCGAGTGATGCCCCAGGTGTTGCAAGCGTCCATAGGCTGCGGTGACCGCTTACCATCAAGCGGACCGCAAGCTTATTTCCCACCTTAGTGGTATAAAAAAAGCCTAAGTTTTGTTAGATTCCTTTATCTTTAGCCTTGTTGGACAGCAAACTGTGGAAAGGAGGAAAGGTTTCAAATGGTGAAGACAATTGAGAGTGTTAAACATTTAACTGTAAACGAAAATTAGAAATAATCTTATATATTACTTTAAAACAAACACTATCCCATCACTTACTAAAATTTATTATTTTATATTATCCAGGTCTTGCTCGCAAAACATCTACCAAAAGTTATATGCTTTTCAGAAGGCATTTGTCTTGTCTCTGGTAACTATTCAGTAACAACGCTGATCAGGTACTATGTTTGATCTGTATATAAAAAACCTATAAAAGTTGCACTTCAAGAAAAGAGTTAAGGGCTGTGCTCCAGTCAATACCTACATGAAGATATATCAATGACTGTTACGTGCCGTTTGTGTAGCATTATATATCACTTTAGCAAATAAAGCTGGCACAAGTTTTCAAAAGACGTAGAAGCGTCGATGTATTAGGGTGCAGATTATGATGCCAGCAGTGCTGAAATTTATTTCTGATAAAGGTCATAAAATAATAATATATAACGCACTTTATAGAACAGAAACTAATCGGTTAGTTGGGGGTCTTATGGCACTCCTTCAGAATTGATATGTAACGGAGCAAAATTATTTGATGATACAGTAAATAAATTAAAAGTACTATAACTACGATAAATTAAAACATTATGGTTAATAATTTTAACTTTTTAATAGGGATAACTTATATAATATGCAAGGGATAATCCCAATGTTTCTTTTCTAGAGATAAAATGATAAAACCATTCAAAAATGGATAATCACATTTTATCACCCGCTCAATAAATACAGTCAACAGTAAGCATAATTCTTAAACAATTTAATCTGTAAATGATATTTTAGTCATTTTACAACTCTGAATATTAACCGACAAAGTCTCAAAACTAAAAAGTTAAGTCTATAGACTCGATCGACTCCAGGGTCACTCTGGCAACGTCCCATCACTATAACACTTCAACGTAGGAACATAACGCGGCCCCGATCGCACCGGGGTCTCACAGCTGCTAATACGCAATCCAACTCTTAACTGTCAGTTCACGCGCACATCTCTATTTCACCGTCACCGTCCGAACACGCACGCACTGTAAGTTATTCGGGTATCTACTTAGGCTCAGGAGCCGAATCGAGGGGTAGTGTATAATCACTATGTACATTTAATACAATGGTGGGGGGTCCTCTCATCGGGGCTCTGTCGCCCGGGGCGCGGGGGGCGCGGGCGGGCGGCGACGACGCGGCTAGGACGAAGAGCCGGCGCCGAACATGTTGGCGGTGAAGGTGGGGGGCTGCGCGCCGGCTGCGGGGGAGGGGGACGCGCCCGCCGCCGCACCCGCCCCGCCCCCTGCACCGCGCGTCTTCGACATCGGCGGCTGCAGGTACTCGTGCCGCGCCAGACCGAACACGTCAATGCGCTCCTCCTTGCGGTACGCCAGACACGCCCGGATGAAGCTCTGTAGACAGATATTTATACATATAGTAAATTAGGATTTGGGTGTGGACAAGTTGCGTGTATATAAATCATCAAAAAGTAAAATAAAAATTAATGTTTTAATTGCAGTTAGAGTCGGTTTTCTCGGACTTCTTTCTAGAGTAAATGCGGCAATTGATTGCTTTAAAATTTAATTACAAATCAAACTGTCTGACTGAAATAACATTTAATTTAGATATCTGATTATAGAGTGTTATTAAATTTGAGTATTTAATTGAAATGATGAACAAAACTTAAATCAGTACTCACTTTAGCCTCGTTACTGACTGTAGGTTTATTGGCAAACTGTACTTCAGTTGCTTTTAGTATGGTGTTCTCTTCTAAAATAGTAGCTTGGCTTTGATTGTGACCAAATGGCTTTTTGCCATAAAGGCACTGATAGAAGATTACACCTACACTCCACACGTCTACCTTACTGCTGATCTTTGGTGGATTTTTGCCAACCACAAAACATTCTGGTGGCAAGTACCTATAAAAATACGAGAATAAAATTTAACACAATTCACAATTGTATAAGCAACTTTGTCAATAGAAATAATGCATCTAACTGACCAGTATGTGCCAGCACCCTGGCTTGTTAAGTCCATCCCATGATCAGGATTATAATTTTCTTCATCCATAACTTTTGATAGACCAAAATCTGTGATTTTGATTTCTCCACAGACATTGCCCTCGGTCAGCAGGATATTTCCTGGTTTAAGGTCATAGTGAATCACTGGTGGTTTGATCTCATTTAGATATTTCAGTGCCGAGACCACTTGCATTACTATAGAACGAGCTTCTCTTTCTGGTATTGTCTTGTGCTAAAATAAAACATTAATTCATTAAAATTTTACTATTATTTTGAATAATTATTCAGTCTTTTTAGTACTATTCTTACTTGTTTAAGATAAAAATCGAGATCATGACCATTGCAGTATTCTAATACTGTACAAAATGAATTTCCATCAATTTCAAACACATCATAGAGTTTGACGATCCTAGGGTGGTCTAACGCCTTGTGGATGTTATACTCCCGTAACGCATGTCTGAAACATCAAAATCTTCATTTAAGCGCGTATGTAACAGAGCTGAAAGACAAGAGCACACTTACATGGTTAATATGATAATGTTAATTGATGATAATTTAAATATAATAAATATTTTAATTTTATAATAATATAATTCATTTTATAATAAATAAAATGATAATTAATAGATTGGGGTTGGAAAATAATAAATAAGTTACACGAATTAATTATCTTTCTTAATCATATTTTAGTTATGATTATACGCTATATACATCTTTTAACAATATTTTGTGGTCCCAAACTAATCAATGGTTGTATAGTGGATACCAGACCACTTTTTGTAAATACATACATATTATAACTTATAATATGCAAATGCTAAATTTCAGCTGTGCATTGATCGGTCAGTCAGTCAGCTTCTTCTTTTATATAAATAGATTTTAGTTCCCTTAGTAACCCTTTTAGTCTTAAGAGGATTTTATTAACCCAAAAAAGTGTTTAACCAAACTTTTTAACTTATATACCTTGTTTAGACTATTTACAAATTATATGTTATTTAAATATAAATATCAAATTATAAATTATAAGCACGTACAAAACATTCAGACTTCCCAGAAAGGATTTTTGGAAATTCATTGCCTAAGGAGGTAAAAAACGGGTTGAAAGTTTGAATGGAAATCCGTCAGTTTTAAAGCTAAATGCATATGCTAAAGGTATTTCACCTTTTTTAAAAAATGATGATTTAAGTGTTTCACCGTTTTTTGGAATTCAGATATTTTTGTTTCTAGAGTTTGAAGTTTAGAATAGAGATTTCTGTTATGACGTACGTACGTACGCTAGCATTAACGGGGTGTCCACTTTAATTCCCAAAAAAAATCCCTGAGTTTTCCCTGACTTTCCCTGACCATTTCTTCAAAATTCCCTGACCCAAAATTATAATATTTATGAAATCTTTCAAGTTTGTTAAGTTTATACTATTATACTTTCAAACCAACCCTGAAACAGAGGGTCTTTGTTTAACTGTTTCTACTTGTTTTTGGTCTTAACGATAAATCCATATTAATGTACACAAAAAGAAACCAAAACAATAAAACTACCAGTCTAGGTCTGACAAACCCTCTAAAAAACTGCTTAGCAAATGTTCAGCAGTAGAACACCCCATAAAAACACTATTCAGACAAAATTGAATCTGTGTTCCAGATTCGATTTACCAAATCCATTTCGCATTTTTGTGACACCTTATTTAGGCTCTCGTCAAAGGCACAACTACATAGAATTTACAATTTTTGATTATATTTGTTCTTAAATATGGCGCTATACCGTGATTTATGACGTATGCTGCCTTAGTTTTGCCCATAGAATAACCTAGAGCGATCTTGCTGTCAGTAAATTCTTCACTTTCTCTTAAAGACTTTGGAATTTCTGTCACATGAATTTAAGCTCATTTTTTTTAAAAATTACCTCTAACGCCCAAATTATTTCAGCAGACGTAACTGCATCGTCCTTATATGTGAAGTCATATGCAGTTTTGGGATGTACGAACGGCTCTGCAACTGTTGTTGTAGTTGCACTAAGTACTAGGATTGCTGTTAATATTGTCAATACGAGCTTTATTTTGAAAAATTGATAAACGCAGTTGTTTTTTTTTTTTTTTTATTTCAATATTTTTTATATGTTTGGACCCTTTGGCATGTGATACTAAGGCTTGTTTGCCCATATTACTAAGATTAATATTTTTGCAGCACATTCTGCAGTAAGCAGCTGTTGTATCATTTGGATCTTCATCAAGCCAATCTACTAATTCTGAGTTCACTTTGGGGTCTACCCACACTTTATTAAAATGACACTTTTTTGAACTCATTTTGACATTTATATTATTTAACACTAATAGTTTACTATAATAAACGGAAATTATGTAGATCAAAAACTTTTACTAAGTAGTTTAAGTAGTAAAACGGAGAAATCTTATAGCCTGAAAATAAAAATGCTTCTATAGACTAGATTAGGGTCAGCTAGAGCATAAAAATATCCCACATAATCAATCACTGGTATAGTTGCATTTTGGTTTCACCTAAAAAAAATTGTAAATACCATTTTTTTACCCTGACCTTACCATAAGCTTCCCTGACCACTTTTAGCTTCCCTGATTTTCCCTAACTTTCCAGAAAGTGGACACCCTGATTAAGAACGCATTTTGCGAAATTCATCCCTGAAGGGGGTAAAATAGGAAGTTTGTATGAAACATGATTAATTTCGAAGCTAAATGCATAAAACTTGGTATTTGGTGGTTTTGGTTGGGTGGCTTATAGTTGAAAATCAAGATTTACGTATTTCAACGTTTACGGAAAATTATAAAATATTAAAATTGAAAGTTCTAGAGATTTGAAGTTAATTATAGAGGATTCTGTTTTGACGTAAGTGAGTACTGAGAACTGATTTTGGGATATTTATCGCGTAAGAGGGTGAAACGGGGGTTAAAAGTTTGAATGGAAATCCGTCACTTTTGAAGTTAAATGCACAAAACTTAGTAATTCGCCTTAAGAGCTTTCCCGAAAATAAACGTTGATTTTTGTATTTCTGAAATGCTATAAAATATGACATAACTATTACCTATGATTTTGAATAAAATATATATTATTACTTAATATATTCTCCTTGATTCTCTAGAACCAGAATCGATAACACTTTTGGTTTTGAATTAAAATATCAAAATGTAGGTATTTTGCAGCATATTTTGATAGATATATCATATAAACTACGAGTGATTATGATGTATCGATTTAAAACTAAGTCACATGTACAAGTGAAGTGCACTCTTCAATTATATAGAACGTTTTTTTCAATTACATGCGTATTTTTTGGAAAAAATACAAACGCATTCTTTGGTAGCGGTAGCGCGGGCGACGGGAGTTAGAACGGTTGCGGCCTCTATGCCGATAGTACGTATCGCTTTTTTTCTAAAATTTGTTGCTGCGCCGACTAAAGTTTTCAACTGCGTGAAATTTTTTTTATGTCTAGTATAGTGTTTTTTTTGTAATTATTTTTATTACATTCATAGACCGGGAGATAGTGACAGAAAATACTGGGTCATTTGTACCGGTATGGCGGTTCTTCAGTGGTCTAACTACGTAATGACGAAAAGAAAAATGATGGTCATAGCGCTGGTACCACGTGGGTGTTAGTCGAACGTCTCAGATAAATTACGAGTGTCGAACGATTTGTTCCACAAAAATCCTTGTATTTTCCGATAGTCCTTAAAAAAAAAGTAGGCGGTAGCGTAATGCCATACTTCTCCGGTGTGACTTACAGTTCGCCATACCGACGCAAACAAATTAATTTAAAAAAAACAATTCAACCATTTGCACCAAGCTAATTTTTGCACAGCTAATCATCGTCGAGTAGCCATTTACGAACATCACCATGCCATACTTTTTGGACGGTTCCAAATGGCCGCCATACCGCCGCAAGGGATTTTTTTTTTTGCAAAACGATTTGTTCCACTTTGAAATTTTTTTTCAACAGTTTCTGTCTGATCATAAATAGAAGTCTGATAATGCCATACCTATGTTTTATTCGTAGTTTTTCAAGTATGATGCCCCTTTTTCCCCCTATTAGAAGTATGGCAAATATAATAATGGTCACATTGCATCATATAATTTCCAAAAATCCAAATGCCATACTGGTACAAATCGTCAAAAAAAAATTTATTTTTTACGTCTTGGCTTAAGTCTCACAGTCGTCCGCCCCATAGTTACAATCCGGAATATTTTTTTTAGGTAGAATTGTATCCAAACAAACAGAATATGATGATGTCATGCTGTAAAAAATTATCTTACGTATGTATTTTTGAAATTTGTCGATTAAATAAGTTTTTCAAGTATGGCAGCACTTTTTCCTCCTACTAGAAGTATGGCAATAATAATAACGGTCACATTTTAGCAAATGTTTTCCAAAAATTCAAATGCAATACCGGTACTAATCGTTTTGCAAAAAAAAAAATTAAGTCGCTTGCTGCGGTATGGCGGCCATTTTGAAACGTCCGAAAAGTATGGGATGATGTTCGTGAATGGCTACTCGACGATGATTAGCTGTGCAAAAATTAGCTTGGTACAAATGGTTGAATTGTTTTTTTTAAATTAATATGTTTGCGTCGGTATGGCGGGCTGTAAGTCACACCGGAGAAGTATGGCATACGCTTCCGCCTACTTTTTTTTAAGGATCACGGAAAATACAAGGATTATTGTGTAACAAATCGTTCGACACTCGTAATTTATTCGACACGTTCGACTTACACCCACGCGATTGGGCCGCCGGTACCAGCGCTATGTCCATCATTTTTCTTTTCGTCATTACGTAGTTAAACCCCTGAAGAACCGCCATACCGGTACGTACAAATGACCCAGTATTTTCTGTCACTATCTCCCGGTCCATCAGCGAAAGGACGCATCTTTGTTTGTGGAAAGATGCATTATTTTATTTAAGTAGGTACCGCCTTGTAGGTTATTGTGGACTTTTTTTTTATTAGAGTTAATAATATTGACCTACATATTGCGATAGGACGTATTGTTACTGCGTTTGTTTCTTTTTGTGAAAAGACGTATTAGTTTGAATTGTGATTAAGTAACTACCTATTTTGAAATTAGTGTACCTTATATCAATCATGCGCTACTATGCCAAAGCTAAATAAATTGAAGCGATGTCAACTACAAAAATTTGGGAAAATGAAGAAAGTACTTATTGTTTTTTAATAATATAGATATTTAGGTATAGATAAATAAATATTGTTTTGTATAGAAACAACGTAACAATCAGCTAATACAGAAATTAAAAAAACCACTAATTTTTTACCACTGCCACTCGAAAAAGGGCAATTTATTCATCAATAACAGTGAATAAAACTAACTTTTACTCACTAAGTGAATAAAAACATTTTGAATTTGGAACAATTTTTTAAATGTTATTGTGGTGGTTTTATGTCATTGTCTTCTTATTACCCGGTAATACTTACTAATTATATACCAAAATGTGATAATATAGTACTTTTTATTTCTTGCAGTCAATGGTTTAAATTAGAGTATACAACAGTATTTTGTGTCTAGATTTAAAAAATCTTACAAGTATCCAATTAAAACATAGGCGAGCACTAATTAAGAAATTTACAAAAGCATCTCCTAAGAAATATAACGGGGTTTAAAAGTTTGAATGGAAATCAGTCATTTTTAAAGCTACATTCATAAGAAACTAAACAGGCCTGTCTTAAGAGAAAGGGGGCTAGTACTAGTTGTAGTAGTGTAAAAGTATGGTTACACAATAATAAAATGTACAAACTCACTTTATGTAGTTAGCTTTTTTATCCTCTTTCCAGTCTTTGTTGAGCTGGTGAACCTTGCAGGCCGTATACCGCTGCTCCCGCAGGTCGAACGCCTTGTGAACTTCGCTAAAACCCCCCTTACCAAGAAGCATCAGCAACAAATACCTGACCAAACAATTAATTAATTACTTTTATGTCACTTTACAATTTATTTATTTGATATTTCAATTTTCTTATTATTTATTTTCATAATTAAAGGTGATTTTCTAGGCAGGGTTTTCATAGAAATAGTTTTTGGCCTAAATCTCGGAAGTTCATACAATTTTACGTTTGATTTTCGTCATTTTTGGTTTCATAAAATTTCATTCAGACATTATTTTTAATGAAGGGCAAAGTCAATAATTTTGCTTCAAATAATATTTGTAGTGGTAGCACACAAAGACGCATATATGCCGACAAACAAACTGTTCAGCATCTTGGGAGACAATAAATATGTAGTTTGTGTTAAGAAATAAATAAATAAATAAAAAAAAAAATTAACACGGGCCTTAAAATGGGCCTCATGTGGACAAAAAAAGAAAAGCTACCTCTTAATTGTGTTTGCTCTTGTATTTGGATTACGAAAACTTGATTATACTTATTCTAAACTTCAATCATCGATATTATCAGTAATTGGCACAAAAGTTACGTGTTTTGCTTTAACCCTAGATTACTATTTTAAAAATTACGACGACAAAATTACAATTCCCAAAAAATTCGCGTTTCGCGTTGTACCTACCTACCCTGCTTCATAGTATTGAGGTTTTCTCTAAGGACTACAGTATAGGGTTATTGAAGTTATAAGAATTTTGAAGGGTCGGTAACGCGCGAGTGATACCCCTGGTGTTACAAGTGTATAGGCTTCAGTGACCGCTTACCATCAGGCGGACTGTAAGCTTGTTGATTGCCCTAGCCCTAGAGGTGGTGATTTGAAAGGTAGTGCACCTTTTGCCCCTACAAAATCAAAATTAAACACATCCAAAAAATGAATTCTGCGCATTCTTCGCTTACGTGCCGGCATGTATGAATGTGTGTCTTTGCGACCTCAGTAGCGGAGGTTCGAGACTATGGCGTGCCAATAAGTCATTTTCTTAATTTCTCAAGTATATTGCTTATTCACACCACTGGCTTTTTGGACTGGAAACCTACATACGTCAAAAAAAGACGTACGTGAAGTCGACAATCCGCACTGGGCCAGCGTGAAGACTATGGCCCCAATCACCGTAGGTAAGTGTAGGCCGTAGTTCGAGGCCTAACACTAGATAACATTGCATTTTTTATCTGTTTAATTTGTTACAACTATAATATAAAAATAAGTTACTTACTAGTATATAAAATTAAGGTACCATAAACCTATTTAATCTAATAGAAAACTCAACATCTCTATTCTATTAAATTGTCTCTATGATAAAATCAACATCTAGTAACTCACTGCACCACATGCATATCTACTTGAGTACCAGAAATGAATCAAATTAACTTGTTAATTTCAAAAAGTTTAAAAAATAAAGTACTTGCATATCATAACCATATCATGAAAATGTTTTAAAGAAAACTAGGCAAAAATCAATTAGCTCTTCAGCTTTATAATCCATCTGGCACAAATAATCTGTCTTAAAAGTTTCTATACTTGTCTAAACTTGCAAAGATCTTTTATGATATTTTATGTTGCTGTCAAAGAACGCACGTTTTTCACGCAGATTATCAGTAACATTGGTAATACCATGCTTTGGCTTGTTACATAAATTGTATACAGTCTGTGTTTTCATAATGGATTGGCAACCGAAGTCAATAACGTAGTTGCTAACCAAGACATAATAGAAATGGAGTTACGGTCCCTTCATCAAATACTAGGCCTCATCTAACTACAGAAACTTGAAAAGATTATAGCATACATAACAATTTTTCTGCACTTCTCAAAATTGTACTTTAGAGCTACACTAACCGATCAGAAAGCACAGGATGCTGTGAGAACCGACTCTGATCTTCATTGTGTATCCGCTTCAATTCTCGAATGTGGAGGTTCCTTTCACGCTCTAACTTTTCCATCTCCAGCTGCAAATCGGCATCCTCCTTTTTTAAAGCACTTTGCCTAAGCTGTAGAAAAAAGACAAAATTACTGTTTTATTGAAAAAAACTATAAAATATTATTTAATTATTTGTTTATAAAATTATAAAAGCAAATAATGATTTCTATAGTTATGGTTTTTGTAAAAAGGACCAATTCATCCTTTTTAAAGCAAACAAGTTGTCCATTTACCCCACAATTATTAAATGTATCATTTGAATTGATTATATTATATACTAACATACCTCTAAGTAATTGTACTATTTAGGTTTACTGAATAATATTGACTGTATAAATGAATTTAATCCTACTAATATTATAAAATTTGAAAGTTTGTATGTCTGGATGGATGATTGTTACTCAATCACGCTTCAACAACTGGACGGATCGGGATAAAACTTGGCATACATATAGGTTAGGTACTGGAATAGCGTATAGGCTACTTTTTATCCCTAAAAATTTCAAAGTTTCTGCGGGAATAACTATAACAGTGTTAAACGAACTATTGCTGTACCTATAGCATGCTATAGCAATTTATTGGTATAACTAACTAATTAATTAATTGGAGTTAATAAAGGAGTTCCACACCGATAACCGAATTTAGGGCGGGCGGAGCCGCTGGCAAAGTCTAATATACAATATACGAAAGCCATCAAGTAGTTCGTGTTGCCAGGTATAACCTACGGAACTAAGACATATAACTATTAACCTCATATATTGCTCATATTTTTCCATCTACACAATTCCATTAAACGAGTGATCAACTGGACAAATAATCTGTTATAGGAATGATCAGACCAAATAAGTCGCAAAACCCGAGAAGTAAAAAAAGCCCATCCAAGAAACACCGTGTAAAATTACCACACCTACACGAAAAGCAATACCTAAGGACACAGATTATATAATACTATACTAGTACAGATGCCTCATCCCTTACAATGAAATGGGACCGCCGTAACTCGGGCTATTTTGTTTAGCCGCTAGATTCCGTATGTAGCAGCGGGTCAAAAATATTAGCTAACGACATTTAGCATTTTATAATTTTTTTTGGGCTGGTTTATAATTTAAAATAGTTTATTAATGAAAAGATTCTCACCAAACGCAGGGATGTAAAAACCTAAAGGTTAAATTATTATTAAATAACAGATGTTTTGTGATTAAATTCTTTTTTGAAAATCCTATGTTTTTATTTAGTGAGTGTTGAGATTAAAATTTTAAAATGAATTCGTATTATCATATACGTACAAAAGAGTCGTACGAAGGAGACCGAAATGTTGTTGAATGTTTAGGTATCTAAAATTCCTGAGATATTTTTTTATTAACTTTTGCCCGTGACTCCGTAGAATAACGTAGAAATCGTCGAAATGCACATTTGGTAAGGGCACACTACAAAATTTACAGACTGATAGCTTCAAACAACCGGCGCTAGCGAGAGCACTACTACAAGCACGGGTATGTGTGCGTGACCTGTCACTGACACGGCGCGCGTCAGTGAAAAAAGGAATCAAAAGGAAATTTCCTTTTTTACATACCTAAAGGATCTTGACAGGTAAATACCACCCTTTAGATATCCGAGGCACGTACTAATAGATTCAGATGATGAGATCACCAGCAGGCTCAGAGCTCAAGCGCCTCCCGCGCCCGCGTCCGCGAACACAGATTATACAAATATATACAGAATACGTCGGAACACTAGACAGTTTAGTTTTCACACACACACACTCGAGCGCGCGGGTATACTAGGTTCACTAATATACCCGGGCGCTTCGACTAGTTAGATTTAAATAATAATAGGCGAGGGCTGAAGAGTTTCTTGCCGTTTCTTCTCTTCAGAACGCATTTGCTATTTTCCGAAACAGCGGTAAATTTTTAGTCAGATACAAATTTAGTTTTAAGAGCAGTTGCCCAAGCCGAGGTTCGTGTCCAGAACACCCTTGCGCAAACCGGCCCAACTTTTCGCTGAAGAGTGCAAGCAGCACCGCAGCAAAAGTTAGTCCATGTGTAGTTGTAAAGGCCATCTGCGGCCAACAACAGTAGACAGTAGTTAGAAGAAAAAAAAAGGTAAATACCTATATTTTTTTATTCTAAGTTAGGCTAAATAATTACAATAGGAAGGTGATACTTAAAAAACGTAGGTACGTTGGTAGGTACCTACGATAATAATGATACATATAAACATGCATATATTAATGTATACGATAAATATGCATAATTATATTATTTACCTCCCTACTGAATACAAATAAAAACAGAGATCGTTGTTAGGGTTCCATAGCCAAATGGCAAAATGGTCCCATATGTCACAGCGTTATAATTCCGTTATCTTTGCATATGTAGATAGTGATGAAATTTTACATGAAATTCTTGTGTGAACCGCCAAACAGATTTGTAATGAAATTAAGAAAAAATATTTAGGGGTAGCTCCATACATTGAACTGAGGGACGAAGTCGATATCAGCTATCTATTGATTTAAATTTACTAAATGTGTCAGTTGAAAACCCTACCAGTTTAGGTATAATTCTTAAAACGTTGTTCTAAGCATCAGTCTGGTGGGTTATTTAGTCATGTGGTTACGGGGTGTAGTAAGCAACATTTACCTATGCTATGCATTTCTATCCGACAGCCAAGTTTAGAATAACTGACTTGAAGTCGCAACCACCGCCTGCAAGCGGGTCCAACGAAACATGTTTTGTTTACTTTGCCTAGTATAGTATTATAATCTGTGACTTCGCATTGTTTCTTGATTTTTGCTTTTGCGGTGATTTTGTGGAAAAGAAAGTTTCATGTATTGGTTTTTTTTAGAACATTGTACAATGATTTCCTTAAAATCAAGTGTAAGCAGTACCAAATGATAATTTCTCATGGTGGGCAGGGAAAAACAGAAAATACTACGAGTATGAACAACCAATAATGTCAACCAACCCTGATACCTCGTTTAGGTTCTATGATTAAATGTTCGACCATAGACAATTCCTCCCAGTCGTAGGCCTAGTCGGCGCTCTTTGCCGAATGGTCGGCTTTACAGACTAGTCGGAACATCCCTACTTTTAAGTGACCTATTGGCTTATTTTCTCGTACACTAATCGCTACAAGTGTGCGTATAAAAATTTGAGTTCCCTCGATTTTTCCAGGATTCCATCATTATATCCTGACCTGATGACCATGGGACCAATCTGGGAAGTATACTCTTTCGAAAAAACAAGAATTTTCCGAATCGGTCAAGGCGACTTCGAGTAATCAGAAAACATACATAAAAAAAGATTTCGAGGAATAAGGAACTTCCTCCTTTTTTGAAGTCGATTAATAACTAGTCACTTAAATAGACGACAATATATTTCCTAAACAACTCATGATATCTGTGAATTCAAAGAAAGATTAAAGGGTATTTTATTATTTCTGAGTAAAATAAAACTACTTTTAATATACCTACTTTCTGTTTTACTAGTTTCTGAAATATCGTCGTTTACGTAAGTACTAACTAGTTTTTGCTCGAAAGTGTACTAAAATTTTATCAAAAGTCGGACGAGTTAAACTAGTGCATCGCTTAATAAATTATTAACGGATCGATGCAAACGACGATGTCACGGGGTATCCATTTGTTGTATACCACAACCTTCTCCAGAATGTAACAAATACTTTTCTGAAAACTGTATCAAATCAAAATCGGTTCAGCCAAACGCGAAATAATCACGGACAAACATACGGGTTAAACTGAGAACCTCCCTTTTTTTAAATTGGTTAAAAATAAGTGTTTTCACATCTAAAGTAGGTCCACTTGTGCGATGGCATGCTGTTCTTTAAAAATGAGCTATCCTTTTCACAAAACAATTTTTTAAGAACTTAGACGCATTCGACCCAGAATTAAACTAAAAGAAACAAATTCTATATATATATATATATATATATATATATATATATATATATATATATATATATATATAATATATATATATATATATATATATATAATATCCAACCACCTTAATACTTATATATATATATATATATTAATACTTATAAGTGAAAACTTCTTTAGCGGCGCTGTGCACTTTTTTTGTGATGGGTAAAAACTGTTAAACTCGCGTCAGGTCACGTG
This sequence comes from Apoda limacodes, assembly GCA_946406115.1. Taxonomy (NCBI): domain Eukaryota; kingdom Metazoa; phylum Arthropoda; class Insecta; order Lepidoptera; family Limacodidae; genus Apoda; species Apoda limacodes. The sequence continues at coordinate 19,396,999 of OX291549.1, read as the reverse complement.
TCCTGATCGAAAATTCGTAAGATGTCACTCGCGTTAGGACACGTGACATTTATTTACATTAGGTTAGTTTTCATTTTTAGTATATGGCGATTATGAGTAGTACAAGGAGGTTGGATATGGGATTTTATTTCTATGACATATTGAGCTGTCAAATATACAACGTCAAAAAAGTAAATAAACAAAAGTTATTATTTTTAATAAATAAATATGGATAAGAAGTGATGGGAAGTAACTAGCGAGTATGTTTTCACTTCTGCCGGCACTCCCGGAGTGCAACCCGTTTTTTTTTTTTTCATATTTGGGGGGTAAGTACACCTATTCATATTATTCAGTGACACCGTTGTGTGTCGCTTTCAAACTCAGAACATGCGAACAGCGTCATCTATCAATCAATAAAAAAATCAATTAAAATTCATTAACTAAACCGGCACGTAGTTCAATTTATTGCCGCTTAAAGTACCTCATTCAATTTATGTAAAATTTCGTAAATTTAATAAAGGCGCCCATTACTTCATTTTTGTTAGCTTTAGGGACATTTTTATATTAAAACAATAATTTTAAAGTGTCCGTTACTTTTCTCTTTCAATAAAACAACAACCTAAATAACAAATCGATACACACAACGCCATCTATTGACATTAATTTAAATAATTTCGGTTTTCTTTCGGATCACACCCCGTACCTAAGGAGAAAACCTATATTAACGAGATGACGTTTTGTGTATAGTGTGATTTTATGTGATGATGAGGGAAGCATACCTTGAGTATCTCATCAGCCTCGTAGTACTCTTGCCAGGTCATGGTGGGTAACGGGTCCGGCTTGAGGAAGGTTGGCGCGTCGGTGCCGTTGTGTAACGGCGGTGGCTGAGCTAGCGCCGGTATCGGCGCCGACACACTCGACGTGCGCTTGCCTCGCCCCCCGCCACCTTCGCTATTCGAAGGACGCTTCTTCAGTAACATTTTTTTTTGACGATCTATCTCTTCTTTTTCTGCCGTTATCTCCTCTTGCCGTCTAAATAAAAGTTAAAAAACATTGTAACATATTAAAATGTAGGCAAAGAAATAAAACTTTATAGCTTATTATGACGCTAATATGCAAATGCGAAGGTTTGTGTGTTTTTAGTCTTTCACTTCTTGAAAAAAATATGTTTTGCGCCCCCCTTTAGCTGTATAGGAGCCCAAATATTTAAATAAAAATTATGGCTATGGGTCAACAAGATGTTTATACTGTAAAACTTCAGCTCCAACTCTTTGGCTGTAAAACCTGTGTGACATACGACGGACAGACAGACGCATACGTTACTGACAGTTAATGGAGCCCATTGGAGCCTTTGGGTACAAAATCCTAAAGACGAACACATAATTTTCGTTTTTTAAAATATGTATAATACAAGACATAAATGTATACTACAAATACTAAGAGAATTATACGGAAGAATTTATTTTGGTAAATACGAAGCATAAAAGTAATTACTAATAACTTGGCAGCATCGGTATAAACCCTTAGCTGGTAAAACTCAGATTAAAAAAAAACAAAATTAAAACACACATTTGAATTACTGTTGAATTAAGAAAATCAACCCAAAATTATGAGACTCATTCAGATGTCTAAGTACTTTATATGACATTGGGTTATTTTATTTAGGTCATAAGACTACGTTTTCTCAACTCATTACAAAAGAGGACTTATGACATGAGTGTAGATACAATAGTTGTATCTCTTTTATTTATTTACCACTATGACTCATAACTTAGTTGGCGCAGAGTTTAGAATACGCCCCGTTATTTTTTAGCTTTCTACACTTTAACCTAAATCCGAAGTATACATATTTCTTTTTCAGTTTAAGCATTTAGTTAACTTTTTACTAATTTTCTTAATATTTACAGATCTCTATAGCCTTACGATCTGATCTTGATGACCCATCGTGCAAAAACAACTGTGCAAGTAATATAACCCTTGTTCGTTAATTAGGATACTTCATTTATTTAAAACATTGAATAGGTTCTTATAAAATTTCCTAAATTAATCTTAAACACATTGCACGATATAATGAGACTTAAGAACTAGGAAATTTAGAAGCAAGACTAAAAATAACTTGTGGCTAGATCAGTATGAACCTAAGGCCTACACGGACGAAGTCACGGATACTACCAGTTCACTAAGTCTACGAGATCCACTTATCTAGAACCCATGTGACCTCAGATCTCAGTCATACCGGCTGAAACCATAGGTTACACCCTGAATTTGCATTGGTTCTTTCAGAGTGAGATCATGCTTAGTGCAGAAAGAGCCAACCAAACATGTGCTTTTTGTTAGCCCACCTTTAGCTATATTATATAAAAATATTGTAAAAAACATTTAAAACCACGCTTATAAAAAAATTAACTAAAAAGTGGAAAATAAACCCCCTTAAACGTGGACACTTTTAACTCTATGTTTTTGCTGTATGATAGTTGAAAAATGCCCACGCCTTTCTGTTCAGTGATGTATGGGGGCTTATTTTCACTTTTTAGGACATTTTTTATAAGCGTGGTTTTTAAATTATTATTTTTATAATGTTATTTTATTTTATGTCTTTATTAGAACTACGATTTTGTGATAAGAAATAAATAGTTTCAAAATAGCGCTAAATATTAATGTTCGCAATTGATTATTATATTTTCACACAGCTCTAAGCTTCCCTCCCAGTCGGGGAGTGATCGAAATTAAGAAAGCAAGATTTGAAACGGGTGAAACTGATATAAGATTTGAAACGGGTGAAACTGATATAAGATTTGAAACGGGTGAAACTGATATAAGATTTGAAACGGGTGAAACTGATATAAGATTTGAAACGGGTGAAACTGATATAAGCCTAATGTAAAAGCAATGCCTTGAAGAAGAAGAGTAACGACAAACATAATATAAAAATTAAGTAAGTAAATTAAGTTTTCGATATGTTGAAGAGACACACTATTTTTTATACTTGAAAATTCAAAAGCTTTCGCAGAAATAATTATAACAGATTCCATGTAGACAAACTATTTCAAAACTTTCTTACTCTAGTCAAGGAGTTTCCATAGAAATTCTATAACGACACCATAATTTAGCGGCTAGCAAAAGCTTACGTCATAGAAATAAAATGTACCTTGTGAGTTCCTGAAATGCATATCCATCAGTCCAGTTCTCTTGGAAAGTAGCACCAACACGCTGCGTCACAAATTGGCCCAGCCTGAGCCTGTTCTGCATACATCGCTGCCTCGCTTCCTTCTTCTCAATCGTACTCTTTTCATTTAACAACTTCTTTACTACGTCTATACATTTGTTAATGTGTGATTTATGTTGCTCTATAACCTGAAATATTTCAATTCATTGGATTCTTGCAAGCGTTCATAAGCTACGGTAACCGCTAACACCTGAGCCGTACGCTTGGTTGCCACCTTAATAATATGGGGGGGGGAAAAAATTATGCACTCTGCCCAATACTGATTTACTCCTGAAACTGGCGATGGGGGTATATTATTCCCAGATTTTTTATTTTACCACTTATTACTTGAAAGCTGATAACTTACGATACGTCGTAACTAACGTCACGGTTTTTATTTCCCGAATTGGTTAACTAGTGGCTGGAAACACACCCAAATCAAAATACCAACCACTTTAGTCCTGCGTGACAGGTGGTGAGCCCATCGCCTCAACACTGCTCCTAATAGCATTGTATCTGGACTAACTAACTGATTTTATGTATGTGCAAAAAGTCATAAATACCAGCTTTATAGTAATAAGCAGGTATGTATCCAACTACTGGATATCCCCTTTCGGATTAAAAACTACATTAAAAGGTAAGGAAAACTTCAATGTAATCTTGAAATAACTAAGAAAACTCAAATAGATTGACTTGGAATTTCTGGGCACAAAAGGAGGGCCTAGGATGACCTGTCCCTATCAGGATGCAATTCAATCTTATCACTGATCTTTTAGCTAATATATTGTTCAAATAAAACCTGCTTTTTTGTTCAAACAGCAGTTTAACATAATAGTAGATTCAATTTAAATATACCATTATCAATGGTCGTTATAGTTACCTTAGTCTGTGCTTGGACTTGATGTTTCAAGTCTTCATTATTCCTTGATAATTCTTCTATTCTATTATTTCTTAGTTCTAAGTCGGAAGACGCTTGAGTTTCTAACTCTTGTATCCTCTGACATGTCAGTTCCGTTTGAACCTGAAAAAATGGCTGTTATAATTTTATCAATATGAATCAACACACAACATAGATTAAATGATGAATGATTTAATATCAGCTTTGTCGGTTTATATTTATTAAAAACAAAACTGTCAGTTGTGGACCAGTACAATTCTATGTGAGTCTCAAACTCGAACCTCCAACCCCCATAACGCAATTATTTTAGTAAATATTATTTTTACTTCTTGATGGTAATTTGAAATCGATTAAAATATCTAAATCCAATCTTTCATTTTCACTATATATAAACACCGGCACAATTAGCGGAACACAAAAAAAGGATTTGAATGAATGGCAGCAGGTTCTCTTTACAGTGCAGAGTTCTTTTAAAACAGATCAATGGGAGACAGCGAATATGGAGACGCAAAGGAGAACGCCACATACGGTCTAATTTTGAACACACAGTGGTTTATGGTGGCGGCTCGATTATGGTTTGGGAAGGGATATGTTTGGGAGCTCGCACGGAGTTAGTGATAGTCACAGGAGGGACCATAACAGCAGATCGATACATCAGAGACGTTTTAGAAGAACATGTTGTACCATTTGCCCCATTTATTGGTGACGACTTTATTCTAATGCAAGATAATGCTCGTGCTCATAGTGCACAACCGGTACAGGCATATCTGAGCCACGTAGGTATACCGGTGATGCAGTGGCCAGCAAATACCCCCGATATGAATACGATAGAGCATGTCTGGGACTTGCTAAAAAGAAGGGTTAAATCCAGAATGCCGCCCCCCAACAATCTGAATGAACTTGGAAACGCATTACTTGAGGAGTGGGAGCGGTTGCCTCAAGAAATCATCGATAACATAATCTGTAGCATGCCGACGAATGAAAACCGTAATCAGAGCAAGAGGGGGAAACACTCGTTATTAATTTTGCTTCAATTTTATTGTTAAATCATTTAATGCTTACTTTTTTTAATTTTTTGTGATGGTTCATAATCATCTAAAAATTTCACTTATTTCAAATTTCTTTATTTTTCAATAAAAAATAACGAAGACTTTTCAAAGTCTTTGTTAAAAGATGTTAATCAATTTGTTATTTTGTGTCTAATTACATTTTCGTCAAATATATGCGTTATTATCTCATAGTCTCACTTTTTTTTCTGTTCCGCTAATTGTGCCAGTGTGTATATATTACAATAAAATGCTTTTGCTACAATTTCAACCAGTTTTAATATATCTGCGTATTTTTATATGCATACAAACGTACTAAATGAGAATCTACTAAGAAACATATAATCAAATCTAGGGCAGATACTTTTTAACATAAAATATTGCCTGAAAAGTATACAGTTTTTTCAATCCATAACGCAATCTTAATATTTTTTAATCTACCATAATAAATAAGTGGTGCCTAAACTATAATTTAAAATTTTAGTGGTCAGTAGGTAGTTTACCTAGATAATTGTGAAATGGGAAAATAAAGTGAACAATATTTACCTGTTTAACACATGTGTGTGGTCGCGGCTGTGGACCTGAGCGTAGGAAATCCGTTGAAGGCAACAGCGACGAGGGAGACGGTGGGTACTGCATACAATCAAATTTATTTCTATGAGACAAATGTCTTAGCATTTCATGGATTCACCATGCGGGCATCCAATAAATGCGAAAGTTTGTTTGTTCTTCGAGAGTTTGAACCCCGGGAAAGAACATAGGACAGTTATTATCCCGAAAAATTCAGAACTTCTCGCGGGAATAACTATAACCGAGCTTAAACGAACTATAGCTTGCAATAGAAAACTGCATTAGTATAATTAGGAAGTTCCACGCCGATAACCGAATTTATGGCGGTGGAGCCGTTGGCAAAATTCATTAATTACCAGCTATCCCATTTATATTATAAATACGAAAGTTTGGATGTTTGATTGTTTGTTCCTCAATCACGCTATAACTACTGGATGGATCGGGATGAAACTTGGCATTCATATAGGTTAGGTCCTGGAATAGGACCATAGGCTATTTTTATCCCGAAAAATTCAAGTTCCCGCGGGAATAACTATAACGTTTGTTACTTAGTCCTGCCGCAACGGAGCATCCAATTAGAGCGGGCGGAGCCGCGGGCAAAAGCTAGTAGAAAATATAATAGTACTAAATACCCTCCCTAACAGCGGATACCTCGCCGCTTTGTTTATTTTGCCGGCTCTCGAGCAAAGGTACGCACACATGGAGCGCGCAGTAACTGTCTAATCTGTGGCACAATCTGCTTTTCCTTCGAGCCAGTGTAGGTAGCTGTATGTGTTTCATTTCACGTAACACTGACACAGCCTTGCAATTTTCACAAACATTTGGGCGTGTGCCCATCATAACGAAATCCGGATTAGAACTAGTCACCAACATAGCTCGCATAATCAACAAGCTGAAGTGGCAGGGAGCTGTCTACACTCGGTTTTTTCTTGCTCTTACGTCGAAAGATCGATAATAGATTGAGCAGACATGACTTAGAATAGAGAAAGCGTAAGTAAGAAAGCAAAGCGTGGGATATCCTCCAGCTCGATGGACCTTAAGAGAGAGCCGAAAGCAGAAAGCCACCATGAGCTTACGAAATATCTGATGCTTTCATATAAGGAAAAAAATCATGTTTCAAATGAGTTCATTCATAAAGCAATATATGAATTAACTGTTCAGAAAGAAATTCATGTGGAAGTTTGAAAATTATTTCTCCTAATACTCAAATTTTTTTGATGTAAAAGTAAAAAAAATACTTTGTTAAATAATACTCAGAATACGATATCAAATGCAAACAAAAAGAAAAGATAAAAGTGGTCATAGGCATGGTCGTATCTATGTTACTTAAGGTATGTTTAAATATTTGTGCACCCCCAACAACAATAGAAGGACACAAAAAAAAAGAAAAATGTAATAAGACTGAAATGTAATTATTAATTGTGTTTCACAAATGAAATTCATTTTGTTATACTGAAAGAAATTTGGTTTACCATAGGATAATTAGCTCCTTGAGGGGAAGGTGACTTGGCGCCCGTGTGCCTCACAGGGCTGGATGAAGGGTGTTTCGAGAAATATTCCCGAATATTCTTGTCTGATGAGTTATGCCTTTGTTTTCCACCACCTCCCCCGCCTCCACCTACACCTTCTTCTCCTGGAAATCAATGTCACATTTAGTTACTATATTGTTTGCAAATTGAAATTATAATTTTTTAAGTCTATTGTTTAAAAGTTGGTCTGAAAAGGACCTATCCTTTAAAACAATAACATAATGGAATTTATCTCCATGTTATTTTTTTAGTTTCATAGTTATCCTTAGTATACAAATACCAGTAAGTACATCCCCTCCTTTTGACCATATTTGTCTATCATAAAAATTAAACTAAATTATTTTATTATTGAGTTGAGTTTAGAGTATTTAAAAAACTTATTTTTTTCTATTCAAGCACTTTTTAATTTTTTTGTAAATGAAAACTTACTAGCTTCAAGCTGAAATATGAATTCTAAGTAGTTAAGTGAATCTTAAACAAATGGGTAGTTAACAAAGTTGAGAAGGTCATCAAATTAGTTTCATCAAAGGATTTTAATGAAACTAATTTAAATTTGTAGTATGTACTAAAACTTTTAAATGGAAATATCTCTAAAAGGATATCCATGGAAAAATTATTTTTTACAGATGTTTCTAATGGTCTCAAATAATTACGAATAAAAACAATTGAGCCTACACTATTCATGAATATGTTTGTTTATATCTTCATAGGTTTGTACCCAACCTGTTTCAATTCTACCAACCTTTCCCATAACCTTGTACTGACCCCCATGTTCCTATTTAGTCCGCCTTCCTCATAAGTTTTTTCACATTTAAAAGCATTTACATAATATTGCTATAGTAATTACAACATACATTAGGCGCGTTCCTTCTGAGCGGCATTGCAATTTAATATCAAAATCTCATTTTAGCACAAAATATCCGCTCCCTCTAAGTTAAAATCATTTTTCTCAAAGGATTCGCTTTCACATTTGACAGCGCTGTCAAAAAGTAGATTAAAATACCCACCTCATGAAATGGGAAACTGCCTAAACGAAACGCTAAGTCAACATTGGCTTATGCTACCAAAAGCTAATGAAAAGCAAACCGCTAATAATTCTGCTTCGCTTCGACGCGAACGCGCCTATTGTCATCTCTTTGGGTAAAAATTATTAAAATTATAAGAATGTTCCTAAACGTAAGATGTTACATATTCCTTATTACTAGGCATTTTCATAGTAAAATTCAATAACAACCTTTTCGTTTCCTCTTCCTCTCTGGCATAGTTATTGTTGGTGTGCCACCACTGGGAGGCACCAGGACTACACCAGGGCCTGTAGCGGTACCTCTCATGACACCAGTTTTCTCAGGAGTCAATGTGTCAACTTCCTTATCACTATGGGATGACCCTGAAATTTAATTGTTTTATATTAAATTTTGTTTAATTTAACGCATTTTTTATAATTTTATGAGAATATTGTGAACTTTTTATATATTGTAATGGAATGGATGTAAATATTTCTCAATTGTCTATACAATATATTCATATAATTTTTATTTATTAGCAATATATTAAAGAAATAGCTGGAAGAGTTAACAAAAATCAGACAAAATGTGTACATATTCAAACATGTTAAATACATATGTATATAGTCCTGTCGGCAGGGCTATTCTATTTATCTGTATGAGGTTACAGCAGCGACTCGGCGCGGTACGGGAGGGCGTGAGTTTGCGTTAGCGGCCATCTTGGAAAATGCGTTGTGTCATATATGTCTTATTTTTAACACTTCAGTGTTCCTTAAATATAGTTTCAGTAAAATCAATATAACGTAAAAAAAACTGTCGTATTTGGCGCGTCTGAAAAACCGTTTAGGATATATGCGACAAAACGCGTTTTCTTAGATAGCCACTAACGCATCCATTTCATGGAGCACCAACAAAAAGTTATACTCAGCATAAAACACCTTAACACATGAAATTAAATCGCTACTGTATCATATAGCGATCATATTTTACAGCAGCTATTTTGTCCCTGCCAATGAGATTAAGCATCATAAATTAAGTAGTTTCATATCATAATGTATGTAATGTTCTTAATAAATTTAAATGAAACTTAGAAAATTTTACAAGTCAGTAAAAAAGCAATCAAATTATCCTTGTTCTTGTGAAAACCTTTGACCAGCTTCTAACATTATCTTATTTCTTTAAAATAAACAAAAAAGAAATCACTAAGCAGGCAAGCTGTTAAATTAAAAATACTGTCCTGAAAATGCCTAATAATTAAAAAAAAAAACATTTTTTTTAAATATTGCTAAAGAAAATAACACCTGGACAGAAACAAATGGCAGATACAGAAAAAGGCATACACCAAAATCATAAAAACTGCATGGGTGGATGTTAATCGCTTCAAAAGCTCTTCTAGCACATCTGAATCACAGGCTAATTTATTAGTATTTAAGAGTCTATCCTACTATTAGAACTAAAACTGTATCAACCAAAAAACCTTAATAACCAATTTAAAAGTGAAATTGCTCATTTTCAAGAATAAAAATACATAAATCAATCAAGCTGAATTGTGAGGGTATGATATGACTTAACTTCATACTTAAAACTTACATGACACACACATTCAGTACATAAGTGTCTATTACAGAACCACATTTTATTTTTAAGGGTGCGGTATAGGCTAGACCGCGAAAATACGCCGTTTTTGTGCAAATTTTGTGGCTAAACTATAACATCTAAAGGATTGAAAAAAATATATGTTATAAAACTTGCTTTTGTCTAGTGCGTTACCTTACTGAGTGATTTTCATTTATTGTATTTAATGCAATAAAAAATCCGGAAGTGACCATTGTTTAAACACTTGTGCATATTTTTAAAGCGTGTTTTGCATTTGTTTGTAATGAAAGTTGGTTAAATAATTAGAATAGCTTATTGTCTAGTGCCTGGACTCTAAGTTGTAGCAAAAACTCAATAAATGTGACTGCAAAATCGTAATAACGCTAAATTCCATACAAAAAATTAAAAGTTTCAAGGCGTCATTACGGTATAAATTACTTAAGAAGTAAATAACATATATATCTCATAGTAATGTATATGAAATTATCTAATGATTCATAGTGCATTTACATACACAACGTTAGAATTACAGAAATTAGCTTTCTGGCCTATATCGCCCTCTTAATGGATTTTCAAAGTTCATAGGTTTAAACTATTTATAAGACCATTGCAATTATTATCTGTAAATAAGTACTATAAATGTATTCTTCATGATAGAATTTGATTATTCCGAGAGATGTATTGGTTAGATAAATTAATTTTGATTTAAAATTCTTTTAATCATAATGTGTTTCCGTATAAATAAACTTGTACATTACTTGTTATTATTTTTTTTTACATAATTTGTTACATAGTATTAACTTCATCATGTATGCATACAATTTACAAAGTTTTGTATCAGGGATGACGTTAAGCTATTGCTATGAAAAGATTATTGTAGCTTTTAAAAATATAGATAAAGCCACATTAAATATAAATATTTTTATATTACCGACTTCAAAATTTAAAGAACAAAGTTAGTTCAGTCTTTTAAATATTTTTTTTTTTAATTGTGAGATTTAGATATCTATTTTTTTAAATTAACCATTGTTTTGTTGATCATTATAAAATTTTATACACACTTCCTTTCTACATCTATTTAAACAACATTTAGAAAGAAAATTGATAAAATGAAAAAGTTTGGTAGCTAATTAATAATGGCATTGCTTACAGTTGCACCAATTTTTTTTAATACTGATATAATAATACCAAGATTGGTATTGTTTTCAATTATTAGCCCCCAGATTAGTCAATTGTACTGACATATCCAAAATAGGATTCATACTCAATTTATCTCGCGCAAGGAATCTGAGAACTTAAAAATTTACTAGTCTCAAAAAAAAAGATAACTTTTGTAAGCACTTTACCAGAGAGTAATTTACCTAGTCAAGTGCATTCAATTTCTCTATCAGTATTGTACAAATGAAAGGATTATTTAATAGGTTACCTTTAAAGTCATTGACATAGGTAGTTTCATTATGGTTCTAGGGGGCACTAAGATTTTTAACTTGTTAAGGGGTTGAATACTCAAGGAGGTAGAAATCCCAGTGAAGGTTGAAACACTGATCTCGGGGACTTTAAACTTTAGGAACAGGGCCTTAAGGGAGACTTTCTTTTAATTTCTGCCAATTTATGCATTTCATTTGTGTGTTAGGGGATGCTTCTTTATTGTTTAAGACATTTTTTATGCAAAAATAGCTTGTGCCCAATAAGTAAATATTTACCAAGTTTGTTGTTGAGAAAGTTTATTTGAGGCAGCAGAAAATATGTTCACAATTCACAGAATTCGGCAATTCTGAGTGTGAAAATATTCAGTAATGTAAAGGTTAACATTTCTTACGCATTATAAAGTCTATGACAAAAAACAAACATTGTATGGTGCATTACCGTGCCAGTCACAATTAGTTAAATATATTTTGAATTAATAAAAAGGATCAATGGTTTAGCTATTCTGTAATTTTTATCAAGATTGACCGTGGCCGTAATGTAGTCAATTCTTTTGATTAGGGCGACTGTCTATCCCAATGACCTACTAACTGAACACTCAGACATTTCAACAGAAAAGACTCACATTTTGATAAGTTCAGTAGGCTGAAGTTGCTCATGACAGGTCTATTTTTTCAAGAGTGTGATGCATTCTTGAAAGTATTGGTTTTGTATCTCCAGAAAAACTGCAATATCTTTAATTTTCTTAGTCGGCATTGTGACGTCACAATCCTTAATTCGATCGCAGTTATCCACAAGTTCAGCATCGGAATGCAAAAGTACAGGTTAGCCAAGATAGGCAAACGTAAACACTCGGGTCACTAAATCACATCACCAGTTTACACTGCACATAGCACATCACATTTACCTGTGCTCATATTGGAATCTTGATTATGAAGTGGCTGCCCCGTGTTGACAGCAGTTTGTGGTGCCATCTGAATTTGAGAACCAGCTGACATCTGTAAAGAAAGATGGCGTCCTTTACATTTGACTCGCCCAATTACACGTTATGTTAATCACTGTCACACTGATTTAACTCCGCCGTAAACTCACAAATTATGTGATAAGTAAAGCTTGCAGTTTTATTATGTAAAAACAACAATTTAAAATATCAAATAACCTATGTAAATGCTTTGACAACTCGATCTGTAAAACGCACAAAAACAAGCCGCGGCCGACAACGACAACCTAAAGGGTGCGTTCAGAATCTGCAACTCATAGAGGAAACAAATACAACGTAAACTGAACTCGCGCTAATCTATAGCTGCAGATTAATTTATTCCACAATAGTTCTTGAACTTTAACCACATTTTACATAAAGCCCAGGATGCAAAAATTACCAATAGGAATTTTGTTACTCTATCTTTAAAAGGCCATTCAAGGGCATGATTTTTTAGCGATTGCATAGCGTTTCATGCTGTCTCGTACTATTTTGTTGACAAATGTATTTACTATCCTGCTATCACTATCACACGATCGCCAAATTTGGTAAATTTGCGTATTTTGCATAAAAAAACAGACCCTATATTCTACTATAAACAAGGCCCAGACCAAATTCCACCCGTGCGTAAGGCGCAATTTTGAATTTGAGGGGAAAATTTTTTAAGGTTTCGTAGTTAACAAGGAATATGTGTATATAGTTTTGCATTGTCCGTCCGCTTGTCTGTCCGCGGCTTAGATCAGAGACCATTAGTTCTAGAAAGCTGTATTTTGGCATGTATATACATATTAATTAGGCCGACAAAGTGGTTAAATATAATAAGAAAAAAAAATTTTTAGGGTACGTTCCCCTACACGTAAAGTGGGTATATATTTTTTTTTCGTCTACCCAATAGTGTGGGGTGTCGTTGGATTGCTCGTTTACAAGTATTAAGGGTGTGCAAAAACAAATTTTTGATTAAGCGATGCTTTTGCGGAATATTAAGCTTTGAAGTTTGTTAGAGACCAGTGTCTCTCCCACTACCAAATGGCTGTTCTTGGGTGTGTGGTAAAAATTATGGGTATAGCATATATAACGAAATTTAAAGAAAAACTATCACAGGTAAGTAGGCTTTACAACTTTATGAGTAAAAGTCGACCAACTTAAAAATGTAATCGGATAAGTAAAAATTTCGTACTAATTCAATCAAGACTCTTAGATGAAGTTGGTACTTGCGTAAAACAGGTATTAAATATAACTTTATAAACCATGTAATATTACAGAAAAATAAAATTATAACATTCTGAATGTTAGAATCTAGTATTACTAAATTGATAACAATATTTACGTTCGAATTCAGTCGCGGCGCATGGTTATAATAAAAAACTTATAATATAGTTGCTCTATCCTAAATACAGTAAAACATTTATCTTGCAGTAATCATAGTGTGAGTAAGTTCTAAAGTATAACAACAAATAATAAAAACCGGCCAAGTGTGAGACGCGCCCGAGCCATTTACCATCGTAAATCGCAGTTACAGCGCCATCTAATTATAATTATGCGAAACAGTAACATATTTGATTGCTGAAAACGATATTCAAAGTAACGCTACATCGGGCTTGGTCAGTAATTAGATGGGTGACCGGCACACTTTTTGTTTTTGTTTGTAAATTACGTAAAAGGTACGGAACATTCGGTTTTTGTTTAATAACTCGGTTGTCTTGAAGTTTTCTGTAAAAAAAAACCGAGGGTTCCGTACAAACTTATTGTTGTATGTAGATAGTTCTTCCATCATGAGAACAAGTCTTTCAGGTTTATGCTTTTTTTATCAGTTTTTGGATTTTTTCTGTATTTATGATGTCTTCAAGGTCAAGGTCTTGCTTCGTGTCAAATTTTATGATTGTAGGAAAACGGAAAGTACCCCATAATTTTTGATTTATAAGTGTGCAAAATTTAAAAATGGCCGTTTTTCGGCCGTATTTATTATTGCGTTGACTTACAATTTGATATCAAGTATCTGGAAACCCGAGGTTGGCTCGTTTTTTTTAACAACGTCATCTATTGTCAAGTACCTTAAGTGTTGCTGTGTCGGTAAAAATAATAGTATTACTACTCGACATTAGATGTGAGGAAGAATTATATTTATCAGTTTATCATTGCCTGAAAACACAGATAAAACGACGTTTTCTAAAAATGAAACCCAGCTAAATCGATTTATGGACCCCGAAACCCCCTGCATAGTAAATTTCTCTACCTTCTCTACCTCGATGCATTAAGTCCAGCGCTTCTCCAATGCCGCAACGCCAGTTTGATAAAATGTTTTCTCCAACATTTGATGAAAATCTCTGGCCACCTAACCATTTCTTCAGGTTTGGGAATAGGTGGAAGTCGCATGGGGCCTGATCTGGGGAATAAGGTGGATGCCGTAGCAATTCGAACCGAAATTCATGGAGTTTGTCGACTGCAACCATCGACGCGTGCACAGGTGCGTTGTCATTGTGGAACAAAACTTTTCTCTTGGCCAAATAAGGTCGATTTTTCCGGATTCACTTAAATTTTGCAGCAAGCTTGTGTAGTACTCTCCATTTTTTTTTTTTTCCTTTTTGCAGATAATCTACTAAAATAATCCCTCGATCATCCCAAAAAACAGTCGCCATTACTTTGCCGGCCGAAAAAACCGTTTTATGCTTTCTTCGGTGCAGGTTTTCCGCTCTCAGTCCACTGCTTAGATTGCTCTTTTGTTTCAGGAGTATAATGATGTATCCAGGTTACATCTACTGTAACATAACGCCGCAAAAACTCGGAATGATCTCGGTTAAAAAACGCCAAACACTCCAATAAAACGTCCACTCGACGTTGTTTTTGGTCAACAGTGAGCAACGCGGGACCTATCGCGCGCAAAGCTGTTTCATTCCTAAATGTTAGTGCAAAATATTAAAAACTCGTTCAGATGAAATGCTCACCATCTCTGCTATCTCTCGCAACTTCAAACGCCGATCGTTCAATACAATGTTGTGATTTTTTTTTTATCATTTCCGGATTCGTGACTTCATTTGGACGGCCAGACCCAAGTTTAAAATCAGTTACCCAGGTGTAACTTGTACTCAATGAAGGAGCAGAAAGATCTTATACACTGTCTAGCTTGGCTTTAATCTGGGTTGCTGTTTTCTCCTTTAAAACGTCAAACTTTATGACCGCACGAATTTCGCTTCTTTCCATTCCGAAAATTATGAATATTCACAACAGAGAAAGTTCTAGGTCCTCTCATACAAATTCCATCAGTTCAATTTAATCCAAATTTGGCGTTCTATTTTCGAAAAGATGCCAGAATATAATGAAATTATTTCTTTTGCGTATCTTTTTTTCAGTTCGTCGTTTCGGCCAATAATCACAGCCCTGGTATGTACAAGTATTGTTCGTTTAAAGGTATTAGATTTCAACTTTGATTTTTTCACGCGTTCCTGAGAAAAAGGATCTTGACTGACAGACAGACACACAGATAGACGGGATACAAAATGATCCTGTAAAGATTCCCGCGCAGGTTCTAAAGGTGGTTATGGGTTCCAATCTATGGAGAGTTTTTAGGTTTAGGGGGTTTAGCCCATGGCATCCACGTCTCTCGCAGGCAAATTTGCATTTGTTCGTCTTGGTTGCGCCGAGGTTCGAGGAAAAGGTAAGAAAGACCAAAATTGTAGAGAATTTAATTACATTCAACTTTGTATATGTAAATTTATTTCCTCAGGAAAAATTGTTATAAGGAAAGTGGCAAATAATCAAATTTAAAGCAACTTGAGTTCTTACTAAATAAAAAGTTCAAAATAGCCGAGTTATTTAGCAAAAACTGATTTTCCTGAAATCAGAATTTGACTATAAATTACCTACCTTTTTTTTTTAATTTTTTTTATTTTATACCACTAAGGTGGCAAACAAGCCTACGGTCCGCCTGATGGTAAGCGGTCACCGTAGCCTATGGACGCTTGCAACACTAGGGGCATCACTCGCGCGTTGCCGACCCTTCAGAAATCTAATAACTTCTTTTTTGAAGAACCCCATACTGTAGTCCTTAGAGAAAACCTTGGCAGGGAGCTCATTCCACAACCCAAGGGTTCGCGGGAGGAAGTTTCTCTGAAACCGCACTGTACGCGACCATTTTGGTTCCAAAGTGTGAGAATGAATTCCCTGTCGATGGCGAGCGGTGCGATGGTAGAAAGTAGCCGTGGGCATCATTTCGAACAATTCCTCAGAACACAATCCATTGTACAAGCGGTAGAACACACACAGGGAGGCAAAGTCTCTCCTCAGACTTAAAGGTTTCATCTATAAAATTCCTGTAGCGAATTGTTTTCGGAAGTCGAGTGGTGTGGTGGGCCGCAATGGACGTAACACAACAAGCAATTTCCGGTATGGTGTGTATGACATAATATGATGAAAACTGAGTTTTTTTTTCACTGTTGTCTTTGCGCGAAGTTTTTTTATACCACTAAGGCAGCAAACCAGCTTACGGTGCGCCTGGTGATCAGCGATCACCTTAACCCATTTAAAGTTGCTGACCTTTTAAAAATCGAATTACTTCTTTTTTAAGAACCCCATACAGTATCATACAGTCCTTAGAGAAAACACGGGAGCTCATTTCACAACTTAGGCGTTCGCGGGAAGAAGTTCCTCTGAAATCGCACTGAGTGGGCTTCTCACGGTAGACGCACGGATCCAAGTGGTCCAATTTTCAATGGTTGTGTAGCATAGTTACGGCAAAATCCTCGTGAGGCTAGACGTCCGGACTTATACGGCAATTATGCTTGTTAACATAGCCATTTAACTAAAAATCAGCTTCGTCGTTAAAAAGGTCGTTTTGATGACGACCACTCATTTTGATAGAAACGACCACAGGCTGCCAACATCGACCCGCACCAATTGAAAAACCCTTTATAAATGGATGTTTCCTGAGGAAAGGTGCGAAATGAGGCCCATGGCTAATTTCTGCTATCGCACCGCTCGCTATCGGCAGGGAATTCATCCTCACACTTTAGAACCTAAATAGTTGCGTACAGTGAGGTTTTAGAGAAACTTCCTCCCGTGAACGCTTAAGTTGTGGAATGAGCTCCCTGCCAAGGACTACAGTATGGAGTTCTTCAAGAAAGAAGTTATTAGATTTCTGAAGGGTCGGCAACGCGTAAGTGATACCCCTGGTGTTGCAAGCGTCCATAGGCTACGGTGTCGGCTTACCATCAGGCGGACCGTAAGCTTGTTTGCCACCTTAGTGGTATTAAAAAAAAAAAAAAAAAAAAAAACGAGTTGCACTCCGGGAGTGCCGGCAGAAGTGAAAACCTTTACACACGATTCGCGCTTAACACTCAAATATGTCACAAGACATGTCTTTGACATTGTCAAGAAATAATAATGTTTGTTTATTTACTTTTTTGACGTAGTATATTTGACATCGCAATCTGTCATAGAATTAAAATTCCATATCCAACCTCCCTGTACTACTCATAATCGCGAATACTAAAATAAAAATTTTAATAGGCGTGGCATTACGGTTTCCGTCTTACGAATTTCCACGATTAGGACACGTGACCTGACGCGAGTTTATCATTTTTTACCCATACCAAAAAAAGTGCACAACGCCGCTAAAGTAGTTTTCACTTCAAAAAAAAAAATATATAGATAAAGTAGCGCATATCACAAATTAAAAGAACTACAGAAGTTGTAAAACTACAGAAAACTAAAGAAGAAGACACAATAATAAAGAAATACATATGACGAGTCTAAATTGCGTAAATATTATTTGTAAAACAAAAACTTGTCGAATAAGCTTATAACACAATTCAAGACTACCTTGATGATAAAAATGGATGGAATAAATATTTTTTTGTTCACATGAAAAACGACCGTGGTTTAATAGGCCTTGCAGAGAAGCTAAAATTCTTAAGCAAACTGCGTATGAGGCTTGGACCACGGCTCGTAATAATAAGTATCCGAATATTTCTGAGTTAAAACGCAAATTAAATGCTGCCTCGAGGTTCAGTAAGAAAGCAACTGCCAGAGCAAAATTCCAATTCATCGGCAAAATAGGTGGGCGACTTGCGAGCTATCCTTCTGGGAGTCGTGCTTTCTGGTCGCTTGCTAAAGCTGCCGAGGGGAACTTCTGCCAGACGTCATTACCACCACTGCGAAAGACCGATGGTGACTTGGCCCACAGTGCAAAAGAGAAAGCCGATCTGTTGGGCAGTCTCTTTGCCTCTAACTCGAATGTGAACGACGAAGGCGCTGTACCACCTACTTTTCCGTGGTGCGGTAAGACCATGCCAGAAATCTCTATAACACAGCGCGAGGTCCGGCGGGCGTTGCTTTCCCTAGACGTTCATAAGTCGAGTGGGCCAGACGGCATACCAGCAGTGGTGCTTAAGCAGTGTGCTCCTGAGTTATGTCCTGTACTCACGCGCCTCTTCACGCTTTCCTACCACACTAGGCAATTTCCGTCTTCATGGAAGACTGCAAATGTGCACCCGGTGCCCAAAAAGGGCGATAGATCAGATCCATCGAATTACAGGCCTATCGCTATAACCTCTCTCCTCTCCAAGGTGATGGAGCGTGTGATCAACACACAGCTTTTGAGATACCTAGAAAAACACGACCTGATCAGTGACCGTCAATATGGCTTTCGCCACGGTCGCTCAACTGGTGACCTTCTAGTGTATCTCACACACCGATGGGCACTAGCCATTGAGAGTCAGGGGGAGGCATTGGCATGTAGCCTAGACATAGCGAAGGCGTTCGATCGGGTCTGGCACCGGGGTCTTCTATCGAAGTTGCCTTCTTACGGAGTGCCCGAGGGTTTGTGCAAATGGGTGGCTAGCTTTTTGTCCGGCAGAAGCATACGAGCCGTAGTTGACGGTAGTTGCTCTGATAGCATGGACATTAATGCTGGTGTCCCGCAAGGCTCTGTGCTGTCTCCTACGCTGTTTCTACTGCACATCAATGATATGTTGGACATCAACAACATACATTGCTATGCAGATGACAGTACTGGAGACGCTTATTACACGGGCCGTGCAAGCATCCCACGTTCGGTTGTGGAGGAAAAGCGTGAAGAACTTGTGTCTCAAATCGAGATCGGTCTGTCCAAGGTCTCTGACTGGGGGCGGGAAAACTTGGTCCGATTCAACCCTTCAAAGACACAAGTCTGCGCGTTCACCGCTAAGAAAACCCCATTCACTGTAGTCCCACAATTCCAGAACACTCCCCTCTCCATCTCCAAGAGCATTGGGATCCTTGGCGTTGACATCTCCAGCGATGTTCAGTTCCGAGATCATTTGCTAGACAAGGTAAAGCTGGCGTCCAAAAAACTTGGTGTACTCAACAGAGCGAAGCAGTACTTCACGTCGGGGCAAAGGTTGCTTCTTTACAAGTCGCAAGTCCGGCCTCATATGGAGTACTGCTGCTATCTCTGGGCGGGTGCACCCGGATACCAGCTTGGCCCTTTTGACTCGGTTCAACGACGGGCTGTGAGAATTGTCGACGATCCCAAACTCACTTGCGGTACCGAGCCCTTAAGTCTGAGGAGAGACTTTGCCTCCCTGTGTGTGTTCTACCGTTTGTACATTGGATTGTTCTGAGGAATTGTTCGAAATGATGCCCACGGCTACTTTCTACCATCGCACCGCTCGCCATCGACAGGGAATTCATTCTCACACTTTGGAACCAAAATGGTCGCGTACAGTGCGGTTTCAGAGAAACTTCCTCCCGCGAACCCTTGGGTTGTGGAATGAGCTCCCTGCCAAGGTTTTCTCTAAGGACTACAGTATGGGGTTCTTCAAAAAAGAAGTTATTAGATTTCTGAAGGGTCGGCAACGCGCGAGTGATGCCCCTAGTGTTGCAAGCGTTCATAGGCTACGGTGACCGCTTACCATCAGGCGGACCGTAGGCTTGTTTGTCACCTTAATGGTATATAAAAAAAAAAAAAAATTATAGTTTATTGACTTTAAAAAAAGTGATCTGACATCCTATTTTTGAGAAATAAAGCATTAAAATTTGAAAAAAAGAAAAAAGCTGGAGTACCTCAAGGATCTGGACTTCGACCACTTCTATATATAACATATTACATTATTATTTATTACATGTATTCTTACACAACTATCGTTTATGGTGAGTGCGATTATGCAACATTAAAACAAACGCTGCCATTTCTTCCGCGTTGTTGCTTTTTCACCAGTGTTTTAGTTTTACCTTATTATTGTTGTGTGTAATTTCCATCTGTCACAACAGTAATCGACAGACTTCATATATAAGTTATTTTACAGATTTTTTACGAATTACGTGATAATATGGCATATATGTATAATTATAACCAAAGAAGTACTTAATGATAATATGGTGTGATAGTACGAAAAAAACACTTAGTACACGAGTGCCTACGATTTGTACGATTCGCACTTGGCCGGTTTTTATTAACTGAGCCAAAAAATCAAAAATACTTTGCTTGGCGAGTAGGGGTAAACAAATAGCACGCACGGCTATCGTTGAACACGTAGCTTAAATTACGAATCGGCCAATGATTTGTCTGCGCAATGGTTATTGTCGCGTCTATTTTTAGCGCACCTAGCACTAGTACCTAACTGAGGAATGGAAAGTTGGCGAGCTGGCAACACGTGACGGCAACGGAACGGATGGGTTCCCAGCGACACACCGCGCACCGTATCGCTAGTCACCGTTCTACCGAATCATTCTAAGCAAACAATCACAACGCCTAGTAATCCTATCAAATTAAAATGTTTCACGAATCGATAATGATACTTGCTTATAATTCACGCATTTGACGCGAGGATCATTATTTGGTTTAAGTTTTTTTTAAGCAAACAGAATTACAAATAAAAGTTTATCGTAATCGAAAACACAACAAAATTAGTAAGGTAAAGTACAAGTACAATTAACTATAGGCAGAAATACGATAACAAAGCTTCATCGGCGTAGGCAAAGCCTCCAACGAGCTAAACTTACCAACACTATTCTACCAATTTATAATTGACCCCCTTGTGAGTTGCTAAGTTTTTTTTTTTTATACCACTAAGGTAGCGAACAAGCTTACGGTCCGCCTGATGGTAAGCGGTCACCGTAGCCTATGGACGCTTGCAACACAGTGGTATCACTTGGCCGACCTTTCAGAAATCCAATAACTTCTTTCTTGAAGAACTCCATACTGTAGTCCTTAGAGAAAACCTTGGCAGGGAGTTCATTCTACAACCCAACCGTTCACGGTAGGAAGTTTCTCTAAAACCGCACTGTACGCGACCATTTCGGTTCAAAAGTGTGAGAATGAATTCCCTGCCGATGGCGAGCGGTGCGATGGCAGAAAGTAGCCGTGGGCAGCATTTCGAACAATTCCTCAGAACACATCCCATTATACAACCGGTAGAACACACACAGGCAGGCAAAGTCTCTCCTCGGAATTAAGGGTTCGATACGGTGTGTGAGTTTGGGATCGTCGACGATTCTAACAGCCTGTTGGCGACGGACCACACGAAATACCTAAATAGATTTAGCGTATAAGGACAAAAATGTAAAAAAGTTAAAATAAGGATTTTTTAACAAATAAAGTCGTATTGACACAAAAGGGTAACGCTAAAACGATACGTAAAATAATTTGATAGTAATTTGTAAGGTTTGTAAGTTATATGATAAATAAATATACTATAAGTAGTAACGTTGTAAGTGACGAAAAATAAAGTCACAACAACTAGGTTAGAAGTATGTCGTTGCAATGTAAGATAGAGTATGTAAGGTTTGCTCAACTATGTACATTTCAAGTAAAAAGGTTAAGTAAAATATATCAGGAATTACGTAGAAATAACTTAAGGAAGCGCATGTATTTTAGGATCGTAAATAATATCTCGTGTAAACTAAGTAACTATAGGTAATGTCAGTAAGGATTTAATATGTAGGATTGTCAAGAAATAAAAGATACGATGTAGAATAGTAGCTTAGGCAAAATTTATAAGATAAATAACATGTAGTGTTTTTATATGTAAGATATGTACTCAAGCAGAGTTGAGCTAAAAATAAGTAGTGTAAATTGTAATTGAAAGTAAATTCTTAATAATTGTATAACGTAAAGAAATATCGATAGTTAAAATTTAGTTAAAATCTATCAGTGTAAAATTTGTATGAAAAGTAAGAGCGTGATTTTTAAAAAAATAAGCAATACGTTGAAGATTACGCTCATAACCCTTTGCTTAGTTCAACAAACTCCCGCGCACTTTGCCGTGGAGCTACTAGGCCGGGCGTGAATTTTGAAAATATTAGCAATACGCTTGCGAGACGCCCTTTACATTTTTGGCTCTTAAAGCCACATTTTTTAAGTTATCTGTATAAAACCTTTTGCATAATGTTTGTAAAATTAATATCTATCTGTAGGAAGTAATTGTAATGTAGAGAAAAATCATTTTTATATTTTAAACCAACGAAACATGTATCTCCATACAAACTAGTTGTAGACAAAGACAGCAAGCATTGTAAGAGTAGTCTAGCTATAGTTTACAACTGTAACGGTGATTTTATGGCCTGCCGCTTTTTCGAAATGGTTTAAAACTCGACCGATCCGGCAGTCGTCGTCCAACTGTACAACTTTCAGTTGCCAGATCCTCTCGTGCTCATCATACGAGACTATTTGTCGAATCGTAGCTTTCGCTACAAAGTTAAAGGCACTCTCTCTTCCCCCCGTCCCATAGAAGCAGGAGTCCCGAAAGGGTTCGTGCTCACCCCCATCCTGTACCTTCTGTACACTAACGACATCCCTAAAACGATAGGTACCCAATTAGCCCTCTTTGCGGACGATACCGCTGTCTATACCACCGATAGGCAAGTGAGTCGAATCACTAAGAGACTCCAACCCGCTATCACCGCCCTAGGCGAATGGTTTCGGAAATGGAGAATCGAGGTGAATCCCGACAAAAGCTCTGCCGTCCTCTTTACCGTAGGCTGCCCTCAGCGGCCACCTCCCCTCTCTCTCTTCGGTCGTGCCATTCCCTGGCAAAAAAAGCCCAAATATCTCGGTGTGACCATGGATAGTCGTTTGAACTTCCACGCTCACACCAAAATAGTCAGAGACCGAGCCGCTTTTGTCCTCGGTCGTCTTTATCCCATGATAGGCAAGTACAGTTAGATGTCGCTTAGAAATAAGCTAAATCTTTACACAACTTGCATCCGCCCCATACTAGCTTATGCTAGCGTAGTCTTTGCGTTATCCAAGCGCAATCTCCACAAACTACAGACCCTCCAAAACCGCTTTCTCAGAGCGGCCTTTGGGGCCTCTTGGTACGTTCGCAATGCGGACCTACACAGAGACTTCGAACTCTCCACGATTCCCCAATATTTGTTGTCGTAGCTTCGTTTTAGCAACCGAGGAAGCTAGTCTACGCCCGTCGCCGCTGTGCGTGTTCGTAACACAGCCCTCGTTGAACCGAGTCAAAAGGGCCAAGCTGGTATCCGAGTGCAAACGCCCAGAGATGGCAGCAGTACTCCATATGGGGCCGAACTTGCGACTTGTAAAGTAACAACCTTTGCCCCGACGTGAAGTACTGCTTCGCTCTGTTGAGTACACCAAGTTTTTTGGACGCCAGCTTTACCTTATCTTGTAAATGATCTCGGAACTGAACATCGCTGGAGATGTCGACACCAAGGATCCCAATGCTCTTGGAGATGGAGAGGGGAGCGTTTTGAAATCCTGGGACCACAGTGAATGGGCCTAACTAAGCGCTGAACGCACAGACTTGTGGCTTTGTAGGGTTGAATCGGACCCAGTTTTCCCGTTCCCAGTCAGAGGCCTTGGATAGAGTGGTCTCGATTCGAGATACAAATTCTTCGCGGTTTTTCTCCACAACGGAACGAGGGATGTTTGCACGACCCGTGTTATAGGCGTGTACAGATATCTCTTCCACCATGAGACCTAGTCTACTAGGTCAACGGGAAGTACCAAATAGTTTTGATTTATTTTGTCACAATATGCGATAAAAATGACCGTATTTTGGGCATATTTTTTTTTCACATTGCCTGAGAAGCTTGATTTTTTTAAACATTAAGTGCTCCCTGACTTTACTATTTGATATGAATTAAAAAAAAATCCCTGACTTTTCCCTGATTTCCAGAGCTCAAAATCCAGAATTTCCCTGACTTTTAGCGTTGAATACCCATGCTGTTCCACGATTAAATGGAAATTTAAATTGTACAATAAAGTCAATTTTTCACATTCTTTAAATGTTTGTTTTATTTAAACTGTCACAACTTAAACATATAGTCAATTTATTACATACTTTTAAAGTTTGTAACTGTAAAGTTTAAAACTGTCACAACTTTAACATAAGGTAAAGTAAGTAAACATTTAAATATAAATCACATGAGCACTTACCAAACTTTGACATCATTGAGGCAATCTCGTCATCTAAGGCGCTAAGCTGCACCGTTTTTTCAGACGCAAATTTGTCGCTTTTTGCTTTTTTTTTTTTTTTTAGCAAGGGTTTGCCAGGAGCCATCGTCCTCTTCTCAGCGGCCTTTAATTTTTCTTCCCGCTTCTCCTGACTCTATTTCTTAAGCTCTTCTTTCTGATTTCTTCGCGCTAAGCAAAACGCGGAGATGAGCTTTTTAGAAACTTCAAACGAGTGAACTCCACCGGCGATCTTGACAGCGTCATAGACGTGGCGTTGTGCCACAAGAGACCTCGCAAGCTGATTCTCCACAATAAGATTTTTGTTAATGGAAAAACCCATTTCAACAAATGACTGAGAATGAGAATTCTTTGCAGGAATAGGTATAAAGTACTATACGACTCTTGGCCTTCCAATTGAGATCTCCAAAAGTGATCAATTCTCTGGTCAGTTCTTGAATACTTAGCGCAGTCCGATTTGAAATTGGCTTTTGATGTAACCATTTTGAACTCTTTTTCAATTTGGTCATTGTTTTGTGCTGGCAGCCAATTATTGGCGATGAACGATTGAAGAGCTTTGCCTACCCTATTTTTGGCCACTGTTACATTCGTGAACATAAGAGCAGGATCACAAAGAGTAACTTATTTTACAATCCAATACTTTAGACTAACTGTAGACTCATCACTAGAATTTGGCACATTTTCACTAGAACAGATCTACAATCAGCGCGAAACTTTTTCATTTCATCTGTACTTAAAGTAACCTTTCTTAGCCGAGCTTTAGTGGCATTTCCTAATTTAACTTGGGCCACAGGCGTAAGTTTTGCTCCTTATATAAATCAACATCTGCGACACCGGTAGCTTCATTAAGGACTCTAGGTTGGACAAAGCTTTCCATGATATCTTTGAGAAGTTGAGAAAGATCAGTGTAAAGAAAGGGAATCATAGTTGCACTGCTAGTGCATAGTGATATTCCTTCAAAAAGGGTTTCAGCTGCTCGTCAATGTAAGCAAAAAATGCAAGCCTTGCACACAAAAGCTTGTCTTTCAGCGCGTTGACAACTTCATGATAACTTTTGGAATCTATCTTTATTTTCTCTTCATTGACACCGTCAACAAATTTTAGCGTAGCAACCGCCTCGATTGCTTTGAGAGCGACGGTGTCATTTGCCAACCAACAAACAGCACAGAATTCATCAGGAAATACTGGCTGGATTTCCTCACTAAACCTTACATAGTCCGCTCTGCGGGCTGGGAGGTCTTTAAAAAGATAGAAAACCCCGCGCATAAATTCTTGCAACTTCCATTTAACAGATTTAAATGCCTGCTTGAAACTGTTGTTTGTAGTATGCAATTCGCACGAGAGATTACCATGATTTTTTTTGATATCTAGTCTCTTTTCTTTCTCTTTCATTGCACCAAAATTCACATTATCCATCCATGGAGACTTGTAACATTTTAGTGATGATTAATTCTTTGATGTGTTCTTGGAGTGCCTTGCTCAAATCAGTCGCTTTAGAATGTCCCAAAAATGCAGATAAAAAATAGCGAACCCGGACATCATTCCAAAAGGACACAAACATATACATTTGTAACTTTTTTGATTTTTTGTTTAAGCTATCATCAAAACCAATCACAAAAGCATCGGCCTTTCGAACTGCATTAAGCACTTGCTCAAAAAAGTAGGGGCCTAGGCCAAATGTGATAGAATATCCGATATTAGTGGCGCTGAGCTCCATTTCCTTGGCAATAATACTGTCATGGTACATACGCGAAAACAGCGCGGCCTGACGTCCAGATGCAGCAAGGGATGAAGGATTCTCGGCGGCTTGCAGGCACCACAATATTTCTGCCTCGAGTCGCCCGGCCTACGGGGCCGACCAGAGCCTGCCATATGCTAAGACGCGCACGCCCCCTCGCCGCGACGATGTCATATGTCATACTGTTGTCTTTCCCGTTTTTGGAGATTGTCCCTGACCATAATCCGTTTTCCCTGACTTGTCCATGACTTCCAGTGTCCAATTTTTTTTCCTGACTTCCCTAATTTCTATGACCGGCACGAGCCCTGTACATTTGTGATATAAGACCTTGCTTTGTGTCAAATTTCATGATTCTAGAACAACGGGAAGCACTATAGGTTTCGATTTATTTATGGATAACTTTATACCTAAATATGCGTCAAAATTGGCCGTATCTTTTATAGCGTTGACATACAAGATTGTTTTTTTTTACAACTTTAAGGGACCGAGACCTTAGTATTTGATATTTATTTCAAGTTGATACCTCCACGCGTTCTTAAAGGGTTTTGACAGATAGACAAACTTCTTTTTTAAATGTGTTATAACTACAAATTATCAAAATTCGAATTTTTTGCTATATTTGTGATGTAGGAACTTGTTACATGTCAAATTTCATGATTCTAGGACGTCGGAAAGTACCCTACAGGTTTTGATTTATTTGTGAATAACTGAATACCTAAATATGTGTCAAAATTGGCCGTATTTTTTATTGCGTTGACATAGAATATTAATATTTTTATAGCTTTAAGGAACTGTAGACATTTGTATTTGATATTAATTTCAAGTTTTCACGATTCGACGACAGCGGGAAGTACCCCATAGGTTTTGATTTTTTTGTGAATGCCAAAAGTTGCGACAAAAATGGCCGTTTTTCCGCCGTATTTTTTTACTGAGTTGACTTAGAAGCTTGATTTTTTACAGCTTTAAGGGACTATAGACCTTAGTACTTGATAATAATTTCAACGTGATACCTTTACGCGTTCCTGAGAAAAAGGGTCTTGACAGACAGACAGACGGACAACGAAATGATCCTATAAGAGTTCCTTCTTAACTTTTGAGGAACCCTAAAAATGAGAGGATCATTCGTTTATTTTTTTATTCATTTAATTTGTTACACGGTCAAAATATTGTTTATTGTTTCAAACTATTTTCTTCGTCACAATTTAGACACAGACGGATAGAGAAGTAAAATAGTCGTTTTATTATGAATATTATTTTATAAATTCGGTTATCTTATAAGTATAAGAATAAAGAAATGTAATTTTTTCACACTATCCAGCTACAACCCTTTCGTGGCCTTCAAACGCCATAACCAATTATGAGAATGTTAAGACTGTGATAAGAGCACGACATTTTTATTCGCACGAGACCGCACATCACAATGTCAGCGCATCACGCATGATACAGGCACGCCCTTAAAGTAGCAGCATATAAGCCCCCGCATTGTCTAATGAATTTTACTGTCGGCCATGCTATCACTAATTGAGCATTGGAAAGCATTTAGTTTGGTTACTTAATATTCCCTAAGTCCATTATCCAACAACCAGATTTTTTTAATCAGCACCATTATTCTGCGTAAAAAACTTTCGACTCTCAAAAACTCGCATAAATAATAATTTTATTGTAAAAAAAAAAACTGAAACACACGAACGAACATTTAACTATCAAAACAAATTCTTAAAATATTTGTATTTTTCGCGTCTGACAAAAGGTTTAGGAGATATGCGACAAAACGTGTTTTCCAAGATGGCCGCTAACGCAGACCTCCCGATGACTTTCAGGATCAACTTGTCGATAGGGTAATCACGTGAGCCTCACGTTTTACGGGGGCCATTTTTTTCCTGCCGCCTAAACTTAAGGACGAGGAAACACGACATACGCACACGACAAAGTTTTTCATACCTCAGTTCAATGTATAAAGAGAGAGTTAGGGTAGGTAACCTAAAATTTTTTTCTTAATATTTTATTGCATTATAAAACTGTATTGTGTTTCACATAAAACTCCTCCTTCCTGAAAAATTTCCTCAGAATCGATAGAAAGATGGCCAAAATATGCCAACCAGGGGCAAAAAAAATCATCACTCACATCATAAAACCTCATTTTTACAAAATCATGATCATTTAAATTAAATAATAAAACAACCCCGCCTCCAAAGACCCATTAAAATGTAAAAAATACATTCACTTTGAGTTCATTCAAACGAAGTGTTGAAGTCGAATGCGAATGCCAAAAATTTGCAAAGATACGAGTTATTGATTTTCGGCATTCTACATACGATTTTTGAAGACGGTGTACCACCTTTTTTTTTTGTTAAATCTAACATCTGTTTATCTCAGCTCTTGCGTTAGCATATTTCATGGAACATCACTGACATTAATGACAAATTGTATCTTTCGGCGATGCTTGGCCGATTTAATAAAAGTCGGCATTCAGACTAAAGATTGGGGGAAATTAAGCGAGAAGCGGGCGAAAAAGATGTATTTACATTAACTATATTATTCTACTTAATAGACATTTTAATTCAGTTATGTATGTTACATATGTTAATATAACGTAGGGTACAGTCATGGAAATAAATCTTAACCCATTTAACCAAATATTCAATAAAATATTTAAATATTATTTTTCTTTATAAGTATTTATTATATGCAATCATATATACGCAAAAACAGTTGAGGTGCCTTAAGACAAAAACAACAGCTACAAAAAAATAATTAAAAGTCAACTTTTTAATAATTGCCTACAATATAGGTAAATATCCGCAGCCGCCTTCTTATTATTTTACACTTTGAATTTGTTGCTAAACGTGTACGTTAAAATAATTCATTATAGTCTAAAACAAACTTAACCCGTTTGTCAAGTTTAATAAACCATTATAGGTAGATCGTTTCATATTAGAGATCAACCACATTAGGTGCACGTTTGGCAAGTTTAAAATAATCAAAATCGTATTAAAACTAAACTTTACGTATTCTACCAATGGATAATAAACTTTAAACAAGTATTATACTGTTGCTGACCGAAAGGTTTAATGACAGCACTAAAATGAAATATAAACTCGGCTTAGTGACGTTGTAACGAGCATGCGCAGAACTTCATTCATAACATACCGTTCCTCTGGGTATTTGTAACTTTGGTTGAAATAAAGTTTCATGATATAATTTCATGACTGACATTTGCTCATATCTTCTGCGTTTCGTTTTATTTGTATGAATAGAAATATCGCAGTCGTTATCAATCAAAATATGTATAGATTTAAGATCAGACGGAGGACAGCGGAGACCTTGCAATGCCGCTCAGCTGACAAGCCAGACCGCTGCTGCCACCGCCGCGCCGCGCCGCGCCGCCCGCTACCCGCTCTCTGTCGCGTGCCGCGCCGCCCCACATGCTCGCGTCTACGTTCAGTTCATTGCCTCAAAGGCAACCAACGTGCAAAGACGTTGCGTATGTTGCTGTATAATTCACCTAGTAAAATTTTAACTACTAGCCCACACCAAATGAGAATAAAAATATTACGCCATTTTAAAAATGTGTTAGATACTGTGAATAACATTACCCGATAACTGATTTGTGAGTGCGTGCACAATTAAATTTGTTACCAAGTTAGTGAGGTGAAGACCGATGTGAAAGGTCGGGCTGTGTAAAAATAACTGCGGACGGAACCGGGCACCAACTACGCGGTGGAATGAGGTTTGACGGAACATTGTAGTCAAGGCGGGGCGAGTGCGCCATGTTATAATTTCCTTTCGCCTCGGATGTGCAAATCTAGTGACTGAACATCGCGTTGTTCCTATTTCTCTTTCTCACATACCAGTGCGCGAACTAAACTATGTTGTTAAACGTAGACACGAGAGATTTCAAACTGTCCCCTGCTACTAATTTTATTGAAATCGAGTAGATGGATAAGAAGGAAAAAAACATTTGTATTTGTATTCAGTTACTTTGGCATCCATCAATTATTTAAACACTATTTGGAAAATTGATCAGTTGTTCATTGCTTATTCACTTTTAGCATAAAAAAACATACATTCTATTCGAAATTTTTTGTATATAACCTCTATAATAGATGTTAATTTTAACAAGTCAATTGAAATTGTATTTTTTAGATTAAATTTATTTTAATAAACTAACCGTTGATGACGCTGTAAAGTTTAAATTTTGTTTTTATTTGCATGAGATATCACCTTTTAAAAATATTAATTGTTTGTAAAAATGTTTACAACATTGAAAAACCTTTATTTAAAATAAACTATTGGAAATAGTTAACAATTTTGTAACATTATAATAAATTATATAGCTATTAAAATTGTCTTACGCAGCGCATAGCAGGACTAGTTTTACTTTACTCGAGTTGCTTGAAATATAGGTGTATGTATTTATTGCGCTTAGTGTCAATGACCCGTAAGCCCAAGCTATGTAGCTACATTCTATGTAGGTTTAAAATGCAGACTAGTACAATAGAATAGAGTCAATTAGAAACTAAAATGATTTGCTTTAACAGTTTAAAATTTTCTTGTTTTGCCTTCCAAAATATAACTAGGTAATTATTATTTATATTTAGATTGTTACTGTAATAAATATAAACAAGTGACATATTTTTTTAAATAACTTATCACCCTGCATCCCTTGTCACACTTTTGTGCTATTTCTTGTATAAAAAAATACTCGTCACCGAACACATCCCCCGAGAGTGACGAAGTGAAATTTTTCATACAAATATTAGCAAAAAAATTATGAGATTAGTAAATTGATGGCCCCAATGGAAAGTAACATCAAGACTTGTATACAAGTTGTACTGTAATAAGTATGTTATTACATTACGTTGCTACCTAAGTGACAATACTAATCTGTCGTGGGTACATTCGTCACAACACGCACATTCATGAAAAGACGACTCGGTAACTCACCGTCTTAAATGCAGGGGCCCGGTGGGTTGGGTTTTTTATAGTATCACCCTAGCGCTTACCTGCGAACACGCGATCAATCAATCCATTTAAAGCTCACTATAAGACGTTTAAAACTGTAACATCAAATTCCGTTCGAGTATTATTCAAACGAATATTATCGTTTTCTATTTATGTAATTTAACCGTTTTGTTACGTTTTATAGTAATGTTTTTTTTAAAATTAAAATTATGAAAGGCCAATGGATAATATTTGAACCGTGCATTGTAAAAATCACCGAAGGAGGTCACGTTTAACTGGTTTATTTCGTTCCTTAAATGTCTACCAACTAATTGTAATAAATATTGACTGTATAGTTTTGACTATACAAAACACAGAACCTACGACACATTTTCGTGCTATTATTACTGTAGATTGTATATTTGTATATATGTCTGCTGCGGGTGCAACTGACCAGGAATTGCAAGCAATAGACGATTTGATATTTTATCTAAACGTTATTTAGGTAAGTAGATACAGAATTTGCAAGGCAACCTTATCGCATATAACGTGTGTACATACACAAATAGGTACGTGGAAGCGATAGTCTACGAACAAAGCATTGGTAAATGTATACATAATTATGTATGCTAGCTAGGCGACCACACGTGATTATGAACATCAAAAGTATGCAAGGATTACCTCGTTTTTATCTTTGTTTGTACTTTGTAACCGTTTATATGTATATATTGTTATAATAACATTATACTCCGACATTAACTACATATATTAGGACTAGTCTGATTAATAATAATAAACACACTTCTTAGTTGGTATATCGCAAAAAATAATAATTTAGCCTCCATTTTGCTTGAACAGCGGCGGCAGCAAACAAGATTTTTGATTACCATATATATTTTTAGCTTTATTTGCAGATTATTTAAATTTTAGTTTCACATATATATTTAAGTCACATATGGTTACATCAATAGATGTACCTAGCTATGTTTCTTTTTGGTACACGTAAGTGTTTGTCTACCGAGTGATGACGTAGCCCAATGATATGTAGCGAAATGTCTTATATGATTTTTTACGTTACACATAATTTTGTAATACTTGATAAATGAAATATTGTAATTAGTGACAGTCAAAAATAAAGGAATTTTACCTGATTTACATCAAGTATGCTCAAATATTGAAAAAAGGTTAGCAAAGACTAACCTTGGCGCCTAGGAATCGCGCTTCCAGGAGCTCCTGCTTGCGAGGATCTAATGCCGCCTGGAAGTGCTCCATCTTGACGCCAGCGCCTGTCAACGAAAAATAACTTTTATCAATTTATGTATCAATAACTACGTACAATACCGTACCGTATCAGTGTACCTTACCAGGAAGCAGAAGGTACAAAGCAGGGGTGCAAGAGCTAACCATATTGCGACACTGAGTGAAATTACGGTTTTATAAAGCATTCATTGATACGAATAAGAGCATCGCAACTGTCCTCACAAATGATGTTTACAGGACTGGTAAAGCAATCACCAAAATAAATTAGCGTAGATTTCAGTGCGAATTTATTACAGACTTTTCAGACACCAAATAAGAGATTATTTAGTCAGCATCACAAGTCTATCAACTTGTCAAGGGTTTGGCAGTCAGAAAGACAGGATTTGGAGCATTACCAGTAAACTTAAGCCAGCATATAAATTTATTACATTTAATTAAAATTTGTATAAAATAATTTGTATTATGTGGCTTGACTGAATTATCGTTTTGTTTATAATTGAACTTTAGAGACACTCATATAAATATCATTAACAATAATGTGCCTAGGAAAAACCATTACGATAGTTGTATTACGTAGTACAACTTTATTTATAATTTTAATGTTATTATTGACCGAGTGTTTACTGTAAAAGATAATCATCGAAAACACTAAATATAGAACAAACGCCGAGCCGCTTTCTATGTAGGTATCAAATATCGATCAGGTCCCCAGACCACTATGATCTCACCTCAATACTTTGAAACACCCCTTTCATCCCTCCTTCCATACCGCACCCTTTTCAGATTGTGGCATGGAGCCAGCTGATGGAAAGAACAGCAAGTAATAATTATGTTTTTGTGTATTTTGAGGATTTCATTTAGTAACATCGGAAAGCCTATATATTCATTTTTGACGATTATAAGAAATAATTAACAAAGTTGTAAGAATTTAACGACAGTTAAAATAATGATCTGGAAACATTTTCTTTAGTTATTGTTTAAAAATAAGATTCTTTAAAGTAAATTAAAACTCAATTGCATAAAATTAAAGAAAACTTTTCAAATTAAATATGCATTTATTGATGACCTTATTACTTATTTGATTTTTTACCCGAATGTACCGACTAGACTACATAAGTAAACTACATATTTGGGATATTTTTTTTCAGTTTCTTCAATTACAAAAAAAATAAAATCGCCGTAGTGTACACAAGACAGTGTAGGTCTTTCATATTATTATTATAAAATTAACGTTTTTTTCTATATATTCTGGCTAACAATGCTAAGGCTGCATTTATAGAACTGATTTACAACAAAGTTATAAGAATAATTCTCAATATACCTACTTAAGGGAAGGGAAGTAGAAGTAGTAGAAAAATAGGAATGGCTGTTTGAGTATAACATCGAAATTCTGAAATATTTTATTACTTTATTTTAGAAAAAATTGCATACGTTTTGTGATTTATACACAGAGCTCACAATCTATTAGGTACAGAAAAAATAAAATAGTCGATGAACAAACGCAAAACTTACGTTAAAAATAATATCGAATTGCAATTTTTTTGAGGTTGATCAAAATTTGCAAATTTGCAATGCATAGTGATTTATTTGATTAGTGAATGAAAAGAGATTTGGAGATCGGGTCAAACTGGACCTTGGCCGTTTTAATTGTTGATAAAAAGACGACTGTTTTATGAAATTTATATTGAAACCCAACTATCGATAATGCAAAATGATTCGCGCAAAAATCTATGTAAGATTTTTATATTATTATTTTTATTAATTAAATGTTTTTTTTACTCAAGACAAACCACACACGTAGTACCTACTAGTAGGTCTAAACAGAATATAGAAACAAAAAACGTTTTTGTTTTTGGTCAATACATACTAAAATTATATTGCGGCACTGAAATTATGCCTCCCGATTAACCCAATAGGTTTGGTGACCTATTTTTGTCTCAGGACTATTTGTTTTTAATTAATAGAGATGGTTAAGGTTCTTCAATAATAAAGAAATACGTTAAAGTTAAGATATGCTTTAAAAAAATATCGTAGTCTAGTTTTTTGAACGTCGATATACGTGTCTACACACCTACCAACTAAAACGTAAGGATGTGCCAGCTCACAATCCGCATTAGCAAAACAAATTGCATAGCAGTCCGTAGAACGAACGAGTCATATAGATAACTACGCCTGTTATGTGGTTCAGTATAATGCGGCTCATGTGGGAGGAAGAAGGGGAACGGAGGAAACGGCAGGGTAGTCAGTCAGTCAGATGGCTGGCAGCCATCGTCGTATGCGGAGTGTAGAACCCACCCTTGCAGCGCGAGTTGCGGCGACCGCGCTCGTTCGGACGATCGCTCATCGCGAACGACTCCTTGAAATGCATCTTCCAACACCACACCGCACCGTATCCACATTCACGTGTAGCATGGGCACGCAATACACAATCCGCCCACCGTCACCAACACGTCACCCCCGCGATTATTTACCGGTTGCGCACAGTCACCCACCGCGATACGTCGACTCTGAGTCGTCCGGAACGTGCCGCATATTCGATTTCAACGAGTGTACTAGGAACAAACAAAACGTTTGATAGGCGCGAACCGACGGTCGACCTCGAGCACGGACTGGCGTAGTAGCGCGCAATGCGAACGGCCGCCGCCTCCGCCGCGAGACCGGACCTCGCGTCTCGGGGCGAGGATGCGGGAATCAGCTTCGGCGCAATACCCGTCACGAAAATAATAGGAGCACCGAGTGCACCTTGGAGGCACGACGCGACACGGTCGGTGCGAGCGAGACGCGGATAAACACCAACCAGACTGTTTACTTACTTACTTACGGAGCTCCAACCCGGTGCGCCGAGAGAGGTAGCGGCGCAAGGGGAAATCGCCTGCAATCCGCACAGTGCTGCTGCAATGACTGCTTGCTTGTCTTGTACTAGTAATTTTATTTCACTGAACCTCTAATTAGATTCGTATAAACGGTGACGAATACTTTTGTTTCAATAATGAAACCAACTTACATGGCCATGAACTTGAGACAAACAACGCACAACTAGTGTCAACTCCGCTTCTTTAGATAGCTATTAAACCACATTTTAAGGGTCATTTTTCTGTAACGAAATCGAACGTACATATATGTCGCCAGCAACGTAGTGTCACAGTATGACAAAATAAACTAATTATATCTGATGTTACGACTACGACTGTTTGAATTCACAACTCGGACAATCAATTCAATCACAACCTTGACGATGTTGGGAACCTAATCTTTTTCTTGAGAGAAGCAAGGCACCAATGCTGCCGGTATAATCTACCTCATCACATAAAATTGACTACACATAATTTACGTTAGTTGCATTGTTCTTAAAAATGTTTATTGTTTAAAAGACAGGGGAAGTTAACATACAATGAAGTAAAGTATAAAATATTACGTTATCAATAAAAAATATTTAGCGATAGGAGTTGCTATGCCTGTGTGCCTGTGGACAATCAATCGCAGAGTTGTTCATCAGGTATATGCCTGCATTCCACCGTGCCCCCTCGCCGCACTGCGAGCCCTCACCTCCCGTCCTTCTGACGCCCGTCACGTGACGTGCCGATTAGCTACCGAGTGCGCCACCGCGACCGAAATACACAATCTCGCTCACATCGCATCAATACTCTCTTACTACTACTAAACCAAAGACTAAACACCACCGACCGGTTTGGATATATACATGTATAAGTAGTTTCATCTTCACTTTTGTCAGGTTTAGCCTATATATGGTTATGTATAATATTGGTGGTCTAGTCGAAGTCGTTCGTAACTGCCTACGAGGATACACTATAATTTCTTATGATTAGATCAATGAATAATGGTAAGTAAACATTTGCAATTTTCAACATATTCCATGTGTTCAAGACTACTAATATAAAAAAAGTTTCAATCCTGCAAAGAAATTATCAGGAAACGTGCATACTCAGTTTTTCAAGTATTTATTTATAACATTCCGTATGTCAATGTACTATACCTATAGTTAGAACAGTTATTGGTGCGAGTTCGTGGGTGGAGTAGTGCGCGTCCCAGTTGCCAGGGCTAGTACACTTCAATACAACACAACTCAAGGGTTACAGCTTTTTGAAACAAAAGATATTCTCAACAATTCCATCCCTGAGTCACTTGCGATTGTTTTGTTTGGCATGACATCACATCATGAACCTATATCTGCGTAAACTGTTTTTGTTGACAAAGACCGAGTATAAGTGGTATGCATCGATGTCTTTTTTTTTTCACTGTATATTTTAGTTATCAGTTTCATAATCACATCTGTTTTAAAACTAGTCAGTCGTTCAATTTTACGAGATACCGAATGTGTCCGGTTTTACACTCATGTATATTTAGATCACATCGGGATAAAATGCAGTTTATGTATTAATTCGTAAAATTGTTAAAAGGTTTAACCAATGACTGCAGAACTTAATTACCTATGCTAACAACAACCAACAACACTTAAGTTTAATAGTAATATCAGGGATTACGTCTTTGTAATTATAAACAGATGTCGCTACATCCATGTAAATATGTCCTATCATACTCTTAAGAATAAATCGTATATTCTTCGCAATTTTTTTAAGGCTTCTACAATTTTAATCAACCAATCTGATAAAAAACTGTCCAATTCCAGTATATTATGGTAGTATAAATTTATTTATATCATTTCTATATTGCAACTTACGGTTATCTTATGGAAAGCAAGACCTAATCTAATTTTTGAGATGATGTGTACCAAATTTTAAAATAATTTATGAACAGGATAAGCAGTGTAAGCCATTTAATGTCCTACATCACCTAATTTAATCACGCAGGACAGTCGGTATAACAAGAAAAAGACACGATCAATACAGACTGCAAAATGTACACGTGATCGCGTCACTATGTACCCCCACCGCTACGACACCCTATCACCCAGTTTCTCCCTAGCCCCGCAGTCGACACTAAGATTTTCCTTTCCACTAAATATTTCAACTGTTATTTACATGAAGGTAAATAAAAAAATAAGCGATTAATATTGAGGTTTATACCACTTATTGCCGATCGTTTATATAGCCCGTTATTCTATTTAAAAAAAGTAAGTTCTAAAGCCTGTAGGAAACCTATATACAGGATGGGAACGTTAAGTGATCTCACTCGAATATTTCTAAACCATACACGATATCAAAATACTGATAATTGATCCTAAAAGTGCTTCACGAGCTCTATCCAATGGTATTAATAATGGTTTATAAAATAAACTGGATCTATACGAAAATTTGATGTTTTCAGTTTCCATACATTTGGTATGGCGACATGAAGCGAGATATTTTATCATTTAGGTACGCACTTAAAAAGATATTATGCACCTATTAATGTTTTTATCAATAATTTGGATGATAGTAGATACACGTGAAATGAACTACAAATTCGTATAGAACAGGCTATAGTGAAGATTATTCCAGCGATGCTACGAAACGTTCATAGAGAGACAGTAGATAAAGCGAGAAAATGCATAGAAAATTGATGATTTCTTACATTGTAAGAAATGTAATAAAATAATAATTTTAACCTCGTAAATTACGTTCTTTAAAATTATTTACGGAAATAATTTATGTTTATAAGATTTTAAACCTGCTAAAGTATTAGGTGCCATGTCGCCATACTAAATGTATGGAAGCTGGCAACATCAAATTTTCGGATAGATCCAGTTTATTTTATTAATCATTATAGATACTTTAGGATCGAGTTTGTGCAGCACTTTCAGGATCAATGAGCAGTATTTCGTTATCGTGTATGGTTAAGAAATAATCGAGTGAGATAACTTAGCCTTTCCACCCTGTATATGTATAAAAGCGCGTGTGAGTGTTTTTAAACACATTTTTGTTGTCTGTAAGCCAATTTTGTCGATTTATGCTCTTTTACCGCTGGTTTGTCATGGTAATCGCTCGCTCTTCATAAAACGCAATAAAATTAACCGAATCATAATAAATAAATCATTTACAAAATTAATTTTTTAATAATTAGGATTTTTTTCTCTAAATTTACATAAGTACACTAAGACAGGGTTTTTTAAGATTATTCCTTATATGTAACATCTTGCTTCTTGCCAAATTTCATATTTTTTTTTTAATTTTTTATCTTGATTTATATGTGTCACGGTATGCGACCAAAATGACCGTATTTTTAACCGACTTCAAAAAAAGGAGGAGGTCTTCAATTCGTCGGGATATTTTTTTTTTTAATGAATGTTCCCTGATTACTCGAAGACGGCTGGACCGATTTGAATTTTTTTCATTTTGTTTGAAAGGGTATACTTTCCAGGTGGTCCCATTGTCGCCAGGTCGAGATCTGATAATGGGATCCTGGAGAAGTCGAGGGAACTCTTCAAATATTATAGGCACAACTATAGCGATTTGGGTATTTTTTATAGTACCTAATTCGTGCATTTGCTCATGGAAAACTACATTTGGTGAAGTGGAACTGATGATAAAGACCACATACAGCTACTGGAACTACTCAATAATAAATATTTCACGGGTTGCAATTCAAATACTTTAACATAGTTTCTAAGAAATGTATGCTTGTCACAAAATGGCATACCTATGGGGAAGTTGCGCTGCTGGTGAAGTATCAGAAGAACTCCTCAATAAATAACGTAAAATCAAAAAATCCACTAAAAAGTAAAAAAAAAAGGCCCTAAAGCTGTCATACTGACGGAACATTGAGCTACGTGTTTTGTTCGCTTTGAAATCAAATGCCAATACACAATTTTTACCTATCTTTACAGCCAGTTAGCATTCGCCTTTAAAGCGAAAAAAACACGTAGCTCAAAGTTTCTTCAGTATGACAGCTTTAGAGGCTTATTTTTTACTTTTTAGTGGGTTTTGAAGTCGGTTCAAGTTTTTTGTTAAAATCTTATTTTTATTGCATTGACTTAGAACTTCATTTCTTTTACAACTTTAGTATTCAATATTAATTTCAACTTGATACCTCCACGAGTTCTTGAGTAAAAGGGTCTTGACAGACAGACAAACTTTTTTTAATGTGTTGTAACAACAAATTAAGAAATTTCGTTTTTTTTTCTACATTTGTGATGCAAGACCTTTCTTCGTGTCAAAATTCATGATTCTAGGACTACGGAAAGTACCCCATAGGTTTTGATTTATTTGGGAATGCCAAAATATGTCACAGAAAAGCAAAATAAAAATGTTGAAAAAACCCTCAACGGTTAAAACGTAATCGTAAAAAGATAAATAATAACTAAAAAACCCCTGACTTATCCAGATTATGTAACGTAAGATAATAAACGTAAAAATCTTTTTATAATAGAGTTGATCTCTCGCGGATTCGGTCATATAAACGATGGAGTATCAGTTTTCATAGCACTTCCTTATATACGTATATCTTCGAGGAACAAATATGCATGTAAGGAAGTGCTATGAAAACTGATACTCCATAGTTTATATGACCGTCTTTAGTCTTTGCTCTACATTCATATTTTGCGCACACACCGTCGACGATGTGGGTTTTAATTTTTTTTTATTTTGTATTTTTAGAGGACCTACGTCACCACTCTCTACAGATATACTTACCTATCAATTTCTAGAGAGTTTATTTAATATGTAGTAGCTAATATAAAAGTAGTGTTACGTCCTAGCTAATGGATGGCCTTGTCATTTCAAATCAAATGAGCCTAAACTTGAAGGTTTAAACAGTTCCACTATATTCCTTTTGGCCCCATCATCAAATCTCGCAATCATGCGTAATGAAAGAGGCTCGTGTAAACCAATCTAACGGGCCCAAACACGAAGGGTTTGCTTAGTAGCCATTGAAGAGTTCCCGTATCTACCCCTTGACTTCCTGATCAGATCAGCTTTAAGTTGCCAATTTATAGTATTGACATGTAAACCACATATAACTGCAAAGTTTCAAACTGACAGGACAATCCAACTCGGCAAAAACGAGCAAAAACTAATTTAACGAAGGAAAAATGTTTTACTGCAGCGCCCCCTAGTAAGTTACCACCGTAACACCTATCTAAGAACCATCACTAATCAACCACGAACCAATTACTAAAAATCACACAAGCAGAGATAATTGTCAATATTGGTTTGCAAAAACAAATGTTTACTGCAGCGCCCCCTAGTGAGTAACCACCGTAATACCCATCTAAGAACCAGCATCAATCTACCACGAACTCATTACTGAAAACCGCATCAAAATCGGACTATTAGCTAAGAGATAAATGGCAACATTAGATTGCACAAACAAATGTTTACTTCAGCGCCCCCTTGTGTGTTACCACCGTAACACCCATCTAAGAACCAGCACGAAATAACCACGAACCTATAACTCAAAACCGCATCAAAATCGGACTTTAAGTTTTTGAGATAAAAGGCAACTTTGGTTTGCACAAACAGTTTACTGCAGCGCCCCCTAGTGAGTTAGTACCACCTTAACACCTATCTAAAAACCAGCACAAATCAACCACGAACCCATTACTGAAAATCGGACAAGCAGTTTTGTGGATTAATGGCAATATTGAATTGCACAAAGAAACAAACATCTCATACCCGAAAGGCAGTCTCGCTTCTCCGTGCCGTGTTTTTTTTCCGTTTACAACTTCAAGGGACCGTAGACCTTAGTAATTTGATATTAATTTTAACTTGATGCCTTTACACGTTGCTGAGAAAAAGTGTCTTGACAGACAGACGGACAAGTGACCTATGAAGGTTCTTTTTTCCATTTGAGGTACGGAACCCTAACAAAGATGTGCTAAAAAAAATTCGCAAACGTACAATTTTTTTAATTCCTCTATGGCATATGGCGGTACAACCCAAACCGGAGCACAATATATTTTGTTTTAAGGCTGCGGTATAGGCTAGAACGCGTAAATACGCCGTTTTTGTGCAAATTTTGCTTTTGCTGAACTAGAGCACCTGAAGGATTGAAAAAACTATATGTTCTAAAACTTGCTATCGTGTAGTGCATTACCTATCTGAGTGATTTTCATTTATTGTATTTAATGCAATAAAAAATCTGGAAGCGACCATTGTTTCAACACTTGTGCAAATTTTTAAAGCGTGTATTGGATTTTATTGTAATGAAAGTAGAATAGCTTATTATCTAGTGCATTAACTCTAAATTGTAGCAAAAACTAAAAAAAATGTGACTACAACTCTGTAAAAACGTTTAATCCCATACAAAAGAAAATAAGTTTCAAGACGTCATTATGGAATAGTTTAATAAGGAAGTATATAACAAATATATCTAATAGTAATGTATATGACATTGTGTAATGATTTTTAGTACATTTACATACACAACGTTAGTATTACAGAAAATAGCTTTCTGGCCTATATCGCCCTCCTTATGAACGGAGAAAAAGGCGGAGTTAAAACCGTTACACCAAAAAAGCTCTACCACGTCATCGGCTCAGCCAAAACACGAAAACTGGCTTCATCCGGCTCTAAGTAGCAGTAGCAGGGTCTGATCTACAGTCCATCTGATAGAAGGCCATATACAGTGTGTATTATTCTAATCCTTTGTCGCCACACAAGAACCTTGCCTCCCAATTGGTTTGCGGTTCGACGAGCGATGAATATTATAAATGAAAAGATTTTGCGCGATTTCTTGAACATTGCTTAGCGTATACTTCAATAACCTCTTGGTCAAAATTTACTGACAGCACTATTAGCCCT
Source organism: Apoda limacodes (assembly GCA_946406115.1). NCBI lineage: Eukaryota > Metazoa > Arthropoda > Insecta > Lepidoptera > Limacodidae > Apoda > Apoda limacodes. Next base: position 19,354,713 of record OX291549.1, on the reverse strand, counting down.
AGGTATGTCTGTTAGTCAACAACTTACGAGAGCAGCATTTTTAACCACTGGTATGCAGCATTTTTAACTTTGTTTGTAAAGTTCCAAAGCTACACGAACAAAAGGTATTTATTGGTGGCAAAATTAACGTTGTCAAAAGTGTAAAAAGTATCAAACGTGGGGCCTTATTATCCTAAAACGAACGCGGCCCATGTCGTCGGCAAATCGAATGTGAGTAATCGGCTCGTCATCTATAATATGTTTGAACTCCAAATGTTCAATTTCAATCTCATGTAAATGACACTTCCTTTTGTAAATTCTTAGGATTCCGTACGAAAAGCAACCGTTGAAGGACCCTGTTGTCCACCGGCCTATCTGCCGAGAATATTTTCAACTGACTTAAAAAAGGAGGTTTTTAATTCTTCTCTCATCATAAATTCGTGAGTAAAACTCGAATTTGGCGATATTCACAGGTACATGTTTACCTTTAGAGATGTAGATAACATTTATAAGTGAGAATCTGATCATAGATATAAAAATTAATTATTAACATTGATATTATGGTTAGAAAATGTGGTTCTTAGATTTAATGTTAGGTTAAAAACTGTGGTTTTTAGATTTGATCACTACGGTGATACCAGAGTTAGGTTAAACGACGTGGTTCTAATTTTTTTTTATTTACTTCGATGATGCCCGACTTATGTTAGATTTTGTTCTTAAATTTAATTACTTAAGAGGGGGCATAAAGCCAGACAAATTCTGCACACAACGAAAAATATGAACGTAGTAAGTATGTGCGAAAAACATTAAATACTAATGACTACACTGGCCTGCAAAAGAAGGTATAACACTCATAAACGTGACGATAACTTCTGTACTATTTAAATTAGAAACTTGAAATAAAAAGCATTATGTAGAAAATTTAGTTTTGTTATATAAAAAATCCTTTTTGACAACCTCCATTTAAACGATGGCTGAAAAAATAAACAAAAAAAAAAAGTTCACTTTTCAAATGCTGTAATTTTTTACTTTTAGCTTTCTGCTTTTAATTCATAAAACAAGGTACGTGAACATTAATTATCATGCCTCTTTCACCTGAAGACTGTGCAAGAATTAAGGCACATCAGGAACTAGGCATCAGTTTGCGTCGTACTGCAAGAATGATGGGTGTGACTTTAAGAACGGTCTTCAAGATGAAACAAAAGTACTAAGAAATAGGAAACCATCTCAAAAGACCTTGTAATGGCCGTCCCAGATGCACTACAGCTAGAGAAGATCGATATATTGTCAAAACTATTTTGAGAAATCGTTACCTCAATGCAGTTCAAATCCCACAGTTGCTTCTTCTGATGAGGGATGATTACATTCGCGAAGACACGGTCAGAAGAAGACTTGCTGAGGTAAACCTGAAGCCCTACAGGCCAACAAATGGTCCCAAACTTGAGGCAGGGCATCGGGTTAACAGATTCAGGTATGCTCGTGACCACGTACAGAGGGGTGAAGAAGAATGGGCAAAAGTCTTGTTCACGGATGAGTCACATTTCGCGGGAGACGGAAGGCGAAAAGTCTACAGACGGCCTGGTGAGCGATACGCTTTAGCCTGCTTTGCAGAAAGAGTCCAATACAGCGGGGGCTCTGTACACGTATGGGCTGTCATCTCTTCGGAAGGTCGCACACAGTTAGTTGCCATAGAAAATGGCACTCTGACCGGGGTGAGATATGCTGCAGAGATACTTAATGAGTATGCAGGACCATATCTGGTAAATATGGGTGATGGATCAATTCTAATGCAAGATAACGCCCGGCCACACACCGCTCAAGTCGTACAAGAGTACATTCAGGAGGTTGGTATCAACTTGATGACCTGGCCATCAAGAAGTCCTGACCTGAACCCGATCGGACACGCTTGGGATGAGCTCGAAAGGCTGGTTAGACGAAGCAGACGACCGCCTGTCACCCTCAATGATCTTAAACAATCTCCCTCAATATCCCCTAACGTCGTCTCCGAAACCTCGTTTTCAGTATGCCGAACAGACAAGAAGCTGTGATAAGAGCCAGAGGCGGCAGCAGCAGTTATTAAAAAGGTGATGTTAAGACTACAAACACCTTTTTCAGGGTTTTTATAAGTTTTTGCCATTCAGTGAAAATGTTTACTTTTTATTTTTATGTTTCATTCATGTTAAAAACATTGAGTTAAGTAAAATAAACTTATGTTAAAAAAATTTAATTGCTGTTCTAAATGTTGTTTTTATAATAAGTCTCTATAATATATAATAAGTTTAATAGTTTAGGAAAAAATTCAATTTAAAACTGTGATACTTCTTTTGCAGGCCAGTGTATATAAATAAATATTATAATTTGTATTAAAAAAAATCTGATAACAGATATATATTGTGAATTTAGCAATTTTATATTAGGTATTCTTATAAAATATATGTAAATTGCCAAAAACTAAGATAATTTGTAATTTTTTTTACCGAGAAAATTTTATTGCATTATGTTTTTGCTAATGATATTAGCCTTGGTATTATAATGTGGTATCTAATTATTTTTTTATTAAGTATTATTTATTCAATTCTAATATGGAGCTTTATACCCCCGTCTTTAAATGATACTGATTAAGAGTTATTTACATTAGTTCTGCAAATCTAAGATTCGATTACTTGAATGATACCAGAGTTAGGTTATAAGATGTGCTTTTAAGAGTTAAGGGCTGGACCACTCTTGACCGATCGGCGGCGTCTTTTCGGTCGCGTCACTTAATGTACTAACCGCTCATCAGTCAAGTGTGAACAGTTTGATGTTTAAGTACGACGCATCTTGGGTCAGATATGAACCAGCTCTAAGGGGGCAATATCGGCTAAATCGCCTAAATACGCAGATTTTGTGCAAATTATCAAGTTAATAAATATTTCGGTTTTTAATATGATATACCTATTTAGACAACTAGTAGTAATATAAGTGAAATAGTTGTTAATACCATCGACTGACGCACTTATAGATATAATATACACAAGATACCTATTCAGAGAGCGTACCAAGTTTAATTATAATGCGCACAACAAACAGATAGACAACTTTCTAAAACAAGGTACGTTGGCGGTACAGTATCTATGAAGTGTAAACTACTTTTTTACTAGGCTTAATGAAACAGTGGTATATCGAGTGGACAGAATTGGCAGCAATAGCGATGCACCGACGGCTTGCAACGGATGCAGCGAAATGAGCAGTTCATTGACCTCAGCAGTTGGTTTCACTCAACACTGAACGTAACAGCACGCCGAGTCCACCGCCAGCGCACATCCACACACAATGCTTGCGGCCAACAACATAAAAACTTTTAGCAGCTTTATAAGACGATTGAATTGAACTGTCACATGGTTTATATGTAGTGGCATTTTATTTTAAGGGTGTTTTCATTTGATTGACTTATAAAGCAGCTGCAACCTTTTAGTGCTGTTTAGACGCAAGCAATGCGAATCGATTGCCTCAACTCACACGCCATGTAGAAGTGGCAACAACGCCCTCATTATCCGGCCTCTACTTATTCTCAATGTCAGATTAGGCACTCGCATTTATGGCAACCGTGTAGTCGACTATATGACTATCGCTTACTGAGAGGACAGTCGAGTGGTTGTGACACCGAAACTAGGACTTTACTTTAAGTTGAAGTCTGAATCTACATAATCTGCCACCAAACTAGTATAAATCGCGGCACGTAACTTGAACCTACGCAGTAACACATTTTTGGCTCGTTAGTATATTTGTCCGTACCTGCGCAGACGATCGCCATTGTGGTTTAGGTAACTAACGTGCCGCGAACTAAACCACCTAGTACTATTCCTTACTCTGTAACCAAACTCGAGAATCGTCGTTAAATAAAAAAAACTTTGAATAGAAGAATTTTGAAAAGGCTCCTAATCTCTACAAAAACGAACAGCCAAACTAGCATATTTGTCTGTATAGCTTGGTCAGTCATTGGATGGGTGGCCGCCTAGCGGCACACTTTTTGTTTTGTTTGTGTTCGTAAATTAGGTACGTAAATGGTACACCATTACAACAGAACCCACGGTGCGCAAGTCGGACTCACACTTGACAACAAACTTTTTATCTTAGAAACGCGTAAAGGTATTAAGTTGAATTTCATACCAAATACTTCTACGATCCCTTATAGTTGTACAAAATAAGCTTCGAAGTCAACGCAATCCAAAAATTCTGCCATTTCTTAACATATTACTTACTAAAAAATACCATACCCTATTTTGCCCCCCAGTAAATATTTTTCTAAAACGGTTAAACGGCTAGAACGGTTTGTGGAATTGAACATTTGAACTTTCAACGTCAAGACCAAATACCAATTTTTATGGTTTTTTATTTTATAACTCCGTCATAAAATATACGACTTCTGAGGTGGTCCCATATTAATGTAGTAAATTTAAAACTTAAATTTTTGGTAAAAAAAAAATTGGTATTAATTTTGAACTGGTAAACCGCCTTTTATGTTGATAATTGTATAAAATTTTGTAAGGAGTATCGATGCTTTTAATGTACAAGAAAAAAAGCAATTCGTCACTCAAAACTAAAAAATAAATACTTAAAAAAAAAAACAACCGTCTTCAAAAAGATGCACTAAAAAACCAACTTCATACTGTAATCGAGATCAGATTTTTGGAAATAAGTAATTATTTTTACCTTTTTAGTGCATCTTTTTGAATTGCCAGTTGTTTGTTTTATTAAAAAGTTTTTATAGCTTCGAAAATAACGGATTCTAATACAAACTTCCATCCGTTAATTTTAAACTTTGGCGTTTTTCACTCATTATTACAGTACAGCCGTGACCACGATAAGGTGCAATCCTTGTCGAAACGTCGGCACCCAATACAGGTACGTTTCCGTATACGTATTTAAGTGCATCGCGTTAAGACCAGAGTTTTATAATAATAAACTTCCAACCCCCATTTTACCTCTCAAAGGGATATTTTTTTTTTAATTCCTTTCTTTTTTTAAAAAAATCTTTCTTAATTTAGCCCTACATCACATAGGCAACCCAGATGCCAAATTTCAAGTTTCTGGAATGAGAGGTTTCGGCTATTCGTATGTCATTTAATCAGTTTCTTCTTTAATATATACAGATATGTATATAATAATATATATGTCCAAATATAGATAAAATTATAAAACTTCGGAAACCAGCTTAAAATAACTATACGTTAAACGAGTAAACTGCTAAAAAATTAAGTATCCATTAACTACCACAGAAATGTAACAAAAGCATGACATTGCACTCAGTTCTATGTAATAAATAGATCATCTAAAGGCGAGTACAGAACTATCAATAGATGCTGTTCAACAGGGATGCCAGCCCAAGTAGAGGGAACGGAGAGTAAAAATTGATCGCCATGTAAAGTACGGTTGATGGTGCTGACGAAGAAACTTCAAGGTTAACCCAGAGTGCGCATGTGCGGTTGGCAATATAAAGATTTTTCACGTGCACACCACCGATATAGCTGTACTCTATTCACTACAAGATTACTGACCTAGATAGAAACACGCAGAAACTTCGCAATACGTGACTTCTAATAAAGCTTACTTATGACTACTTACAGGGCGGTATAGGCCTAAAAGCTCATCGCTGTACTAACAATGTGCATGCAGATATTCTAAATTTCATAACACGATGTTATAAAAATACAATGAGAACTTGTATTTAATATTATACCATAATGGCGATTTTTTGTTATTTTTTTGCTAAACATTATAGTTGCACTAAATTGAACATCCAATTATTATTTACATAATACCCGTATCTAATAACATCTTTAATTTTCTAAGTAAAGCTAAGCATAAAATCAGAAATGAATTAATAACGATTACATCACATAAATCAAAGGAAATCTATAAGAGAACTTTTCTAGCTTTATGTTTGTGTACTTGAAATTTTGTGTAATAAATTATATTCCAGCTACAAGTTTATAAGAAGTTACAAGAACTAAGAAGAACAACAGAAAAACGAGAAGGTCAGGAGTTATTTTTTAAAGAGATGTTTTTACAGATATCTTGAAACAAATTCACTTTATAGTTAAAGAACGTGTGTTATTTTTTTCTGGTTTGAAACTTGCAATAAGGCAGCGAAAACGATTTTGAAAAGAGCAGAAAACATGGTGATGGCATACCCAAACGAGTTGAGTTCGCAATAATTTGATCAATTTTGTTACAGTCTTGAGTACACTTTTTGACGTGAAAAAATATATGTTAAAGTTCAAACCCTAATCGGATTTGCTAATGTTATAATTATTTGGTTATTAAAACAGTTGGAAAAAAAAAATCTGACACTCTATTTTTGGGCTTTAATTAAAATTGTTTGGAAAACTAAGAGTGATTTATCCTTTGATTTCTTTTTCATACAATATATATTAATATGACCAAGTGAATTTGCTAATTTCATAGTTTAAATAAATATTTGAATTTTATACCAATAAAAAACCGAGAAAATCGAGATTTTCAACGTACTTTCACCTGCTTGCGCCTATCGTACGTGGAACTATGTCTGTATGTGTTATATGTCATTCCACTATAACACATGAACAGAATATTTACGCAAGACTACATATATCGCCCCCTTGAGATATTGGATCGGGCCCATGTTGCTTGTGACTTCATCAAAATATATTTGCTCACGATCAAACAGCCCGTTAACATTTTGCTATAATTTCATACAAAATCTTCTGTTTCACGTCTGAGACTGTGTCGAACTTTCTGTTTCACACTCGTTGATATTAGCTCTAAGTAGCTGTCTCAGTGAAATTCCATACCAAATCTTGAGTTAACTGTGGGTATACGGAATGTTTTTAGTGAAATGCTGTCAACATAAAGAGTAATCGAAGCTTAATAGTTAATTATTCTCAGTAAAATCTAAAACATATTTTTAGGGTTCCGTACTCAAAGGGTAAAAAACGAGACCCTATTAATAAGACTCCTACTGTACATCCGTCCGTCTGTTATCAGGCTGTGTCTCATGAACCGTGATAGTTAGACAGTTTAAATTTCCACAGAAGATGTATTTCTGTTGCCGCTTAACAACAAATACAGAATAAAATAAATATTTAAGTGGGCTTCCATATTAAACGTGATTTTTTTGTTCGTTTTTGCTCGATATTAATAACGCCAACAGGTAGACGCTTGAAATATTCACAGAATATTTAGTGATATTTTCACTTTAAAAAAAAAAATTAAAATAAAACAAACGTAATTTTTTTGCCGTTTTTATAGATAATGGTACGGAACCCTTCGTGCGCGAGTCCGACTCGCACTTGGCCGATTTTTTTATTAAGTAGATAATTATTAAAAGCTGCCAACGCGCCTTAAGACGAGTTGTCTCTGATCGTTAGTACCTATTACAGATTTTTCAAGCCTCTTCAGGACTCCGATTATATTCTATATTTTATTCTATAATACTCAAATTAATCTCTTCAAACTTTAAAGAGCTTGAACAAAGGTCTATATTATTTATTATACATTGATTTGAATTTTAATAACTATAGTTAACTAATAATTAATAAACTAAACGATTCATGAAAAATCAGCTCTACAGAATTCAAAATATCTGTCAAATAAAAAAAAAAATAAGAACACAATGGTTTAATTTTAAAACATTGATGTGATGCGATTGTTAGGTTGAGAGATTTGTAGGGCCGAGGCGTCTTGTTGGGTGTTGGCTTAGTGCCGGCATCGATCCACGTCTTATATACTTGTGTGTGTGTGTGTGTGTTGTTAGGTAGGTATGTATATAACATAGGTGGTCTGATTCTATATACAATTCCGCTCAGAGAAGGGGAGGCGTTGGATTCAACGGTGACACAATGCATATGCACCGCGTCTGTATCGCACACCTTGCACGCACACCTACATACATGAATAAATAATTCCATAACCGGTTATAGATAGTTTTTTTTTAATACATTCAGATAAAAATTTATATTCAAATGTGAGTATAAAAATGTCAACGGATTTTATAACAATTAGCATTAAATTTTGATTTTAATTAACTTAATCTTATAATCCCGTGACAATTATTACTCAATCCACACATTGCTTAATACATGAGTAGAAATATGTTCTGAAAAATACTTGTATTATTTATGTGCTTCTGCAGAACAAAGGATATGCTAGCTATAGACAGGGGATTGCGATAGTGAAACTGACCTGCTAGCCAAGTGGGCATAGCGACCATAGGTGGCCATAGCTAGCGAAATGCGACAAAACAAGCAGGTTGCAGATTATGAGGAAAGTTTATATGAAAAATATCTTCTTTGTTTGTTAGAATAATAACGTTTAGCTAGGATCACTGTCGCCTTTGTATATACTTGTCCAGAACCTCCTAACAATCAACGGTTTTAAGTAATGTCACAAAAATAAATAATAGTGTCCTACCGAAGTTTCGGTTTCGGTTACAAATGATGATTTTGTCTTCGGTAATGATATTATATGGTAATTTATTCGGGGTCAAACTCGGGGCATATAACTTAATTTTATAAAAAGTTGTATAGGTACTGGAAATGAATGAATAACAAAATTGTCGTAAGAAGCTACACTACAACTGTTATCGTAGGTAATGCATAGTTTACCTAAAATCTGTGTGAATATTAGTGGACAATGGCCACTCTCCGTTAGTCTCCATACATGATTGGACAGGTTTACGTCTTAAAGTGCACTTATCACATTTTGTTCGCCTGTAGGCAGGCATAAATCAAAACAAGCCTGAAACTATTGAAAAAGCACTGAGGGATCCGTACAAACTTATTACATGTAGATAGTTCTTCCATGAGATCTCACAGGTTTTTGCCTTAATTGTAAGTTTTTGTATCTTTTCCTATATTTGTGATGTCACATCTTGCTTCTTACTTCAAATTATATAATCCTAGGTCTACGAGAAGTACCCCATAGGTTTTGATTTATTTGTGTCATAATATTCGACAAAAATGACCGTATTTTTGGCATATTTTGAATACTATATTTTTTATAATTTATACAAGCTTGCTTTTTACAACTCTAAGTGACTGTAGACTTTAAGTATTTGATATTAATTTCAACTTGATACCTCTATGCGTTCCCGAGTAAAAGTGTCTTATATAACTAAAAATTAACAAATTTCGGATTCGGACTATATTTGTGATTTAAGCTCTGCTTCGTGTCAAATTTTATGATTCTAGAACAACGGGAAGTACCCCAAAGGTTTTGATTTATTTGTGTACGCCAAAATATGCAATTGGCCGACAAAATGGCCGATTTTTTTATTGCGTTGACTTATAAGCTTGATTTTTTAACTGCTTCAAGGAACTGTAGACCTTAGTATTTGATATTAATTTCAACGTGATACCTTTACGCGTTCCTGAGAAAAAGGGTCTTAACAGACAGACAGACGGACAACAAAGTGATACTATAAGGGTTCCTTCTTTCCTTTTGAGTTACGGAACCCTAAAAAACAGGTTGGGAAAATGAATTAAAATTAGAGTTTATGACTCGGTACATGTTAATATTTTTATGTATATTTTGCATTTATTACTCGTACTAAATTCAGTAATAATCTACCCTTTGGATAAAAAATTATAAGAGTAAACAAATGAGAAAGCAAGTTTAAAATAGCTTTTTTACGTACTTATTAAGTTGCTTCTTCTTACGACCAAAATAATTTTCCCTGAATGCTAAAAATAATGCAAAAGTGCTCCTCAGTAACTACAATTATTAACTTCTCTTGAGAAGTTATTAGAATACGTCCAAAAACGAAATCGATCAATCAATCTAGTCATGACTTAGATCTGCAAAGAGTTTGCGCAAAATCGGTCCAGCGGTTTGTTTTTATCGCTTAAAAAACGCAAAAATAATCTTCATGTATAAATTTTCAAATATAAAAACAAAATTCTCGTATTACGGTACGAGCAACTTACCTTGAGAATATTTTTTTAATACTTAAGAATTTATACATGATTTTATTTATAAATAAATTATTATTGCGTTTTTAGCGATAAAAAACAAACCGCTGGACCGATTTTCCTTACACTCTTCTTAGATCTAAGTTATAACGTGACGTATCGATTGATATGGTCACAAGATCAATTTGGTCCATTGGTCCAAAAAAGCTAACATACATATATACACACACACACACAAACTCAGACATCACTCTTAAAATGATGGCAAACGATTCTCCAGGTCTCAAAACGCAACTTTTGCGATTTCGATTTTTTACCGACTGCAAAAAAAGAAAATGTTCTTAGTTTGTATGTGGCCGAACTGATTTTGATGCGGTTTTCAGAAAAGTATATGTATACCATGTGACGTCGACGATATATTAGTTCAACTCAACCAATTTTTGTTGATATGGTTTATTTTGTCGACAAAATTTTAGTACACTTACAAGCAACGAGCAAAAGTAACTACTTCGTCATTAACATAAACAACAATATTTCATTAGTTAAGCTAGCTTTATGGAACAAAAAGTAGGGATATTAAAAATAGTCTTATTTTACTTATAAATAATTAATGTTCCTTTCTTTGACTTAACAGAGGAGCCATCGTGAGATGTTTAGGAAATATTGTCGTCTATTAAGTCACTAGATATTTACCCGACCCATGACTTCACAAATAGAAGGAGGTTCTCAATTCTTCGGATTTTTTTTATGTATGTTTCCCGTTTTAAAGACGCCTTGACCGATTGGAAGAATTCTTTTTTGATTCAAAGGTTATACTTCCCAGGTGGTCCCATGGTCACCAGGTCAGTATATAGTGATGGGACCGTAGAGAAATCGAGGGAACTCTTCAAATTTTTATAGGCACACTTAAAGCGATTTGAATATTTTTTTAGTGTACGTGAAAATAAGCCAAAAGGTTCCTTTTAAAGGAAAAAATATAAACTTTTTAAAAAAACAAGTACCGACTTCAAAAAGATGCACTAAAATGGTAAAATAATTATTTTAAAAATCAGATCAAAATTACAGTTTGAAGTTAGTGTCTATCTCTTTAACAGTTCTGACCCAGGTAGGTTTACCACCATACGTCAGTATTTTTCAGGTTTTGTCAGGATTGCTGCCGGTTTTTTTTTTTCATTTATGTACTTATACAGTTTTTTCTATTAAAAATATATAGAAAAAATATTTTGGCACACAAGCGTAAATTACACAAGTGGTGGAAGATGGTGGTGTCGGATGCCAACGCTTAAAAAAAATATGTGTTTAAAACTAGAATTACCCTGTTAATTACCATTACAACAAAATGTCAGGATTCTTCTACAGAAATCAGACTTTTTTCAGAATTTTCAAATTTTCCGTATGGTTACTATGGTATGGTACTAACCGGGCCTTTTATTTTACCGCTTATAACGAAATTTAATAAATTTCTAACATATGGGGTATATATTCTGCCCGTCTATCCTGATACACACATCAGAAGCAGTGTTGCGATGATCGGCGCACCATCTGCCGAGTATAAAGTGAGTGTGTCCAGTCACTGGTTACCCCCTCCTAGAGGTAAAAGCCGCGAAGATATAAATATGAATTATCGTTATATATGTTATCAGAGATCCGATGCTATTTTTGCATATAAAGCGATAAATTTCAATAATGTTACAAAAATCATTATCTACAAAGCTCTGAGGATTAAGTATTTGGTTATTGATGTATGAAAGTAGACATATTGATTTGTTTTATTATTTTAATACAGAAAATATCGCGAGAGTTAGAAATAATAAAAAAAAAAAATTGTGTAAATGAGAATTGCGCATAGTAGAATTGAATTTTGACTGAGAAATTCAAGCCTGAATACATAATAAAAGAACATATACCTAGGATACTACATTAGAATACAATAGCAATATAATTTTCACGATGCAAAAAATTTAAATTCAAACACATAAGTCTGTGACATAAGGACGGACAGACATGATAAAAATGGGGTTCCCTTATCTTTTAGGGTTCCGTAACACAAAAGGATAAAGGAAACCGCATATGATCACTTTGTTGTCCGTCTGTCTGTCTGTCTGTTAGGGCCATTTTTCTCAGCAGCATGTGGTACAGGTATCAAGTTGAAATTAATATCAAATATTAAGGTCTTCGGTCCCTTGAAGCTGTCAAAAAATTAAGCTAAGTCAACGCAATAAAAAATGACGGCCGAAATACGGCCATTTTTGTCGCATATTTTGACATTCACAAATAAATCAAAACCTATGGGGTACTTCTCGCTATCCTAGAATCATGACATTTCACACGAACTTGCTTCTCACAATTTCTCACAAGTCTTACATCACAAATATAGCAAAAAGAAATCGTTAATTTTGTAGTTTTAAAATATAAAAAAAAAATGTCTGTGTCTGACAAGACCCTTTTACTTAAGAACGCGTGAAGGTATTGAGTTGGAATTAATATCAAATATTAATATCTACGGTCACTAAAAGTTGTAAAAAATCAAGATTCTAAGTCAATGCAATAAAAAGATATACCCAAAATACGGTTATTTTTGTTGCATATAAATCAAAACCTATAATATATAACGGGTACTTCCCGTTGACCTAGAATCATGAAATTTGGCAAGAAGCAGTGCCATGTAGTACACATAAAGGATTAAATTTGAGAACTGTAAATTTGTTGATACATCTCTAAAAAAATATTTTTTTGAGATTATAAACTTATTTGCAGTTGGTAAACTAACCGCGACCTACATCGATGTAATGAGACAACAGTTGTCCAACGGCAAAGTTAAGTTTGTCGCTCAATATTATTTTAACTACTACGGAACCCTCGGTGCGCAAGTCCGACTCGTAATGCGCCCGCTTTTTTAAAAAAATCTTACTTAATTATCTTTTACTTAATAAACTTTTAATTATCTTAATATAAAACAGGATTACTGTCAAAATTAAGTAAGTACATTCAATAGTTACAGCTTTCAGATCAATGTTGAGGGGAATCTTTTTTGTTCTCTCTCTCTCCTTAAGTGGATCATGTTTTATTAATGGAAGCATTGAACATACGGAGTGCTCAGCTAGAAACATCACGAGGTTTCAACAAGAAATAAAAAAAAAATTTTTTGGACATTACACACAGCGATTTCTGTTCCCAAACTAAGCAAAGCTTGTGCTTTACAAATAAGTGTAAATACATCCAAAAAAATTACATATTATAGGTAGAAATCACCCAGAATCAAAACAAATACAAATGTTTATCAATGCATTTATGTTTTGTGCGGAGATCGAACCCACTTCCCTCAGTTCAGCAATCAGGTCATTACCTACTGAGCCCAAATACGCATTCATTAACAGTGTAGTTGTAACATGTATTTATTAGTTGATACACTATAATTTTATGTTTCGTTTGTGATTCTATAAAGATTACCTATTGGACGCACGCAATAAAACAGTATTGTAATTAGTTTGTAAAGCTAGTTGTAGTTAATTTACTTGACGATTCGAAAGTGCTCTTAGTAACCCATTTGAGTAAAAAGATTTTGATTTTGAATAATTAAGAGTAACTCAGCGTGGTCTTTTTGGATAATAGAAACGTAAACATAAACACGACAAATACGTAAAACAACATGTTTGTCTACCCATGCAATGTAAGTGAACATTGTCTTTCTGCAAAATATAATTGCAACAGTTTGCAAATGTGGATTTTGTGCAAAGTTTGATCAGAAACAGTATTTTAATGAAGGAGCTAAATGGCATAACCATTGTGACATACATATAGATTTTCTGCAAAATTTGATTAAAAGCTAATTTGTGATGCCTGTAACATACATATAGATTTTCTTCAAAATTATATCAAAAAAAATATTAATAATAATAAAAATATTTTTAAAGAAAGACCTAATCCTTGATGCTTGTGACATACCTACATACATATAGATTTTCTGCAAAATTTGATTTTTTTGATGAAAGAACTCAACTGTGATGCCTGTTGAATGTGTATGCAAGCATTTATGCGCGTAGCAAGTGGCAATCTTTGGTTTCTGCCAACCCCTCTGGGAAACAGGCGTGTCGTTATATATGTATGTGATGCACATGGATAGCTAAGATGACTTAATTTAACCAGAAAGTGATAATCTACCTGGGTGTAATACTTTTTCAGTCATGCCTGCAGCTCTGAAAGGCTCTCCATTGAATCCTGAGAACAAAGGAAGAAATAAGTAATAACTATAACTACAACACATTTATTTTTACTTCTGGGAAACTATACAATAAATATATAACAATAAAGTACAAATATTTCAAGTTAATAAAATAATTCAAGGTTGAGATTTACACTAAACAAAAAATGTTCAGCAATCTACTAAATGCAATGACCAATCACAATAAAATTTACTATTTGCAATTATTTTTAGGAGATCTCAGTTGTTTTTATTTCATTTGTACTTTTAAATTTTGTACATACATTCTACATAAAAGGATTTTTTTTCTCTTTTTCATGCATTTCTTTTCAGGGTTCCGTACCCTAAGGGTACAAAACGGGACCCTATTCCTATGACTTAGCTGTCCATTGGTCTGTCTATCTGTCACCAGGATGTGTCTCATAAAATGTGATAGTTAGACAGTTTAAATTTTCACGGACGATGTATTTCTGTTGCCGCTGTAACAACAAATACTAAGAAACAGAATAGATATTTGAGGGGGCTCAATAAAGGGCTTCTTTATTTCATAATTCTCTTATATAGGATTCTATATTCTTCTATATAGGATTTGGTAATTATTTTCAGCCAATATTCTCAAATTAGAAATTAGCTGAAAATTATGATGAGGCAAAAGGCAAAGCAAAGGCATTTTATCAGACAAAATTAGAAAAATTCTTAAGACGGGAAGTTAAATTCTGTAATACCAAAAATTTTTACACAATGTCACACACATAACAGTGAAATGTGTTTTTAAGACAAGTTACAGCAAAGATAAAAGACATTTTTTTTTGCCATTTGACATCAAATAGAAGAACAATTAGCTCAATGTTCCATGTGCATAAGGTTTATTTTTTAAGTTTTAGTGGGGTTCTGAAGGTGGTGTAAATTTTTTAATTTTTGTTGGATCTTGGACATCTTCCTACATTATGTTAGTAGTGAATCACTTAATGTCACAAAATTAATTTATAAAAAAGGTATAAGAGATAGAAGAGAACAACTTAGGAGTAATGCCCCTGGTGTTGCCTAGCGTCCATTGTATTAACATCAGGCAGGCCCTGTGCTTGTTTGCCACCTTAGTGGTATAAAAAAAACTGGCTCAAATTTAGCAAATATTGCATAACATGCACACATTAGAGTTGCCCTGTCAAACAGACCAGTTGCCTTAGTCAAATGATATTATTCTACAAGCCTATTTCTAGCTGCTGAGTAATATGTGAATAAACATTCATACATATGCTTATAAAATAAGGCTGTGTGTTTAGAAGCCCACATAGAGTTACAAATTTAATATTGTGCACCTCCCGTGGGTCAAATTAATAATGTCCATTTTTGAAGTCAGTTTAAAAACTAAATTTTCCTCTAAATCCTATATGGGTAATTCTCCCAAACCATGCGTTTTTCAGGGCATGTAGAATGGTATGTTGATATCTAGGTATCAGTTGGCAAATAACAGTAGCGATACAAGGCATTGGGTTCTACCTGTAACACCCAATTTTTATTTAAATAACTTGCAAATACATTTTTATTAATTTATTTTCTATTTGTAATCAAGGTTTGATATCTGAGTGCCAGTTTATTTTTTCAAATCTGTTATTTAGTAAATTATGGACCTGAAATTGTTATTCTCCCTTTAGATTATTAATTTGTTTATTAAAACTATGCAAATGTATGCATCCATGAAAAAAATTTTGGTGGCATGCATGTTACATGTGCTTAAAACATAAATGTAGCTCGTAGAAACTTCTTCTCCCAAACAACCATACCTATCACACACTAATACCTTCCAGTCTAAGAATCACTAATTTCCTTCCAAAATGAAGGTAATACACATGGGCATCTAGTTCAATAAATTGATATTTTGTTAGTACATTTATCTAAATAACTTATTGAATATCTTTATAGTATTATTGTTGTTTGTGTATGTATGTGAATGTACTTCAAACTTATTATGATATTTTCTTTCTCTTTGTTTCAGTTTCATATGAAATTCTATAAAACAATATATAAACATGTGGGTTTCAATCATTGTGAGCCTACAGGAAGTTCTAGTTTGATTTGGATTGATGTTTCATAATTAAGTCACCTGCTATAAAAAGATGGTAACACAGACAATAAAACAGAAAAAAGCATTAAAAGGAATCCTGGAAGAAAAGGCAACCAGTTACATTAAGTGTCCACTAAGTAAAGCAGACCCTTCTTTGAGTAAGTGCAGAAAAAGTAAACACTGCATTTTTTTCCCCTCTAAAAAAAACTGATAGCTAATGAAAATGATTGATTTAGTTGTTTGGAAAACCATTTGAGCCATACAACCACACAACTGTGCCCTAAGCATATGTTACTATTAAAACCCTTTATTTCTACAAGGTGCTATTAGGTATTTAAATATCATAAAAAATTTGTGCCACCAAAATTATGTCCAGACCCCACCAATATTGGAGTGATATGATTACCTCGGCTTGCTGTTTGTATTTGCAATTTTCAAGTTTTTTTTTCCACTTTTTCAAATAGCTGTTCCTTAAGTAAAAAAATGTTAAAATATTTTGCACCAGTTATTAATTTTACAACATAAAAATCAACAGAAACCCTATGTAGAGCCAATTTGGCAGGTGGTTACTTATATCACAGGTCTGCAAACAAGGTAGGCAGTTTCACAGCCAGGGACAGTTTAAAACACCTCAATAACAGTTTAGTAAAATTAAAACTAGGTTTGGGCTATATTTCAGATGTTTTTTACTTATTGTTGAGTAACATTTCCCAAAAAAGCTGACAGTCATAGTAACTAAAAGGGGGCTCAAGGGACTTTTAATACAGTCATAATAGAGACAGGAATTAAAATATATATATTTAACGCATTTTCAATTGGCAGTGTAAACATTAGCCAAAGAAGACAGACAACAGGGGAAAAATAAACATTTCTAGCAGCCCCTTTTGAATACCCCCGAATTTTTAAGTTCCTAGTAGTATACTAAAGCAGCACTATGTACAATATGTACATAGCTCATATAACCATAAAGATTGGTCTCAATGAACAAGATTTCACACAGATAATGTTTACATATAAAGAAAATATAATCTATTTTGGCTATTATTCTTTCATATTTGACCTTCCGCTACAGGTAAAATTTATTTACCATTTAAGTGCATTCATATTAATAACTGGAAAGGTACAAATTATAAACTTTAAAAGTATTCTAACCTTATTGTTGGTCAGGAGTAAATCACATATATACTCATAGATATGATCAAATGTTTATAAGGATTTAACACAAATATAAGCTGAACAGTCTCTGAAGCATTTACTTATCTCAAACTTTAAAATAAATGAATTATGGGCGAAAATGGCGACGAAGTGATAAAAACTAATATATACAGAAGTCACAACTTAAAAATAAAATAACTTCGGTGCCTCATACTAAATAAAAATAAGACATTAAAACGTCAATTATTTTGAATGTAATCAAATAAATATTGGTAAAGTTAAACAGTTACAATATGTAAGTATCGACAATATTTATATATTTTTATATTTTACAATGACATTTAATTTTATTTCTTCTAGTCGTTCCAAAACCTTTTAACACACTATTTAGTTGAGTTATAATGTCACCCGGTAAAATTAAATTTTACTGACAGAAGTAAAATTCAGTCAGATATAAGGTCAGATATGTCAAGAACATATGAATAATTTAACTTGAAAATTAAATGAGTACCAGAAGATGAAGCTTCTTTATACTTCTACTTTGCAATCTAGCCAAGGTTTATTTTAACTTTATTTTTAAATAATTTTGGAACAAACTTTTTTATAGGTTAAAAACTTTGTTCAAGACTGAAAACTATCAACCTCAAATGCGTTCCATTTATGATGCATTTACACTTTCACGCGAATGCTGACATGACGAGACGAGACGCAAAATGTGAACGCAAGCTTGCTATTCGTCTCGTTAACAAGAAATTTGTCTCTTCACTCGTGTGCTTGCGTCAATGGCGATTTTTCGCGCAGGATAGGCATGTCGAATATAATGTTTACAAATTCACACTCCCGCTCATTTTATGTCACATTCATAGCCTGATTACATCCTACCGAGTAGAGTGGCGAGACAGTGCCCTCAGTATTTGTAAAGACATAGTCGAATGCTCGGCCGAGCGCTCGGTCTAGCAACAGGCCGAGAGAGTCACTCGGACCCTATACTATTTACTGGGCCGAGTACCCAGCCCTTGCCTCTCTGCACTGTCTCGCTCACTCACTTGGTGGCTCTGAACACTCGCATTTGGCAACCACTCGCCACTCGATGAGTACACGTCACTTTTTCGCACAACATTTTGCTCGCACGTGTAGATTAGAAACGTAAAAAACACCATTATAAAAAATATTCATAAATTATAGGCTGCATAAATTGCATCCCTGTTATGGGATTTCTCATCAACGGATTATAAATACAAGCAAAAACGTGATGCAGCTACGTAGCTATTATTGAAGAAATTAATATTTCTAGTTTTACTGTTCAAGTCGCAAAAAATAAAATTAAGAACCTAAGGTACATTCTCAAGAAATTAAAAAACTACAAGAATCCAAAAAGTCTGGAGCGGGTGTGACTAATGTTAATATTTCAAATACTAAGTGACTTAATGAGCTGTATGAGGTCTTTGCAAAGATTTAAAGAAACAAGTATATGAAAACGTGAGTACCTTATTTTTGTTCATACAT
Source organism: Apoda limacodes (assembly GCA_946406115.1). NCBI lineage: Eukaryota > Metazoa > Arthropoda > Insecta > Lepidoptera > Limacodidae > Apoda > Apoda limacodes. The sequence goes on along the minus strand of OX291549.1, from coordinate 19,335,878 downwards.
TCATTTTAAAAGTGTAGGTATAGGTAAAGGTATAGGCTTACAAAAATTCTTAACCCACTAGCCAGAATATCAAAAGCATTCTCAACAATTCAACGTGCTCTGGATAATCTGTAATTAAAAAGGTTAAAAGGTTTTAATGAATATGTTTTTAATGGAAAGACATCATCTCCGACAAAAAACCACCTTTTGACAACAAGTTATTCTCAAAATTATTACATAAACGATTTTTTTTAAAACTACCTGCATCTGAGTTTCTTCCATTTGCTCCAATATTTACATAACGAAATCAGAAGTCATGGTCAACAACAGCCATCAGAACAAAACTGTTAGAACCCTTTATTAGGGTTTCACAGAAGATGTATTTCTGCTGCAGCTATAACAAAAAATAATAAAAAACAGAACAAAATAAATATTTAAGGGGGCTCCCATACAACAATCGTGATTTTTTTTGCTCGATTTTGCTCGATATTGATAACGGCAACAGGTAGACGCTTAAAATATTCACAGAATATTTAGTTATATAGTAACTTTAAAAATAAATAATTAAATGAAAATAAAACAAATATTTAAGGGGGCTCCCATACAACAAACGTGATTTTTTTTGCCGTTTTTATAGATAATGATACGGAACCCTTCGTGCTCGAGTCCGACTCGCACTTGGCCGATTTTTTAATTGAAGTATTCCCTCCCACAATTAGGTGGTGCTTCAATTGTCACATGCTTGCCGTGCACCTAACTCTGAAGCCCGATTCTACTCAGGGCTGTAGCTAGAGTTGAATCTGAGGTAGGACAGCGGTGGTTTCGTGTAGGGCGCAAGTAATTTTTCTATCTTACCTGCTTGTGAGCTTGAATAATTAAGGTACTAGGTAATTGGGTGGGAGTACGGGAAAACAAGAGCAAAATGGTATTAATTTATATTACGGGAAAACAATTTATATATGTTATACCTTAGTTTATGGTATTTTTAAGGTAGGGCATTGCCCCACAGTGGGGCATTGTGGCCCATCCCTTAGCTACGGCCGTAGAATTACTTCATTCCATTCTTCGTTGTTTGGTACCTAAAATATAATTACACAAACCATTAATTCCTCACATACACGTAAACTTTTGAAAAGCGCCGATTAGGTCATCATTTACTTTTGATATTGACTGTGCATTTTCAGAGAATATTTGTGCAGAAAATTAATATTAAATATTTTTTTAGGTCCCTCTAATGAACAATGAAAGCACAGATTTACAAGCGAGCGGTTTTGCGGTACCCATTAGTAATATACATAGTATTATTGCAGTATCTTCTCAAAACACACCCACAAAGAAGAATAACCATCTTCCACAGCTACTACTAGCAGTGTTAGAAATACGTCACGAGCAAAGAAGAGGACGACAGATATACTGACAGCGGTTTCTGATCTAAAATTAATGAAGGCCTTGATTCTGAGGTAGAAACAGTATGGGGCGCTTTTGGAAAGAGTGCAATGCAACTCAAAACCTTGTCAGTGCAGAATGCTTTGTTAGCCCAATTTCAAATCCAAAGTATTCTGACTGAATTCGGGTTTAAAGACCACAGAGAAAAGACTGCATTTCGTTCTGCTATGTCCAATTATAGCAACCGCAGGGCATCTTCTGCACTTCACATGCTGATATTAGCTTTGTCGATTCACCCAATATTTATTTTGGAATAACGGATCGTCGTTGTCACACCACCTGCAAAAAATAGTGTTTGTAGCACCTAACTCAGATCTTCTTAAAATCCATGGTCCAAATGCGGGATTTCTGTTAAATCTTCTACCAGGGGAGGTATAAGTACTTTTTAAGATTTTCTAATATTGGTGAATAATGAGCCACAAACGCGATTGTAAGGGGAAATGTGACCTAAGTAGTAATGAACGAACTTACCTCTCGAGACCCAACAAAGTACTTGCATACATACTCGTATTACTCCTGAATCCACAAGACTGATGGACTTACTAAAAACTTCGCAATAAGCTATTTCACACAATAAAAAAATTAAAACGGAGATGAGTAACGAAAGAATTTTCATGTCTTTAGAACTGTATCAAGCACGGTTATTATTTAAAGTCCCAAGCATACTTATCATAAAAATAAGTAAAAGGTAGTCCGTACTGTATTTATACATAAAATACTGAAGACCCTGATTCATGTATAGTTATTAAGCTGTGACCCAAACTAACTGCGTTGCGGGTTGGTATAAATGACTAGGTACCTTATAAACGAGAGTTGGCTTAAAATGTCATCGAATGTATATATACATGCGTCAGACATGGCCTGTTTTTTAACGGTGCAATGTCTCTTATTTAGTTCATTTTTGGGTTATGTTACACGCCATCATCTTGTACATCAGACTTTCTGGTATATTTTTTATCACAATTACCATTATAATTCAAACATGGTATAGAAATAATGCTAATGAAAAAAATGTAAGATAGATAGATAAGATATAAGATAGAAATAGTTAATGAAATAATGAAAAAATACAAAAGAGCTCCCTCACGTGTGTCAAATGCCAATGCTGGCCGACCGCGGATCTCTTTCCTGATTTTAGTTAGTACAAATTAACGATCTAAGTAAAAAAAAACCAGCCAAATGCGAGTCTGGCTCACGCTCCCTGGGTGCCGTACAAAATTATTACCTTATTTCTATACCTTAATTATCAGTTTTTGGATTTTTCCCTATGTGATGTAAAATCCTTCACGTCAAATTTTATGATTCTAGCTCAACGGTACCCCATAGGTTTTGGTTTATTTGATTTGATAATAAAATGATCGTATTTTTGGCATATTTTTTTATTGCATTGACATAGAAGCTTGATTTTATTACAACTTTAAGCTAAACGTGTCATACCGTACCGTAGTATTATTTGATATGAATTTAAACTTTATATCTCCATGCGTTCTTGAGTAAAAGGGTCTTGTCGAATAGACATACGGATGGACAACAAAGTGATCATACAAGAATTTCTTTTTTCCATTTGAGGTATGGAACTCTAAAAATGATGATTCTGTGATAGTGTGTAGTCTAGAATCATGAAGTACATAAATACAAAAACTCTAATTTGTTACTCAATTTGGTAAAGTAGAAAAATCAACCTGTTTCGTAACGGTTTTGACAGTTTTTTTTTGTAAATTTCAATCTTTTTTATGGCATAGTAAAGAATTCAACTTGACAGTTGAAAAATTACTCTACCCGGGCGTCGCAAAACCACTTTTTTAACTTCTTCGTTGCGATTAAGAGCGCACCCTAAGTAGGTTCTAATAAAAATAGCTTAAAATTAGGCGATTTTAGGCTACTTTTCAAAAATAAAAACATGTGCGATTTTAGGCTACTAAGCGCTAAATTTTTGGCGACTTGAACCCGAATTAATCCGGCAACACTGGCTTGGTCATATTAAAAAAAAAAAAAGAAACGAAAAACCATTAGTGTGAAAAATAACAAATAATTTAGAATGTGTTGTGAAAGTTTGAAATAAAATGTTTTTATCTTTACACAAAATTTGTACTTACAATACAAAGCAATAATAATGTCTTTTGTACACGACCCTGTATTGAACATTATTGTGGTAGGATTTCACCATAAAAGAGGTTGCCAGGTATTTATGTTCATTATTTAAGGTTTCACGATCAATACAAGGGTTTTTTATGCTGCCCATAAAACGTCGTATTTAGATAGTGGTACCAGCACCGGCCTTAGCTCTGGGCGAAATCGGAAAAGAATTTTTTATGTAATACTACAGTGTCCGTCCGTTTGCACTACTGTTAGCATCTTAGCAGGGAAATATTTACAACGGGGCCCAGGATTTAAGGGCAGGAGAGGGAAGAGGAAGCAAGCGGGAAGGAACGCTATTTCCCGGTACCATTCCGCTACTGCGGAGACGCTTACTTTTTGAAATATTTAATTTTGAAATTTGGTTTGTTAATTTAATAAAGTTTAATAACACAAGTGCCATATGTTTCTGGCACTTCGCCGGCTGCTGCCGTGGAATGCTTGTGTGCTATTCATAATTTGCTATTGCTACCTCACACTTTAGTATTGTGAATTATGTTTTTTTAGGTCTATAATGGCTAAAAGCACTAGGCCATACAGCCGCATCTTCAATGATGCAGTATAGTAAATATCAATTAATATAACAATCAAAATGACTTAATACATGCTGTTTTATGATAATTACCACAGACGACAAACGTTGATGAGTATCAAACAAAAAAAAACACTCAAAACTCATACAAACATCAATCTCTAGAAACACATAAATCCTGCCCCCAGATTGTGAATCCAACCCTATTTAAATACTAGTGACTTGCTGTGGTGCTTTAAAACTTACTTGCTTGTATCTATATCTTAAGTAATTTTGTAATTATGGAATAAAGAGTGGTAAAAGAGGAAGCATGTTGAACTGTTATGTCGAAGGCCCTGGGTTTGATTTCTGGGGTAACTAATTTTGTTGCTAATTGAACAGTATCTGGCTCTGATTTGTGCCAAGTATGGTGAAAGGTTGGTGGTGGTATCAACTTTTGTCCTGAGTATCGGAGGTTCAAGCCCCATGTGTACTAATGAGTCTTTTTCTTAATTTCTCAAGTAAATTCTCTTAAACTAACAAGTTAAAAAAAAAGATATGTGAAGACCACAATTTGCACTGGGCCCTGGATGTGAACTATGGTGCAAATCACCCTCGGTGAGGGTAGGCTGTGCCTCAATAGTGGGATAGGGCCTCTACTAGGGAGTGAAATCTCAATCCGGCAAGATCTCAAGCCATCTATTAAGGTTAAATCTTGTTGTTATTCTTGTTTTTTAAATCTTGATTGAGATGTTGACCATACCTGTTCAGATTATGAACAAGATTGAGCACTCTTTAATGATTGGTGTGTGCAGTTTCCCTGTAATATATTTTGGCTGAGCTGATGTTTGCAGCCGCTCTTTTAGGTTAATAGGTACCAGATGGCTGGCAATGCCTCTACTCTATGCTTCCTAAGAAATGATTTCTAAAAATCCATTGACATTAGTATGTTTGCATATGTGCTGCTTTGTTGCTGAGGTGTGGGCAGATGATTGCTTTTCTGATATGAATGTAATAGTTAAAAAAAGCATTTTTCATTTGCTTCATTTGTATTTGACAATGTATTCATTTTATAACATGAAATCTTACAGATGTACTGTTCTTTATTCAATGCAGATGTAGTAATCTTTATGTATCATTTTTAAAATAATTATGATAGATTGTTCCTCTACTAAAATAAGAAACTTTGCAATTTATCAAGGTATTAAAAAATTATTATGTATCTCTCTTCAGACAAGAACCTTATTCTTTATCAAACTAAATAGCTTTGTTTAGGGTACCGTTTTTGCTGCAACCCTTTTCTAGCTCAACACATTGCTCTGGGTAGTTTAAGTACCATGTGATCCAGTCATATGCTAATCCACGAATACCGTATTGTTCGCGTTTTTTTTAATACATTATCTGATAATTAGTCGAAAGCCCTACTCATATCAAAAAAGATTGCAGCTGCTTGTTTACCTTCATCTACAAGTAGCAAGTTAAAATTTATGTTCTGTAATTCAAAACTAAATGTTTAACATTTCATTTCATTGAAATTCAATTACACATTTTTTCCTAATTTGATAGACTAATTTATGTGACAATTCATAATAGTAATAAACATATAATAACTAATCATTGGTATCATAAAATCTGGCCTGCTTTTTTTCAGGTGGAACATTGCTACCCTGAGTTTGTGCCTGGTAATCCAACTGAGCTGCCTGCTGAATGGAAGCATTTACCTGCACTTGCATTGCCAGATGGTTCACACAATTACCTTTCTGATACAATATTTTTTCATTTACCGGGACTGAAGGAGCCAGCACACACAGTCTATGCAGTGTCATGTTTTCGACAAATTCCTATAGAGGTAAATTTTTTTTCTCAATTTAATTACAAAACTCTATGATGTTAGTTTCATCAGAATCAATTCAAAGATGGCAGAAATAAACTGAACGACCGGATATGACGAAAGTATAAGGTGTGATAACAAATAGAACCCTGAAGAGAGTCCTCTTTAGAGCTGGTGATAATTATATTATCAATCAGAGTGAAAGATAAAACAGTTTATTTTTTCAGAAAGTAATTCAGAAAACAGAAGATATGACACGAAGTTCAATCCAAAAGAGTGTCTGTGTGGTTTGTCGCGCCCCTTTGTTTGGACGTCTTGCGGTCAAAATGGAGCTAGTCGTTCAAGCTTGGTTCATGCAGGGAGACTTCTCCCAAACTAAGTTACTGGAAGATTCTTACAACCATCTAAACAACTGTCCTATTCAGATAGACCAAACATTAGAAGGTATTTATTTTGACTTCGGTATGAGTTATCAGTAGCATAAGATTTCTGTTGATTTTGTTTGAATTGTACTGAAGAAAAACTATGTTAAAAAACTATGTATCAAAGTACGTAGAACACGTGCGGCGGCGCGCCAGTAAGTAGGTTAACTTTAATACAAGCCTCAGATCACAGTATTTTCATGGAAAATTGGTTAGGGTTGTCGATGATAGTCTCATTTATTACCAAGATTTTAAGGATATTACGAAATTTACTAAATCCCACTTGCACCTGTGTTCGGTAGGTATGATAGAATAAAAACCTTTACTAAGAATTATGGGGACCTGTTTTTCTAAATAGTACCAACCTACCTACTGTAGTATTATTTCTATATATAGATATCTAAGTAATAAGGTACCTCAGAATGCTAAGCAGTCCTTTAAGTTTTTTTAGATTAGTTCTGTGCAATCAAGGTTCCCTTCTATCGTTGGCCAAACTTTATTATCACAAATTATTTATTTCACAATTTTTTATTATCACAAATTATTTATTTCACAATTTTATATTATTGTAGCTATTAATTTTTTTTTTTTTTTTTAATACCACCAAGCAACCTTGTTTTAGGCAAACAAGCTTACGGTCCGCCTGATGGTAAGCGGTCACCGTAGCCTATGGACGCTTGCAACACCAGGGGTATCACTCGCGCGTTGCCAACCTTTCAGAAATCTAATAACTTCTTTCTTGAAGAACCCCATATTGTAGTCTTGAGAGAAAACCTTGGCAGGGAGCTCATTCCACAACCCAAGCGTTCGCGGTAGGAAGTTTCTATGAAACCCCACTGTACGAGATCATTTCAGTTGCACAGTGAATGGGGTTTTCTTAGCGGTGAATGCGCAGACTTGTGTCTTTGTAGGGTTGAATCGGACTAAGTTTTCCCATCCCCAGTCCGAGACCTTAGAAATAGTGGACTCGATTTGAGACACAAGTTCTTCACGTTTTTCCTTCACAATGGAACGAGAGATGCTTGCACGACCCGTGAAATAAGCGTCTCCAGTACTGTCATCTGCATAGCAATGAATGTTGTTGATATCCAACATGTCATTGATATGTAGTAGAAACAGCGTAGGAGACAGCACAGAGCCTTGCGGATCACCAGCATTAATGTCTATGCTATAAGATTTTTTTTTCTCAACGGACGATGCAGTTTGGGCAAGAAGCGCCCTGGCACTCTTTGATACCTTGTGTATCCGTGCGTTCGCCGAGGATGGAGTGCGGCTTCGTGTGAGGGGGGAGGCCCTATTAGGGGAGGTCGTTGTGACTAGTCTCGCTACCCGGAAAGCGAGATCGTTGTCTGGGGCCGTTAGTACGTGCCGAGGCCGCCTCACAATAGTTTTTTGACCTTGCCGAAGTCGGTCGGGGGGATGATAGGTGGTGGATTGCACAATTTAGAAGAAGAGAAGTTTAGACGCCTATACAGGGTCGCACCGAGATATTTGGCCTTGTTTTGCCAAGGAATGGCAGGGCCGAAGAGTAAGAGAGGAAATAGTCGCGGAGGGCGCCCTACGGTAAGGAGAACGGCAGAGCTTTTGTCGGGATTCACTTCGATTCTCCATTTCCGAAACCATTCGCCTAGGGCGGTGATTGCAGATTGGGGTCTCTTAGTGATTCGACTCACTTGCCTATCGGTGGTGTAAATAGTGGTATCGTCTGCGAAGAGGGCCAATTGTGCACCTATCGTTTGAGGGATGACGTTCGTGTACAGAAGGTATAAGATAGGGGCGAGCACGCACCCTTGCGGGACTCCTGATTGTATGGGACGAGGGGAAGATAGGGGCCTTCGACGCTATAGCGAAAGCTATGGTTCGACAAATAGTTTCGTAGGATGAGTACGAAGCGTTCTGGCAACTAATAGTTGTACAGTTTATAAATTAAACCGTTGTCGAAGGCTTTCGCTACATCGAAAAAGACAGCGCCCGTGTGACGGGGCTTACCTTATACTGGTTGGAAGCCAGTGGAGATGTAAGGACTTGATGGACGCACGAGTGTTTGACGCGGAAGCCGAACTGATCGTCGAATAAGATGCCTTTGGAGACTAGCGTTCCGTAGGCGAGCGAGGAGTAGGCGTTCGTAAAGTTTACCAAGGGCCTTTAGTAAACTTATAGGGCGGTAGGAGGAAGGCTCGGTACGAGCTTTCCCTGGCTTGTGGATGCCTATAACAATTGCATCTTTCCATTGAGAAGGAAGAATGCAAATTTCGATGTCGTCGATACGAATTTATGCAGCGTTAAAAATGGCTACTAGAAGTTATAGAAGGGGAAAAGTAAGTCGCTTTAGGATATCGTTAGGGATACCGTACGCGCTGGGGGATTTTCGGGGTCGAAGGTCTTTGATGACCTGTTTGACTTCGTCGACCGGGGCAGAGAATTTCTGCGCTCCATTTCACCGTCTACCTCTCGCACGTGATCGGGATCAAAAGGTTGTGTGCTTAAGGCACATTGAGCTTGAAGACTAGATGCAAGATTCTATGAGAGCCGATCGAACGCCTTCGCTATGTCTAGGCTACATGCCAATGCCTTCCCTTGACTCTCAATGGCTAGTGCCTATCGGTGTGTGAGATACACTAGAAGGTCGACCGTGGCGAAAGCCATATTGACGGTCGCTGACCAGGCCGTGTTTTTCTAGGTATCTTAGAAGCTTTGTGCCTAGTGTGAGTTTTTGCGTGTTTGTAACTCTTCTATCGCGTTCGCGTATTCATTAAAAGTCCTATAAGAAAAAACCTTCTCAAAACGCGTCCGCTAGAGGCGCTCCTACATTTCTATACATGTACTTGGTTGACGCGAACGCGATAGTAGCGTTAAAAACTCACACTGATGACTGATGTTTAAAATTGTACCTAAAATTTTGTAAGTACTTTATATTACTCAAATGTTTGGATTACCAATAAATAACTTATTAAAGTTAGTTATATATAAAAAAAAATAATGTTAATTTATTATTTTCATCATTGAATTCACGTTATAATTTTTAGGTTTATCAGTTCAGAAACTGATGGAAAGCTGGAAGCATGAGGTGCTGCTAATATGCAAGCTGTTGCTGTTAGGTCGCAAAGTGCTGGTGTACGGGTCTCCAGCTGGGCCGGTGTCAGCGGCGCTTCTAAGCTTTTTATCTCTGCTGCCCAAATGTCTAGATACTGGCCTTTCGCGGTCTGCCAACGTCATGTAAGTATCGTCTAGAGCCTCGAAATAACAAAAAAGGGTCAAGTGCAATTTCGATTCGCGCACAGAAGCTTTCTTATTTAGGAGGCTAATTCCAAGTGACACTTGTTACAATGGAAAAAAATAATTGTGATCAGTATTTTACGTTCAAAATTTAATCCTATATACAAGAACATATACCTAATGGCTTTTACTGCCAAGAACACTATAGCTTCCTTTACCTGGATAGAAAACTATATTAAAACACCTCTCAATTTCCTGGTTTTTAACCCTATCCATTAACATATAACTTTAAAATTTATATTAATGGATAACTAGATAGTTCAAGAATGATACTATTGAATTGTAAGAGAGAAAATCCGATTTGACACTCATGTTGACTTTTTCTGAAAAGGGCTGTAGTCTTTCGTCTCACTCACCTGCACATGATATTAAATAGCTGTGTTTCAGACTCTTATACTGGGTAGGCAGGTAAATTATTAAATTTTAAGTTAACGACGAAAAAAGTACATAAAAAGAACATCAGTGGCACTCGGGACCTGCCGCGGTAAAGCTGTTGCATAGCATTTTTTATCAACTTATGCAATTATAATTATTTATTTATTTTTTATTTATGCAGTATTTTTTTTCTTTGATATTAATTCAAGTTACACTTTTTGAGCGTGGTGATCGATAAGGAAACAATTTTTTTTCTTTTATTGAATAAATGAGAAGTTAATATTGTTTAAAAAAACGAACCGGGTGGGCGCAACAAAGTTGTACGCAGGTGCTGTCGACGAGGCGCTGCGGCCGACTGATGGAAGGCGAGAGCCGCGTAATGGCCGGCCCTCGCGACGTTATTGATGAAATGTATTTTTTGCTACAAAATAACACTCTTTTGCAATAAAACAAAACCATAATCGTCTTAAGTATTTATTATGGAACACGTAGACGAAACTTCATTGAATAAAGTTAAATAACTAGCAAATAAAACTGTTTGTGTTGTTTGTATGTTCTTGTGTATCTCTCTTAAATGAAGATTTAGAGGAAATTTGCGATTGTATTGTATTGGGTCAAGTTTATACAATCGTATTTCGACTCTCATAACCTACTAATAAAACTCCTAAACTTATGATTATCATCAAAATTTTTTTTCGCCTTAAAATTGATTTTCCGTACAGTCAAGTTTGCCATTGTAAGGTTTTTTTCGTTACGGAATTTCTTGATTCGGTCGCCGCGCTCAGAACCCGCGATGATAATCTTGACATAATCTTTGAAGTTACCTAAAGTTTCAGCAATGTGGTCTGTGGCAAACATTGCAAACCAAACCCCACGATCGGACGAACCTACTTGCTGATTTCGACCTATTTCAGACACCAGTAATGGAAAAAAAAATTAAAATAATGTCTACCTATTCGGGAAAATGCGCAATTCCCTATTTATCTGATATTTCTAACACTTTGTGGCAAACATTGCAAACCAAACCCCACGATCGGACGAACCTACTTGCTGATTTCGACCTATTTCAGACACCAGTAATGGAAAAAAAAATTAAAATAATGTCTACCTATTCGGGAAAATGCGCAATTCCCTATTTATCTGATATTTCTAACACTTTCGTTTCGTTTTTGTTAAAATCACGTTTGTTGTATGGGAGCCCTCTAAAATATTTATTTTATTCGGCTCTTTAGTATTTGTTATTATAACAGAAATACATCATGTGTGATTATCACAGTTCATGAGATACAGCCTGGTGACGGACGGATAGCGAAGTCTTAGTAATAGGGTCCCGTTTTACCCTTTGGGTACCCTAAAAAGTGTCGGCAGCAGTCAGCAGTAAAACCAGCAGTATCTCAATCAAATTGAGTCCGTTCTCAGGGATGGTGAAGTCAAGCGTCCTTATGCGTCGAACGTATATAAAAACATTGATGCGAGTGGTGCAAAAATGTGCCAAGTTTCATTTACTACAGTAATTCAATTCAATACAACTTCGTGTGTAAGTTTTTGTTTGCCTAACTTTAGGAAAGTAAGGAAATGGGTTTTTCACGACCTGAGGTCTGGGCTACTATTAATTGTTGACATTAGTATACTAATTTAAGATTTGCCTAGGGTTTTTGAAATCATAACTATCCTGTACAAAACATCTTTTTTTCTTAATTATAAATTTTTAAATACATTGTTTAACCAAGTCATATTTAAATTTTCAGATTATCTAGACCTTTGTCACCAGTTCCTGATATAATTGCGTCTGATGATAGCAAAAATCAAGATGTGGTCGACAATGGTGTTGAGGCAACTGGTGAGCTATACCTAAAAGGCCCTACTACCGATGTGCTTTCTCCTAAAGAAACGCGAAACATATTGGAAGAAAAAGATATTGTCAGCCAACAAAGTTCAGAAGAAACTGTCTTAAATAATTTGATTGAAACGCAAGATGTGACAGTAATTAGAGAAAAGTGTCACAGCATTGGGGAGAACTACAACTCACAGAAATCTATTATAGATCCTCAGCAAAGCCAGTCTATGTCGAGAGATGCTCTGAGCGTGGATGGGTTATATCATTTGACTGGCCAACTTGATCAAATTGAATGCGGTTTCCCACTGCCCATATTTGAAGACGGTTACCTTTGCTTACCTTATTTATCACTGCAATATTTGGATCTTCTGTCAGATTCTGCTGTGAAAGGATACGTCGTCGGTGCTTCTAATGTATTATTTAAGCAGAAGAGGCAATTGTTTGATGTTTCGGTGGACCTTAATGAGATGAGAATAGAGACTGCGGATCCGGGACTTAGGAAGCAATTAGTGCGTGGCATTGAAGATCTTCGTTTTGCAGACCACGTGGTGCGGCACGGCATTACGTTAGGTGATGCTTGGATACGGGATCAGTTCGCTATCTATTTCATATATCTCTTGAGGACGTCGTTGTTGCCTGGTAAGTACAGGAATGTTAAGTAGGATCATTAAGAGGGCGATATAGGCCTAAGAACTAATTTCTGTACTAACCTATCTACTACATATCTAAAGATTTATTCGTAAATGTACTATAAATCATTAGACAGAGTCAGATACATAACTGCGAGATGTATTATATACTTTTTAAGTCATTTATACCATAGTGACGCCTTAAAACTTTTCATTTTTTGTATCAGACTTAACAATTTGACCAGTTTGTAGTCACATTTTTTTTACTGTCTGCTAAAACATATCAATCCACCAGGTAACAACAAATACCGATGATTTAACTGGCTTTCATAACAACTATACTATACACACTTTAAAACTTCTGCACTAGTGCTTAATAGTCACTTCTAGATATTTTTAGTACTAAATACAATAAATGAAATTTGCTCAGTTGGTTAGCTCACTGGACAAAAGCAAGTTTTATGAACATTTCTTGTTTTTTCAATATTTTACATTACAGCCATAAGATTTTGGACAAAAACGGCGTATTTACGCGATCTCGCCGTTATCTTAGAATTAATACGCGTGCGTTAGATTATGCATATAGGAAATAAAGTATTTTATGTTAAAACGTGACAATTTTTTTTATTTTTTGTTGTGTAATGCAGCTTAACAGGCAAGACATAGTGCTCTTAATAATATTTATATATAATAATATTTTATTCATTATATTAATAATCGTAGCGCCGTCTCTCGGCACGATACAAATTAATTATTGACTATATTTTCTTTACTTAGCACTATTCTAGTTCAACTGCTGCAAACCTCTTAAAAATGGGAATGTAGTCTCTGATGTATAATATAGATATCTTAAAGCTGTAGACGAAACGTTCAAGCGCGATATATACCCGGTATACTTATACACCTGGGCGCTTTGACTAGTTAGATAGTAATTGAAATAAAAGGCGATGGCTGAAGAGATTCTTTTGCAGTTTCTTCCTTTCAAAATGCATTTGCTACCGAAACGGTGGTAGTTTTTTTTCAGATTTAATATTAACAGCGGTTGCCTAAGACGAGGTTCGTGTCCTACTCAGGGTGTCCCTCGTCTGAACTGCTTGTCGCAGCAGATTGCGAGCAGCACTGCCACAAAAGTTAATCTGCCAGCTATCTACGGCCATAAACTGCAGATAGTAGCTAGAGAAAAAAGCGCCGAAAGAGGAAAGATATTTTGTAATTTGTATGATCTTGCGCCGCTAATTTGTTGCCTTATCCATTTTGCATATGCATTTCAGTCTTATATCCCCCTTCATATGAAAAGATGACGAAAAAGGGCGCCAAGTTTAGGCACCCTGTTAACACCTTATGATATTAAAGAAATAAGAAAGAAATGATGTTTTTTCATGAAACATTACAGAGGGCAGTCGGGAGATAGAACCATACAATGCACAATTCATGTCTGCGTTTAAGTCTACGCCGGCATACCAAAAGTGGCTGAGCTGTTCCAATGACAACGACTTGGGGCCATTTATGAATCTCACACCTTCGCATCCATTTGCCGGGCAGTTGTCGGTTGCAGACATGAAACTTAAATTAGCTTTGTAAGTATATATATGGCACTAATATCTGAGATGCCTGGGACTCGTCTTAGCTGCTTAGCTTAGATGCTAATTAAATTATCATTATTATTTATAAATGGCGAGTTGCCCAATCGGATATAGCACAAAAACCTTAATAAAGTTTCCACTGTCTAGTTCTGTCTGTACAGTATAATTTTCCATCTGGGTTAAATACCGCCTGAAGCTAAGACCTTACAATTGAAGCATGCTAGGATATATGTACAGTTATATCCAGGAGCTAAACTGAGAGTTGAAGTTTATATGGGTAAATATTATTTGCAGCGTAAATACATATGCAGAGCTTCAAGCATTCGTTAGAATTAAAATAAATACACTACCTGACTTCAAAAGGCAACTAACTAAGTTGGCTTGGGATAACTGTAACCTAAAAAAAGATATATCTATTTCTATGTATGTCCTAAAAATATACTTGATTTTGTATCGCGGGTAAAATCTTTAAGATGTTATTTTATGTGAGATGACTGAAATCCCACCCTAGGACTGACTGTCTCATAGCCTTAACTGCGTAGTACTGAGCCACGCCGTGGAACCGTCCGTCCTACCCAGGGCGTTCATTGTAACTAGTCGATTGCAGCAAACTAAGACCTCGCGACTTTCTATTTTTACCCATATTCTCATACTAGATGCTTCATTAAATAATATCAAAAAGGTATCGCGCTGGCATAAAAAGCATGATATCAGTTCCATGGTATCCAATTATTGTCATCAAAGTCAGGTTCTTTATTTTATTTATTTAGGTAACATACAGTCATTTACAGTTTGTTAAATTAAACATATAGTAAACAAACAGACCTAAAAAAACTTTAATTTTGATATCTCACTCCATATTTGCTTACCATATAGTTTTCGTCTTTGCACCCCATACCTCCGTGTCCCCTAAACCGGTTCTGCTCATTTTCTAACTCAAAAGTTCTATTGGCCTCCACTACTCGTGTTAACTACTACTACTCAACGAATCATGGAGATACGAGCAATGGTTATAGTCGAACAAAGATACGAAAGCCGCAGCGCCTTACCACTTTGAACTCATTCGCTTCGCTGGGCCGCGAATGAAAGCCCTCTAATAATTGTAAATATTTAATCGACTATTTTTTATTACAGAACAATGTCAACAACAGAAGGTGGAAGAAAAGTGACAGCCGCAATGGCGGGGACGGGACGCGCGGTGGCGACCACCTCGAGAGCGGTGGGGGGAGCGCTCTCTCAGGCGCGTGGTGCACTGTCGGGGTGGTGGACAGCTGTCACCACCCCCGCACCCCTCGCAAACCCGGCTGACACTACTGAAGATAAACACGTTTCCGACGCTGAAGACGTCGCTGAAAACATTAGTGAAAAGCGTACAGACATTCCTTATGACAAGACTATGGAAGATAGTTCCAATAATCTTGCCAAAATACAAGTTATTTGATCTTAAAGTGATATTAAGTGAAGTGTAAGTGATGTGTAATATATAGCTTTGGAAAATTTAAGAAATTAATCTATTGTAGAAATCAAATTTCCTAATAATATATACTATGTAAATATATTTTAATTGCTATGTAGAACAATGTATTTATATTGTTATGTTAATCATACATAACTTGCAAAGTGATGATATGTAATTTAGATAATAAACCAGTCATCATTATTTTATGTGCATGTATGTAGATTGTTTTAGCCAATTAGTTACCAGGGAATTATGTCAACAGTCAATATAGTATCACCTCATAATGCTTGTTTTAAAGAAACCATCATCTCATGAATTTCATAATGATTATTTTTTTGTGTTTCGTTAATTTCTTTGGGTTATAGAGACAATTTATAAATTGTGTGCTAGATCCCAGCAGACACAGCCTTCGTAGGAAAGAGTACATCTCACCATGAATAATGGTTTTCGAAAATTATAAATGTCTCTTGCAATTGAAATATTGCTCTTTCTGTTTCATTCATCATTCATTCTTTTAAAACCTACCACTAACACTACTAGTTTTATTGTCAAGTTTCTAATTAAAAAATGTGTTTTTTTTTTACAAAACTAGATTTGAGTTAACTGTGCCCATAGGCCCTATATTTCTTTCTGTTTGTCGTTTTTTTGTATTTTAAAATTTAATGAAAACTAATATCTAGTTCGAGTGTTTAGTCTAACGGAGAAGTGAGTTTGAAAACCTTTTTTTTTTTAAATTTACATATTATAATTTACAATTTCCTTAAAAGTTTTTGACATACATATGGAGGGACATGACGAAATTTTAAGGTTAGAATATATAAACTTTAAAAACTTATCAAGAAGCTTGGTACAAAGTATCATATGTAATCACTTTGCATTTCCATTACCGCTGTGTAGTTAGCAGCGGTAACATAGTGGTAATAGTATTAATCCGTGATTATTCTATTTTTACTGTTTTTTTTTGTTAGTAGGAGATTATTATAATAAATTGAATGTAACAGTGTCTAAAATTATTGTTGTGATTAAGTTTTTAATATTTTTTGTTTTTTGTAATTTATAGTTTATACCATGTAAGGTATGTTCTTAATTATACTAGATTTTGATTTAAAAAGGTTGCAAAAAGAAGTATGGGCAACTTAGTCCAAATAAACAAAGTCTGCCCCAGGCTTGACGACTTCTGCATTGGGAAGAGTAGTTTAACCTCATCTGTTTTTGTATTGGACGGTAAATATATACGGCAGAAATTAGGATATACTGCTGTATATATCCAATTAAATTATTCAGGTAACTGTTTGGTTTTGTATGTGATAGGTGTTGCTACCTATTAAACATCTATATTTCTCTAATAATCTAACATGTGAGCTTGCTTTTGTATATTTTTGGACTGTTTCATTACATTCATCATTCAGTGACGATATAGGTCAATTGACTTACTTGCGAGTTTGCCTTTTCTTGATTATAAAATTACTCATGCACCTAACTGCTCTTGATTACATAATACATGATGGATAAGGTAATCTTTTTGACTAAAGAATAAAGATATTTAATGTAAGACTTTTCTTCTTTATTATTTTTTACCTACTATAATTTTAGGTGATTTTATTAGTATATTTTATTTTCTGTAGGAGAGATTATTACAGTGTCATACAAAAGAAAGATGTTGTGCAACTACTCTACCAAATGCACTAGGTGTCAGTCAAGTCTGGGGAAAGCACGGAGTCCATAGACTATGGTACATTCTCCTTGCCCCGGATCTAGGGGGGTGCGAGAAGGGGCACTTGCCCCGGGCGGCGAAAACTAGGTGTGGGCAGCAAGCCACCAGTTAGTTAAGTACAGGACCTTTAAAGGAGATGAAAAGAGAATTCAAATTTGGAACTAGTCGTCTTCTTTCTGATGATTTTTCTAGTATCTCTCTTACGAATGACACGGGACATATATTTTTATTGTTATGCGGGTGTAATACCCATTTTGACTGGCGGTGTGAATGGTTGTCAGGTTTTGAGCCAAAGTTTGGTGTAAAGGTCAAGCTGCTACCATTGTCTGAAAACTTTTCATGTAGACGACGTCCTGAGGCCAAGAGGAGGATTGTTGCTGTTCGGCGTGAAATGTCAAAAAAGGACTTGGTCGTTGGATTGTTTGAAAGCCATTCTAGCACCGTTTGGGGGTCCCAAGTGGTTAATGATTTCGGAGGGTTTGGCTTTGAGATGCTAATACAACAAAGATACGGCCTTAAGTACGTGTTTGATTAAAAAGTTTGAAAATTGACTATTTTCTAAATTTGGGCCACAGAAACTTGAGACGACTGATTTATGAACTAATATGGTTTTGTAGGATAAATTTTCTTTTTAATGTAGATAAGTAAGAAATCTAGCTATGTCTGAAGGTGTTGGAAATTTGGCGTTACAATTGTGGTTATCACACCAAGAGACCCATCTACGGATTGCTGGTGAATAAGTAGCTAGAGTAGAGGTTCTCCACCCGTTTCTCAAAACCGATATTTCTTCACTCGACCATTTTTCTATTTGTTTTGCCCATCCCCAACCTCCCACACTTCAATTCTAGTTGATGTATCATTGGTGGTGGTTGGCCTGTTCTCGCATCCGTCAGATGGATGGGGAGGTCCTCTATTAAATAAGGATAGTCTAAGGCCCTGGATTTCAGATCCTGAAGCCAGAATGCCCGAGGCCAATCCGGAGCCACGATCAGATAAATTCCTTTCGCTCTGTTCAAGTATGCCAAGACACGTGGAATTAGGCTCGGTGGAGGGAACACCCAGGCTATTTTGTAAACCCAGTCTTTGCTGAACGCATCTATAAAGTCTGCGAATGAATCTTTGGAGTCTATGGAGGCATACCTTTTTACTACTGCGGTTGTTCCTGAAGCAAAAAGATCTATTTCGGGAGTACCCCAGCGATTGAATACCGGGGTAACTACGCATGGTGACAGGTGCCATTCTGGCAGGGCTTTTTGGCGTGACAGGTGGTCGGCTATGGCATTGTATCTCCCCGGAAGATCGAATGCTGACAGAGTTATGTTTAGCCTGTCTACTAACTGAAGTAGATTGTAAGTTAGATTTAGAAGGTTGATAGACCTGGTTCCGCCTTCCTTGCGTATATAAGCGATCAATGTTTTGTTGTCGGACTGGACTAGCACATGAGAGTTCACGAGGTGTGTTGAAAATTGTTTTATTGTTGCCAAGACTGCATATAGTCCATTTTTGTTGCAATGCCAAGTTTTTTGGCGTTTCGTCCATGTGCCGGAGACAGATATTCCGTTCAGTTGTCCCCCCCAACCTTTGTTTGATGCGTCCGTTACTAGGAAGTGTGTTGTCGCTTTTTGTTGCAGTGGACTCGTTAGTTTAATGGTTCCGCGCCACCAACTCAGTTCTCCGAGAACGTTTTGTGGTATTTTTAAGGTTTGCCGAGGTCGACGGCAACTGAATTTTCGACAAAATATTTGAGCTAATCGGCAATGCAACCTGCCCCTTGGGATCACGAAGTTTGCGAAATTCAGTTGCCCTAATAGACTTTGGAGCTGTCGCAGGTTTGCAGAACCTTTCGTGATCATTTTGTCTATGGCTGCGTTGATCGAGTTCATTTTCTTTTCTGGCAGACTCATCGTGTTTTCTACTGTGTTCCACTGTATTCCCAGGTAATCCAATTTCTGTGATGGCTCGAGGACAGATTTCTCGTAATTGTGCCATCCCAGGTGTTTCAAGAGGTCTAGGGAAACTTTTTTATTAGGATTTCTGATGGGTATGCAAGCAGAGGTTTGCTGTGAAATGGAATACGGGAGCCAGATATTGCTGTAAGAATGAATTTGTTTGCCCCCTGGTCCATCCATTTTGCCCTGAAATGATGTAGGCAACCCCCCTGAAACTTGCTTGGATAGTCATATTTTTGCGTCCTTGTTATTTCGAAAGGAACTGTTCTTTACGGGATGGTTTGAATATGTTTGACGCTTTGAATTTGAGTTTTTGGGTCTCTTATATGATTTGTCAGTTCTACTGTTATTATTCCGTGGCTGATGAGTTGTTGTGGTTTGGGAATCTTCTATAATTTCCTCTTTTGTGCTCGTTTTTTATCGTTGAAAAAAGGGGCTGGGGCAAGCCACTGTAAAAAATAAATAATCGGGGTTTAATTCTGTCGGGCTATGGTAACCCCAATCTAATATATTTTGCAATCCCGATTGAATTAGCTCCCGTTGTTGAAGTAAGGCGTTGAAATTAAATAGACTTTGCCCTTGTTAAGATTACAAAGCTCGTCATTTACTTTTAATGCACAAAAACCAGGGCTTGCCCGTTAGCGGTATGTTTACCGTGAAGGGTTTTTGAAAAACGAACATACCGCCATGACGGGGTGTGAAATTGTTGCAAATTTATGAGTGTTTTTAGTCTTTTTTGGTCGGCCGGCTTAATATGTTTCTTTTCATCAAACTCGGTTTCAATTTCGCCTAAATCGAGTTCTTTTTGTGACGTGGACGGATTTATTAGAAACTCTTCCGTATCTCGAATCGTTACATTTTTAGATGTGCTGGCTTCCTGTTTGTCACTAGCCAAGCGTGGCTGAGATTGCATTATAAGATTTGATAATAAACATACTTGGTTCATCAAAGTGTCAACTCTTGGGTCTGAGAAATTTGCCGACGTGCTTGCCTGTTTTTCTGATGCATGTGGGTAGTCCCCGTGGCTGGCAGGCGAGGATCGTGGCGACGGTGTTGAATTTGAGCTCGATGAGCTTGGAGGTGGCACATTTTCTCCGTCGTTTTCGCCACGTGTATCCATAACCGCACAGTAATTTTTTTTTCAATCGTTTTAAATTACACACTTTATAGAGTTCACTTTGAAACTTGCTATATTTTAGTTATGAACTTAAAATAAAAGAAATTTAGAAAATATTTTCCCAAGCGCAGGTGTTGTCGCAAGCGAGGTTAACAACGCTATGACACGAAAATGGCGAAGGAGTAATTACTTCGCCTAGCTGTCGGAGGAAAGGGTAAATAACCGACGCCATCTATTAGCAGTTAAGGAAAATTACAGGTATGTCGTGAGGTCAATACAACTGCTTCTTCAACAGCAATGCTGTATGTTTTCCGAAGGCACATCAATAGTATACATCCGAGGGTAAGAAAAGCCATTTTGTACTCTGTACGACCGTTACTTTTTCTACTACCTGTAAGTCCAAAATAGTATTAAAAAAATAAAGTATACAGAAAAAATCGACATGTTTTCCCGTCAAAATTTATGTCTTAGAATGAATGACCTTGCGACGCGGTGCGGCACGAAGCGGCCAGCATCATTCTTGCCGAGTACGAAATGCAAGTGACCTAACCTAACTGACCTAGGAATTATTTCGCACTGGGGTCTCAAAAGTTCGATTTGCGAAACTGAGTACTGAATGAAACTCTATTACTTGGGTAGTAGAAAAATATAATGTCTACATTTAATAGTTTTTTTTTTGTCATTAAGTAGCTTGTTTCTTTCTGTAGAAAGGTGAATTCGAATCAAATTGTTTACATACAAATGTTGGTGCACTAATTATCCATAACTATAAACATTATCTTTCTTAATTACTATCATTTATTGTTATTTATCATTGTCGCAAAAAGCGTATTAATTCATGAAATGGCAGTTAATTATAAAATAATTAGTGTTTGTTGATGTAGTAAATTTTTTTATTGAATTATCGATATAAAATTTGTTGAACTATAATTCACGGTCATTTTATGGTCAAATGCGGTTTGCGGTGAATAGCTTATTATAATAATAACACGTTTTGAGTAGCGAAATGTCAATAGTCAAAGATATCACCGGGTGAAACCCCTGGTGTTGCAAGCGTCCATAGGCTACGGTGACCGAAAGCTTATTTGCCACCTTAGTGGTAAAAAAAAAATTAGGTGCAACACGGTTTGTATCAAGTTAAGTAAAATCAAAATAAGCATATTGTTTTGTAAAATAATTCGCCAAAACATACAGACAATTGTGTTGATATATTATAATGAGGCTATTAAAGAAGAAAAAAGGCATTGAAACATGAACCTATATTAGTTTTAATGTAATAAATTAAAATAATTATTGTATTTCGTAATATTTCATTGCTGTGTGTAGTTTTTAGACAAGTAGGTATGAAATTATTTATTATATGTATGTAGTATGACGGCGAATAAAGGGCTCCACTGAACGAAATTGGGTTTTTGTTTGTTTTTGAACTTTTCATAAAATATTAGTATCGCATGAAATGCTGTTATAGATCTCATGACATTATTGTAGCTTTTTTTATATTTTATTACATGTGTATATGTATTGGATGATTTTAGAAATATATAGGTATGTATTATTTAAAAACATTTTTGTTTTCTAAAACTGTTATAAATGCTCTCTGTGAAGAAAATATACAAAATAATGTAAAGATACTAATTTTATATTAGGAAATTATCTAGGTTTTGCAACAAAATGTTGATATTACAAATAAATTACATTAAAAAAATTGTATTTCATTTTATTTATTCGACAGAACGTGCTATTAGTGCTATCCATAGGCTGTTCAAGACTAACTTGATACACGTTTAACATAACATTTACGAATTATAAAATCTCTGTGTATATTTGATATTGCTTTTAAGCAAATCACTGAAATTTAGATTATGAACAGTTTTGCTTTTAACAAAAAAAAAACACCAGGCTAGTGAGAGTCGGGATCGCCCACCGAGGGTTCCGTATCAAATGCACAAGTCTGATTTACACATTACTGATACACGGCTTTCATTAGGCCGTTTTCATTTCTGGTAACATAATGTTATGCCTTCTTTTATTTTCCTGATCGCATTATATATCCCGTCCATTTTCATTATAGTCATAAGCATAACTTTTGTTATTTTTTCTTATTTTTGTGTTACTCAACCCGACTTTTTTCTTTGTTTATAATACTTCGTTCCCAGCCATGTCTAGGACTACTAAGTTCTTTCCTTAACGTAGTGATTATTTACTCTATGGTTCTTTCGTTAATCTCATGTTTAGCAGCCGTATGTCAGAAATAGCAGGATGCAAATGTTAAAAACTTCAGACTTGTCTACTATTGGAACGTTTTCATATTTAATTATTCCTTTAAGTGTCTAGTTGACCCCGCGTATTTTCTATTACAGCTGGTATGGATGTTTTTATTCGTTGAATTTTATTTTGTCATTTGCTTTGTATGTGATTATTTGTCCTCAGTAGACGACTTATTTTATGGTATTTTTGTCTGCTACTATGGGTATTTTGGACCTATTAAATGGTTGAACTGGCTTCTGCACTTTTTGTAATTACTTACATTTTTGGAATAGTACACTAAATTTTTGGGCAAAAACTATTCAAAAACAAAATTGCCAAGATACCAACCTAATGAACAGTTACCTTTCACTGTCGATGATATCTGATGTTTCAAGCGTGTATTAAGTCGCTGTAACTACCAAAATTACCACATTCTTAGCGGTATATGGCGGCACTTCTAGTACTGAATTAAGGATGAACGTTGGATAAATCTCAATTAACTTGAAAACTATAATCTTCTGACATATGGAAGGACAGTTACCACCCATTTAGATTTTTTTAAGCTCACTGAATTTTTTATTATTAAAAAATAATATGTTAAAGAAAATAATCTATCACCCTGCAAAATCTCGAATAAATTACTGTGACCGACAGAGCTACTTGTACGACAACCGTAATGACATTAGATCAATTCATAGCTCCAATACACACTTTACTTTTATAATGGAGAACTTCAATGCAGAAATGGGCAAGCAAAAGGGTTACTTAGGGAAAGTTAGAATTAAGTAGAGGAACCTAAAGGGCACAGCAACTTAGTCTCTGCAAAAAAAAAAACAACTACAAAACAACAAGACAGCGAGAGACAAGAAATCTCGTTAGGTCTACGCTCTAACGCCTCTGAACCTTCATCAGTGTAAAAAAAACCCATCAAGTAAGAGTCGGACTCGCATTCTGTGTCATTATAAAAACATTTTATTTTAATTTAATTATTTATTTTAAAGTGAATATACAACTAAATTTTCTGTGAATATTTCAAGTGTCTACCTGTTGCCGGTATCAATATCGGGCAAAAAAAATCATGTTGTATAAGGGGGGGGGGCCTTAAATAATTATTTTATTTTGTTTTTTAGTATTTGTTGTTATAGTGGCAACAGAAATACATCATCTGTGAAAATTTCAACTATCACGGTTCATGATACAGCCAGGTGACAGACATACAGCGAAGTCATTGCTAAGACTAAGGGTCCCATTTTGTACCCTCTGGGTACGGAACCCTAAAAAGCAAACAATCTGTGGCCTATGTCACTAAACAGCTATTATAAAATTAAGACAGCCACTCTACATACAAGCCCCGAGCTAAGATAATAAACTAAAAGCAATACTTTCTCCTCATTCTTTATTAACTTAAAAAAATAATAATATCACAATCTCAGTAACAGTTACCAATACATTGAAATGCAAAATTTTCTAATTTTTTTTTGTCTGCTAATGTCATTGTAAATGTGCTCGCATATTTATTATAGTCATACTAAAAATGAATCCAAATTATAGCCTATATGTTAATGGCTATACAGCATAAATTAAGCTTGCTTTAAGTACTTAGTGATATATTAAGTAAAAAGTTCGGTTTCTACTATAATTCCGAAAATATGATAAGTTAGCTAATTTTTTTAATTTACCAGTCGGCTATTGCGCGCTCTGGATACACAAATTGAACTAAATTATAATATCATAAGTACGTACTATGTCTACGAGACAGTAGTTTGAGTTTCGTGAAGTCACGAATATTTGAGCTAATTCCAGAAGTACGAATGCCCCCTGTTTCATACTACAGAATCGGGTTCGTCCCACGGCCAGGGAGGTCCCGAGTCGAGGGCGTCCTGCCGCCACAGTCCCCGACTGTTTTCCGAAGTTCCGCGGTTTAGTAGACGCATATTGTAAGGTTCTACCATATTGGATACCGACCCATCACTGTCGTCCCGCTGTATTCTAATTCTTGGCGTCGATTTAACATCATCGGTTTTTCCTTCAGGCAGGAGGTCGAAGTCTACGGATGGTCCACGCGGGGACTCAAGATCGGTAAGGTCGGAGCGCGGCGAGAAGTCGGTGCTGGCGGTTACTTCCTGCTGGCTGCGGTCGCCACACTCCACGTGGATCGGGCGGCGCTCCACCAGCGGCGCCGACTCGTCCCCACTGTCCCCCGGGCTGCGGTCGCGGGATCCGCCCCGCCTCATTATCGTCTCCTTCAACCTCGTCAATTTATCAGCCGAGCTCACCTTCTTCAACATGTCCGTCGTCTTTTTGACATTCTGAAATTTCATATCGAGTCCGGTGGAATCTTCGATGGACCAGGATCGCGAGGTACGCCCAACGGGCTGTAGGTCGTCGCATACGACCAGCAGCGAGGCGGGGCGGGGTTGCGCTGTATGACGCACGCTAAATGTGATCTGTCCCTCGTCGGAGTCCTCTTCGTTCTCGACGCTAAAGGTCACAGCTGGTGGTTCGCGGCGACGGAAGCTGCCAGTTCTCTTCAGTATAGAGGGGTCGCGGCGCGAGCTTATGGGCGAAGCTGGCGCGCTGCCTAACCCTCGCCGCACTTCCAATATCTGAAGCTCGTTCTCTTCCTCTGAAATATAAAACGTTTAGGAGTTTAGTTTGAGTTGTGTAAAAACTAAGGCTTAATTGAAGTAGCGGGAGAGGATTGGAGGGGAAAGGAAAATCACCTGCAAAGCTTGCTTCCCAAGTAGAGCACGCACAAGCGCCGCCAACGCAACCTGTGAGGGATAAACTAAAACCATGCATGTGTCGGGGCTGAAATCAAACAACCTTCATGTATAGATTTTTGTATAATTTTTAAACATTTTAAGATTAAACTGCAAACATAGGTCCTTACAATTATTTTACATAACGGAGATCATATTTACAATACATTAAGTTTATCAAATAATCCTAGATTTGTTTAAAAAAATATAAGTACAGAAACGAGACGTTTTGTCTAAAAGCTAAAAAAAACCGCTCTTTAAAAACTTACTCAACCGCCAATATTAAAATACAAACATAATTCTTTACAATAACAGAATAATGCAATAAATATGTGCAATATTGAAACCGTTCTTGCTTATTATGGTTATAAAAATAAAGTTTTTTTTTCGTAACAATATATTTTTTAGTTTTCTTGCAACACCAACAAATAAAATAACAAACTTTTCAGTTCAACAATCACCACATAACGAATTATACAAGTGCACGGTGTAATTAACAATATTGATACCAAGATTGAGCCAAAATCTTTATCTTTTTAACAATTTTTTTGCATATTACCTATTATAGTATAGATTTCGACTAGACTACAAAGTTCTATCTGATATGTAATTCCACAACCAAACGCCTCTCAAAAACTTTTACACCTAAAATGTAGCCTCTTTTTTTATAAAAAAAATATACCTACTTACATAAAACTACAAATCATAAAAAAAAAAAAAAAAAAATACCTAATGGATGGACTATAATTAAATTCCTACTCCATTTCTTTAATAATAAGAACTCTAGACTAGGGAATGCAATCTCGGTCTTTCTCATTTAGTAAGGGGCCATCCATAGCTCGTCACACAGAATTCTTCAAGCTCGGTTTTCATGATTTTTTGCTATTTTTCATGAAAAAAATAAGACTTAGCGACTTGAAATACGCGATTTCGAAATGCTAGGTTGCCTACAGGCGCGACGCGTTTATAAAATGATTACGGAGGCCTAGTCTCAGAAATAACAGTAACAGCGTTAAATACTTGGGGCTCAGAGTGGACGACACTAACATTCGGGGTTTGAGCACCTCACGTCCCTTTGAGTCAATACTGATTGGTGCCTGCCCATACATGCACACACGCGAATACCCGTATTGCGCGCGAGTCGATACAGCTCGTTTAGTGCCTTAATAGACAAGGCCTTTATGGCAAAGCCTGTAAATGCCTCCAATGTAATTTAAGGATGACCTCTAACAACGAAGATGTTATAATGACTTGGAGGTGAGGCAATGCGTAGATTTTTATTTAGATTTTGTTTTCAAGTCTTATAATAGCAGCTAGATTTTAATACCTGCCTGATCGCTTTTATTATCTACTAATCACAAAGTCAAAATATAATTTATTTATAAGAATCTTATACATACATAAAAATTGCATACCAATTCTGTTAACATAATCCAAGCCTCTCAGTCTTAATTAGAACATTTAACATCATTACAAATCCATATTTCTATAACGTATCTATTTCATTACAATTTGATAACCTTTAAATACAAGATGGATATTTTCTCACTAACTATTACAAGTTATACACAGCAAATAATTTTTATAACCTGAAGTAGTCAATAAAATATATAGCTATATTCTGCTTTATCACATATAAATTTGTCTACTCAATAAACCAAAAAAACTGAATATTCGTATATTTCGCTCTTTTCACGATAATAATGCACATATAATACACTAGCTGTCCCGGCGAACGTTGTTCCGCTGCCGTCCCTCTGTACCCGGCGAAAGTTGGTTTTTACCTATAGTGCCCGAGTCCGGCTCGCACTTGACATATCGAGATAAAAACTATCCTATCTTTTAAGTTGGATCAAATAACAGATATTTACGAAGTTTGATCAAAATCGGTTCAGTAGTTTAGGAGTCCATTGAGGACAAACATTGTGACACGAGATTTATATATATTAAGATAAGATATCGTGACTTCGTTAGGAGGTAAGGACTGATATTTTTTTAGTTAAGATATAGTTACACTACTCACACACGCTTGGATTCATATCACGTCGTCTTTGTCTACTCACGCTGGAACAACCAGGGGCCTGATTTTCGTGCTGTCAGAGATAATATCGAATTCGAGATCTGGTTAATTGATTTACCTACTTGTTAATCGCGGTAACTGTTTTAGTCGACAGATCGACATATTTGAACTATTGTAATTTGGGTCTAGTTTTTAACTGTTTCTAAGACAAAACAAAACAATGCTAATAGAGAAATTCTAAGAATACGAAAAACTATTTTCAAACTATATCCGCCACATTTTTTCGACATATAGCGACTAAAACAGTTTCCGTGATAAAGAGGCAATACGATGTGGCAGAAAACTTGAGAAAAAACAAGGATGACGCGATATGTAACTAAGCGTGCGTGAGAAGTAGAGCTACATCTCAACTCACTGAGATTTTTATTGAAATACATGTAATAAATTAAAGGTTTATTTTATTACACAACAGTGTAATGCTATGCTTTAACAAAGTTATAAACTAATAGCACTTAGAACTTTGAAGCTTTGTTTTCCAAAACTTTTAGAAAAATAGTGAAAAGGGGTAAGTTTAGGATTTTTTTTCAATGGAACAAAAGTTTATTATTCGTGTTTTCACATTTTTCAGTGTCTGAACCATATCCCAAGGAACACATTCATTAAATTTTATTCGGATCTGCTCGAAAACGAGAAACATTTGCCGAAAAAATAGCCTCTTGACAAGCCATGAGCAAATCAATTAAACATATCTCGAATTGAGATTATCTCTATCAGCATGAGAATGAGGCCCCATGTACTACAATAATCAGTTACTGTATCATGTTAAAATTTAGCAGGTACCTATCTATTTTTAGATTCTTAGACATCTGAACTATGTGACAATAAAAATCGCATCAGAGAGCTTAAGTAGCAGTTACATGGACTATGTTTGAGCAATGATTGCACGGCAACTTTTTCCACTCGGTACAGTGTGGCGGTGTTTTTAGCAATAATTACTAGATGTTGACATTGCACTAAATAGCTCGATGTTGCCGGGAGTGTTCAGACATGATAATACACAAACATCGCCCAGGATGGAGCAATTTTAAGCGCTCGTGTAACTGCTCCTTTAGCGAAGTGTCTATAGTATTAGTACAAGTACTACGATTAAAGTTACGCGCTCCGGAAATTGTCGGCTTCTGAAATATTACGAATATGCAATCAATAGCCGGCCATCTCGCACGTAGTAGTGAAGTACTTGTACGTCACTTCACTTAATCCATTGAAATAAATAAACTCCTAAAATATTTATTATTTCGAAAAAAACCACTTGCCGAGGCAAATATCTTTAATAGTCAGCGCGTTATTTACTTCGCTATGATAATGGCCTCATTTGTCAGACTTTTTTAGTTTTTTACTCTAACTGGTTACTCTTATGAGCAAATCCTGTTTGTCCTAACAAACTTCCGCGTAAACTGGTTACGCCTAGGCTAAACTTGACCATGTAGATTTAACAAGGATGACACATAAAATAATATTTCGTTTTGTAAATAATAATATGTAATTATAGTTTTTAGGTTTCTAAAGTTTCAAGGGTTCAAAAGAAAAAAAACGGAACCCTTATAGAATGATTTTGTGTTCCGTCCGTCTGTCAAGACTCTTTTCCTTAAGAATTCGCGGAGGTATCAAGCTCAAATTAATATCAAATACTTAGGTCTGCATTTTTTCACTGCTCCAATGGCAGTGAAAAAATCAAACTTCTAAGTCAACGAAATAAAAAGATACATCCGTTTACGCTGCATTTATGCCGCTATTTTAACGCTCTAAGGAGAGTCAAAACATATGAGCTACTCCTTGTGACCTAGAATCAAACGCAAAGCCATGTAGCACAATAAAGGTAAATATGTAGTTACATAAACATTTTATTTTGCGATTATAAATTTATTTGCACTTGGCAAACTAACTGCGACCTATGTCGATTTACAAGTATAGGGGACAACAGTTTTTGAATAGGAAAGTTAAGTATGTCTTTTAATATAGTTTAAATTTTACGGAACCCTCGGTTCGTGAGTCCCAACTCGCACTTAACCGGTTTTTATTATGTCTAAAGACGCGAAATAGTTGTAGTGTTTACTATATAAATGTAAAGTATTTACTAAATAAATCTATATGTGATAAAAACTATTAACTCATTAACATTAATAAATACATCTGCTTTAACACAACTTATTACGGTTTCGTCAGTGTGGCTATCAAAGGGTTTTAGCAGCTATATAAACACCGGGCGTGATACATTATAAAGATAGAGTAGAAAAATATAGCAAAAAAAAAACAAATAAATTGGAGCAAATGAATAGAAACATTTTATTTTATAGTTTTAAGGAGTATCGTTAAACCGAAGACCTTAAAAATAAAATCAGGTACAGGCAAGGAATTAAACCAACTGGCTAATACAGGCAACTTAAATTAAGTTACATAAATAAACTTCTACGTTAAAAGAACGAATAAAAGGAATGTTACGATTTATTTGCACCCAACATAACAACTTTAATACATTTTATAGATAAACATTACTTATTTCTATAAAAAAAGAACAGTGGCCATTTTGGACTAGGAAAAACAATTCCCAACCTTTTTTTCATACTTTTAGGCTAGATTTGTTATTCCTACGGGAAAACAAAATGTGACATGTGCCAGTTAAGGGCTTGAACTTCATGGTCCAGTCATGTATGGAGAATGGCCATTGTTCTTTAAATTAATTTTAGGTTTTGAAACATTCAAGGTTCACAGGTACACGTCATCAGTGACATTGAGCACGAGATGGTCGCGGCGGGGTGGGGTTTCTTCCTGAGGGGTGTGAGGCGATGGGAGGGGTTCGGTGGGAAAGCTCAGCGCATGTTCGCTGATGGTGTGGAGCGGGGGCTCACCTGGATGGGAGGGTGGCTCTGACTGCAGCACGTCTTCTAGCGCCTCCTCATTAAGAGTTTGCAGGGCACCGCATATCATCTGCTCCTCGAGTGTTACCTGTTGATAAAATTGTTTCGGTTTAATATTTTGGAAGGTATCACAAAATAAAAACTCAAAATAATTATTATGGAAGCGGGCGAGACGGTGATGGACTGTGGCGGCGGCGGGTGGTGGCGTAGACGGCTTCAGAAAGTATGTGGAAGGGGGAGATAGCACGTCGAGGTGCGCTACCCAAACGGGGAGACATGAGACGGCAGTCGTCGTTACCGGTCGTCCTGATTTAGCGGTTTTAGGTGCGCCTATGTCACATAACTAACAAATTGAATTTAATACTTTTTATTGTACATAATAACTTTTAGGTTATTCGGTTTCAGTGTCCGATCGGACTGTAACTGTCATATCTTGTTGTAACTGTAACTATCTACTACTTAATCATGTTTCATTTTTGCGTAAATTATAATTTTCATCAAAAACTATAATTATTAGGTTATCTGTACTCAAAACTCAATTTTTAATTTATAAATAGAGAAAGTTGATTTATTAGAGAGAGGGTGTTCTCCGATGCAGTGGAAACTTCACTGAAATTTTCTTTTACTATTTGAAAGGTACATTTTGTGTTCCGTTTGACGTCAGAAGTCCAATATACATTGTCAAATTTCCGTCGCTAGATGTCGCTGTTTTCGGTCACGTGACCTCCGCCGACAGCGCCAGAAGAAGTTAAACCATCTTTCTGTGAAATACTATTTAACGGGTCTTATTCTACAATTTACAGCAAAATTTAATTATTAATTACCTGATATTCCGGGTAAGGCTGTAAATTACCAATACCATGTTACTTGATATATTATTAAATATTAATTTATTATTCACCTATTTTACAGTACCTACTCTGATAATATTTAATTTTAAACGTACGCAATTATTATAAGGTGTTAATATAATCAATCTCTAATAAAAAATAAGCGACAGCAACTGAAAGAGAAGCCATGCGAGGATTGTCTAAATTCAAAAGAAGCAAAGGGGACTTTAGTTTGAGAGTAAATTCCTGAACAGATTAAGGGAATTAAAGGTGCGATATAAAATTTTATTTAGCCAGCTAGGCACTCAACTTTTTACTAGTGCCATATGACAAAATAATATTAATCTTAACTATAGGTACGTTTTACAAATAATAAAAGAAAGGTACATTGATATTTGGAAATTAATAGTGTCAATTAAAATTCATAACAACAATTCCCAAGCCCTTTTTTAAATTAAAAAGAAACAGCTAGTAGATCCGTGTGATTATTTTTTGCGTTTCATAGTACTTTACGCTCTGTAACAATCGCCCGGTATTTTCCAATTGAACAATCTACCCTAGACAGTAACATATACTATGTGACTAGACAGAATTTAATTTCTTAACCGACTTCAAAAAAGATTCTCAATTCGGATGTTTATATATTTTTTTTTTAAATACTGCTGTAGGAAAAATAGTTTTAAAGTTATTTTGGAAAATAGATGAAAATTCACCATTACGCGACCATAAAGTATGGATACTGCTGAATAAATTACTGACCTGCTTTTCAACATTGGACGGTCGACTGCGCTGATGCTCTAAAACTGGTCTTGACTTCACGGTATCCGTTTCAGTTTCTGATGGTTTCTCGGCGACTACTAAAACACACAAACGAATCCTGATGTTAGTCAAGCTTACCGTCCGTGTGTCATATTGTAACAGTCTGAATTTTTCTGCGTCAGTCAGTCTATGTGTTAGTTAGCGAGCCTAGCTAATTTTTAGTGCTGCGAAGAACATTAGCTTAGATCGCTAAGACAATTGGCTAAATTGTCTAGAAAAATAATTAATCGATCTCGACTTTATTTGGTATAGGTAATCAGTGCGTTTTAGTCTTTTTTCCTTATCAGCAAAGTTTTAAACTTTACATTATACTGTTTTTTTTTTAATCATGTAACAGGGGTTCTATGATACTTGCCGGTGACTGCGGGCGTATTTAGCGGCAGGTTTGCTTCGAGTTCTCGCAGATTTAGTACCAACATTTTGAACAACTCCCAATCACCAAACGGCAGGTTCAGAACCTGAAAAAGTAATTGTTACTAAATTATATAAAACTAGCTTCTGTCAGCGGCTTCGCCCGCCCTTAATTTCATTATCGGCGTAGGTTCTTACGGCAACTCCTCAATTATAGAAAAAAAAACAAACAATCAAATCTTTCCTCTTTAATGGCATAATACATTCGTGTCTGTGAAACCATGGAAATACACATACAAAATTTCAACCCAATCGGTCAAGCCGTTTAATAGCTGACATAACAGCAGCGCCACCTACCGAGCCCAATTGTATTTTTAAATCATCCAGAAAACCATCGAAATACCCATATAAAATTTAAACCCAATCGGTTCAGCCGTTTAGAAGTTATGTGAAAAAGGAATTAATTACGTAATTAAGTAATTAGGAATGTACGGAAGGATAATTCTTACTACCCGTTGTCCTATTACCCGTTTTCCCGTAGGAATGAAGCATTTTCCCGCGGTAAAAAGTAGTCTATGTTCATCAGGGATAATGTCGGCTTCTAATGGTAAAAGAATTTTTCAAATCGGGCCAGTAGTTTTGGAGCCTATTCAATACAAAGAAACAATCAAATCTTTCCTCTTTATAATATTAGTATAGATATAGATAAAATATACCTTTAAAGGTACAAAAACTTGCTTAAATTAAGTATTCGAATTTGCAAATTAGGTGTACCTTTCCAAAAGCAAAAGTTTTTTAACCCTTGGGTTGGAGTGCTGTTAAGGGCCCCATAGCAGCTCACTAGAGCCGGTATAAGATATTATCTTTTTCATCTGCTTACAAAGCATATATAAAAAA
This sequence comes from Apoda limacodes, assembly GCA_946406115.1. Lineage (NCBI taxonomy): Eukaryota > Metazoa > Arthropoda > Insecta > Lepidoptera > Limacodidae > Apoda > Apoda limacodes. The sequence continues at coordinate 19,302,773 of OX291549.1, read as the reverse complement.
ATTACCTAATCCAAATTATTAAAATTAGTCATTAGCTACATAGAACGTTTTTCGTTTGATGTTATCTGATTGGTTAATCAGCGAATTTTACCAGTGCCAATCACAAGTCATTAGAAATTTTGATCTGTGAGAATTGATAATGTTCAATGCTAAATAAAAACAATTCTCGCGAAGAGTGAAATCGTCCGCCATTTTGTATATTTGTTTTGTTGCGTCCAGTGTTTTGAGAAATTGAACTCATTCAATGTTTAGAATTTGGCCGTCGTTTTATGTCACTTAAGATATTACCACCAATTACTTAACATTCCAACTTACAATTCCAACAACGTCTACACAGTCATGAACTCATGAGGCGGTGGATGGGCAGCTCTTGACTAGCGATATATCAAGAGATATATATATATATATATATATGGGCTAGTCGGAAGCGTTAAGTCCCCCTTATCGCCGCACACCGCTCCATATTATTTTTCTATCTAGACTCCTTCGATGACCGACTGTATAAATGAAATCTTTTTTCAGGCCGTGATTTTATTTTACCTATAACGCGTAGACCGCGATATTAAATACAACTTAATTTAGGACGGGCTGCCATAGGGTCAACTATAGGGTCAAAAACTGGTATTAATAATATCGGTTTCATCCAAGGTTTATTGCTTACGATAGTTTTTGATAATACTAACAGGTTTGAGGTCGTCGAGTGTGCAGTGTGTCAGCGCGAGCCCGCATACTCGGTTGTTCTGCAGCGCCGCTGATGCGGATTCGCCCGCGCCACCACCGAGCGCGGCGCGAACCAACTCGCATACACGCTCTACGCTCAGCGATGACAGACGAACGCTAGACACATCACCCTGGTAACATGGAATAAACATTGCTTTAGGCATACATGTCATGTCATGGGAAATAAGAGGTGTTGTATTTAAATTTGTCGCATATTAAATTGAATGAATATTCCGTCGCTTTAACAGTGTTGTAGGAAAATATTTTTTAACATATTATGCAAAAGGTAAATAATTTCGAAATATGATTGTAGTGTTGATATAGTACTCACCAATGCTGGGAATGAAGTTCTCAGCATGTTATAAGGGTTATGAGCAGGCGGCGGGGGCACTGGCTGCGGGTGACTTACGAAACCTGAACTCGGATTGGGCCACCCCATCCACATTTGGTGGTTCCAAGGGGTTGAAGGAATCACTGGGTTTGGTTCACTAGCTCGCTGTAAAATTCAATGTCGCATAAGAAGCGTTTAAGCTATAGTAAAAGAACAGGAGTAAAATAACAACATTTATTTTCTTTATATAAAAAAAATTAAATAAAAAATTAAATAAAAGTTTTGTTTGCATCTTATTAAATTACCTGTTTTCTGTGGAATAGCTTCATGTGAGGATGTCTAGCGCTTTGTGATCCTTCCCAGTGCGTCATACCTAGCGCTCCCACACCACTCCTCTCTTCTTCCATACCTCCCTGCATCTGTTCCTCTGCAATCATTTTACTTGTAGACGTAAAAGTTACTATATTTAAGAATGACATTATGAATGCTCTCCCCCTGCCCTATCCTGACTAACTTCTTATAGTTCCTCAAAAACCGGCTATGGGGGTATATTATTCTGTCCCAGGTCTTTCATTTTACCACTTATTACTTTAAAGCTAGTTATTTACGACGTAAGAGCCATAAATATAAAGCCAACTTAGTCCAGATAACTTGCATCAGAGGCAGTGTTGATGCAATAGGCCCACCACCTGTCACGCAGGACTAATGTGGTTGGTAAAAAGAAGCTGCCCATGACTTTGATGTAGGTGTATCCAGCCGCTGGTTACCCCCTTAAAAACCATGAAGACACACATACATAAACATAGTACCTATCGTACCATTGCTGGTATTCATTTATCACACTATGATATAGAGATAAAAAAATAGTCCAAAAGACTATTCTTTACGTCCCTACGTGTTACGGGGTGAATTGATTTTTAGCATAAGGGCAGCTGGAGAGATAAGAGAATAACGTAGAATACTTATATCCCTAACAATAAAGTCATCTAGAATTAAATAAATTTAATTAGAAAAAAATAATATCGAGAAAATGTCGCACTGTGATCAGCCCTAACATCAAAGATATTCTTCAGTTTAATCAGACTATAACAATATTAAATTACATCAATTTGTTACCTTTAATAACTTTTTTGATGTATGGGTCGAGATTGATGGTGAATGGCAGGAAAATTTTAAGATCGGCGGCCGTGAGCGTGGAACGGTGGAAATTGAGGAACACCTCCAGCTTACGCTCGTCGCGGTCCAGCTCCATCAATGTGCCAGCCTCACGAAGTCCGCACATTAAGGGCTTCACTCTGCGCACAGGTAATATTTTGTTATAAGGTTGGAAACTCCTAAAACATAAAGATACGATTTATATGATAAAACGAAAAGCTTACTTCTCATAAATATTTTTTAATGACGTGGAATCGTCGATATGTTCTTCATAGGTTTCGTGATGGTATATGATCCAGGAGGTCCTGAAAGGCCACTGTTCGGTCAAGTTCACCCACGATGCTAGTTGGTACCAATTAAATTCTATTTGGAATGCTTTTAAAAGACGCCCTGAAAGCAAAAAAATACAAGTTTTTTCAAACCGATCGTTGTGAGCCATTTGTTAATTTAAAAGGGGGAATTAGTACCTATGTAAAATAGTGTCGCTAATCATTCAAAACTACATTTTACTTATTTCATGGTGGCTGACAATAGGCAACAATTCTAAATCAAGTCATATGGATATCTTAAAACATTGCAATTACATTTGGATTTGGATTTGTGGGTTAAAAATATGATATGTCATTTATTTAATGCCAAAATAAAGCGGTATTGAAATTCACGCATGACGCATGTCAATTTATATACATCTCGTTTCTGGCAACTAAATTCTTGAATTAGTAGACTATAGGCGTTTTGTTCACTGCTTCAATGCGTTTAATGGCATAATACTGCTAAGTTAAACAGGCATAAATTCTGTATAACACAGTACAAATCTTGGTTCATTCGCTTTGGTAGGATTACCGCATTATGTCAGTCAACAAAACGCCACTTATATAAAGAACCAAATGCAAATAAATTGTAATAACAGATCCCGATCATATCGCCCCCTATTTTAAATACTTAATTATAAAAAGCATTTAAATATTTTTTATTACCGATACAAGTGGACAAGAAAGATGCCTATTTACTTTTCCGCAACAGAACCGTACAAATAAACTTAAACTATTTATTTATTTTTAAACTGCATTGAGTAGTTAACATAAAAATTTGAAATCTGGGTTGGACATATTTTAGAAATAAATTCTATTGATAAAAAGATAACCTATAATACCTTTAAACAAGCAATTAAATCTCAATCTCGGAAACTTCTCCAACGATTTGCATAAAATTTAGTGTGCAGGAGGTTTCGGGGGCGATAAATCGATCTAGCTAGTTTTCATTTTTAGAAACCGTCGTTTTATCCTTATTTTCAGGCGATGATAAACTGAAAAATATGACTCTTCCTGACATCATTTCCCATCATTTTTACCGACACAGCAACACTAAAGCTACTTGACAATAGATGTCGTTGTTAAAACGAGCAAAGCTACTACATAAATATTCTATATGTTTTTCTTGTTTGTAATTTATTTCAATAATTATTTCGAAATAACAGTAACACAAAAAACGTCTTCAAAAGCGGCTCAACTGTTAGAAGGAAACATTAACTTCATATGGCGACCCATTTAAGTTAAATACACATGCTAGTTACCCGTAATATATAAAACGTTCATGAGCCGGCGCATGCTGCGCGGGTTGACGTCGCTGAAGTAATCGTCGGTGAGCAGCACGCGACCGAGGTCAGCAGCACCGGCGGCAGGCACGCGGTGCAGCCCCGACGCTACCGATGACGCCACCGACTCTGACGGACGCAGTCTACGCGCCCGCGCCGCTTCCTTGCTCGCCTGGCCCTTGATACGCTCTTGGCTGGACATTACCTCCGACGTTGATGATAGACGCCGCGCTGACACCTGATTATAATTATTATATTATCATTTTTTATTAATTTTTATGATTTATTATTAATCTGAATACAATTGAAGTGAATTTTACGTGTTACGATTACGTAACATATGTCATGAAGGTGGATTTTTTGTAGTTTTGTACCGTTGTTATCGGGGCGGCGCCTTACGCACGAAACGCTAGGTTCCGAACGCAACCTGTTTAGTTTCTGGCAACACTCTACGCATGACACCGTCCTCGACAAATTAAAATAACATATTTTCTTATAAAGTGTTTGTTTTAACATTTAAAAGTGTTTTGTGATTAATATTTGCGTACTTATTACATTAGTAAAAATTACTCGTTTTTGTGTAAAAAAAAGGTGTACGTGAAGGGCTGTGATATATAATTGTTAAACAAACTTGTGGACCAAGGGAAGTTAATTTACTTATCTACTGTTAATATCCTTTTATGTCCTCTAAAGTTTAATCATTGTAATTTAGGGTTCCCTTAGGTCCCCTTAGAAGACATAAGACAGACAGACGTTGTCCATTTAGGTATAATAATACAACAGGTGTCGCCTTGCAGTTATTTGGGTTAAATTGTACCTGTCATCATTGATAAAAACAGTTGGTATTTGTAGAAATTCATTAATTTGTTTTATTCTCGCGAAAGCTCACGACTGCAAAAAGTTTATATTTCAGTGTCCTGACTACACACGCGTAATAATGCACCTGATTTTAAAAACGTTCATATGCTACGATGAATGAAAGTTGACTAAATTAGGCAAGCCGTTTACTTGTCACCTTGGTAGAAAAAATTATGCTTATGTTTATTTTGGCCTCACATTTCAGTAAAATAAAAGTATTTTTTATTCTTAAACATAAATGATTAGCAGTAAATAAGATTGAAGCCACACAAAGAAAGTTGGTGTTTAATATTCTTGTATATTTCACTTTTTTTCATAACTAGCTATCAAAAAAGTATAATATTTGCTTACAGATCTTTGGAGAGAAGTGGAGAAATCTTCAGCAGCGATCGTCTGCATTCGTTTGGTGGCAGTCTGTTGGGCCGTCTTCACCCGGCGGAGTGCAGAGTTCTGAAGGTAGAACGGCAGTTGGACCATATTGCGTAAGTAGTCCCACCCGCCGATGTTGCTCTCAGAGAAAGCGCGTTTGCTGTTTATTTCCACGGCCTAAGTTTTTTAACACAAAAAATAGTTTATTACATCGTCCGTATGTATTCACCAAAATATTTCCTTGGTTTTTCAGACAAAATACTGTAACCAGAAATTACTCAGATATAACTTTCATGTCAATTTTTCGATATTTTGAAACATTTGACTCCCTCGCAGCCTAGTTGGTAGTGTGGCCAGCTGCTGTGCAGAGGGTGTGGGTTCGATTCCCGCGCTGGACAAACATTTATGTCATAATATAAACATTTGTGTTTGTCTTGAGTCTGGGTGTATATATGTATGTTATAATAATAATAATAATAATAATATACTTTATTGCGCATATAGAAAACAAAACAATTAAACAATAAAAGTAATAACAAATTGGCGGTCTTATCGCTAATGAGCGATCTCTTCCAGACAACCTTTGGGTAGAGGAGACTTTATAAAATTATTGAGTAGAATGTGCTAACTGAAACTTTACAATATAAGTATACATTTATAGCAATAGCTAAATTTATATACATATGAATAATAAATAATACTAATACGTACAAAAAATAAATATACATATATATATCAAATACATAACAAAAAAAATAAAAATAAATACACAAACTACATACATCTTAAATAATATAGATGAATAAACAGTGTTGATGAGACAGCTTAAATTTTTAAGTAATGTGTGATTACGAGATTTTTAAATATTCTTAAAGTTTGTGCTTTTTTGACATCAAAGGGTAAACTATTCCATAGCCTTATGGCTGTGACAGTGAATGAGTCATTATATGCTTGCGAATAATGTGTTGGGGTTTTCAGCATCATGTTTGTAGTGGCGCGATGAGCTGTAGACCCTATAAAATTGAAACGCTCTTTCAAGTATAACGGAGTAGACGGATTGAACAGTACGTTGTAAAGAAGAAACAGAAAATGAGTATTCCGGCGAAGGCGAATTGGGAGCCACTTGAGTTTTAATCGAAATTCGGATATATGATCATACTTACGTAAACCAAATATGTATCTAATACATAGGTTCTGGAGTCGCTCAAGCTTATTTAATTGCTCCTCAGTAAGGTCAAGATAGCTAGCATCCGCATAATCAAGGACAGGTAGCAGTAGTGATTTAGCCAGTGCAATTTTAGTGGCAATGGGCAAGAAGTTACGCAATCTGCTAATGGATTTAGCAGTAGCAAATATTTTTCTGCTAACTTCTTTTAATTGTGGTTCCCACGAAAATGTCTGGTCTATGATGATGCCCAAGTTTTTTACAGCCTCGCTATATGGAATGACTGTTCCATTAATACTCACTTTAGGAAGATTTTGTAAATTAATCTTAGATATCATTCTTGAAGTACCCACAATGATAAGTTGCGTTTTATTTGGATTTACGTTTAGACCGTAAGAGGTACTCCAATCCATAATGCGAGCAAGATCGTTATTTATAATCGCAACTGCACTTCTTAGTTCACTAACTGGAGCCTGAGTATATATTTGAAGATCGTCTGCATATAGATGGTAGAGAGAAGATAAATTAGATGTTATATTATTAATGAAAATAGCAAAGAGAAGTGGAGACAACACGCCACCTTGCGGGACACCAGCATTGGTGTAGCACCAAGTGGAGAAGGAATCATCAACCTTGATCCGCTGCCGGCGCCCACGCAAGTAACTTTGAAACCAGTCGATTGCTGTTGGAGATATGTTAAGAGAACTTAAAAGTGAAAGTAGTATATCAAAGTCAACAGTGTTAAAGGCGTTGCTAAAATCTAATAGTGTTAGCACTGTGACTTTTCTGTTTTCTATACCGAGACGAATGTCATCAGAGATTTTTACAAGTGCAGTAACCGTACTATGTCCAGGACGAAAACCAGATTGAAGGGGATTTAGTAAGTTATTTTTAGTGAGGAAATGACACAGCTGTTCATGAACAAGACGTTCAAGAACTTTAGAAAGGAATGGTAAGATGGATATGGGACGATAATCGGAATAACAGACAGGATTTGCTTTTTTCGGCAAGGGAATAATTAATGAATCTTTCCAGGAACCTGGAAATTCGCCAGAGGCAATAGAGTGATTAAGGATATTTGTGATGATAGGAATAATAATGTCAAGGATAGGAAGGATCATGTTACGGCTAATGCAATCACTCCCCACAGCGTTAGAAGATATAGCGATAATGCTCTTCTTAACATCACAATCAGAAAATCGACTTAGTAAAAACGGAGGAAAGTCAGGAGTTGGTTTTAAGGAAAGTGAGTTTAGCGTATTTATTTTTTTGTTGCCTTCAATAGCAACATTGGAAGAAAAGTGTTGATTAAGAAGATTGACATCAATATCATGTGAAAGGGGAATACTATTAGTCTTACCAACTCCTAATGACTTAAGAAATTTCCAGATTTTTGCTGGATCACCGTTTTCAACGGATTTATGGATATAGCGTCGTTGTGCATCTCTACACATTCTATTGCAGCGATTTCTCAGGAGTTTATACTTAGCAAGGTTGCTTTCACAAGGGTTGGTTTTAAATTTAACTTTAGCACGATTTCTTTTAACCATCATCTGTTTGATTTCATCGGTAAGCCACTGTGCGGGTAGATGTTTTTTTTAATCATTCGAATTGGGGCATGGGTGTCATAAAGGTCAGTAATGACTTTGTTAAATAATAAAATTTTTTCATCAACTGAAGATGCTTTGATAACAGCGTCCCAATTTAACATACTAGCGTCATCGCACAGACGGTTCACATCCATTCCACTAAAATTGCGTTGCTGAAGTATTCTTGACTTAGCTTTAGGAGGACGTAATTTGTAGGATAGATAAATCAAATCGTGGTAAGAAAAGGCATCAGCAGCGCACTGACCATGTTTGTACACATGTGTATGTGTTATGTATTTATTTACAAAAAAAAGTAATATTTATGTATTTGTATCCGTTGTCTGGTACCCATAACACAAGCTTTGCTTACTTTGGGGCTGGACGGCGCTGTGTGTAATGTCCAAAAATATTTATATATAATTATTTATTAATATTTGTAATTGATGGTTTTCTTACTAATCCACAAACATAATATTACACCTGGTTTCCGAAGGGGTAGGCAGAGACCAAAGACTTCCACTTGCAACGATCCTAGCATACTTTAACCCTTGCATTTTCATTTGCCTCAGTAATTAGTTTCGTGCATATTCTTTTATTCATCCTCTGAACAAAAACATGCCTCAATAAAATAACATTTAAACAAAAAAATCTTAACATATTTAGACACGAGATATCATTCAGAATCAGACCATATATACTTCTCAAAGCTCTTATTTCCACAACACTAAGTTGACTTTCATTCTCATTTTGCCATTCTCAACATCGACATCCATTCACCCGTGTCGAACCGTTGGAATCAACACACCCACAGGAACAGCCCAAACAACTCCTAACTGCATACAGTTTCCAACATTCATAATGTCACTCTTTACCCTTACTTGTGTAGTATACAAATTCTCGCAGTTGTTACACTCTCTTTCCTTTTGCCACAACGTTGCGTTCCGTACAGTTTCATTTCACATCAAAAACCACTAATTCCGTTTTATTGATAACGTTAAATCCATTCCTTTTTGAGATTTATACATAATTGCTATAACATCTTGTAACTTCTATCCTGAGGTAAGGATTTCTTATTTATTTTTAACATTTCAAAAACATCTACGAGAAAGATTATTTATTCGTTCGCTACTTTGAAATCATAACGTGGTTTTTACATGATGTATGGTTAGGCATTAAAAACTACATAATAACGAAACTATTAACACCCGAGTGATTGACCAAAACTTCTGACATCCGTATCCATAGTATTTCATATACTGGTCTATAAATCAACTGTGGACAAACCTTACCTTACATGCAACAACGATTATTCTACACAGGTATGTAACACGACAATTATAAAATAAAACACATAATACTGATGCCATTCACTGGCATAAATATCGGACAATCATGCAATACATGATGTAAAAGAACCAAAACGTCTCTAATAATAGAAGGTACAGCTTTAACAATGAACACAAACACCATCCATGTACATGTGACGTCACTAACCTCCATCCAAGCAACCTGCGCACACATTAAACTGTTTACTATCTTGCGAAACTCTTTGATAAATACGTACTACAATTACAAACAGCGGCAACTAGGAAGCAGTACAGGATTCTTTAATTAGCAATACTTAAGCATACATATTTAGTACCGAACTGTAGAACAACATAGTAACAACATAGATAAAAATAAAAAGTCCCGCTATTTATTTCAACTAACCTTTCATTCATTTTGCTTACTTTTTTAACATGTTAAATACAGTAATAAAACGGCCATAACTTTGTAACGACAGATCATATTTTAAGATAAACTATAACACTATGAATATAAATAAATATAGCTAACGTCCATCTTAAATAGTATTCTAACAAAGAAAATATAAATTAAATTAATTGTTTCCGATATTATAACCTCCATGTAAATTCCATAAAAAAATTATACATCAGCTGTATACATTCTCACCTTGCTGATGATGTGGGGATCTATCGCCAGTAGAAGTATGAATGGGCTCTTGGGGTCGGAGCAGAGTGCGTGAACTGCATTCAGAAGCGCCAGAACTTTCTCCTGCTCGCAGCTGTCGAGCGCATCCACTACGACCACGAGCCGTGTCTGCTGTCCCGTGAACGCATCTAAACATGAAACCTGCAAATTCTCAGTATATGAAGACAGGCATACGTCACGACGATTTGACCCCTAATTGTCGGGTTTCGGCACCCAAAATTGTGTCTACTATTTTTGACAATTTTTCAATTGGATTCTTTTACGTGACGCATTACACTAAATGAACTTTATATATGTTAAACAGTAGCGCCACATCGGTACAAAACTTAGATAAAAGAAGGGACTACAATATGGGACTTACCAAGAAAGAAGTGATTAGATGTTTAAGGGTCGGCAACTCGCAAGTAATATCCCTTGTGTTGCAGGCGTCTATAGGCTGCGGTGACGAAATGAGTGTTTGCTAAGCCGGGTCTCCTGCTCGCATTTTTGTTGTTAAAACTTTGTTTATGTTGATACAAACAATTTTTTTGCTTTCCAAGCTCAACGGAAAACATCTAAACATTTACCCGCGCGAGGGTGGGGCAATCATAAATTTCGTTCGTTGGTAAACAAATGTATTCTCTTTTTTGATACCGAATCTACTACATCTACTTTTTCTAAAATCTTCTACGTTTGAAGTCATTTTAAAAGTAAATGTTTTCAAAAATATTAAACAACAATACCAAAGCAGTAGACAATACTAGCATTAAACAAAACATGTTTTAGATGTTTTTGTGTAATGTTTCGACGAAATACGAGCCTGATACCCGGCTTTACACTTAAATTTGATGATGACGTTAGTAGCAATGAATCACTGTGTTTTGGTATTTTGACTACTTACCATGTGTGTGAGCGCCTGCACGTGCGGTCTGAGTGCAATGGTAGGAGCGTCACGTTTCAGCGCGCGGGCCAGCAGCACGCGCGGCGGCATCGCGAGCGCGGCCAGCACGCGGCCCCATGTGTACAAGTTAGCTAGCACCGCCACCCCCGCCACCACCGCAGCGCCCGCCATCAACCCCTGTTGAACACCGCGCCGCCTCACCGACCACCACATAACACATCAGCTATCGACAATCCTTTGTCCAGCATTTAAGCCGTAGACAATCAACAATCCAAATATCTGTTAACCTCTACTTCCATACCAAATTCTCTTACGTCTCTGAACGTTTTTCCGCCTGACAATCATAAAGTTATTTCAGCATAATTTTTATGTCAACTACCTGTGTTTTCATTGAAAGGTATTTGCGAGGGGCCAACAAATATTTAAGATCGAGGTGTCATTTAAGGTTTTTTCACTGCCGTGAAATACATTATGCATCAGCATTTGCTCACGTATTAAAAACGCATTAATAATAACTACAAAACAGCAAGCATTAACTTTCATCGCGGTTCACTTTAATTATATATATCTTCACGGTTTTACACCCCAGAAGGGGGTATCCCACATCATAATGTGAGGGATATTTTTAGTCTTGTGTGACAGACAGGCGGTTAGTTCATGGCCGCACTATTGCTTTTAATGCAGTGTATCTGGACAGAAGTGGCTTCAGAGTTAAAACACCGGTACAACAATTGCTATGCGGTGTTTATATAATAAAAAAAAGGAATAGAAACTTACTGTTCGTCCGTTTCTAGCTCTGTGAAATACAAGACCAGCACGCATAGGCCAACAATCACGCACGAGAAGCACAGTTCAAAAGTCACGATGTGAGGTACACAGCACGCGCGACGCCATCTGCAAATATAAGACTGTGAGACAAGCCCTAATAAATAATAATATACCTAGAAATGTTTCACAGCGCCATCTGGGCCCGAACTAAGCAAAGCTGGAAGCTTTAAGAAAATCAAGCGTCTAAGCAAACGCAATGAAAATTTTGTCGCATATTTTGATATTCACGAATAAACCAAACCTATGAGTTGCTTTCCGTTATCCTAGAATCATGAAATTTGTCACGAAGCAGTCTCACATCACAAATATAGGAAACTGGTTAATTTGTAATTATAACACATTAAAACAAAAAAAAATCTGTCTGTCATGACCCTTTGACTCAAAAACGCGTAGAGATATTAAGTTGAAATTAATATCAAATACTAAAGTCTACGGCCTCGTTAAAGTTTTAAAAAAATAAAGCTTTTAACTGTCGCATATTGTGACACAAATAAATCAAAACCTATGGGGTACTTTTCGTTGTCCCAGAATCATGAAATTTGGCAAGAAGCAAGTTGTTACATCACAAATATAGGAAAAATCCAAATACTGATCACAAACCTGTGAGACTTGATTTCATGATGGGAAAACTTTCTTCATATAATAAGTTTGTACGGAACCCTCGGTGCGCGAGCCAGACTCGCACTTGGCCGGTTTTATTTTGTATACATGGATATTATACAAAGAAAAACAAGCAAGCCTAATAATAAACACAAATGTTCATCTCATAAATGTTTATCCTCAGCGCGCCCACTCACTCCCACCTAAGCCAAGGCAGTCAAAGTAATATTTTTGTTTTAACCTATACCAAAATTGATTTACTACGTGAGTTCTGCATAGTGAATAAATAATTATTATATCTTTATAAGATGTTATTTAGCAATTGATAGTACAAGATGCTAACGATATTGGAATGCTTTCCATAAAATTGTGATTTTTAAATTCATTCGATTTAAAATTTGAATTTAGCCATTTTTGCATCATAAAAATTCGGGTATTATGTTCTCACTTCCATCCCGACGTAGAGGAGAGAGGTTTAGGCCGAAAAGCGCGCGCGAGGCGTGTACAAACTCGTCCGTACTGACACTCGAGCGCTTCGGACAAGCTGGCAATCATCTGCACTACCATAGCCTCGCCTTCCTGCCCACCGCCGCTCTTCATACCTTCTGTGAAGTGGAACCTGTCACAACCACATTTAAGGATTATTAAAGCTATGAGAGAATGAGGAATGTGGCAAATAAGTAAAAGGTGAATTTAGTGCATGAACATGAACCAACATTAAATAACTTGACGTACCAATTTTTTCGGGCATAGATTTCCAGCTCTCTAAAAGGCAATTTTAAACAACAAACCACCTGTATGCATCACAGGTATGCAAAATATATATGCCCTATAATTATGCGTGTATTTGTGAACAAAAAATTTCAGAATGCTCACTCCACACAAAGTGCTTTAAACCATTCCCACACACGCATCTACGTTAATTACAAAGGCCGATGGCTCTGAAATTCCTTGAACTTGGATGTAAGCGAGGTATGCGTGCAGGGCAATGGTTTAAAGCACTTAGTGTGGATTGAGCATTCTGATATAATATTCTGTGCAAATGCCTTGTATTTATTTCATTTGATTAAAAATGTTATTTTTCAATTTGGTACGTAGCATAAACCTGGTCCGACCGTGCTATTAAAAAATATAATACAAATACTTATCTTTTGCTCGAAATTAAGTAGTAGCATTTACGAATCTAGCACCGACGCGGAGCACGACGAATTTCGAACAATCACATTTTACTTTTTAGACTGTTTTCAGTGGTCAAATAGAAGTAATTTCTAATGACAGCGGTCGGTCGTCGCATCTGTGCGAGCGCGTAGGCAAATAATTATGCGCTTGCAACAGAGACAAATAGTGACCGGTCATTGAACGAAATTCTTCCTGCTTCGCGTCCGTGCTATAGGATATAAAACTTAAGATTGACATGTAGGTGTATATGTGCTCTCACTACATTGCTAGGCTTGCTAATTATTCCAGCACTATCCACCGCTAAATAAACTGTGTTCCGGCGTGTACTGTACATCGTATACCTTGTCGTTACCCCATTGGTGTAAAAGATTAAAACTAGAAATTAAAGAAAATCTTGTCGTATTGGTTACCCAAGGTTAGGTTAAAATTAAGAAATTAATAAATAGTACTGTGGAACAAGTAAACGTATTGAGGTAGCAGGTAAATTTAGAAAAATGAATTTAGAGAAATGAATTGTTACCGTATTGGTGTAGAAGGTAAAGCTCGTGGGTCGTTAGGGCCTGGGGGATGGCAAAACACGACTTGAAGCACCAACAGCAAACTGTTGAATCTACGACCCAGAGCTGACAGAACGCCTCCAGCCCACCACATCTCGTATCTGCATACAAAATGTTATTTAAAATGTCAAGTCACAAGTACTGAAGGCAATGTAAACAAGAGTAATTCATTGCAACTTATTGCATTCACAAAATTGAAGTTATGAGGTGATTCAATCTCTATCTAAAGAAAAGTTTATAAAATTAAATTGGCAATTTATAAGTTATATACTTGAATAAATTGGTATATTTCGTATAAAGTACAAAATGACGCTTTTTCTTAGCCGAAGCACAAGGTTAGAATCAAAAGCTTTCATTTCGAGGGTAAGTTGTACTCGGTACAATCGATGCTTTTCCAATTATTCGCTGTCCATCGAGTGGAACTGGTACGGAGGAAAAGACATTGCTCGTGATTGAACATATGCTCTTCGAGGCGACAGCAATATAATATACTACCCATCTTTAGTAGCCATATTACGTAAAATTTGTTATAGTTGTTCCTGTAGGAAACTCAATTTCCCGAGGAAAAGTATCTGTTCTTATAACAATCTCGGTAGCAAAAATAAGTTCAATTGGTTGCTCCGTTGCGACGCTAACCAATAACAAACACACAAACAGACTTTTACAAATGTATATATGTAGTTGGGATACCTGTTTAACGAGTTACCTGTTCTGTTTGATTTATCTTATTTATTTTTATCATCTTAAGAATTGGCAATGTGAACGCGCTTGCTATTATAGAATAGTTATTTAATTTTTTGGCTGTTGCAGCCATTACTGATTTACCGGGCTTTTTGGGGCGAGATTCTGAAGGAGCCTCAGCCCATACATATATATATAACGCCCACTTAGAGCTATAAGGATAATTTTGTCCTTGTCATTTGTATGCGATTGTGTGAAAAGCACTTTGCTGTCTTGATTGAATGGATAGGGTATACCTGGAGGTCAGATCTTAATTCATCTTCACAATCACTATTTATCAGGGAAAATCGCTATGTTTTCAATGTTTCCCCGCCAAATTGGAAGTCTTTTAATGAGTTTACCCCGAGGTGCGGCGCGAAGTGTCCGCTATTACTGTAACAGTGTGCTCTGGTCTAACATCTGGCCACATCGTGTCCGAAATGAAATTACAAGCAATATTATTTTCGTTATGACTTGGGAGCCATTTGGTACCGGTCTCCAGAAAGTTCGATTTTCGAAACTAATTTCGAATATATAATGGAACTTTTTGAAGGTAGTAGGAAAAAAAATACTTTGAGTTTGAGTTTCAGTATAACACCCACATAAAAAATATTCAGGAGTCTAGGTCAAAAACAATAAATTTAAACTAATATGATCTTGAGAGCAACCAACAGTTTTTAAAAGTCATTCTACATTCAACAAAACATAAAAAATATGCCTTCTAAGTTATCAATTTATAGTCGATCATAATACACCGATCACAAACTGACCACTCCATACAAAACTCATACTCCATTAATGACATGTGAATCACATTGGTTACAAAATCGTCACGGCTCTAGAAAGGACCGTCACAGTCACAAAGGCGTTGGTATGACTCGAGAAAGCGGCCATGTGTAGTGCTGATATAGTTCATTACTTAGACTATAATAGAAGCTAGTTCCTTCATAGTCGGGTCCACAGTTCAAATTTGATAGCTTGATTTCATTTATTGATTGCTTTTATGGTCACACCTGTTTCCCAAGTACCAGAGCAGGTAGAGTGCGAGGTAGATAGCAGCAAAGAGCGCGAAGCAGACGGCGACGGCGGCGAGCGGCGGCGCGCGTGCCACGGCGGTGACGGCGCCAGCGCACAGAGCTGCGTGCCACGCCGCCCACCATACCGCCCAGGACCACACCCATCCAGACTCCACCCACTGACGGGCGAAGTTTTTCATCTCCTCTAAAACAATGCCACAGAATAAACAATTGTATCAAGAGTATGCCAATGCATGACTGAAGATGCAAGATGAGTAAATGCAATAATGCATGCATATATTTGACGCGGAAGCCAGTTTTGTATTTATCAATTTAATTATCAATTAACAAAATGAAAAAGTTTGTCAAATTTTAAATACATTCCTCCCTTAACATGTTACCTTTAAGAATCATAAAAATATTATTTCATTGTTATCACCGGTCAAGCTAAAATATACATTAACGTGACGAACCTTTTCATTTTGTCATTATATGTTAAAATAATTTAGAAAATTTAGATTAAAGTTATTTTGCGCATAAGTTAAACCTACAGAGAGCTTACCAATAGAGATCTCTTTACCTAATTTTTGTTCGAAAACTAAATCGTCAATGTAGCAGTATGCGGGGAAGACAAGTCGCGTTCTGATTGGGCAGTTCAAGGTCTCACCAAGTAATAAGGTAAATTGTGACGCAACCTAATTGCAGCATAGTAATGGGGTGTATAATACAATAATATTACCTTACTATCGATAATACGTAATTGTCGATAAACAACTTTAAATTTGTATATATTTAAATATATGATAAGTTGGGTGAACTTGGAATTTGTTATGATCAAATTTCTTTGCTCGCTTGCTTACATAATAATAAGTAAAACACTTATTGTGATAGTCATGTACTTTTTAGGGTTCCGTACCCAGAGGTTGCCAACGGAGCCCTATTACTAAGCCCACGCTGTCTGTTTCTCTGTCCATCAGAAAAGGCTCTATCTTTAGACCAAAATAGGTAGAAGCCTGAATATTTCACAGAATATGTGTTATAATGGGGAATTATCTAACAAATAATAAAAAGTTATAATTTAAGTGGGGTCCCCATACAAGAAACACATTTTTGTCGTTTTTGCTCGGTCGTGAATACAGTAATACATACAAACTTTAAACTTGCAGTGAAAAATAGTGTGGACTCTAAAGTATAAACACAAATAATAAAATCAGCCAAGTGTAAGACAGGCCGAAGCTATTGCCATTTTAAATTGCCGGTACAACGCCATCTAGCAATAGTATTAAGAGACACAGTATCACGTTTGATTGGGGAATCTTCATAGAAGAAACTCATTTTCGTTCTATCATAAAAACAGTAATACATACAAACTTCAAACTTGCAATGAAGTGTGAACTATAAATTATAACAACAAATAATAAAAACCGGCCTATTTTAAATTACCGGTACAGCGCCATCTAGCTTATTATTGGAAAAACAGTAACACATTTGTTTGATGGAAATGATATTCGAAGTTAAGCAATGTCGGGCTTGGTCAGTAATTGGATGTGTGACCATGCGGTCACACTTTTTTTTTTGTTTGTATTCGTAAATTACGCAAACGGTGGTAGGAGTCTAACTCACACTTGGCCGGTTTTTCTTAATGGTTGCACTTGCCATAATAGTAAATTTCAGTCTTAATAAGCTGGTGACAGTAACAAGAATTTAAAACTCCCAGTATTCCATATACCGCACTAGATAATACGTATGAAAATTAAGCTATTAACATGGAATCTCTAAATCACGGAAAAGTTTGTCGTATTACAATAAAAGTCGACGGCACGTCGTCACAAAACAAGTATTATCTGTATTGTTATCCGTATCTATATTAACAATATAAGTATAATGGCACAAAATGACGGATTATCGTTTTCTTGACTTGAACATTTTATAAAATGTTCTAAAGCCTTAAAAAGCTTATAGTAGACTAAAAAGTAAGAAAATAAATAAAAAACCGGCCAAGTGCGAGTCGGACTCGCGCACGAAGTGTTCACGGACCTTGTACAAAAATTAAACATTAACATTTATTTTAATATTTTTCTTAGGTCATGTCACGTACCGGTAATAAAGAAATACCATCTTATGAAGACTGGCTCTTGTGCTACACTTTCCACACAATTTAATCAAAAAGTATGGCATATTTAACATGTTTTTCATAAATGTTCTCAGTTCAACGTTTAATCGCGGAATGAAACGATGTTGAGGGGCGTATCATCTGTATTGGCAGTTGTACTGCATATGCTTGGCTCAAAGGGATGGCCGCATATGCGGTCTCTAATGGTAGGTTCTCTGTGGTTAAACCCCTATTTTTTTAATTGTATATTTTTTTTAGAAACAAAATTGTCACCCCAAATAATAACCCAATGATTAGGGCTCAAATAAGAAAGTCGAAACACACAACTAAATTAAAATAAAAGAAAAATTTTTGTTGCCATACTTAGTTTAAATTAATGGCCTTTTCTATTGTCTTTAAGGTTGCAATTTAGTTTACGAATTGAGACAAGTTAGAAAAATTTAACTGATATTCTTACCCTTAAGTTTACTCAGCAAAAACGACTTTCCGGATCCCCACCTGGCGTAGAGCCCGACGGTGATTGGAACAGACAAGCTCGGCTCTGACAGCATGTCCGCCAGCGCCGCGCTGTACAGTTCGTACCCAAGCATGTTTTCATTGTCCTCATTAGTGTTAAGTTTTCTGGCGCCGAATATTTGACCCAGGATCGTCTTGTTGTAGCTCATGTCAATGTTGTAAGGGGTCTCGTTAAGTTTGTTTGGTTTGTATAGCAATTGACTATTCTTTGGGTTTCTTAGGAGAATTTCTACTATTTGCTGAAAAATATATTAAATAATAAGTGTCTTAATTCTTGTGATTAAAATTGGTACAAAGGATCATGGTAAATCATTTTCTCTATTTTTAACATAAACATCAGCCACATAAATATAAATTTTCGAACGGAGGTAAAGGACCTTGGCTTTCAAAGTTGTCTTTCAAACAATTTTTTTAATATTTTTTACTATAAAATTATTTATCTAACTGTACAAGAACTTTTTGTTCTCGAATCAGTTGTCGAATGACTTTTTTGTAAAGATCAATTTTCTGGCAATAAAAATACACTAAAAAATAACTAATTTTAACAATTCGCTTCGATTATTATGCCAATTTAAGACTAAAAACGATATTTTTTTTATGAAAATAAAAAAAAAACCATAAATTTTGTGCCGTATATCTCCGGGCATGCCGCAGAGGAATTAATTGTTGGGGATGACCACTTCTATCGCCCTGTTACGTTTAAGCTACTCTGTATATGAAGGCACAACGTAGAAGAACAGAAAATTGTTATTATATGTTAAGAAATAAGACTCATTTATACAGTTGCCTCAGCCATTATATGCCCCACTGCCGGGGCAGTCCTCTTCTTACAGAAGGAGGTTTAGACCAAAAGTCAACCGGTCCAGTGCGAATTGGCCGACGCTTGTTGAGCTAATGACAATTCGACTGTTTACTAAAATTATATATAATAAGTTTTATTTCCGGATTTTGTTTTTAAACAAAATATGTGGGAATTTGTATGATATTTGTAGTATATATAATAACGAGTTTGATTTTGACGTACTAAGTTTCCAAGTAAGTGACGCGGCGGCATGCGGGCGTGCTGTGATTGGCTGCTGAGTGCCGATTGCCGCACCACGCTACTTATATGAAAACCTAGATGTAATCCAATTCGAATTTTGCTTAACTTGAAGCGTACCTTAGAGCGTGCCCTCATGGCGACATGAAGCACGGTGTCCCCGCGGTTGTCTGTCACATTGACGCGAGCTTTCTTTTCTATTAGCAACTGTACCATCTCGGCATTGCGGGACCGCACAGCCCTTAGTAACGGCGTATCACCACTCTATAAATTAAACACATTTATTACATAAGACATCATCTAAATTTCCTATTACCTACTTCATTATTAAATGTATGTACATTAACAAAATTTTTGTTAACTACTCTGAGGAGATATTTATTTGTGTAAAGTCATTAGCTAAGTAAACTTTCAAGAGGATTTATGTACATAACTTGCGTTGCAAAAGTACACTCACACTAGAGGAATGTTCTATGTCTGGATTAGATGCGAGAAGTAACTTCAATATGGAAACATGTCCCTTCTCAACAGCTGTATATACTGGAGTTTTCTTCTCTTTGCCCGGTAAATCTACATCAACATGTTTCTTAAGTAGCACCTCTACTATATTTTTATGTCCACCCTTTACTGCGTGTATTAGAGGCGTGTCTTTTGAGTGATCCTGAAACACAGACAAATAAAAATCTATACCAACATAATAAAACCAAATAGTTTGTCTTTTTTTTTTAAACGCGCTAATCTTTGAAACTACCAGTTGCATTCAAAAAATTCCTTTTGCATTTGATAGCTTAACTCTTGAGGGTGGTTATAAGTTATTTACCATCACACTACGAGCTAAGCAAAAACGAAGTAATAGCGCGGGCTAGCGACGCGACGTGGAGGGTCGGGGAACGGCGCTACAGCGCAAGAACAACGGAAAAGACCGAACAACGCCTGCCAGGCCAGCAAGTTATGTAATAAAAATGATAACTTGTATTTTTTATGTGCCATGTTTGCACAAACGGGTCCTGAAACGTATTTTTTTCTGTACACAGATCTGGAAAATCAATTATGTCGCCGTATAATCGAAGTAAAGTGACAGGCTTAGCACCAGTTTTCGTTAAGATATCCTTGAGTTGTATGTAGCCACATTTTCATGTTGGAAAACTAAGTTATCGAAAACCTCTTAGGAATTATAATTTAAATAAATTAAAATAACTATTAATGGTAGGTATAGCTTATATAGTGTTTTGTGAATAGGTGCTAATTTTTTTATATAAGTCGGTTTTTTTTCTTATTTTGACGTTGCCAGCTCGCCACTTAAATTACTGAATACGACAAAAATCAATTTTGTCTACTTGCTCTACCGAATATATTTCTGTAGATTGACTGAGCTGATACAAACGAAAGAATTTAAAAAAAATCTTATTCAACTCTGGTTCCATATAAGTAAAAACCGGCCAAGTGCGAGTCGGACTCGCGCGCGAAGGGTTTCTTACCATTACCTATAACAACGGCAAAACAATCACGTTTTCTGTATGGGAGCCCCCTTAAATATTTATTTTATTCTGTTTTTAGTATTTGTCGTTATAGCGGCAACAGAAATACATCTTCTGTGAAAAGTTTAACTGTCTAACTATCACGGTTCATGAAGAGAAACTGGTGACAGATGAACGGACAGCAAAGACTTAGTAATAGGGTTCCGTTTTGTACCCTAAAAATCTTCCCATACACATAAAAAATAGACTATTTGAGAACATCCTATAATTTTTAAATTACACTCAATAAACAAGGACTAATAAACGTACATAAATAGAAACCTCCATAAAAAAAATAGTCGATGTCGACGTTTATAGAATGACAATAAAAGATAACTTAAACTATAAAAATAAGTCACTTTACCTTATCAATTTCTTGTTTATGCTAAAGATGTAGGATGTTATATATATGTTATTTACCTGTACATTGATATATGCTCCAGAGTTAATGAGCACCACCGCAATATCGTAGAAACCCTCTTTACAGGCGATGGCCAGCGCCGTTAATCCGTCTTTATCTAACGCGTTCACATTTGGCTTATATTCTAGGATCATTTGCACTATTTCTAAATGATTGCCTGAAAATCAAATAATATAATAAACAAAATCAATATGTTTTTTTTATGAACACATATTTATATAATATATGCGATATTAAATAATGTTAGTTTGACCTGTGCGCAAAAGATTCTCTTATTACTAATATTATAAATGTAAAAGTAAGTTTATTTGTTTGTTAGTCTAACCTTCACGTCACACGTCACGCGTCAAACGGAATATCGAAGGAATTTTTGCACAGGGGTATTTAAAGAGACAGAGCAGTACATAGGCTACTTTTTTTAATCCCCAACGAATAAAAAAAAATCTCACAGGGCTAGCTTTACTTACCCAATTCAACAAGGACGAACTACTAGTTACAGCTGATCAAGGATTTGCTTTAGAAATCTCGAGCCTATAACTAAATTTTGTGTTGGCGGAGCCGCGGGCAAAACCTAGTTTAAACTAATAACTGGTTTGCTACTTTTTTATTAGACTTTATTTTTGGACCAGTATTTCTGAGTTTGTGATAGAAAATTGTTGCATCAAACAAAAAACGATTCATTATTGTAGCTTAACAAACACAAGTGCAACTATAAATCATTTTAGAGCAATGCCAAACCTGATTTCTTTCATCTACTACATCTACTACAAGGATATAAATACTTTTTTTTAAATACATACACATTATACTTACATAGATAACACTTAAATGTTTCAACTGTACGGGAACCAAACCTACGCCCCTTTATTCAGCAGGCAGATACTTAACCACTGAGCCATGAGAACATGTACATAAGTATTATTTGGCCTGTATAGCACTTTATTATTTAGCTATTTTAGATGAGGCTTACCTTGAGTGGCTCGCAGCAGTGGGGTCCAGCAGAACATGCCCGCGGCGTTGGCATCGGCGCCGGCACGCAGCAGCGCGGCGCTGGCGGGAGCGGCACCCGCTCGTGCTGCCCACGTCAGCGCCGACGTCCCATACTTGTCACAAGAGTTGGCGCGCGCGCCGCCACCCAACAAACGTACAACCACGCCGCTGTGCCGACGACCCGCCGCCCATACCAACGAACTACAGCAGCAACGTTATATCGTCAAATCACATGTAACTTGCGTCTTAAGCGAATAACAGTGTTTAGCTAAGTAAACCAAATTACAGTCTCATAAGTTCTTTTAAAATATTTGTATATATATATACGAGCTGGCCCGGCAGACATTGTTCTGCCCTTAAAGTTGATGCGCTGCAGCGCCATCTGTTACAACATCCTTTGGTATATTACCCACGGCTACACCCGCGGGGATTTTTATTAGTTACTTACCCAATCCAGACATGTTATGGCGATAAACTAACTTACCACGCCATTACTTAGAAATGTATGGAACCCGGACATGTTTATGTCGACAAACTTACTTAATGATGTGTGCACCAGAAAATAATAATCCTTTATCTATGACCATATTTATTTTCGTGAGTGATATTTTTTAGAATTTTATGATTCGTTATTTAATATTTACAAAGATTTCATAACACCAATTAGCATAGTGATTATTGTAGTTACTCAGTAAATAACTGTAATACAATTATCTTTATTACTGCCTAAATTAAACTATAGAGGTAAGTTTTTGTGGCATTGATATTCTGTGGATATGAAGGCAAATGTTAATAAAATGAAATCTCTTGAGATGTTTTTATAGTGATAGGGTAATTTTAGATAGTTTAAAATTCCTCTGAACACAGTCAGTGATTAAAGTTATGGTTCACAATAATAGGTGTTACTTAGAGTGATCCAATTTGTTTGCTCTTTTTCAATCCAAGAATTAGGGCGTTACTTGTAACTACTTCGTAGCAGAATTGTTAACGGTTTGCATTTCATTAGATTTTGGCAGCAAAATCTAATAATTTTGACTTTTATCGTTTCGTCTTAGCGGTTTTGCTACGAAATATTGCTATCAAAAACACATGTCGGGTGGTGAATATTTTGCGCTACTTTTTCATAGCTGTAAAATGTAAAAGTGAATTCTTTGAGAAAAATATTTATAACCTTGCTTTTTTTTAAAGAATAGTTTATTTTCGCATAATAATGTCTATATCTTTATTATAAACTATGAAAAATTAAAATATTCAAAAATATACACACACCGAGTGGTCAAAAACTGAAATGAAATGAGTTTTGTTCAAACAATAATAGCGCCGCTGATATTATGAGCTATGCTTTGACGGAACGAATATTTTGTGTTAAAATGATGTTTACTGCGCCGTTTAGAAGGAACGCGCCTACAGTCAACGATCAAGAGAATCAAAAAGAGAAGATATAGAAGTATGTAGGTACATGTATCTTCACCGTTATCCAAGTACTTATTTATCTTCTATTTACCACATAATTCCTGCATGTACCAATATGCAGGTATTTATATTATTTTACAATCCACTAGCTGGCCCGACAGACGTTGTTTGCCCTGATATGCTGTTCTAGTGGCGAATTATACAAATTTGATAACAAAAACAACCTTCTCCAAGGAAAAACACTTCAATGTGCTAACTTTCATGGTGATCGGTAAAATGGTATCGGAGTTCATTGATCTTAATATTTACATTTGTACATTCCATCATCCATTTCTTGTTGTTTGAACGTTGTTTTGTGATAGCATGTAAAAATGCTATAAATTGTATACAAACTCAACCGCCTATCCTTCCTCTCCTTTCACCCCCATCCCCTCCATCTTGCTGCTGCATTGAGCTTGATTCACACCGACAACACACAAACTGCAGCTCAATTATAAGAAAAACTAATTTGTTGAAGGACTCTACTATTTTTTTTCCCACCGAGCCATGGCGGCTCTTGCAAAATGGTTGTCCGTCTCATTCCACACAGATTTTGGGATTAAATTTTTCGGCTCTAACCCATTGTGAATATGAGTATTTTTGCTCTATAAGTACAAATTTATTAATAACTTAACCACGGCGCCGTCTAACGGGCCAGATTGTGAATCTAAACCATCCAGGTAGCCACTCAAACTCACACAAAAAAATCATTGAAATCTGTGTAGCCGTTTAGGAGGAGTTCAGTTATATATAAACGTGCAGAACAATTATATATATGAAGAACATTGTTTTTTATAGCATATTGGTTGAAACTTGATTGAAAATCACAGTTTGTATACTTAGCACTTAACTCTAACACATAATAATATTCATAAAACCAACACATTGAAGCATAATGTACGTACAGCAAGTTATTAAAGCATACTTAATGTTATAATTTCCATGAGCATGAACATCAGCTCCCTTCTCCAACAGCAACGCAACAACATCTTCATGCCCTTTGTAGGATGCCCAGATTAGAGGGGTCCAGCCACCCTGTCAAATAAAATAAAAACATATACACTACATACCATTTCACAAAGTATGGTGCGTAGCAATTTGTATTTCTGTTTTTTAAAATCGAATAATATAATAGTTTGATATTATTATAAATTTATACACTTATCATAAACATATAAATTTATAGCTTTCAAAACTATATTATATCTGTATTGTGGTCGCCAGGGGTTGGTTGAGGTGAAATGTGAATAATACCAGCAAGCATCATTAAATGTTCGTCGCAACAGATGACGTTCCTAATGTCTCTGACCACCCCTTCAGGAATTGGCATCGTGATGGTATGAAGAATCATTATGTCAGTATCTTTATAAGCTTGAACTGAAATTAGTATTGTCGTTGCGAATTATTTGTCAAAAATATTTGGCATTTTATAATTTTCTAGAGAACTGCAAAATTACTTTTAGTGCATTTAAGTAGAATAACACCAGCGTTGCCAGACGTCCCGATTTTGGCGGGACGTCCCGATTTTTACATCAAAATTAAATGTCCCGCGCAGACAGGCTCAATCCCGCTTTTCGGGAATAACTCGACCGCGCGTGCAGCGTACTGACTCAACTATTTAAAGATTTATTAAAATACATTTGTTATGGATATTTTTACTAGGTAACTATCTATTGTCACGTAAACGTAATTTGAACTCAAATAAAAAGAAAGATATTCAATTTTTTTTGATTATATACGTTTTTTTACTATGTCCCGCTTTCCATGAAAGAATCCCGCTTTTTTTACTCAAAAAGATCCTAAATCCCAACTTGGCAAAAAAAAAAACTGGCAATGCTGAATAACACTATCTATTGTGATCAAAGATTTTTATACAGTAATGGAAACAGAAATAGTTAAATTGCTCAAGAAGTATATACAGCAAAATTGTTAGATTAAAATCTCGGGATATCACGATACTATAAAACAAATAAGAAACAAAGGTAAATAAAACTCATACAAACGGCGAGCAGCCAAGAGTTTCTCGTAACCACGTAGGTGCAGACGCCTGCCTAAGCATTAGTCACAGAATAACAATACAATCCGTTGCGAATGGGATGCAATTTTTTTTTCATTTTCGTAACCCCTAAAAGTAAATTTGAGTAAATGTAAAAAAAAAAAAAATCATGAAAACTTCTTTGTTCACCGCGAATGGAACGCAATATAATTTTTTAACCAACAGTGTACAATCCGTTGCGAATGGCATGCAACGATTTGGTACTGAGGCAGGACCGCCGCCGCCCCTTCAGCCGTAGCGTCGGCAAATTTTTGTGTATTTAACACCTAAAAGTAATTTTCAGTAATGATACAAATAAATAATTAAATATTTAGAACTTCTTTGCTAACCCTACTTCGCGCTAAAGCTGTTAATTTCAATTCACTTCGATGAATTTTCATCCCATTTTAAACATGCGCGAATTGTATAATATATTAAGAGAAATAGACAGAAGTCCCAACTAAACAAAACACCCTTAACACTTTACCTAAGGAAGAACACAATAGTTTCAGTGACTCATCGATTTAGGATATTGCACATTTTTGTGTTGCAAATAACTACGGCGGATGTCAGTGACATGTTGGCAGAGATCCATGTCAAGCACAAATGGAACTATTTTTGTGCACGCACGCTAAAATACATGTTGGTCATTGCTCTAATTATTATAAATATATGCATCATGTGAAGACACATACATGACGTATATGATGTCACACTATGTTGATGTGCCCCACAAAGGTTGTCTAAGTGGTTCTTTTGTCTAATACCGTAGAAAAATGACTTGCGTAATTATGAATCATACATTACTTCTCCAGGGCGGCAGCGTTAATAAGCTGGCTATTCACAAATAATCATACAGAGCTGCCAAAATCTTTATCGAGAATCTCGAATTTTTGTTGTGAATCTATCATTACGGAACGTTTTTCGGACTGGAGGTAGCTATCCAACGCCGCCACCCAGTAATTATCTTCTAAAGACAAAGGAACTGCTTAAAGGTATGGTTTATTTACAATACACAAGACATTTATATTACATAGGTTGATTTATGTAATCAACTTTAGATATACTCAAATTTCCTGTAACCTTTACTATTTTCTGTTCCATGCAGAGATTTAAATAAATTTTAAGGGCATAATATGCTAACACAATCTCTGGGATCCACTTTAGCTCCGGCATCGATCAGGTCGCGCACGATGGGCAAATGTCCACCGCGCGCTGCGAACGCAAGCGGCGTCCACCCGTCAGCGTCGGCAGCGTTGGGATCCGCGCCTGCATCCAGCAGTAACCGCAGCGCTTCGGACCGCCCGTTCTCGCACGCGCACATGAGCACTGTTGTGCCATTCTGTACACATGACAAGAAATAAATTACTTTTAGACCATAAAGGTAAATAAAAAGGAACGCTTATGGCATGTCTGTCCATCCGTCACGGTAAATAACCTGGGTAACCGGTGAAGATTTGGACTAAGCCTTTGGCATGTAAATAATGCTGATAACGCTTCTATAGGCAACGTTTTTATTGATACAATGGTACCATAAGAATGTTGACAGCGTGTTGGTGATACCAGTATCTGTAGAATATTAAAACAAAGAATCTGTCGCAAAACTTACCTCATCTTTGTCGTCGACGTTTGCGTTTTTGTTGTTGGAAAGGTACTGTTGTAGGTCGCCGACGGCGTCGTTAGATACCAGCTGCGAGAGCGTCTTGAAGCACGCCAGCGATACCATGGACTCGCTGCGGTGCAGGCTCTATTTCAAAGCAAAACACATTAACATTAGTAAATAATAATTAATCTTATTAACTAGGTAGTAGCTTTTTCCTTCAAATATTTAAATTATTTTAAAGTAAATATTTCAGCTCTTGTAATAATGTTTTTAATATCTTTAATATAACACAAACAACTATATTAAAACATAATATGACCATAGGTTGGTAAAAATAAATACTAAAATTAGGCGAATAGCATATATAGTTGAATTGTCATCTTTAGGAACTGGAATAGTATTTAAATCCTCAATAGTATAAATAAATAATTAATATTAAATTCACACGGAAGCGTGTTAGAGAGCCATCCAATAAGCTTCTATCACAGCTGAAACATTTATTTCATTTGCTTAGTCACCGCCTTTGATAAATCCAGCAACGTTGAGAAGTCACGGTTTTACGGTAAAATGTATGACTGCATGCAGCCATATGTGACGATTTAAGGTAGTCAGATGCGCTAACCCCCGTCTCGTCTCGCCGGGTATCTTAACCTTGCGATTGCTCTGTCTAGACATTTTGAATAGTCGACTGAATAAAAATATTGTTTAGGCTGTGATATTATCTTTAAATTTAAACAGAACAAGTCAACCTAAAAAATCATGCTAGTTAATTAAATAAACAATTATCTTGGTAAAATAATTTATTTCAAAAACTTAGCAGATACAAATCAAACTGTTAGATAGAGAGCTATAATAATTATGTTTGTATGAGAAGTTTAATTTCATACTTCTTATCAAAAAACAAACACAATTATTACCTTTATATTAGTATACATACCTAACATTTAACATTTTTCACTCCACAAAAAAAAATACTAAATTCAATATACCTCATGAGCACTAACGCTCCAGCGCAACATAGCAAATACAATATATAATCATACACAAATATATCTGCACAACACATATACAATTTATACACTATTAACAGAAGTGTATTTAATTATAAGTTGGTGTCACCACAATGAGCTGCTGACGACTAAGTAATCTGTTTCCTCGGCTCAGCGCAATTTGCGTGTAACATAATAATGAACGATATTTATGGATATAGTGATAAAGACTACAAGGGCAAGTGGTAATACCATAATCAAAATGCTTGAATCATTAATCTTTTGTCTAGATATGTATACCTACTTTATTTTAGGTATATATTTTTTAATCATATTTAATAAAATGACTCAGATTGATATTTACCTAAATTAATTTTTTATATCAGAGTTATTCCTAGAATACATCAAAAACATTTCTAACGAAATTAAAATCGACATGAAAATAAAAAATCGGCCAAATGCGAGTCGGACTCGCGCACGAAGGGTTCCTTGCCATTATCAATAAAAAGGGAAAAAAAATCACGTTTGTTGTATGGGAGCTTTTCTTAAATATTTGTTTTATTTTAATTTAATCATTTATTTTTTAAGTGAATATATAACTAAATATTCTGTGAATATTTTAAACGTCTGCCTGTTGCCGTTATCAATATCGAGCAAAAACGAGCCAAACCATCACGTTTGTTGTATAGGAGCCATCTTAAATATTTATTTTATTCTGGTTTATTAGTTTTTGTTGTTATAGCGGCAACAGAAATACATCTGTTAAAATTTCATACTTCTGTTCATGGGATACAGCCTGGTGACAGACGGACGGATGGAAAGCGGAGTCTTAGTAATAGGATTCTGCTTATTACCCTTTGGTTACGGCACCCTAAAAAACCGGCATAGTGCGTCTTTGTTGCGTCGTACACGCTTAATGCGGTTAGGGTTCCTCTGATTGAGAATTATTGCGTATATTATATTATATTATTATATTGATGGTATATCCCATCGATATGATTGTTTTTTCATATCGATGGTATATTCGCAATAACTATACAAAAATTGTGAACCGATTTCGTCGAAAATAATTTTCATGGTAAGTATTTATATGAAGCACCATGTTTTTTTTTTCAACCAAATTTTCAAAGATTGGCAAACGATTGGATGCGCGAAAAAAATTCAACTCTCTGTTCAATCTGTAATATTTTTTATTCTCAATTTTCATAACAAATCTGTATAGTTAACAGTACTGTATGTAAAATATCATTTAAATCGACGGCATAATTACAAGGCTGTTACGACATGACGAATTTATAAGGGTTCCTAAAAAGGCCTACATACATTATTTTGATAAAAATTACTTATAAGGTATGGAACAAATACATGTCGTCCTAATTAATACGATCTGTGATGATTTTTGAACCTTTACATGTACTACATGAACATCACTATTATCAAAGAACAATGCACATTTTGGGCTAGGAAACAATGATGATAAAGTCTTTCACTGACATTAGTACCATATCATCATTGATGCATTTTAAAGTAAAAAAATATAAACTTAGTAAATTCATAAAAGTATAAGTGAGTATTTATTTTCAATCTACTGACTCACAAGTTATTTTTTCTAAAGAGTAGATGATAATTGCACTTGGTACGAGTAACATTTTTTTTATAGTATTACGCTAGTTTTGTTTCATTTATAAGCACAAAGAAAATTTTATACAAAAATTTACACTAAAAGACTTAAACCTAGTCTAATCACGTATGGAGAATGGTCTTTGTTCTTCAAATTTATGTACTTCCCCGCTCTATTAATATTTTAGTGTCTTTTCTTTTTAGTCACTGGTCCTTACCCGAAATTTGTCGGGGACTTTAAACAAATGGTCCCCTGCCTTAATAATTTTTAGAGCTGTCATGAAAACGATTAGTTTCGGAGTGATCCTGCCTGCAGAATCCAGGGGCGTGGGTTCGATGCCCGCAGAGGAAAACATGTATTGGATGAACATTTGTGTTTGTCTCATGTATAGGTGTTTTTTATATGAATTAGAATAAAGGTATTTACGAAAAATAAATTTATTAGTTGTCAGGTACGCGTAGTAAAATTTGCCTTGCTTAATTTCGGAGCCCTTAAGGACCTCTATCAAGGAGTGTGATTTGTCCAGAAGTATAATTACTATATTATTACTTATCTAATACACATATATACGTAATACACGAGGTGCCATAGAAACTAAAAGTCTTAGTTAAACTAAACCTTATTCTGTTAGGTGGAATCAAGTATTTTTTTTGTAAATCATATCCGAATTACCTACATCATATATACGTTATACTACATTAATATTTCAAATCTTTTGTCAAACAGTTACTTTATTTTTAAGGTCTTCTTATATCTTTCTCGTAGATATGATGAATTCGTACGGGCAACGTTTTTGTCGTCATACTACAGACTCCTAAAAAAAATAAACGCAGGTAAGATAAGGTAAGTTTCTACGAATCTACTTTTAGTAATTGTTATTGTTATGTTTCGCAATAAAATAGCACATTTTTATGTTCATAAAAGTTGTTAAAAATATAGCGAGTAAAAACTTGTATTGTAATGTTACTCAATATGAAGGAAGGGTAGAAAATCTAAATACTATCTAATGAAGTATTTATTAGTAGATTTCATGCAATTAAGAGCATTAATAGAAAACAACGTAGGCTGGTAGGTAATGTAGTCACCTGCAAGTCACGGTGCAGCGACGAAATCAGTTTTGTTTACCGCGAGATGCAAGACAACCAAGTGCAAGCAAATAAGTTTTTACACAACACTCAACAATTTCTGTGTGTTAAATTACTTCATAAACCAGAAATTCAATAGCACACTGGCAACCATTTTTGCGGACCGTGTTAGAGTGGCGACGCAGAGCAAAACCATGGAACCCTGCAAAGGCGTTGCTGTGGCGGCGCTGTTCCCCGGGTGGGGCGGTGACAGTGAAGCGTGGCACGGTCAGGTGCGGCCCTGCTGACAGCGGCGTGTGGTCTAGTTCCGGGGTGCCAGTCATGTGTAGGTGCAGGAAAGACGACCGCCGCCGCCGGTGGTGCATCTGCGCCGGCGGAGACAGCATCATGCCCGCTATGCTGTTGCTCTTCACCCGTCGCGTCGTCGGCGTCACCTCGCACTCGTTACCCACTGATTTCTCCGACCCACTACGTTCAGAGTCTGAAGACACAGGGGTTTCGCGTACCACTTCCAACGGCGCACCCTCCTCAGACAACACGACAGGCGGCCGCGAAACATTCTTTGGTTTGTGTATGTTCGCGATGAGACTCCGTATGTGAACATATTCGTTTTCACCAGTTGCGGTCTTCGGATGACTTGTGCCTCTGGGCATGTTGCACTGACAGACTGCATAAGCGTCACGCGTTAGACGACGGCGTTCTGCAACAGATTTGTGAACGTTGTGACTAGCATACGCCGCCCGCGACAAACTCAGCGTCTCGCGTCTAGTTATCGACGTATTTTAATATATCGTTACGCAGTGCAGGGCAGTCAGTGGGCGGATGAATGAACGATGCCAGAGCATTCGTACGAGACCGTATGTGCTGATAGGTGAGCCGAAAATCCGAAGGCGGTGCACGTTTTAGGGACTATGTATCACCCAAATGGACAGGTCCGGAAGACTACTGCCAATAAACTGTGTCATTCATTATTATCAATACAAGTAATCGACATTAATTGTTAGTATTTCCCGCTTATTAAAGACTAAATATAAGTTGTTATGCAAGAGTGACTATGTATCACCCAAATGGACAGGTCCGGAAGACTACTGCCAATAAACTGTGTCATTCATTATTATCAATACAAGTAATCCACATTATGTGTTAGTATTTCCCGCTTATTAAAGACTAAATATAACTATGCAAGAGTAGTGTTTTAGCGGTTAATTATTTCTCTTTCTATATAGTTGGTGCAAGCTGATTAACTATCCTTTTTTTCGGTCAGTTATAGTTTCTGGTTAGTCTTAATAGTTACTCTCAATTTTCAATGAATGTTCAAAACAGTTGAGCATATCACAAGACTTTATAAGGCAGTAAGTCTTCCTTAACTAGCCTTTAACGTCCGCACTGCTGGGGCACGGCCTCCCCTCCGTTTATTGAGGATGATTTATTTGGGTTTGGAGGTAGTACGTAGTTGGTACAGTTTAGATTTTCATCAAAAAAGATTAAAAATTGTAAGTGGTGGGAATAATTGCCATACTGAAGTCGAGCTACACCGAGTTCTTCAAACGCGGCGTCAGCATATCGAACTAATTACCTATTACTCACCCACCTAGTAATATTGTCGTCCTCCAGCCAGAGATACCGACGAGAGAAAAGAGTGGCCAGTACCACTAGATGCTGAATGCATATGACCGGGAGAAATGGCGCGGCTTAGGTAGATATGC
Organism: Apoda limacodes; assembly: GCA_946406115.1. Classification (NCBI taxonomy): domain Eukaryota; kingdom Metazoa; phylum Arthropoda; class Insecta; order Lepidoptera; family Limacodidae; genus Apoda; species Apoda limacodes. Next base: position 19,270,133 of record OX291549.1, on the reverse strand, counting down.
AGATCAGCAGTGGATCTAAATACGCTGATATACGAATATGATTATGACGAAGAATATTGTCACAATTAAAGTAGGTACTCGAAGAATCCGTGACCTACGTTCGTAATTAGTTTATTGTCAAGTTTTTTAGTATAAAGCAAAAGTGTCATATTCAGATAGTAAAACTTAGAAACCTGGTTTAATACCTAGTTAAGGCTAAACGTCATGTCGTCACTAACGTCACTTTATCATGGGAAGGCAGATTTAAGCTGTACTTTACGATATTATCCGTCAACTTTATTGGATATTTTTCCTTATATACATAATTAACTAGCTGTCCCGGCGAACGTTGTTCCGCTGCCGTCCCTCTGTACCCGGCGAAAGTTGGTTTTTACCTATAGTGCCCGAGTCCGGCTCGCACTTGACATATCGAGATAAAAACTATCCTATCTTTTAAGTTGGATCAAATAACAGATATTTACGAAGTTTGATCAAAATCGGTTCAGTAGTTTAGGAGTCCATTGAGGACAAACATTGTGACACGAGATTTATATATATTAAGATTATTACTTGTGTTACTCTTACAACAAATTTTTAATAAGAAAATGCTAGGGCGATAAATAGGTAAATACGCGGTTTGTATAAAAACCATCCTACATCAATAACAACATCGTACAGAGATCGAGAAATATGCAGTTTGTATGTGAGAACAGATATAGGTTAACCAATTTCAATCACAAAATACTACGGAGATCGAGAAATACTCAGTTTGTATGTGAAAACACAATGGTTAACTAATTTCAATCACAAAATGATATAGAGATAGACAAATGCGCAGTTTGTATGTGAGAACACATAAAATAAGTAAACCAAATTCAATCACAAAATGCTACGGAGATCGAGAAATACGCAGTTTGTATGTGAGAACACAATAATGAACTAGTTTCATTCTAAAAATAATGCGGAGATAGAGAAATACGCTGTTTGTAAGTGAAACACAAAAGCATCATGTGTATGTAAGGAACAAAACCTTTTTAATCATAACGGATTTTAGTTATAAGATCGGCCACATAATTACAAATCGAGTCCCGATGTTGAGCTGTTACAAGAGTACAATACGCATATTTCACAAAAGCTGCAGGCTTTCACGATTGAAATTGGTTCCAAACGTAAGCATGACTGTCTAACATAAACAATTTATATTACCTCGATGAAAAAACAAGGTGCTTTGTGAGCTGTGTACTTTTATTGCTAGTTTTGTAAAAAAAAAATGTACTTAAATTGATATAAAATAATGAAAACCCTACCTGTCCATAGCTTCTTATAAACGATGCCGCACGAAGCATTAGTGACGATAATAGTGGACATTCAATTGGTTCCCTTATGAAATAAATTGAACACAAAAAATCGACAATTTAAACTTGGTAGCACTTAGATCATCACTAACATTATAAGTGGATCGATTCCTTTAATCACGAGCTTTTATAGGCGTTTTGTGTGTCAAGATTAAGTACAGAGTTAATATTAGGATAGAGCAATTCCTCTTTCAACATAGATTACTATAGATAAGGGGTAAATGCAACCGTTACCTAATCTATTAAGTACACAATTTACGTTTTCTAATGAAATAACAGACCTTGTATTAATATTCCAAAAAACATGAGCAAATACTGTCTTGTGTCTTGAAAGGATGAATCAAAACTGTACAGATAATGAAGGTACTCAAATATAAGGTAATTGGAAACACTCTAACATGTGCGTTAAATATAAGTACATAGGTAGGTACCTACCATGCACCTTATCAAAAAAATCAAATAGCTCGAAATATTCGTATAAAAAATAAGGTTTGAACTACATTACGCATATATTCTTTACAAATTGAGGCCCTACTGAATCTTAAGGAAACTACTGAAATAAAATGACTTTATTTTTGGGGTTCACGTGATTGTAGGCTTTTGTATTTGTAACCTTATTTTCCTCAAAAATATATATATATATATATATATATATAATATACCTTACCTTTTTATTTACTTTAAATTACCTTATGCCTAAAACTATAGCATCTTATTCAAGGCAATATTTTATTAGGATTTAGGAGAGAAGGCCGTGTGAAAATTACTTAGAAAAGTGTAGATTTATTACTGTTTGCTAAGTCATAATTTTTTTTAACCCAAAAAAGAGGTGTTATAGTTTTGACAGTTATGTGTGTGTGTGGCTCTTAAGCGAGTGAACCGATTTGGATGGGCTTATTTAATTTTTATTTTATTTTGAAAATTGTTGTTACGAGTATAGATGTTTTTAGTGTACGAACAAAAAAGGCAATTCTTCACTTATAGCTGAAAATAAAAACTTTTTAACAAAAATAACCACATTAATATAGGACCACCTCAGGAGCATACTCTTTCGAAGAAAAAAAGAATTTTTGAAATCGGTCCATAATTGTCAGAGAAATCGGCGACATAAATAAAAAAAAATTACCTCCTCCTTTTTTGAAGTCCGTTAAAAATTATTTAGATAATGTATTTTGCATCAGCGGCTCTGGTTTTTCCCGGGTACGGTAATTTGGAACCGGTTAACGTTAAGCGCCCGACAATTTTTTTATACAAAATACATGTTGCCATAATCTACGAAGTTCCCTAAATTTTACGTTATACTATGATTAGAAAAAAAAGAACAAAATTTAAGAGCTCGGCAGTTCTGGTTTCATGAGAAATATCTGCTTATAGTTCTATATTAGAACTATAATTTTTTAATATTTTATTTTCTAGAAATTCTTATATGAAGCAACTTCAAGTTTAAGGAAGTTCAAGCACTTAATTTTTTTTTTTTAACCAAAATGCAAAGTAAAATTCAAGGAACTTTGAAGATTATGGCTAATCAATTTATATAAAAAAAAAAAAACTACGGCGTTTACCAATAACAGCAAAAGACACACCAAGCTATGGAACAAGTATAACCAAACTTTCCTTAATCGATAATATAGGTACGTAAGCTATTAGTTAGTTATTAGTCGAAATTAGTTTTTTTACAATAATAAATTGTAATACGCAAACTAAATATGTTTACTATAATATATATAATGTCACTGACGGACTGTTGACGTAAAACTCTGAAGCAGCAATTTGGGCAGACCGCATTCTGGAGCAAAGGATACGAAAATGTAAAAGCGTTAGAGTATTCAACAAGTCTTGGTTAGGATAAGTGCACATGGATCAGATGACAATTTCCGCAATAATGGTGAAACGAACTAGCAAAAAATTGTTCCCGGGACCTTAAACGCAAAGGTATCAATAAACCAATTCAAATACCTGTATGAACTAATTTTACTTGTTTAACACATATAAAAATGATCTATTTAGTCGTGTGCACTTCAGAACCCTTGAGCTATTTTCAATGACGTGGTGAATAATCATAACAATTTCGTTTAGTACTAATTTTAGGTCTTAGAGATGAGTCTGAGGTGTTTTGTAATAAATTTACGTTAACTACCTATATATATATTTATTTCAAATGATACGTGGATTCAGTTTTTATTTTGTACTCCTAGAATCCTCAAAAAAATATTATCACAAACTGTACTCATTTCCGCGACTTCGTCCGTGGTGACTTTTAACTATTTGTGGGTTTCTTATTTGACGTAGGGCTTCACTAATAAAGGGTTCGGCAAAATTTATCCCCAAAAGGGTTCGCCCATGGCAGTTAAAAGTTTGTAAGAAAATCCGTCAATTTTGAGACTTAATGCATGGTATTTGAACTTTAGGTTAAAAATTAAGATTGCCGTCAATAACAGTCTTTGTATCATCCCCTAAGAAAATACCAAAATAGAAAACAAAACACGAAAATTTGTACGAGATTTTGGATATTTTTAGTAAAACGTACAAAAATGAACCCTTTATTAGTGAAGCCCTACGTCAAATAAGAAACCCACATGCCAAGTTTCAAGTTTCTACTTTCTTCTAGCGGTTTGGGCTGTGCGTTGATATGTTATTGAATTAGTTTCTTCTTTTGAAAAAAATAGACGACAGATATAGATTAAGACAATTGAAAACAAAAAATCATACATGTAACGAAGCAACACATTGTGAAAGCACAAATGTAAGGTTGTAGTTTAAAAAACTTTTCATTACATCGAAAAAAATAACTAAGTAACAATACACAATCAATTTCTAGTCCTCTGTTTAATTGCTAGTCTGTTTTAGCGTTATTATTGCAGATTTTAAGAAAAAAAAATTTCTGAAATCATAGGATTACATTAATATGACCAATAATTTTTAAACAGACGAATCCCGCGGTTTCTCACGCAGTAAACACCTATTCATATGGGTACTCTATCGGGGATTATTCGGAAAGTAAGTATTGTTTGTTTTTCTCGATCACTAAAGCTACTCTACTCTGTGCCAAAAATCAAGTTAACTGTGAACACCAAACCGTTGCGATGTTAGGAATAGTGTCCTGTAGAAAAAATTATATCAGTGAGAAATCTTGATCAGAATAAGGATAATATCGATAACTTCATTTTTTAAAGAATTTAACGTATTGGCCGTTTTGTAGTCACATTTTTTGACTTTTTGCTTTACAGCTTAGAGTCAATGCACTAGATAACACGCTATTCTAATTATTTAACCAACTTTCATTACAAGCAAATGCAAAACACGCTTTACAAATTTGCATAAGTGTTGAAACAATGGTCACTTCCAGATTTTTTATTGCATTAAATACAATAAATGAAAATTATTAAGTAAGCTAATGCACCAGATAAAAGTAAGTTAATTAACATATAGTTTTTTCGATCCTTTAGATATATTCTTATAATTTTCTATATTGCACAACTTACAAAAGAAATACAATAAAAAGCTAAAATAAAAAAATTGGCAATCTTATCGCTAAAATGCGATCTCTACCAGGCAAACCTTTGGTTTGATTAGAGGCTATAGTTACAAAATTTGCACAAAATTTTGCGTATTTACGCGACCTAGAATATTTCAGTCTTAAACAATTTATTTGTTAGAATAAAGGAGTAGGGGAGGCAAAGAGGGACTACTGTAGATTTGAAACCGGACCCTTCATCTAGAAATTGACTTTAGGATCTAGGCAGCCTTAATCTAGACGGGCATTGCTCATCATTATTATCTACAAGGTTAAGTTGACTAACGTCTTGACTAATGAAAGTTGTAGATAGACCAGGGATTCCCAAAGTTTTTTAATGACGCCTCCGTACTGCCTAAAATGAAAATTCCCACGCCCCTCTCGGCGCAGCAAGCGGCAGCAAGTGGGATAACCACGCGATTGTAAAATACAATTATGATAACAAAGTCCAATATATGTAAAGATGTTCTACGTAAAAGAAAATGTTTTCGCACACACCCTGTTATACGAAAAGTCAATGTAACGGATGTGCTTGCATGTTTACTTTAAAAATCAATGTAGGTGTAGAAACTGCATTCATAAAATCTTAACATTTCATTGGAATCTCTATAGTACAGAATGTACCGTTGTTACATAGAGAACTAGCCCATATGTGTAAATGATGACAAAAGAATCAAAACAGAATGTGTGAAAGGAGCAGCGCTGAGCCATGCAACAGCGGTCCGATGTGGGTATTTGCGGCCGGGTTTTCAGCGATCAATCAATTAACTGTCTGCCAGTGCGGAGTGCGGGTGCGACGCGAGCCAATCATCCAAGGAAGAGGGCGTGGATCCAGAATCTACATTAGATTAAAAGATAAGTCACTAACTGTTCCCCGCGGTTTCTCCTACTGCACCACTCCTTAGGAACGTAGCGTCAAATTATATAGCCTATAAATACCTTCCTTTCAATACCCACAACAAACGAGCTATGAATGAATGAAATATGAATGCTATGAACGTGGGAATACCACGATAAATTCGAAATATCCTATGTTATTCAATATCAAGATGTCAAGTCAAAAAAATGAGAACTGTCCATCGGGATAAAAGTATTCTAGGTTCTCCTCCGTTATATCCCTAACCCTGAGTAAAAAAGCCCTTTCTACTTAAAGAAATAACACCTCCGTAGGAACTCCTAACTTGATCTTCGACTAGCGAAGACTTTCACTTAGATATTAACCACAGTGAGAATGGAGATGATCGTAGACGTAATTTTTCATAGACGTTTGGTCATCTTTAATTGATTCCACCTTCAAGTCCGATAGAACATTTTTTCTGCTGGCTGTACAGTAAAATATGATCCCGTGTAAGCGACAAAAGTTCTTATTTTAATAAAGAAATATTAAAAGAAGAAATAGCTCTGAAAATTAAATAAATTAGTGGTTTTTTTATTTTATTATACCCTGTAACGTCTTTTACTTAACATATAAACTACTCCTTTAAAATGTGGAATTATTGATGACTAGTTTTCGTCCGCGGCTCTGCCCGCCCAAATTCGTGGATAGGCGTTGGTTTTTTACAGCAACTCCTTGATTATACTAAAGAAGTTTGTTATACGAATAGCAAGCTATAGCTGCAGCTATAGTTCGTTTCAGTGGAATTTGGTTATAGTTACTCCCGAGGGAACCTTCAAATTTTGAGGGATAAAAAGAAACCTATGTCCTTCTCCGTATCTTCAACTTCATTCAAATTTCAGCTAAATAGGATGCTCCGATGCGGCAGGATTACAATATTAATAACAAACGTGGGAACTTTTGAAATTTCCGGGATAAAAAAAGCCTATGTCCTACTCCAGGACCTAACGCGTACTATATGTGCGCCAAGTTTCATCCCGATCCGTCCAGTGGTTGAATTGTGGTTGAGTAACAAACATCCAAACTTTTGCATTTATATTAGTGCAATTGAATCAAAAAAGAAAATTTCTAACCTCTTTCTGTATGGTATCCTGAACCGTGTCTCTTACAAACTTGTAATAAGGGAACAGACTCCCATAGCTCCTGGGAACTCTGTATGTAAGCATAAGAGGCCTCCTTTCGGCCTGAGCCGACGACGTGCCACTACTTCCCAACCCCGAGGACATTGCACCAAATGTTTTATACGAACACTTTTAACATGCAACATTGTGCGACATCTCCACATTTGCTACACCAATATAAATTTTACACTAACTTAATTTCGGGTAGGGACAAAACACTTATTTGGAATCAGTTTTCTTTATAAAATTTGCAGGTAGAAGACTTTAAACAGTAAATTTGTATATTTTTAATTACAAAGTCCTGTGTGCGACCGGACTACACTTTAAGGCACTGATAAGATTTGACTGAAGTAATAGAAATAATTCATAAGGAGGCCTTATCAAACTTTATCGGTCTGCTTGTTTGCATTGTTGCGTTTGTTGCATGTTTGTAGGCGCGTTTCAAATAGGTATCTACATACGATACGTATCTACTTTTGATTTTAACATTTTATTGAATATTGAAACACACATTCGTAGAATACGTGGTTATGCGTATCACTCATCAAAAGCGTAGTTCCTAAATAAAATATATTCACATAGATATTTAATTAAAAATCTATACTTAAATACTAGTAGCGCCATCTAGTGGGATCCAAGGAAACTAGCTAGGGTGGAGTGCTAGGAAACCATCTTATTGTTCTTATAGTAATAGTTATCAAGATAAATCATAGGTGGCACTATCAGGTGTCAGTCGTACCTATGCTATGTACATTAAATAAATAAAGGTGATTTATGATCATGAGTATTTTGAAAAAGAAAGATACAAGTTGTCATATATTGTTATACCCTAGATATAAGTTGGTAAAGACTAAACTAGCTCTTAATAGAATATCATCGATTTGAATAATGGGAGGCACCTGGGCGTTCCATCAAGCTTGTATGCTACCTATTATACGTTTCGCGAAAAATTTTAAGAAGTGCGTTGCGCGAAATCTTGCAGAAACTGTCCAGCATTCACAACGATGGAATTAGCGTGAAGTATTTTGCGATACGATTACGAGCCTGCACCTACACAGCCTAGGTGGACCACACTGCAAAAAAAGGTCGCGTGTAACACGTATGTAAGTAGAAATTTGGATATGGGTTTAAATTCGCGCAGAATAACAGATGAAACGTATCTTTTTTTTTTTATTAAAAACTTAAATAAACTTCTTAAAACGACACAAACGTTACGTGGGTTACGTAACTACATAGGTAAAAATTAAACTCTTATAGTTGTAGGGTCACGTTATCATCTGTCTTATCATCAAAAGGGGTTATAATCATCAATACTATAATATGAATTAAATTACATACATTAAGTATTTTCTGTAAAAAATTCTAGATGGTAACTTATACGGCTTATCGAACCGTTATCGTTAAAGTTAATGTAATTCTGTACCCAATGTTTATATACCTATAAAACAATACCTATCTACCTTAATCCAATCATTTGAAAACAAACCACATTTTATTTTATCTCATTTCATCATAAGAAAGTCATATCAAAACAAAATGAAAGCAAGTATCTCGCTGATGTTTTTCTGATTCAGTATTATCGTTACTGGTAAAGTTATCATCAATAATAATGCATCATGTGATATAACAAAATGCCACATGCCGACATGACAGCTGCCACACAGATGAATTGAATACAATAGAGCTTCATCAATATTCATTGCTATACTAACTAATCATAACCATACAGTCACGCAAGCAACCCTGGCTTCCACTGTCCACTAAATAAGTTGACAAATTTTCAAGTACGTTTTGATTAGCTGGTCTTCAAGAGTTTCCGTGACTTTAATTATGATATTAGTAGTAATTTACGTACGTCCACGTCCAGGTTACGTCAAAATCAGTCTGTCAGCTTTACACGTTCTATGGAATAAAAAATGTTTAAAAATAAAACCTTTACCGACAGTATGATTTTTATAAAGTTCTCCGTTAGAATTAGAGATTCCAAAAATTAGCGCGTTCAAACAAATAACAAACAAGCTCTTTAGGTTTATTATATATATCAGTAAATTAATTATTATGGTGAGAGGCAGAAATAAAGAAGTAACAAATTCTACAATTTATTATATTTTCCTTTTAACCCAAATAGGACAAGGCAGCACATCCACCCCCCCCACATAACTATAGCTACAACTTTTGACTATAGTTGATTGTAAAAAAAGGGACTGAACATATATCGGCTCGCCAATGGCTTCCGCCTAGTACATGGACTATTGTTAGGCCGAGAAATATTCATTCCCCTTTTTTTTTTTCTAACTACTGTCTACTGTTGTTGGCCTTTACAACTACACGCGGACTAACTTTTGCTGTGGTGCTGCTTGCACTCTTCAGCGAAAAGTTGGGGCGGTTCTTGCAAGGGTGTCCGGGACACAAACCTCGGCTTGGGCAACCGCTCTTAAAACTAAATTTGTATCTGACTAAAAATTTACCGCCGTTTCGGAAAATAGTAAAGGCGTTCTGAAGAGAAGAAACGGCAAGAAACTTTTCAGCCCTCGTCTATTATTATTTAAATCTAACTAGTCGAAGCGCCCGGGTATATTAGTGAACCTCGTATACCCGCGCGCTCGAGTGTGTGAGTGTGTGTGAAAACTAAACTGTCTAGTGTTCCGTCGTATTCTGTATATATTGCACGCCTCATAAGCGGAGCGGTGAGGTAGTGCTCTACTCTCGACATGTCAAAAAACCCAGTCTTTCGAAACTTAAATGACGTTTTTTTTTTAATATAACACTTACAGGATAATATGAGTGCACTAATATGAAGTTAAATAATCTGTCTAGCACATATGGTACATTTTATAAACAATTAATTTGTTTAATATAATAAATAATAACATTAAAACTAATCATTCTTGGACGTCCGTGAGTCTGTGTTTATGTGACCATGTATGTGGCAGAGAAATTGGTCGAAAATTCATCTTACCGGAATACTTTTGTTTTTAATATATAAAGTATTACACTGTGCTGATTCCTAGTTAATATTAGCGTTCTAAGTACTGTCGTTTAATTATAATTTATAAAAAACTAATATACCACTGTATACTGTATATCTATATATTTTTTTTAAATGTGAATGACCGCTATGAGGCGTGCACTTTTGGATTTTCCAAATTTTTTGTATAATCTGTGTTCGCGGAGGCGGGCGCGGAAGGCGCTTGAGCTCTGAGCCTGCTGGTGATCTCATCATCTGAATCTATCAGTACGTGCCTCGGATATCTAAAGGGTCCTAAGGCCCCTCTATTGGTGGCGCAGTTTAAAGATTGCCCAATTAGGGGATTGGGGTGGAGGGATGCCGACTCAAAATCAGTCCCTTTAACAAAATTAATTTATATCTAGACGTTGTAGTTATAGGGGTTGGGTAGTTTGATGTACTGCCTTTTTGTAACTGTTTTACGCATATCGATGGTTTACTTTGGGCCGGTTCGGTGGTCCTAAACGGGATGTCAGACAAGATAATTTTAACGGATGACGAATTGCTAAACAAACTTTCAACGTTCAGTTTCCCCCTTAAGGGATGAATTTTGCAAAATACTTTCTTACTTACTTACGTCACATATTACATTTTTTAAGATTCTAGCCCCAGCAGTTTGGGGTGTGCGTTGATATGTCAGTAAGTTTTTTCTTTCATATTCATATGCATACGATACGAGAGATATGCAGACGTAGATAGTTTACTTAGTGTTACTTAGCGTACCTATCACATATTAAAAGTTACATATTAAAAGTTATAAATAGTACGAAGAAATGCGCTGTACTTTCCAGTATAGGGGCTAACTGCAATGTTATCTCGACCTTATTTTTACTTTATAAATTGATGTGGTTTTAATGTTATCCTAACCAATATGAATTTAAGTCTGTTTGCTTGTTTATTGGTTTGTTATTGATAATCTTCGCTACAGATAGACTAGCTATAATTTTGTTATAGCGAACTTCCTTACTAATCAAGGAGTTGCCGTAGGAATCCCAGCCAATAACCGAATTAAGCGCGGGTGGAGCCGCGGGCAAAAGCTAGTTTTAAATTATGTTGTTACGCAGTGACATACCTATCTACATGCCGGAAGAACTACGCGGCCAATGACGTAGGGACCTACTCCGAAATGATAATAATTTTTAGCATTAGGTATCTTTGTTTTGTTTATGTATCTTTTAATTTGTCTCGGTGGAAACGCTAAGTGATCTCACTCGATAATTTCTTAGTCTTAACCATGCACGATATAGAAATACTGATAAAATTTACGAGCTCTATCTAATGGTATCTAAATGATTTATAAAAAAAACTGGATTTATCCCAAAATTCCATTCCGCGACATGAAATGACAGGTTTTATCATTTCATTACGTACCTAAAAAGAATTTTTTAATATGTATCAATAATTGTGATAGATATAAGTGTATATACCCGTCTTTGCTATAATAAAAACCTTTTAACAAAAAAAAAACAACCGGCTTCGAAAAGATGCCCTAAAAAGGTAAAAGTAATTACTTATTTCCAAAAATCTGATTTGAATTACAGTTTGAAGTTGGTGTCATGAAAGTGAAGTGTGTTATTAACTTTAGGTACCTACAACAGACACCAACTTCAAACTGCAATTCAGATCAGATTTTTGGAAATAAGTAATTATTTATACCTTTTTAGTGCATCTTTTCGAAGCGGGTTGTTTTTTGTTAAAAGTTTTTTGAAGTAGGTTAAACAGATCTAAATCAACCAAGTGTCCAGTATGAATTTCATTCTTTTGCATCGATTTTACTACAAAACATTAAAATTAAAATTAGCACCAAAATAATAATTAATATTTTGTTTGTATAAAAAAATAAATCTGGTGGTGGCGTATTCTAATGTTGAAAAAAGAGACATGTTAAATCTGTATTATCAAAATTATTTAAGTGTTTTTGAATAGATCCAGTTTATTTTATTGATACCATTAGATCGAATTCGTTAAGCACGTGTATGGTTTACGAATAATCGCGTGAGATCACAAAGCGTGTCCGCACTGTATATGACGTAATTTTGGTATTCAGTTAAATACCTACCTACTAGGTTTTTAGCTAATATTAAAAACTAGTTTTAAGTGTAAAAAACTTGGTCCGGAGCAACTATTCCACGAGAATCTTCTCTTTGTATAAAATATTTGACTTCAGCACACTTTGCAAGAAAACTAACGCCTTATTTAATCCGCCAAAACCGGCAAAGTGCTATTCGCATTGCGCACCGAGGGTTCCGTCCCTATCACAATTTACGTAATTTACAAACATAAAAAAAAAGTGTGCCGCTAAGCGGTCCCCCATCCAATTACTGACCTAGTCCGACGTTGCCTTACTTTGAATATCGTTTCCAACAAACAAATGTGTTATCAGTTTCGCTTAGAAATAGATAGATGCCGCTTTAACGGTGATTTAAGATGGTAATTTGCTCGGCCCTTCTTACACTTGGCCGGTTTTTAGGGTTCCGGGTAAAAAACGGGAACCGTTCTAACAGGCGGTACCTCATGAACCGTGATAGTTAGACAGTTGAAATTTATATAGATGATGTATTTCTGTTGCCGCTATAACAACCAATATAAAAAACAGAATAACATAATTATTTAAGGGGGCTCCCATACAACAAACGTGATTTTTTTGCTCGTTCTGCTCAATATTGATAACGGCAACAGGTAAATGCTTGAAATATTCACAGAATATTTAGTCACTTTCAAAATAAATAATAAAATGAAAATAAAACAAATATTTAAGGGAGGCTCCCATACAATAAACGTAATTTTTTTTGCCGTTTTTATAGGTACGGAACCCTTCGTGCACGAATCCGACTCGCACTTGGCCGATTTTTATTATTTTATGCTTTTATTTACGATAAAGCAACTTGTACCCTGTACCGCCAAGCGCCGCGCCAGAATTCGAACGTTATTATAGGTATTCATTTAGTAAGTATAAGTGTTTAACTTATATTGAAAACCGGTTTTACACAAGTACCAACTTCATGTTAGTTGGAATTTGAACGAAATTTATCCTTATCCGACTACATTTTTTAAGTTACTATACTATTACTTAAGTTGTAAACCCTACTTAGCTATGACATTTTTCCGTTGAATTTCGTTATCTATGCTACTCCCATGTTTCTTTTCACACACCACAGAACAGCCATTAAGCTGGCAGTGGGGGGGGGACACAAGGCTCTAACAAAAAAATTGCAGCTTAATATTTCGCAAATGCATTGCTAAATCGAAAAATGTTTCTCACACACTCTCAATACTTTAAAACGAGCTATCAAACGTAACCCCACACAAACTATATGGTAGAAGAAGTAAGTTAGAATTTTTATTTTTTTTATTTTCCACTTTGTGGTATAATGTAATTAATATGTATACCCATGCCAAATTAGTTTTCAGTACTAATGATCTTTAAGCTATGACCGACATAGTGAAACTATAAGGGCTCCTTGTTGACTACGGAACCCTAAAAACTGATAAAAGATATGACTTCAACACCTTGTGAAACCAAATAGAACTTAGTTTTATTGAAATCTAAGGGTGTATTTGCGACAAATCAGCACCATATTGGATCCGCCATCTTGAATTAAAAAATTGAAAAAAGATTTGAATTGGGCCCTCTTAAGGTGCCAAAATAACGAAAGATAAATGAACGAAAAGAACGTTACAAAAATTTATGAATAAAAAAAACGACCCGCTACAGCGCTGGTTCAGTATTTCTGAAAAGCTTATTAAAACGATTCCAGGTCAAAGAAAATCGATTAAAAGGTCGATCAAACAATTCGGTCTATTAGTTCTCAAGACAGCTAAAAAAAGCCCATTCACATGCGCATACGATTATATTTAATTTCGATTTTCGAATCGATTTATACTCGTATTTTAACTAAACTAAAACAGGTCATTAGAAACTAACTTAATATTTAACTAAGACATATCTTATTACATTGATTTTGAAATATTGACAAAAATACCTCTAAATGCTACCTAATTACTACGGAACATATTCATTAAATTTTTCGATTCATACAAAGATATAGAGGAAAGAATAAAGTTTGGGGGTACTTTATTCGTGTATATTTAAAAAAAAATCTCTTAAATGTGCTGTTAAAGTCACAATACCATTCTCCACTGCCTCTGATATAATAAGCTTTTCATTAATGTTTATTTAGCTTCGATGGTAAAAGTTTAGGTCTAAGATAACTCTTTCGCCATAGCATTCGTCAGTAGTGTTGACGATTGCTTTATTCTGTGCTTGTGCAAGACCGCTTTTAAGGTAATCAGAACGCGAAGAATGCATTTTCACCACGGACAAAAACTATACAGGTTGGGAAAGGAAGGCCGTGTTTGAGGCAAAGTACTCTAAAAAAGGAAACATTTCTATATTTTCTAAACTAAGTAAATATTAAAACAAATGTATTTTATTACAAAAGTCGTTAGTATCATTCATAAGGATCAATTTCTTCCTAATAACATAGTACCTATCTTAAATTACAAAAAGACAAAAAATGATAAAAATTTAAGTACTTATTACTTACTAGCTTTTGTCCGCAGTTACACTCGTCCTAAATTCGGTTATCGTTGTAGGATTTCAACGGCATCTCCTCAATTATAGAAAAAAAACTGACTCAAACTTGACGTTTTCAAGTAGCCTTTGTCCTTTCCCGGGACTCAAACTATCTCCATGCCAAATTTAATTTAATTCGGTACAGCGGTTTAAGCAGACAGAATTACTTTCTCATTTATCATATTAGTTTGCATTCATAACAGTACAACAATAAATTTATCTTTCTTGGTCTTTTTAGGGTCCCGTGCCCAAAGGGTAATTAGCGGAAGCCTATTAATAAGACTCCGCTGCCCGTCCGTCCGTCTGTGACCATGCAGGCTGTATCTCCTGAACCATGATAGATAGACAGTTGAAATTTTCACAGAAAATGTATTTTTGTTGCCGCCATAACAACAAATAGTAAAAAACAGAATAAATATTTAAGGATGCTCCCATACAACAAACGTGATTTTTTTGCCGTTTTTATAGATAATGGTACGGAACCTTTCGAGCGCGAGTCCGACTCGCACTTGGCCGATTTTTTTTTAGAAATAATTCGTCCTTGTGAATGACCCTTTTGACTGATGTCATAAAATACAGGTTGTGTTTTTTCATATTGAATTGTATTGGTGATTTAACTAAAAAATTTTGAATGCAGTTTAATGTATTTTATTCAAAATAACGTAATGTTTATAGTAAAATTCATATATAAACTTTCCCTTCAACCACGACCTTTTTTTTAACAAATTGCCTTGACAATTACCGTGACTGCTCGTTTGTTCATTCACGCACAAGGAAAACGTATACTTAATTTAACAAATATTGGGATAGCAATAAAAACATAATGAAACACACGTACTGCGACAATTTGTGGAACAATGAAATACAGATTTAACTTTCGCTGTAAAGTAAACTACAATAGCAATTAACTTAGCAAAATGATAAGGAAAAAGACCGTTGACCTATGCAACATATGCAAATAAAATTTTATAGAGTTAAGAGTTGTAATTTTACAAAAAAAAAAAACGGGTTGCACTCCGGGAGTGCCGGCAGAAGTGAAAACATACTCGCTATTTACTTCCCATCACTTCTTATCCATATTTATTTATTAAAAATAATAACTTTTGTTTATTTACTTTTTTGACGTTGTATATTTGACAGCTCAATCTGTCATAGAATTAAAATCCCATATCCAACCTCCCTGTAGTACTCATAATCGCCATATAATAAAAATTAAAACTAACCTAATGTAAATAAAGGTCACGTGTCCTAACGCGAGTGACATCTTACGAATTTTCGATCAGGACACGTGACCTGACGCGAGTTTAACAGTTTTTACCCTTCACAAAAAAAGTGCACAGCGCCGCTTATTACCTATATGATGATTATTCCGAGAATAAATGATAAAAAAAAAACATACAAGCAAAACCAGAACCTGAGCTCATCTCTTACACTTTATAACTAACTTTTGCCCGCGGTTCCACTCGCCCTAAATTCTGCTATCGGTGTAGCTCAACGGCAACTTCTCAATTATAGAAAAAAACCGATTCACACTTGACGTTTTCAAGTAGCCTTTGTCCTTTCTCGGGACTCAAACTATCTCCATGCCAAATTTCATCTTAATCGGTACAGCGGTTTAAGCGTGAAGAGGTAACAGACAGACAGAGTTACTTTCGCATTTATAATATTAGTATGGATGTTACCATACAAAGCATTTAAGGCTAAGATATAGGCCAGATCGCAGTAATACGCCGTTTCGTACCAAAACTGTTGCATCTGAATGATTGAAAAAAATACATGTGTAGTGCACTTACTTATTTAGTGGTTTTCATTTATTGCAATTAGTGCTAAAAATATTAGGATCTGACTTCTGTTCCAACTTTTTAATAAATAAAAAAAAAAACTGTAGAAAGTAATTAGTATCATGTAATGATTTTTAGTATATTTACACGCATATCGTATCGTTAATATAACATATTTGAGCTTTCTGGCCCTCTCAACAGGAAAAAATATGATAAGTAATGTTGTTGACAACTTTAACTTTAAATACCTAGTCATATGATTATTATTCTGAGAATAGTCGTTGAATGATCGGAGTTGAGTAGAAAAAAAAGTGGTTGCACAATACAAAAAAAATAATGTAAAATTAACAAAATAATTGCAAGGTCAACTCAATTCTTAATATGTTTACTATATTAATTTATAAATACATATATATTTTCCTTTTACCATATAATATAGCAATTTTTTGTACTTTATGTGACTCACTTCAACTGTAACTATTAACTTTTTCTTCTTATACATAGGTATGTATAGTTAGTTATCAATAGAAAGCAAATTCAATTTATTTTATTACCTAGTGAGTGACCAGCGCATTTCGATAACGTTCTTTAGTATAATCACATATTTGCATCGTCGCCTTCCTTCACCTTGCCCTAGTAATAAATACTCGACAACAATCAGTTATTACACAAGTCACTATATATTTAGCCAGAGTTCCATATATATATTCTGTGTTATTAATAGCATTAAATTAAAACTCCAAAAAGTAATGGCAAATATTTCGTGTATATTCACATTTTAGCCTCGTCCTTCTTTCACCTTGCCCTAGTAAAAAATACTCGACTAGAATCAGTTATAACACAAGTGACTTTATGTATAGCCAGTGTTCCATAAAGTTTTTGTGTTATGAATAGCAATAAATCAAACCTCCATCAATCAATGGCAAATATTTTGTGTGTTACGAGTTCGAAAAGAATCGTTAGTATGATGAATGAATATCAATGAGTTATTAAGAATACATTACGTTATACATATACGTACAAACAAACAAGTAGATGTAGACCCTATTCTATTTAACTTGTCTTCAAACTTCGTAAAAAAACACAGCTTTTGATAGCAAATACCTGTTTCTGTATCTGGATTAAGGTGGCTTTATATGTATGTATATGTCCCAAAAGACATGAATACCAGCTTAATAGTAAAAAGCAGTAAAATAAATAACCCCTTTGCCAATTTTGTACAAAGTATAAGAAGTGAGTCAGGATTGGGCTGATTCCATTTATTTCGTTACTAACACTGTCTAAATTTTCCAACATGAGTAATGACGGGGAATTACATACGTACCTTTAAGGTACTTTTCAAGCTTCAAACAAAAGAAATGAGCAGCTATTTTTTTCATCTGTATTCTCCATGCTTTTAAAATAATAGCCAAGATTATTTTTTCTGCAATAATTGCTTATTGAATATTAATAATACCATATATTAAATGTTCTTACAAGGTGACTTCACGTAGTGATATTCATTGTGGAATAAATTGTTATACGCGTATAGCCGACACATTTTTTCGGTATTCTTAATGCGTTTATGTCTGTGTTGTATCTACGTTACAAAAAATATCAACACATAAATAAAAATAACATATGAAAAAAATCTATAAATACACAAGCATTGGCTGCTGTCATACCATAACAGCATTTAGGCCAGAGACCTTATGGGCGGCTTGAAAACTATTAATACACAACAATAACCAATAATATAAATAAAAACATGGTAAAGTTCATATATTTGGGCTTCAGGTGCATTTTTCGTTCCCGGATTAAATAGAACACACATGCATTATCATTTTTAACTTTATTTCATAGTACTCATTTCGTTTAGAAAATACATATAATATTTTATTTATCAATAATGTAAGTGGAAAATTACTGTCTCTTTTTAAGTTTGTTTATTCTTTCTCTATATCCTTGCCCTTATTTTAATTACTGACAAATAGTGCAGCCTTAATACTTAATTTTATATAATAACTATCTTAAATGTCACGTGATTTGAAGTCTGTACAATTAGTTATGAGAATGAGTGTTATTTTCAAGCACTAATCATATATTCACTAATCTTCCAGATTATAGTACAATAAAATTAAGGCCCCATTTTTCGCAAGTTAGGTATTTCAAGGTTTTTTGTATCAGTTTCCGCTGTCTTAAGAACAGCTGTCATTTCATTTTCATTTATTTAGTGTTTGAGTTTGCGAGATAACTAATTTTTAAGTCAACATAAGCCAGGCAAACAATGCGACGCCTTCTCGTGTCCTTTTCATGGTATAGGTACATACAAAACAAACTAATGAAAATAAACAAAAGTTAAAATAGTTAGTACTACTTATAATGTCACTAATTTATGTTGGCAAGGTCAAGGGAATAATATATTTCTGTGATAAACAAATTAATGTTTAATTTCTTTAAATCATAAGACATAAGAAGGAGACAAGGTACTTTTCTTGTTGCCAAGATGCAGATAGAATGCAGTAATGCCAAATATAAGTTCTTCTTAAATTCAGCCAACAATTAAGTCATTCATCTTTGTACTATTTTATAGCTAACTATTTTTTAATACCTAATGTTATCAGTGAAGCTAGCAGACCGAATGATCGCCTTACTAGTAATGTGTGTAAAGCAGTACAAAACAATCGTTTTAGCAGTTTTTATTTTTCACTAGTCTGAAATAACTCCACTCGTTTTTGAACTAACCCGATGAATCCATATAAATATTATTTCCATATATTATCTAATTATATAAAAAAAAATTACGTGTCACGTTGTTTGTCCGCGATAGACTCCTAAACTACTGAACCGATTTTAAATTTGATTTGTATACCGTGTGCAATTTGATACAACTTGAAAGATAGGATAGCTTACATCTCAATTTATAGTCGCAATATTATTTTATTTATCTTTTATTCGTCTTATATTTTATTTATCTATTTGTCTATTATCTGTTATTCCAAACGATTCTAACAGATGGCGATATCTGTTAACTGGATTGAGTAAGAATTTAATAGATGGCGCTATGTAGAATATAGGTATATAAATATATATATAAACGACTGCAGCGAATTGGATAATTTAAGTTGTGTTTTTTATTGTTAGGTTATTGCAAGGTTTACATGAATTAAAAAAGGGTCAGGTGGTACTACTGTTAAACCTATTGTAATGAAATTTTGGTAGATGGTTGTCACACCGCCGGGAAAGTTTTATGAGAAATAAAAAATTGGTCAAGCATACGCTGGGGTTTCTGAATTAGTACAACCCTTTCAAAGGAGAGAAACAACGTTCTCCGGGGCAGCTATTTGTAATTTGATCCAACTTAAAAGATAGGATAGTTTTTATCTCGATCTGTCAAAGTGCGAGCCGGAATCGGGCACTTTAGGTAAAAACCAACGTTCGGCGGAATACAGAGAAACGGCAGCGGTACAACGTTCGCCGGGACCGCTAGTAATATATAAAGCTTGAATATTATAAATGCGAAAGTAACCGTGTCTGACTGTTATCTCTTCACGATTTAACCGCTGTACCCGGGAAAGACATAGGCAATTTAAAAACGTGAGTCGGTTTTTTTTCTAGATTAAGGAGTTGCCATTGAAATCCTACACCGATAACCAAATTTAGGGGGGTAAAACCGCGGGTAAATTAAGCGTAGAGGTATTTGTGTGCCTGGGAAGGGCACAGACTACTTGAAAACGTCAAGGGTGAGTCGGTTTTTCTATAATTGAGGAGTTGCCGTTGAAATCCAAATAACCATATGCGTAACCAGGACTAACATTTTCTTGCGACTTCGTTCGCATGGACTTTTTTAAATGGAAACCTTTTAGTTGTTAATGGTTTGACCTACAAAAATATCGAAATTCTCATACAAATTTTCATCGCCAAATTTTTAATGCATGTAGCATTAAAATTGACGGATTTTCATACAAACTACCAACTCCCATTTTACCTTAGGAGATGAATTTTGCAAAACCTTTTTTCAGTGAAGCAATCTGGCAGGTACTCTATTTGACCTTGCATTAAA
The DNA here is from genome assembly GCA_946406115.1 of Apoda limacodes. Lineage (NCBI taxonomy): Eukaryota > Metazoa > Arthropoda > Insecta > Lepidoptera > Limacodidae > Apoda > Apoda limacodes. The sequence goes on along the minus strand of OX291549.1, from coordinate 19,249,863 downwards.
ATGAGTCCTGTCTACTTATACTTTAATATTTAGTTTGTTTTAATTTTTGTTTAGTTCTTAATGTTTCTGCAGTCTGGTTTTTTTATTGATTATTTAAAAAGTTTTTTTATATTATATACATACAGATTTTCTCGGGGGGTTTCTCTCTAGTTTTAGGAAAACGTTCATACATAAAAAGGATCTTTAAAGACCGATTCTTCTAACTATTCATTCGATTATATATAAACCCGATTTACCTATTTTTAAATTCTCTTGAGGGAAGCTATTATAATGGGTCCGAAAATCAAAATCGCTAAATTTGCGTTTTCGTTACGTTTTGAGATTTGGAGACTCGTTTGCCATCATTTTTTGAGTGTTTGTGTGTGTACGTATATATGTAGGTTAGCTTTTTTTTGCTCCTCGTGACCATATCAATCGATACGCCACGTCATGACTTAGATCTGCGAAGAGTTTGAGCAAAATCGGTGATGCGGTTTATTTTTTATTGCTAAACACCCGATTTTTTTAAAGATGCAAAAATATTCTCAAGAGAATTTATGATTGCATTACTTAACTAAACACAAAAAAAATTAGACTGAAATAACTAGGTACCTAATCTTTCGTTTTTTGTAAAGGACCGATATCAAAGATAATCAATTTCTGATAGTAAGACAACTTGTAATCAGTGATTTAAAAACATGCCTACATTGACTGATACGCGTTATTTGTTGATGAAATCATAGATAACGTTTTTTATCAGAGCACTGATTTCGTTCTAGGGTTATGCTTTTTAATGTTACATACTCAATTGGCCAAAACGGAACCCGTATGTTATTTTTATTTCCCCCGTTTTGGCATCGATTTTAATGAAATTTTAAAAGTGTCTTGTGTGCCGCGTCATATAGTTATGTAATGAAATTGAGAAAAAAATGTTTAAGGGTAGCTTACTATTCAACTTTGAAAGAAGGGATAAATAACATTTTTTCATAACTAAGTAAGACATTGCTTCGTGTCAAATATCATGATTTTAGGCCAACGAGAAATACCCCATAGATTTTTATTTATTTATTAAAATATGCGACAAATATGGCCGTATTTCCTTATTGCGTTGACATAGAAGCTTGATTTGTACAGCTTCAAGGGACCGTAGACAATAGTATTTCATATTAATTTCAACTAGATCCTTCTAGACCTTCACGCGTCCCTTAGAAAAAGGGTATTGACAGATAGGCAGACGAACGGACTACAAAGTGGTCCAATCAGGGTTACTTTTTTCCTTTTGAGGTACGGAAACCTAAAAACGAAAATATAGTAATACTTTTTAGGGTTTATTTTTACTTAGTGAAAATTTGTTTGTTGTTTATGTTCAGATTACATATTTTTACGGTTTAGTACCTCAAAAGGAAAAAACAGAACCCTTATGGGATCACTTTGTTGTTTTTGTTCAGAATCTTGAAATTTGGTACGAAGCAATGTCTTTTAGCACAGATAAAGGAATAATTGTGAAAACCATAATTTTTTAGTTACATCATATAATAAAAAAGACAAGGACAGTACACGTATGTAAGTTCATTCAGTACAGAAGGTGTCGATTTGATGGAATCCCGCATAAAAAAATAAAGTATTAATAAGCATTAGCATGATTCCATAATTTTTTCATTGATTAGTGCAAACATTTACATGTACAATGTACATAAATAATTTATATCGCTGCTTATCATTAATAGTGGTAAAATCTAATTAAATGTTTAAAAAGTCTGATATTTACTGTTAATTTGTAGGCGCGCGCGGCATACATTTTTATTTACGAATCTTGACTATAAGTTGACCTTGACCTATATTTGTACTATTTATTTGTTGTTTTACTTCAGGGTTGACACTAAAATTACCATTGTCACAGCCCTATAATTCTTTGGATCGATTCTAATGAAATTTTACCTAATGGTGTCTTTCACTAACCATAATAGGTACAGATTTTGTTATAAGAATTGAGAAAATGTTTAGCTATACATTGTGCTGGTACCCATTGTGTGGTTTGGTATATCATTGGAACGGTGCGGCTTCAAAGATGCGTTTAAGGTTTCTAAATATATTTTTCTCTGAGATACATGTATTTGCAAATTTAACAAAGGCTTTCAAAGTTAAACATTTCGTGTCCCCCCCCACCTAGTCTTTAAATAAAAAAAATATTTAGTAGTTGAAACGTCTTGCATTTGATTTTTTTGGTGTCTAAGCATAAGAAAATAATTATAACAAGATATACATAGTAGGTACTTTCTTTGACAGACTAAGTTCTGTAGAAGACTGACCTCTTAGCCTGCAAATCTGTGGGAAATCCCCTTGAAACTGGTAATGTCATGAATGTCATGAACTTAATACGACCATTAAGTTCGTCATAATATTACACCTATAACATTTTTACTGTCTGTTGGAAATGGCGATTGGCGACTTGACTCACTATACAATCATCGTTAACAGCGTTTACTTTACACGAATAAAATAAAATATACGTCTACAGATATATAAGTATCTATATAAAATTATAAGTTCTTGGATAGATAGGCCGCTAATAACAATGAACTCTTAGTCTCAGAAAAGAGATCCTGAGTATTTTCTGAATGTACTTAATTGGTAAGTATATTGTAATGGAGTTAAAATCCACAGATCTCTTATTATAGGTATCAATCGTAAGTGGCACCAAATTAGTTGGTAAAAAACTCTAGCGGATCGTACTGACAAGAATTTACTCCAGCACGAAGGTTTTTTTAAAGACTAATTTGGCGCTACTTACAATTGGTACCTAAAAAGTAATGTGTGGATTTTTAACCCCATTAGTAAGTACCTAATAATAACCTATAAGTAATAAGAGCACCTTTGCCAATTAAGTTTAATGCCGTTCCGTTGAGTGTTGTGACTGTATGATGTACATGTTTCCTCATTCCTGAGGTTATGGCAGATAACAAACTAGAACTGACAAGAGCCTATTGTTGGAATTTCGTACATAAATTGCAAGATCTTTGTGTTACACATATGCGTTATGCAAACTTAGGGCAAGCACACACGATAGTTTCTGTATAGGCGACAGGCGTTTTTGGGACTGCAAAGATACTGCAACGCGTTTTGGCGACTTGTGTTTTGGTTATTATTTTTTACTTATATGATTGTACTCAAAATTATTTCGTTGAACTTGATGTTCTAAACACAACCATTGTTCAATTGTGTGCCACTGACGTGGATTCAAAATTTTTACGTGACATTTAAACAGTGAAGGTGCTACAGAGGTTTTATATCAAAGATAGAGAATGACTGGTTATAGAAAGTAAAATTGAAACATTTTTGAAAGCATGACATTTCTGAAATAGATCATTTTTCATGCAGTCTTCAAGAGGCTTCTTTATATTCCATTTTGTCCGGGTGAACTAATTTGGAAAATTACAGTGTTGAATTTCTATTTAGTTTTCATTTTACTAGAGTCAGCCGCTGCACCGAAAAGCGACGAGATTTTGTATCTGTGCTAGTTTAGACACGGTATCAAGCTTCTAAAAAGCAACTATACGTAGCCGCTTTTCGATGCCAAAACTATCGTGTGTGCTAATGCCCTAACCGATACAATCAATCCAACTTCATTGACATTACGATCTCACCATTAATTAACTATTTTCGAATAGCTTCATTGATGCGATTAAATAAATCAGACCTAACTATCGTGCCAATTCGGTCAATATTGACAGAAACTTTAATCAAAATGGCATGACGTTAATTTTATGGGTGTGGATCAATGTCAACAGAGTCTTACTTTGACTTCCTAACGCTGAAGTCCTTGACACAAATAGTAAGATAATTACATACCAATGACGAATTAGGACTCCCTATAAATTACGAAGACTCTAAAACACATATAGTTTGTTAGTAGCTCATAAAGCCACTGCTACTTCAGCTAAGTAATCAGGTTAGCAACACCAAAGTGAGGCAGAAATAGGAGAAATAAGTACTTGTACCTTCTTGGTTTCTCAGCCATTATATCCACATAGTGCTACGGTAAATGAATTTTAACCGTGGCAATACTAGTAATGCTACCGGTAGTGCCACGGTTAAGAACTCGTTATTCCCACTGTAGGAGCACAAGCTTCTGCTTGGAGTAGAATGCTAAAGCTTAATACAATAGTAGTAAAGAAACAGACGAGCCACATATTTTGACTAAGGTGTAGAGTTTGTGTAGTTAGGAATTGTGGAGTTAGTACGTGTAGAGTTAGAAGCTTGGCTCTACATGAGATCTGATAACTTTTTGAGAGTGCGAGCCATATGGTCTCGTCTTGGCATAATTTTACTTGAAAATGTTTTTGGTGGCATGGCACGTCTTTTTGTAAGTTGCTACACGGTAAAAACAGATTACTTACAAAAGGCAAATTGCTTTGCATCAAAGCAAATTCATTAACTCCAAGAAAATGATCCACTCCCTACAGACGTAAGAGAATATTTACTTAGTAAAAGTAAAAAAAATCTTGAAAATATTTGTTTGTACCAAGACAAAATAAATTCAATGCAATTAAACAAATAAATCGAGTCAAAGAAAAGTTATTCTTTAAGTGAAAGATGTTTCGATTTCCATTAAGGATTTTTTTTGTTAAAATAAGAAATATTATTCTTTTTCTAGCAATTAGATTTGATTAATTGATTCTTCAGAGTAGGTAAAAAATATTTCTGTTTGAGAATATACAATGACAAAAAAAGGTACTTATACACTGTACACAGTACTTAGAGATCTTACTGCGTTCTTAATAAGTATCTGACTAATGTATTTGTTCGAATTGATTCCTCAACGATTTAATTATGAAAGTAATCATTAAATTATAATAATTCTAAATAGCGCGTTCTAGCTTAGTGTCAATAACTGTACAACACCATCAGTTGATATTATTTAGATTTCTTTAGATCTTAGAAAGGATTAAATTCTTGATTTTACAGAAGTCCATCTTTTTTACTGAAATATAACTAAATCTCAAAATAAGCATATTTATCTTAAAATTACAAAAATCTAAGAATAAAATAGCATCAGAAACAGACAGGTGGTAATTTTATAACAAAAATATATTTTTAATCTGAGAAAATATATTTTTGGAATAACTAAATATATTGAGAGAGTTCTCCGTCTTGTAAAGATTAATTCTTTTTTATCTGTGTATAACCATATTTTTTATTTTGTTCATATTTTCTTTTTTTTAAAGAGTTAAATTAATAAAAACAATATTGGCATTAGTCGATTGGTTTACTCTGTCATCAAAATTTTAAGTCCGACCTCTTTCTAAGCTGTACTTATTACGATTTTTATCTTACGACAACCGGGGCCTACACCATTGTGATTTCCCATCTCCATGGAAGTTTTCTTTTTTAAACACTTTCATCATATTTTAATTTTTATTTTAGTCTTAATTTGTATAATATAAGTCCTAATTCACTTTTATCATCTTATGTTAGGGTTTAAGGGATGACTTTTTTAAAACCTAAGACACGTGTTTATTTATTTGTAATAAGAAGTCTGTGAACTTGTACAATTTTTAGATTTTCAACATGCAATTAATTTTATCGGAAAACCCATACAAACTTCCATCCCCTAATTTAAAGGCTGGAGGGTGATTTACTAAAAATCCTGAAATATGTATTTTGTTAAATATAAGACGGAGTCCTTCTAGCATCAAACTTGCGGAAGTCTAATACAAACTTCCATCCTCTAGTTTAAGGAGTTGGGGGTTAAAATTTTCAAGTTTTAGATTTTTTTACTTACATACCAAATTTAAGCTTTCAAGGACTTTAAGAAGTACCCTAAGAATTTTAATGATCATCAGTGAGTGACGAAGTCGGGGATCTTTATATATCAATAAAATGTCAAGTATAAGAGCTATGCAATTTAAACTTTATATAAGATATAAAGTCCACTATTGAAATCATATTCCGAGAATTTTGTTTTTCTGGTATAATCCAAACCCAAGTAATAAGGGGTCAAAAAAACGACGAAGCGCTTCGAGAAAAGGTAGGTAGTGCCCTTGCGCTTCGCTTGCCTCGTCTGGCGGGGGCGCTAGATGATATTATAAGTTATTTAAGGCAGATCATGGATACCAAAGCCACTGTAATGCGACCTTTGTGCAGTTTGTATTACGTTCGGTGCGTTGCTTCACACACAATGGTTGTGTCCACAACGCACGGATCACTGTATAACAATTATGCTACGGCTACACTACCGGGATTTGGCAATGGTTATGGCCATAATTAAGACAACGCCTAGGTGTAGCTACGATTTATGGCCATAATTCTACAATGCCAATCAATATGGCATAAAGCGGTAGGCAATAGCTCTAGTGCTGGTCCATTTTCGCACATCGAAGAACGTCAACGTTCGGTTTGTAACACGAGTCTCGCGGAAGTGCACGTGTCCGAAATGGAGTGGTCAAATAAAAGAAAAAGCGCTTGAGTTTTTGGAACTATTGCAAGCCGAACTATGTTTATGGGACACTCGACAAAAGAATCACAGGTTTATCTTGTTGAAATGCAAAATATTCATGTTATAATAATTCATACATAACATACAAACAACACCGCCGCAGCTTTATCTTCCATCTTGGAAATGATCCTTAATTAAGCGCCTATATTCATTGTCATATCTAGGTAAACACTAGTGTAACCACACCACTTCACGCTGCAATTTAGGCGGTAATTCAATGCCAGAATCAGTGAAGTAACAGGCGGTAGACAGTATAAATCGCGCCACGTAAGTTGAAGCTGCGCAGTGACACATTTTTAATTCGTTAGTACATTTGTCCGTACACCTGCGCAAAAGGCCGCCATTTTAGTTCAACTTACGTGGCGCGAATTTATAACGGTAGTGTGGCCCCTGCATTAGGTATACTCGTGTGATGTGAGTAACAACAGTAGAGCAATAAACTACAAAATGCAGTAGAAGTAGGTACTACTGGTCCATTACATTCGTCTTGCGTGCACGCAATAATAGTGATTAAATCAATTTAACTCCGAGCCATTTTTTTAATTGGTTGTTGGGTGATATGTCTTACTTCTTACGAGCGTAATATTATGTATGACAGAAGCACTGGACAGTATCAGTTTCTTTGAAGGTGGCGCTAAAGCTAGACGCAAACGTCTGAATGTTATTAAATTAATATTATAAATAATGTATAATTTATATTTTTCCATAATTTTATATAGTTCATATACTTATATTCAATAAACGGATTATTAATAAATATTTTTGAAATCCAAACAAACGAGAGGAATTACCTTAAAAAAAGATTTTATTTTTAAGTCACAAAATTAGTTTGCCATGCGTTTTCAGTTTCATTAATAATTTTGTTTCATATTAAATACATAAATGTAAAGATAAATTGTACCTATCCTTGCCAGCTATCATACGTCCCCACTGTTGGGGCACGGCCTACCCTCTTAAGTGAGGGTGATTTTGGACATAGTACATGAGAAAGAAGTTATTGGTTGAAGGGTTGGCAACGCGCGAGTGATACCCCTGGTGTTACCAGCGTCCATAGGCCACGGTGACCGCTTACCATCAGGCGGACCGTGTGCTGAAAAAAAAAATAGCGGGCACAGTGCGGATTGGGGACTACACATACGTCTTTTTTCTTCACGTACGAGTCAAAAAGTCAATAGTGTGAATAAAGAAATCAGTGTACTTGAGAAATTAAGAAAAGACTCATTGGTACACGGCGACCCCGGAAATTTCCACCCCTCGGCCAACTACAGAACATTCATTTTTCATTCACGTCAACTTGTATGCGTATTAGGAACAGTTATTTTATCACAAAGTATAAAAAAATCTTGCTGCAACTGAATCGCCGCGGCCGACATACTTCTATGGCATAATAAATCTTTAATGTGTTAGCTACTAATGTGCTGATATCCTATTTAGAGAGAAAATAGCAAAGATCATATGTTTTCCATTTCATGCTGGCACTAGCTGGCCATCAGTTTCACTCTTCGCTTTTTAGAGCTGTAAAAGTGTGTATGTTTGAACGCACTAATCTCAAGAACTATCAGTCCGAATTGTTTTTTTTTTTATGTTAAATAGCCCGCTTTTAGAGTTCCGTACCAAAAGGGTACAAAATGGAACCCTATTACTAAGACTTCGCTGTCCGACCGTCTGTTCGTGTATCACCAGGCTGTATCTTATGAACTGTGATAGTTAGATAGTTAAAATTTTTACAGATGATGTAATGATGATGATGATGTATATCTGTTGCCGCTTTAACAACAAATACAAAAAACAGAATAAAATTAATATTTAAGGGGGCTCCAATACAACAAACGTGATTTTTTTGCTCGTTTTTGCTCGATATTGATAACGGCAACAGGTAGACGCTTGAAAGATTCACAGAATATTTAGTTATATATTCACTTTGAAAATAAATAATTCAATAAAAAAAAACATACATTTAAGGGGGGCTCCCATACAACAAACGTGATTTTTTTGTCGTTGTTATGGATAATGGTACGGAACCCTTCGTCAGCGAGTTTGACTCGCACTTGGCCGGTTTTTGATTTCAAAACAAACAATTATTCAACCAAGTTTACCTTGCTCATCAACCCCACTTAACTTCACGTTATTTTGATTTTGCTCTATTGTAAAGATAGTGATAGATACAAGTTTGATTGAAGTTAGAACCGGAATGTTCGCGTACAGTGCGGTTTCAAAGAAACTTCCTCCCACAAACGTTTGGGTTATGGAATGAGCTCCCTGCCAAGGTTTTCTCTAAGGACTACAGTATAGGGTTCTTCAAGAAATAAGTTATTAGATTTTCGAAGGGGCGGCAACGCGCAAGTGATACCCCTAGTGTTGCAAGCGTCACGTCATCAGACGGACCGTAAGTTTGTTTACAACCTTTGTAAGTAGTTTAAAAAAACAAAGAATATTTGTATTGTAATCTATAAAGTGAACCAACAAATTGGAGTCGCGCTTGTGTGGTGGTGCGGAGCGAGTCAGACTCAAAATTGGCAGTTGATTGAAACTAAAACAACGTGACCAATTAAAACAAGGGCAATGGTTCTGACGGCTTGATGCATCTTAAAAGTTGTTAGATACTATACCACAGCTGAATAATATTAATCATACGCCAATTAGTATTAAATAAGATCAGACAGGATCTCCTATGTAGTTAGAAGAAATATTTTAACCCAAATCATTAAAAACACAACGACACCAGACGAAAAAGAATAGTCTATACTATTTTATGATTTCAAAAGAAAAGTATTGTTAATAATACCACAGTCACACAAAAAAGCAATGCAAATGAAATTAACCATTGCTATTTCGTAACCTCTAAAAGAGCTATAAGAAATACTTCAACGTAATTTTTACTAAGGTGAAACGAAGTGACCTCAAATTAAACTAAAGAACCGTGAAACGTGTCTGTAGAATATCCATGACTGACTTTGGGTAGGTCAGTCTTTTGTAGCTGGTTTAAATGTAAATTAAGTCAATAAATAATATCGAAATAAAGTGAGATCCTATAATTGAACAGATGTCCTTTAAGGTAACACATCTAAATACAGAGTGTTGTTATAGCGTTGGCGATACCAATGTCATATCACAATGGAAAAGGAAAAGCACCACTGTTGTGTTCATTGACATTGAAACAAAAGCCGGTATTCATATCGTACAATCGACATAGGAAAAACCCCAAATGTGCACTAGAAATTGGATTTCTAGGCTAGGTTTTAATTTAAAATGATTCTAGGAAATATTTTGCTAGTGAAAAGTTAATTGAGGTTAGATCAACAAAGACTTAAACCTATAGACGTAAGAGAATATTTACTTAGTAAAAGTAAAAAAAAATCTTAAAAATATTTATTTGTACCAAGAAAAAAAATATTCAATGCAATTTAACAAATGAATCGAGTCAAAGATAAGTCATTCTTTAAGTGAAAGATTTTTTGATTTGCATTAAGGAAATTTTTTGTTAGAATAAGGAATATTATTCTTTTTTCTGGTCATTAGATTTGATTAATTGCTTCTTCAGAATAGGTAATAAATATTTCTGTTCGAGAATATGCAATGACAAATAAAGGTACTTATGCACCATACTTAGAGATCTAACTGCGATCTTAATAAGTATCTGTGACTATTGTATTTTGTTCAAATTGATTTAATTATGAAAATAGTCATTAAATCATAATAATTCTAAATTCGTTCGCGCGTTCTAGCTTAATGTCAATAACGGCACAACACTATCTGTTGATATTATTTAGATTTCTTTAGATCTTAGAAAGGATTAAATGCTTGATTTTAAAGAAGTCCATCTTTTTTACTGAAATAAAACTAAATTTCAAAATAAGCAAATTTATCTAAAAATTACAAAAAAAACGGGTTGCACTCCGGGAGTGCCGGCAGAAGTGAAAACATACTCGCTATTTACTTCCCATCACTTCTTATCTATATTTATTTATTAAAAATAATAACTTTTGTTTATTTACTTTTTTGACGTTGTATATTTGACAGCTCAATCTGTCATAGAATTAATATCCCAATCTAAACAAACAAACAAACAAACTACTAAAAATAAAATAATAATGTTTGTTTATTTACTTTTTTGACGTAGTATATTTGACATCGCAATCTGTCATAGAATTAAAATTCCATATCCAACCTCCCAGTACTACTCATAATCGCGAATACTAAAAATAAAAATTATAATAGGCGTGGCATTACGGTTTCCGTCTTACGCATTCCACGATTAGGACACGTGACCTGACGCGAGTTTATAATTTTTTACCCATACCAAAAAAAGTGCACAACGCCGCTAAAGAAGTTTTCACTTCAAAAATCTAAGAATAAAATAGTATCAGAAACAGACAATTGGTAATTTTATAACAAAAATATATATTTTTAATCTGGGCAAATATATTTTTGGAATAACTAAATATTTTGAGAAAGTTCTCCGTCTTGTAAACAGAAATCCTTTTTATCTGTGCAAATTTTAAGTTTCGACTTTCTGTTCATACGATAGACCAAAAACAAACGAAAATCTTGTATGGGCTCCCCCATACACGTAAATTTAATTTTGTTTTATTTGTTAGATAATCCCCTATTGTCACACATATTCTGTGAAAAATTCAGGTTCCTACCTATTTTGGTCTCCAAGATAGAGCCTTTTAATGGTCGTACAGACGGACAGACAGACATACAGCATAGTCTTTAGGGCTCCATATATTCCGATAACTGAAAGTACTTACCTACCCATCAGAATTATACTAGTAGGTACGTATATATGTTTAATTTAATAAATATCAAAGTTGATTCAAAATCCATTTAGAGCAAAAAAATGCCCGTAGTACCTGCACTTTCATCATCCGATAAATATTTTACTTTGAATTGTAAATTAAATGGTGACGGTGAAAAACTTGTCGTGTTTTCAAGTATCTGTCTACAAGAATTTATTTTACATTTTTAACATGTCTTTTGTAGAACAAAAGAAACCCGGAGTGAAACTATGCTTAAAAATTGTACCTCGTGGTGACCCTTGTGTGGTTCTCCAATCCCTCTCCAATGTATCAGGTGTTGCAATTGATTCATATAGTTGTGATGACGCCAATGTTCCCGCTTCTTCCGGGAATCAGTCGGCGATGGTGGTGCGGTGAGAGACTGCCTGCGATGGTCGGCCACCGTCACCACCACCGACGGCTTCAATCGGGAATCCAACAGTCTTTCCGTCTCCGGTCCTTCGTCTGACGAAACACTGTCCATGAGAAACAAAGCCGGCCTTGACCCATGTCTGCTCCTCCCCAAATTACACTGGACATCCTGTTTCTTCATCTTGTGATAACTGCTATGAGCAGTGCACTGACAAAGGCCGTGATTTTAATAACAAAGTGTAGTGAAGACGTCGTGTTTTTCGATAACATATCACAGTGACAGGCCGCCGAGATACAACACGTATAGTGCAGTTGCGTGCCGCGAGCGGCGCCGCCGACAGCAGACTGCGGCGCGCGCGGTGACGGTGCTGGCTGCCGTCTGATGGCAACATCACCACGTCGCGAAGCCCGTGCCGTTATCGCCATGCATCACGACTTCACGGGTGGTACACTCATTATTACACCAATTACATTATAAATATAGAGTACTACTATCCATTAATCTGTAATAGGTAATGTTGTAATCTGTCATTCAGACCGAGAAACCGCACTTAGAGAAAAATTAGTGCGATTTAGATAAAGAAAAGTGACTGCACTGTAACTGAATAGTAACTTACAGTGTAGGCTACACTGGTGCGATTTGGTTAGAGATGCGGGACTGCACTGCAATTAATTCGCAACTGTTAAGCAAGTTTAAGTTCTCTGTCTGATCGCACACTATTGACTTACGGTAGCCAAATAGCGCGAAGCGGGACTCCACTGCAACTGATTCGCAACTGTTTGGCAAATTCAAGCTACCTGTTGCTAGGCTAGGACTTAGAGCTTAGGACTTAGGGCTTAGGCTAGGAGCGCACTGGAGATCTAGCATCGGACACAACATATACTGGTGACTTTTGATATTATAATTTCAGCATAGGCGCTTCCGGGCCCCCCCACTTTGTTCGTGTTAAAAAAAAAGGTAAAATACTTTCGCATTTAATCCATATCCATACTTATATGAAAAAGCGAAAGTTACTTTGTCTGTTTGTTTGTCTTCACGCTTAAAAGCTGTATCGATTTAGATGAAATTTGGCATGGAGATAGTTTGAGTCTTTAGAAAGGACATAGGCTACTTAAAAATGTAATATAATTTAGGAGTTGTCGTTGAAATCCTACACCGATAACGGAATTTAGGGCGCGTGGAATCGCGGGCAAATTTGGCATGGAGATTTAAGAGAAATTAAAACTGACATGTGGTTTAGGAAAATCATTCCCCAGTGGGAAATAAAGAAGACTTGTATGAGGATTCCAAAAGTTATTATTTGTTAGATAACTTTAAAATGGGTCACATAGTCTGTAAAAAAATCTATTTCGGTCTAAAAGATTTTTGACGGTGGATGGAAGCATTTTGATGGTCGGACAGGCAGAAATAGGAAAAAATAGAAAATAGAAATTTGTATAAGAATTGAGTACCTATTATAATAGTTTTGTGTTTAGAGATTTGAAAGGCTTACACGCCCTAGATACACTTATTTTTTACATTTTATTTTGTGAATTAGCAAAATTCTTCTTTTAAGATGGTAAAATGGGGTTGAAAGATGGTGTGGAATTTTATTTTAAAGATAAATGCATAAAACTTGACATTTGGTCTTCAGATCTAAGATACCTAGAAGTACACGACCTGGTCAGTGACCGTCAATATGGCTTTCGCCACCGTCGCTCGACTGGTGACCTTCTAGTGTATCTCACTCACCGATGGGCACTAGCCATTGAGAGTCAGGGGGAGGCATTGGCATGTAGCCTGGACATAGCGAAGGCGTTCGATCGGGTCTGGCACCGGGGTCTTCTATCGAAGTTGCCATCTTACGGAGTGCCCGAGGGTTTGTGCAAATGGGTGGTTAGCTTTTAGTCCGGCAGACGCATACGAACCGTAGTTGACGGTAGTTGCTCTGATAGCATGGACATTAATGCTGATGTCCCGCAACCCGCAAGGCTCTGTGCTGTCTCCTACGCTGTTTCTACTGCATATCAATGACATGTTGGACATCAACAACATACGTTGCTATGCAGATGACAGTACTGGAGACGCTTATGACACGGGTCATGCAAATATCCCTCGTTCCGTTGTGGAGGAAAACTGCGGAGAACTTGTGTCTCAAATCGAGACCACACTGTCCAAGGTCTCTGACTGGGGACGGGTAAACTTGGTCCGATTCAACCCTACAAAGACACAAGTGTGCGTGTTCACCGCTAAGAAAACTCCATTCACTATAGTCCCACAATTCCAGAACGCTCCCCTCACCATCTCCAAGAGCATTGGGATCCTTGGTGTCGACGTCTCCAGCGATGTTCATTTCCGAGATCATTTACAAGATAAGGTAAAACTGGCGTCCAAAAAACTTGGTGTACTCAACAGAGGGAAGCAGTACTTCACGTCGGGGCAAAGGTTGTTAGTAAACAAGTCGCAAGTTCGGCCCCATATGGAGTACTGCTGCCATCTTTGGGCAGGTGCACCCGGATACCAGCTTGGCCCTTTTGACTCGGTTCAACGACGGGCTGTGAGAATTGTCGACGATTCCAAACTCACTTGCGGTATCGAGCCCTTAAGTCTACGAAGAGACTTTGCCTCCCTGTGTGTTTTCTACCGCTTGTACAATGGGTTGTGTTCTGAGGAATTGTTCGAAATGATGCCCACGGCTACTTTCTACCATCGCACGTTTCAGAGAAACTTCCTCCCGCGAACGCTTGGGTTGTGGAATGAGCTCCCTGCCAAGGTTTTCTCTAAGGACTACAGTATCGGGTTCTTCAAGAAAGAAGATATTGGATTTTAGAAGGGTCGGCAACGTGCGAGTGATACTTCTGGTGTTGCAAGCGTCCATAGGCCACGGTTACCGCTTACCATCAGGCGGACCGTGTGCTTGTTTGCCACCTTAGTGGTATGAAAAAAAAAAAAAAAAAAAATTACTATTAAACAACGATTCGGTATTACCGTCCAGCACTTAAACCTAAAACCACTTGTCAGACGGTCATAAAAAAATTCCGGTCCAGTTTACAGAAGTGTAAGAATAAATAAGGCTCACACTTCAGTGAAATAAACCAGCCTTGTATGTCCCCATTGTTGTAGCACGGTCTACCCTCATCTAGGGCTATGGTGATTTGGGCCATAGTCCACCATGCAGACCCATTGCAGATTATAGACTTTAACATAGATACATCTTTTTGATGTATGCAGGTATCCAGACAATGTTTTCATTCACCAAAAAGTATAAATGAATAACAATATCTGAGAAAAATTAAGGAAAAGACTCATTGGAACATGCCTGGTTCCAACCACGGATTATAATTTAGTATAAAATATTTTTTAAACAAAAACATAAACCGACTATAAATACCCTCTAAAAGATAAAAGCCAATAAAAGGGAGATAAAAAACGAGAACATAATAATAATGCTCTACACAATCCAAACTGCATTTACGTCAATAATTCTTTTTAATCCAAATTCACATTGCATATCATAACTTTTGCATTGCAATATTGGAAATGAACCTTGACTTGTCACACTGCATCGGGCAGCCTTAGAATGTGGAATTTTCAATGAGTGTATGCAACATACATATACCTAAGTTTGCACATAATAAAATGCAAAACTGTTATGCTACTATATATTATTTGTCATCGTTTACGACAGAAACTTATGTGGTGCGTAATATAAAAAGTCATCTGAAATGAGTTCATCTAAAACGATACAACTGAAGCCATTTTCACACTTAACTCTGGTTTAAATAGCCCTATCTTTATCAAATTAAAATGGGACCAACCCCTTCCATATATGTATAAATTGTTAAACTTTGCTCTCAATCTGCAGATATCTTGAAACATACACACAAAACATTCCGACAAATTAAGATATTCCTCCCTTTTATTTGAAGTCGGTTAAAATTAATATTATTTATCTTACAAAACTCCTATGAATATTGGTATGCCTGAATCATTAACATGCCAAAACTACTAAAACTAGAAACATGAAATTTTGAACATAGGTTCTTTTTATAACATAAAAGTCATGTCCTAGAGGATAAAACATGAAAATAGAAATCTTCTTGGTTGCAAATAATTTAAAAAAAATAAATGTTTTTTGTAAAATCATCCTCTGAAGGGTTAAAATAAGGCAAGGAAGTTTATAAAGCTTCTGCAACTGGACACAATGGGCAAAGTGATAGCACTAACACTGTAGGTAAGCAATAATAATGAAATAATTCTTAATTGCACAATACAATGCAAATTTAGATATAAACAAAAGAAAACCTATGTACAAAGGGGAGCAAGTTAATATTATAAAGAATAATATATAGTTAAGAATTGCTGGTTCCCAAAAAATATAGTCAAAAAAGAGTTTTTTGTGTTTCCTGTAAAATAAATAAGTGGTCATAACATTGTAATGACAGAGTAAATTTATTGCTAAACTTTTCATTAGATATAACATACAAGAATTCATACAATGAAAAAGTAACAAATGATAATAATAATAATATAGCCTTTGTTTCTGTTAACTTTTAAATTACTGACTTAAATTAACTATAATTTATTTGATGCAGCAACTGTTGTTTTACTTTTCCACTTGTAACAGAAAACAATTGATAAACATTGGTGATTGACTCTAGGTGTTTGTTATCTATTAAATATATTAGTTCTCTTAGCACCAAAAGTCTAAGCCTTACTTATTATGGGCAAATGGCACTGTGTGATGTGTCCAGATATATTATAGCTATATGAATAATGTAAAGGGTAAGTAGCAGCCAACTAGGGCACCTCTAGGTAAAAAATCCCTTCAGGATATTTAGGGTTAAGAATTAAAAAAGGGGATTTGTAGTACCCCTTAACTTTGTAGTTTCACAATTTTATTTGCATGAATATTGCACAGACTCTTGATTTGAATGAGGATGTAGGCAAACCTATGAAAAAAACTTTAATATAACCAATCAACACAAATAAACGCCAAATTTAAAAATAAATTCAAAAATTCAATTGAATTTGGAAAGAGTGAGCTAAGTGTGGCTGCTTTCAATTTCGACCAGTTTGACATGAGCATGAAAAGAGTGAGGCGTTTTCTCTCAGAGCAATTTTTTTTAAATAAACTCTTAATCTGTTTTTTCCTTTTTTTATTAACGACTTAATAATTTATTACTTTTTTATTAATTTATTTTTAACAACTCAAATAATTGCTTACTTACTAGTTGTGCTTATATAATGTTTACATTTTTGATATATTATAATTGTAGTAATTGTTAAGTATTGTCATCTTTTCTCTGTTCGTACTTAATTAATATGCCATTACTAATTGTAAGGGCCTACTATGGTGTCCCTTATTCGATTATGTCTTTGGTCATCCAAATAAATTGATTAATTGAAATACATTTTTTTCTTGCAAGCATTCACCTAGACCAAACAATAACCAGTGTAGCAGCAAATAGGGAAGCAAAAGAGTACTCACAGTGCCTTCGCCTCCTCTCCATACACTTAAATTTGAATGTCGCGATATAAAATATTTATCAAAAGTTTCAGATCTAGTATAAAGCCGAAATTAAACGACTTTTTTCGAACTTAAATATCAGAGATGTATCGTCAAAGAATAGGACAGAATTATCATCCCGTTTCATTTAGCTAATGTTATGAACGGACGGTTTAAATCCCGAAAGTTAGGGTAAACGCCTTTTATCTGCTGGTTCCTTAATACCAAATTTCATTTAACTTTAATATTTAAATATACTAAAAAAATACTCTATTAAAATAATTCAAGGACTACCTTCTTGGTGAATAAGTACTACATAAAATTATGTATGAAAGTTAAGCTTACCTTGTGTCCAAAGTAATCTTAAATGTCACAATTATTATTACAACATGGTCAACACTAAATAAAACAATAAACCACTTTATTTATACGTAAATTTTAACATGTTTATGTTTATTTTCATTTTTCTTAATTTATTTTTTCAAGGTATTGGCCGCTTCAGCCATCAGCTTAAAAGTAAAATTAATTTATGGTAGCATTAATAATAGGTACCCAATTAGTGAAAATTAATAATAGGTACCCGATAACACAAATTAACCCTTAGCAACAGTACAAAAAAAATTTAAAATTGGCATTGAAGCTATAAAATAAATTGCCTTTTATATAACTATTTAATGACCCTAATCTTGAACAAAATACTTATAAACAGTGCTCGTCATACAAAAGAGATACAAATACCGCAACCGTTAGCGCAAGTCATGAAGTAGTGCGTGCCATCTGCCGCGGGCAGCAGTGTTTCTTTGTTACCGGATTTACGGTTTACCGGTTTGGATTGTCCGGGTTATTGCTTCTTGTGTCGTAACAATTAGTTAAACAACAAGACACCATGGATGAGCACTACCTTTTTAAGTCGTTTATCAGGATTCTCGTTATAAATATGTCACAAAACAAGCAGGCTGATACGGGTTTCTTTCTACTCGAAAAATAATCGACATATTCGTACATGATTATCTGTCTCTTTCTCTCTTGAGCAGCATTCGTGTAATGAAAATATCTCTTTTCCGTACTATGTTGGGCTTTAGCGTAGCGTAAAAATTCTAGGTCTGTGGTTTCGACCATGTTCAACCTACTAGGAAGCTGTCTTTGTCTTTTTTGTGTCTTATGACATTTTATTTGCGGTAACAAAGCACATATAGTTACTGCGGTCGTGCTTACTACAATCCATCTATAGTCTTTCTATATCTATGGCCTATACGTACCTATTCAATGTTTACGGTAATGTGTGTGTTATTATCGTAGTGTGTGTACGTCAATCATTCGTTTTGCAACCAAAAATTTTGCTAGTAACGTAGTGAATTTATTCTCTTTAAGTACAGTTTCCAAGCTACACGCACTGAGTACATTGTTATAAAAAGAAATACACATTGGTTTAATCCTCAAAGACACGTAAGATAGGTATCGGTGGCAAAACTGACGTTATCAAGGGCATGATTTGTTAGCTATTACGATTGCATTTGCTTTCGTGCTGTCTCTTACTGTTTGACTTCTTACAGTGTGACATGATTGGCAAAGCTGAACTTGCGAGAAATTGCAAACTAAAAAACAGATCCCAAATGTGTGAAAAGTATTTAATGTGGCAATTATTTATTCCATTATGAACGCGCCCAAAAAGGTAAATAAAGTTTTAAGGTTAGGTTAGAGGTTAGAGAAAGATATTTTTTTTAGTTACTAATGAAGAATTAGGACCGTTTTTGGTCACAGGTTTATCTTGGAGTTCGTAGGTGAAGACCACTGATTACAAATATTTAAATTTAATTAAATGAAGCGCATTTAAAGGTACTTACTCATTCGTATAAAACCTTGTTATTGGGTTAGGTACAAAGATTACAAAATATACTTAGAAAATTCGGTGTTCACCAGAAGGGGGCGCTGAAGAGAAAAGTTTCCCTTTAGTTACTCTGGCCAAAAATTGTTCTCTTCGAGGCATGGAAACAAAAGTTTATAACCCTGCTAACATAACCTCCAAAATTTCAATACGGAATATATTTGGTCAGGGTGTACAAAAGGGGGCGCTAAGGAAAAAAGACTCGGTAAAAAAAAAATCGCGATTTTTTTTTACTTGCGAGAGCTAGTTACTCTAACTATAGTTGTTTCGCAAGGAGGGAATAATACCGGGGGGTAGCCCTACTTCTCCCCCTTGCTCCCTCTTCCCTCACCTGCCCTTATATCCTGCAACCTAATTGTAAACTTCCTGCTCAGTTAATATCTGACATGATAATGAAGTTTAACTGCTTGGTACTAGGTAATTCATGCACAGAACCTGCAATTGATTACAATTTAATTTGTTTGAGCAATTCCTTCCTTCACATGAAAGTTAGAACAAATCTCTTCTTCATTAATCTTTCAACTTTTTAGTTAAAAGTTTTCCAACCTTTTTGTATGAGTGATGTTGGTAATGCTTAGATTGAACACCTGTATTTTGACTGTTATCAAATGGATGAACAGATTTCTGTTGCATTGTTGTGGACATGAAAGCAAATTGCTGCCCATTCATAAATAAAAAAATATAAAATTTATAGTTTGTAGACATTATTGGGTCTTAGCACAACAACATGTACACAAAAACATACCTCTTTGGGTGCTGATGTTTCAATTTAGATTGTGCCTCATTCAGTCGGCTAGTTGTTTCCCTTAACATCTGGTCACTCATGCTGTTTCTTCCACTACCCACATATTATTTTAATGTCCCTTACATGCTACACTGACAGTATCCATTTTGCGTTTACCTAATTATAAGCGAACATTCAGTCTGTCGCAAATTTAGCCCTAGAATCAGACATAGCTTTACCCATTAGAATCCATTTAGCCATTTTAAGTAGCCGTTATTACACATGTTGACACTAATGTGTTGAAATGGACTTATTTTGGTACCACTTTCTGGTTGGTGAGTAGACATTGTTCCGTCGCTACAACAAAAATGGGGTTCATGGTTACGTCACCATGTGGTAATATTGTGTCTGATTTGTGACCAAAATATTGTAAATAATTTTGGTTCATTTATTCGTTCATAGCAACTAACAGGCGCCAACTGTGGTTAAACAACATAATAAAATCAAACAAAAAAGCCATTGCATAAATTCAACAAAACTCTAACTAAACAAAATTTGTCAGAACTCATTTTTAGTCCTCATGGCAAGCCATCTTAGTTAAATATTAGAAATAATTATATAGGTGATTTGGACAACCTTTAAGATAAAGCTAAGTTTAGACAATATACTTAGCCATTAAATTGTAACAATATTATTTATTAGTATTATGAACTCTAGCATATGTATAGTAGATTTCAACTGTCTCTTGTTAAAAATGTACATATCAAGTAATCTATTTTAGGCATATGTCATACTAAGTAGCTATTTGTTATTTCAACACTAACTGCATTTAGTTTTTTGTAGAATATTGAGTTACATTTTCACAATCAGACAATTAAGGATTCTCTTCATTTTAATCTTCAAAACTTGTATTACATAAGTAATCTTCAAAGCATATTTTGTCTTTTCACATGAACATATCATTTAGTAACAATTACTACACATTCTGTAGATTTATAGTAATATGATTAACACACATTTTATCATAGCTTACACTAGTCACAAATTTAACAAAAATTGTAAAGATGTGTGACCATTAAAATGACACAGCAACTACACATAGTTACAGTAACATTAATCAGCTGTGTTGTGTGCGAACTATTGCTACTCAAAAAAACCATACCCCATACGGTTGCTATGTGCCTTAACAGTAACAACACAAAGCACTAGTTGATACAACTTGTGACTACTATGAAGACCTTGCAACTAGATATGGCTGTTTGGGAATGGTGTAGCTAAAGAATTTTCCTAGTAGTATCAGAGATTATCTTGCTGCATATTACATACTATACTACATGTATATCTAACAAACAAATTCACATTCTCTTTTTATAATATTAGTATGGATAAAATGCTAAATACAACCTATATTTCTTGTTATTTTTACAGGTTTAAAAAAATTAGACATTGTACAATTAGATAAAGCAATGTCCTTACCTCAGAAAAAGTATTACAGACAGCGTGCTCATTCAAACCCAATAGCTGATCACTGCTTTGAATAGTAAGTCTTATTATATCTAAGGAAAGCTTAAATAAAAGTATTAATAATTTTTTTAAATTTCATTCAATAGGAAGGAGGAAGGAAAAGGAATTTAATCTCAATTTCAAAATTTAGAATTTATGCTAGTAGAGTATTGTAAATATTTTTTGATGCTTCTGTATACTTGTTATGGCTATGACAGCCGCAATGATACAATGATACATTTTGTTTTTATTACTTAGATATCCCTTATTTAGATTTTCAAGGCTAAAGAAAAGTAGGAAGACCTAGATTGAGATGGGTTAATGACATAACATATATTGCGGGACCAAATTGACTTAATCTTGCCCAAGATAGGGATAAATGGAAATATTTGGAGAAGGCCTATACCCAATAGGGGTCCTTAAACTAACTTATTATAATCTATATAAATTTGTAAATACTAACACAACTAACACAGCAAAAAAATTCTAAGAAAAAATTGCTCATGCCCAAGTAACAGTTTCATTAACTTTGGTAATTTTATAATGGACTTGCTGTTGTCATCGAAAAGCTTTCTTGGAATGGATAAAGTAACTTTTTTGTCATAAATTTTCTTTTGGTAATAAACTGAAAATAGTTGAAATGTTGTAGTTTTCTTGGCTGTAAATCTTGATCCTGGAATTTTAGAGGGTTGCAAATACAAAGAATTCTACCATCAACATAGACCCTAAGAACATTGAGAAAGCAACCTCCCTACAATTATGGCAGACCGAAGCCACTTTTTGTGTCTAATTATGTCTGGAAGACAATATTCACCGTCCATGAATAGAATCCTTATCAGCTTCATACATCCTGACTGTTGTAGGCAATGAGAAAGCTAACCACTGGGCTAAAGAAGCAGTTCATTCAGGTGTACAAAACTTTAATAAAATTTTCTCTTTAGACTTACTAACTTTAGCTGAAAGGCAAATGGCAGTTGATTGGAGTCATGTATGGAAACAATCTTTATCCATTAAGGGCCGTTAATATGGCCAAATACAACCTGATATCCCTACAAAACCATTGACATTGTGACAAATTAGCTACGTCGACCATTTGCCGTCTCAGACTGGGACATGCATGTACTCCAGTATTTTTAGCTAAAATTAGAGTTAGGGACCACTCTATTTGTGAGTGTGGCATTGACGTAGGTACTGTAGACCACATATTTTTCATCTGCCCCAAATACCCTATATCACTACATGACATCCTCCACCCAAAAATTCCTCGCCTTGTCAACATGCAGTATCTTCTTTACCTGGTAAATACCCCCTTTATTAAATGTTTAACAAAATTTATCAAAACCTTTAATATTAAACCATAACTCTTTTGCATGCATTAATATGTCCATCACCACTTAATATAATTCTCTCTCACTCTTGTTTGTTTTATATGTTGTGATGTCCTTTTTTGTTTTAGGTAAAACAACCCAGAATCTCCCCGCTCGGAGGCCTCAATCTTCCTTTTTTATATTAAATTTATTAACATGTGTCTCTTTGATCACGGATACTGGCGAAATGTTTTGGCTTAGACCGAAATGAAAGCCATTCTTCAAACAAATAATTAATTAAACTTCCGCCCCTCAGGATTAGAACGAGAGGTGAAATTGACATCCCTAGGCCACTACCAACATAAATAGAATAATCTCTGCTTATTGTAAACATTCTTTATAAGTCATAAATAGCACTACTTGCAGAATGATTACTCTTTTTAAAGTGGATCCTACTGAGCCCTACGTTGGCCCTTCTGTGACAAGCCTATTACCTTTCACATAGAACACGCATACATTTGCCCATATACACACATTATTTGGTTTAGCAGTATTAGTAGCCACAAATAACGCAATTATATTAAGTATATTAGTTTCTAGTGTGTGGTATTTGTATGAGTCACAAGCCAAGATCCTATAAGATGCTTTTGATGTCGTACTTATCTGTACTCTGGTCTCTCGTACTTCTATTCCAAATAGCGGTTAAGTTAAGTCATGTTCCTATTTTTAATTGAAACTTAAAATAAACAAAATATGTTGTTTCAGCCCTGTTCATCCCGATTTATATGACTGGTCTGTTTTATATCCTACTTTGCACAGTGGAGATCAAGAGAAAAGAGTTGAGTTTTTAGATGTAGGCTGTGGATATGGAGGACTTTTAGGTAGGTAATGATTTTTTGTGACATTGCCAATAAATAACCCTAATGGACTATACTAAATATGATCATAGAATATTTTTTATATTTTTACGGGAACTAAAAAAAAGCGATCCTCTTTTAGGCGATAAGACTGGACTGTATATCTTCCAAATATATTTCTAAAACAACTATTTTTAGGACAACATAATTTGAAATTTTCGTAAATTCTCGGTTTCGTACACATTGTCAGCCATGATTTGGAAATGTTTTCAGCTTGGGGAATGTTCCCGGGAGCGGCACATTAGTAATACCAAGTTACTTGTGGTCAAAGATATTAAATATTCCACTTTATATTTTCAGTGTCACTGGCTCCAATGTTCCCAGAGAATTTGATATTAGGATTAGAAATACGCGTGAAGGTAGCAGACTATGTAAATGATAGAATTAAGGCACTCAGAATACAGCATACAGAACAATATGAGAATATTGCAGTATTGAGGACAAATGCCATGAAGTATTTACCAAATTTTTTCTATAAAGGACAGGTAAGAGAATAGACTTTTTATAACAACTGGCTTCAATAAGATACACTAAAAAGGTAAAAATAATTACTTATTTACAAAAATTTGATCTGAATTACAGTTTGAAGTTGGTTTCATGCAAGTGAAGGGTGTTATTAACTGTTAGGTACATAGAATAGACACCAACTTCAAACTGTCATTCAGATCAGATTTTTTTACTTTTGAGTTCCAAATTGCCTTAATTTCTTGTACATACTCGTAACAAAATTTTGTAAAATCATCAACATAAAAGGCGTTTCACCAGTTCCAAATGAAAATCAATTATTCATTTTCTACAAAAAATTAAGTTTTAAACTCATATATGGGACCACCTGGGAAGTATACCCTTTAAAAAAAAAAGGATTCGCGAATCGGTCCAGGCGTCTTCGAATAATCGAGGAACAAAAAATAAAATTCCGATGAATTGAGAACCTTCTTCTTGTTTGAAGTCGGTTAAAAATTACAAAGAAATAGCCTGCCTGATAGTACAAAGTCTGCTTGTATGTAACGTTAACAGCATTTGTTATACACAACTATTAAGTTTTTTTATATTCTAAGTACCTGATACTCTTACCCCTTTCGCGAACTTTGAAATATAAAAAATCTAAATTGGCAATAGTGTTGCATTAAAAGTGATGGAGTTAAAAACATATTTTAAGGCTGCGGTATAGGCTAGATCGAGTAAATTGGCCGTTTTTGTACAAATTTTGTGGCTGAACTATAGCACCTAAAGGATTGAAAAAATTATATGTTATAAAACTTGCTTTTGTCTAGTGCATAACCTAAATGAGTGATTTTCATTTATTGTATTGAATGCAATAAAAAATCTGGTAGTGACCATTGGTTCAACTGCAAATTTTTAAAGCGTGTATTGCATTTCATTGTAATAAAAGTTGATTAAATAATAAGAATAGCTTGTTGTCTAGTGCATTGACTCTAAGTTGTAGCAAAAACCAAAAAAATGTGACTTCAAAACGGTTAAAACGTTAAATCCCATACAAAAAAAAATTAAGTTTCAAGGCGTTATTATTAAATAATTTACTTAAGAAGTATATAACAAATATGTCTAATACTAATGTATATGACATTATGAAATGATTTTTAGTACATTTACATACCCAACGTTAATATTACAGAAATAAGCTTTCTGGCCTATATCGCCCTCTTAAGGCCAAACAGTATACATTGCGTAATGTATTCACATTACACCTACCTAAAACAAATATCTTCTCTGGGTTTCAGCTCAAAAAGATGTTTTTTCTATATCCAGATCCCCATTTTAAGAAGGCTAAACACAAGTGGAGAATCATAAACAAGTGGCTATTATCTGAGTACGCGTATGTTCTCGCTGAACAGGTAACAAGCAACCTTTTTAAAACACTTAAAAATATAACTTATGTTTAAAAAAAGTAGAACTAAACACGCCTACAAATCTATATTATACTAGCTTTTGCCCGCGATTCTACCCGCCCTAAATTCGGTTACTGATGTAGGATTTCAATGGCAACTCTTCAATTACAGAAAAAAAACTTTATCAAATTTGACGATTTCAAGTAGGCTTTGTTCTTCCCTGGGACTCAAACTATCTTCATGCCAAATTTTCCCGCGGTTCCACCCGGCCTAAATTCGGTTATCAGTTTAGGATAAAAAGGCAACTCCTCAATTATAGAAAAAAAAACCAACTTACAATTGACCTTTTTTAAGTAGCCTATGTCCTTCCCCGAGACTCAAACTATCTCCATGCCAAATTTGACCGCGGTTTCACCCGCCCTACAATTCTGCTGTCTTTGTGTATTTTTACGGATATGTGTCTTTTATAAACCGCATACAGATATGTTATGGAAATCCATACATTTTTTTTAGGGTTATCTCGCCATACATTAACCAGATGGATTATGTAAAAAATTTGTGTCCCCTCTAACTTTTAAACCATCACGCGGTTTAAAAATCAGAAAAAATATCACGATGATAGAGCTTTAAAAATACCCTCAACGAAGATTTTTGGACAAAATCCGTTCAAAGGTTCTTTAGACATCCGCAATATTTCTCACTCTACGGAACCCTAACTTAATGCGTGTACGATACACACTCAGTTTTTACAACTTGTTTATTCTTATAAGTTTGGGACTCGCCTTTTACAAGTTATTAATTTTCATTTTCAGGCCGTGGTGTATACAATAACTGATGTCAAGGACCTTCATGAATGGATGGTACAACATTTCGAAGAGCATCCATTATTTGAAAAAATTGATGGCAAGGATTTGGTTAGTATCATATGCTGTCTTTGTCTATTATACATCTTACCATATAATAAAATTGTAACTAGCTGATTAGTGTTTTTGATTTCTCAACCTATTTTATTTCTCGAGGCACGAGAATTCTCGCACTCGGTCGTACGTAATCGAATATTATTTTCAAATTTTGGCTTTATTAAAAATAAGACTGATAAATGCGATCAATTAAATCAAATGGTAAATATTTAGGTACCATAAATTGCACTTATTAGTTAACAAATCAACAACAAACAATAAATTAAACAAACTATACTCAGCTGGCCTAAAAAGTAAATAGTAGGGAACTACTTAACTTTTATATTATTATTGGGTCCCTACCAGTTCCCACATGTTGTACATTTCTTCAATTATTAAATAAAGTATAATTAGTAAAATAAATCAACTAAATTACTAGTAAATTGTAAACCTATACAATAACAATAAACCTATATAATAAATAGTAAAAAAAACATTGTTCCATAAGTAAGACAGGTTTATTGTTGATATAGATGAGTTAGTGATTGAAAATTCATATTATTTATTTCTTCAAAGATTTTGATTTAAACTAATCTTTCGTGTACTTGCATGTGCGTGGTGCCTGTGTATATGAGTGTATACGGTCCTCTTCCATTCTACGCATACAAGAAAGAGTGCGTGCGTGCAATTACATGTCTTAATTTTACGTTCCTCGTTTTTCTGAGACTAGTGTCCCTTCGCCGTCGTACGGAAATCACCCATAAAACTATTATTTTGCGGGAGAAGAAAACTTAAAAATGGTTCAATAATACGTTGGCTACTGTATTTCTTTGCTATCTTTTTCAATAAAACAGTTAACATCGGAAATAATTTCAATTTTTTCATTTGGGAATTTTTCTTAAGTTGGGAATTTGGTCATGTGCACTAAAACTTACCAAAGTTTCATCGCAGTTAAATTAATAGTTTAGAAAAAAAACTAAAAGAAAAATTTATATACATATGTAAAAATACATACGTTATACAATAATATAAGATATTAAAAAATTAAAAATTTGCAACTCTATTAATACAAAAAACATTTGCACTCGTGAAGTTATTTATTAAGTATTTAAAACTCAGCATGTGGAAGATGTCGGCCACTGCTTTATTTTATTGTATCGTGAATTTGATCAGTACACAATCTCTTATGTCATATCTCATATAATATACAAGCCTTTGCCGGTGGCCCCACACGCCCTAAATTAAGTTATCGGCTTGGGATTCCAACAGAAACTCTATGTGGTACAATAATTTGATATATTTCGTATAAGTCTTTTTACCAACTTGATTCACGCATTATCGTCACTGCTGTTTTCGTACGTTACCTACGTAACAAGATATGTCTTATAACCTGACCAAATAATATAGCTATGAATAAAAAAAAAATGTAGTACTCGCGTGAATAAAACATAAGCGGATAGACAGAAAGACGTTGCATTTTATAGTAAATAAGTATAGATTAACAATATTTTTTATGCTTACAGGAATCTGATCCAGTGGTAGAAAAACTGTACGCAAGTACGGAAGAAGGCCAAAAAGTCTCACGAAACAATGGGGAAAAGTATCTTGCAGTTTTTAGAAGAATTCCTGATGATTTTGTGAAAAGTAGTTAAGTTATAAATTATAAGTTGAAAAAGGTAATGAATTTGTTTTGAAGTTCTACCTTGAAAGAAAATCATGTTGTACGATTATTTAATAAAAAAAAATGGTTAAGGGCGAGTCTAACTGAGGGTGCCATTTCTATGTTTTAATCAATTTAATTCCTCAAAATGTTTTTAAGCTATTGCATAGCTTTTAACGCGGGCTCTGAGTATGCTGTGAGCGCGTCAACGGAATCAAGAAATTCCGTAACGAATAAAACCTAACAATCGTCTAATGCCGTTTCAGTTCGGCAGACTTCGGCACGGTGTTTGTTTTTTTTTGTATATGGCGATTATGAGTAGTACAGGGAAGTTGGATATGGGATTTTAATTCTATGACGGATTCAGATGTCAAATATACTACGTCAAAAAACTAAATAAACAAACATTATTATCTATGTATATAAAAATCAAATGCTGTTCGTTAGTCTGGATAAAACTCGAGAACGGCTGGACCGATTTGTATAATTCTTTTTTTGTTGCGTTTGTTATTGTTATGGCAAGGTTTAAAGGTTAGAAAAAGGGTCAAGTGCGAGTCGGAATCTTGGTCACGCCATCATGCTTTTTCTGTTGTGTTTGTTAGTGTTAGGGCAAGGGTTTTATGAAAGAAAAAAAACGAACAAGTGCGAGTTGAACTCGCGCACTAAGGGTAAACCGATTTTAATGAAATTTTGGTAAGTTATTATTCACATGCTGGGGAAGGTTTCTGATATAGAAAAAAGGGGTCAAGTGCAAGTCAGACTCACGCAATAAGGGTAATAAACCGATTTTAATGAAATTTTGGTAAGTTGTTATGCAAACGCCGAGGAAGGTTTCTGAGAAAGAAAAAAGGGTCAAGTGCGAGTCGGACAGGATCAAGTGCTAGTCGGACAGGGTCAAGTGCGAGTCGGACAGGGTCAAGTGCGAGTCGGACAGGGTTAAGTGCGAGTCGGACAGAGTCAAGTGCAAGTTGGACAGGGTCTAAGTTGTTATGCACATAGGCACCGGGCAAGGTTTCTGAATTAATACAATCTCTTCAGGCGAGCGAGAAATAACGTTCGCGGGGTCAGCTAGTTTATAATCTTTATTTATTATGTTAGGTTGTGTCAAAGAAAATTGTCGAACGTTATAAGTGTTATTAGCTTATTACATTATTGAGAAATATAGGTAGGATATTGCCCAAAAATATACAAAGCTGCTAACTGCTCATAATTTTTACTATCTCTTTTAGACACGATGCTAGGTGAGACAGCGTGCTTTTTGGCGCGACAAGTTGAACCTTAACGTGTGTATAACCTATGACTAAACGAGCCACGCAGAGTGCAGTCTCTTGGAAACTTGAGGAAAAATAGCAGTATCAAAAATGTAGATGTAGAACTTTTATTTTCGACTTATTTACAAACAGTGTTGTTTAGATACGCATATCTACATTGTCAAAACCATAGACCTAAGAGATGACATTGAAGTAAAAGGCACATAATAGTGCCATGGCTAACAATCGTTTCTTTTGAAGTTGCATGTCCAATTCCACGTGTTGACATTTTTCAATTAAAATTGTTTGAACTGATATAGTTTCTCAGACATGACGCTGGCAAAATTTACTTAGAAGTAGTATGACTGCCATTCTGAAAAAAAAGAAAGACTTTTGCGAGTTAGACTTAAATTCAGGAAATTTTCAACTTGAATTAGATAAGCGATAAACATAAAACCGCGTTCATATGTTCAGGAGGTAGCTATTCTAATGTTTGGGAATTTAATGTATTACCATTCAGCATGAAGTCGAGCCAATTTTTCTTTCAAAAGACCGTGAATACGGTATTGAAGGAATTGTTAGGTAAGGGTGTATTAGTTTACGTGGACAATATTATTATCTACCATGAAAATCTTGTAGGTTTGTCACAATTATTAAAAAAACGCCCCGGGTGCCACTGGTTTTTTTTGTTTCTATATAGAAAATCTATTCACTTCACTTATTTCTTGATGAACCTCATACTGTAGTCCTTAGAGAAAACTTTGGCAGGGAGCTCATTCCAGGCACCAAGGGTTCAATATCTTAGCTTATATCGAACGATATACCAGCAGTGTTTCAAAGCAGTTTCCCCCCTCCTGAGTTGTGTCATGTGCTCACGCGCCACTTTATACGCTTTCTTACCATACTAGGCAATTCCCATCTTCGTGGTAGACTGCGCATGTGCACACACATCCAATAAAAGGACCAGACCTATTGAACTACAGTGCCAAATGGAGCGTTTTAGCGAGGTGATGAACACGTGGCTCCTAAGATACCAAGAACATGATTTGGTCATTGACCGCAAATACGGCTTTCGCCACGGTCGCTCAACGGGTATGCTGACCTTGTAATGTGACACCGATGGGCACTAGCCATTGGGAGTCAGAGGGATGCATTAGCATAGCGTAGGCGTTCAATTGGATTTGACACCGAGGTCTTCCAGCGAAGTTGCAATCTTACATACTGTCCAAGGGTAGCTAGCTTTAAATTTAGCAGACACATGTGAGCCGTAGTACTGACAGCAGTAGTTCTGATAGCATGGACATTAATTCTAGTAGGACTGACAAGGCTCTGTGCTGCTGTTTCTTCTGTATATCAATGATATGTTGTTTAATTATCGACATTACTTAATTTTTTATTATGCATATTATGCAAATGACGGTACCAGCGATGCCTAATACACGGGCCGTGCAAACATCCCTTGTTCATTCTCAACTTATTCGAAATCTAAGACCATTCTCGCCCAGGTCTCTGAAGGAGCAGAAAACCATTCAATTCAACCCAACTAAGACACAAGTCGCGCAGACTTTACCGCTAAGAAAACCCCATTCACTGTGGTAACAGACCACACCCAATAATTACCGTCCCAAGAACATCGGTTCTGACAACTCCAGCGACGTTTAGTACTAAAATCTTTTAGAAAACCAGGTCAAGTTGGTGTTTAAGAAACTCAGTGTACACAGGAGAGCGAAGCAGTACTTCACCTCGGAGCACAGGCTGCTTCCTTATAAGTCGCAATTTCAGCCTTCCATGTAGTACTGCAGCTATCAGGGCGGGTGCAGCTGTATACTAGCTTGGCCCTTTCGACGGGTTGAAGCGGTATCGAGCCTTTAAGTAAGACGAGAGACTTCATGTGTGTTCTACCGCTCCTATAATGGGTTTTATTCTGTGCTATATACTGAAATTATGCCCACCGCTACTTTCTATCATCGCATTGCTTGCTATCGACAGGGAATTCATTCTTACACCTTGGATCTTACACCGGAATGGCCACGCACTGTGCGGTTCCAGAGATGCTTTTTCCGCGAACGCATAGGTTGTGGAACGAGTTCACTGCCGAGGCGAGCGATTGAATCACGATAATCTTTTTCCCCAGTCGTTCATTACCTAACGACCAAAGTGAACCGCCCTTGACACTTCACCTTACTAATTCTTTGCTATTATGACCACTCCAAATTCCTTTACGGATTAATTATAATAATAACGGGATGTGTATTGAGGAATTGTTCGAAATCCCAAGTGGCCATCCCACGGCTACTTTCTACCATTGCACCGCTCGCCGTCTGCAGGGAATTCATTCTCACACTTTAGAGCCTAAATGGTTACGTACAGTGCGGTTTCAAAGAAACTTCCTCCCGCGAAGGCTTAAGTTGTGGTAAGAGCTCCCTCCCTCTTACGGTCTGTTGGTTCCGGTGACGGGTTTCACTAGTCCTACTGTCGCGTACTAAGGTTTCCGTAAGAAGAACTAAAATAACTTCTCATTGGCATAGGCACTTGATTAGTTACTTATCCATGCTTATCACATTATTCCAAAAATATGGTGACGCTAAATATCCCTTCAATATCTTGGATAATAAACCACCTGCCTATGTTTCACCCTGTACATTAAATACACAAAGGCGACAATCCCAACTTCACTTGCAGTATCAAGCCCTTAAGTCTGAGGAGATACTTTGCCTCCCTGTTTGTGTTCTACCGCTGGTACAATGAGATGTCTTCGAAACGATGCCCACGGCTACTTTCTACCATGGCACCGCTCGCCTACGGCAGGGAATTCATTCTCACACTTTAGAACCGAAATGGTCGCGTACAGTGCGGTTTCAAAGAAACTTCCTCCCGCGAAGGCTTAAATTGTGGTAAGAGCTCCCTCCCTCTTACGGTCTGTTGGTTCCGGTGACGGGTTTCACTAGTCCTACTGTCGCATACTAAGGTTTCCGTAAGAAGAACTAAAATAACTTCTAATTGGCATAGGCACTTGATTAGTTACTCATCCATGCTTATCACATTATTCCAAAAATATGGCGACGCTAAATATCCCTTCAATATCTTGGATAATAAACCACCTGCCTATGTTTCACCCTGTACATTAAATACACAAAGGCGACAATCCCAACCTCACTTGCAGTATCGAGCCCTTAAGTCTGAGGAGATACTTTGCCTCCCTGTTTGTGTTCTACCGCTGGTACAATGAGATGTCTTCGAAACGATGCCCAAGGCTACTTTCTACCATGCCACCGCTCGCCTACGGCAGGGAATTCATTCTCAGACTTTAGAACCGAAATGGTCGCGTACAGTGCGGTGTCAGAGAAACTTTCTCCCGTGAACGCTTGGGTTGTGGAATGAGCTCCCTGCCAAGGTTTTATCTAAGCACTACAGTATGGGGTTCTTCAAGAAAGAAGTTATTAGATTTTTGAAGGGTCGGCAACGCAGAAGTGACTTGCCATCAAGCGGACCGCAAGCTTGTTTGCCACCTTAGTGGTGTAAAAAAAAAAAAAAAAAAAACTCAGTTACAGACCTTTTCCTTAAAAGCACAATTTTTTTTTTAATTTTAGCCTACATTAGGCATTCTTTGCCTAACACCTCATTCCTTTCCTGAATCCTGCTTGCACATCCCATATTTTCCGTTTGTTGGTAGGTATTTCAGAATCAGTTAATGACTGACAATGAACAGACATACAGACGTGTGAATATTCGTAGTGAAATAGAGTACGAATGTAGAGGTACATAAATATTTAGGGCTAAATAATTACAGAATATTATTGCTATCGTAGTAATAATACTTAAAATAAGCAAAACACTTAATTATATTTATGTATTTAAAGGATATATTCAGTAAAAAAAAGACAGTTATATTTTAACA
The DNA here is from genome assembly GCA_946406115.1 of Apoda limacodes. Classification (NCBI taxonomy): domain Eukaryota; kingdom Metazoa; phylum Arthropoda; class Insecta; order Lepidoptera; family Limacodidae; genus Apoda; species Apoda limacodes. The sequence goes on along the minus strand of OX291549.1, from coordinate 19,216,853 downwards.
GGCGACAAGCGATAACTTCTTGCATATACGACAAAACAGTTACTTAATTTCAATCTGAGAGCTATAGGTCAAAAGTCTATGTAAATGTATGGAGATGCGCATACAACTAGTAATAATGTGTCTTTGACTCCAGCGTCAATTTATTGCTCTGATATTTATAAATATTATGAAGCAAAAATGCAATGAAAGCAAAGAAGCGAATACATGAATTAATTAAAATAAAGAACCATAAATCATCTTTGGTATAAGGCTGTGGCATACCCAAGCAAATACTGTACTATTTTGACCAGTGTACAAAGACATATAACATAATAAAGCATACAAAGAGACACAGTTCCACGTACAATAGGCGCTAGCACGTGACCGCACGTTGAAAATCTCGATTTTCTAAATTTTTTTGTCGGTATAAAATTCAAATATTCATTTAAAACTATGAAATTAGCAAATTCACTTGGTCATATTAGTATATATTTTATTAAATAAGAATCAAGATAAAATCACTCTTACTTTTCTAAACAATTAGAATTCAAGAAATAACTGTTATAATAGCAGAATTAATATAATATTAGCAAATCCACTTAATTAAGGTTTAAAATATAACATATATTCTTTTCTCTGGTGTAAAAAAATAAATCAAACTCTTGCAAACTTGAACGTTTGGGTATGCCATCACCTTAACCTATATTATACAAATTTTCAGTAGACCTAAAATTAATTTTACGTGTACTTCCATTATATAGTAGATATGGCATTATTCCAACACTCGTAGTAAGAAGAAAACAAATTATATCATATTTATATGCATTATTTTTGTAAGTATGTTGGGTAAAAGTAGGCAAATATTAAAGTCATCGTGTTACATACCAATGTTACAACTTACGTTACAACCAATGTTACATACCAATATATGATATATAAAATCTTAAAATAATATGCTAAATATATTTAACAGGTAAAAAAATATTTTCCTTAATTTATCTTATTTATAACTTATAAGTTTTTTCTCAACAAGGCTTACCCATCTGCTAAGTGATCGCGATATATCCAGGTGTCGACGCATATAACCAGCTGCTGAAATTATCCAGTCTTTTCTATCTGCCCATCCTTTGTGGGGCAAAAGCGAAAATAAAAGTGCAGCCCAAACTTCCGCTTGAGCAGGGTACATATGAAGTCCTTCTTTGGCCAGTTGTAATCCTTTCAATTTATTCCCTGCAATGTGTTCAGCAGCACTGGCTGTCGCTAACATTTTAGCGGAATCACAAGTACAGTCACTGTAACGTGTGCAACACAATGCACGTTGAGCACAACAACTAGCAATTTTGGCTTTTGTAGTTTCACCTCTTAGACAATACTGAGCCATACAAAACCATAAAAGAGGATTACTAGGATGTTCGTGTAGTGAATTACTTAGTAACTTTATAGCTTGTCCTATATTGTCTTCACACACTAGAAGATATGATCTCAAAAAACCTATGTCATACCCAAAATTGTAATCTTTTTGGTATTTTTGTAACTCAGACAATGCTAATTTCGATAGGCTCTTATCTGAATGTATAATACCTAGCGAACAAATAGCAAACAAACTATAGGCAGTTGGTTTCTTCTGAGATATCTGGATACTATGAAACAACAGCGTCTTTGCATCATCTTGTCCTTTATGTGTATAAACAATACCGGCCATAGCCACTAGTAAATCTGCCTTTTCATCATCAAGGTCACTCAGCCAGTGGAGTGCTGTGTCATATGCTGAATAAGATTCTTCGTAAAAACCCTTTTTATACAGGGCAAGTGCCAAACCACAAGTAGAATTTAAACTGGCCTCTGTTATAGCCTTATATATTTTTATAGCTTCATCATATTTCTCTTTTCTGCATAAAATTCTACCCATATTTAACAGAGCTATATTTCTTTTATCACCATCAACATAAAGCAAAGCTTTTTCATATGATTTGTATGCAGCTTCAATAAGTCCACTTCTTTCTTGTAAAATGCCAATTATCGTAAAAGCACATGCATTACTTGATTCAAATGTAATAAACCATTCCATCAAGTCTACTGCATGCTGTATTGCATATAAGCCTTCTATTACATATTTAGTTTCTGGATCACCTTTCACATAATTACATTTTAGTGTTCGACATACCCAATCTGCATACCCAAGTGCACTTTCAGAATGGTAGCCAAGTCGCGAGGCATGCCGGAACAGATCCATAGCTTCATCTTCACGAATCACTTCTGCTATCAAAGCTTGACCAATCCAGCTATGCGGATGTGCTGGCAAAGTAGATTGTCCGCGCCAAAAACAATAGTTTGCTATCTTGTGAAGACCTAATTTTAAATATAGGGTCCCTAAATTACACCATATTTTTGCCACAGACCATTTTCTAGTCACTAACAAAGCTTTTATGAAACAATGTTGTGAAATGTTAAGTTTATTTATAAGCAAGCATATTTTTCCAAGTAAATTCCAGTTACGCCACACATGTGGTTTTCTTTTAATACATGCTATTGCTAAGTAAAAAGATATGTGGCAATGACCAAGTTTTTTTGTTTCGCAGTAGTAGGCAAGATATGTTGATGCTAAATCATATGATGCAATTTGGTCCTTTTGTTTAGCTATATGAGAATAGCAAGCTATAGCTTGTGGATAAATATCAGTCTTTTCTTTTCTAACTATATGATCACAAGATTCTTTGAAGGATGTCCTCATGTCTACAAAGTTATACTTATTTGGCAGCTTGGTTATAAATATTAAAGTGTCTGCTAGCAATTTCCATAGACATGAAATTTTTTTGTCCTTAGTCAGAGCTCTTGTGATATATTCTATTGCATGCTGAGCACAGTCACGAGCACTACCATACAACTTAGCGTTTACCTTTTTCTTTGCAACCCTTATCCACGTTTCTGCAATACCCTTCAGAGCTAATAAAGAGAAAGGTTCAATTTCAAATACTTTCTCAAATGTTGAAATTGCTTGTTCATATTCTGTTAACACGGAATATATGCAACCAATCCTAGTAAGGCAATGAGGAGCCTTACTGGGATTTAATAACATTACTTTATTATAAGCCCGTAGTGCTGAGGTGAAGGAACCTCGTGAATAATATGCATCTGCTAAGCATTCAAATGCAGTTATGTCATTGTGATTAACTTTAATAACATTGCGCAAACTTACTATAGCATTTTCCCATTCCCTTCTTTTTAAATAATGGAGGCCTAGTCTGAAGTGCATCCAAGATTCATTTGTTTGTACATTTATTACTGACGTTTTTAAAAGTTCGAAATCTGTATCATACAATTTCATTTCAGTATATGTTTCACTTAAATTTTTAATTGTTTCACAGTCACTATTGTTGAGATTATAGCCCTTTTCATAACATTTTTTAGCTTTCTCAAAGTCTTGTTTACAGAAACGATAGAAGTGGCCCAAATACAGGAATGTTCCAACATTTTCAGAATTTTCTTTTGCAGATTTAAGAAGGTTTATATAACATTTATCATATACTTTAAGCTCCCAAAATGCTTTACCTAGCATATAAAAAATTGTAGCATTTGTTATTGTAGAATTTTGAAGTAAATCTACAGTTTCTTTATATTTCTGTTTTTTAATGAGTTCAAGCGCTTTTATTTCTATAAATTGATCTGATGCTTTAAGGTTTTCAATTAAATGATCTGCATTTTCATCAATTTCAATATAACATTCTGCAAGTACTGCTTGATCTGAAATATTTAGAGATTCTGGTGGTATTACTTTCGCAGCAGCTATAGCTTGTTGCCATTTGAATTGCTTAGCAAGAGACAAAAACAAATACTTTCTCAGTTCTACAATAAAATCTTCATCTTTTGCTTTTGTCAAAAAATTTGTTGCAAGTTTTTGTGTAACGGACCACTTTCTTAGCTTTATTGTACAGTTGATAATAAATTTCACCTCAGTGATATCAGCTTGGTGATAATTAACTAACGGAATACACTGTTTGTAGGCATCTATATACAGTGATTTATCATAACTTATCATGCTCCTCAGTAATCCTGGGTATTTAGAATTTTGTATTCCATCTGTGATTCTGTCAACATTAGCTTCTATATCGAAATTACAAAAAGAATTTTGCTTTATATATCTATCACATATAGTCTTACACAGCCATTCCCGTAGCACAACATTCTTTGGAAAGAATTCTAAGTCAATTATTTCTTTGACTGCAGATGCATAGTCATTTTTCTGTAAAACTACTTTAGCATAAAGGAGCTCTACAGAAGCAGTTTGTTGTTTACTTTGAATTTTAATGAGTAACGATAATATTCCTGGAATATCTTCTACCTTAATTGGCACCTCAGAATTAAGAAGATCAATAATTTTATTTTCAACCACTTCATTCAATTTAGCATTAATATTTTTATTGATGTACTTTATGAGTAAACTATAAGAGTTACTTTCGTTTAATGTGCAACCTAGATGTCCAAGTTTTGCAATAATTTCTAAGGTCTTGTCTTCATCAATTTGTAAATTTAGAATCTCCTCATATATACCAAAGAGCTTTGTTTTAAAAACTGATTTTTCATTTCTTTCATAATAGTTAGCAAGTCCTTGCCAAGCTAATGGATTGTCAGGTTTACAAGCAATAGCTTTTTGATATGCTAATGGAGCTTGGTCAACATCCTGTAATGATTTTCCAAGTAAGACTAGACCTAAATAGTTATTTTTATCCTTCCTTAAAATATCCTTGCAGCATTCTTGCGCTTCCTTGTAATTTTGTTCATCGATTAACTTTCTTGCTTCCTTCAATAAATTTTTTATATCCGCCATCTGAAAAATATACATTTTAGGATTATTTTTTAAGTAGGTAGGTATATAAAAAGGTACCCTCTATATTTTTTTGCAATTATGTTATAATCACTGTCAGTAATAAAAGTTATTTAAACATATTATATTTTCGTTGAGGTATGATTTTGTGGCAAGAAAGTTAGAAACATAAATATTTAAATTATAATTGTTAAAACTTCTGAATAACTTTTTTCGAAATTGACATACAATGAACCATATAACGGCGAATCTTATTGTTACCGGATGGTCAAGAAAAACTGAAAAGCCTAGGAACTTTATGTTCTGTAGTGTGCAAAAATGGCAAAACAAATTCCATATTAAAAATAAATGGATGTTGATAGACACATATTAAATTGATGAACTCCATCACTGTTTGACCGCTCATCATAAAAGTTTGCTTATCTTGGTGTTTTTTTATGGAGGTTTCTATGCTGTTACCTTTGTTGTACTGATCGGGCGAGATAACATGACACCTGGCCGCTATTAAGTCTATTCAATGTAGAGTGTACCAAAAAATGGTTAGAGTAACCAGGTTATGCACCCTGCATTGGAAAAAAAACCGCACTTAGAATATTTTTAGGTTTTTCCTTTGTGTTTGTTTCCGCTAAGGTGTACTAATGGAGGGGCTGTAAAAAATTTTTTTTTCGAAATTTGGTATAAAAATTTGTGGTGTCCTCATAACCATATATTTTGATGATGGGCATTAATAGAGTACATCGTCGGCAGCAACGTTTTTTAAAAAAAGGGGGTGTGTCCCTATGACAAACCATGTTTTTCGGACACCACAAATTTTCATACAAAATTTTGAAAAAATTTTTTTTTTTCAGCACTCCCATTTCTACACTCTAACCATATCCAAAACAAAGGAAAAAACGTGAAAATATTCCAAGTCCAGTTTTTTCCTTTGCGGGGTGCAAAGGTTTTAGTTACTTTGACCATTTTTTGGCACACCCTACATTGCATAAACTTGTGCGGCCAGGTGTCATGTTAACTCGCCAGAGTTGTAACAACATCTGCCAGGCCACCTAGTATGACATGATGATGCAATATTAGATATTATGTAGTAGAATGTATGTTAAAAAAGAAAATGTTACTTTGCTAGTTGATTACATACATACATACGCCTTTTTCCCAGAGGGGTAGGCAGAGACCAAAGACTGCCACTTGCTACGATCCTGGCATACCTCTCTTGCCTCATCTATACGCATCAATGCTTTCATACATTTTCTACGGTTCCGAGTACTCCTGACCTGGCCTTTTCTGAGAACGTACTTAATTTGATCTACATACGTTTGCCGAGGTCTACCTCTACCGACCCTACCAATTGCTTCAGATTCATAAATCTGTTTCGTGCATCTATTTTAGTTAATTCTTTCAACATGTCCAAACCACCTTAACATTCCTTTCTCAATCTTTGTCACCACACTTTCTTTCACATCACAACACTCTTGTATCACACTATTTTTTATCCTCTCATTTAGAGTCAAACCACACTTACTTCTGAATGTTCTATATCTCCACGGCATTTATCCATGAATAGATTGAACAACCAAGGAGACACCACACATCCCTATCTAACACCTTTTTCGATCTTAAACCACTCTGTATGGGCCCCATTTATCTATAATTGATCCATTTATCTATATCAATTTTTTTTATATTATTATGAAGCTGAAGAGTTTGTTTGCTAGAACGTGCTAATCTCAGGAACTACTGGTCCAATTTGAAAAATTCTTTGAGTGGGAATTCTTCAGATAAGTGGGCTATCTAACAATTTATCGAGGAAGGCTCCCTCTCCCTCCATTGTTATCTACTATGGTACATGAAATGTTGCCAACTAACGATTACACAATGACTTTTTAACTTGCTAAGCCCCTTTTTAAAATTTTCATCGAGATTGTTTAGTTAGAGCCTAACTGCATGCAGAGATTAAAACAACATGCATAATGACATGTTTTTGAATAACGCTGTTAATCCAAGGACATATTTTCCTAGTGACTGATACACACTTAAATCTCTTTCTCAAAAACCACTGAACCAATTTTGATGAAACTTGCACTGTTAAATTGAACTATACCTAGTTCAACTATGAAAGAATTTTTGTAATCTAACACATTGTTTTTGAGATATGCATGGACAAACATATCTTTTGAATTTTCACAGGATAAAAAGAAGACTGCCTTTTTCTGTTCCTTCAACAAACTCTGTGTCCAAAATCTCAATTGCTTGCGCTGCAGCAACATTGAACAAAAACAAATCTGTTAGAATACTTATTAACTCCATGGCTATAGAGTTGTTTTTGAAATGTATAGAATAGTACAGTGACATCCCTCTTTATGTCAGACTTCTCTTTATGTAAGATAATTATAATATGGAAATATTTATATTTATTTATTTATAATCTGATAAATATGTTTTATTCTAATTCTATACACATTCATATAACTTAAAAAAATCAAACAGACTTTTACAACATTTGTATATATTAGTTTGAATGTCAACCATATCTATCACAGTAGATTTGGTTCAATCTAAAACCACTTCTCATATTGTTACTTTCAAGAACACTGCGTAAGCTGTAAACAAATTATGGGTTGCATCCGTTAGCAAATGTTACCAATGGTGACTAACAGTGTGTATGGATGTAGAGATGTTCTCAAGTCAGGTTCCATTCAGAAATCCCAAGGCTGAAGGTCACTGCCGCTTCTTACAACCTATAATGTGGCAAGTTTCAAGTAAATGTATTATTCAGATCCGCAAGATCAACCATGCCATACGGTCTTGTCTGATAATATGTTTGAAGCTTTAGAACTAGGAACACTACTGATTTTTTTGACAAAACAATATTTTTTAATTTTTATATTTCAAATCTATATTTATTATTTGAAGAAACAGCTTTTAAAACATCTTCGTTTTGAGATTTAGATGTATATTTTTTTAAAATTTCAACCTGTTTCAGCATTTTCAGCTATCCATCTACTCATTGGTGCACATGGAAAATATTCTTGCACTAGAATGATTTGAAGCTAGAATAGAAATGAAACCAGTTGTAATATGTAAATCATATTTTTCATATTAAGTAGTCACAATCTGCAAGCTGTGAAAATTTTTTTAAGTGTCAGGGACGGCATTTTCGCCGGCTTAACGGTAAAATAACACAAAACTCTCAGATATAGATATCCGGCCGCAAATACGGAAGCTTTTTTTACCCCGTATTTCGTATATTTATGGCCTAAAATACGGGGTTTCTGGCAAACATATAGCGCCACTTTTTGTACCCCCTCAGGCGAAGTAAGTTCTGATGGCAATCAATGGTAAGTAATCGACTTAGGAAAAGATATAATACATAACCTTAAAATTTGTTTACCTTTATTTTAAATTGCAATTGCTTTAACTAAAAATTTAGTGATTGATTTACTCTATTATAACAAAGTACATTATTATGAAAAAGTTTTAATACGGGATATAATTAGTGCGTTCCATTTGGCGATTTTTTAACACTTAGGGTGCGTTCCAAATCGCAATCGAGGAAGTTAAAAAAGTGGTTTTGGGACACCCAGGGTAGAGTAATTTTCCAACTGTCAAGTTGAATTCTTTACACTGCCATAGAAAAGGTAGAAAATCACTCCTGTCAGTGTGAAAATTAACTGTCAAACGCTCGTTCCAGAACGAGTTGATTTTTCAGCTCTACAGGGCGATAATTACTCGGCGTGATTTGGAATATAGCCTAAGTAGCAGAATTTTTAGCGGTTCGCGTTTCATTAGCTTTTGGTAGCAAAATCTAATGTTGACTTATAGCGTTTCTTTTGAGCGGTTTTGCTACGAAATGTTGCTACCAAAAACCCATGTCGGGACGTAGGTATTTTGCGCTACTTTCTGACAGCTGTCAAATGTGAAAGTGAATCCTTTGAGAAAAATACTTAGGACGTTGTTTTTTTTAGAGAGAAGTTTATTTTTGCATTATGAACTATATATCGTAGTTATTGTCTACAAAAAAAATTAAATAAAATACTTAAACATATACACACACGGAACTGTCAAAAAATGACGCGAAACGCGTTTCGTTTGGACATTAATAGCGCCGCTGAAATTATCAGATGCGCTCAGACGGAACGGGTAGTTGGTGCTAAAATAAGGTTTTACTATTAAATTTTAACGCGGCTCAGAAGGAACGCCCTAAATGGGGTCCGGTATATATAATTCGCAATGGGTGGCTTGCAAATTTGGCAATCGCGTGACTGACAGCAGTGCTGCATAGAGAAGTATAAATCAGTGCTGCCACCTCTCTTGAGGCCAATCAGCGCTAAAAGCGCTTGAAAAAAGGGCTAGATTCCGCTTAATTGCTTTAACAAAAAATAGCACTAAATTCCGCTAGCTTTGCATGAACAAAAACTGCATAATGGGAAGAAGTTTTATTTATTTCAATACAAGTTGACATAGTTTAAAATCTATATTAATCTTAATATTAATAAGTATGGCTAATCGCTTTGGATGTCAGAAGGATCAGGTTGAGTTGACTGAATTCCTGAAGGTCCAGGTTGCACATCGTAAACCAACAACCAGAAATAATTTATTTTAGTTGCGGAATACCCTAAACAAATGGAACGGAAGCTAAACTAATTACGGTGTTGCTGCGTTATTCCTACTTTTTGGCGAGATTGCGACGTGATCACAACTAAGTTTGTTCTGCCATAAAAATGCGCTATGTTTTCCGCTAGGAGTTAATATTAAAATTTCGGCGCTATGTGTCCCAAAAAAGCGCTAGATCTAACTCCGAAAGCGCTAAGGTGGCAGCACTGACTGACAGCATCATCTTGTAGCCTTTGCATCACTGCTTCACAGACTAGGGTGTGTTCCAAATTTACAATTCCAAATCGTAACGAGGAAGTTAAACAGTGGTTTTAGGCAGGGCTTGTTAACGTTACTAGATAAAATAATAAATAATGTAACAATAGTTAACGGTTAACGGTAAATATTTTAACGTTATTTAGCACTGTAACATAATTATAACATTGACTTAGTAACGTTAATTTTAACAATAAGTACCTTTCTTTTATAGCAGCTCTATTTTCTTCTCTAGCGAAATGACAGGAACAGAAGGAAGAAATAACAACCCACTTCTTGTTGAGACCGGATAAGAGATTTTTGTGTGACCTCTACATAGACCTGTAGACTTACAACTGGATATCAGTTTTAATCCAATTCCACAGCAAGCTTTATTAAATATATTAAATTATCTAAAAGATCTTAAATCCTTAACAAGCAAGGCTTACAACTGTCTACGCTATCAGCAGTTTTTTTTTTTCGTTTGGACTCTACCTACTTAAATTTGAATTAACCTATTTTCGAAAATACCCTAAGGTTGGCTGGAAGAAATCGCATTATGCGATAAGTCCGCCTCAGTACATAAGTATCACTTTGTTAATTTTACACTTAAATTATAATGTACATAATGTAAGAATTAAATAAATACTATTAATACCGTTCGCGAACGTCATCAAGCAGTGCGCGCCGTCTGCTGCCGGCAGCTATGTTTTTATGTAATCTCTTTGTATGTAACCAAAACAAAATATTCTTTCATCTTCAAAATATATAGATTTGACTTGATTAAATGATTGATTAATAACCATGGTATGTACAAGGGCGGATCCAGAAGTCTTTCTCGGAGGGGGGCACATATACATATATAATCCCATGAAAAGCAAATTAAAGAATGATTTTAGTTTAACAAGCAAAATTGCCAACAATTCTCAAACACAGTTTTACATCTCCAAATGTTTGAGACCAAATATATAATCTTTTATTATTAGATCCAATCGTCTATTTTTTTGTTTTGCAAAACGATCCAAAACCTTTTCTCTGTCCACAGAAATTTCTCCATGAATGTGTAATTTAGACGGTCTTCAGACATCCTTGATCTTAACCGGGTTTTTGCCCTTCTAAAAGTTGAAAAAGTACGTTCTGAAGTTGCAACAGGAAGGGTGGCTAACACAAGAAATAGACTTCTAACTGTAAGAAAGATGTCAATGTCACAATTCTCCAGCACTTCGACAGTTTGTGGCATTTTGGAGGACTTTGCATCTTGACTGGTATTTGTCCAAAGTTTAAACCAATGGTTAAGACATAGCTTTTATACAGACATGATAAAATAGACAGTACGTCACTACCACTTCTATGAACGCCTGCTTTGCCTTGAGAAAAGTAAAATTTATAAAATCCCGTACTAATAAAGATACTAGACTAGACTAGAACACTACTGTTTTGTAGGTAGTTAAGACATGTACCACCAGAAGTTTTTTAATACCGATATTGATTTCCGATATTGGATTTTAATATCGGAATTCCAATACTAATATCGGAATTGCAAATATTGGATATAAAGATTTGATATGGAAAGAAATTTTAAACCACTTACTTGTAAAATTCTACATAAGAAACACAATATCACCACTTTGGTGATTAAACTATGACAAAAAACATAAAATTTACATCACGTCAAGTGCGCTCGCCCCATGAACAAAATCTTATTTCCAAATCAGATTATTCAAAAATATTGTAAGAAATTAGTTTATGTTTTACTGGCAATGTGTTTGAGTACTTATTACATTATTATCTACTAATAATTTCTTTCATTTAAATTTAAAAATTAACTCAGAATAAACTTAATAAAACACTAATAATTTTAAAAAACAAGATAATAAAACCTGTAATACTATATTATTGATCTATCTCTTATAAAACGAACGTTTCGTTAGAACTCCTGCACTCCTACATTTATTCTACTAATAAAATAAAAAAGCTTAAAATCAATAAAGATAAAATAATCCTTATTAGCCTCATACGTTTCCAATGTTGGGACATGGCCTATCCTCACCGAGGGTGATTTTTGCCATACACGCGCGGGCCCAGTGCGGATTGTGGACTTCACATATGTCTTTTTTTTGCCATATGCAGGCGTGAATAATCAATGACTTGAAAAATTAGGAAAAAGAGTAATTGGAACACGTGGGGCTCGAAACTCCGCCATTCAGGACGCAAGGTGAAATCGAAACCTCTGGACCACCACCGATAAATAATAAATAGTCGGAATCCAATGAAATAAAACTATTTATTTACTAAAATAAAATTACGTACATGTTTCATCGAGAGAAACTTGATTGATTGAGTATTCTTAAAAATGTTAAGGCTTTTATTTAATTTATCTTAAGGTAAACTTGGAACGAAACTCCAAAAATATTTAGTTGACTAAAAACACTACTTGGCAAAACTGATATAAGATACGTGCATACCTGGATCAGATACATTCATATTCCAGGCAATTTTTGACATTATTATAATTTTAAAAAAGACAAAATTGGTGTCTTTAGACAATGCCCTCTTCTATTTCAGATTTCTCTATTTCCATCTCAAGTTCTTGGTAATATAACACCTTGTATTGTAGCGGTTAGTTTGCCGTTTTCATCGAATCGCCGTCTTTGTTGCTGCAGTGTAAGTATTTTAAGATAAAATACAATAAAATTTCAATTTGCCTCATAGGCCTGAGTCTTCGCGGCCTGTCATCGATCGCAGCACGCACCATATTCATATCTATTTCTGCCTCTGCTATTCTGAATGATGACTTCAGGCTCTCCAAACTTTTATGAGGATAGGCACAGAATTTCTCCTCTAAAACTTGCCATATTTAATAATCCAACGGATTAAGGTCTGGGCCGGAGAAGGGCCAAACTTCATGCTTAATTAAGCACTTAGACAGTTAAAAAGGTACTCAGTGAAGACCGGGGCGCCTTAACGCGCGCTTGAAAGCAATGATAGTAAAAAGATCCAGAGTTTTTCTAAGGCAGTACGCGAAAAACAAACACCGAGATATCCTGTACACCGATGAAAAAAATTTTAACATCAAGGAGAAGTATAACAAACAAAACGAAAGGGTGTACGCAACAAGTTTTGCAGTAGCTGGTGACGCCATTCCCTGAGTCTAGCATGGCCATCATCCATCGTCATCGATGATTTGGTTAGTTGTCTCGTATTTTGGCCCAACTGATATTCGCTTTTGTGAAAAGGGAGTCAAAACCAGTGCAAAAGTTTACCAAGACACTGTTTTGGATTGTATTTAAAAGAATTGGCCATGGGTATTTCAACAGGACTCCGCACCGGCCCACATAGCTTAAACCACCAGGCGTGGTTTGATTTCAACAATATCGACTTAAACCCATTTGAAAAGCCATGATTTTTTTGTTTCCGGACAGGATTTCTTGCAATGCGTGCCTTCATCGCTTTGATGACTGCTAGAGTCCTAACAGTGCGAGGGCTGCCTGATCTTTTGTTGTTTTCGACACTTGAGTATTCAATATACATCTTGATGGTAACGATACACAAACCTCTGTGAGATTTTCAAATTTTTAAGAAGTTTGAAAATTGTGTTAGGCGAGTAGCCACAACGGTGTAATGCAATTACTGCTACTCGATCCTCTTCGATCGTCCACTCTATCGCGAAAATAAATTTTTACTGAATTATTTTTGCTTTTTATTTGTTAGAAAACAATCTTAAATCGGACGCCGTTTTTATTTTATTTTTTCGTTTATGTTCAAAATTCAAAATCTTGAGACAATAGTATTTAAGGACCGACTAGCTATTTATTCACTTGTTGACTTAGAAAATGTGTCCTCGGAAGCCAATAGAATCTTTCAGAATTATGAAGGTATAAATTTTGATATAAATAGTCGTCTTTTTTTATTCGGCTTTGCAGTTCATTTCGAGACTTGAGTTAATTAAGTGTTTTGTGCGTCTCACCTGCTTGCGCGAAAGTATTAAGAGTCGCTTAATGTTTATTTCGTGCAATCTTGACTCACCTAAAGCGACTTTGTCAAATTTTGGCAAAATGGCGTTCTGTAACTCTTTGGCTGTATAACAAGTAGTAAGTGAGACAACATTACATTTTGAGCAGGGCGGAGCGCGGGCTGTCATAGTTGGCGTCTTATTTAAAACCTTAAATAGTTAATTTGACTGGTTACGATGTTGATATACTCAGTATCGGAAGTGTAATATCGGACCTATCTTCCGAGATTCCGATATTCATGCACTAATTGTAGGTGTATAGGCTTCCATAAACTAAGGACAGGAGTTGAGTTGTGAAATATACGATCTCATTTGGCAATTGCCCTCAGTGCCTTCGTTGTATGCATGAGAATAAAACAGAAAAACCTTTGATATAGGCTTTAATTACCTAAAAATTACACGATGTAAATAATTGTGACATCGATTAATAAATGAAAAAGTTGTCAAACAATTGTGTTCCATATATATGAGAGCAACCATAGACACAGTATACTACATTCTCACCCGCTTTATTTTCCTGTAATAAAATCTTGTAAATAACCAGGTATACGACGATCTCTACAGGACCGGCGGAATTCTTGTTCAACTTCAGTTGGTTGTTCAATCAGCTGTATCTCCGGCCCAGAATCTGTAGCAGTTGATGGTGTCCTTATTTCTGTATCACAATCGTTATCAGATAGGTTTGGAGAGAATGTTGAGGTTTCTGTTATGGGAACAGTGGTAGTAGCAAGATGTCTGTTAGAAACTATCATTTCTCGGCCATTTGATAATCTAACGCTAGAATGAAACGGGTTAGCATCTAAAAGTTCCACTTCTTCCACTATGGGATCGTATTTACTGGCTCTGGTATTGTTTCTCATCAGTACTTTACCTCCGTTTACTAACCAAGTTGGCATGGATTGGCCGTTTGATGATCGTCGTGGATGTGAAAACATCCGCTCATGCGGTGTGCAACCAGTAGCAATACAAAGCAAAGATCTGATTGAATGCAACGCTTGGTTAAGAACATGTTCCCATTGCTTGATTGACTGATCCGAATTACGTAGAGCAAGTTGTACCGTTTTCCAAATTATTCCATTATATCTCTCCGTTTGTCCATTGCCTTGCGGGTTGTAAGGTGTCGTATAACTAGTAACTATACCCATGCCATGAAGAAAGTCTTTTATTTCTGAAGATAGGAAAGTCGATCCTCTATCCGAATGCACAAAGTTTGGCATACCAAAAATTGAAAAAAGTTCACTTAATTTCTTTTTCAAAATCCCCGCAGTTAAATTAGCACAAGGGAATGCGAAAGCAAATCTGGAGAATTCATCTACGACATTAAGTATATAGTGATTCCCCGAGTTACTGGGCAATGGGCCTTTATAGTCCATAGATATTCGCTTAAAAGGAAGTGTCGCCTTAATAAGTGTGCCTTTTGTTTGTAGGAATCTGGGTTTTATTTCTGCACAAACAGAATATGGCAAATTCTTCGATCTAACCCAGTGTATCATGCGAGTTATTCCAGGGTGACAAAGAGTTCTATGTAGTTCTAGCAGGTTGCTGTAAGACTGTGTTGCAGCTCCAATATTAACTCTAGATAACGCATCAGCTACAATGTTTTCTTTACCTGGTCGAAATACAATATCAAAGCTATAGACTGATAGCTCTAATCGCCACCTTTGTATGTTTTCATTTTTGATTTTTGACACATGTTTTTGGTTAAACATGAAAGAGATAGATCTTTGATCAGTAATTAGTTTAAATGTTTTTCCTATGAGGAACTGTCACTATTTCTTTAAACTTTCTACAATTGCTGCAGCCTCTTTTTGGATAGCCTAATGATTTTTTTCATTACTCGACAGTGATCTTGAAAAAAATGCCACTGGTCTTCCTTCTTGGGACAAAGGGGCAGCAATAGCGTGATCTGAAGCATCTGTTTCGACTTCTAATTAAACTTTATCGTCAATGCTATTAATAGCCGCATCAGCTATTTCTTTCTTAAGGCATTCAAACGCGTTTTTCGCTTCAGTCGAAATTGGAAAAGTGTTTTGACTGACAAGATTTTTTGAAAAATTGTAGATCCATCTTGAATAGTGAGCTAACATCCCTAAAGCTCTTCGAAGAGAAGATGAATCTGTTGGAACTGGCAACTCCAAAAAAGGACGAAGTCTTTCAGGATCTGGTTTAGTTAGGCCATTGCGTATGTTGTAACCCAGAATGTTTATCTCCGTTTAAAAGCACTCACTTTTCTCTAAATTCAAAGTTAAATTAGCTACTTCACGAAATTTGTGCAGTTTTTCGTCGTGAACTGATCTGTTCCACATATGGTGATATCATCTAGATACGAATATACTCCTTCAAGACCATCTTTATCTATGATGCTATTAAGGGCTCGTTGGTAAGCAGCTACTCCATTAGTGACACCAAATGGGATTCGTCGAAATTGGTATAAATTTTCACATGCTTCAAAAGCGGTAAAAGATTTTCCTTGCTCAATAATTGGTATTTGGTGATATGCACTCCTCAAATCAATTTTACTAAATACTCTATACTTAGCAATTTTACTGATCAATTGATCAATGCAAGGAAGTGGGTAAGCATCTAACTGAGTATATTTATTTTTGCGAGTAGTCTATGACCATTCGTTTTTTGTGATTTTCATTCGAAGTAACAAGAACCAGGGGGAAAAACTTGGTTCTATTATTTCATCAGCAAGTAATTTTTGTATTTCACTTCTTATAAAAGTAAGATTATCTTCGGAATGTCTCCTAGATTTAATTGCGATAGGTTTTTCGTAAGCTACAAGATTCCTAAATATGCTAACTAGTTCAATTTGTGCTTCCTTTAACACACAATTTCAAAGAAGGTTTTATTCAACTAAAATTAATTTCTAAGCCTTGGTGTTGTTGAAGCATGTCATTTCCAAGAATTAAGTCTGCACACAGATCTTCCATAACCTTACATTTTATGTCTATGTGCTGTTTCTGTATTTCAATTTGCAAAACACAGGCGCTATTTATGTCAGCGATGTGATTTGTAGAGGCCATTTGAATTTTCTGTGTACAATGAATTTCTTTAAGCCCATAGTGAACGACAAGACGGCGATCAATGAAACTTGAAGTGCTACCTGTGTCAATAAGCGCTCTGGCCAATATTTTATTGTTAATGATTACAGGAACAGTGGCTTTTGTAAGATTTGGGGCATATATCAAGCATGACAGAGTAGCTGTTTCAGTTACAGCGTTGTTAGAGCTTTCAAGCACAGCAGCTGACATATTTGAAACCGATTTGCTTTTGCAAACAGAAGAAAAATGACCCTTCTTTCCACAGTTATGACAACTCGTATTGACAGCTGGACAATTACTTCGCAGATGCCTGCGATTACCACAATAGTAACATAAATCTTTTTTCTTTGTGATGATGCGAGATGTCGAAGCAGCAGAATACGATGTTGTGTTGAAATTTGCATTAACTCTTTGATATTCTTCATCGGAATTTGTGGAAGCTCCAGTGATTGAGCTTTTTGGTAAGCATCTTTTAGTGTTAAGGTTCGATTCTCTAATAATCTTTGTCGAATGTCAGACGATGCTAATCTAGAAATAAAAGCATCCCTGACATATTCGTTTTCATATTGTTCTGCAGTAACGGATTTGAAGTTACATTCTTTTGACATTAATTTCAAAACTTGCAAGTACTGATCAATAGACTCTCCTGGTTGTTGAGTTCTTTTGGTTAGTTTGTGCCTTGTAAAATCTTCGTTGATGGGTTTTAGAAAGAGAGCATCTAAAGTTTTGATAGCGGTCTCGTAACCTTTGTAGGTCTTTACGTAGGTATAAAGTATCGGCGACAGATGATTAACCAGTAGTTGATATTTAGTATCTTTACTTACAGTTTCTTCTGAAGTTTGTATGGATTTTATAAAATTTTCAAACGTCTGTTTCCAATGTGTCCATAAAGATGATTGATCGGTACTAACGGAAGGATCTGCATGAAACCTCACTGGTCGTAGATATTTATCCATTTTATTTAGGTAATTAAATTGTTGTATGCATGAGAATAAAATAGAATAACCGTTGATATAGGCTTTAATTACCTAAAAATTACACTATGTAAATAATAGTGACATCGATTAATAAATGAACAAGTTGTCAAACAATTGTGTTCCATATCTATGAGAGCAACCATAGACACAGTACACTACAGTGCCCCCTCTCTGGATCCGCTCTTGGGTATTTATCGTTCCGCGAGTGGATGTTTGAAAGGAGAAAAATAGAAATCTGTCATTCCATCGGTAATTTTATGAAGGTAATTTGTAAATTGCGGGTTCAATTCTATTAAAAGTGAAAAGGATATTTCTGTTTAGTAAATAAAACTAGTATTTTTTGTGGCGTTTTGTTGACCGATATAATGTACATAATGCGGTAATCCTACCAAAGATAAAGAATCAAGATTTGTACTGTGTTGTACAGAATTTATATCTTTTTTACTTGACAGGATTATGACATTAAACGCATTGAAGCAGTCAACAAAACGCACCTTTTATCAAATTGGCCTAATACACAGTGTTGTAACCCAAACAATATCGATAACTAAGATAACACAAATTTTTTGTTAAAACATAAAAATAATTTCATTTCTAATTCTTAATCACTAACCTTTGGTGACAACTTTAGGAACAAAGAAATATTAATAAATACTATTCTAACGTTTTAGTTGTAAGTTTGTATACAAATAGTACTATTATTTTTGATTTTAATTTTGTATAAAAAACATCTGCTAAGATTTTTACGACAGGGATGGATTAGTGGGACTGAAATGTAATTAAAAATTAGGATTTAAAAATCGTATGTTTATGATGTTAGTGGCATGATTTTTTTTATAATACCGTTAAAATATTTGTGCGACAGAAGTAAATTAAGAGTGCCAAAAGGTGCTTGATTGTTTTTGTCAAAGTCCTGTGTTTTTGAAGTTAACATCGATCGACATTGAAAGACATTGAGGTTAAAGATTTATTTTTAACTTGCATATGTGTAAATAAATACATGTCAATAATTCCTAATACGATAAGTTTTTACAGTGATATTAGGGATGCCTAGTTGGGGCTGAATTTTTTAACAAGAGGCCCATGGTATGGAAGCTTTTGGAGGCCAATTTAAAAATCCAATTTAATAATTTGAAAATCCAATTTTCAAATTAATTCTATTTATTATATCAGTAATCTTCCAGTAGAACAGCGGGGTCTTCCGCTGTGTAATTTTTTTTAGTTTTTGTTAGTACCTACTACTGCAAACTAGATCCAACTGACACAGTGTTGTTAAAACAGTGTGCTGAAAAAATCAGTATGTGTTTCTTACATTTTATTCTTGCAATTTGGTAGGAAATATTATGTTTTATGTATTTACGTATGATTTTTGACAATTAAAGAAATATATGTAGCTTACTTTTATAAAAAACTTTTGGATCTTTGTAATATGAAATATTACTCCAAATTGACATTTTCAGAATTATGTAACTAAGATCCAGGGAGTTTTTTTTTTAAAAAGGTACATATTTCATAATCTGTCAAAAACCATACATAAATACTTAAAAATATTTGATCTTAGCTTAAAAAAACATTACTTTGTTAAATTTGTAGGGCAAAGCTGAAAATAAAGATACCCCTGCCTTTAGAAACTTTATTTTAAAAAGTTGTTGACCCTAATAATTTTATCATGTCTTGCTTAATAGAATGTAGTACTAGAAAAACAAAAAAAAAATATTCAAGTACTACATTATACTATTATCTTGTTTCTCAACTTCGAATTCAGGTTGGTCAAAGAAACCTTCTTGATCGTTTTCTATGCTCATCAAACATGCTCTTCATATCCTTTAACATAACCTACGGAACATCTCAGCTTTCACCACCTGTTTTGTTATCCAACCGCATGAAGATTTTAAACATTTCCGCCTTTGAAGCATTATTTTTTTTCGTGTTAACATCTGCAGTTTTGTTCTGCTGGTGATATTTTTAGAGGGTTATGGATCTTTGTAAAACAACAATTTCGTTTTGCAAACAATATTCATATTACATGTTCTCTTTAGAAAAATGAATTTGCAAGTTTTACGCGGGATCATGTGACGGATCTTATTTATAAATTTAAATAATTAAAATTTGCCGTTTTTCATTCTTATGACATAGATCTTTTTATTAAATTGCATACGTGTTATTACAAGTGTTGTTTTCTTGTTATATGAAAATAAATAATTTTTAAACAGTCTAAACACAAAAGTTATCAAAAAATATTAAAAAACAAAACCTATTAACATTACAATCATTCTCTAATTTTCTTAATTTGTAAACATTATTTTAACATTTTAAGTTAGAAAGAGACAATAAATAGATGCTAAATTTTAGGTAAAAAAATTAGTATAATAACCCATCATATAATAGCCAATAATAAATACATTGCTGCGTTATTGCACGGGGGCATCGATACGAACAGACGGACAAGGTGAAACTATATTTTTAATTATATATGCTATGGATGTCGGCGTCTAAATGAACAACTGTCACAATTCAAGGTTTTATGTAATTACAAAATAAAGTAGAGTGCAACAAACTCTTCTAACCTTCTGACCTTGGGTGTTTAGACACTAGTGTCATTGTAAGTTCACAGAATTTCAATATATGCGATGCGAATATGTGATTTTTGACCGCACACCGGGTCAGAAAAGTTTGTTGCACCATAATATGTTTTATTTGTTGTATCATTCATTTGTTTTTGAACCTATCTAAAATTTTATTTATTTTCTCGCACTCTTTTTAAATTAAAACGAAATCTAAAGCATTTTTTGTGGTCTGTCTAAATAATAATAATATTGTGGAAAACACAGTACAACACACAATAATAAATAAAATATTAATACTACAATACTCTGACATGATAATTTTATGTGAAAGAATTTGTGGCCGCCACCGTATACATAATGATGAAGTCTATAATGCGTCATAAAACCGGAGCTCTGTTAAAAAATCGGTTTTACGATTTTTATGAACATTCAGTTCCTTTGGAAGTTTGGTCATGTGCACTTAAACTCACCAAAGTTACTGGGCAATTAGATATATGTTGTAGAAACAAAAAAAAAACATTTTTAGATACATGTAGAATTTTTTTGTGGAATGTATGTAAAAATAGAATAAAATTCGATTCTGACAAATCTAATTCAAAATAAATAATCCAAAATAAAAAAACAAAAAGAAAAATGTGTGTAAACCTGGTTCATGTAATTTTTCAATTTCGGTTAAACCAGTTTTGTGACTCCTAGTGGACATGATTAGAACTACATGAAACACATCTAAAAAATGATTTCTGCGCATTCAAGATTATCGGTAGACTTACGTGCCAGCATGTTTCAAACATATTTACTCTAATCTTTTATCTTACCCCTTTAAGCGCCACTGTTAAAATATGTTTTTACCAAAAAACGGGTTTTTGTGGAATTTTAATAACAAAATATATTTTGAGGTTGATAAAAAAATTATGTAGCATAGAATATACCTTAAAAAAAAACATTCTATATCTAGCTCATTTATTTTCTGTATAGTTATTATTTGTAGATAAATAATAATTATATAGAAAATAAACGAGCTAAGTATAGAATGCTTCTTTACATTCATCTCCAATGAAATCTCCATTAAAATTTTTTGAACTTTAAAATGTTCGTCTGGCAACACTAAATGGTGTTTCTGTTTGAAATTTGAAATGTTTTGTTTGTAATTTGTTTTGTTTATTTATATTTTCCATTGAGCCAATTTGTCCAATTTTATGTAGCTTGCTACTACTATGTAAATCTGTGATCCTTTAGATTAGTATAACATGTTCTTACCACAATAAGTATTTACATTATTCAGGTTTTAAGTAGATAAAATAATATTAATTTATTTTATTACCGAGCAGTTTAAAGAAAATTGATGTGATCCTGACTAGAATTATATTTATAATATAAGTATTTTAGTCTTACAGTTTACACAACTGAGAGATGACTTCATCAGAAATTTTGTCAATGCTAGTAAAAAAAATGAGTTAAGTCCGACACATACATACCTACATATTTTTCTTTCAATTATTGCCTCAAAATTTAAACAATTGTTTTGTACCAATATATCAGGTCACCCTGTGAGGGAAATACGCGAACGCTCTCTTCAACTACTTGTTGCTAAATTTCAACTTGGATGGGAAATGAGAGATGAACTGTCAGAAACTCGAGTGTTAATAGAAACACTAATGTCTTGGTTTCAAGATCAACAGATTTCCATGCAGTGCGAGGCCCTAGGCTTGCTTCTATTTGTGTTAAAAGTTAGTGTTACAATAAGCTTAATTAGTTGTTATCCCCATCTTCTGATATAGCAGTAAAAGTTTACCACTATTCTTGGGTAATTTTTTTATATTTGAACAAGATGCTTGTTATGAATAAAAATCTTGTTTTCTTTTTATATTTAAAAAGTGGAGGAGACAGCAATACAGACAGTTGGGTGACTTAGTAATAAGAACCACTAGCTTTTGTCCGTGGCTCTGCCCACCCTAAATTTGGTTATTGGCATGGGATTCTTACAGCAACTCAACTACTGAAACTATTGCTGCAGCTATGGTTTGTTCGTGGAATTTGATTATAGGTACTCTTGTAGGTTTTTTTGAATTTTCCGGAATGAAAACTATAAGGGTGCCAAGTTTCATCCTGATCCATCCAGTGGTTAAAGCATGATTGAGTTACATTCATCCAAACTTTCTCATTTATGATATTATTGGGATAGCAGGTAATCAATGAATTTATTTGGTATTTAATGAATTTTGCCTGTGGCTCTACCCATCCTAAATCATTATCGGCATATCGGTAATTATACTAATGACTCCTTAATTATACCTAATAAGAAAGTTAGTTTAAGCTTGGTTATAGTTATACCCGTGAGAACTTTTAAAATTTAGGAAAGTGGGGAGGTTAGAAAGAGACAAAAAGTAGCCTATGTCACTCTCCATCCCTTCAACTATCTCCACTTAAAAAATCATGTCAATTCATCGTTTTTGTTATGCTGTAAAAGAGGGACAAACAAACAGACACACATACACTTTTCCATTTATAATATAAGTATGGATTTGGCAGTCTGCCTAGAACCCTAAAAATTTTATTAACTCCTAATTCCTTTACTACTGCAATATGTGTGCTTATGTGTCACTTACATTTGCTTGACTATCAATAGTTACTGGACTATTGAAAGTAGTTATATGATGTTACATTACAGCCACATGAAATTCAGTCAATCTCCAAATTCCTTTTGGTTGTTCCTTTGATTCCAATTCCCAATTGGCATATATTTAACTACCTTTGTGGACTTATCCAGAGTTTTGCGAAGTAGGTGAAGAATCCAATAAGAAGGCTTATTTGAAAGAAAATGTATCTATGTATGTACCTTTAGGTATATAGGTAAATTATCTATCCTCTTAGGCCCATAGCTCTTTTATATAATAGTGGATGGTAACTAATAATATTCTATTGTCATACATATTTTTTGGATTTTACAGACAAAAGCTGGAACATACATTGCAAAGGAGATTGGCATGCAAAGGATTATGGAGGTTTTGCAGAGTATAAAACATAAAATAGAGCCTGGAGCTCTGGAGGTTTATAATGATGCTATGGAAACACTTCTCTTCTTAAATACAGTAGAGTCTGATGATAATTTTGGAGTACCCCGACTCAATTTGGCTACTGTAACAAGGTTTGTGCTGATTTTATAAACATTGTTTCATTTAATATATTTCTACATTAAATCCTGATGATAACATAAGACAGAGGTAATTTAAAACAAACATATATTAAAATAATTTAACTACCCCTTTTATATCAAAGAAGTAGGCAGAAATCAAAGACATAACCTTGCAATGATCCTCACATACTTCTTGGAACTTAGGATTTCATAGGTACTGTAACATTTTATACTAAAGAACACTAAGTTAATGCTTGTACAACACAAACTTAATGTCTATTATAAAATACACAACTGCATTGTACAAGTACTCCATCTTATTCTTAATGTCCTTATAAATCTTTTATAATCCCTAGAATGTTTTATTCATCATAAATAAAGTTTTTACATTTTTTTTATAATCTAGCTGTGGAAGTGAAGGTGGAACAGAAAATGGTCATTTTGTTATGAACTCGGGTACTCAATCTTCAAGGGAGACATCAGTTTCAAATGAAGAAGTTACAATGGATAGGTTTGTAACCTATTTGGCCACATTATTTGAGATTTTCTCTGTTTAGACACAACATCCTAATTTTTAATATTTATTCTTGGTTTCAGGACCATATCTCAGACAGATGGTTTTAGAGCCATTCTTTTTCCTTGGGTAGAGCTGTGTTCCTCTGATTCTAAAACAATGTTACTAGTGGAAGATGCATTAAAACTGGTGAAGTCTAGTCGAAGATGCTGCAGATTTATTCGCAATGTATTCTTATGTGACTTTCCTTGTGAAATATTTTTAAATAGGCCTATGATACTACAGGTATATTAAACATCTGTTATGTAAGTGATTTATTTCACTTTTAATTGTTAGTTTTAAATTGTATCATTTCTTTGTTGTAACTAGTGAACTAAATTTTTCCCTTCATTTATTATAATTTCGTAATAATATATATACTTTATTGCATAAAAAAAATTATAGAAATTTATTTAAAAAAAAATATTAGAACTAAGTATGACAATTATACAAAAGGACCTTTATTTTCTTTTTAATTTATAAAAAAAAATAACTTATTGATTTGATTATAGCTATTACTTGCAAAATCTTACAGTGTTTTTTTTAGATTTGACCAATTTTAGTAATATATTTTTTGTTGATTTGGACTTGTAGCTTTGTTGACCTTCTTGTACGTTGCTGCAGACGTGAATATCTTAAGGAAGTTTCGCCGGTGCTAAATCTGTAGCACGGAATATGTAGCAAAAATTAGTGTGTTGACCAGAGGTTCCTGCAGTTCTTGCAATTATGTTGTCGCCAGTGAGTCGGGACGAAAATTGCGCCGGTAGATCCAGTTGGTCTCTTTGTGTCGGCTTTTGCCTAGTGTGTGCGTGGTACACTAGCATTTCTGATGACAGGAGCGATTATTATGAGAAATTCGTCGTACTGCTCGCAGACGTGCCACGCTGGTGTTAGTAACTTCGACAGGGTGGGCTGCGGCATGCATTCTACTTACGGCATGCAGACCTTCCACGCTGGAGTTAGTTACTTCGACAGGGTGGGCTGCGGCCGGTCGCTCAACTGCTTATTTTCGCTGAACGTAATTTGAACTCGTCGTGGTCCCGGCGCGTTTCTTTTGCATGACTGCTTCCTTCTTAATCTTAACTTCATCTTATGTTGTGGTTGCTGTTACTCTATACGGATGAACCACACCTTGGATCGGTTGGCCAGAATTCCGGTATCCTAGCTGTTAACAATATTGCTGCTAGGTCTTCTTCATGGCTGCTGGTTTTCACTGTTTGTTTGAATGGAGTTTCTATTTCCATTTTCTTTGATTTTCCTGCTTGACTTCTTGTTGTAGTGCAGGTGCTTGTTGCGTTTTCTTCTCAGTAATCCTGTGTCTGCATCCTTGTTGCAACGAAAGTTGTAGTCAGGCCTTAATATTTTATGTCCTGATTTACATATCTACGTGCTAACATTTACATTGCCTTAATAGTAAATTTATATTTTAGAGCTTATTGGCAATATCAAGTGGGAGGCATGGTGGGCGACCAGAAGAGGCACTTCTAGTACTTTTGGATATAACTCAAGCTCTTTGCAAACGGCTCAGGCAGTTATCTTGTTTAGATTTGATAAACAATGCCAACCAGGTACAAACAACATATTCCTGCTGTATGCTAAGCTTTGCAAAATGTTTTTAGTTGTGAGACTAAGGGCTAACATTGAAAGAGCAGTACTGAGATACGAGGTACATCTGATAGGATACACAGCCTTAAAAAACTGTGTACTGCAACTTTTTATTTGAAATTACTTTATATATTCATGTTGTTTATATTTGTATTGATATAAGAAGTATAAAATGCTATCTGTTGTTTGTAGGGTTTTTCTGTGTCCTATGTATTGGAATCAAAACAAAAATCAAAAAATTATGATATAAATAAAATTTTACTATACAGTGTTGCCTTCCATCGATTAGTGAAAACTCTCATGGTTAGGCTAACAAATTATATGATTTAATCATAAATATTTCGAATATTATTTTTCATAAAAAAAATTGTAAGTAGTTGTGATTCTTGACTATTTTGAGACATATATGTCACAAATATATAGCTGAAATAATACCTTAACCACAAAATTCCGTCATCAGATCCCGAATTTGATGTCATCCGGCGCAAAATTTTTGTATGAGTGTCCTGAACCAAATCATATTCATGGGAACTGAAGTTTTTTTATCCCTTTTTATTTGGTCCATAAGGACCAAAAAATAGTTAAAAAGATTATTGCATCATGTATTTTTGACCCTGATATTTTTCCCTAATCGCACCGTCTCTGAGATATGTGCGTAAAAAAACTGGAAAAAACTTGATATTAACTAAATTGAAGATTATTTTAGGATACCTACAAAATTTTTTATTGTGAACTATTGAATAAGATCCATTATGATTTTATTCATTTGACTGCCTCGCAGCCTAGTTGGTAGTGTGCCTGGCTTCTGTGCAGAGGGTGTGGGTTCGATTCCCACATTGGACAAACATTTATGAGATAAACATTTGTGTTTGTTTTGAGTCTGGGTGTAGTAACGTCTATTTTTAATATACGTTACATGACGAAAAAATACGCCTAGCGCCATCTATTGAACAGTTAACTAACTAAAATCACTTTATTTTCCATTGAAAATGACCCTCCCTTTTCAGTAGCGAGTATTCCTAATAAATAAGATATCAAAATAAAAAAAGTGTACCGCGGCTGGCCACCTGTGCCAGGAGAACACAGCACTATTAATCGCAAGTCAAGTTCGAATACCAAGAGGATTGACATTTTATATACACGTGAGGACTGCACTGGGTAATTCTTGCTGGAAGAGAAGCTCCATCCGGCAGGTGTATTGTCAAGAAAAAAAAATAAAAAAAAACAGCTTGCAGATACAAAAAAAAATATTTGCCATTTCATTTAATTTCACTTAGTTCTTAGATTTTAGTTACGTGACTTTTCAATAGATGGCGCTAGGCGTATTTTTCGTCATGTAACGTATGTTAAAAATAGACGTTACAGTGTACTTATGAATATGTTTGTATCTGTTGTCTGGCTTTCATAATACAAGCTTTGCTTAGTTTCGCACCAGATGGCGCTGTGTAATATGTCCAAAAATTATTATTATAAATTGACTATTTAGAAACACTTTTTGAATTAAGATAAATGTGTATTGAAAAAAGTGGTAACTAGTCTAATGGTCAGGGGTAAGATGCTGACTTCTTATATACAAAGTTTTCTAGGTTTTAGATAATTTTAAGCAATCAGACGATGAAATCAATTTAGAATTAGAACGGATAGCTGGAAATGGTGGTGTTGAAATTATAGCAGATGGAGATGGTCTTGCTGCGTTAAAGCAAATACCAGCACCAATATTTGCTTTGGATACCCTTCACGAAGTACTGTCGATAATGTCGAAAAGCGTTATAACAGTTGATATGGACAAAAGTGAATTATTATCTTTGGTTAGTTTGTCACAGAAAACTAAAAGAATTGATTTTGGTTTAGATATACCTACCATTTCAAAACGTGTTTAATTTTTTTAGATGGAGTTGAACACTTGTTTGTGTTTGGTTGAAAACTTAGTAAAGTTATTACTAAGCTGTGTTGATGAAGTTTTTTGGTGTGCTGAGCTGAATACAAAAACGCATAGAGATGTTGCACACAAAAGTTGTTTGGTTATGCGATTATTGGGCGATCTTCTGGTTAAATATAGGTATGCATGCATAAATATTGTATTATACTTGACATTGACTACCAGGTGAATTTGAAATTACGCAACAACATTTTTCTATCTTTATCTGTTTATAATACCTCTCTCTATGTTAAACAGTGCCTCTAGTGGATTTTTACACACATAAAAAACGCCTCGTTTGCGTTTACGTTTTCTGCTCAATTTGTATGTAAGCAGAAACAGCGCCTCTGGCGACGAGTATTCGAAACTAAAGTCGCGGGTGTATTTAAACTGTCACGTATTAATGCGAGCACGTTTTTGAACGAACTGTAAGAGTATTTGATAGGTTTTTGAGTGTTGTTGCGAGTGTTAGTTACAAATGTGACAGTCCGTAGTGTTTAGTATACGCAAACGCTTAGTATAGCTCTCACTTCGTGTTCAATGGAGTAATTAGATTTTTAAAGGGCTGTCAATGCCTGAGTAATTGCCCCTGGTAATGCAAGCGTCCACAGCCTACGGTAACCGCTTAACATTAGGTGGGCCGTAAGCTTGTTTGCTACCTAACCTTAACTGAATAAAATTACTTATAATATTCAAATTGTACTCAGTATTAGGAATTTCGAAAATTATTGAGACTTTCTGTCGCCTAGGCAAGATGTGAAGTTGAAGACAATGTAATTGTCCTATTTGAAACATTACGTGGTTCCTGTAAATGATATGACTTATTAAGGAAAATAAAAATATTGCCTGCAATCACCAGTTTTGCCAAAATACCTAAACACAATTTAACAACCTAGGTATTTCCCTTAGCTTAAAAATTATATCACAGTTTCTCTAAGATTATTAAAGATAAATGGTTTTACAGAAACCTGTAAGAAGCCACACTGTCCAGTCCAGTAGCTGCTTGTAGGCCTTTTAGATTGAGAACCTGCTCTTCGAGGTCTGTAAGCTTTACATACTCTTTCTCCTGGAATGTCTTCTTAATTATTACCTTAATCATATTTGAATATGTTATTTTGGTCCAAACATATAGAAAATGTCCATAACTTAGCGCCACCTATTAGATCCTAGTAGATAACAAATATATTGTGTGAATGTGAATATGCCCTCAATCGGTTAAGTTATATGGTAACACGATATCAAAAAAATGCGCCAACGATTACTTCTTTATTAATATAGATGTTAATAGTTTTTTCCATATGCATAATCATTTGTTTTTATTTACCAGGGAGTCATTCGTGGCGGATCCGGAGCGGCGACATTACCGCGTTGCCTGGTTGCGGTTGCTGCGATGTGGGGACAGCTTGTTGCGCTGGGCGAAGCGCTCTGCTCTGCCACCCTCGCTGATCGCTATAGCTCTTCACACTGCGCAGCTAGACCCAGCACTGCAACTCTTCTATCCTACTCTGAGCAAGAGCATTGCTAGCACGCTACAGGTACGCAATTTTTTTTAACTTTGGGAACCAATTTGACCCCTTTTTTGAACTTATTTCTGATTTCTTTCCGCAATTTTGGTTTGATACCATAATTAGTTTAAAATGATTAAAAACTATAGATTTTAGGGTTCCGTAGCCAAATGACAAAAAACAAGACCCTTATGGTTTCGTCATGTCTGTCTGTCTGTCCGTCCGTATGTCACAGCCACTTTTTCCGAAACTATAAGAACTATATTGTTGAAATTAGTAAGTAGATGTATTCCGTGAACCGCATTAAGATTTTCACACAAAAATAGAAAAAAAAAAACAATATGTTTTGGGGGTTACCCATACTTAGAACTGAAACTCAAATATTTTTTTTTCATCAAACCCATACATGTGGGGTTATCTATGGGTAGGTCTTCAACAATGATATTGAGGTTTCTAATATCATTTTTTTTCTAAACTGTTTGCGCGAGTGGAAAAATGTGTGCCCCCCCCCCCCTGTAACTTCTAAAATAAGAGAATGATAAAACTAAAAAAAATATTGATGTACATTACCATGTAAACTTCCACCGAAAATTGGTTTGAACGAGATCTAGTAAGTAGTTTTTTTTAAAACGTCATAAATTGTAAACCGCAATTTACCTTTCATTCAATCAACTCAAATATAAAAATAAAAAAAACATTTAATTTTAGTAGATAATGTTACTTGGCCGATTATTTAATCATAGCCCTGTGTACATTACGACATCGAATTTTCCGTTACATGGGTCAGCAAAATGTGTTTTTAACCCCTGACGGAAAAAGAGGGGTACAAACAAACAGTATTTAAATTAAGACACAGTATAGTTTTTTTTCCACCTTCCCCATTGTGTAGTGTTTTGTTGGATTGGTAGTCAAAAATGCATTTAACAATATGTCTAAGTGACTTTTCCTCTAAAGTGAATATTATGAGAGTTATTAGCTCCAAAAATTTAAAATATTGTGATCCTCTTCTTACATTTCAACGATTTTCTAGAAATTCAAAAAAGAAAAACAATAATAATAAAGCTTTATGAGTATAATAAACAATAATTATTTTAAACAAAATATGTTCATAAGTTTTTTAATTATTGGCAACAATTCTTATACCTACTACCCTAAGTTGATTCGTATACGACACTTGTTGGTTTTTTTTACATATCATGATGATATTTTTATATTTACTCTGTATTCTATGCCATAGTTATTATCTGTAAAACACAACAGCCTATTTTAGTTTGCAGTCGATTATTCAAACGTTTAAAACCGTTATTTGTTTATACTGATTTTGGTTTTAAACGATTTAAAACGATAGTTACGTATTATATATATACTACTGTGACTTTCGATTCTAGCCTTTTCTATATAACTGCAGTCTTTATTTCAAATTTTTTTTTTTCTTGTCATGTTCTTGTAAATACTATATTTCTCATTTCTTCAACATTACACATTACATTACAGTATTTTATTTAATTCATTGTAGGTAGTAATTTATGGTACATATAAACGATTAAAAGTATTTTTTTTTTTGGTACATTTTTCCCCATTTTAAGGCTACATCCAACATTTGGTCACGAACGCATTTTCTGTGCCGCTGCACTGTATTTTAATCTGTATTTTATATTTTAAGCCAAAATTATAGTTTTTTTTTCAATTTTAAGAGCGTTACCCCTGCTAACCAGCGCCGCCAATTAATATTTTTATTTGCCTCTTTGTGCAAAGCGAATTTCTAAAATGTGTGCTACAGAAATATATAACCAGTAATAAGATATTTTTAGAATGTATTTTTATGTTTCTAGGATAAAACTGAGAGTTGTAAACAGAGTTGTTTTATCCTAGAAACAGTATCAAACGTTGATAAAATAGCTTATAACTGGTTACATATATCTGTAGACGCACATTCAGTTGAAATTCAGTTTTCACAAAGAGGGAAATAAAAATATCAATTGGTGACGCTAGTGGATGCCAGGGACGCTCTTAAGTTTACAAAATAAGACAAGTAAGAAAAAACAGGGTAAGTTTACATAGTAGTTTTCCAATACCTGCGCCCTCTATACAACGGCAGTCTCAACTTAGTAGCTGGGCGTAAACATGTTACGTACTACAGTTGTGTGTTTTTAATATTTGCGCCCTCTATACAACTGCAGTCTCAACTTAGCAGCTGGGCGTGAACATTGTCTTGTATTACAGTTGTGTGTTTTTCAATACTAACGGCCTCTATACAAAGGCAGTCTCAACTTAGCAGCTTGTCACGTTGTGCGTTGGCCGTTGAGTCATCAATGTAGTTGTCTATTAGAGTGCGGATATATCGCTACAAAAATTTAATTTAAAACTTTAAATATAGGTAAAAAATAATAGATTTAAATATAAAATCGATTATAAAATGGACGAAATAAAATTAAAACGAATATCTTATAATTTTTAAATGTTAACCTTTCGTGTTTAATTTTTTTGGCCTACAACGGGGATTTGAAGTCACGACTCTTACTTTCATGTGTATCAAAAATATATTATGTCTTTCGACTGGGAGCGTGGCGTCTCCTGTAATCCGGCTACTCGGAGGTCGGGACCGGAGGATGGTTTGAGGTCGGGAGTCCTGGTGCTGAGTGGCCTATGTTGACTGGACGTCCGCACTAAGCCTGGTATTAATATGGACCACCCGGAGGAGTCCGGGAGGTGCAGGTTTACTAAGGAGAGGCGAACCGGGCCAGGGGGGAAACCCAGCAGCCAAAAGTCTCCGTATCGGGCAGTAGTGGGATAGCGGCTAGGAGTAGGTGCTCAGTAACAGCCTGACCAATATAATCAGACCCGTTCCTTTTGCTGCCTAATATTACAATGCTACGGGGGTAACACTTACGGGGGTAACACGTATCTATTTTAAATATTATAATTCTTACGGGGGTGAATGGGGTTAAATATTAGGAGTAAATTTTTAATAAATTGTGGTTTTGGTTTGTGTAACAATTTTACATAATTGCAATTACTCCAATGCAGTGATTGCAAATAAAAAAAAAGTCAGTCTTTCTGTAAATTACACTTGTTTAGGTATTTTTATTTCCTGATTATTTTGCTTATTATATATTTAGAGATAAGTTTTAGTTAAATTATAATGGTAATTCATTGCCGTAAACCTTGTATTTTTTTTTGCAAGTGGCACAACTTACCAAAAAAATTGTTTTAGGCTTAGTTACGTAGTGTCTGCCTTTACACTGCTACTTTTACATTTGATACAATTTCAAAGAATGTTTTTTCAATTTGCTTTTCAGAGTGCAAAGATTGACGTGGACAAAGAATTCAAAAGTAAATACAAGGAACTGATGCAATTAATATCAAGGATGAACGATGCCGTCAGTTTTATGAAAAATAAGAATTCTTATAAAGATCCCAAGGAAATAGTAAATTCTATAAATAATTCTCTTCCCTTACTTGAATTACATTTAAATGAAGAATATTTGGATGATATTGCAAATATTTTGTTGTACAAGATAAAAGATTGGCAGTTAGATGACAATGATTGGTCCATAGCGCGTAGCATAATGTTAAGTTTAATGGCGCATACTATTGACTGGGTCCGCGTTAAATTTTATACACTAATGGCTGAAATGGTCAAATCGGTGTTAATGGGTACAAACACTGATCAAGTTGATGACGAGAAATCGCTCACTTTGTTGTATGATGTAGGTATTCTTACAGAAATTTGCTGTCATGGACTTTCTGCACAAGAAAAAGAGGTTGGTAATGTTGTATATAGTTCAAAGCATAATTTAATAACCAGCATAGTGATACTATGTAATAAATCATTGATAGGGAGTAATTTTATTTTTGACAGAGCCTGCGTATCATTTCTTATACCATGCTGCAACTTTTGTGGCAAAGTTTAGGCTTACCAAAGTCAACAAACTTGTATTAATGTAGTCTGTCACGAAACAATTTGAAAATTAAGTTTCTAATATTAATGCTACATATTATTACGGTGCTTCGTCGTAGAAATTGACCACTATTGTAAGTCTTTTGGGGTGAACTGGAGTTATGTCAAGAAGTAGGTTTTTATGTTAATAGTTTTTAACGTTGCTTAAAAAATCAGAATGCTGTTGTGTCATATTACTATCGCCAAATATGTAGATTATATATGTGTAGAAAAATGATGTATGCTTTTTTGGAGTCAACGAGGTCAGGGTGATTTATTGTCTTCTAGGGTCGTCTTTATAACTTTTTGATGTATGTCTATATGTTGAGAGGTTCCCCCAGTAGTATGCGTGGGATAAAGGGGGTAAAAAACATTACATCTCAAAAAAATCTGAAGATATGATGATTTCAATAAAAGTTGTAATCACATGAATTTAGTTTATTGTTTAATCCTTGTGTAGATAAAAAATCAAGTTGAGACTGACTCAAAAATAAAAATGTCCATGTGACAGTTATACAAATTTAGAAATTACAAATAATAATTTTGAGTAAAGTTCAAAATTTATAACCTAATGAGGTTATTTATATGTTACATTGTATAAAATTGCTTAAAGAAAATTTGCTTTGTAGGTTGAATGTCGTGCGTCGGATATAATGGTATATCTGCTTCGAGGTCGCTTAGTGTTGAGCGATAGTTGCTGGTGGCGTCTGCTGGCCAGTTTGCTGCCCGTGATGCCTTTGCTGCATGCATATGCCGCACACAATACACTTCTTGGTAATCATACAAATTAGTCTGGTCTGGTAGTGTGAGGCATATTTTTATTATGCGTATGAAAAATATACAAAATCAGATGAGAAACGGCGGGAAAAATATAATAAAATATGAAATCTTAAGATTATGTATAGTAATAATAGTAAGTTTGTTTGATTTTTTAGGGTTTTGTACTCGAAGGGTAATTAGCGGAAAGCTATTACTAAGATTTCGCTGTCCTTCCGTCTGGCACTAGGCTGTATCTCATGAACCGTGATAGACAGTTGAAATTTACACAGAATATGTATTTCTGTTGCCGCTATAACAACAAATACTAAAAAACAGAACAAATAAATATTTAAGGGGGCTCCCATACAACAAACGTGATTTTTTTGCTCGATATTGATAACGGCAACAGGTAGACGCTTTAAATATTCACAGAATATTTAGTTATATAGTCACTTTAAAAATAAATAATTACTTTAAAATAAAACATACTCCCATACAAAAAGGTGTTTTTTTTCCGTTTTTATAGATAATGGTACGGAACCCTTCGTGCGCGAGTCTGACTCGCACTGGGCCGTTTTTTTTTAATTTAATTCTTTTTTTATAAATTTAACAAGGAAAAATAGTACGTATTTAGACCTGTAAACCTTGAGAAAGAACAATTTACAAAAGAAGTAGCGTGGGCTTATGCACGTAAGTTTTTGTTATAATTATATTGAAATACAACACTGTGTACCATGCACTAATACAATCCCTTTGTTTTTCTTACACATAAATTGCAATTTCTTTGTTTGTTAGTTTGTTGTGCTCATAACTTGAAAACGACTTTCCGACTTCCATTTTTTAGGGTTCCGTAGTCAACAAGGAACCCTTATAGTTTCGCCATGTCCGCCCGTCGGTCCGTCCGTTTGTCTGTCTGTCTGTCCGCGGCTTAGCTCAGAGACCATTAGTACTAGAAAGCAGTTATTTGGCACGGATACATATATTCATTAGACTGACAAAGTGGTAAAATAAAATTAGAAAAAAAATATAGGGTAAAATGGGGATGAATTTTGAGGGTGTGTCAGAACCCTTTTTGGATTCAATGTGTTTTCGAAATATTAAGCATTAAAGTGCCTTCCCTCCCCTCTCACTGCCAGCTAAATGGCTATTCTTAAATGTGTGGGAAAATCATGGGAATAGTATATATAACGAAATTAAAAGGAAAACTATCATAGCTAAGCAAGCTTTTAAATTAATGATTAATAGTCGACCAACTTAAAAATAAGTAAAAATTTCGTACAAATTCCATCTAAAGGATCATCTCAGTTAAAGTTGGTACTTGTGTAAAAAGGTATTAAATATGAGTTTATGAACCATGTAACATTACAGAAAAATAATAAATTATTACATTCTGATTACTTACACTTACTAAATTAATAACAATTTTTACGTTCAAATCCAAACGCGGCGCTTGGCGATACAGGGTACAAACTTATAATCTAGTTGCTCTATCGTAAAAGCGGTAACTGTTATAATCTTGCAGTGATCATAGTGGGTGTAAGCTCTAAATTATTACAACAAATATAAAACCAACCAAGTGTGAGACGGCCCAAGCCATTTACCATCTTAAATCACCGTTACAGCGCCATCTAGTTATTATTAAGCGAAACAGTAACATATTTGTCGCAAACGATACTTAAAGTAAAGCAGCTTCGGGCTTGGAAAGTAATTGAATGGGTGACCGTTTAGCGGCACACTTTTTGTTTTTGTTTGTGTAAATGGTGGTAGATACGAAACCCTCGATGCGCGAGTCCGACTCGCAATTTGCCGGGTTCTTTGGCCTGGTATTAGTATAAGTAAACTACGATATAAATATATAAAATTTTATGTCTTCTGAACAAACTGTTTTCTTGATGAAAACTTGTTATATCTACATAAAATCTTCATCACACAGATTTTTAAATTATTATTTCATAAACTATTTGATAACACACATGATTACTTTCATACTTACACCTTGTAATGAAATAGGTGTACATGCACCCTACAGCTGATTTGAGAGTTGTCACTTCCTTTTTTCTGTTTATGTTTGTGTTTATCCTTAACAAATAACATTCATCACCGTTTGGCAAATACTGACATATTCAAAGCTTTCTGGCGATTTTGGTTTAGCCTTTTCAGTTACACTCTGTATATGTTACAAAGTTCATACTTAACAAAATAAACAATGAACTTTGTTGTCAGGTCAAGCCATTTGTAAGTCCCTTGAGAATGCTATATCAGAGCGCATGGGCGTGTCGGCGTGCGAGACGCGATGGGGACTCGTGCGTTTGCTGTTTGTGCGCTGTCCTGCCGTGCAGATGGACGCCGCACACGCACTCTGCCGAATGCTTGCTGGTATGCTTGAGTCTTTTTTATACCAAGATTTTGTATATATTCTTTACTTTAATCGAATTTACTATGCCATATGCCATAATTTTTAGACAATGAAAGATTGCTGCCTCCGAAAGAGACCATGCGACCAGACATTTTGAACAAGGCTTTAGGAAGACTAAACGCTCAAGATTTTAATATCGAATATTCAGATTCTCCGTCGATGAAACCCCAGGTTTGTCCTACTGAGCTTCTTATATCTTTCTTTCGTTAGTTCATGAATTTTAGTAGTATGTAAAAGCAATACTACGACAGACATAGCCATAGAGAAAACAAATACTAATATAGCCCCAGTATATGTTTATGCATTGTGACAACCCTCCTGTTACTGATCGTATAGAAAACTGACACATTTGCACGTATACACTACTCATTTGTTTTTAAAATATTAGTAGTCACGAAATACTAGGGTTGACATAGCTGCAAGGATTAGTGTTACACTCTACCCATTTTAATTCACTAACATGCCACACATAGTACACCGTGCTGGCCCAGTGCGGATTGCTAGACGTTGTCAAGCTAGTAACCCGTAACTGGAGTTTTCAACCCGCCTCTGACTGTTAAACACAACTACTATTAAAAGTTTATTTAGCTATTATGTACTACGTAAGTTCTAGAGGAGACAACGCACTTGCTGCCGCAAAAATTCCAGTATATAAGCTGTGTGAACTCACTTTGTCACTGGCTGGCATAGGCCTTCTCGTCTATGGCATATGACTTTCGTTTTAGTCGAAAGACGTCCATTGCTAAAAATATGCCTCCCACATGACTCCACAACTTTCGGTCCTGAGCTCTAACTAGATCTTGTGATCACCTGGTAGGAGGCCGTCCCACGATGCGTTTTCCGATCCGTGGTCACGTGGTCACCACTCGAAATCCCTTAAAGCGTCTCCTCATGTGTAAATATAATAGCTCAATGATTTGGTTACTAAAATATTTCTTTTTCAGACAACAGGATTAGTTCAAGTCTTGGATGTGTTAAAACAAGATATAGTGCTTGACGAATATGGATTAGAGTACGTGACTTGCCCAAACATTGAACCAATGTTAGATCCGTCGTTGCGACGTAGTACGTTGCAGCAACTAGCTCTGATGTTACGGCAACAAAAGCTGCAAGACGCGTTTCTGCAAAATGATGGCCTAAAAGTTGTCGTTGCTATACTTAGGTAATTATAAATGAATAAATAAAACTCGTGTGCTTGTGATTTACGAGGTTTTCACTGGACTATTTTTAAATGCACTAAATACAGTACTAGCACACACGGCAGACATTTAAGGTTTGACGAACTGCACTAAATACAGTACTAGCACACACGGCAGACTCTTAAGGTAGGTCGAACTGCACTAAATACAGTACTAGCAAACACGGCAGATACTTGAGGTATGTCGAACTGCACTACAAACAGTACTAGCACACGCAGCAGACACTTTAGGTATGTCGAACTGCATTAAATATCCATAACTATAAACATTTTGTTGGTTAAATTGCGTTATAATCATATATTGCATTTATCATTGTCGCAAAAAGCATATCTTATTTTGAAATACTAGTAAATTAT
Organism: Apoda limacodes; assembly: GCA_946406115.1. Lineage (NCBI taxonomy): Eukaryota > Metazoa > Arthropoda > Insecta > Lepidoptera > Limacodidae > Apoda > Apoda limacodes. The sequence goes on along the minus strand of OX291549.1, from coordinate 19,179,220 downwards.
GTTATGTTGATTTCATACATTTAATTTATTCGATAAAAACATTGTTTATTCAAACTCCATTTTTTATATCCAAATTAGGTTTTTACAAACATTTTTAATCGTCAATGTTGTTAAATACTATTTTTACACACACACACACACACACACACACACACACACACACACACACACACACACACACACACACACACACACACACACACACACACACACACACACACACACACACACACACACACACACACACACACACACACACCCTTCAGTTCACAATGTGGATTTCTACCGAGAAGAATCCAGCAGGAAATTAAATAGTTACTATTAAAATCATTGGGTTAACAACTTAGCTAGTACATATTGTCTAAAAAAAATACAAATACTGTCATCAATGTTTTAAATAATTTTTTTTAGCCAAACAATTTTATATTATTTTCAATTTAATTTATTTTTTAAATAATTCACCCGCATTTTATATATGAAAATGCGTTTTGTGGTAAATAGCGCTTTATAATAATATCACGGTTTGAGTAATGAAATGTCTATAGTTAAAGAGTTAAGTTAGGATACATCTTCACAACATTTCGGGTAAATTAGTTCATAAGGGGTGTGAAAAAGGCCGAATATGTATGCAACTAAGCACTGAGTTAAAACTGCGGCACGCGAGGACATGTTCGAGTGCTAAGGCCAGCTCACATACGATTAGTAATGCCGGTGCAAGTGAAATGGGTCACCCCCGGCGGCGTACACAGGTTCGAGGTGAAATATAGCGCTACGTACATCTGATACGAACTCGCGCGAATATTGGTACAAAACACATATTGTACAAAGTAAAAACACTAACACCCATATTCAAGACAAAAACAACTGTTCATCACCTATGTTTGTACTTTGTACTGTGCTGGGATTAAACTCGTACCCTTTGCACGGAGGCAGCAATTTTACCTACTAAGCAACTCACAAGGGGGTCAATTATAAATCGGTAGAATAGTTTTGGTAAGTTTAGCTCGTTGGAGGCTTTGCCTACGCCTATGAAGCTTTGTTATCGTACTTCTGCCTATAGTTCCAGTTTACAGTAGTTTTCCTTTTCATACGAAATTTTGCGATGCTCCCATTTAGATTGGCGTTAATGATATTTTTTTTCTTTCAGAATGTCGTTGACAGTAGATGATTATCTTGCGTTCCCGGAATGTGCGATTAGTTGCGTGTCTGTGCTGAACAGCGTCTGTTTTGTGGGTAGACACAGCTTAGCCAAAATATCTGATCTACCTTCACTTTTGGTTCGAGGTAATCTGACTTTATACTATATTTTTATTCATAAATTGTGTCACTGCAATAGAAGATTCGATACCCGCATTAAAAGAGTAATTAAAATAACTCTTAACACTTTTTTTTTATCAATTTGAAATCGTATTGACCCCATGCACCTAGTTAAGAGTGAAATTTAATTTTAAATAATTATGTTTTACAGTAATGTTAGTATTCCCGGCCAACGAGTCAGCGGTTCTGATGTGTGCACAAGTCCTGGCGCTGTTGGCTTGGTCGGGCTTCGTCCTGCAGGAACTAGACAGTGCGCGGCGCCGTGTGCCCGCACTACCGCACTGTGTTACACAGCGGACCTCGCTGCCGTTCAGTGCTAATAGCTACTGGTCAACCAGTCCTAACGCTCGCCACTCTTCTGTTGGTGAGTACTGCTCATGTTGTCTCTTATTTGCCTCTTCACTAGCCCTCTTTCACCGTAAGCCACAATCTTAAACTAATAAAATCGTAGATAGCTGACGAAACCCTTTTACGATACATTTATTCACGAGTGACACTTGATTATAATTATAACTGCAACATTACTGGTATACTTACAGACTCGATAGATAGTTAAGTGATCGTGAGCTAGTCAATAAGTACCCTACGGATAGTGGCCCACGCGTGAGGCTCAGTACGTAAACGTACGGTCAACCAACTAAGTATTTACTGTAAATATTGACATGCAATTCTAGTAGTCCACGACTAGTGGTAGAATTGGTGACCAACATACTGTAAGCAGCCACATTAGACTTGGTTTCTGATTTTAAACGGGTAATGTATGAGCTGTCTTAAACCATAAATTTCAGAGGATTAGGATACTGTCGGGATTTTTTCTAGCCGGTAACTATATTGCAAAAGTCACAACAGCGCTTGGGCGGTATCTAAAGATTTGAGCTTTAAATCTTTTGTTTATATCTTTGGTCAGAGAAAATATGTTCATTATATTTATAATTGAAAGTCATGGCCTGTTTTAAATCATTTTTTTGTTTTTTTTTTAAAGAATGGCTGCTTGGAGACGAAGCGTATCGATGCGCGGTCCGCGTACATTGGTGGTGCGCTTGGGAGGGGTCCGCACGTGTGTTGCGTGGTGCGCCCCCGCCTTCCGTGCCCCTTGCGCTACGCCCCTCCACCCACGACCGAGCCTCGCTGCAAGCAGCTTGTCCTCTCTACTCATGTACCAGAGAGCTAATTGCTCTCGAGAATGCTACCTCTCACAGACAGGTCAACGATGCACTGCATCTATTAGAAAGGTTACATTCGTCTTAAGATTTCCTTTTTTTACAAGAAAAAAGTATTTTTCCTGACCTCTGCATGTATTTTTTAGGTTGATAGATTTGCATTAAAATAAAAAATTTATTATAGTTATTAATATAACTATATATAATAATTTTATTTGGTGGGTAAAGAACCCTGTAATTATATAAAATCAATCGCCAACCCTGTTGGTTCAGTTATCTGGGAGATTGTTTTAAATTATCTTCTTTCGTATTTTACATCACTAAATGACTCGAGTTCATAATTTCTGTACCGCCCGTGTTTCACACAATGTTTTTCATCACAAAATAACTAAAAATATAAGGTGAAAAATAAATATAATCACCAAAACACAATTGAAATGGTAGGAATAGAAGTATAGACAACGCTACCGCTAGAAAGTTTTGGCTGAAGTTAAAAATTCTAATTGCTCGCTTGGGGCGTTGTTCATATCTTGAACTTCAGATGGCGCTTTTATGCACGCTTGCTAGAATTGACAGTACTTAAAGCACGCGCGGTTCATTCATATGTCATTATCGCCCGTGGGGACTATGAACTTCCGCAGTGCCTTAAGGAGAGTAAAATTTATAAAGAAAAAGCCCGTGGGAGTAATTAAGGTCTAAGGGCGATGGGTCGTCACTGGCCAGTTCGATATTTGTAAAAATTATGATTTATTCTGTGTTTTTTTTTAATAAGTAATTTTAACTTTTAATAGCGTTTTTAAAATGCACAACGTACAAGTACTTTGTAGAAGAGAACTATATAAACTTTAAACGGTTTTTTTGCGATCCTCATCAGATTGTCCGCCCATCTATTGGGAGGCCGACCTACACTGTGTTTTTCAAATCGCGGTCTCAACTACATATAAATTTTATTAATACGTTCGTTTTATTTTTGGCAGTTATGTCTACTTGTTGTCCTTATCATCAGTGAGTGAAAAGCAAGTAGCCGCGTTGCCATGGCAACACATGCAGCGCTTTCTGTGCGCGCCTCCCGCCTCACCTCGAGATCTCGCACTCATGATATCACTGTTGAGGTTCATCATTAGCTACATGGACAACGTCTGCCTTGAAGGTAGGAATAATATATATACTGGAAGGTATGAATATGTCCACTCGAATGTAGGGATATATCCACTTGAAGGTAGGGAAATATCCAATCGTCTCTCAAGCAATTCTTACAAGCAATTATCTGTCTAATGTTATTAATGTAATCGGTCTCAAAAAAATATTTATTTTGTAATATCTGTAAAGAAAGTGGCCGAATGTTTCACGAGCATTCCTTATTCATCCCACTTATTAATTTTCGACAGGTATCACAATGTCTTGTATTAAACCCTACTTCTTCGGTGCCGACTCAAGTGTACTGTCACTCCTGACTCGAGACCAGCTGTTCCCCCAGCAAACTGCTCAGGAGAGCCTCGAATTGACGCAGCTTCATATACACATCGTCAAAGTGATAACACGCTGTCATTTGCATTTTGACGGTGATCATTCACATGTTGAGAATCTACTCAAAACACTACTTGATTGCTTGGAAAGGATCGATTTGAAGAATTTTCATATGCTAGGTAAGAATTTTCGAAGGGTAGTTAAGAATAATGATTAGTAATAAAATATTCAGTATATATAAAAGTTTTCAGTTAGCAAAGTAGTAAACTGTAGCATGTATAAACTGGATCAATTATGTCACTACCGAAAAAGGGTATAAAAAAATATTTTAAAAAATCTTGTTATGTAAGTGACCTATGGGTATGTCTTAATGAGAAATAAAGATCTTTACACCGAACTTGAAAGTCAGATGTGAATATAAGTTTCTAAATTTACGCGTTCCATTACTAATTTAAAAATAATAAAACGGGATTAAACGCGTCATTTGTCAAAATACCTTTTTCCCGACGTTTCGGCTGGGTTACACCAGCCTTGGTGACGCGTTTAATCCCGTTTTATTATTTTTAAATCAGATGTGAATTTTAGTATTCTTATCTTTACTACAAAAGGCCTTCGACTTAAATGACACTAGTACCTGTCTAACTTGTTTTCATTAGTTTTTTTATCATGTTGTGTTATCTCGGGTTGAAGTTACTTTTCTTTATAGGCCATTGTGCCTTATAACAAGAATGGTATCCCTAATTCAAAAAAAACGGGTTGCACGTGTCTTAACGCGAGTGACATCTTACGAATTTTCGATCAGGACACGTGACCTGACGCGAGTTTAACAGGTTTTACCCATCACAATAAATAAGTGCACAGCGCCGCTAAAGAAGTTTTCACTTCAAAAATTATTTTGTTCTAGGGTATCTTAACGAACTGATGCGCTGCATGAGATATCTTTTACACTGTGAACGCGTGCTGTCGGAAGAGTTAGTACTACGCTGCCTGCACGGGATGACGTCTACGTTAGCCGGGACTGCGGCCGGAGGCGGATGTAAAGGCCAGTCTTGCCGCCTGGATGCCGCACTTTCTTTATTGGCACTCATGCGAAAAATACGTGACAATGACGTACCTGTGCAGGTTAATTAAGTTTCATCTTAATCTTATTAGGATAACTGTGAAGCTATCGTTTTCATACAAAGGGCATAACGTTTCTCAGCCTCTAAACCAAGTCTCATTTTCACGATTTTTAAAAGTGTTATAGATGTTATGAAAAATTAGGTTTGTACGTTTTGATTTAAATGAAATAATTTATTTAATTATATATAGAATTTAATTAATTTAGTTTAGCTTTAGCCAGCGGATCCGTCCGCCCTAATCTTGGCTATCGGCATGGGATTCCTACGGCAACTCCTTGATTATATTTAAAAAAAAAATGGTATAGCTAGCTATAGCTGCAGCTATAGTTAACTGATATTCGGTTATAGTTATTCCCGCGGGAACTTGAATTTTGCTTAATTGGATGCTCCAATGCAGCGTGATTAAGTTACAAACTTACAAACTTTCGCATTTATAATATATGTAGAATAATTGAAAAAATTAGCAATTCAACATTGAAATACAAACATTGATTTTCAAATATTTTATATCTTAAACAAAATAAAGAGCTGAAACAGATTTTAAATTCAATGCATGGATAATAATGCTTCAGAAATATGGCGTGACATAAATATACTATTTTGAGATACAAATCCACTCAGCCGCCACATATATTGATAAGATTGTCACTATCCATTCTTGAAACACATAAAGATAATAAAGTTTACGTGTATTAAGATAGATGTTTCGATGTTTTCAAAAGCAATTGAATTCTCGAAATTTGATGCTAGCGATAACATTTTCGTCGATCTTGCATCATATTAATCTTTATAGAATCATCAGTCACAAAAAAGATAAAATTCGCGTGAATTATGTCACAGACAGTTCACGCAAGCACTTTATATTATGTGTCCATAGGAATCATATATGTATGTATGATGTATGTATATATAAAGTCACGGTTTGTATTCCCCGAAGGGGTTATCTAGTGGCTGGACACACAAATACACCACAATGTGGGGAACGCCTCGTTTCACCAATCTGTTTAGTCCTGCGTGACAGGTGGTGGGTGAGCCCAAAGACGTAACACTGCCTCTTACACAACAGTGTTTCTAGACTAATAACGTAGTTTTATATAAGTCCCATTAGTCGTAATTACCAGTCTCATAGTACGAACCTACGGTAATATAAAAGACCTCTTTGCCAATTCTAGACAAAATATAAGAACTCAAGATTTGACACGGGAGAGACAGGATATCATATGAAACAAGTTATTGGATTTTTTAAGGGTCGGCAACATGCGAGTGATAACCCTGGTGTTGTAAGCGACCATAGGCTACGGCGACCGCTTACCATCAGGCGTAAGCTTGTTTGCCACCTTAGTGGTATAAAAAAAAAACATTCGACAGTTCTTTTTTAACTTAACAATTGTTATAAAAAATACCTGGTTGTTTAATTTCACGTTTTTCTTAAAACCTCAAGTGCCAAATGGACGTACGTCGCTTGTGAACCGAGTTTGATTGAAACTAGGAAAGTATAATGTAAAAACCTAATGTTAAGGGGCTAAATAAACCCAAATCCTAATTTTCGTGCTGATTCAAGTCAAAAAACCCAAGAAACTGTTAGTCTAATACGTTAACAAAATATACATTATAGCCTCGTTAATATTTTGATTTGAACAGAATTGTATTTTTAATAACTGCTTCTTCAAAAAAAAAAAAAACGCAGTGAGTATCAGCACTGATTTTAGAGTTTTCGTAAAAACTCTCGAGAATAGTATAAGCGTCTTAGTTTCTGTTTACACGTAAAAAAAGGTCTTTCAAAAACCGACACTTCAAGTTGAGCACTTTATTTTTAGCGAGTTTTACCTGCGTGAAAAGTACGTTTTTCCTCAAAATTGTAGTCTCACCGCGCGAGTGCCCCTGCTCCGTTGCTCTGTAATCCCCCGCGAGCTCAGGCGAAGTCTATTTTAGCACTTCGTGGAGGTAGGACTGCGCTTCGGTGTCGGAGTTACTCAATGGAAATTAATAACAATTTGGAAAAGTTTTGCAGTCATTTAAAAATCTATACAATATTGTAAATTCTTAATTTGTTAATTGATTATTTAAAAATACTCAACATTTTTTTTTATATATTTTCTTTTATGAAGGACTCATAGAATAGATACGACTTGCTTGATGAGCAATTAATATTACTACCTATTATATTGTATTTAGGATATTTAGCTATGCATTAAACACTTCTAGGGTTCCGTAGTCAAATCGCAAAAACGGAACTTTTATAAATTCGTCATATCCGTCCGTCCATCCGTATGTCACACACAACCTTATAGTTCCGTCGTCTTTGTTCCGATTCTTATGAACCAAAGGTGTCTCTTGTAAACTGCTACAAAAATAAATTATAAAAAATAAGAAAAAAAAAAATTAGTTATAGAACTTTATAAATAATTCCATGCAAAATTGTTTTAAACTAAATCGGTTTATAGGTTTTTGAGAAATATGCAATAGTTGTGTTACTACGGCTACGGAACCCTAACTTAATGCGTGTACGACACGTACTTGGGTGGTTTTTTTTTATTATCTTACTCAACTTTATATCCACCTTATTGTAATGGTGACTTATGTAAACCGGTAATACCTACTCACCTAGTTTTGTAATAAAATTAAAACTTTTTTTACAGCTCTTCATACATTTAACGGACGGGTAAAATTTTTGTGGGATGTCGTTAAAGGTTAAAAAAAGGTATAGGTTTCTTAGTAGATACATTTTTTTTTAATTATAAAAAAATAACCATATCTCCTGTAAAGATTTCAAACTAAAAAATCTTAAGCAAATCGAACTGATAGATAAGAGTGAGTAGGTATCTAAATTTTAATGCAAAAATAAAGTTTTGTGTTTTAATATTTTTGAGTAGGTACATAATATAAGTAAAAAACTTGGCGCGGAGCGGGTAGGTACCCACTTATTGCGCCGTGCCACCACGTGCGAGCGTGTTAAGCGCGCAGGAACACAGTACATATATATTATACTAGGTAGGTAAACAAAAAGGCGCGGCGGTTTAGCGGCTGCTCGCTGTGTCGGCGGCGTGTTTCTACGTGTTTCTCGCTACTTCATATTTGTGTCAATGTTTAGGAATTCATATCTAGGATTTAATATACATTTTTATTTTCTTTAAAAAGTTGTAGACTAAGATGCCTAATCAAAACAAAAGTCTAGTTTTTCTAAAACTTTAAGGGACTTTAATATATTAGCATTTCATATTAATTTAAACTTGTTACTTAGAAACAGAAGACAGACAGCCAGACGGACAACAAAGTGATCCTATGAGGGGTCTCTTTTTTCCTTTTGAGGTACAGTACCCCGTAAAAAACAAAATTATAAAGTCCCCTAGCGCCGGACCCAGCGCCGAATATAAGTGTCCCTGTAGAGGCAAAAATATTCCCGCGATTGCATTACAGTTGCACCTGAAAAAAAATAACTAAAAATCTTAAATGTATTATCTCCAACGACACCGTACACAACGGGATGGGCATACATGGGCATACACGTACATTGTTGTCGATGCCGTGAAAGTAAGCCTTTGCAGGATGAGTAGATTTTGAAGGACGAGTCCGTCAATAATACAAATCCAGCAATGGCCTCATGGCGAAGACTATATCAAGAAACAGAAATTTGATCACAGAATTAAATTGAAAATAAAAAGTTGAATAACATGATCTGCCTTTTTTTATTAAATCCAGCGTCGTGGCGGCTGTGACACGGCGGTCGGCCGTCACTGGCAAGATTAACAATTAAAAAAATGCACAGGGAAAATTATAGGAATTCACTGTCGCCTTTTCTGTCCAGAAAACTGTTTTTATCAAATTCTATGACAGAAATGTATGTTAGTTTTCATGACACACCTTTTTGTAACATTTAACACATTCGAAAGATGGCGACATTATTTGTCTGTGTACGGATTAATGTACACGACGAAACTAAAAGGGTTCCGATTTTGCAAGTTTGTCCTTTTCTATCTGCGAAGTTTGTAATGCAAAAATCCTATGAGGATACTGACCTGAAAAGTAAACCGATAATTTCTATGTATTTTGATGTAATCTGCATTTTACATCAGAGATGGAGCGAAGCGTGGGACAGCGAGGTGATGAGCGCAGTGATGAGATGTGCCGGCGCAGGGTCCCGCGTCGAGTTGCGTGCTGCCGCGATACATATTATGGCTGCTCTCGCGTATTACGCTCAACTCTTGCCACAGCTCCTGCAAGGTAACCATTCCCAATTAGTATTTAGTTATTAGACATGCTAAGTTTTTTTCAGTTTAAGTGCCAGCACTGTTAGTCATAAGTTAAATCAATGGTGCTTTTCTTTTTTTTTTTTTTACATACCAATAAAGTGCGCACAAGCTTACGGTCCGCCTGATGCTAAGCGGTCACCGTAGCCTATGGACGCTTGCAACACCAGGGGTATCACTCGCGCGTTGCCGACCCTTCAGAAATCTAATAACTTCTTTCTTGGAGAACTCCATACTGTAATCCTTGGAGAAAACCTTGGCAGGGAGCTCATTCCACTGATACAATACTAAAAAAATACATTTTTAGGGCTTTTTATTTAATCATGTATATGACAAAATTATTTAGCGTGACTAAGGTTAGCAGTCTGGCCACTCGACACACAAATGAAACATGAAACTTACTTAGCTTATTTGTTACACTTAGGGTTGCCAGGTCTTAAAACTAAAAAGCCGGACAGGCCAGTCAGTTTAGCCGCACATTTAGGTAAAAAGGCCGGACATCTTTAGTTTTTTAATATTTTGTGTTTGTTCAGTAAAATATTTTCAATTCAGAAGAGAGTTCCTATTTCTAAAAAAATATTCCAAAATACTTTTACAAATATAAATAAGCATAAAAACAAAATTTGGCCCCCTAAATTCGTGAAATGGGTGTGTGTGCGTTATCAAGTACATATTAACGTGCCCTCCGAAACACGGTGGAGCTCAGAAACAGTTTGCTTCTAGGACGCCCGACGGTGCTTAACTTCGCATATCGTTTCCGATATATGAGTATCACTGGGCCCAAGAATACCTTACCTTATTATTGTTCTTTAGCGATCGGGGATGAATCTTTGTCACATTACGCGACAAGTGTATTTTCCGACTGTGATGGATCCAACGTGGTGCGTGCTGCTGCTGCCTCTCTGCTCGTCGCTCTCTCTTCACGCTCTTCTCCTCATTCAGATGTAAGTTATATTTAGTTTATGTTTTTTACAATTTCATTCGAATTGACATTGTCGCCAAAAAATATATCTCCAGTTGATTTATAGAAATAATATGTATTTATTTCTGACAAAATTATGTCGGTTAGGATATCGAGCCAATGTAAAAGAGAGAGAGAGAAGACGTATTCCTACGTTAACAGTAGGTATTTACATTTAAGGATAGGTACTTATTGCCTTTAACTACGAAGGGCGTATTGTAAGGTTAGATACAATTCCGAAAGTAATGCTGTAAAAATCAGCAACAGAGGTCATTTGACCAAATATCAATTTGTACGCATTTAGCTTTAAAAATGACTGATTGTCATACAAAATTCCAACTCCCATTTTACCGTCATAAGGGATAAATTTTGCAAAATCCTTTTGTACTGCTTGATCAGTTAGATTTTAATTGCTAAATAGACATTTATTGATGGCAATAATCCATAAATGTATAAATTCAACAGAAACTCTGGTTATTTATTTTATTGACGTTCCATGAATGTATATGATTTTTGCGATTTAAACTAACATCACTATATGAGATACATGATTCTGGCAAAATGTTTATAGTTGTATATATTCTTTTGAATATATATAAATATATATTATATATTCTCAATGAAGTTCGTAGGGTAACAATCTAAATCGGTTTCACATTGAGACGATAAAAATTTAAACCACATTTTCGCAAAATCGACGAGCCAATTTTCGATTTTATTTTGTCTTTGGTTCCTTCATTATATATGAAGTCGTATAAATTCAACAAAACCGCAACCTTGTACGTTTTGTATTTCAAGGCTTACTGGATTACAAAATCATGTTATGTTACTTAAGTGGATTAAATATTTATAAACGGGTAAGTGTAGTTAAAGGTGCGTTTACACAAGAAAGTAAAATATCCTGTTTACGAAACAAATTACGTAAAATTGTAACGTACTTACAAAAATTACCAATGTAGCGCCTTTTTTTAGGTCTTTGATATTTGGAATACTAGCTGGTTCTCTTCTCTAACCTTCGCTATTTCACTTTTCTCGTCGTATCAAGCAGTGTTTGTTAGTTTGGTGTACGAAGAACTTATCATTAAATATTTTTTTCTTAATCATTACAAAATTATATGGCGTTGATATATGAGCTGAAAACACTTCCACGTAAAATGTTACGAAAATTGACCCGCAAAGGCGTCGGAATTAAGCTGTGGGATACGAACTTTACTATACGAAAATTTAGCAATTTCCTGCGGAAAACATAAAAAGGCGTAGTTTTTAAGATGTGATTATTGTATACTCAAATAAGTCAAATCGTGAATATATATAACTACATACATGACGTATGGAATAAGTGTATCTCATCGTATATGGTCTTAATTATGATGTACTAGCTTTTGCCCGCGGGTACGCGCGTGCTGTGGTTATGTCTTAATCGTTAAGTCAATTAAGATTTTCTTAAAAACCCTTTTGAATCGTCAAAATTATTATATTATGCTATTTTGCATGCCTAGATTCCGGTTAACAATGTAGATTTCTACCGAAAAGAATTCGGTTTACAATGACATTTCTACCAACAGGAATCTGGTTCTCAATGTAGATTTCTATCGAGAAGATTTCGGTTCTCAATGTAGATTTCTACCGAGAAGAAACCGGCAATAACTCGATAGTTACTTTGTACATCACTTCAAAAATGTCAGTGGTTCAATTAAAGATAATATAATTTAAAGAACACTTTAAACTATTTTTGTCCTCCAGTTGTTCCTCCACATGGTTCTATCTTCGTACTTTTATCCCAACTGCCAGTTACCACGGGAATTTCAGTGCGTTTAGCAAATTTAAAACTTACTAAAACTAGGTTGAGTTAGTATTATAATGAAATAAAATATCTACCTACATAAAATCCTTTGCTATGCCTTGACCAGGATGGCACATCCTGTCAGCAAGCGACGGCCTTATAATTAAACCCTGAATACATGAAAAACCTGGTAGTAGAGTATTTAGACTATTAGATCATCTTTTGATAAGATCGAAGTACAGACACTTGTTTAAATTAATTATAGTAAATATAAAAATATACTTACCCTATTACCTACCTACTACCTAGTTTTATTGTAGGATTTTATGTAGATATAAAAAATGTAAAACAAAAAAACGGGTTGCACTCCGGGAGTGCCGGCAGAAGTGAAAACATACTCGCTATTTACTTCCCATCACTTCTTATCCATATTTATTTATTAAAAATAATAATTTTTGTTTATTTACTTTTTTGACGTTGTATATTTGACAGCTCAATCTGTCATAGAATTAAAATCCCATATCCAACCTCCCTGTACTACTCATAATCGCCATATACTAAAAATAAAAACTAACCTAATGTAAATAAAGGTCACGTGTCCTAACGCGAGTGACATCTTACGAATTTTCGATCAGGACACGTGACCTGACGCGAGTTTAACAGTTTTTACCCATCACAAAAAAAGTGCACAGCGCCGCTAAAGAAGTTTTCACTTCAAAAACATTTAATGAGCAAAATATATGTATTTGTGCAAGTTATTATTATATGTTATTCAAACCATGATTTATGTCATGTCTGTGTAAGATTAAAAATAGGCATATGCCTGAAGTAAAATCGATGTCATTGATAAGATCTAATTGGATTATATCCGTTATAATGATACCGGGTTTTTACCAACTAATAAATTAAAACATAAATGTTAATTTATACACTGAAAAGTCTAAGTTTTAGGGTTTCGCAGCCAATGTGGCAATAACGGAACCCTTATATTTCGTCATTTCCGTCACATGGGGTTTAAAAGGGAGCAGAGGTAGTCCAACGTATAATCTCACACAGGACATCATCACAACGACATAAAGGTAGGGCGCGGGTGACGAAGTTACTACACGACAATGCCATAAATCTTAAAAACCGTCTGGTTTAGCAAACACTAAAAAAAACTTGTATATAATATGTCGAAGTGCCTGTAGATGTTACACAAGTCGATTTTACAAATAGAAAGTTATTCTATTTAAATCGACCGTAATTTAATCGGTCTTCCAGAGAAGCTTAAACTCTCAAGCAATCTGCGTATGAGGCTTGGACCACGGCTCGAAATAAAAAGGATCGGAATATTTCTGTGTTAAAAGGCAGATTAAATGCTGTTTCGAGGTTCAGTAAGAAAGCAACTGCCGGAGCTAAATTCCAATTAATGTACAAAATAGGTGGGCGACTTGCGAGCTATCCCTCTGGGAATAGTGCATTCTGGTCGTTTGCCAAAGCTGCCGAAGAAAACTTTTGCCAGTCTTCGCTACCACCACTGCAAAAGACCGGTGGTAACTTGGCACATAGTGCTAAAGAAAAAGTCGATCTACTTACTCGAATATGAACGACGGAGGCGCTATACCATCTACTATACCATGGTGCGGTGACTATGCAGGAAATCTCTATAACACAGAGAGGATAGAGGTCCGGCGGGCCTTACTTTCTCTTGACGTTCATAAGTCAAGTGGGACAGACGGTATCCTAGCAGTGGTGCTTAAACAGTGTAGTACTGAATTATGTCCTGCACTCACGCGCCTCTTTGCGCTTTCCTACCACACTAGGCAATCTCAGTCTTCATGAAAGACTGCGAATGTGAATTACAAGCCTATCGCTATTACATCTTTCCTCTCCAAGGTGATGGAGCGTGAGATCAAAAGATTCTAAGATACATAGAAAATCAGTATTACGAGAACTTGTGTCACAAATCAAGACCACTCTTTCCAAGGTCTCTGATTGGGGACGGGGAAACTTGGTCTGATTAAACCCTACTAAAACACAAGTCTGCGCGTTGACCGATCAGAAAACCCCAATTAGTGAGGTCCCACAATTCGAGAACACTACCTTCATCATCTCCAAGAGCATTGGGATCCTTGGTGTTGACATCTCCAGCGATATTTCGTTCCGAGATCATTAGCAAGATAAGGTGAAGCTGGTGTCCAAAAAACTTGGTTGTCAAGAGACCTCAGGGCTTACTAAAGCTATCTTCGTTGCGTTCCAAATCACTTACTACAAGTAAAAATCGCCCAGTACTATTTGTTTCCACGTCAAATAACATTTAAAAAAAAACATGTTAAGCTATTATTATTTTTTTCATATTTTAAAACACCAGTGAGAGGGAACTCAAAATTAACGGCTTTGGAAGCTAGTAAAATATACCTGTAAAGAAAGGTTCTTCAAGACAGTAAATGCATTTTTAAAGGCCTATCTAAGGACGCCACACATCGAGGTGCGTTAAAAAAATTCACGCTTCAGTTACAAGTAAAGCAGCGGTATCCTTAGTAAATCTTTTTCTTTTAACATTTCGTTAGAATTGATTGTTTCGTTAGAGTTCGTCTTATTCGTAGAGGCAGGTCCGCTTTACATCAGAAGATCCTTACTCTAGCGCATTTACTGTCGCTGATGCAATCCACAAACTTCCACTCGCGAATACTTTCTTTAAGGACTGCAGTGGGGTTCTTCAAAAACTCTCTATCTCTCAGTAGATTTTAAAGAATGAAATTCAACCAGTAAAAGATACGCCACATTTTAGCCATGAGATGAACTTATAACTTGGCACGTTTTTGAACAGCATGGTTGTGTTAGGATTCCTTCTTGATTTAAATTACTGGTAGACGCCATTGGTGGCGGATAATAATTATTGTTAGTATCGGCATTGTATTCAACACAAGCTTGCGTGCAGTATAGTCCGGTTTTTATGTAAGTACCTACAATTATACATAATACATCTGCTGCCACTTGTTAATTCTAATATCTGCTCCAGAGCAAATGGCAGTTCCACAGAGTTGGGAAGTGAGACATTTTTAGGAAACTTTCATCCGTCTTCAATATTGCTGACAAATAATTACCTGGCACTATTGTACTTCCTAAATTAATTTCATATATTTGCATTAATTCCTTTTCTACGGAACCCTTATTTGATGATTGTACGACACGAACTTTGCCTTTTTTGAAATATTTTTGTATTGGAAAAGATTTAAACCAACCTCAGATTTACGAGCATTGTAGATAAAAAAGCATTAATTATCAGCATCTTAAATAGTATGTAACTTAAACTTAAACTTTATATTCTCTATCAAGTAACAATTCTGAGAGTTTTAGTGTTAGTTATCAGGGAAGCATAAATATTAGTTTGAAACCAACATTGTTAAATCTGTTTTCCTCTTAATTGTAGGCGTTCTAATTGTTTCCTATCTTAGCAATGGTAATTTTGTACTTTTTAATCACAACTTAAAAATGTGTTAATTTCAAAGAAAATTAAAAGTAGAGCTTTATACGAGGACCTAAATTGAATCCTAAGACTAGCGAAGTATTCTTGTGTAAAATTCAGACCGAAGCGAGATATTTTCATATCACTGAACTAGTTTATTGAAAATATTGTCAGTAGAGTGACAACAACAACCCTGACTCATGGCATTAACTGTTAATTACTTAAAATTCATGCATTGCCAAACCAGATTTTCCAACAATACTTCGACAATCAAATCGGCTTAATGTTATAGCCAGTTAGTAATAATAAATTACTTAGTTATTTCTCTTTCAAATGAAAGACAATGGACGTCATAAGAGTAATGTGTAAACTAAACGATGTATTCGAATCACGGATCGGTACTTGGACGAGCCCGGCCTTGACTGCGCGCGCCGCGGTCGTACAGTCCGCGGGTGTTATCTCGCCGAGTACTATAACAGCAGTGCAGCCTGCGATCACTCGATAGGTGACCACCGCCGTCGCTGCCGTCCGTCGCCCGCCCGTCGGCCCGCGCACCCACTCGCAGCGCACGCGCTTCGTTGTTTACCTCACTCGAAACATACGTAGTACCGCGCCAGCATGACCACTCAATTATTTCACGATTAACGTACATATTTGTTTTGACATATCTACCATAATTTTCGTTTTTATATAAAAAAGTGAATATGGGGCTGCTTGCTGCGTTATTAGTGATTGTATTAGTGTTACTTATTTTACTGGCGATATTCCATTATGCATCCAATGGAAGGAAATATTGGGAGACCAGGAATGTTCCATACAGAGAACCTTGTCCCATATTTGGAAACTTTGGAGCGACTTTAATTATGAGACAGAGTTATACAAATATGCTTGAGTATTTTTATGGAAATTATAGGAGTGAAAAATATGTTGGCATTTTTCAAGCTCGAAGACCGACTCTGATGATAATAGATTTGAACATAGTGAAGAGTATATTCTCGACAGATTTTTCGTGTTTTAGCGATCGGATATCCGTGTCAACGGACACACAACGGGAGCCTTTGTTGCGGAACCTTGCCAACATGAGTGGTTCTGAATGGAAGAGTATGCGACACATCGTCACACCAACCTTCTCCTCGGCTAAGATGAAGGCAATGTTTCCATTGGTAGCTGATTGTGCCCAAACTCTGAGGGAAGTCCTTCTCGAAGAGCCACTGAATGAAATTGACGTCCCTAATTTAATGTGTCGTTACACTACAGATGTTATCGGCAGTTGCGCTTTCGGTGTCGATCCTGGATCATTAAAAAATCCAGAATCTCCGTTCTTGAAAATGTCGAAAAAAATGTTTAAAATAGACAAGGCGACGCTTCTAAAGCGTTATTGTCGAACGTTTTTCCCGAGACTTTTTAAGTTACTGAATCTTAGAAGTTACTCGACAGATGTTGAAGCCTTCTTTACAACAACTATTAAGCAGGTCCTCGAAGGCAGAAGAACGACTGGCGTGCAGCGAAATGATTTTCTGCAGCTGATGCTGAACGTGCAAAAGACCGAAACTAATTTTATAATGACAGATGAGTTGATAACTTCAAATTCATTTATATTCATGCTAGCTGGTTTAGAAACTTCTGCTACCACCTTATCGTTTTGCTTGTTTCAGTTAGCAAAAGATAAGGAATTGCAAGATAACCTCAGAAAGGAAATTGTGGAATGTATGAACCGTTATAATGGTTTAAATTACGAAGCGGTTATAGAAATGCGATTAGTTTTGCAGACTGTGCTAGAGACCTTGCGACTTCATCCTCCGACTCCTCTCACAACGCGGCTTTGCACTTCACCCTGCAACCTTCCTGGAACCGACCTAAAAGTTAAATTAAAGGATCCTGTACTCGTCCCTTTATATTGCATACAGAGAGACCCTGAGTACTTTCCAGATCCTGAGAAATTTGATCCAGACCGATTTAAAGATGATTTGAATCCGCCGGGATTTTTAGCCTTCGGCGAGGGACCCAGGAGTTGTCCAGGTAAGGACCTAATTTATATAGTTTTTGAATATTAGTATTTTTAAAATTAAGTTCGTAAAACATAATAGGTATTGACTAGCTTTTGTACTATACTTTGATAGGTATGCGAATGTCTATTTTTTATTACTTATCGTTGCAACAAGGTGAAAGACATAGGATTTCTTTCTTTTGCCCTGTATCGAGAGTTCCCACAAGAATAGGTTTTTCTGCGGGTGATACCGTAGAGCACTATACGTTCACGTCGCAAAAATGTAACGGGCTGACTTGATTTATGGCAAGGAAATAGCTAGAAGGACGATAAAGGACAAAGAACCTTTTCATCCCAGTACAGAGTTTCCATGGGATAAGATTTTTCCCTGGATGAAGCGGGTGTAAGAAGTGCTGCTCTTGTTATTTACGCACGTTGCAACAGTAGCAACAGGGTGATCTGATGAGACAGAGAGTGAATAACAAAGAACACCTACCTTTTAACCCACTTAATTATGAGGGAAGCCGCGGGTAAATAATAGTATATATATTCTAGATATTATATACACACAATATGTAGGTACATCGTATAGAAATCCTAAAAACACAGACCTTCATAAATCAACAAAGATATTATAAACATGTCATAATATATACATACAAATAAATCTATTTTAGTTTAGAGTTCTTGGAGTTAAAATATCTTTTAAAGAAAAACACATTTCATCTGAAATATTTCATTGTTTATAGTAACAAGTAAATGCAAAAGTTTCTCATTGTTTGTAATAAAAGTGTTGTTAAATGCAAATATTTATATGTACAGCGATTGAGTCGTAACACACCCATTGTGTGCAAACGATTGAATAAATACAATACATACATAATAATATGTATGTATATAAATACATACAGATCAGTTTTTAAACGCAATTAAAATAACGAGAAAATGAAATGGGTAGGTACGTCTACTTCCGTACGAAATTGTGGTAGGCTGAATTAATAATATGAATTAATAAGTAATCATTAACTACTACTAGCTATGCTATGGTCCGCGGTTTTGTCCGCGCTAAATTCGGTTCTCGGGGTGGAATTCCTACGACTATTGCTTGGTAGTGGTAGGGTAATTTGTTACAGCTTGATTTAGCTTTGACTATTAGAATTCGGTTATAATTATTCCTGCGGAAAGTTTGTGACGAAAAGCGTAGTGTATTACTTTAGGGTATAAACTATCTCTATTTAAATTTTAGCAAAATCGGTTTAGTTGTAGTAACGTGAAGAAGTAACAAACATTCTAAGTCACAAACTTTCGCATTTATTTTATAAGTAGGATTAGATCTAATTGTTTCTGGTTCATAATTTGAATAAATGTCCAAATACTAATTATAAGTACGGAATAGTAAGTTTTGAAATTATAAATAAACTAGCTGATCGGTCAGACGTTTTCCTGCATGATACTTACTGCAGCGCCATCTGCCGGGCTGATTTGTGAATCTAAGCCATCCAGGGCGCCACCCAAACGCATACAAAAATAATCATGATTAGGAGGAGTACAGTGACATACACACGTGCAGTAGATTTATATATATAAAGATAAATAATCTTTTTGGACATTGCACACAGCCCCGTCTGGTCCCAAAGCAAAGCATAGCTAGACAACGAATACAAATACACATAATATACTTGTTTTTGTAAATACATACATATTATTCAAAGAAAATACTCGGTCTCAAGACAAACACAAATAATAAATATATTGTCTTGTGCAGGAATCAAACCCCAAATTTTAGCTAAATTTAAAAAAAGCCAATGTAAAATATTAAAACAACGAAATTTGACTTCATGTGTCTAAACCAGTATGGTAAACATGTGAGCGCATTGGTTTATGAGTTCATTGTCCTTGCAGGCGGAAGCTAAAAATTTATAAACATAAAACAATCTTGATGGCATCGCTGCTACTCAATTTTGTTAATTATTCCTTTTATGGTTGGTATTTTTTGAATATAAGATCATTCATTCGTTATTTTTAATTTCACAAGAATAACTTTCTGCTATATACGGATATTGGCATTGCATTTCCTTCGACTTCATATAGCCTGTAACATTTCTTTATTTCACATGCATGTTATGTGACGTCAAAATGTGTTTACCTCTTTCGATGGAAATAAACTCAGTTTCATTTATACATACACTAGCTTTTGCCCGCGGTTTCACCCGCCCTAGATTCGGTTATCGGTGTGATTACAACGGTAACCTTCTCAATGATAGAAAAAAAAAAACCAACTCACTTTTGTAGTTTCAAGTTGTCTATGTCCTTCTCCGGGACTCAAACTATCTGCATGCCAAATTTCATCTTAGTCGGTACAGAGGTTCAAGCTGTAACGGACCAATTAAAGTGGTAACGGACAGAGTTACTTTCGCATTTATAATATTAACTAGCTTTTACCCGCGGTTTCACGCGCCCTAAACTCGGTTATCGGTGTAGAATTTCAACGGCAACTCCTAATGTTTTTTAAAAAAACCTTCTTAACTTGACATTTTCAAGTAGTAGTAGTCCTTTCTCGGGACTCAAGCTATCTCCATGCCAAATTTCATCTTAATCAGACAGAGTTACTTTCGCATTTATAATATTAGTATGGATTTATGGATATACGCACAAGCACTAAGTAAAAATGCCCTCTAGCCAGGTGGGTCGATGGGTCGATAACCTAAAGAATGTAGCCGTAGAGGTGGCTAGATGAGAAAGTGTAGGACCAAGAGTGGTGGCGTTCTTTGGGAAATAGACTGATAAAAGCTGATTTAATTATAAAACTTTATTAAATAGATACATAACAATTTAATTAATAGTAAATTGTTCTTTTTTGACAGTTGGATGGTGGAAGAGAGGGGGTCAGTAACGATTAGAAAGCTAATAATTCACTCGCAAAATATATATATACAAAAGCAGTCAGTAGATTTTTTAATACATGTTTGAAACCTATGTAATAACACTCCGTGTAATAGGTGGAATAGGATTATTATATTAATTCAACTTACAATTTTAGCTGTAATATTAATAGAAAAGTTATTATTTCAGCAAGATAAGTATCCAATTCTAAAAATAGAAGACGTTTATTGATAGATTATGTATTAAGAATATTAATTACATCTTTAAATGTATACAATATATTGCAGGTGCACGATTCGCCCAGTTGATAGTGATCGCTGGACTAGCAGCGATGCTCAGCAAATTTTCAGTGGAACCATGCAGTCGCACCTCACCGCAAATACAATACGATCCCCGCAGCGTCATGCTGAAGAACAAGGGAGGGATATGGCTAGAGTTCCAACCCCTATGATTAATAATAACCAACAATTTGTATTACTTGAAGCTTTAATTTTCTTTTGTATTGTTGGGCAAAATTAATTGCACTTTAAAATCTATTATTTTGTTGATTATAGCCAGAATTTACAATTAATTATAAATTACCAAAATTTAATTGCAATCCACAGTTAATTAATTGTTAGTTGTTATTAAATTTTGTCTTACACTGCTAACTTATAAGTAGTGCTTAAGACTTATCATAGTATTCTACTGTTACGATGAAAATGATTAACATAAGTGTGAAGTGATAAAGTTAACTGAAGTATTTAGTCAATATTCGTTGTAATTAGATTACAGGGGAAATCCTGAATATTTTACCTATTTTAAAATCTAGTACTTTGTTATTTTATGGGATTTTTTGTATTTTGATCTGAAGTAAAGAGTTTATTGATAAAGTGGACTATTTTTTTTTATGTATTTAATATAGAAATACAACCCTTGTTAAATTTAAAGATTTTGTGATTTTATAATAGAGGAAGCTTTGATATGGTTCTTACTTTCTATAAAGAAAAACTAGTAAAGAGTTCGAGCACGTCAAACACGCACGTGGTAAGGTTTCGTAGCCATTAAGGGGTATATAGCAGCTATCTAGCGCCCCATTACATATCCGTAATTTTCTCTTTGAAGAAAGCGGATTACAAAAATCTAAATGTTGCAAATATATTACTTGTCATTTTCTATTTTAGAACGTTTTGTATTGTTTTTTTTGGATATGTCTGTGAATTGTAGTAGGCGTTTCTGCTAAAAGCGACCACTTTAAGCGAAAATGCCTACTAAAGTAGAGTAGTAGAAGACGTTTATTAGACGAGTATTAGAAAAAATTCGATTTTAGAAATTAGCTTTCTTCAAAAAGAAAATATAGGTTAGCGGCGCTAGTTAGCTGCTTAATACCCCTTAAGGCCAGTTTTTCCCGAAAGTAATTATTTCAAATGTCAATGCTAATTGACGAGCCCAGTTCCTTCACGCTGCAGCGTAGCAATGAAGTAACCAGATTTTTGGCACATGGATTTTTGGAGGGACGGAGAAGGACGTAAGATACATCTTAGAGGGGAACTGAAACAATGGCACAATTTTTTGTTTAGATTTTGAGGTTTTGTAGTGTTAGAGACGTAGGTAGGATATCCTGATTGGCAGTTCCCACGGTAATAGATTTTTCTGCTACTGAAATCTCAGGGCACAGTTCCTTCACGCTGCAGCGTAACAATGAAGTGACCAGATTTTTGGCACATGGATTTTTGGAGGGACGGAGGAGGACGTAAGATACATCTTTGCGATCTAGTGTTGCCGTGAGAAACAAATTCTGCGCGGGCAGAGTCAGGGCAAAAGAAAGTTGGATAATAGGATTACAAATTACTTTTGAAAAACTATTGAGATGAAGTTTTTATTTTGCCTGAAGCATTTTCCGAAATATAGCGCCCTCTAGAGGACATACAATCATGTATTGCAATGTACCGTGTTGGATATCAAATAGAAGCACTCAATTTTCAAAGATATGCCTTACTCGCTGTAGTTCGTTACTTTGTTTGCGTTAACTAGATATATACTTAAGTTAATTTTGCAACTCGAAATAAACAAACACGTCACATTTGGTAGGTATGTAAGGTCAGGTTTTAAATTGTTAAACTTCTACCTTGTATGAAGTGTCCAGGATGTATATGTAGGCCTAAAACCACACCCTGATTAATTTAAAACAAAAACCCGCATTATTCTGGTAATATAACAAATGGTGTTTGTCATAAGGAAAAATACCGACCTCATTGGACGGGTATTATTTGTTAACACATTCACTCCATTATTGTTTAAACAATTGGTTTAATGTTTATGTAGTGCAAATGTATTTCAGTTTTCTCCTTGAAATTATTAGTATTTACCGATAAGCAAAACAATAAAATTTTAAGAAAAGGTGACGCATGCCTGAAACTTTCTTGAAGCCTTTGTTGTTATAAAAATATATTATAAAATGCAAAGTGGCTTTGAAAGTCGCGCGCTTATTTCTTAACTACTACTTTCAGCCCTCATTGCAAGAATACGTTTTAACAAAAAAAAATCATATTTTAGAGAGTAAAAAAATAAATAATTCAATAAATAAAAAAAAAGTGCAAAAACATTAAGAACTAAACAAAAATAAGACATACCAAATAGTTTACTATAAGCAAACTAAACTCATTTTAAGGTTAGGTAACTACTGTAGTGTGAGCAATCTGTACACTAATTTGAACTTGCATTGAAATGACTCCTGCTTGTTTATTTATTTATTTGTTTAATTTCTGTTTAGTTCTTAATGTTTTTGCAGTCGTGTTTTTTATTCGATTATTTATTTTTATTTACAGCTGTTTAGTGTTATTTTTTTAATTTTTTTTTACCCACGACGGCACGAAGAAGCGAGAATGTGTTTAGCGTAAGAGATGTTTGTTTATTTGTTTGTTCGTTTGAGAAAACCAATGTTGCCATTTATCTCCAAAACTAATAATCTTATAGAATTTTGATGCGGTTTCAAGTAATAGGTTCGTGTTTGGTTGGTGCTGGTTCTTAGATGGGTATAACGGTGGTAACTCATCAGAGGGAGCTACAGTAAACATTTGTTTGTGCAAACCAATGTTGCCATTTATCTCCAAAACTGCTTGGCCGGTTTTCAGTAATGGGTTCGTGGTTGATTTTAGTGATGGTTCTTATATAGGTGTTACGGTGGTAACTTACTAGGGGGCGCTGCAGTAAACATTTTTCCTTTGTAGAAACGAGTTTTTGCTCGTTTTTGCTGAGTTGAATCGGCCTGTCAGTTTGATACTTTGCAGTTTTATGTGGTTTACATGTCAAATACTATAAATTGACAATTTTAAGCTGATTTGATGCGGAAGCCAAGAGGTGGATAATGGAACTCTTCAATGGCAACTAGCAAACCCTTCGTGTTTGGGCTCGCTAGATTGGTTTTTACGAGCCTCTTTCATTACGCATGCTGGCGAGGGTCTGATGAAGTTAAAAGGAATATAGTGGAACTCCTTAATGGTTACTAGTAAAACCTTCTAGTTTGGGCTCATTTGATTTGTAATGACAAGGCCGTCCATTAGCCAGGAGGTAATACTTCTTTTATATTAGTAACTACATATTAAATAAACAGAAATCGATAGGTAACCTAACTAGCAAAACAAATCTTATAGAATTTGAGACAACGTTTTAAATGCAACTTCTAGTTATTTTTGACTATTGGTAGATCGTATAAACGTAAGGTAAACGGTTATAAAAGGTAAAAGGGCGCAGTTTATAAGACTTACTGGTTATGTAATGGTTAAATAAAGATTTACATGGCAACTAAAATAGTTAAGAAAAAGTAGTATAAAGGTTAAAGAATGACTATAAAGTTGTACAAAGGATTAACAATTTACAATATGTTTAAAAAAAGATTTAGTGTTACATTTACCAGCGGGTAAACGGGGCTTACTTTATTTTAAAGTTGCATAAAGGTTTAGATATTTATTTATAAGAGAGTAGCTTTTCATTCCTTTTGGATCGTTCGCGTTGTGGTTTTTGTGACATAAAAAAGACTAAAAAATTTTATATATATGTATTTATATCCGTTGTCTGGTACCCATAACACAAGCCTTGCTTACTTTGGGGCTAGACGGCGCTGTGTGTAATGTCCAAAAAAATTTATTTATTTATTTTTATTTATAGTTTCAAATTAAAAAAACACTTCATGATGCTTAAAAAATCTAAAGCTCTGTGGCCTTGGAAGGACACTCACTTTAAATTATCAGGATATTGCTTTCGATCAGAAAAAAACCGATTCAAACCAACTGTTCAATAAATGGTACATAATCGTTACACTACTAACTTAAGGTCATATTAAAGTCATTCATTCTATCATTATATAATTGTCAAACAAACGTTTATTTTAACGTTTATAGACCAATAAATTGTTTAGATGTTAAAATCTTGCCTTTATTACGACGATATTTTGTTTATAAAAACATTTTTATGGATAAAACGGTATTCCGACTAAGAACTTGTTAAGTACCTAAATGTTTTAATTAAGACCATAATATGATCATTTATGAGACGTTGTAATTATAATATTTAGTTTTACGACTCAGATACACTAAGTCTATACGACTAATAGAGTTAGTTTAAAACCACTACAAAACTCTTGTATGACTAAAAGTGGTAATCTATTTATTTATAGTATTTCTGTAGAGAGTCGTGACGTAGGAACTCTAAAATTATTAACTTATGTGATAAGATAAATCACACTTTTCTTTGTGCGAGCTTACCTACAAATATTTAAAATCTGTTCAGTGGGAAAGTGGATAAGACAGACTTAACGTATTGCTATTATGCATTTTCTTTTATTAATTCAATATGTTCTTCTCTACCGTTATTTATTTTTCTCTTCTCTTTGAGGACAATTATAGAGCTGAAGCTAAATGTTTATACATCTTATCAACTTATCTTTTTCATTCTACGTAATGATATCAAGTTACAACAAAGTGCCGGGCAAAATATAGTTGTAAATATGTATACATATATT
This sequence comes from Apoda limacodes, assembly GCA_946406115.1. NCBI lineage: Eukaryota > Metazoa > Arthropoda > Insecta > Lepidoptera > Limacodidae > Apoda > Apoda limacodes. Next base: position 19,153,844 of record OX291549.1, on the reverse strand, counting down.
ATATTATATATTATCACTATTAAATATACTATATAGATATGAACATAATAAGTACATGCTCTCTAAAATTTCTGGAATAAAAAGCAAAATAAAAATTTAGAAAAAACCCACGACGTTAAAAACGTAATCGAAAAAGGGATGAAATAATTTAAAAACCTCTGATAATCTAGTTAAGATTATGTAACGAAAGATAACAAACGTTAAAAAGCTTTATGTAATGGAGTTAATGTCTTCCGATGTCGGTCATATAAACAATGCATTATCAGTTTTTCATCTTTACGTGCCTATTTCTCGAAGATATTCTTAGATGAGACAATTATAAATAGCATATTCAACTATCTATGAACTTAATAAACAACCAAAGAATATCCGTCGCGGGCTGCAAACTCTATTTCAAATTTCAACTTAAAATGAAGATATCCTTTGTTACATTATGTCGCCGTAAAATATATTCAATAATTATATTTACGTTTCTATAAAACTGCAAAACTTTAGTTCATTTAATGGCAGCCCCGGCGGATAATTTTTTTTTAGTACCACCAATGTGGCAAACAAGCACACGGTCTACCTGATGGTAAGCGGTCACCGTGGCCTATGGACGTTTGTAACACCAGGGGTATCACTCGCGCGTTACCGGCCATTCAACAATCCAATAACTTCTTTCTTGAAGAACCCCATACGGTAGTCCTTCGAGAAAACTTTGGCAGGGAGCTCATTCCACAACCCAAGCGTTTGCGGGAGGAAGTTATTCTGAAACCGCACTGTACGCGACCATTTCGGTTTCAAAGTGTTTTTATTATTTTATAAATTATCGAAAACAACGATTCGGCACATTCTGGAATTCAATAAGTCATTCAATCCAATAGATAAGATACCGAAATAGTTCAGATATGATGAGTCTACTGAATTACATTCATATCGTGACACTGCTAATTTTAAATATTTTTGGACATTACACACAGCGCCGTCTGGCCCCAAAGTAAGCAAAGCTTGTGTTATGGATTAGAGAAGACAACGGATACAAATACATACATATTACTGTTTTTGTAAATATATACATATCATACGTCATTACACACATACCTAAGACAAACACAAATGTTTGTCTAGTGCGGGAATCGAACCACGCCCTCTGCATAGCAGCTGACCACACCACCAACTAGGCTGCGAGGGAGTCAATAAGTTACAGATATGGTTTTAAAAACAACCGTTCTATTTCGTTTTAAACCAAAAATGGTAGTTAACAATTTGTATGGAAATCCTACATTTTTGAAGCTAAATTTTCGTTTTTGGGAAAATCTTCTCCTATGGGGAAAAAAAGGGGATGAAAATTTGTATAAGAATCGCAATATTTTTGTATGAACAGTTTTAAGCCTTTTTTTAACGTTTACGCAGACGAAGTCTCGAGAAAATGCTAGTTTAAATATATAGTACAGGAATATATAATACGTATGAAAACAAGCCAAGTGTTATCGTACACAAATTAAGTTACGGTTCTGTAGAATGATAACCTTTTGAACAGATTTTGTGCTTAATAATTTTCATTAAAAATACAGATAGAATCTTATATGCTTTTAAAATATCTTTAATGTTATTTACAGTGATAATAAATTTTTACAAAATTAAAAACTAAGAAATTAACTCAGCAGACATAGGCGAGACCGGGTACAAAAGTAACGGCGGGTCGAAGGTAACAAAGGCTCTGTAGATTTGTCTAATGGTCTAATCACTTCTCGCGGCCATTGAGAGCTAGTTTGTTACACTTCCCATCGGTTTCCACGCGGATCTCGGGTTTGTTTGTTGTATTTAAAGACGAAATATATTTTTACGCCCTAGAAGTACGATTTTTTACTTTTTTTAATTAAGTGTTTACGTAGGGTTGAGATGTGTCTATCTTTGTGGCTTTTTTGTTTTTGATTCGCCATTAGTTTGCTTGTACCTGATTTTAATTGTTTTATGTAAAGCATATTAAGTTTTTAGGTTATTACGAGACTATTAAAAAATATTTGAGTGGGTATGAAAGTAAAAAAAATATTGTTCTTTTTTTGTTACGTGTGACAAAAAATATTATTTTGTGCTTATTACATTATTCTTATTCATTTATAAAAACAAACAATTTCGTTATCTTTATCTAAACATAAATTTTATTGCTTATCTACCAAATGCGCAGTATATGTTACAATGTTACTTTTACGATGACGATAATTACATGTGGCTATGTCAACCTCTCCTCCTGAATTCCCGACTAAAACAACCGACTTTGATTCAAGGTAATCATAATTTTTATTTGATTTATTTATTTGACCAAGGGTTAGATTCCTCTCGGCCGTCGAATTAGATTTCTGACTTGCTTACTTTGACGAGTATTGCGAGTATTAGACACAACGAATATATGACCTGATGCTGAATGCTAACAGGCGTCTACTTGAAAATACCAGTATGTATTACAAAGCGCAATTTATGGACCACCTACCTCGTAATGATTCTTCTTGGCTGTTTTGGTTTATTCACATCAGTTATTTTCATAAATTTTATACTCAGTGTGTTATACACGACCAATATGTGTGTTATGATATATCGATGTTGCCAAAATTTTAAATTTTTGTAGCACATATTTGTTTTGTACAATTTTTCCTCATACGTTTTTCTTGTCTTATTTTCAACAATTTTTGTAAAGGTCGAATTAATTTGGTTCGGTAAACTATTTCGTTTGTTACCGCACCTCATGTAAATCGATAAATTATCTAACAAACGTGTAAACGTGCAACGGTTACGTAACAAACGCCAAGTTCATCAACACAATAAATGTATATTGCAGAATATGAATATACAATATAAAAATTAGAAACTAAAATGCTACAATTTATAATCACATACAAAGCAAAAGCGCAAGTTCGTTTTTTCGGAAGAAGCAAGCTCCAAAATAACTGATCCTATCAAAAAATATTTTAATATTATAAAGCTAGGTACATTAGTTCAGATCAATATTAGAAGTCTCAATCATTTCAAAATTTAAAAGTTAAGCCTAAATGTATGTAGAAATTAAAAATAAACACTGTAGAGGTCGCTCGCCCTGCAAGGAAAAAACCCGAGTGTAATAGGGCGAGGAATAGGGATTTTCCTAAACCGAAACAATGAAATATTATGCAAAACATGAAAGCTATTGCTAATATTGCTTATAGCTAAGATTAAATAAAGAAAAAAAATGATTTTTTGCGTGCGTGGTATAATATTTACTCTGAGCAATGTACACGGGAATGATACATCCTTTCATAATCCTTAACTAACCTAACATGCATCACCTACATGATCTTGAATAATACTAGTTCAAGACTCTAAGCGAAAAGAGTCGTCTCTTAAGGTATGAGATGAATCAAGTACTGAGCCCAATTAGTAAAGGCTTTAATACAGTCACTACCCGCTGATTAGTAATGATCAAATATCCTATATATGAGTACATCAATATTCCTAAAGAAGTAGCTAAAATTTTGGCTTTTTTCGATCGACCGTTTGAACAAACGCCGTAGAGGAAAATATTGACATAGGCTTATTTAACTAGTTGTGTAACCGCTCCAACAACTAGGTAATAAACCATAATTAATTAATGGACATTTCTAACGAATTGCCATATGAGAGAAAGGGAATCTATAAGTTACACCTTAGCAATATAATTTAACTAAAAATTATAAGACCTAATACTATAGGTTGAAACTTTATGACACGCGTCATTTTATGAGAGCCAAAAAAAACATATTAACAAATTTATATAATAGTACGTTAGATACCTAGTAGTTTCTTGTTTTTGTAGTGTACATATACTGAGTATGCTGAAAATTTATATTAATAGAAACCATTCACCAGCATCTTTCTAATTTATTTTCGTGTTAACTGACATTAGCAAATAGTTGAGTCTACTGACTTAATTAAAGCCACAAAAAAATAGAATAAAAAATAAAAATATTAGAAGAAAAGAAAAAGGAAAGACTAGATACCATTTTTTCTTTTTGACAAAGGTCTTAAGTCTTTGACATGCCATCTCCCTTAATGCTTACCTGACATATCTTTCAGTTCACAAACTACTAGGGAACATTTCTTTATTACTGTACACCTAACGAATTTGGCTACGATCCAGGAAACGACCAGAAAATACCACGTATAAAGTTGTATCAAGTTGGTTTTTGTTGTAGTTCAACTTCTGGACCCGAAGTCTAAATTTGACAGTTACAGTTAGTCTTTAAATTTTTAAATTAGTCAAAGTTTATTTACTTTTGTAAACTGTAGACTTGTTTTAAGGTTCTCTGGCTATTAACTGTGAATTTTAAGCAAAGATGAATCAATTTTACAACTACTTTAACGAAAATAAAACATAACAAAATTCAGGTATTTATTTACACGTTGATATCTTACATTGACAGATAAAACAACAACAAAAAAAGAAAAACCATGATATGAGCAGTGGTTATTTGTAGTCAGTTGGTTTAAGTTGGATTATTTTAGATTCACGTCGTGGACCCGTGGTTTTAACGTCATATTTGGTCGAATATAGTCGTTTATCGTACCTGGACCGCACTCTTTAGGTGCTAGTTTTGAAGTGTGGTATTTATCAGCAGAACTAATGGTGTAGTTGTGCTTCCACACTGTATCACCTACATTAAACTCAATGTTTTGGTGATGTTTATTATAGTATTTAGCGTTAGCTAAATGAGATTGCCAAAAGCGATTTTGGTCTTCATTGAATACAGGATCCTAGGTTGTTTCCATATTCGTCTCTTGTAGCAAATATAAGGTCTGTTGTTGTGTCTGTATTTGTTTAATAAAGTAGATCCGCAAGCGACAAGTTTACGACAAAAAGTCAAAAATGCAAGGGTAAACTTAGTAGTTTCATAAACTGCAGAATTAATAGCAAATTGTATTTTATGAGTAAATTTGTCCCAGCTTCATTGGTCATCTTAAACGAATGATGAGATGGCTGAAATAATGGTTTTGTTATAGCGTTCTACAGTGTTAACTTGTGGGCAGTACTTAGGAGTGTAATGGATTTTTGGGATATTATAGTTTTAAAAGGCATTTGTTAGTACCTGGCGAGTGAACTAAGGACCATTATCAAGAACAATTGTTTCTGGAACTCCATAGATTAAAAATACCATATGTTCAAGGCAAGTGCTTAATTACTGTGGAAGTAGCTTTTAAATCTCCCGAAATAAGACAATATTTAGAAACACAACATGTAACAACAAAAATAAACCTGTTATGTTTATGGGAAAAATTAAGGAGTCCTATTAAATCGATTGATAAACATTGAAAAGGCCAGGAGCATTACTCGCGCAATGCCCTTTAAAAATCTAATCACTTCTTTTTGAATTTTTCATATTCACATTAGTTATACTTCCGCTGCTGGTATTTACAGATCAAACAAAAATAGATTTATTTTTATAATTTAAGCGGATAAAAGTAGGATGATTTAGGCGCAATTTTTCTTCAATTCGTCAATTTATTTATTAAGGCTAAGATGTAGGCTATGTCGCGCAAGTACCGTTATTGTGCAATTTTTCTGGCTAAGATCACGGATTATTTGACTACACAAACTTACTCGCAAGAGTAAGCTTTAAAACACAAATTCTTGTTTTCAGATTTTTGAAAGTGAACTACTGGAGCAACTAATCAGTTGTAGCTTTATGGAAAAGGCTTTGGAGATCTTCATTAATTTCTGTAATGAGAAAGAATACGATACTAAACTTGGTGAGTAGTTGGTATACCTCACAAGAACATTCTTTTTATCCATTCTAATATTGTTAATGCAATAGTAAGTTTGTTTGTGTGTCCCTTCTTCACGTCTTAACGAAGCATACAATTGACACAACGATAATTAAACAGACGAAGAAGAACATAGGCTACTTTTTATGCAGAAATAATTCAAAAACCAGCATAAATAATTATAACCCAATTCTACGTTAGCGACCTATAACTATATTAATATATGTAATTCTTGTGTAAGTATCACGGTCATTGAACTCTACCTAATCGACTGCACCTACTTATAAGGTATTTTTGTGTGTTTGGGTGGGTCTCTGGTTTGTTTTGATTTATAATAAACCGGGTTCAATTGTATTAATGGAGCAAAATAACTCATATTCACAATCTATGTTGGTTTAGCGCCAAATTAATTGAAAAATTTGGATCCAATAGGAGGTGCTGGGAGAAACATAGAGTGTAAGAGATTTGTATGAGATGGGACAGGGAACGTTATCCCACGTTCACCTGATTATAAAAATTTGGCGAGATGTAGGCACGCCAGCGAAGAAGGTGTTTAATTTCTACAACCATTGGTGGAGCGTATGAAGGTCGTTACAACGAATTCGTCGTCATCTGAATAAAGGCCCGAGGGGATGGCGGAGATAGATTAAAGGTGAAAGGAGGAGAAGGGCGATAGGCGGTATAGGTATACAACCTCAACAAATTAGGACAGTTTTTCAAGTGTATGCTATCGCGAAACAACGTTCGCTGGGACAGGGAAAATGTCATTTGATTTTGACAATTGTGTTTTACAGAGCCCAACATACCTTTGTCGGTGTTAGATCGCAAAACAGAATTAGAAGTGAGAGCTGTGAAATGTGGTGATGTTCGTGTGTCGCCGTTACGGGCAACACTGCAGAGACATGCACCACCGACTGCGGTCCTTGTGACAGCAACAGCCGATGTTCTGCACAACGTCAGTGCCTTTTCGAACTGCCCTGTACAGGCTTGTAATGAGCAGGGACTATACAGACTGTTGTTCAGGTGCTGCTGGTGTGCTACATATTATATCTATATTTATACTTTGAATAAAACTAGAAAGATCAATTCGGACTACCATGTATTTTTAGACTTTGCGTATCTCTAAGTAAATGTAGTAAATCAAGCATATATATGTTTCTATGGTTAGACAAATACGTTTCGTTTTTGTATATAAATTAAAATCTTATAAAAATAAACATTTTGTTCTGCCAACTTTAAAAACTAATATTTAAGCTCTAAAATAAACACCGATAGTAAAATGACAACTTGCCCAAATTTTATTACCGTCCGCTTTGTATTTAAAAAGACTGAAGTGGTATCCGGAGTACCGTTCTTTATTTGTGCTTGTGCACATATTCTCCGAAAACTTAACGGTTTTGGTGAAACTTGGCATGTTAATTGCTTATCTTTGGTCAACATTTAGGATGCCTAAGTGCTTCCGAAAACAATAAAATAATTTAAATACATCTTTATCAACCTGTATCCAATTAAATACATATTTGTGATCTTTTAAGGCTGTATATGTTCTTAGAATCGGAAGTTGGAGTGGAGGTAGTGTGGAGGAGCGGGCGCAAGTACGCGGTGCCGCAAACCGCACGCTGTGCGTAGCCGCGACGCTGCGGTGCGTTCGCGTTGCGCTCGCCACCACCAACGACTGTCTACACAGCATGCTTCAAACCATTACTCCCATAACTGAAGGCATGTACTTATTTCATATTTAATTTTTTATTCGATTATGCTCAATTCTAAATTAATAAAGTACATCATTTTTTTTTTAGAAAAGAATCAGTATTTGAAACTATTGCGTATGGAACTCTATAACACGTTTACATACTAAGTGTATATTATTGTTATGTTTTGGTACTTTAAGATATTTTGTTACAAGACCTATATACCTAGCATATACGTTTGTAATACCTATATTTGTGCCATTTCTTAGTTAGTCATCCTTGTAGAGTAAGTAAGTACGTCTGATAAATGACTCGGGCAATTCGCAGAAACAGTAAATGATTTCATTTGTAAGAAGATGACTAATAGTTGATTGTTGTAATGACGGTAGTCGTTAGGCCAAGTTATGGGCGGATCGAAAACTCTTGACGGTTGAATGACCACTGGGCCAATGTGGCTAAGCCTTCTATCTTTAAATTAAAGTATATTTATTTAATTTGGTTTCTTAGAACATTTTTGAATCGTTAACAATCTAAGCAATATTAATTTCTGCCAAAAAGAGCTGGCAAGAAGTTCTATTTAAACTAATAATACAATACTTTGTTAATCAACCAACAAGTATACAATTTGTATTGAAACACTTAGTAATATAAATAAGTTAGTAAGCTCCTAAAAACAAAGTTGTTATACACACACATGTCAATAATTTTTTTGTTTTTATGAAGCATAAGGGGCGCACTATGTAAAGCATCAACTGTCGTCAATCCTTCAATCGTGTGAAGGAATTCCGATATTTAAGAGTACTCCGATATTTAATAGTTTCTTTTACATGTAAAAATCACGTTTTGTTTACATGTAAAGGGCTGTGCTTCTGCACTGGGGATGTATACTTGATAGTAAACAGAAGTTTTCATACAGACTAAACAATCGTTTTATTCATACAGTCGCCGATCGACGGCGTCTAGACAAAGCAATCGTGAAGAAGGTGCGCGGCGAGACGGGGGCGAGTGCATCCGACTAGCCTATGATGTCACATATGAATAATTGGGTGCTGTTCAGCCAGTCATACATTCTTTGCGGCGCTATGACTGTTTTGACGTTATTGGATTTATCACAGGCAATGTCTGATTGTATAAGTGAAACGAATGCTAAGTCTGTGTTATTTCAATCCAGAGTTCCCACGGGAATAGGTTTTTGTCTATGTTAATTAACAACTTAAGCCTCGTATCGCGCAGGTACTTAGATTAAATTGATTACAGGTGATTGGGATACAGTAAGTTCGCGCTCGAACGCGTTGTTGCTTCTCGGTACGTTGCTCACTGAGAAGTCTGCCAGTGACTTCGTTTGGAGAGAACTGTGCAACAAACATTCGACGCCATTCTTCCACTCGCTTCTTCAGTGTCTTCAGATTAATGATAGTGGTATGAAATACTATTTATAACATACAAAGGTATATATACTAAAAAAAAATTGAAATGGTAAATATAATGAACTAACATGGTCTTAATCACTTTCTTTTATAAGTATTGAATAACATACAAGACATTATAATAAAATAAAAACTAGCCAATCTGGCGAATGTTGTTTTGGCTGTAGCTGCTTATATAAGCTCTCATCTTCAAGGAGAAGCTCTTGCCCTAGAGGGGCGTAAAACGTGACGAAATAAACACATTTCAATTTAGAATCCTTCCAGGCGATTGCAGCACATTTTACTAAAGTTTTATCATAATTGGATTGATGGTTTAGGAACGCGTGTAAGGTACAAACAAATTGATTGCTGTTTATGCTTAAAAGCGTTTTTATTGTATGAAATAAAATATTTTTGATAACATTTTAATTTTCCAGTATTGCAAGAAGCAACTTTATACTGTCTGACACAAATTGCGCATACAATATCATACAAGAAACCTACCAAAACGAGCGACCTGGGAGGATATATTAAATTATATGATGATCTTAAAACGCCCTATATGCATGAAGATCAAATAGACAAGTTTTGTAAAGATGACGGAGCAGATGATTGTCGACCAGATTACTTGGCGGAAGAAATTTGTAAAGTGCTATTACAACTTTATCACAATATATCTTTGGAGTCTCAAAAGTATCAATCAAGCCAAGGTATGTATCCTCCCCCCTCTACCGTGTTAGTTTTATCTACTATTCAGTGATAGCATGGTTGGTAGAGCAAAAAAGATAAAGTTTTTTGCGACATGTTAAAGATTTGATTAGATTGATATGTTATCTATTGGCTGTATTACATAAGTTTTATTGAAATACTTTAATCCTTTCAAAAGCGATCCTGTAAAAATGAGCTATGTTCCTATTTTCTGTAATAAAATAATTGTAAATGAAGAACTAGTTGTGCCCGCTGTTCGAACCGTGCTAAAATCGGTTATTGGCATGGGAAGTTTGCTATACAAAGCTTCAGAAATTAGATTATTGTTAATCCTGCCGGAACTTTTAAATTTTCCGAGAGATTCTTCAGTGTGTAAGCTTCCTCAATTTCAAATTTCAGCCAAATCGGTTTAGTTGTTGCGTGAAGAAGTAACAACAAACATATTACACAAACTTTTTTAGCGTGATGTAAAGGATTTCAAGGAAGATCAATACGAAATAGTTGTCTATAAATACTATAAAACAATCCATTATTTATTAATTTACTTAATCTACTCTCATATCGTAATATTCGAATTATAAACTTAAAACAAGGTTATATTGACAGACTTCACAAACACAACACCAAAATTTAAAAATCGAATCATATTTTAACACTATTTATTTAACAAAATAATGTTTATCACTCGAGCGAGTTACCATGACACCTGTGTGTGGCCGCGTGAAGTCTATTCAATGTAGTGTGCAAATTTTTTGGTCAGAGTAACTAAAATTTTTACGTTTTTCCTTTGTTTTGGTTACGGTTAGGGTGTACAAAGAGTTCTGAAATATTTTTTTTTTTTTAAATTTTGTAGGAAACTTTGTGGTGTCTCCATAACCATATTTTTTAATGACGGGAATCGATAGAGTACACCGTCGGCAGCAATGTTTGTATGGAGCACTTTTGTCTGTGACCCCTCCCCAGACCCATAGTTCACAGTTTTTTTTTTTAAAAGGGGTGTTTTCCACACCTTCCACAAATTACCATTTTGATGTTGTAAATCGGTAGAGTGCATTGTCGCCAGCAACATTTGTATGAAGCACTTTTCTTTGTGACCCCTCCTAGGACAAACTTATTTTAAAACGACATTTTTTGACGAGTATCGATAGAACGCATTGCGATACAAACGTTGCTCCTGGCAATAAAATGGTCCGTCAAAGGGACACACCCCCTTTTAAAAATAGGATAGATCGCGTTAATACGCAGTTTTGTGCAAACTTTGTAGCAAAACTATAGCATCTTGAGAAGTGAAACTTCATTGTATTTATTGCTAAAAAAAACCGGAAGTTACTATTGTTCCAATATAAATTTGCAACTTTTCGAAACGTGTGGTTCTATTAGTTTAAGAATTTGTTAAAAGTGTAAGTGTGTGTGTGGTCAGTTAAATTAGTTTAAGAATTTGTTAAAAGTGTATTGAGTAGGTATATACGTTTTAACTAAAAAGAAATGTGACTGCAAAATGGTAAAAACGTTAAATTCCATTCATAAAATTAAAAGTTGGAAGGCGTCATTATGGTAAAACTTACTTGGAAGTATGTAACAATACAGCTTATAGTAATTTATTTGACATTGTGTAATGTTTTTTAGTACATTTTTGCATGCAAACTGTTAGTATTACAGAAATTAGCTCTCTGGCCTTTATCGCTTTCTTAATCAATGCAATTATTATAAAAGCAAAATTGTATTTAGTAGTATTATTAGTTAATTTCGGTCAAAAGTCGTGGGTAAGTACTCTTGTCTTATATATTTCTTACGTTAGAGATAATAACGTAGTAGGGCCAGTAAATTGGTGTCAGTGTTCTCTGGGTAAATACTAGCGCCTTATCTATTTCTCTTGTCAAGCTTGTTATTGTTATATTTCATATAACATGTCTTAGGGTAACAATGAACTCGTCGTACATGTCTCTGTTAAAGGTTTTAGGAGCCGGCCTAGTTCAAGAGTTATTGATAGAATCAGCCGTTACTTTGGGGAAATTGATTATTATGATAAATTATTATATTACCTTGCAATTCCGCTACCAAAAGGAGAAGGTGGCGCACGAACAACTTGTGTCTTCTGAAGATGCCTCGTGTTAAGGCGAATCACGTGTCGAGTTTTGTTAGAAATTTAGTGGTGTAGTAGTTATAGTGAAGTTGGCATCGTCCACATAAAGGTGCGGTCCCACGGCCCGCCAGGTGACAGGCCGCGCCAGGCGTTGCCTCGCCTGAGTAGGCCTGTCGCAGCCCGTACTGAGCATTCACACGGCGTGTATCGGCCTGGTGCGACCTGTTGACTGACATTCCAACATGTGTGATGATACGGAGCGCATGGCTGCATGTGCAGCCGCTATGGTTTTATTCAGTGGTGAACTTTTGATAAACCAAGCAAAAAGAAAGCAGAAGAAACGACGCTGGTGGGTGTCATTCAACGAGAGCCGATTAAGGTTGTTAATTTTAACTAGCTGAACCCGATTTTAATTTTCATAAAGAGTTAAAAACTCGAATATGAGCTCGTTCGTCCACTCCATTATGTGCGTGTACGCGCAGGCGCCGCCGCAGGTGAATTGAAAGATTACAACTGACGCAGACGCGCCCGGACAGGCCGTGACAAACACCGTCGCGCCGCGCCTTGTAACTTACCGACTCCCGATGTATTGGACGGGCGACAACAGGCCTCGGCAGGCCTCATCGGATGCGACGGTTCCCACGGCCTGTCGATGTGACTTGGCGCGGCCTGACCTGTGAGAAAGCAGGCCGTGGGGCCCAGCTTTAAGGAGGGAGGGAGGAAGGGAGGTGCACTCCTACACATGTGGATGGTGTACGTGAGTGCTACTGAATCGTTTTAGCGGAATTGCAAGGTAATAATATTTTATCATAGTTTAAGAGGTTTATACTGCCGAAATTTAATTTTTTTGTCAAAGGTTTCTTCACATCCACCGAGCAGCTCCGATCAAAATTTAATGACTGTGTTTTTCGGAGTATGGTTCAAACCCTGAAAAACGTGAAAATACGGTTAATGGACCTTTGTTCAAAAAAAAATCCTGAACTGACCCTTTCACTGTTTTTTTTTTTTTAAGTTTTAGTAGAGAAATCTTCAAAGTTCTACGTTCTATTTGTTTACAACTTTGCTAAATCATAGCAGTGATAGTATTTACACACTGAGTAAAAGCATTTTTCAATAACAGTTACGTATAATGAACTATTAATTTATTTCATGTATTTGAATGAAAATCTGAGTGAGTTGAGATATAGCTGGACTATTAAGTCACGCTTGGTTGTTTCCTCATCCTTACGTCATCCTTGTTTTTACTCAAGTTTTTGACATGTAGTACTGACTCTTAAGTGACAGGTGGCATCTGCATAGACTTGTGCCTGTATGTTGCATTCATGGCAGAAGTGGGAGTGACCCTTCCTGCTGATCCAAAGGCGCAGGTTCAATCCCCGCAAACGAAAAATATTTATGTTATAACCATTTGTGTTTGTGTACGAGTCTGGGTGTTCTCTATGTATAATATGTGGTTTAATCGGTCTTGCAGAGAAACTAAAATGGTCAAGCAAAATTGCGTATCAGGCTTGGACCACGGTTCGTAATAATAGGGATCCAAATATTTCTGAGTTAAAACGCAAATTAAATGCTGCATCGAGGTTCAGTAAGAAAGCAACTGCCAGAGCAGTTCATCGCTAAAATGGGTAGGTGACTAGCGAGCTATCCGTCTGAGAGTCGTGCTTTCTGGTCGCTTCTTTAGCAAGCTGCTGAAGGTAACTTTTGGCAGTCGTCGTTACCACCACTGCGAAAATCCGATAGTGTCTTGGCCCATAGTGCTTCAGAGAAAGCCGATCTATTGGGCAAGTCTCTTTGCCTCAAAGTCGAATATAAACAACGAAGGCGCTGTACCAACTACTATGCCGTGGTGCGGTAAGACCATGACGGAAATCTCTATAACAGCGGGAGGTCCAGCGGGCGTTGCTTTCTCTAGATGTTCATAAGTCGAGTAAGCCAGACGGTATACCAGCAGTGGTGCTTAAACAGTGTGCTTCTGAGTTGTGTCATTTATTGTTTTAAGTATTTGTGTCCTGTACTCACGCGCCTCATCGCTAGGCTAGGCAATTTCAGTCTTCATAAAAGGCTGCGAATGTGCACCCAGTGCCCAAAAAGGGCGGTATATCATCTTCCATTGAATTACAGGCTTATTGCTATTACCTCTCCTCTCCAAGGTGATGGAGCGTGGAATCAAAAGATTCTATGATACATAGAAAAACACGACCAGGTCAGCGATTGTCAATATGGATTTCGCCAAGGTCGCTCGACTGGTGATCTAGTGTATCTCACACACCGATGGTACTATCCATTGTGACTCAGTGGGAGGCGTTGGCATGTAGCCTGGAAATGGTGAAGGCGTTTGATCGGGTCTGGCACCGGGGTCTTCTATCGAAGTTGCCATCTTACGGAATGCCCGAGGGTTTGTGCAAATGGGCCGCTAGCATTTTGTCCGCCAGATGCATAGAAGACGTAGTTAACGGTAGTTGTTCTGATAGCTTGACATTAATGCTGGTGTCTCGCAAGGCTCTGTGCTGACTCCTACGCTGTTTTTCCTGCATATCAATGACATGTTGTCCATCAACAAAATACATTGCTTTGCAGATGACAGTACTGAAGACGCTTATTACAAGCGCGGAGAACTTGTGTCTTATATCGGGGCCACTCTGTCCAAGGTCTCAGGGGGACTCTTAATGGGGGCGGGAAAACTTGGTCCAATGTATCCCTACAAAGCCACAAGTCAGCGCATTCACTGCTAAGAAAACCCCATTCACTGAGGCCCACAATTCCAAAACACATCTCTCACCATCTCCAAGAGCATTGGGATCCTTGGTGTTGACATATTTAGCGATGTTCAGTTCTGAGATCATTTTCAGGACTAGGTGCAGATGGCGTCCAAAAAACTTGAAGTACTCAACAGTGCGCAGCGCCCATAGGCTGCGGTAACCGCTTACCATCAAGCGGACCGCAAGCTAGCTTGCCACCTTAGTGGTATAAAAAAATATGTTTGTAAAAAAGTAGCAAGCAGCAAGTGTATTAAGTATTTATATCATTTGTTTGGTATCTATAATGCAAGCCTTACTCAGTTTGGGACCAGATGCACTGTGATATGACCGGAAATATTTATTATTTCAAAAACAATAAAAGCCCTTAAAATATCTTACATATTTATATCATTTATAATTTTTTCAACACAACATTTTAATATTTCAGACGACAGGTGGCCGCGCCTGTGCTCATGCTTGTCTTCGATTCTAACGTTCAGTGTCCGAAGTCGCCAATACTGCGTGCACAGACAATTCCCTCGTTCGTTGCTAACAACTCTACAGGCTGTGAGAGACCACCTCTCCATGCAGGGGAAGCCGGTCGATGTTATTCGGAATGCTAATTTTGTAAGTAAATATAAAAACCTGGGTGAGTAAAAGTGAAATCAAAAATAGAAACAAGTTTTAAATGTGTTTCTATAACCACATAGAAAAAAACCGTGGTTTTGGTTTTAACAATCGAAATTAATAATTTAGTTGTGAAAGTGTTTCTGTTTGTTATTGCTTAGCGAAGCAACTAATTAATATTAAATTTGGCAGAAAGATATTTGAGACGGAGAAAGATTTTATCCCGGAAAATTCAAAAGTTCTTACAAGAAAACTGTAAAATTATTTCACTTGGATTGGAAGGAGTTGCCGTAAGAATCCAACGCTTATAGAATTTAGGGCTGGCGGAGCCGCTGGCAAAAGATAGTAAGTAAAAGTATTTATACTTTTGCCCCAACCACGGCCTTTCTTATCCACTGTGTATATTGAAATAATAAACAGGGACTCATAGAAAACAAAAAAATATCAATAATTAAAAAGAAAATAATGAATAGGAAAAAATATAAGAAAATACCAAGTGCGTGCCTTGTACAAACATGCAAGCAAACTTGCTACGAAACGTAGAACAGTCTTAATTTTATTTGACGTGAATTTAATTGCCGCTACAGAATCCTGTGCTTCACACCTTGTACTGGCTCCTCACGATGATCGATTGCCTGATGCTGGACTGTCCGAGTGCGAAGGAGAGTTTCGCGGAGGACAACCTGGCGATCTCCCTCAACAGACTGTGGCCCTGGTGCATGATGACCGACCAGCTGCGGTACGCCGCCGTGCATCTACTGTTCACATTTACAAACAACTGTTCACAAGGTAGGAGGTTACTTTTATTTATTTAAAATTGTGAAGATAGGCGTAGGCTACGCTGGTCCAGACTTAGTAGATTGTTTATATTTACCACATAGTATTTGTGCAATAAGAAATAACATTAAAAAAAATTATAATTATTTTTTTGTTATATTGTTTTTTATTACGTGTATATTACTAACATAAACCAATATATTGATAAATCAGATTTTTTCTTTAAAATTCCCTGATTTTTTCTATTGCATCTAATTGATTTGGCGGTCAAATGCATAGCACAGAAGGGATTCATTCACCTGCAAATTTTAAATTTAAAAGCTCTCGAAGCGCGTATTAATGACTATAACCGAATTCCACGTGGGCAAACGATATTATCAGCCGTTCCTACCGTGATCAAATAGTTATATGACCAATCACAATATGATCAATATTTTAGATTACAAACTGTATGTGTTTGTTATTGCAGCATGGGGCTGCATGTCGCGGTGTGTGGGCGGGCGCAGCCTGGTCGGTGAGGCGAGCGCACTGGTCGCTCGCGAGGCGGCCCTGCTGTCACGCACCCACTCGCCCGCTCTTCTACATCTCGTCATCAGAACGCTAACACACTGCCACACACATCACCACTGTCGGACCATCATCCTTAAAGTATGCATTATTTGTGTTCTTTTTTTTTATAAATTTTGAGAAGTAATGAGTATTTCTACACAGATTGCGAAAAATGCTTGTGTTTCGAGTTATTACAGCATAATTGAGCTGTGAATAATATTTCGGGTGATATAATTTTATAAGCAGTTTGGTAGACGGTCGTTTCTACCACTGTTATACAAACACAACATGAATAAATATTGTTTTCTTTGTTGATACTTTAGAAACTCTTGTATGTTGTTTTAAAATACGATTTTTGATGTTTTTAAGGGCGAGGTTCTGTTGACTCTGTACAAACTGTGCGTCCGTGAATATATGCGTGGCGTGGACAGCGGCACGGCGCGGGAGGCGGCACATGCATGTTCGACGTTAGCGCGGCACGCGGACGGTGCGGCGGCGCTGATTGCGCTACGGCCGCGGCCCACGCTTGCCGCGCCGCCTGTGCTGGCGCTGCTCATGCCAGCCGTGGCACACGCTGCGCACCACCATCGGAACACCTTCCTGCAATCACGTGAGTCAATATCTATGTATGTTCATCTTCGAGATATCTATGATTCATCTATGTTCTCTATTATAACCATCTACAATAGAGAACACAATATATAACAATATTCTGTGTGTTTACTTTTAGAACCATCTATGAATATAATGTGTGTTTACTATGAGAACCATCTATGAATATACTGCGTGTTCACTGTTAGACTCATCTATAATATAAGTACTGTGTGTTTAATATAAAACAATCTAAGAATATACTGTGTGTTTACTCTTAGACTCCTTTATGAAAATACTTTGTGTTAGCCACAACGCCAAAATTGATAAAAACACGGGACACGCAACAACTGTTCTTCAGACAGTCACGTGATTCAATATCTTTGAATACTAATTTAGTCATGACACTCATGACTCCTTACAAGTTACTCTTCCGTTGTTAGTACGGGTGAAGCAACAATTCGTGCAAGATATGCAGTTGTTAACGATAGCGCACGCTTTGCACCACTGTCATAACAACTTGTTGCAGTCACGTGACCCGATAACTGACATAAGTACGTCACACTGACATTGTGTTGAAGGCCGACAAGATTGTTTAAGCAGGTCAAACTGATGTGTTCCTTTTGATGAGTATAAGCAGCAGATGCGCCACAGGAGAGAAATAACTCAGAGACTGAAGTGTGTCAGGTCTCTGTCTCTCAGCGGTTCGTTATATAAAATTTTCGACCCTTGGTCTTATTTCAGAGGTATAAAAAAACACTGGGCTGTCGCATATGTATGTCGCTAGTGTCGCGTAAGTTTACAGCATTTTAATATGGCGAGTATTTGCCACTAGGTCAGGAAATTTTGCAAACATGCGTCGTATCGCGTCAGGCTAACCAGACCCTAAGCGCTCTTCAGCCGCATCGTTTTGTAAGAGACACGGTTCTTAGTAAGCTGGTTAATGGTGCGTCTCTGATACGCTAACTTTAATTTAGTTCCTAAGGCTGGGTTGCACCAACTAACTTTGACGTTAACCAGTCGCCAAAAGTTGCATGGAAATTTCTATCGTCAGCTATTTTTAAAAGTTTACTAGTTTACTAGCTAGTAGTACTAATAGTAAGCTGAACATTGACGGGCCGGTGAAGTTTAAAAATAGCTGACTATGCAAATATTCATACAATCTCCCATTTTTGACACCTGGTTCACGTCAAAGTTAGTTGGTGCAACCCAGCCTAACTATTATAACTGGATATATAACATGCGAAATTTAGTAGGTTTTTTCATTACACATTACGAGTGATTTTTTTTTATATACCCTGGATGGAATACACCTGGATTATTTACCTGCTGCATTTTTAATTGTTCTAGCTGATCTCTTAGAGCTTCTTACGGGGACATTACTAGCGGGCAATACTGCGGAAGTGGTATCCGCGGCGAGGGCCGTATGGGCTCTGGCGGCCAATCATCATAAGGTAAACATACATTTCACTAAGTAACATGATTTTTCTTATAATACGGTTTTAGACATTTATTTCTTAAAAAAAAAACGACTTCAAAATTGTAATTTATTTAATTAATAACTTAAAAGAGAGATATAACTTTTTTATTGAGGTCGGTGCCAGCGTTGATATTTGGAATTAACGTTGTCACTTGGAAGTCGTTCGACTAGCTACATACCTTGTCTTTCGCTCGAACCGCGGCAACGAGCTCCGAACGCAATCGAAGTCGATGTCAGCGATAGCGCAACCCGAACCGGCACACGTCGTTGCGTGCGGCGGACGCTTCTGAGTGGCACCGTCCTCAATAAAATAGTTGGCATATTTAATTTAGATTTTTTTAAAAAGATTAAACTTTTATATTTCTTTTTTTTAGTAATTAATTAAATACATTACTAATTTTAAGTCGGTTATTTATTTTTGAAATTACTTTTTTATTTCTTTATTTCTTTTAATTTCAGTTGTACCTAATTAAAACTAATATCTTAATCATTTTTTCGTTCGAGTAGCTTTACTTAATTTTATTGTTTATTTGCCTTTGACTTGTTGTTTTAGATAAAAAAGTATCTACTATGATACATGAAGTGTTGCTTTGTAACGATTAATTTTTAAATTGCTAAGTAACTTTTTGAAATTTTCACCAAGATTGTTTAGCTGGAGTTTACTGCATGCAAACATTAAAACAATATGATTTCCTTGTGACTGATACACACTTAACTCTTTATCTCAAAAACTACTGAAACGATTTTGATGAAACTTGCACTGTTCCCTAAGTTGGACTATACCCAGTCCAACTAAAAAAGCATTTTTGCAATACCACTTATAGTATTTGATATATGCGCAGACAAACATACATACATACACTTATGAAATTTGGACCCCATGTTTAGAAACTGGTATAGACTAACATATACAAAAACTGTGCAATTCTGACAATATTGCATACATACGGGTCGAATTGATAACCGTTTTTTTTTGAAGTCTGTTAAAAACAGAATATAAAACAGTTGTTTTTTTGCGAAAGGAATTTATTAATTACCTTGCAAATCCGCTTAAACATCCGTTATCTGATATTGTCTTGCTTAGTTTGGGACCAAACAGAGCAGTGTGTTTTGTTAAATAATATAATGCATCATACTATATTTAAGGAACTACTCAATGATTTTCTACCTCATTAAATAACGCAATGTCCTGTGCAGGCAAAGTTGCTTCTGCGGAGCGCGGGAGTTGTGTCTGCGGTTCAGGCGGCCTTACTACGTCTCCAGCGCGCCCCCGATCCGGGCTCACAGCGCGCCGTACACCTTCTTACTTACACCAACACCGTGTTACAAGCTTCATGACGCAAGGGCGGGAGATACCCTTCCATAGACTATGCTATCTTTTGTAGTACGCACACGCTCGCCTTGCTCAGTTTCCGCCACAACTTGATGGATTATTCGCAAGCAATCGCTCTCAGTGCGTTAATATTCTAATATCACATGATATTCTGGTGAAAAATTCAGATTCTTCCATCTTTCATTCTTCCATATTTTATAAATTGCAAACTACCAGCATAGGTCTTCAGTTATTGTACAACTTGCAAACTACCAGCATAGGTCTTGAGTTATTGTACAACTTGCAAACTACCAGAATAGATTTTCAGTTATTGTAAAACTAGCAAACTACCAGCATAGGTCTTCAGTTATTGTACAACTAGCAAACTACCAGCATAGGTCTTGAGTTATTATACAACTTGCAAACTACCAGAATAGGTTTTGAGGTATTATACAACTTGCAAACTACCAGCATAGGTCTTGAGTTATTGTACAACTTGCAAACTACAAGAATAGATTTTTAGTTATTGTAAAACTAGCAAACTAACAGCATAGGTCTTGAGTTATTATACGACTTGAAAACTACCAGAATAGATCTAGAGTTATTATACAACTTGCAAACTACCAGCATAGGTCTTGAGTTATTTTACAACTTGCAAACTACCAGAATTGATTTTCAGTTATTGTAAAACTAGCAAACTACCAACATAGGTCTTGAGTTATTGTACAAGTTGCAAACTACCAGAATAGGTTTTCATTTATTGTAAAACTAGCAAACTACCAGCATAGGTCTTGAGTTATTGTACAACTTGCAAACTACCAGAATAGATTTTCAGTTATTGTAAAACTAGCAAACTACCAGCATAGGTCTTGAGTTATTATACAACTTGCAAACTACCAGTATAGGTCTTCAGTTATTGTACAACTAGCAAACTACCAGCATAGGTCTTGAGTTATTATACAACTTGCAAACTACCAGAATAGGTCTTGAGTTATTATATAACTTGCAAACTACCAGCATTGGTCTTGAGTTATTGTACAACTTGCAAACTACCAGAATAGATTTTCAGTTATTGTAAAACTAGCAAACTACCAGCATAGGTCTTGAGTTATTATACAACTTGCAAACTACCAGTATAGGTCTTCAGTTATTGTACAACTAGCAAACTACCAGCATAGGTCTTGAGTTATTATACAACTTGCAAACTACCAGAATAGGTCTTGAGTTATTATATAACTTGCAAACTACCAGCATTGGTCTTGAGTTATTATACAACTTGCAAACTACCAGAATAGGTCTTGAGTTATTATATAACTTGCAAACTACCAGCATAGGTCTTGAGTTATTATACAACTTGCAAACTACCAGAATAGGTCTTGAGTTATTATATAACTTGCAAACTACCAGCATAGGTCTTGAGTTATTATACAACTTGCAAACTACCAGAATAGGTCTTGAGTTATTATATAACTTGCAAACTACCAGCATTGGTCTTGAGTTATTGTACAACTTGCAAACTACCAGAATAGATTTTCAGTTATTGTAAAACTAGCAAACTACCAGCATAGGTCTTGAGTTATTATACAACTTGCAAACTACCAGTATAGGTCTTGAGTTATTTTACAACTTGCAAACTACCAGTATAGGTCTTGAGTTATTATACAACTTGCAAACTACCAGTATAGGTCTTTAGTTTTTTTACAAATTAAAAAATACCAGCATAGGCCTTCAGTTATTGTACAACGTCTGTTGGGCCAGCTACTATAAAATATACATAAAGTAAAATAACGGATGTGTATGTGACCAGGTGCCAGGGAAAAAGCTTTGTAAAAAGTCAGTATTAAGTGATTTGGAATGCAATATATTTAAAAGAAAAGCAAAATAAAACTTTTTTTTTCTTTACTTTTCGTATTTTGTAAACAAAATTCTAAGCTATCGACTAACGATTAAGGCTCAAATGAGAAATGCTATTAAGTAAAATATCTCTTGTTTTATTTGAGTGTGCATTTCGTTTGTCTCATATTTTGAAGGTTAGAATTTGGTTTACAAATTAAGAAAAGAAAGAAGAAATTGGGTTTAATGTTGAAATTTTGTTATTAAATTCGTTGTTACTTGAATGTGTGTCATGGGACCAATAAATGCGATTTATTTCTTAAACTGTTTTTTTTCTTACTATATCTGTAAAATAACCTATTATGTACTTGATACTCATGACTGTCAGTGACGCGGTATTTACGACTGTCTTTCCCTTGTAAATTCCTTCTAAACTCTTTGAGTTCGCCTGTACGACGTATACCTGCGGGGGGGTAGAGTTAGCGTGCTTCAGTATGTAGGTAGTGCTCCTTTGTATCTATCTGTGAAGTTCTTTTTCCTGATGTGCCTACGCAATTATAATGAGCAATGCTTACGCCTACTGCATATACACTACCTAAATTTAATTTTTTTTTGGCAAAAATTTCTCTGGATCCGCTGAGTAGGTTTGATTAAAATATAAGAACTGTGTTCTTCGGCATATGGTTCAAACCCAGACAAAACACGAATAATGAACTTTTGTTCTATAAAATAAAGTCCTAAACTGACTCCTCTTCACTCTTTTTCTTTCAAAGTTTTGCTTTAAACCCTTGCATAAAGCACTTTTAAATCATAATTATGTATCATAAATCAATTTATTTCTTGTATTTCAATGAAGATTACAGTGAGTTGGAATGTAGCTGCACTACTCACGCACGCGTAGTTACATAGGTTTCAAGGACATGACAATTTTGTCAATAAAACACAGAATAGTGAAATATCGGGCTGAAATTTGTTTCAGATGTAGTTAACATATTACATTTAAGTATTTGAATTCAATCTCGTTCATATAACCACCGAAGCACGACGACATTTTCCACCACTCTTCCACATATATCGGACGAAACGTTTCGCGTTCGATATTGTTGGTGAGTTCCTATAACGTTGTCGGCTTATTGGCGTAAACCAAAGACTTAACGTGACCCCATTAATGAAATCCAACGGTGTTAAATCGCATGAGTGAGCCACTCTACTGGACCATTTTGTGACCAAAAGAAATCGGCCAAGTGCGAGTCGGACTCGCGCACGAAAGGTTCCGTACCATTATCTATAAAAATGGCAAAAAAATCACGTTTATTTCATGGGACCCCCCTTAAATATTTGTTTTATTTAATTTAATTATTTATTTTTAAAGTGGCTACATAACTAAATATTCTGTACATATTTTAATCGTCTACGTGTTGCAGTTATCAAAATCGAGCAAAAAAATTACGTTTGTTGTATGGGGCCCCCCTTAACCCAACCCCGTGCAGAGGTGTACGCACTTGTGCTGTATACGCTGGACGGTGCCGGTCCCAAGTCCGAATAAATGGGGAGGGCCCTGGCCTACATTTATCAAGGAGCCAATGAGCTGCAAAGCGGGCATACTTGGAAATGCAGTCCTACATACATACACATGCACATACATACACACACACACACACACACACACACACCTTCCCTAACTCACAAACCCACACACACGCAGACACACACTAGTCAACCCACTACATCACACCAACACCACTCACCACATACACAACACACATCATACCAAAACCGGCAGAAAAAAAGTTTAAAATATGGAAGTGAATTTTAAAAGGAAACTGCCCCAGGAGGGTACCAGCGTCCACGACGCTGGAGAATCCCTTCCTGAACCTTTGAGCTCAGGCTCGGGGGCTCAGGCTGCTCCACGTATTCTGGGGGGGAGCAAAACTTCACTAACCCACTCGATAAACCTGCGCGAGCTAGCTAACGCTATGCCCAGCGCAGAAATAACCTCTAACGCCTCCTGGCAGCTTGCACCGCGTCGAGCAGATGAACGCAGAAATGCTTCCGTCAACTCCGCCAAGCCAGCAGCCCCTGGAGGGAGAAAACGTAACGGGCGCCGCCATCACCGGGGACGGCGCTCAAAAAACAACACTGTGCAACCGGGAAACAGCGAGCCTTCTAAGACCAACGCTGACCAGGGTGCACAGCAAACCAACGCGACTGAAGGGGAGACCCGACAAGAGGACCCAGCTCTGACCGATGCCGCTACGAGGTTGACTTGGCCGAAGCCCTCGACCAGTTGCGACGCGCTTAGTGAGGAACGCAGCCACAACGGGCGTGCGGGAACCACACAGTCAGCGGGCGGGCCTATGATGACGGCTAACGCAAGCACGACTGGACAGTGCGGAGCACTGGGAGGGGCGACGTCCGAGGCTCCTCAAAGCGGACTCCTGGAGCGAGCTAGGGACACCTCAAGGTCAACCCAACCAATCGCAACCACAACAAGTCCGAGGAAAAAACGGAAGCGCGGACCTAACAAGCGCGGATCACGCTATGCAGCGAATCGACCTGAGCAATTGGGACATCCCGCACCGCCTGCAAAGGCGAAGAGGGAGCGCCCCGATGAAACCTTGTCGCCAAGGGACGGGCCGAAACGCGCTAAGCTGGATCCGACACCAAGGAAGACGGCAATTAGCTATGCCGATGCGAGTAAAACGCACCTGCTCATAGCTATTGCTGTCACGCCTGCCACGGACCTGACGGTGGAGCAAGCACAGCAGCTCGAACTCTCCATCGAAGAGAGGATTATTGAAGCAGCGCTTGCTTCACCAACAGACAACGAGCCACCATTCGCACCCGCATTTAGAGGGAAACCTATCATAGCAGAAGGCGTACTCAAAATGTGGTGTGAGAATGATGAGTCGCTAACTTGGCTCAAAAACACTGTAGCCACCCTACAGTCACCAATCTCGGACAGCAAACTGACCGTCATCCGACAGTCAGATATAGCGAAGCGAGTCCGCGCATCGCTGTGGCTTCCGAAATCAATTGGTGTCGACCTAACGAGGACCCATCGACTGCTGACCGCGCAGAACCCATGGTACAACGTAAAATCATGGCAGTTGTACGGCGCGACCATGCAGGAGAAGGGTATCTTCCTGACCCTGGGCATTCCAGAATCCGAGGTGGCGAAGATTCTGGGAAGGGATAGACGAGTCGCCTTCATCTCCGGCAGTGTGTACATCAAATTCAGCACTGTCGGGGGTGGAGATGATTCGGCGGACACAGAATCCCCAGTTGAACCCAACACAAACGGAGCTAAGGCTACTGGCACACTACCACCTAGCAACCCAACTACCTCAGCCTTAGCTTCCACAGAACACGCACCTATGGACACACACGTAGCTCCCACACCGAACACAGGTGCCTACGACCATACGTCGTCTGATGGGGAGTCGTTGGATAGTAAAATTCTCGGGTCCCTATCAGATTAGCGTGATCCAAACAAACCTCCAGCACAAGCAAATTGCAGCGGCTACCCTGCGCAGACTGCTGGAAGTTGACAAGAAGACCATAGCCCTAATCCAGGAGCCGTGGATTAGAGGAAATAACATATGCGGTCTTAACAACATCGGGGGTAAGTTACTACACAAAATCTCGGCTAATCAACCGAGAACATGCATATACATACCCAGATCAATACCAGCCTTGCTACTAACCAATTTCTGTTCCAGAGACCTTACAGCTGTAAGGCTTGACACAGGAACAAACAAACAAACGCTAGTGCTAGCCTCAGTCTACATGCCCGGGGATGAGGTGATACCGTCTAAGGAGCTGACTGAACTAGTGCAACACTGCGAAGATCATGGCTGGGACATTATAATATCAGCTGACTCAAATGCCCACCACCCTCTTTGGGGGAGCCTAACACCGAACCAACGAGGTGAGTCTCTAACAGAGTATATATTCTCAACTAACCTTTCTATAATTAACAACGGCTCGGAGCCCACTTTTGTTAATTCCAGATATCAGACAATAGTAGATGTAACTCTCGCATCCGATGGGGCAACGGATCTTGTGTCAAACTGGCACGTCTCCGCTGAACCATCCTTTGCAGACCACAGAAGAATCTGCTATACCATACAAGTGCATGAGAGGGACGAGCAACCAAAACGTAACCCTCGTAAGACGGACGTTGCAAGGTACACGACCCTTCTTCAAAATGAGGTAGACACAATCACCTTTAAAGACATGACCAACAGCACTGACAACATAGAACATAATATAAACACACTAACCACGTGTATCCAACACAGCTACCAGCAAGCCTGCACCCCTACAACACCAATCATAGGGGGAAAGTCTCACTGGTGGGGGCCAGAACTAGAGAGACTCAAACTCAATCTGAAAAGACTCTTTAATCGAGCCAAAAACACAAGAACTGAAATAGACTGGGAACGATATAAACAAGCCCAGTATCACTACAAGAAACGCATAAGATATCGCAAAGGTGAATCCTGGCGGCGGTTCTGCGACAACATTAATTCCACCAATGAAGCAGCTAGAGTGAAAAAAATTTTATCACAAGATAATAACAGAACTCTGGGCTCAATAAAAAAACTAGATGGTACATATGCGACCTCCGATAGCGAGATAAGCGAGGTGCTTATCGAAACACACTTTCCAGGATGTGTAGTCACTAACAACCCAAACTGGGAAAATGTGGAACGCAGACCAACCCCTACAGACTGGAATATAGCCAAATCCATAGTCACTGCAGACCGAGTTGTGTGGGCAATCGAAAGCTTCCAACCCTTCAAATCTGCTGGCCTGGACAACATATTTCCAGCACTCCTGAAATGGGGACAAACAACACTTGTGCCACATCTAGTTGATATATTTAGAGCTTCTATAGCTCACAACTATATACCTCGCCAGTGGAGAGAAGTCAAGGTCATATTTTTACCAAAACCAGGTAAATCTGACTACACACAAGCGAAATCTTACAGGCCAATTAGTCTGACCTCCTTCATGCTGAAGACTCTGGAGAGGCTAACAGACAGATATCTAAGGGAGGGTGCACTAACGCGCATGCCAATGCACCGCCAACAACATGCTTATAGAAAGGGTAGATCGACAGAATCAGCCTTACACGCTGTCGTAGGAACTATAGAAGCAGCCCTCTCTGATAAGCTGATGACACTAGGCGCTTTCATTGACATCGAAGGAGCGTTCGACAAAACGAAATTCAATAGCATCAGCCGCTCTCTTAGTAGATTTGGAGTCGAACAAACCATCAGTGGGTGGATTGATCAACTCCTGAAGCTAAGAGCAGTGCAATTTACAGTTAACACCACCACGAGAGGCATTGTAGCCAAAGGCTGCCCACAAGGAGGAGTACTCTCTCCTTTACTATGGAACATCGTGGTGGATGATCTGCTGAAACGTCTTAACGATAGATGCTACTACACAGTAGGTTACGCGGATGACATTACCATTCTGATTAAAGGCAACTCAGAAAATATTATCTGTACCCGCATGCAACTAGCCCTCAGAATCTTGGAAGAGTGGTGTCACCACCATGAACTGACGGTAAACCCCAACAAAACAGAATTAGTCCTTTTCACAAATAAAAGGAAAATTCAAATAACTACCATGCCAAAGCTATTTGACATTGAGCTTACCCTTTCAAGTGAAGTCAAATACCTTGGGGTAATTTTAGACAACAAACTAAATTGGAGTAAGCATCTAAGCACAAAAATAACCAGGGCATGTACAACCTTCTGGCAATGCAGAAGACTAATAGGCAAGAAATGGGGCCTTAAGCCATCCATAACTCTATGGCTCTATACAGCCATAATACGACCCATGATAACATATGGTGCAGTAGTTTGGTGGCCTCGAACTCAGTTAAGCACGGTAAAAAACAAACTACAAAGCCTGCAGCGTCTTGCCTGCCTAGCAACCACAGGCAGTATGAAAACGACTCCCACAACAGCATTAGAAGTCATCCTCAACCTCAGACCCCTTCATCTTGTTATACAACAAGAAGCTGCCGCTGCAGCCATACGACTTGAGAAAGTAGGGCTCTGGAAACGGGACGGCAGAATCACTCATGCACGGCTCAAGGAGGCGGTGGGAAACGAGCTTCCGATGATAGAGGCGACATGTGATATCATCCCAAAAACCTTTGTCTTTGACAAAAAATACCGTATCCAGCTTCATGAGGAAGAAAAAGATAGCTCCGGCATCCATGAAGTCAGGATCTACACCGATGGCTCCAAAACGGAATCAGGAACGGGCGCAGGAGTATTCTCCCATGACCTGAACATCAACATGTCAACGAGCTTGGGTGCACTCAACACCATCTTCCAAGCAGAATGTGTTGGGATTACCCGAGCTGCAACAGCGGTCTTGTCTAAAGGCATAAGTAATGCATCGATACGCATCATCTCCGACAGTGCCGCTGTGCTACAAGCTCTCAACAACAACCGCATCAACAGTGGACTAATCCTGGAGTGTCACTGTGAACTGCAAAAAATTGCATTGAAGAACCGGGTTACTCTTCAATGGATACGTGGTCATAGTGGGTCTCTAGGCAATGATGC
Source organism: Apoda limacodes (assembly GCA_946406115.1). Classification (NCBI taxonomy): domain Eukaryota; kingdom Metazoa; phylum Arthropoda; class Insecta; order Lepidoptera; family Limacodidae; genus Apoda; species Apoda limacodes. Next base: position 19,125,699 of record OX291549.1, on the reverse strand, counting down.
GGCAGATGAATTGGCAAAGAGAGGATCGGGCACTAAAATAATGGGACCTGAACCAATTGTACCGATACCATTTATCCAACTCAAAACATGGTTACGTGACAGAACCTTACAACAACACAACAAACAGTGGGCAGAACAGACAGATTGCAAACAAACCAAGAATGTTCTTACATCCGTGGACGCTAATCTGTCGCACAAACTGTTAAAACTCAGCAGGAAAAACCTACGCTACATAGTAGGCATAATAACAGGTCACTGCCCTCTAAACAGGCACTTTTTCAATATCGGCGTTACTGACAGTCCTCTATGCAGGGGCTGTATGGAAGCCGAGGAGACACCGTCTCACGTGGTTCTTCATTGCAAAAGCGTGAGCGACCAACGGACAAAGCTCCTTAAGAATCCACAAACCATGAGAGAGGCACTGAATAACATCAGATGCCTCCTTAACTTTTGGACGGAGCTGGGATGGTATGGGTAACCAATGACAGGTATTGGTTACCTACGTACAATGGCCCTATTATGAGGCTAAGTGCGGAAAACATAAGTCCAACTAACTAACTAACTGGGGCCCCCCTTAAATATTTGTTTTATTCTGTTTTTTATTATTTGTTGTTATAGCAGCATTAGAAATAAATCTTCTGTGAAAATTTCAACGGTCTAGCTATCACGGTTCATGAGATTTAGCCTGGTGACAGACGGGAGCAACTACGTGATCTGCGTGAGTGCGTGATCTTTTTGACTTTTATACTTTAGAAAAAGTTTGAGGTAGCGTTATATTGTTATATCCCTATTAAAAATCAATATTTGCAATTCAAAATAAATCCTTAGCCAATTTTTTAAATTTGAAAACAATGAAACGGTCAAAAACATGTACCTACGGATAAAGAAACTATATACCAACCAATGCAGCAATAGTTACGTGATAAAAGTCATACTCAGTTCCCAAATTGGTTTTTTATATAAACTACGAATGTGGCAATCAAGCTTACGCCCCGTCTAATGTTAAGCGGTCACCGTAGCCTATGGACTCTTGCAACACCAGCGGGATTACTCGCAAGTTGCTGAACCTGTAAAAATTTAATCACACATTAAGAACATTATGATGGCTTATTTCAAAAGGAAGTTCTTCTGAAACCGCACAGCGGGGTGACCCTGTAACACAAAATAGATATAGAAGACTCACTGCACATTAAGCACTTTAAACCTTTGCCCCGAACGCACACGTCCTGTACATCTGGTCCCCCTCAAGGAAATCTCAAAGCCAGCTGCCTCTGAAATACCTTGAGCCCACATTACGGAATTTATGCGTACATGCGTAGGGGTTAGCGGGCTCTCTTTTGAGGGGGCCTTCTGTATCTATCTATTTTGTGGTTCTAAGCTGTGAGGATAAACTCTACCAATGCGAGGTGAGCAGAGGGTTAATAGTAACTATCCGAGTTGGGGGGGCTCAGCAAGAGTTCCTATATTTTTCATATAGGAATTCGTACTAAAGCCCCAGTATTCATCCACAATGTCCTTATTTGGTCCTTATGTTGGCTTCCCCTCCTTTTTAACAACAATGCAACGAATTGACGTAATTATTTAGACAAAGTTTCCTTTTTAACAACAATGCTACATTGACAAAGGGTACACCCGAGAGTGATATACGCTTTATATGTATTCACCTGTTTCTATTCCTTTGCGCTGTAATGGAGCATCCAATTAACTTCGTTTTGATTTTTGGCACATACACAGTTGAAAGGACGAAAAAAGTAAAGGATATATCTAGTAGTCTATATATGTATATATATATATATAGTAAATAACATGTAGACGGACGGGGTACTGCGGGCGTAGGACGTTATTATTTTATGTAGCAACGGAATATTGGGCTGGCCTGATTTTTACACAGAAATAGCTGTAAAATGCTGTAGAACTAAGGAGAGAAACAGCTGATTTTAATTTGGCATACAGAAGCTAGAGGGACAGAGACACAACAGAATACTTTTATCTCGGTTCATCTCCGAATACCTATAAAATACTTTTATCACCGAAATTAATTTATGTGAAAGTTAGTGAGTGTGTGTGTGTGAGTTGTTACTCCTTCACATAACAACAACTGAGATTTGGGTGCAATTTAAATGGAGATAGTCGTAACTTATACCCTAAATTAACAAATAGACATTTTTTTCTGAAAGATTCAGAAATTTCTGCATGAATTAACTATAACCGAATTCCTATAGCTACTGTACTGACTAACTGTACTGTAATGACAGAAGAACCAAGGAGTTGTAGGAATCCCACGCCGATAAATGATCAAATTTAACGTTTGCCGAGCCGCGGGAAAAAGCTAGTAAAGAATATAAGTATCTATGGGACGCATAACTATAAAAGTAACAAAATAATATGTAGAAATCTAGTATTTGTTATTGATTAGGTAATAGTTAAAAAATTACTAGCTAACAGGTTTGATAACGTGGTTTCAATAATGCGCTCTAGTTTCATAATACCTCTATGTGTGTGGCAATACGTACTTTGATCTGATAAGCCATGAATTGTTATGTGGTCGTAACCAGCCTTCATGGCCCCATTGTTGGGTAAGTTACACTATTGGGCGATTTGAGCATATAATGCAGGCCCAGTGTGGCTTCTTAACTTTATTGTTATTGCCCCTTCAGAAATTAAGACCTTAGTATGTATGTAATTATTAGTAGATCTTAGGTCCCGTTTTCTAAGGGGACCTTGCATTTTTGAGACAAAGCAAACCGCTTGGAACAGGTGTTCCTGGGGGTGATCTGAGCTGATTTAGCCCGGTTGTCACGAGGTTCCCCCCAGCAGGTGGGCAGGGGGGAGGGGGGGGGGGAAAGTGCGTCCGGCGCGCCTCACTCTAAGCTTTATATCGGCATACATCTAGCAACTATATCAAGTTTGGTCTTTTTGTCGTATAATTAGAGGATGAGGAATTCATTTCTGTAACCAAATGTTCACTCACCTATACAAAAAAATAGAGAAATAAAAAAAAATTACGTCCTTTTTTTCGAAAATCTTCTACAGAATTATAACTATGAGGATTATCTCCAGAGAAAAAACCCTTTGAAAAATACCTTTGAATAGGCTAGTTATCCTTCTATATAGAATAGTAAACTTGTCAAACATTTTACCTTAATAAATCTGTTAAAAAAAATGTTTTGTGTCGCGCGGCGTACCTGCATTGTAGGAGCGGTGTGCAGCTTTTAGAATTTTTAAGTATGTTTAGATGATTTCTGATAAGTTGTTATTCTTATGGTTGTAGATAACATTAATTAATTACTTCTGGACGTGAGATATATACAAATATAAATTAAATAAATAAATAAACATGTTGGGAAAACTTTCGTCATAACATAACTAGCATGTGTGTTTTTTTATTTTATTTACAGACTTGTGTCTTTGTAGGGTTGAATCGGACCAAGTTGACCCTTCCTCAATCAGTGACCTTGGACAGTGTGGTCTCGATATAAGACACAAGTTTTTCGCGGTTTTCCACAACAAAGACGGAAATTGCCTAGTATGGTAGGAAAGCGCGAAGAGGCGCGTGAGTACAGGACATAACGCAGGAGCACACTGCTTAAGCACCACTGCTGGTATACCGTCTGGCCCACTCGACTTATGAACGTCTAGAGAAAGCAACGCCCGCCGGACCTACCGCTGTGTTATGGAGATTTCCGGCATGGTCTTACCGCATCACGGTATAGTAGGTGGTACAGCGCCTTCATCGTTCCTATTCGAGTTTGAGGCAAAGAGACTGCCCAGTAAATATGCTTTCTCTTTAGCACTATGGGCCAAGTCAACATTGGTCTTTCGCAGTGCTGGTATTGACGACTGGCAAAAGTTCCCTTCGGCAGCTTTGGCAAGCGAGCAGAAAGCACGACTCCCAGAAGGATAGCTGTCGCCCACCTATTTTGCCGATGAATTGGAATTTGGCACTGGCAGTTGCTTTCTTACTGAACCTCGAGGCAGAATTTAATTTGCATTTTAAGTCAGAAATATTCGGATCCTTATTATTACGAGTCGTGGTCCAAGCCTCATACGCAGTTTGCTTAAGAATTTTAGCTCCTCTGCAAGACCTATTAAACCACGGTCGTTTTTTGACGCCGGCAGCTAATCGCGGGTTAGGAAGATAACATTCCATACCAGCGAGGATTGTCTCAGTGACTGCGGCGGAGCAGACGTCAGGATCTTCTGAGCTTAAGCAGATATGCCACCACAGGTACGATGCATAAAATTCTCGCAATCCATCCCATTTCTAAATGGTCAGTACTTCGATGGCTTCTCCGCAAAGAACTAGATAGTTACAAAGGTAAGGCAACATTTATTTAAAAGAAGTATTTAATGTCTAAATATTAGCATACAATTGTAAGCTCGTTGCCCAGAAACATTTTTTTCGGGAACGACATCCGAAGCTCAGCAGCTTCGGAAAAAGCAGTCATATAGGATAGGGAATGGGTTACTACCTAGCATATTTTCTGAGTTCTGCCGTTTTTGGGCTCGTTGAACTGTCGGTCCCGGCTTTTTTCGTAAAAGAGTAGTAGTTAAGTCAGAGACCTCATGGGCGGATTAAAAATTCCTGAAAGTCAAGCAACTGTTAGCTTCTCAGCGTCTGCCAATTAGCACTGAACCAGTGCGGCACTATGGCCTAAGCCTTCTTGAGAAAAGGCCTGTACACCTGTAGTAGGGACAGACAACGACGGAAACAACACATTGGCTTACATTAACAGTCGGTTTTCTTTCATGATAAAATGACGTTGAAACACTAGATTGAATGATTTGACTACAAAAGAAGCCGATCATAAATCAGAAATGGAGTCTTTAGCCAATAAGAACTTCTGTTAGTTTTTCAAAGTTCATACCAGCCAATCAGCGCTCTCGATTCACGATACTCGTATTTTGCAATAATCCATTACAAAACTCATTCTTATTTTCCTATCGTCTTATTATAGAAATATCGCAATTATCCGTTTTTTTGATTATCCTACGACATTTATAACATTGTGCGATAATTTTTAGTCCATTACATGCACATCGTTAGTATTACAGAAATTAGCTTTCTGGCCTATATGGGCGACATCTTAACACAAGGAAACCTTTTATTTTAAAGTCAGAAGATTGAGTTAAGTGTTTATATCTCCTTGAATTTGAATGCCAATTTGCAGCAAATTAGCACTTTTGTTTAGAATCCGACAGCAATGAGAAGAAAAAAATTTCGTACCAAAATGAAAGAAACCATTATCATATATATCATTATGGTAAAAATTTGTTCCATCGACATAGGTCTATCAGTGTGTCAGCTGTTTTTCTCAGTAAATACAAATGTTATCAACCTAATATTTAGACAGTTGCAGAATTTTCCCGCCGCCGGCATGTAATATAAATAAAAATATGTTTTATAGATAATGGAAATAAAAAAGTATAAGTTTAATCAGTAAATGGTCAAAACCTAGTAGGTCTACTATAGCAAGTTATGTATGGTTACCTATCATATAATCTAAAAGTGGGAGTGGTACTGTGTCATATGGAGTTAAGGTTGTCACATATTTTTTGTGTAGTAGTCAAAAGTGTACAAAAAACACATAGGTCCACCGAATTGTGAAACACATAAAATTTAATTAATACCTCCAACAAATTTAGTTCAGAATCTAGATTTTCTACTTCTTTGCGACATATGCATATTAAATTAGTCTAAAATGTGTTGCTGCCAGCCACATCTGATAACAACACCAGCTGCTGGATCAACTTGTATTAACGTCATGTATTTTTTTCAATAATTATAAAATGTAGGTACCTACATAAAAATATTGGAATAGCTGTGATTTAACACGTGCAGTCAGTGTTTCCCTCGCCTCGTTGTAGTCGTGAACAGTGACGCGTTCCGATCTTGGCTCGTGTGGTGATATTGTTTTCTGGGTAATGTGCAACAGTTACAAGTGTAAAAGCAGTCGATGTGTTGAATGACGGTGAAGTATGCATTACTTGTTATCGGCTTTAGGAGACCGATATAATCTTAGTTTGCGTGGACGCCGACGGCGACGTAGCTGCGTCATCGGCTTGCACGCCCGGCTCCGCGCCACCCCGCGCCTTGCTGTCGGTGCTTCATCCTCGCAATTCGCCGATCAATAAGGAACAATGAACCGCTGGGGCGGTCGTGAGCTCGGTGGCGGCGCTTAGCATCCTGACCGTCAATTGACTTATGCCCAGGCTTGGGGACCGCGCCAGTGTTGTGAATTGAAGCGGCGATGTCTTCATCGTTCAGCTTCCCGCCGGAGACCTATTCGGCCGTGTACGGCGGCGACGACAGGAGTAATGTGAGCGTGAATGTGAGTACAAGTTCCCACTTGCCAGCGATGATAGTGGTGACCGATGACGCTGTTACCGCGTGGCGCCGCGGAGTGAGTGTGTGCTCACCGACATAAGGTCGCGGCACATACCTACTGTAGGTACATTCAACTTATAGAAATACCCATCGATATATCGATGGGGATGATAGAATCAATATCTCACTGTTGAATTCTATTTAAGTTTCGTTTTCTTCAACTTGACAAATTGAAAAAACGAAATTCGCTCGAGTCCTATCGTACTTTTAATGAGAAAAAAAAGAGTAATCTTTGTAGGTATACTATATCTAGTAAACATACTAATACTACCAATGTTATAAATGTGAAAATTTGGATGTTTCTTACTCAATCACACTTCAACCACTGGACGGATCGGGATGAAACTTGGCACACATTAGGTTAATAGGACATATAGGCTACTTTTTATCCCGATAAATTCAAGTTCCGGCAGGAATAACTATAATCGAGCTTAAATGAACTATAGCTTGCTATAGCAAACTTCATTAGTATTTAAGGAGCTCCACGACGATAACCGACTTAAGGTCGGGCGGAGCCATTTACAAAATCTAGTATTATATAAATGCGAAAGTTCCTAAGTTTGTTTGTTTGTCCTTACTTCACGTCGTAATCTAATTGTACTGAAATTTGGCACAGTGATAGTAGAAGAGACGGAGAAGACAGGCTTATTTTTAACCCTGAAATATAACCGAATTCCTCGTAGACGAACTAAAGCTATGTACAGCTATAACTTTGCTATAGCTGATTTTCTGTCTCTGAATTACTTCGCCAGTAACTTTTGTCGCGGCAGGAGCCTCTGGTAAAAGCTTGTAAGATTAATGTAAAACAACGCACTTTATCATATTTCTATCGACTCGGGTGAAATTATGTAGGCAGGTGTCTTTAGTTATTTGTGAGCTGTAAGAACAATTGACGATTACTAACTTACACGCAACATACAACTTTTCTAAGAGGAGACTGCTTCCTTTTGTGTGTTCTACCCATAAAAATCCTAGGTCTGTGGTTCTACCGGTATAATAATGTGTACTAGGTTGTGTTCAGAGAAATTGCCACACGGCTACCTTCTAACCTACCGCTTGCCATCGGTCGGTAGGGTGTTTATCCTAACAACTTAGAACTCTGTGCGGATTCTGAGGAACTGCAAACGTGGACGGTAAAACGTAATGAACTCCCTGTCGTGGTTTTTCCTACTTTCCATTATTATAGAATTCTTTCATGTAAGCGGTGCGACGGTAGAAAGTAGTGGTGGGGTACCTACAACTAAGTTCATTTAATATCTTTAGAGAAAAAATACTAAGGACATCGCTTACCGCGCATGCCTCATACGAATTGGCCACAGTCGTCAAGCTACTGGCCACACGTGACACGAGTGTAAGAAAATTTAAGCCGTCTATACATATTTTACTTGCTGTCCTATAACAATAGGTCATTCTCTTCGGTAACACATATCGTGAAGGGATGTTTCGGCACAAAATAACTGCGCTCTCAACAACAAGTTAAAAACGTATTAGGACTAGTAAAAACGTAGAGTAGATAGACAGACAGACACTCCATTTTAAAAATAAAGAAACCATAGATTTATAGATTAGGTTACTTCATACATTCATATACTTAATTCTATGTTCACCATCTTCATTCACAATAAATTTTAGTTCAGTAAATTATGTATCAACTGTTAAAACAAACATAGGTATCTTTTGTTTTTGTATGTTAATTGCATATTTTTATGAAACGTGTGTAATAATATAGCGGTTGTTAACGTACTATTTGCTAACACGTTTGTTTAGATAATCTGGCGAGCTGCGTTATGTATGACATGCTTATAGTGATTTTTGTGTTTTTCCACTCTTGAGTCTTTTATGACTTTTGTTTTATTTGTGGCCAATGTCCTCTTTGATGCTATGATTTGTTTGCAGGGCAAGTCTTGCTTAAACGGAAACATTTATTCAGGGCCTCATCATGGTTTATAAAGATTGTGTCGTTGGTGGAAGCTTAATGGATGCAACGACACAATCTTTTACATAATATGCATTAAATTCTATCAACACACATTATTTTGTGATTGTTTACTTTGAAAACTGCGGAGATTAAGAGGGGTATTTTGTCAGAAATTTAATTTAACATTGATTTCCAAGACATGTACTCTATTATTTATTTCAACAAGGCCTGAATAACTTTAAGAGTTAATTGTGGTACTCAATTTCATATTTATTACTTACTAATTTTTGACCGCAGTTCGGTCCGCGTTTGATTCATTTATCAGCGTGGGATTGCAACGGCAACTCTTACGAATATATAAATATAAATATTTTTGGACATTACACACAGCGCCGTCTGGCCCCAAAGTAAGCAAAGCTTGTGTTATTGGTACCAGACAACGGTTACCGATACATATATAATACTTTTTTTTACATACATATTATACATAAATACACCCAGACTCAAGACGAACACAAATGTTTTTTATCACATAAATGTTTGTCCAATGCGGGAATCGAACCCACACCCTCTGCGCAGGAGTCGGACACTCTACCAACTAGGCTGCGAGGGACTAAATTAGATTCCTCTAGCAAGCTATACCTGTAGCTATAGTGTGTTCACGCGGTATGAGTAGCCTATATCCTATTCAGTCTTTTCAACTATACTCCTGTGCCAAATTTCAGTTCAATGAGATGTTCCGTTGCGACATAAAGAGTATAAACAAACAAACAAACAAACTCACCTATGCATTTATAATATTGCTAAATATGGATTAATATAAACTAGCTGTGCCTTGCGTTTAATTTGGATTATATATCTAGGTACATGTCTGTTTTATAGACATGCTGAGTAGGTGTAACTACTTTTGCTTATTTCGTAGTACTTCTATGAAATTTCCTTTCTTTTAAAAAACAAACTGTAGGTACAGAATAAGGAATAAGTAGTAGGTAATGTTATTTCTTGGTTTAAATGCGTCAAATAGAACACAATTTTAAATAAGTTGGTGGTCACTCGACTGTAGCTTTGTAAACTTCCTAGTTCCTAAAATATGACCAAAAACCTCTAAGAATATATTTCATATATCAAATTATTCGTATATATGGCTAGTCTACTTTCAGTAAGTGTATTGTAGCCTTCTAAGTAGACGTGGAAGTTCATTATAGACATAGATAAGAATCTTATAGCATCCACCTAGTTATATTTATTTTTATGTGAACATTCTTGGCTGTCTTCAGGATGATTTGTAATCCAGGGTATTGACACTGCATGCTGACTGGGCGTGAACAATATGACCTACAATACAATTAAAAAATTATATTATATTTTCTATTATCGCCTTCTCCTTAGATTTCCAAAACGAACGGTGTTGAGCCGGTAGGTACTAAGTTCATCGAAGAGATGTTCTTTCGAAACTAGATTCACTACTCTAGAACCTTCTTTTCCCATCATTGATTGGTTCAACAAGCTATGTAGTCTGCCCATTTCAACTTCGGCTTATTAATCCCTTAAACTATTTTGCGATCGTATCTCGTTAAAAAACATACCCAACATCATTTTCCAGAGCGACTTTGAGTTTATATGAAAGCCAAATTTTTAAACAACACGCACATGATTGGTTGAATTTAAGAGTTAACAGTTATGATATCCTGCAGGTAGTGAAGTGCAGTGCGGTAAGTTGTGAGGCCAAGGCCTTGCCACATCCTGAAGCTGACTCCCCGCAAGCCTCTCTCTTCGGCTGCTTTCACTGTGCTGTAAGTATAACCAATATTTGTTACAATTTAGTTGAAAATAAAATAATATAGGAAAGATATTCCTTTTTACACTAAATATTAAGAAAACCTAAAATATTATTCTACCAGCACTTATCAGCGTGGGATTTCTGTGGTACTTGATTGTATTAAGAAAGTAGCAAGCTAAAGTTAAAATTTGTCGACGTGTGATGCGGTTAGAGTTATTCGTCAGATAAATTTTGCAAATGATATAGTCTGTTTACTTCTTCCGTCCTTTCAACAATCTCTGTACCTAAAATCTTGCTCCCTTGTGACGTTAAGCAATAATAAACAAACAGACTTTCATAAATATTTATTAGTTAGGATGGGATTTATAGACTTTATTATAAGCTTTGGAGAGCGCTTTCATAAATCAGTACGTAGGTAATGGAATTATCATTAATCACGAAAGTCTGAAATATTTTTCATGATAGTTTTTGGATTTTTGGATATGTGGTGAGTCGTTTACCAGACACGAACTATGTAGACTAGACTAGACTAGACTTTTACAAAAGGTACACAAATTGTATCAATTCGTGGCCTTAACCGGTGATCGAACCCAAGACCTTTGCAAGTTTTGGCAGTTCCACGTACTATAGGTATATATACTCCATTCAGTGGTCAATGGTGATAATGTTGTCGGCTGATTAAAAGTTTCGGATCTACTCGCTGTTTATCTTAATGGTATATCCTTTACGCTTTAAAAGTTTGAAATTATCTTCAAACGCAACGATTAACAGTGGTGAAAGCGTTGCGTTCAAACGTAAGATTTGGAGAAATTCTCTAGACAATTATACGCCGCCACTAGTAATCCTCTCATCAGCACAGCTTAATTTCCCTGAGCCAATTTAACTCTATACTCTACCGGAGTTATCTCTGACGTCTCAGCCTGTATGGATAGGCTTGAAATAGGTAGCTTAAAAACAATAGTGAAGCCAGGGACGACGGAATAACAACAGAGCTAAAACCGATATATTTTAAGTAAGGGACCTGAAATTTTGGTTTCTAATTGTCTGTTATGATACCGTAGTTTCTCTTAAAGTCTTTGTAGGCGAAGTCTCTTCTTGAAATCTGGTGGATTGTACGTTATCTTGAAAAACGTCTTAAATATGCTCATAGTACGGTATAGAATATAATAGGTCTTTATTTGCATCGAATATGGGTTACATAAAGGGTATTTGGTACATTATTTGGGGTCCATACATATTCTACCATTTTAACCAGTGTGCAAAATTAATATTTTAGGTACAATATGTGATACAAAAATTACATAACTATGACAGTATAAGGCCCAAATAAAAAAAATATAAGAATGTGCGGAAAATAGCAAAACAAAATTAAAAAAAAAAGTGTATTAATGATTATAAAATGGAAAAGTTCTAAATATTGTTAAAAGATAATAAATTAACAAATAATGATATTAATGTTACATTTGAACAAATAAAGTGTCTACTATTTTCAAATTTTACTACTCAATATAATAAGTTATCTGCTAAAAACTCTGAAATTGTGTAATACACTTTACCTATTAAAATATTGTGTAGTTCTTTCTTAAAAAATCTAACCTAATTGTATTGCCATGTAGTAGGCGTTGTTTTTGAAAACTACTTGTTTTTGTGACGAGACATAAAACCGATTGGCATATCTACCACCTCATAATTACTTCAGTTTTTCTTTGAAAAACAGAGTGTGTCTACCACATGCACAATGACTTATGCACATACATCATCGCAACGATAACTTAGTTTAATTGTTTTAACTAAAGTAAAATTAGTTAATTTAACTATAAAAAATAGCTGCTTATTTACATAGAAACTTTATTTTCAATGAGAAGTGGATTTGTTACGTAAATCATTCACGCAACAGTCTACTTGATGACGAATAGGAAGAAATATGTTAATTTCTTTATTTATTTACTGACTAGCTTCTGCCAGCTGCTTCGCCCGCCCTTAACTTCATTATCGGCGTAGGTTCTTACGGCAACTCCATAATTATAGAAAAAAAACAATCAAATCTTTCCTCTTTAATGGCATTATACATTCTGTCTGTGTGTCTGTGAAACCATGGATACAAAATTTCAACCCAATCGGTCAAGCCGTTTAGTAGTTGATATACCGACAGCAGCGCCACCTACCGGGTCCAATTGTATTTTGAAATCATCCAGGAAACCATCGAAATACCCATATAAAATTTCAATGCAATCGGTTCAGCCGTTTAGAAGTTATGTGAAAAAGATAAGCACGGAAGGATAATTCTTACTACCCGTTGTCCTATTACCCGCTTTTCCGTAGGAATGAAGCATTTTCCCGCGGTAAAAAGTAGTCTATGTTCATCAGGGATAATGTTGCCTTCTAATGGTAAAAGAATTTTTCAAATCGGTCCACTATTTTCGGAGCCTATTCAATACAAACAAACAAACAAACAAACAATCAAATCTTTCCTCTTTATAATATTAGTCTAGATACGAGGGACCTGATGTGGTGGCGTTCGGTGGGAAAGGCCTGTATCCAACTGTGGACTGCTAAAGGCTGATTGATTGATCGTAAAGAATCAGTGGCATAATAAACTGGAAATTTTAACTTACATAGTAACCGTGTCCAGTGACCTTTAGGTTATACTGTGATCAAAATATACAGATTAAAAGAAAAAAATGTATAGAATTTTTTTACCGATTAGTTTAATTTTTAATTGAATTTTTTTATTAGTAGATTTAAAATTGCTTAAGAAAATGATATAACTATATACTCAGAAATCATAGACTTGTTAACCTTGCTTTTAAAATCCTGTAAAACATCATTAAATTTTAATTATATACATTACTATTTATATCTTTATCATAACCTTAAATGTATTTTTGGCAACTAGTAGATTCTAAAATTTCAAAAGAACATTATAAATTTCAAATATATCTAATAGGTGTTTTAAAAATAAATTTTATGTTCCTCACAAATCCAGCTCGGTTGAGTAGCGTTCTGGAAACTACACATCTTTTCTTCCAAAATACCTGAGTGCCTGAAGACGAACAGAAATCAATGTGTGTTGCTAGTGATGACTTACGGTACAAAAACGTGGTCTCTTACTATTGGCCTCTTAATTTAAGCTCAGAGTTGCTCAGCGAGCCATGGAAAAAGCTGTGCCAAGTATCTTGCGCGATAAAATCCGAAATGAGGAAATTCGCCGAAGAACCATAGTTACCGACATAGCTCAAACAGTTAGCAAGCTGAAGTGGCAATGGGCAGGCCATCGATGGGGAAGAAAGGATCTCGAGCGGAACAACGGATCGGAAGACGCAGCATAGGACGGCCTCCTACCAGTTGGCAGACAACCTGGTCGCAGAAAGCCGATGGACGCGGGCGGCTCAGGACCTGCCGTTGAGGAGACATATGGGGGAGGCCTACGTTCAGCAGTAGACGTCTTCCGGCTAAAACGAACAAACCAACGAACGAACCTCATTAAAGTTATTTTATTAATGACTGATTTATATTAACATTTTCTCAACCCAACAATATACCAAGCACGAAAATAAATCTAGTTGTGGGACACGTAATACCTATTGCTACAAAACCAATCATCACTGCATTAGACGATGTCTTCAAGATATAGGAATCACAGCAAAATCGCCGAAGAGCCACAGTATAGTGCTAAAATAATAAATATTGTGACAAACAAGTACTAGGTACTAAAACCGAACAGTGTCGAGGCGATGAACTTACCAGCTGTCCACTACATTGTAATATGGTTTTGTTTGTTTGCAGCCACGGGATTTTAGGGATTAAAACGGTGAAGATATTGTTTTTTTTCGTATGACATATTCATTCATATTTTGAAAGAGTAGCTCTTGCTAGCAGTAAGCTTGCTTTATTTATCTTACATCCATTTCATTTTGTTTCGCAGTTTCGCAGTCACATAAAGACTATCCGAAAAGACAGACCTGCTGCAAAAACCAAGGTGAGTTTTAATAACTGTAGCACTAATGTAAATATTACTACAATTACATAACAGAACGAGAATTCATAAATTTGTACATTTAAAATTGCCTTAGAAAATTATATCATCAAAAATGATAAACTTGTTGACTTTGACTTTAAACTTAATAAATAACTAAATAATTAATTTTTTAATTATATACATTACTAGTTGTATCTATATTATAACCTCCAGCGCTCTTTCTTATTTACTGGAAGCTACTACTACTACTACTATCTTACTGTTGTAAAATTAAATATTTATATTGTTATAGGAAACATATCATATTTATTTTTTAATTATTTGTAAATAAATGATTAAATTTAAATTCTATACTAAAAATTAAAAATTAAATATAGGCACCTATAAAATATTAATCATAAAAATAAAGCTAACAGCAAAAGACAAAGGAAACTTGTTTCATAAAAAGTACTCCTCGTTCAATCTGGGTCCTCGTGGCAATGTGCCCATTACACTGGCGCCGTTGCCTCTTTGAACGGCCAAACTAAGTCGTTGAGTTATTAAATACCCTGCCCTTAAGTCGCCGCAAGCCAAAATAAGCCTTTTTGGTAAACTTTTTTTAAAAATTTGGCATCTGATGACCAAGGACTCATTGTCTCTACAGCAAGCGCCACAAACTCGTATTGATTTAGTAAAGATGAATGTTTGCGGCGCTAACGTAGTTGTGCATCCTAGCCCTAGGCGGCCGCACCTGGTTTAGTAGACGTGCTCTGAATGTAAGAAAACAAAAATGTCGACACAAGTTGAATCCCACACCCGAGCACGTCCAAGGCTCCACCGTATCAAAGTGAGCCTACCAAGTGTCTTTCTATCTTCTCTGAAAAGACCACAAGGCTCTAAGACTGCAGGAACAGAGGTGGTGCAAAGTTTCATAAGATCATTTATTTTATTTGTTTTTATACAATTTTTTTTATTATTCATTTATTATTTTTGGGGTCCTATGCGACTGATTAATTAATTTCCTTAACGGGTCTACTTAAGGGTTAAATTAGGTACATACTTACCGAATTTTCCTGAGAGGAATCCCTACCGGGAATAGTGGGGAAAGTGCATGACAATTTGACTACTGGATGATGGAGTTCCTAAAACAATAGATAATTACTGTAACTACCTCAATCTTAAATTCTAAAGTTAATTTACATTAAAAATTCTAATTAGAATCGTAAGCGAAGGGGTGGTGAACCACGTGTTGACACACTTGAACTTTGTTAGTCATACAATATCTATTTAAATACTTAATACAAAGGAGTGATGTTTACATATTGTTGAAGTACCTTTAAAGAAAAATGTTTGCATGTGTATTTGAGTTGTGTATAAGGATTATATCGGCAGATCTGTTGCTGGCTCAAGTATTTATCTAGGCAATATTGTCCAAATAATATACGTAAGATGACGATTTGGGATTTCCTTCCATACAATTATGTACATATTTACGCCATGTTACCACACTAAAGTTTCAGCAGGAGGGTCACATAATACCTACATACAACTACGAAACTGATTAAAAATGTATAAGGATTTACCTACGCAGTGGTATTATAACGTAGACAGATATTTACTTATGTACCATTAAAATACAGAGGAAGAAAATCTTATAGTAAGGATAGGTTCATTATGCTACAAAACGAACATGATTTTATTATCTTCAAAATTTCTAAGAATTCATTTACATCTGATACGATTACGTAGAGAAAAATATTGTCAGCGGATCTTTTCTGATTGCTCTTTTTTATCTGGCCAGGTCTGATTTTTCTGGACTCCACCTTAAAAATATTAAAGTTGAAAAAAAGACACATTGAATCTTGTATTTTAAATATTTTTTGACTGTTGACATTTTTCACCTAACCTAACTCCATAAAAATATGTATTGGTATATTCATAAATGAAGTCAATATTACATCTATAGGGTCCATAATGGCTTACGTCATTATGTTTCATTTCTAGATGTAGGTGGGTATCGCTGAAATCAGTTATTTCTTTGCTATTAAACGAAACATGAAACATCGATAGAAATGGAATATCCATAGTCGTGCGTGGGTCACCATGGAGACTGGAGAGTAATATAGTCAAAGTCAAAGTCAAAATGGTTTATTCAAATAAGGATTTTACAATCACTTTTGAATCGTCAAAGTTATAAAATATTATTTTTTGAACCCTCCCACCTTCCCGCCGGTTCACAATTGATTTCTACCGAGAAGAATCCGGCAAGAAACTCGATAGTTACTCTTTTAAAAACACTATCAATAATACAAATAAACTAAAATACAATTAATGTTTTAAATAAAAATTTTTTAGTCGTACAATTTTATGTTATTTCCATTTTAATTTGGTTTACCTATGCATCCTGTAATTGAGCATCATCAGTCCCAAGGATTTTTATCATTTACATAGTCTGAAATATTGTAGTATGCCTTTTTACAAAGTACCTGCTTCATAAAAGATTTAAATTTACTTATTGATAGATTTTGAATTTTATTGGGAACTTTGTTGTAAAAGTGTATACATTGCCCCATAAAAGAGTGACTTATTTTGTGAAGACGTGTATCATGCACCAACAGCTTATTTTTACTTCTAATATTTACTTTGTGAACGTCACTTTTCTTGCTGAAACTATTGATATTATGTACATATAAAAGATTTTCATATATGTACTGCGACACTTAAGTTAAAATTTTTACTTCCCTAAACCTATCCCTCAGAGACATCCTAGATCCTAATTTATAAATAGCACGAATTGCCCTTTTTTGTAACAAAAATATTGTATTTACATCAGCAGCGCTATCCCACAATAGGATACCATATGTCATTAAACTATAGAAATAGCTAAAATATACTATTTTTGCAGTGTCGACATCGGTCAATTGTCTTATTTTCTTGATCGCATACACAGCAGAGCTAAGTTTTTTGGCTAGGTTTATGAATATGAGGACCCCATTGAAGTTTGGAGTCCAGCGTTATGCCAAGAAAGACTGTTGAATTAACAAGTTCTAATTGCTCGCCATTAATATTAATACATGTCTGTCTCTGACTAACATTTGGTAATGTAAATTTAACACATTTGATTTTTTGAAAAGTACCTAAAATTGAGCCCTGAGGGACTCCCATAGTGACTGCTGATCCCGGAGATCTAGAATATAATCTTGTACCTTTAAACGAGCAATTCTTGTATATTTGTATATATATAGATATATATAATCTGAATCTCGGAAAACTCTCCAAAAAATTTTCATGAAATTTAGTATGCAGCGGGTTTCGGGGGCCATAAATAATAATAATAATATACTTTATTTAAAAGCAATCTCTCCCAGATAACCTTTGGGTGAAGGATTTAAAATAAAAAACATAAAAAAAGGGTGTGCATTAAGAATAAAGTAGATAATAATTATAATCAATCGATCTTTTACAAAATTTATGCAAAAAGATAATATTAAATACAAAATATATATTTAAGATAATATTAGATACAATTTAATTTTTTAGCACATTTACATAAAAAAATAAATTATTTAAAAATATATATAAATGTAAATAAACTAATATATATATATATATAAATTTACATACATATTCATACAGAGATAAATAATCAATAATATATATAGATATTAGAAATATGGCTATGATGTGATATATCAGCTTTTATTTATTATAGTGAGTAATAACGAGTTTTTTAAATATTCTGTTCCACAATCTGATTGCTTTTACATTAAATGAGTTATTATACATTTGTGTATAATACTTTGGAGTTTTTAACATCAGGTTTGTAGAATCACGTAGAAAAGGAGCACCAATGAACTCGAAACATACTTTTAAATATGATAGTGTTTTTGGATTGAACAGGACGTTATAAAGAAAAAATAGGACATGAGTGGCGAAGACCAATTGGGACCCACTTAAGCTTTGTTCGGAATTCGGATATGTGATCATAATTTCGCAGACCAAATATAAATTGTTCTAGCTAGGTTTTATTTTTAGAAAACGTCGTTGTATCCGTGTTTTAGGCAATGTTAAACTAAAAAATATGACTCTTCCTGACATCTATTGGCGTGTAGTAATACTATTATTTTTACCGACAGCAACACTTACGCTACTCGATAATAGATGGCGTTGTTAAGCAACACTAAAGCTACTTGACAATAAATGGCGTTGTTAAAAAAAAACAACTGAGCTCGGTCCCTAGGTACTATAGTAAAACTGTTTAAAAATGGTATCAATACCTAGATAATCGGAAGTATCCGATAGCTTTTAATTAGAATAATCAGAAGTTTAATTAAAATATATTTAGCTGAGAATTGTTGTGATAGTTGAAATGTTTGTTGATTTATATAGGCCAAGTGCGACATTGTCATGTTTCTGATATGCCCAAGTTGCTATGTTATACTTACTTACTTTTAGTTGTGGCCGTCTGTACGTCTCTATACATCCGTATTGGTATAGTTTACATACTTATTATGCAAAGTGGGCCAAGATAATACCTTCACGTAGACGATTGAGTATATTTGCTTAATGTTAATTATTTGCTTACCGAAAACACGGTATTTTCCGATTTTTTATTGGTGTTTAACCAAGGGAATTCCTACGCAAACTCACAAAAATATTTAAATACAATGGCTGTCGCTTGTGCTTTTCGAACAACTGCATTTTAAACATAGTCTGAACCTTAAGACCTTTTGTACCACATTTCGTACCGAGGGTGAATATGAAAGTCCATTACAATGTAGTAAATTAAAAAAAGGTTACCATAACATTTTATACTTAAAAACTAACTTAGAATTATATTAGGGCTTTGGTGAAGACTAATATATTATGTAAATGATAACCGAGGTTATTGTAATCAGAAAAATAATATAATACGCTACGGCACACCGAAATTAAAATAAAACGTCCAAGTGTGTGCCGTTCATGAAAATTTTGTCATTCAGAATTTATAAGGCTGTGATAACACGGACGAACGGATGACAGTAATGCGACAACGTTTTTTCATTACTCTTCTGTAGAATCTGAAAAATATTTGCCATTTTTTTGAAAAGCGAATATCTTCATATACCTTTTCATATAATTCTTCTGTATGTGTGTACTAGCTACCTTTTGGGTAACTTTTGAGACCCTGAGTTTATCTGGAGGTTACTCGACTTAAAAGGTAACTTTTGGGTTACTCTTTGAAAAAAAATCAAAGGTAAATTTCGACACTTATTAATATGAGTTTGAATCTGAGAGTGTGTAACGCTCTTAAGACATTTCGGTTAGTCAACAGGATGCTTTAGTTTCCATAGACATTTATACAACGCAGATAGTACGTAACATCAAATTATACCATTGTCTCTTTCCAGCTTCCATAATCAGGATCGTCTGTTGCTTATATGACCATATAATTGATTGATTCCATTGCATACGTACTTCAATTATTAATATTGTATAATTTAAATCTTAATAAAGATCGTTGCTTTCATTTTTTCTTTGTTAAAAATATGTCGTTTTATTAGGGACGGGTATAGATTAATAATATAATGTATATGTGTATAAAAAAAAACAAAGGGTTACTTTTTACAGGAAAAGGTAACTATTTCTTCACTGTGTGGTAACTTTTGAGCATAGTCCGCTGGCAACACTGTACTGATAATCAGTGTCAACTAGTGCTTGAAGGGCGAAAAGGGCAAGTGCAGATCGAATCTTGTATCGGCCAAAACAAGATTAGTTCCATTGAATAAACATGTATCATTGCCAGGGCTTGAGCTTTGTGGCACTGTACTCTTAGCAGAACTGATAAAGAACGTAGTTTATGAAATTTATCTTTTGAAGATATACATACTTTCGCATGGGACAGTCTCTATGGTGGTACTTGGCTGGATCCATGGAAATAGTGCCAAATGGATATTATTCGTTATTAATAGAGAGCAAAATTATTAATAACATCCCATCGACATCCAAGCACCATGTGGGATTAATGTCGAGCTGACTACACGACGCGAGAATTAACCACGGCACAGTTATTGGAGCATTATCAATGGTGCAGAGATCGTCGTGGTTACTAAAATTTGAAGTAACCAAATTTTAAAATACATCTTATCAATCTCCTATTAATTATTAAAACGCAATAAGCTAGTGTCAACATAACTTAATGTCATATTACAATGCCAAACGAAAAATATTTGTGGTTGAACTATTAAATAAATCCAGTTGTATGAGTTTTTTTGTAAGAACTTTTGCATGGGTGTCACATTTCATCGCTCGCTCGCCTTAGTTCTTCGAGTACTTTGTCGTCAAGCGATATAAATAACGCCTACCGTTTGATTATTAAGTTCGTTCAATAATAAGCACGCAAAACTGTGTTCATTGCAGCAGCAAGATATCTTCTTTGAACGGATTTATCAAGGAGCATATAAGAGTGGGCGACCGTCTTCGTAATTCCTATTTAAGTACATCAGCTTAGGACTCAATCATCGTACGAATTCATAGTCGCCTCACAGATTTACTTGTTAATCACGCACATTTAGCGACATTGCATGGTGGACCGAAGCTAACTTTGTGATATTTACGAGAAATTATTGGATTTTAAACAGGATCCATACAGTTAATTAATTAATTAATCGATAACTACATGCGTGTGTCAAGTGCAGACGTTTAATGATAACAAATAATGGCCGACCTCACGGAACCTCGTGTAGCTACTTACCATCACGTCCATTTACCAACACTGGGGTCAATTTTAGTTAGCAGTTTTTGAGTGTCTATCAACTATTTTATACCATCAGGCGGACCATGCGCTTGTTTGCCAGCTTAGTGGTATAAAAAAAACAGCTGTCCGCGTCGTGGAATTTCACGGTATGTTTTGAGGTTGAGATAAAGATCCCACTAGCACAGATTATATAATACCTACTATACTAGTACCAATGGTAATTCTCCAAAAGTGTTCCTCAAATGAAAAATAAAAATTCATTTTACCAACAGTAATAAAACTAAAATATTCGCACATCACATTTAACTTACAAAATTCCTTACTCCTAAACATCCGTATTTATGTTAACTGAGTATGATCTCAAAAAAATTGCAGCAATTTTGTCTAAAAGGTTTCTCTCTGTTCAACAGCTTTAGCCTTTGTTTAATTTGAGAACCAAACAAAATCCTTGTGAGTTGAAATTAATAGATAACGGCACTCATAATGAATGTTATATGTATATGGATATATACGACGTCGAACCTTGCAAGGAGCGATGGATCAAATTGCAATGCCGCTACGTCTGGCTGGTCTCGTGTTACCAGGAATGCACTGTGTTCTGCAAGAACGGAGGGAGTCTAACGACCTTTATGGAAAATGGTTTATCAAGCCTAAGTCAAGGTTGTACTATAAAACCTTCAACGTTAATAATATTCGTTCACAAATAACCTTTTTTCAAACATCCTACAATATACGACCAAATCTTTCACAAGCTTCTTTGGGTTAAATCTTACTTGCAGTACAGTTGATACTGAGAGCGACCCGCAATGTTTTATCCGTCTGCTCAAACTGTCAAATGTGAAATTGGAAAATGGAATAAACAGTTTTAAACCCGAACATTGATACCTAAAATAATTTATTACTTTAAGTTTCGAACTAGCACAACAAAAAGAATACGCCTTTAAAAAAGTAACAAAAGAAATCGATATTTGTACGCAACGAATTGGCAGTAAAATAACCTAAACTACTTTTATTATTGTTAATACACACATGTTTGAGAAAAGAACTATTCAAGACTTGGCCGCATCTGAGCATAACCGGACTCTGTGATGCGTGCCTCAGCTATGCCTCGTTTATGCTTCGTTTGCATGACGGTAATGTACTAGAATCTATTTAAAAATCACATGATCAACACATCGAATGCGTAAACAAAGCAAAATTCAGTAATGAAATTACTTGGTATCATCTGAAATCCCAAATAAATGCTCTGAAGGAACAATCTTCACAGAAACAGTATATATGATGTCAATAATTATAACACATTGTACGTCTTGGTACAATGGTATAATGGTTGGTAATATACCTAAAGGAAGAGGAATACGTGCCAGCAGTTTTACCAACAATGGGACAGCAACATATCATAGCGATGCAAGTGTATAGGTGTCGCATAGCCTCAGCAGCGTTTTGAGCGGATTCACGCAAAGTGTGGACCCAGCATGCTCACCTGATTTCTCGCGTGCCTTTTGTTTTAATATTAACTAGCTGCTGCTATTTTTGTTAAAAAATAAATGGCTATGTGTAAGTAGAATAATTAATAATTAAGAAGCAAGTCAAATATGCGTCAAAGAGAAAGAAGAAATAAAGGTTCAATGCTCGTTCCCCGTAGGTGATAGCGTGATAATATGTAGCCTATATGTTGACCCGACTTCTGATTAATATTCGTGCCAAATTTGAAGTAAATCCATGCAGTACTATTTGAGTTTATCCCGAACATACATACAGACAAACAGACAAAAATTCTAAAAACTATATTTTTGGCTTCGGTATCGATTGTAGATCACACCCCAAGTATTCTTTTAAAAAAATATTCAATGTAGAGTATTGACTTTCCTACCATTTTATTATATGTATAGATAAATGTTTGAGTAAAATATTTTATATCATCTAATATTTACCTTATATTTTTTAAATTGTTATTATATAAAGCAATTATCATTACAACGCTTATATATTTTTTTAATAATTAACTAACTTTTACTTTTTATATATACTGTTCAAAAGGTAGGGATTAGAAATTCAATTAAAGTTTCTAATAAAACTTTTTCCCTGAGATATTTTGCGAGTTATTTCTTGGTAACTTTCAAAAGTTGAAAAATGTGTGTCTTACTTAACTTTTAAACCGCGTTTCATAAAAATCTGGAAAAAATCACGTTAATAGGTCTTTATAAATACTTTCAACGAAAATTGATAGAACAAAATCGGGTCGTAATTCAGATATTCGCAATAATTATCTTTCCACAGAACCCTAACTCAATACGTGTATGACACGCACTTGGCTTGTTTTTATGTTTTATTCTGTGGGTTGGCGTCAAATATGTATTGAAAAATCCTTCAAGTTTTTCAAGTGCTGTTTTTCCCACGGGTAGGTACTAGGATATTTATGCAAGTGTTAATTTCCTACGTCCCAAATTTTGTGACTCTTCTCTTTGTTAAAAGTTACTATGTTAAAAAATATGAAAAACTAAAATAGCTTAAAAATACTTGAAACAAATGTCTTGACCAAAATTTTTTTTTAAGTTTTTGAGGGTAATCACAATGGTTCTCAAACTATATTAATATAAGAATTAAATTAATAATGTGATGCGAATAAGTTTCTATACACTTTTAACTCCCTCGCAGCCTAGTTGGTAGTATGATGGACTGCCATGCAGAGGGTGTGGGTTCGATTCCCGCACTGGACAAACATTTATGTGTTAAACATTTGTGTTTGTCTTGAGCCTGGGTGAACTTATGTATGATGTGTATGTATTTACAAAAAAAGTAATATATATGTATTTATATCCGTTGTCTGGTACCCATAACACAAGCTTTGCTTACTTTGGGGCTAGACGGCGCTGTGTGTAATGTCCAAAAATATTTATTTATTATTTATTATTATACACTATCATTACGTTATCGACTTTACGTTGTCGAAGTCACAGGCCAATGCCAGTTATCTATAAAAAAACTTACTATATATATAAGATTGAATTAGATATTTAGTCATCAGGAGTATCGTCTAGAAAATTCTGACCCGTACCCTGAACCTGAGAGAGGTGACAAGTCTTAGTGACCGGGAACGACCGGGCGACCGACCGCACACGTGCCGGTCGCACTTCGCACACAATTTCCTTTCTACTAGATACTCATTATAGAATGCCATGTGACTGAATAATTTCAGCTTACTTTAAATCGTCTCGTTAGCATTAGGTGGAAAGGTCAATAGCTCGTTTTTCTGCCATATTAGCCGCGCTTGTTAAGCGTCAAATATCGTCACCATCACCAACTGTCACGTAGGACAAATATGGTTGGCGAAAAGAGCTTGTCCCTATTGTGACAGTGTCTATCCAGACTTCCAGCCAGAGATTACCCCTTTCTAGGGATATTCTACACATATGTGCAGTTGCTAACATTCATTTAGACATGATTAACATTTATTCAGAGCCATTTAACGTTTCGGGAGCTCTCGGATCCTTTATCGTTTTATATGAGCTGGTGTATTAGTGATGAGTGACGGGCCCAAGTATACGGACTTGGCTTATCATTGGCTAATGTCAACAAGTTAATATAAATAACAAGTGGAGATAGTATAAAAAAAGATGAAGTGATAGTCAGCATTTTTTTGTAACAGTTTGCAGTCTGGGGAACCATGTAATTTTATGATTTCAATAAATACGGGTAAGGCATTGTAGACAATTCCACAAGTTCACGCTTCAATGTAGTTCCTCGAGCAGTATCTTAGGTAGATACTGCTCGAGGAACATTTTAGGGCATGTTATGTACCTACTTGCCTTAGCTATTACACGAGTACACGGTGGCAGTAGCTGCCTACAGTCAGGGCAGCAGCTCTCACTTTCTAACCAGGCCTGTACATAGGTACAGCTTTTTAAAATACAGTGTCATATTATAAGCGTTATAATTACCCACATTTAAACATACCTCCTATGTGCGTGGTAAGTGTATGTATATTCGTCAGCATAATCATCATCACCATATCAGCTTATTATGGTTCACTACTGCCTTTTTTTGTACTGACTATGCAGTTGGCTGATGCAGCCATTACTGCTCCACCGGACTTTTGGGGCGAGACTCTGAAACTCGAACTCTGAACTGCTCGTCGATTAAGATGCGACATAGAAGATAGCGTCTTCGGTGGGCTGCGTTACGCTCAGTAATTAGCGACCTGACGTGCTGAGGTAGGATTAGGTAGTGGTAGTCCAGCAACCGGCACTTGTCTTGAACACTCGCCAAACAGTGAATGTTTTCTAGATGAGGAAGACGTCCGGTTTATGATAGAAATTATGACAAATTTTTCGCGCGCAATTGTTCAATCCGTTTTGATTTTTATTGTTTGAGTGACGCCCTACGGAGGGCGCTCAAGAACGGGCGTTGCTGAGACATGAATCTAAGCATCTGTTGGGGGGTGTTGGCCTGTTCGTATTTCACGGACACGGCATCGACATAGTCTGGTCCTCTGCCTTTCGCATCCAGCTGCTACCAGCCACTCGTTAAGGTCATCAGTCCATCGGTCTGGGGTCGTGCTTCGCTTTTGGATACTTAGTCTAACGGTATATACTCCTATTAGTACGTAACAAATCAAAGTACCTAATAATTTTATATATGTAGGTATGTATACATATAAATATACATAATCTTCTTCTCATTGTCTTGTTTTATTTGTTTATAAATGTTTTTTTTTCGTATTTAAGCCAGTGATGCATACCAATATATCTTGGCCTGTTAATGGTTGGTTGGATAAGGCCTTTCGACATAAAATGCAAACCACCAAATTCATACTAATATTATAAATGCGAAAGTAACTCTGCCTGTTTGTCTATCTGTCTGTCTGTTACCACTTTACACTAAACTGCTGAATCGATTTAGATGAAATTTGGGATGGAGGTAATTTTAGTCCCGGGGAAGGACAAAAGTTACTCGAAAACGTCAAATGTGAGTCGGTTTCTTTTCTATATATAATTGAGGTATTGCCGTTGAAATCCTACACCGATAAGCGAATTTGGGCGGGTGAAACCACGGGCAAAAGCTAGTCTTTAATATGTGCAAAAGAATTAATTAATAAAGTACCAGGGCGAACGAGCTTTGCTCGGTATTTACAAAATTACAACTATAAAGGTAACCTTGAAAAGCAAAACCCTATCTAAATACAAAATTTCATCCAAATATCCAAAATAATTAGAGCCGTTTCCGAGATACGTAAATATATATACCAATGTAAAACATATGTAAAAGAATTGCTTGTTGAAATAATCATATGTTTATAATAAATTAAAAATCTTAAATCTGCCTCGCACTTCCTTCATACATTTTAAATGAACTTGCGTTTGTGTCTGAATTTGCGTAACCATATTCAAAAAAATTCTAGAAAATAAAATTAATTATGAATGTTTAGAAATAGTATTAATTTGCATCAAGCACGTGAACGTTGAACATCAGCACACGGTGTGCCCGGACAAAGGGACAAACCCCCCCTCATTGAGTCGCGGCAGTCATGCGTCCACCGTGCAATGCCCCCATCACAATATTCATCTTGTTTATGTATATCCTAAGCTTTAGGAATCCGATAAGTAGGAATAAGTTGGAATAAGTCGCTTAGCATAAATCTATTTTAAATTAAAAGCAGTTTAGTTGTAACGCTCACGTTTCGAGTTCAATGGTAAAGAGGTGACTACGTCAATATAGAATTTGCCTAAGTTTAGGCTTACTAAAGCAAGCAAATCATTTATGGGAAGCGGTGTAAAATTTTATAATAAGTTATCTGCAGAAATTCTCAACTTAGGTGACAAACAGTTTTAATTTTATATTAAAAATCTGCTTTGTAAGAAAGCATATTATAATATAGATGAATATTTAAAAAAAAATATATAGCCTAGTCTAACATAGTATAAATGAATGTTAGATTTTCTTGTCAAACTCACTTCGTTTCTGAAAACATTGTAAAGTGGTTAAAGGAGCACTTTAAATACCAATGTAAGTAGAAATGTTATGATTGTTATCAATCGTCCAATCGAGGATTGCAACAGATAGGACCTATCAAAGTTAATTTATTTTTTATATGTATTTGAATATCTTTATAATATATATATATATTTATATATTTATATATATATTTTATATTTGTCACAAAATAGAGGACTTTTAACGCTTCACATGGTGTGCTTCGGTGTGGTTCGAAAAACGATAGTAGTCCGGTCAAACAAAGTTAAATTTTGGTGGAGACATTGGGTGCACCATTAGAAATAAAGTGTCAAAAGTCCCCATCGATCCCATGAGTGCTCAAAAAGGTATTCGGAGTCAAAGGTCGAAATTTGATGTTTTTTGTTTTTTTTCGAAAACGGTAAGTTTTATCAAAAAAGTAGTCTCAACAAAAATTATAAATCTTAAAATTATCTACAAAAT
The DNA here is from genome assembly GCA_946406115.1 of Apoda limacodes. NCBI lineage: Eukaryota > Metazoa > Arthropoda > Insecta > Lepidoptera > Limacodidae > Apoda > Apoda limacodes. The sequence goes on along the minus strand of OX291549.1, from coordinate 19,098,484 downwards.
TGATCCCCCATTCCTTTTTTCTAAGACTCAGCATTCCTGAGATATAAAGATTCTAAAAGTTGAAGGAGTCACGTTCTAATGAAATGCACACATTTCCACACCACCTCTGAGGCAGTATACTTTCGCGCGTTTTTTTAACGTGGTTTCCCGGTAGACCTACTCCACGAACTGTTATCACGGAATTTTCAGGGACAATACTCTTCTTACTGCATGATAATTATCAAATAATGATATTTAATAGTATAATATAATACTTGGAACTCTACCACGCGGGCACACACTTTTTTTTATAATTAGCTTATAAGTTTCTTAGTAGGTATATCGTTTTGTAATAACTGCATTTTTTTTTTATACCACTAAGGTGGCAGACAAGCCTACGGTCCGCCTGATGGTAAGTGGTCACCGTAGCTTATGGACGCTTGCAACACCAAGGGCATCACTCGCGCGTTGCCGACCCTTCAGAAATCTAATAACTTCTTTTTTGAAGAACCCCATATTGTATTCCTTAGAGAAAACCTTGGCAGGGAGCTCATTCCACAACCTAAGCGTTCGCGGGAGGAAGTTTCTCTGAAACCGCACTGTACGCGACCATTTCGGTTCTAAAGTGCGAAAATGATTCCCTGCCGATGGCGAGCGGTGCGATGGTAGAAAGTAGCCGTGGGCATCATTTCGAACAATTCCTCAGAACACAACCCATTGTACAAGCGGTAGAACACACACAGGGAGGCAAAGTCTCTCCTTAGACTTAGGGGCTCGATACCGCAAGTGACTTTAGGATCGTCGACAATTCTCACAGCCCGTCGTTGAACCGAGTCAAAAGGGCCAAGCTGGTATCCGGGTGCACCCGCCCAGAGATGGCAGCAGTACTCCATTTGGGGCCAAACTTGCGACTTGTAAAGCAGCAACCTTTGCCCCGACATGAAGTACTGCTTCGCTCTGTTGAGTACACCAAGTTTTTTGGACGCCAGCTTTAACTTGTCTAGCAAGTGATCTCGGAGCTGAACATCGCTGGAGATGTGAACACCAAGGATCCCAATGCTCTTGGAGATGGAGAGGGGAGTGTTCTGGAATTGTGGGACTACAGTGAAATGGAATTTTTAGATTTATAAGTATATTTAGTTCTATTTTTAATTAGGTTTTAATTTTAATTTATATAGATTTTAAATATAATAAATAATAATATTGATATTGGATATTGACTTTAACTGTAGTTCTGATTTCTTTGGATATTTTAATCTGATTTATACTCTTTAAAGTCGACTTCAACAGTCATGTCTTCTTCGATTTCTTCTTTTTCTTTCTCCTCTCCTTCTTGCTGGATGTTCATAAATTGTTCAAATGAAGATAAATCAGCTGTTTCTTCATCGAAATCACATGAATCTTCGTATGTTGTATTCAATTGGACATTTGAGCAAGACTGGCCTTGGCAATAAGTACAAGCTGGAGAGCAGTAACCCTACTCTTCTACAGCCACATTCAGCATTACAACCTTTTTTGCAATTGCAAAAAATGATGTTTAGTAGTTTTTCCGGAGGAGATGGTAGTAAAGTATGAATCGGTTCTAAAGTATTATCTATAAATTTCCAACCCCTGTCTTCCGAGTTCAGTTGATTATCTAGCCATGTCTTGACTTGATTACATTTTAAATTCTTTTTTTTATAAGTGTTTCAATACAAATATGTATTTATTAGTTGACAACAATGTTATGTTTTGTTTGTAGTTTTAATAAGAATGAGCAAATTTTCGATGCCGGCAATAAACCAGTTGGTATTGTAATTAGTTTTTCAAGCAAATTTCTCTTGACGATTCAAAAGTGTTCCTAGAAACCTATTTCAATAAAAAGATTTTGAATTTTGATTTTTTTGAATTTGTATCGGTTTGGTATTAGAAATTAATTTATTGACGTAAAATATATTTCTTTAAAATGAAAGCGCTTTCATTAAGGCATATGCGCATATGTTATAGGCCTTAAATTCTATGTTGAAGATGAAACCCTAATAAAACGATTTCTTCTAGAAACCCAGAACAACTTGTATTTTTAGGGTTCCGTACCTCAAAAGAATAAAACGGATACCTTATAGGATCTTTTTGCTGTCCGTCCGTTTGTGTCAAGACCCTTTTTCTCAGTAACGCGTTCCAGTTTAATAATTATGTCAAAAATTGTTGTCTACCATAGGTATAACTTCTTCTTTCCTCCTTCCGCGAACGCTTAGGTTGTGGAATGCCCTGGTTTTCCCAAAGGACTGCAATATGGGGTTTTTAAAAAAAGGAGTTGTTAGATTTTTAAAGGCTCGGTAACTTGTGTCTTTGGTGTTGGAATTGTCCATAGGCTGTGGTGACCGCTTACCTTACCGCCCACATTTTTAAAAGAAAAATTAAAAAATAGTAATGAGTCTGAAGAAAGTCTGAATGATATTATCTAGAGGACGATAGCACTATTTTTAAATCAGAATAACCAAGCACAAACTATAAGAAGTAATAAATCATTTCGAGATAGATCAAAGAGAGATTTTACCCATACAAATGTGTTCCCTTGTTTCATACCTGAATTTTGGGATCAGAGCTATTTTCATGCACAATAGATATACACAATCACTATGCCTGTATGTTTTGCTTTTTTTGATATGACATTCCTATAAATAACTGGTATCCGGCAAACGTCCAAAGAATTGCCTTTTTTTGGTGACATGTTCAGACGTGCTAATAAGTACACTAATTGTAGAGCAAATGAAATCTAAAATCTATTTATTTTAATCCTTTATTGCACAAAAACAAAACATTATAAGATTTTCAAGAAAAATAGTACAAAGGGCGTATATTTGTCTACAAGAGATTTCTTCCCGCAAACCCAGATAAAGAATAAATTTACAAAAAAAAGGTGGCAAGGGCTTGTACAACAAAGTTTTATCTACAGAATACTAAAGCCAGACAAAACTTGTCGAAAAACAATTTAAGACTACCTAAATTGACGGCAAAAATGTATGGCATTACAGAAATTGTTACTATCATTTACTTCGAGCAATTCTTTCATTTTATTAAAAAATAAATTAAAAAGATCGATTGCAGGAGAGTTATTTTTTTATTCTATTACTTCTCGCCGGTATACCTTAATAATAAAAGTGTCGTAAAAACAGAAAGACATACAAATTTCAAACTTGCAGTGAAAAATAGCGTGAAAGTATAACAACAAATAATAAAATACCGGCCAATTGTGAGACGGGCCTAAACCATTACTTTTTCATTTTCCGATACAGCTCCATCTAGCTTATCATTAAGAGAAACAGTAACACATTTAAACTTTTAATATCCGGTACAGCGTTATCTAGCTTATTATTAAGAGAAACAGTAACACATTTAAACTTTTAATATCCGGTACAGCGTCATCTAGCTTATCATTAAGAGAAACAGTAACACATTTAAACTTTTAATATCCGGTACAGCGCCATCTAGCTTATCATTAAGAACACATTTGTTTGTTGGAAACAATATTCAAAGTTAAGCAACGTCGGGCTTGGTCAGTACTCGGATGGGTGACCGCTTGGCGACACCGTTTTTTTTTTGCTTGCGTTTGTGAATTACGTAAATGTTGGTAGGTACGGAACCCTCGGTGCGCGAGTCCCACTCGCACTTGGCTGGTTTTTACCTACACGTGACTTTTCACATGTAAGGGAAAGCATTTCTCTACTGTAGTTTTCTAAAACGTGTTTCAAGAATACATGATTGTTTCGATTTTGCTGTCATAGCGCGTGCTCCGCTCAGAAAGAAATTCATAAATGCGTATATTAAGGGAAAGTTATTCTGAAACGTGACATTTATTTTTCTATGTGAAAGCAAAACTTTGCTTATTTATGCAGGTTTCCAAGCAAGAAATTTTATACTCACTACTTCTCAGCCTTCTTCTGCTAACCGGCTGCTTAATAATTTTTAGTGGGAAGAGAAATCCATTTATCAAATTTTTATGTTTCCTATCTTTGTCGCTTTTTTTTGAGATTACACTAAAGGGGAAAAATGTGAAAAAAACTCAATGCTCTGTCCGCTTTTATGATTTATGTTTTACTTGATTTTAGTTTTTTTTGTTAATTGTATGTTTTGTTGCTTCTGGCTACTAGGTATCTCATTAATATCTGAACTTGTAAACATATTTTAGTAGATCGTCCAAATAAATAAACAAATATGAGAATCACATTTTTTAAACAGATCTAAAACAATCATAATAATCAAATGATTTTGACTCCCTCGCAGCCTAGTTGGTGATATGTATGTATTTACAAAAAAAAAGGAATATATATGTATTAGGTCCTTACATATGAAATTGATGTTTTATAGAACTGCCCATTTTGATCTCGAAAAGCCGGCGTTTGGTTAAGAAATCCAAGTTCGAATTTATTTCAATTTTAAGCTTGTCTATTTGTGTTTCGAATGTAATAATTCATTTGTTTTCGTGGCATTCAATTTTGCTTTGACATCGTTCTGTGCTTAATATGGAAAACATAAAATATCGCATTATTTTCGAATACGAATTCCATCGTGGCAATAGCGCTGCAGAAACAGCTCGAAGGATTAATGATGTGTACGGAGAAGTTACTATAAAAGAAAACACAGTACGTTTTTGGTTCCATCGCTTTCGAATTGGAAATTTTGACCTCCATGTCCAGAACAAACCTCGTGGACGGCTAGTTGTCAATGAGAAATTGAAAGTGATAGTGGAATCGGATCCATCTCAAACCACGTCAGAGTTAGCTGCAGGCTTCGGTGTGAGTAATAAAACCATTTTGAATCATTTGAAACAAATTAGAAAAGTGAAAAAGCTAGAAAAATGGGTACCGCATGAACTAAGTGAAGCAAACCAACGAACACACGTCGACTGCTGCGTCACATTACTCAACCGCCACAATAACCAGGGGATTTTGACTCGTATCATTACTTGTGATGACAAATGGATCCTATACGATAATTGGAAACGCCCATCACAGTGGTTATATCCAGGAGAATCGGCTAAATCCAGCCCCAAGCGGGAATTGACTCAAAAAAAGGTATTGGTTAGTGTCTGGTGGGTTCCTAAGTTCTGGTCAGACGATTAAGGTAGTATCTGTATTGCCGACAATTGGAAACCAAAAGCTAGCCGTTAAATAGCCGAGATTGGTCAACCACTCTAGCCTACTGCTGCTTCAGGACAACGCTAAACCACAAACTGCACAACAGACGGTGGCAAAACTAGAGGAGCTAGGATTGAAATGTCTCGGTCACCCACCATACTCCCGGACCGTGCTTCAACCGATTACCACTTTTTTCGGAATTTGAATAATTTAGTAGTTGGAAAAAAAAGTCAATTCAAATGAGGCGGTCTAAAACACCTTCTAAGATTTTGTTGATTCTTGCTCCCGCAAATTTTTCAGCAAAGGAATTAATGAACTCCCTATAAAATGGAAAAAGTGCATAAATCAAAAATGTACCTACTTTGATTGATTAAATAAATAAAATGTAAAAAAAAATAGTTTTGCTTTTTCCATATAAAACATTAATTTCATATGTAAGGACTTAATATTTGTATCCGTTGTCTGGTATTCATAATACAAGCTTTGCTTACTTTGGGGCCAGACGGCTCTGTGAGTAATATCAAAAATATTTATTATTTATTAATGTTTGTCAAGTGCGGGAGTCAAACCTACGCCTCTCGGTTCAGTAGGCAACATAATTCCCCACTGAGTTCCTAATTAGCCTCATCCGTCCCCACTGCTGGGGCACGGCGTACCCTCAACGAGGGTGATTAGGGTCATAGTCCACCCGCGGGCCCAGTGCGGATTGTGGACTTCACATACATCTTTTTTTTGACGTATGCAAGTTTCCTCACGATGCTTACCTTCACCGAAGCCAGTGGTGTAAATAATCAATGTACTTGAAAATTAAGAAATAGACTCATTGGTACATGCCAGGTCTCGAACCTCCGCCACTCAGGACACAAAGTTAAATCGAAACCCCTCGGCCACCACCGACACCCACTGAGTTACTAAGGCTCATTTAGATTTGGCAAGGATCTAATCTGTAGGTAAACCTACCATATTAACAAATCATTAAAATCAGTTAAAAGGCTACATAATAAAATAAATACATAATAAACATGCATTTAGACTTCCTAGTTACGTCGAAATCGCTGTTGTTTACAAGTTTGATTCTTTTCCAAGCAGTCAAAGTTCAAATAAGGCGGTTTATATCAAGTATCCAGGTTTATCAGTTTTTAAAATTTAGTTACCCAAGCGATTTAGGTATTAACTTAGAAAGACTCAGTTGACAAACTAAGCAAATCCGATAAGATAGTTGAAATCCATACTAATATTATAAATGCGAAACCCAAGTAACACAATGAAGCTGTTAAATAGATGTACAACAGAATTTGCTCCATCCCAAGCCTGTATAAAAAGGCTGTAAGAAGTCTGTATAAGCGCTTAGCCAGGTCTTATAAGTGCAATTTGGGCCCCAAATTATACAGACTTTGGTTTTAGAGTGACTGTTTTGTAGCATTACAACTGTTGTATAACGGAATTATAAGTGCTTGATAAAGGCTGATAAATTTGCTTTTGACCTAAAATATGTCTTTTGTATAGCGCTTACCTAATCTGAATTATTTATAAGCGTAAAATATTAGCATCTGCAAATATTGTTTGTATTATTTTCGCTGTTTAATTACCAACTAAAGTTATTCAGTATTAAGTTAAAAGTTTGTGCAATGGTAGTCGACGTGCAGGAAAAGTTATAATTGGGAATGAAATTTTTGCTTCTCTTTCAGTGAAAATATTGTGAAACATGGTTGCGGATATCAGTTTATTGTAAAAGTATATACATATATTTAATTGATATTTCACGCGCCCACGATATAAGAGCTATTTAATGTATGAATATATTAAAATAAGATAAAATCAAAACATATTTCTGAATTTTCTCAAGGATATTCTTATTTTTAGTAAACAATTTCGGTAAAAATGAAGGGCCGCATCACGTAAAATAGACTTAGTGTTATTTTAGGCATTCTGAAAATATATAAATTAAATCGTAATAATTTGAAAATAAAAGCAAATGGTGGCAGTTTACTCACAAGCTTTAGACATTTTAAACATAAGTTGAACTGCTATCAGTTCGATAAAACTTGAAAAAACAGCTTGAGTGTAGCTTGTTGCCATATAAATTACGTTCTTAAGGGGATAGGCTGCATCGCAGCGTTAAAAGAGTATGTAGTAATGCTAACAGCATTATGAGCGATAAAACACGTGCTATTATACAGCTTTTTAGGGTCTTGCTAGTAAAACTTGACTATTTACATTACTGGTGATATTTCTAAATACTTTTTGCACTTTCCGTTTGAAACCACCAGTGATTTTAAGTTTTCTCCAAGATTTACGATACATTTGCACAGTTCGCAAAAAATATTTAAGAAACTAATAAATAGTAGGGCTAATTAAGTAATATGGTTATTAGCTATAAATAAGGTTTTACAACCATTGGCATTTTAAATACATTTCATTACTTTATTATATAGCTAAAGGCCTTACTTAGGGACCTTTTATGAAGGATAAGAAGGAAAGGCTTTACTAATTATTTTATCAATGCTTACGTTCAGCTGGCATCAAAAGTGCATAAACTTTTACTTTTAAATAGTTATAACTCTTTAAAATGTTCTTATATATTGTAGAGTTTTATTAGAGAATTTTGTAAAGCTCTTCAAAGGATTGTTGCTGTAACAAATTCGTATATAAGGCTATAGGTATTGCAGATTACAAAAGTTGTAAAGGAGAATATATTAATTCTTTATTACAACTCATTGCTTAGCAATACATTGATCTGGAGCATTATACAACTTAAAGAATTATTAAGTTTGTTAAATTCTTGTAAACAGAATATATCCTTTCCGGAAGCTGTTATGTTTCTTTTGTTAGACTTGGAGACATGTACTGGTTTTTGACCGAATTAACGGCGGGTGCAAACGTTAGCAAATTTGGCATGGTGACAGTTTGAGTCCCGGTGAAGGACATAGGCTACTTGAAACGTTAAGTGTAAGTCGTTTTTTTTCAATAATTCAAGAGTTGCCGTTGAAATCCAACCCCAGTACCGAATTTAGGGCGGGTAAAACCGCGGGCAAAGCTGGATTTTTCACTAGAGTTTGTTTCAGGTTTCATCAAGTAATACACACTTAAATAAACAAAAATAGTGCACGTAATAACAATTGACTTTACAATAATATAGGTTTATAAACGGAGGTAGGTATATTAAAAAGTTTTTTTTTACTTTTTAAGGAAGTACGTTATCAATTGCCAAATTTGTACACCGGACAAAAAAACACGAAAGTGAGTTGATAAAAACATAGTTAAATAAGAGCTGTTAAAAATACTGAACAATCTTTCTCATCAGCCTTATACGTCCCTACTGTTGGGGCACGGCCTACGGACGGGTACGGACTTATACGTCCCTACTTTTGGGGCACGGCCTACGGACAGGTACGGACTTCACATACGTCTTTCTTTATTAACGAATGCGGGCTTCCTCAAGATGTTTTCCTTCACCGAAAGCCAATGGTGTGAATATCAACGTACTTAAATAATAAAGAAAATACTCATTGGTGCACGCTGGGTTTGAACCTATGCCACTTAGTACAAACGGTGAAACCGAAGCCCCTGGGCCACCACCGACCAAAAAGTATCTACAAAATACAAAATAAAACCCAAAAATATTTTTTTAATATCCGACACGATGTTTTTATTGTTTGTTTGGACAAAAACAAAAATAGTTGAACATGACTCAACAAACACGTATGTTTCTAATTATTTAAATTTTATGTATCAGATTTATTGTCTTTTGTTTTAATTCGACTTGTTTGCGTAAATCACTACTTATTTATACATGCCCACGCCCACTTAAAATGAAAACGTTATTTGTATCGAACATGACTAACTGTAAGTTCATTTCATTAAAAATTTGTCGAGCTCACCTGTAAGCAAGGCATGACTTATAGTCAATTTATTTAAACAATAGTAATTGTTGCATAAATCAACCGCGATCAATTCGCAAATTCGCGATCGTTTATATCCATTTATTTTAAAAACTCATAAACATAGCTGTTAAAAATTCTGTAATATATAGTTGATTGAGGATTTTTAGGACTGCTAAAGAATCCAGTTCCGCTAGTTTTAGCTTGTTACTAGGTAATATATAGGTAACTATGTATATACATGGGGAAGGCCCACGTTTAGCAGAGTGGACGTCTTCCGGCTGAAACGAACGAACGAACTATATACATATTTATGTTTCACTGAATTTCTATAATGTTATAAATGAGAAAGTGTCTGTCCGACTGTTACCTTACTTTTCCACGGCTAAAATTTCGCCTTCCCTTTTTCGCTTTGTTCGCTTCCCTCACTGGACAAACATTAATGTGACAATGCAGTGAAAAAAAAAATATGTGTTTGTGTTGTTTGTATTTATGTAGGTATTATATGTATGTATTTACAAATAAAAAGTATGTGAGTATTTGAGCTGTTGTCTGGTTATTCTTAATACAAGCTTTTAATTTTGGACCAGATGGCGCTGTGTAATATGGTATTTTTTTATTTATTTTTTTGCCACTAAGGTGGCAAACAAGCTTACAGTAGCCTGATGGTAAGCGGTCACCGTAGCTTATGGACGCTTGCAACAACAGGGGTATCACTCGCGCGTTGCCGACCGTTCAGAAATCTAATAACTTCTTTCTTGAAGAACTACATACTGTAGTCCTTGGAGAAAACCTTGGCATGAAATCACGATGGCCCCGACGTGAAATACTGCTTCGCCCTGTTGAGTATACCAAGTTTTTTGGACGCCAGCTTCACCTTGTACTGCAGATGATCTCGGAACTGAACATCGCTGGAGATGTCAACATCAAGGATCCCAATGCTATATATGATACGATTCAAAATTCCCTCGTTATTATGACGGTTAAGTTACGTGACGCAGCAGTTGCGTGTTCGTTGGTTTGCTTCACTTAGGTCATGCGGTACCCATTTTTCAAGCTTTTTAACTTTTCCAATTTATTTCAAATTATTCAAATTGTTCATTAAAATGGTTTTATCACTCACACCGAAGCCTGCAGCTAACTCTGACGTAGTTTGAGATGGATCCGATTTCACGATCACTTTCAATTCCTCAGTGACAACTAGGGTCTCCGGCCGTCCACGAGGTTTGTTCTGGAGGTCAAAATTTCCAGCACGAAAGCGTTGGAACCAAAAATGTTTTCTTTTACAGTGGCTTCACCGTACACATCATTAATCCTTCAAATATTATATTGAGGTTAAGTTTGTAAGTTTGTGAGTTTGTTTGTAGAAAGTAATCTCTGTAACTACAGAATCGTATTAATCGATTCTCGACTCTATAAAAAACGATTTGCTATAGGAGGGAGGTGCTCTAACAAATATTGTAAAATAAACATTTTATCATAATACTGAATTTCCGCAAAGTAACGCCTGATTCTATAAATAACTAAATATTGGTCGGTTTTTTTTATTTCCCAAAATTTAAAAATATAATAGTGATGCCTATTATTCTCCCAGAAGTAGTCACCGGGAGTAAAAATAATCTATTGGGGGCTCGGTCGAAATAGTACCGTGAGTATGGAAAAACTTCCAGTTCTTCGAAATCTGCTCCTCATCAGGGAGTGAGTGTGCATCCCGCCGAAACTATAGCATTTTTTTACCTACAGCCAGCCAATTTGATCAGTGCAGCGGTGGAAAAAAATCAAAATGGTGGAATACAACGTGGCTGCCATACAAACATTCAACGAAGGAAATCTCGAAATCTAGTTGCTATAGGAGGGGCTCAAATAAATATTGTAAAGAGCGACTAAGAGCAACCGCCAGGCAGAAAAAAATCAGGATGGCGAATTCAAAATTGCTTCCGGAAAATTTTGTTCACTGACTGGGGTTTTCGGGATCGCTGATTATTTTATATTTGATATTCCAAAACGTGACTGAAGTAGCCGCTATAGTGATGTTTTATTGAAGCCAATTGTTCTCCTAGGGGGAGTTCCTGGGGGGCATAAATAATGTATGGCAGCTTAGATTAAAAACATCCCGTGAGTATGAGGAAAGTTCCAGATCGTCGCAATTAGCTAAATCAGGGGATGAAAATTTGTATGATGATTTAGATTATTTTGTGCCTAGACTTATAGGATCCATTATAACGCAGACGAGCACTAAGAAAGGATTTTACAAAATCCTGGAGGTATTCCAAAGGATATAAAATACTTTTATCCCGGTCGAGATTTTTTCTTTCTTTTAATATCACTTAGGTGGCAAACAAGCTTACGGTCCGCCTGATGGTAAGCGGTCACCATAGCCTATGGACGCTTGCAACCCTAGGGGTATACTTGCGCGTTGCCGAACTTTCAAAAATCCAATAACTTCTTTCTCGAAGAATCCCATTCTGTAGACCTTAGAGAAAACCTGGGCAGGGAGCTCATTCCACAACCCAAGCGTTCGCGAGAGGAAATCTCTCTGAAACCGCACTGTACGCGACCATTTCGGTTCTAAAGTGTGATAATGAATTCCCTGCCGATGGAACCATTGTTGCCGATGGAACAAGTGAGTTTGGAATCGCCGATAATTCTCACAGCCCGTTGTCGTTGAACCGAGTCAAAAGGGCCAAGCTGGTTTCCGCGTGCACCCACCCAGATATGGCAACAGCACTCCATATACTCTCTACTCCTTACATACAATAACATTTTCCGTGGATCTACTGAATAACTGAACCTAACATAAAATGAGCTCGACACAATCATATACTGTGTAGGTATAAGAATTAAAATGCATATTTTATTTAGTTTTGGCACAATATACTACTAGAAAAATTTAAGCATCTCGCTCATTATGTATCTAATTGTAGCGATACTTACAAGTGATTAGGTACTTGGATGACTACCGATGAGCAACACTCTATAGTCGCTTATATTACAACAGGCTCACCCATTTCTAGACCAAGCTATTGCTCAAAATTTTCTTCGGCGTGTATTTTTTGCGTCTCAACATAAAGCAGTAGGTACGTAGTTCGTGCGTGGCCTTACAAACTGTTCGGTTCGCACAGTAGGTACCTTGAGCATATGTGTCACGTGACTTGATTGACGTCAATGCTGACCTCTGTGTGCTCCGGTTGGCGATTCACTGCTTGCCTTTGCCTGCTTATCTGCTCGAAATACTCTGCGCTACAATCGAACCAAAGACAATAAAACCGAACGCTACCGCGCTGCCCAGCGCGGTGTTTTGCTATTGGCTAGTTGAACATCGCATGTTACATTTACGACACACATAATCGCATTAATTAATGAATAGTAAAAAGAATTATTGAGGAAGAATCAAAACAAATGGTGATTCACACAGGTAGGTAATTGACACACAAAACACACTTGTAAAAAGTAGTGAAATTGCTATAAGCCCAGTTGGAGTAATTAATTAGTAATAAACACTAAAAAGGTAAAAATAAATACTTAATTTCAAAAATCTGATCTGAATTACAGTTATAAGTTGGTTAAATGCAAGTGAAGTGTGTTATAAACTGTTAGGTAAGACACCAACTTCAAACTGTAATTCAGGTCAGATTTTTGAAAATATGTAATTATTTTTACCAGTGCATCTTTTTGAAGCCGGTTGTTTGTTTTATTAAATTTTTTTAATTTTTTACTTTGAGTGACGAATTGTTTTTTTTGTACACTAAAAACATTCATACAAAAAAACAAAATACAAACATCCGAATTGAGAACCTCCTCCTTTTCTGAAGTCTGTTAAAAACTGGCAAAAGTTATAGGTAAGTAAATGAAAATTACCGCTAAGAAACATTCATTCACTGAGGTCAACAATGCCCTCACCATCTCTAAGAGCATTAGAATCCTTGGTGTTGATATCTCCAGCGATGTTCATTGGCAAGACAAGGTGAATTTGGCGTCCAAAAAACTCAGTGTACTCAACAGAGCAAAGCAGTACTTCACACCTCGGGGCAAAGGTTGCTGCTTTACAAATCGCAAGTTCGGTTCCATATGGAGTGCTGCTGCAATCTCTAGGTGGGTACACCCGGATACCAGCTTGGCCCTTTTGACTCGGTTCAACGATGGGCTGTGAGAATTGTCGACGATCCTAAACTCACCTGTCGTATCGAGCCCTTAAGTCTGAGGTAAGACTTTGCCTTCCTGTGTGTGTTCTACCTACCTATTGAGATAAATAAATCACAGTTCGATACAAGGTAGATTTTATGTAAATGACAGCATTATTTTGGGAAAAAGTGTTTTTATTAATGATATTAAAACGCTGAAACAAGATATAAACAAACATATAATTATAGATAGATAGATAAATAAATTTGTTTACCTACACAAAATGACACACAAAAAAATATCAATAAAAAGTAAAAAGCACTTAACTAAATATATCGTACATAACGTAAATAATTGAAATCTGTGTAAGGTGTGCTAATTAGGCTGCTTGCAAGTTTCGTCACTGGACACAAAACGCTGATGTTCAGTTCGAGCCTGGGTTGAGTCATGGTCGAAAACACATCATTCCAAACCTATTCTAATTATATTTTCATAACAAAGTTTCCTTAAATCTATAGAGTTGTAATCTATATACATATAATAAAATAGTAGGAAAGTCAAAACTGTACATTGAATATTTTTTTAAATGAATACTTGGGGTGTGATCTACAATCGTTACCGAAGCCAAAAATATAGTTTTTAGAATTTTTGTCTGTTTGTCTGTATGTATGTTCGAGATAAACTCAAAAAGTACTGCATGGATTTCCTTCAAATTTGGCACGAATATTATTAAGAAGTCGGGTCAACATATAGGCTACATATTATTACGCTATCACCTACGGGGAACGAGCAGTGAACTTTTATTTCTTCAACGCATTCTGTAACAAAGTGTAATCCAACGACGCATATTTGACTTGCTTCTTAATTTTTAATTATTCTACTTACACACAGCCATTTATTTTATGTTAAAAAATCGTGTTATGTCATAACTTAGATGTGTTATAAGTTTTCATCATATCAAAATGTTTCCTATTTGCTAAAAAAATAGTAGCCTCCGCAATGAGTTGTCAGTGTTGCACACTCAATATGGTACTGTCCTAAAAGAGCGGGACCAATTTCAGAAAATTATAGAAACATTTGACAGCTGTAGTGAGGAGTATGTGGTGGCCCTTAATAAGATCTCATATCTTGAAGAGGAACTACGCGAGGCCCATCAACACATCTCACAACTTGAAGAGGCCACCCATACTTACACACAGCATCAAACTCAAAAACTTTTTGACGAATTATGTAGTAAGGCCCCTAATCTTGTTTCTGCTGCAACTAGCAATACCACCACTATAGATCTTACAGGTGATGACATCATTAATTCTTCTAAACCAGTAAGGCTTGCTTAGTGCAGTAGAAACCAGATAAAAAAAAACATCAAAATCAACATATTTATAAAAAAAAATGAAAAAATGATCAAAAAGCAAAAAATATTTAGTAGAAATGTAAATTACTGCAAAGAAAAATTACAGTTAGTGGAACATCTGGAAGTATGTAAGTTGCAATTAGAAAACAGTAGGCTACAACATAAAACTGATACACATTTACTCGACTTGCAAATAAAAGATTTATATACATCCTTGCAGATGATGACCTGCAAGTATGAAGAGTCTCTGAGAGAGATGGAGGAACACACACTGGCTGTGAATGAGCTAATTGAATTGAGTAAATATAATGCAGAGCGTTTTGAGTCATTACAACTCAATCACAGTATGTGTAATTGTAAACGCCTCAGCGATTCACAGCCAGATTGTGCATCCTTGTTACTACCTTTACCAACACCTCAGTCGTCAATATGTGTCAGTTTGGAATCAGACCAACAATCATATGCTCACAACAGTTCTCACTCAACTAGTGTTTCACAAAAATGTAATGTTGATGACAATATAGTAATGTTTTGCGATGAAATGGGAAAAGGTTTTGGACACTTTCTTAGCTCAATTCTTATGCCAAATATGTTAATATAATAAGAAGTTTAATAAAGTCTGATAAAATCACTCCATCCTCTACATTAGTAATATTTATCGGTAACAGAGGTAATGTAAATAAAAGTGAATTAAGACAATATTATAATAGAATAAGCGCACTTACAGTAAAACAATTGTAATGTTTACATTGCCCTATTGTAAGGGTTTGCCACAGGAGGAAAACAACCTTAGATGTGAGTTAAATTTAGCTTTGCATACTATGTCTAGCAATAACAATAACTTTCATGTGATAGATACTAACAGTATTTTTAGACATAATTATATAAGGACAAGACATAAATATTATCTCACACACCATTGTACCAGAGTGTTAGCCTTGTCGCTATCATTTTATATTAATACCACAGCCAATAATTTGGCTAAACAATCTGCTTTTATTGAGCAGTGTAATTATAGTAGTTTAATTGACATTTCAGCCAAGTATTTGGCTAAACAACCTGCTTCTATTGAGCAGTGCAATTATAATAGTGTAATTGACATTTCAGCTAATCATTTAGCTAAACAACCTACTTCTATTGAGCAGTATAATAATTTGACATGTAATAATTTAAATTAAATTTTCAGACAACAAAGGACGACTTTGGCATATTATATAATTCCATCATTAATAATGATTATATTAAACAATCTATGTCTACTCAAGTTTTATGCAAACAGAAACAAAAAAAATAAACTTTGTCATACTAAAAATAATATTCCATTGAACCTGGTGCATCAGAATATACAAGGAATGTCTCAGAAAGAACTAGAAATTGAATTGTTCATAAACTGCCAAAAAATTGACATATTATGTATCACTGAACACTGGCTACGCAATCATGAAAAAACCGACAATATATTTACTGAAATAAAACCAATTCAAAAATCAATTATAAGCAATCTAGAGTCAGATCATTGTGGACAGATAGTGGTTTTAGAAAGAAAGAATAGTATTACTAAAAAGGAAATTAAATTTATACCAATAACAACTAAACGGGTTGAATCATTTAAATCTAACTTAATGCATAAACTTCCAGATTTGCTTTATAATGGCGACCCAAATGATATGTACAATACTGTTCTTGACACTATTACTACAGAGTATAATAAAATATTTACTGCAAAAAAGAAACTTATTTCCAGTCGCTTTAGTTTAAGTGAATGGGCTACCCCAGGTATTCATAAAAGTAGGCGTAAACTGTATGAATTATATAAAGAAAAAACATATAATAATAGCCAAATATTTAGGGAATATTTAAAAAAATACTCCAAAACCTTTAAAAAGGTCTGTCTTGTTGCAAAAGCAATTCACCTCAGACATAAAGTAAAAAATTCAACAAATAAAATAAAAACTAGAAGGAACATAATAAATAATGAAACTGGTAAAGCTAGGAATTCTTGTCAGGACTTTGAGTTGATTGTAGATGATGCTAGTTTTAAAACAAATTCTGAGGTAGCAGTTGCCTTTAAACAGTTTTTTAGGAATATTCCATTCAAAACAACTGAACATCTAAACTCAAGTCCAATCTTAGCATTATTAAAAACTAGTGTTCCTGAATGTAACGTTCCCTTTGTATTTAAAAACATTAGTCCTAAGGATATCATTAATATATTTAAAACATTAGAAATTAAAAAGCCACAGACCTTTGGGGACTTTCTGTAAAAACTATAAATTCAATTATTCATGTTATAGCACAACCCTTAGCCATTATATTTAATAGTTGTGTTGATAGTGGTGTGTTTCCTGATGAGATGAAACTTAGCAAAGTTATACCTCTTTTTAAATCAGGTAGTTCAACAGATCCTAATAATTTTCGGCCTATTTCAATACTACCTATACTCAGTAAAGTTTTTGAAAAAATCATACTTTGTCAAATGTTAAGCCATTTCTGTATTAATGAGCTACTTAGTAGTAAACAGTTTGGCTTTATGAAAGGCCGTTCCACAACCGATGCAGGAGTGGCACTATCAAAAAATATATATAACGCCTGGGAGGATTCGCATGACGCCCTTGGAGTGTTTTGTGATTTATCTAAGGCATTTGACTGTGTTCAACATGAAAATCTCATCAGGAAGCTACATCACTATGGTATTAGAGGCAAAGCTCTCGACCTTTTGACATCCTATATGAGTAGGAGAGTACAGAAAATAGATTTCAACGGTGAAAGATCTCCGGGATCAGCAGTCACTATGGGAGTCCCTCAGGGTTCAATTTTAGGTCCTTTTCTATTTCTTATTTACATTAGTGATCTTCCATATAATGTAAAAAACCATGACATTGTCTTATTTGCTGATGACACCTCTTTGCTTTTTAAAGTTAAGAGACGACAGACATATTATAATGAATTAAATAATGCCCTTTCTAAAATTGTAAATTGGTTTAACGCTAATAATTTGTTACTTAATGAAAAAAAAACCAAATGTGTTAAATTTACATTACCAAATGTAAGTCAGAGACAGACATGTATTAATATTATTGGCGAGCAATTAGAACTTGTTAATTCAACAGTCTTCCTTGGCATAACGCTGGACTCCAAATTTCAATGGGGTCCTCATGTTCATAACCTAGCCAAAAAACTTAGCTCTGCTGTGTATGCGATCAAGAAAATAAGACAATTGACCGATGTCGACACTGTAAAAATAGTATATTTTAGCTATTTCCATAGTTTAATGACATATGGTATCCTATTGTGGGGTAGCGCTGTTGATGTAAATACAATATTTTTGTTACAAAAAAGGGCAATTCGTGCTATTTATAAATTAGGATCAAGGATATCTCTGAGGGATAGGTTTAGAGAAGTAAAAATTTTAACTTTAGTGTCGCAGTACATATATGAAAATCTTTTATAAGTACATAAAAATATCAATAGTTTCAGCAAGAAAAGTGACGTTCACAAAGTAAATACTAGAAGTAAAAATAAGCTGTTAGTGCATGATACACGTCTACACAAAATAAGTAACTCTTTTATGGGGCAATGTATACACTTTTATAACAAAGTTCCCAATAAAATTCAAAATCTATCAATAAGTAAATTTAAATCTTTTATCAAGCAGGTACTTTGTAAAAAGGCATACTACAATATTTCAGACTATGTAAATGATAAAAATCCTTGGGACTGATGATGCTCAATTACAGGATGCATAGGTAAACCAAATTAAAATGGAAATAACATAAAATTGTACGACTAAATTTTTTTTATTTAAAACATTAATTGTATTTTTAGTTTATTTGTATTATTGATAGTGTTTTTAAAAGAGTAACTATCGAGTTTCTTGCCGGATTCTTCTCGGTAGAAATCACCAACATTGTGAACCGGCGGGAAGGTGAAAATATTAAAAAAGCTCTACTTTGAAAAAAGATTCTAAAAGAGGATAAAATTTCATAAAAAAAAGTTTCGACCCCCGAAATTGTAGTGCCATTATTTATAATTTTAATTTAACGTTGAAAATAGCGTTCCGCGCGGCAGTTTCAACGTTGTGACATCGCCGCCAAACAAACTAAGCGTCAGAAAATATTTTTTTTATAATATTTTTTATCAATATAAAAATTTGAATAAATTATAGTATCATTTAGACACTTGAAGGAATACAATCCAGTTTACAAAAAAATTTTAACTTGATTTTTGTTAAACTTATCCAATTGTTAATTAAGTTATTTTTCATGAACTTAAGATAACATAAAATCTATCATAAACGTTTAAATAATTTAGCTAAAAATCTTTTTCCTCTTGGAGCTTACTCTGATATACTCAATAAACAAAATTCCGGTATACAAATTTATTAAAGTTTTTTTATTTTTTTTTAATGATTTTTCTAAGTTAACAAAAAATGAAAAATCCGGAAAATGTAGTTAAAAAATTTTTTTTTACGCAACCTTTGATTTTCACTGTTTTTGTATCTATTTTTTACATTTCATTGCTTAGTTGAAAAATTTTTACATCATTTGTTTAAAAATTTTTTATAAAGAAATAGGCAAATTTTAAATTTTTAAAAAATATAGATTTTTTTTTTTCACTACTTTGATGTACATAACTATATTTATAATTTTTCTAAATAACGAAAAAAAAATTATATAAAAGTCAGAATTTGTTTATAACAAATTGTTTATAAGGTAAACAATGAAAATATTGTTGAAAAAAATTGTTTTTTTTTAATTCTATTTAAAATAAGAAATTATGATTTTTAGAAAAAAACCGATTTCTTAATTAATAATTTATAGGTCAGATAAATGAAAAAACGGTTATTAACAATTAAAACATTTTTTTAAAGAAAATTTTTTTTTCTAAAAATCATTATTCCACTTTGACAATATAATGGCAGAAAAATTTTTTTAAAAAATATTAAATTTGCGTATTTGTTTATAAAAAATTTTTAAACAAATGATGTAAAAAATTTTTCAACTAAGCAATGAAATGTAAAAAATAGATACAAAAACAGTGAAAATCAAAGGTTTCGTAAAAAAAAAATTTTTAACTACATATTCCGGATTTTTCATTTTTTGTTCACTTAGAAAAATCATTATAAACAAATAAAAAAACTTTAATAAAATTTTATACCGGAATCTTGTTTATTTAGATAATCAGAGTAAGCTCCAAGAGGAAAAAGATTTTTAGCTAAATTATTTAAACGTTTATGATAGATTTTATGTTATCTTAAGTTCATGAAAAATAACTTAATTAACAATTGGATAAATTAAACAAAAATCAAGTAAAAAATTTTTTGTAAACTGGATTGTATTCCTTCAAGTGTCTAAATGATACTATAATTTATTCAAATTTTTATGTTGATAATAAATATTATAAAAAAATTATTTTCTGACGCTTAGTTTGTTTGGCGGCGATGTCACAACGCTGAAACTGCCGCGCGGAACGCTATTTTCAACGTTAAATTAAAATTATAAATAATGGCACTACAATTTCGGGAGTCGAGACGTTTTTTTATGAAATTTTATCCTCTTTTAGAATCTTTTTTCAAAATAGAGCTTTTTTTAATATTTTTGAAGTTATTGTTAAAAAACGGAGACCGCCTTTTTCTCTCTTCGTTTTTTGTTAAAAGCAATTGCAATATTTAATAGCAAAAAAATTCCAAAATACCCCTTTTTCAGAATAAAATTCTGAATCCAAAAAACCAAACCCCATATTTTTAAATTTGTTCTAACTATTTTTCGCAGAAAACTCACTTCTCGACCAGACTATTAGCTGTAGCGTGAGCGTGAACATGAACTGAAAGAATGTTTATTTCTATGATGCATCCAACTCAATTTGTTGTACAAATATCGAGGTTTTTGTGTCGAAACAACACCAAACAGCAGATTTGCTCAATGATGCTTTCTTCTGAATTAAATTTTAAACATTTAATATTTATTTAAATACTATAAAATATAGTTTCGTTTTTTTTCAATAAAATATGTCTGTGGCGAAATCGACTGAGTTAATTGAGAGTTATGTAAAAATGCTATAAACTTCTCTGTTTTTCGATCGTTGACATTTAATAAGTTGATTTTAAAATCACCAACAAGAATTATATGATCACAGCGTGATAAGCTGGTAACAGAGTTCGTAAGGGCATCTAAAAATGTGTCTAGAATTTCGAGAGTGTTTATTTTTACTGTAACCCACATTTGCTCTACTCATTTATGGCGTGGATATGTGCAAGTACGTGCTTTGATATTTTGACGTATGTAAAAGCCAACACCCCCGCCTCGTCCACCGTGATCGTTGAACGGACGCGGCGTGTGTCACAGACGATATCCCGGCACTATGGCCGCGCAGCCTTCTTCATCCGCTCGCTCTCAGCCACGTCTCGTCAATAGCAGACACATTCACGGAGTGACGGTGACGCTCCATAGTCAAGCCACATGGTTGGCTATTTAGTCATGTGGTCACGTTAAACGGTCATGTCCTGTTCCAAGAGAGCCAGCATTTAGCTGACTTTAAAATATTTGTCAGCCATGAAGAAAAAATGAAAACAAACGACCGATATACCTTATTTGTATATTATAATGTGTTCTAAAATGAAAAATACTACTAATGCGACATTCATGATCCCAAAATAAAAGCAATTAGAATAATTTATAAAAGGTTTCAGACCTATACTTCTCATTACGCAATAAAAATGGTTGTGTAAAGTTATATTTCTGTAAAATGGTGTCCATCGCAAGGTAATATTAAATATTAACATTCGAAAACAATTTTTTTTGATTCTCCTCATAATAAATTACACCGCGTTATTAACAACTGTATTCGTTATGTTTTCGGTTTACGCAAATACGATCATATTTCTACTTTTCGCAATCTTTTAAAATGGCTACCGATTCGTCAACGCCGAAACGCAAGGACTCTATGTATACTTACTACTCTATTTTAAATGATCAGAACTCCCCATTTTATTTAAAAGTTCTCCAGGTTCTTCGCACGTTCGATCACTTCGTTCTTCTGACAGCCTTCTCCTTGCTATGCCTCGTCACCGCTCTGGGTTTGTTTCAAATTCTTTTACTATCCATGCTATAGGGCTCTGGAACGCACTTTCTAAGGACATCCGCTGTGCTAAATCTACACGTGTCCTTAAAGAGAAGTTAAAAAAAACTTTATCTTAAACAGTTACAAAATTAAATGTTTCTGTGTACAGTTTCGGGCTTCTAGTAAAATTATTCTGTATATATGTTTATTTAATATAGACAATTTATCTAATATCATCATGTATGTACACCTATATATCTTTATATGTGTCTATGTATATGTATGTGTTTATATAAAGATCCCAATTTATCCCGACAACCATCATATTATTAGTATTAACATAGGTTTAATTTTAACTGATTTTTCTTTTTACTTATCTTCTAGTTAGTTAAGAATAGTTTTATTGCACCACCATTAACCTTGTATTTATTTATTTAATTATAAGTGCATAAAGAATCAATAAAAGTTTATTTATTTTATAAATAAACACACAGGCTTAAAAATTCTATTTGCAGGCTTCCCGTCCTCTTTTTTCCATCCTTAGTCCATACATACTTCCATTTTAGACGTTGTCCTTCCTCGCGTGCCTTATAAACCAACTGACAAATTGTTTTTGGTAACCTTTCATTGACAAAAACTCGTCGTGTTGGGCCTGGAACCGGGAATTCATCCGAAGTTAAACCTCAACGCACCCGCGCTTGATCACGAAGCCTCGACGCGCCACATGCACGAGGAGGGGACGCTGGCGCTTCCGCGCCGTCAGCATCAATATTCTCGGCTAGGTTCCACCAGACTGCACCGACGCGCTCTGCACTCACTATATCATGCTCTTCAATGCCTATCCCCCCTTAATTAGTCGAAACCATTACCTAATGAACTGCACGCTCATTTTTCTCCTCAGGAAAACCTGACAATTCCAGATCGTTAACTTATCATTAATCATTTTCATTGAGTTGATTCTTAAAGTTTCTCTCGCTCAGCTCAAGTAGCTAAACTCAGATTCTGACGACAGACATGTCCTTCACCTTCTTTTCCAAGGAGTTGATACTGTCCTCTAAGTTATCGACACGTTCGAAACATGTTTTTAAAGTCCAATATTTCCTTTCGACATTTGCTAACTCGGATCTCATAGCACTTAACTCACCACGAAAACTACGGATTTCGAGAGCCGAATCGATCTTAAACTCTTGAGCAGTATTATTGTGGGTTTCATTTAACATTCCAGGTGAACTACGCGACATGTTCTGCAAGCAATGCTTTCACCGGAGTGGATGTGTTGTCCGCTCGTGGTAGGTTAACTTTACAAGCCAGCTGGCAACGCTCCACACGCTATGTGGTACACCCCAAAACGTTTTGAAAAGCTAGTCTCTTCGACTGCTGACATGAATTTTCCGTAAGCACCACAATTTTCAGCTATTTCTGTGTAAATTATAATTTTATTCTTTGAAAGGTAGACACATAATAACACACATAATTGACATGTGCCCATCTTTCTGATTGTATTAATACTCCAAATATCACAAAATTACATGATCTTAATCAGTGTTAAGGTTAAGTTAATAAAATAGACAGGCAAGATGTCATACTTGTAAAACTAGACAGGCATGATATTTTTGGTGAGCACAGTAAGCATCAAGCTTTATGGAGCGTCACTCACGATATTGTACCAACTCTGAAAAATACATTAAAAGTGTTGTCATTGAATTTCGTTGAGAGTCTGTGCCGTGCCTAATTTTGTCCGCATAACGATATATGTATACGTTTTAAAGATTTTCTTTGCATAGTTAAAAAAAATAATTAATAGTACGTAGAAAATTACTAACAAGAGGCTATCTAGGAGATGGAGAGGGGAGTGTTCTGGAATTTTGGAACCACAGTGAATGGGGTTTTCTTAGCGGTGAACGCGCAGACTTGTGTCTTTGTAGGGTTGAATCGGACCAAGTTTTCCCGTCCCCAGTCCCAGAGACCTTAGATAGAGTGGTCACGACTTGAGACACAAGTTCTTTACGTTTTTTCTCCACAACGGAACGAGGGATGCTTGCACGACCCGTGTAATAAGCGTCTCCAGTACTGTCATCTGCATAGCATTGTATGTTGTTGATGTCCAACATGTCATTGATATGCAGTAGAAACAGCGTGGGAGACAGCACAGAACCTTGCGGAACACGAGCTTTAATGTCCATGCTATCAGAGCAACTACCGTTAACTACAGCTCGTATGCGTCTGCCGGACATAAAGGTAGCCAACCATTTGCACAAATTCTCGGGCAATCTGTAAGATGGCAATTGCCTAGTATGGTAGGAAACCGATTTGAAACTTTGCCAATGCCTGTGATAGCCATGACAACACCATAATATAGTTCCATCGAGCTGATCTGGTGATGGAACCAATTTGATTTGTTTCACCGAGTCGAATATATTATCATAATTGGTGACGAAGGTAATTTTTTATTTAAATTATTTTTTAATTTATAGTGTATTTCGCCTTTCTCACATTTGGAGCATAAATATATATATATATATATATATATATATGTCATTATTTGACTGTTTTTGAGGTCAGAAAATTGTTTGCAAAATAAGGAAATACGGCGTAGTCGAAATGTTTCATATATTTATACTTGACTTCGACTTACATCTTGACATTTTTAGGAGTATATATTGGCGCCCTCTAACAAACTGCAATGACCATACAATATTTGCAAAGTGCTTTGGCTTCGCAATTATAAATTTTATATTTTCTTGCTTGCAACATCGCTTTTATAATCCTCAGTTTTTTATGCCCTCAAAAACTATTCTCCGAAAGCGTACACTAAGAAATAACAAAAGAAACTCAAGTATTGGAATAATAAAATGATTAAGAAGCATACCTCTGTCTGTTATTGTTCATTCTTACGGAGTTGGGTAAGTGCGTAAGGAACTTATTGTCTAGGGTTCCGAATAAAGTCTTTGCAACTGGAACTCAGCGTGTGTGCTATGAAAAGTACCAAAGCAGCATAATCACAGAAACATTATCTACTGTCTATACCTTAATATGCAAAATTTATAAAAACATACAAAAAAATTATTCTAAGATTATTTTAGACTAGGACATTTTAATCATTATTATCTTTATCATATATATTAATTTTAATTCTTTATTTTTAAGTACATATTTTGTAATACCTACATATAAAAATATACATTTTAAAAACTAAAAAACTAGAGTGGTGTCGACAGCGGGGCAAGGCCCAAGCTACCGGGCGGAGGTCAGTGCTGCATACTGAGGATCCTCCGGACCACTACGTCTGTGCTCCGGAGAATGCGAGCCGTCTCTGGGATCACTGCCTTCTGCATTCGACCCTTGAAACAAATCTCAAACGAGAGCCTCTTGAGGTGTTGGTCGTGGCTCTTCGCTTTATCAGACCGTTCGCCGAAACGACTATCGGGACAATGGTCGTCGAATCAACATCCCACATGGCGGTCACCTCATGAACCAAGTTAAGGTAAGTACTTGCTAACCTTTTCCTTCTTATTATTATTATTTTGGATTGAACAGTGTTATGTATGGTGTAGGTACTTACCTTCTCGATTTATTTTGACAAAAAAAGGAAAAACAAATAACTATCTACCATTGGTTGTCTGTAATGGACGATAGCTTGATGTACAAATAAACAAACGGATAAAATCTAATATATAGGTATAAGGGTTTCTTTTAAGTCGACGGGACCTTAACAACGTTATTGAATGAATGAATGCTTTTTGTATAAACTTGAACGAATTCAACCATGATTAATTATTTGTTCATCAAGTGTTTAACAAACATTTTATAATTTTTTACAGACTTTAATACCTATACGGTTACTTCTACAAGTCTCATTATAACTTATTCACTAGCTTCATTCAAGTATTCAAGTCATAGATGATTCAAGTATATTATTACAGTGCAACAAACTTTTCTGACCCAGTAGTAAAAAATCATACTACAGTCGTCGTATTTAAATGACGCGAACTTATATGACACTAGCGACCAAACACCGCGTTATTTATCATAGTAAATTAATCGGCGTGGGTATTACATACGTATCATGGGCGTAGCGAGGTACAGGCAGGTAGGTGCCCATTACCTGAAGGAATTGGCTCAAAATGAACATATTTACTATATTAAAATGACATTTTCTATCATGTCTGCCCCCCCCCCCCCCCTAGCCAAGCCTGCCCCCCCCTAAACCAAAAGTTGGTATATAAGTAGCATTATATATTAGTATGTATATAGTATTAACAAGTTTGTACTAGGCCATGTAATATCAACTTTTTTAATAGTTAACATAAGAAATAAAAAAAAAAATCTGATGATTAATCTTACAAATACCTTTAAAATCAGAATACCATTCCTTTACCACACGTGAGATTCGTTGAGATTATGCTCGACCCTCTCCCCCCCTAAACGCCTCACGTAATTTATGGAGCCATATTTAAGTTATTATTATTATTAGTAGCTATATCAAACAGCAGAAATAAAACAGTAGTAATTAAAATATTTTAATATAATGTGACACAATATTATTGTTAAAACTGATATACTGATGTGATCCATACCGGTATAATTAGGGTAAAAATTATGTTCTAAAAGTGGTCTCCGTTATTTCTGCTTATAAGAAAATGGAATTCTGCTTTGTTTTATTGCTATAATAATTGAGTACCTATAAGAAGTAAGAATAGAATATAATAACAAGTAATAAAAAATTTATAAGTTGTTGATTTTTTTCATTAACCAATTGCAACAATTAGATGTGTGTTTATTTATAATAATTCTTTATTTTTGCAAAATAACACAGTTTTATACTTTAAATGAAAACGATGTCTCAATAATCAATAATTTTTGTATTATTTGAATTAATAAACCCTATATTTATAATAACAATCATATTTTTTTCCATACGATCATAATTATTATTACCTATTTTGTTTATTATTTATTCTTTTACGATAAAAAATGCCCTTTTTTTTGTTTAAGTGATCTTTACGACTTAAGTTTTTATCTTTAAAGTCATACT
This sequence comes from Apoda limacodes, assembly GCA_946406115.1. NCBI lineage: Eukaryota > Metazoa > Arthropoda > Insecta > Lepidoptera > Limacodidae > Apoda > Apoda limacodes. The sequence goes on along the minus strand of OX291549.1, from coordinate 19,071,937 downwards.
TATCAATAGTACTGTAGGACTTAATATCTTAAACAAAGGACACTGTATTCGTAAATAAGCTTCTTTTATTAAGGCTAGGGTATACGCTAGACCGCGAACATACGCCGTTTTTGAGCAAATTTTGTGGCTAAAACATAGCATCTAAAGCATTGAAAAAAATATATGTTATAAAACTTGCTTTTGTCTAGTGCATTACCTTACTGAATGATTTTCATTTATTGTATTTAATGCAATAAAAAATCTGGAATTGACCGTTGTTTCAACACTTGTGCAAATTTTTAAAGCGTGTTTTGCATTTGGTTGTAATGAAAGTTGGTTCAATAATTAAAATAGCTTGTTATCTAGTGCATAGACTCTAAGTTGTAGCGAAAAGTCAAAAAATATGACTACAAAACGGTAATAACGTTAATTTCCATACAAAAAATCAAAAATTTCAAGGCGTCATTACGGTATAAATTACTTAAGAAGTATAAAACATATATATCTCAAAGTAATGTATATGACATTATCTAATGATTTATAGTACATTGACATACACAACGTTAGAATTACAGAAATTAGCTTTCTGGCCTATATCGCCCTCTTAAGCAAAAATAATAATGTTACCTAATCGATACGAAATAAAAAAAATTAACATCTTTTACATTATATTGCATAAAAAAGTTATGATTTTTTTTATTTTATTTATACGTTTTGCTTATTTTGTAAAGTATGATAATGTCCTTTACACCATTTAAAATTTCCAGTATTGATATGGGCTTGAGGATGGTTTTATATGTATAAAATAAGTTTACTTCCTGAGGAAAGGCTACATTTACGTCCAGTCAACCAGTACATATTTCTAACTATTTCCCTTGAACCAAATGTGTTTCTGACAAGTTAAGTGACGGTGGATACTCAAGTTTTTTGCATGATCTGTTTAAGGGACTAGGTCAGGTGTTTGCCTTCGCAGTGTGAATCTGACACGTATACCCGATATATCTGCTGTAAGCAAGCTTGCTAGTTTAATAAATATCCATAGTATGGCTCAGATTTATTGAAAAACGATATCGATTAGATCAGTGTTCAAAAAAAACCTTATTGAAATCGGTTAATCTCAGACACACACAGGGACAGGTTTTAAACCGATAACACCCCTTCGTTCTTACGGGGCAGCGTCGTAAAAAGTGAATCATAGTTAATATAAGTAAATAGCTACGTCTTATACATGTGTGATTTTTATGAGTATTATTTTTTAGATATGCTTTTAAAAGGTGTTGTTATATGTTTTTGTTGCCTTATTTACAAACCTACGATCACAACAAAATCTTCTTATGTAAAAGGTGCCTTTAAGTTTTACAACGCAATAGGTTTTTTTGGTGATATTGCTATTATCACCAAGAAATTAAATTATAATGAAATGAAATATAATGTAATCTAAAATTTATGTCTGTTTATCAGGATCATTTACGTAAATAGGTACCGCATATACATACGTACTTCGACAAAAGTTTTAAATATATCTTACAAATAAAGAGTTGCAATAACTTATAAACATCAATCGAATTAGGAAGGTACCTACAAGACAACTAAATATGACAAACCTACTACAAATTAAAAAAAACAATTTAGTACTATAATAATCTACTTACTTTTTAAAAACTTCCTTACGTATTCAAAAGAAACAATCGAAATCCGCAATAAAATGTGGAATTACAATTGATTATAATTTCTTGTGATTATTATCTACCAAATTGTTCTTCTTGGCTACTTTAAACAATCACCTAATTAAAATTACTATTCACGGAGATGCTAATATCTAATGGCATAGCTAAATAACTACAAATAGTGAGGTAACTCGCTGTCTAGACAGGGCAACGAAGAGGTACGGTGTGGTCCAGAGCCGGGGACTCTCCACCCCTATTGGTCGCCTGCGAGACCGCTCCGACGAACCACTAGTGCGCCAGGGTACTGTCAAAGTAGCGTGTCGCACGTAATTATCGCTTATTGAATTTTACAATTGTTGTGAAAAAGAAGAGAATCGATAGGTATCTACCTAAATAAATCGCTACAAACTTAATTTATGTAAAATAAAGTCTCCCGGTCTGTCCGTTTATTGAATGTTTATACGCAATTACTATCATACAAATTTATTCCCGAAGAACGTTTAGACAAAGAAAATATATTATGAATATGTTGTTTAGAGATATACTATACCTACCTGATAAATGATTATTTTTTATATCTATGTGTTCTTTTGTTTTCAAATCAGATAATTTACATATCAGTAACTATGTCAATTCATAACAAAATTTGGGGTATTTTTTTAATATTAATATAAGAGTAGGTTTGGTTATAATAAAGAGCTCACACACACTATAATCACTGCGAGATACAAGCTTGTACGTGTGACTGTTTTTACGACAGAGCAAAAACCAACGACAATGTGTTTTTTTTATTTGTTATATAATCCCCCATTATAAAAAATATTCTGTGAAAATTTCAGGATTCTACCTATTTTGGTTTAGAAGATAGAGTCCTTTAATAGTAGCACAGACGGACAGACAGATAGCGTAGACTTAGTAATAGTGTTAACCATCCTTTGGGTACGGAACCCAAAAAATCAATAAGCTGTAAGTTTCACCTGGTATTTATTCACTCGCGTCGGTTCGTAGCGAAGAACATATATTTAATCACGAAGGTAATATTTTATCAGAACTGACTAATTAATTTAGGCATATACACACACATGCATTAATTTAAACATAGAAACATTTCAATCGGTAGGAACATTCTTGCATTTTTTTTTGTGACAACCCTGACAATTTTTGGTGTCGTTATTTGCGCCGAGACAAAGAAGTTCGCTCACTATTAGTAACTTCATTAATTACGCTATCATGGTGCTTTAAAAAGTATTTTTTTTATTTTTAGTTTCTACTTGAACTAATTAACATATTTCCTGGTATTATCTAGGTTTTGTAACCACATTGTCTTACTTTACTCTGGTTTCCCACATCGTATCAGCAAATTCATTCGAGAGAGAAATTCAATAAAAAAAAAAAACGAGTTGCACTCCGGGAGTGCCGGCAGAAGTGAAAACCTTTACACACGATTCGCGCTTAACACTCAAATATGTCACAAGACATGTCTTTGACATTGTCAAGAAATAATAATGTTTGTTTATTTACTTTTTTGACGTAGTATATTTGACATCGCAATCTGTCATAGAATTAAAATTCCATATCCAACCTCCCTGTACTACTCATAATCGCGAATACTAAAAATAAAAATATACACAAAATACGGTCATTTTCATCGCATATTGTGACACAAATAAATCAAAACCTTTCACATATGAGACTCGATCTCATGATGAAAGAGCTATCTACGTATTATAACGTTTTTTATTTGTAAAAAAGTTTACGCGGACAAAGCCCCTGGCAGGAGCTAAACGTGTAAATAGATAAATACGAGTATTAAATGTACACACATGTTTGTTTTCAATTTTCTTTACGGACGAACGGACGGACAGACCATTAAATACACATATACATAAAGAAAAGTAAATCACTTACAAACTTACTCAACCACGAAAGAATCATAGGAAAGAAAAAAAACGATGGGACGTTATGCCATCGAAATATGTAAGCGGTAAGGCAACCCCACGAGAAAAACACATATAATAGAAAAAAAAAAAATTATAATAGGCGTGGCATTACGGTTTCCGTCTTACGAATTTCCACGATTAGGACACGTGACCTGACGCGAGTTTATCATTTTTTACCCATACCAAAAAAGTGCACAACGCCGCTAAAGAAGTTTTCACTACAAAAAAGTTTGAAATCGGTTAATCGGCGAAGATTTCCCGTAACATACTTACAAACACAAAATATATTTTAATGAGATTAACAGTGACATCCTGGACCATATACACAGTAGGTAGTGACAACATTCTGTAGCGTGTTGTTTTTAGGGTGAGTGACATCTAAAGCGGGATAAGGTGACACACTCGGCACACAATAAAAAGTATCACCCCAACCGTACATAATAAACGCTAAGCCAACGAACGTGTAAGTTAAACCTACGTAAAAAACATCTTTGCATGCAACTATATGATTTACATATGTATGTCCTAAAGGTATACTGAGCATCGTTCGCTTAGATATTCATCGCGGGGTAAGCAGGTACCTACTTATAGATTATCGTTCGTTTATGTCTGTTAAGGAAACTATAGATATTTATCGCGGGGTAAGTGAGTACCTACTGTCTGTCTGTTAAGAAAACGATGGATATTCATCGTCGGGTAGGTACGCACCTACTTGTAGAGTACCTATCGTCCGCAATACTGTCGGTTAAGGTATAGTATTTATCTGTGATTAATGAAACTTAATTATTCATCGCGGGGTAAGTAGGTACCTACTTATGTAGTACTCTGTGTTTTCAAATCTTTATATGATAAATATTAGTGTCTGCCTTCCATACGATGTTTCCTATGTACAATATATATATATATATATACATGTATGAGTAGGTCTGTTTGTGTTTATTTCTCGGTCGTAATTTATTGACTCCGTTGTGTACAGAATAAAATGTTTTTCAGCAGGATCCACGTCAAGGTTTTCCTATGCCATCAAATCGCAAAAATATGTGGCTATTCGCCAACAAAGACTGTTTTGTAGAAAACAATAGAAATTTTTTCAGTAAAACACAAAAACGAGTGTTGTTTTGTGTAAAGAGTGATAAAAAATTATAACTTTTTTCAAAAATAAGGTTATTTTTGATAAATACTAGTAGATCACTACTTTATGTAAAACAATACGAGTAAATTATTTACTAGCTTTTTCCCGCAGCTTCACTCACGCCAAATTGGGTTATTATTGCTGACGCAATATTTTAGATGACATACATTTTTAAGCTGCAATTAACAAATTTAATTTCAGAGTTCGTTTTCCTGTGACAAAATATTTTACAAATTGGCGAAAAGCTAAGCGTATCTAATGAAAATTAACTGATTACAATTATATTACTTATGATATGGAAATTCTATTACAGTAATTCACTAGCTCTATAGTTACCTAACTTTTCATGAAATAAATTAGGTTCTCGCTACAAGTTGAAGAGAGGTTATGGATTAAAAATAGGCTGATATAAGGGTTTTGGTGTAAGATAAACAAATGGTAATTCTTTAATGACACCATTTAATGTTTTTAACGCTTAAAGTTTTTGTCTATAATCTAACCTTATCTATAATCTAATCTAACATTGTGAAAACATTTATCGAACTGAGCTAAAATTTGGATTTCACTACTTCGCAAAGAACCCTAATCTTAAGGTATATAGGTAAAGCTAAAGCCAGTATTTTACTCTCCGCTGCAGATGTAGATGTCTTCGCTAAGTGCGTAGCTCCTCTCTTATGTCAACCAAAGATCGCATAATACCCTTGACTACGGGCGTTGTAATTCTTCTAGTGTCGTAATAGATTTAAGAAAAGTCTGCACCTTTAAGATAAATATCGCCATTTTCAATCACTTTCTGTAAAAAAAACTAAATTTTTATTTTTACAAAATCACTTTTTAATAACGTGCTACCTAAATTTTCCGAAATATTTTACATAGTTTATGTATACAGTCACTGACCAACATTTAAATTGAATGTCTAAAAACTATTTTAGGTTATTAGTACTTTTGGTTGTTTTACTTGTTTTTTTCCCTAAAATTATATTTTTTCTAAGGCGCGTCAAAATTGAGACGAGAAACATGATACACAATCACATTAAACTTGCAAGCACACTAATAATTGATATTACACTTCAAGAACACTGTTAATCAACAACACTTACATTTCGTAATGAAAATGTTGCAATGTCCGTAGATAAACAGTAGCAATTTTTTCATATTTATAAATTAATGTAATTTTATGACTATAGAAGTTTTTACTATCTATTTTTGACCCCGAAAACACTACAAATGAGTTATAAGGTATCAAAATACGGATCCAAGTTCTATTTATCACTATTATAGATATATTAAATAACTAAAAGTTTCAATAAAGTCTATTATAAAGGTTCGAGCGGAAAACTGACACTCTTATAACACCTCTTATACACTTCTACTAAAGGTTATATAGAACCACTATAAAGGGTCTGTACAGGCTTTACATGCTAAATTTTGCGCCAAAATCGAAGATATAAAGGTGTTATTACACTCTATAACTCTCTTATAAATTATACTCCAACCCTTTAATATTTAAGCAGAACCGATAAAAAGGTCCACTACAGCTTTTCTTAACGCTAAAATGTTACTTGGGTTGTGTCTATGACTCATAGAGTCATTGAAGAGAGAAATAAATAAGATAGTGGATATTATTATTTTCGGCACATAAAAATATGTGGCTATTCGCCAACAAAGACTGTTTTGTAGAAAACAATAGAAATTTTTTCAGTAAAACACAAAAACGAGTGTTGTTTTGTGTAAAGAGTGATAAAAAATTATAACTTTTTTCAAAAATAAGGTTATTTTTGATAAATACTAGTAGATCACTACTTTATGTAAAACAATACGAGTAAATTATTTACTAGCTTTTTCCCGCAGCTTCACTCACGCCAAATTGGGTTATTATTGCTGACGCAATATTTTAGATGACATACATTTTTAAGCTGCAATTAACAAATTTAATTTTAGAGTTCGTTTTCCTGTGACAAAATATTTTACAAATTGGCGAAAAGCTAAGCGTATCTAATGAAAATTAACTGATTACAATTATATTACTTATGATATGGAAATTCTATTACAGTAATTCACTAGCTCTATAGTTACCTAACTTTTCATGAAATAAATTAGGTTCTCGCTACAAGTTGAAGAGAGGTTATGGATTAAAAATAGGAAAACGAGAGGGTCGGCCTTTATTTTTTTAAAGCGATGTTCTTTTCTAAAAGCATGTTTTTTTTCTCAGTTTGTCACTTGTAATAAGACAGCGGAATTGATTTAAAACTAGCAGAAAACTGCACACTTAAGTAGGGCGCAACCTTAATTTTTTATATATATATATATATATATATATATATATACATGTATGAGTAGGTCTGTTTGTGTTTATTTCTCGGTCGTAATTTATTGACTCCGTTGTGTACAGAATAAAATGTTTTTCAGCAGGATCCACGTCAAGGTTTTCCTATGCCATCAAATCGCAAAAATATGTGGCTATTCGCCAACAAAGACTGTTTTGTAGAAAACAATAGAAATTTTTTCAGTAAAACACAAAAACGAGTGTTGTTTTGTGTAAAGAGTGATAAAAAATTATAACTTTTTCCAAAAATAAGGTTATTTTTGATAAATACTAGTGGATCACTACTTTATGTATAACAATACGAGTAAATTATTTACTAGCTTTTTCCCGCAGCTTCACTCACGCCAAATTGGGTTATTATTGCTGACGCAATATTTTAGATGACATACATTTTTAAGCTGCAATTAACAAATTTAATTTCAGAGTTCGTTCTCCTGTGACAAAATATTTTACAAATTGGCGAAACGCTAAGCGTATCTAATGAAAATTAACTAATTACAATTATATTACTTATGATATGGAAATTCTATTACAGTAATTCACTAGCTCTATAGTTACCTAACTTTTCATGAAATAAATTAGGTTCTCGCTACAAGTTGAAGAGAGGTTATGGATTAAAAATAGGAAAACGAGAGGGTCGGCCTTTTTTTTTAAAGCGATGTTCTTTTCTAAAAGCATGTTTTTTTTCTCAGTTTGTAACTTGTAATAAGACAGCGGAATTGATTTAAAACTAGCAGAAAACTGCACACTTAAGTAGGGCGCAACCTTAATTTTTTATCCTTTGAGAAATACAAAAATCTTTTTTCGTTTGAGACTCCCTGAAGGTAATGATATATTTTCTGTGAAGGCCGCTAGGAAGTCTCAAACGAAAGCAGAATCTTTCTATATATATTATCGTTCTTCTGAAATCTAAATTGTACTTCGAAAAGCTACCTATTGCAATTGGCACATACGCATAGTTCCATAGAAGTAATATGTTTTGGAGGCATATGATCTGTGCGAACTTAATGGCACAAAAGTTCAGCTAAGAACTGAAAGTGACACTTAATTATTTTTAAACTAGACTTTGCCAGCGGCTCCGCCCGCCTACATTCGGCTATCGGCGTTGGCCTCCTCAATTAACTCCAATTAATTAATTAATTACTTATACTAATGAATTGCTATACCATGCTATAGGTGTAGCAATAGTTCATTTAACTCTTTTATAGTTATTCCCGCAGAAACTTTTGAATTTTTAGGGATAAAAAGTAGCCTATATGCTATTCCTGGACCTAACCTCTACAATCTACATTCGGTTATCGGCGTGGAACTCCTTAATTAACTCCAATTAATTAATTAATTAGTTATAGTAATGAATTGCTATACCATGCTTTAGGTGTAGCAATAGTTCATTTAACTCTATTATAGTAATTCCCGCAGAAACTTTTGAATTTTTAGGGATAAAAAGTAGCCTATATGCTATTCTGCTTGTATGCCAAGTTTTATCCCGATCCGTCCAGTGGTTGAAGCGTGATTGAGTAACAAACATCCATCCAGACATACAAGCTTTCACATTTATAATATTAGTAGGATAATCAAAAAAATCCTCACGTAGTTATTGGATGCCCCTTTATGAAGAAGTGGCAGAAACTGATCGACCTAGGCGTAATTTTCGAAAACCGTAATTTTCATAATTTTGATGCCCCTTTAGAGTCGTTAGAGCATATATACCTCCATAAAAAATATTCTTTGCTCAGTTTTCCCAATCTAGATGATCCGCTTCTACCGTTTCTACTTCTGGACCAATTTTTAATGGGATAGAAATTAATAATATGGTCTAATGACAACATTGTGTAAATAATGGAATTTATAAAGTTGTTTAGTTTTAGTAATTGGTATTGGTAGGTACCTACATCGATAGAAATTCCATTCCAATTCCATAAAAAGTAAGTCTGATGATAGGTATAGTTATTAGTTCTAACAATTCTTTAATTTCATTATCGATTCCGATAACGTCAAAATGACGTCATACTGAATCAGGTTTTTTTTTTAATAAATTTTAGTTCCAAAATTAGCCACCAAATTTGTAGGTACTTAATTGAGCGATACATACCAAAGAGTACGAATTTATAACTTTTTATTGGTGTAGGATTTTAAGATTTAGTATGTTAGAGAGTATAATTCATTACATATACAATTCGGTTGCGATTTCGAGAACGAAAGTGGGAAATAAAAAACCCTGTTATAGAAGATACCTAGTAATTAGGTATAATTAGTCCGAGGCGCAGTTTTTGAGCGCGTCAGCAATTGTATCTCAAAATCCCTATGTATATTTTCGCTTGGGTCTGATATTTTCATCCCTGACAGCTGATCATCATGAGCATTAATTTCTGGGATATTTCTATTCTGTGCGCAAAAGTTTTTTAAACTACCCAAAATCGTTCGTTTATTCTTTTGGTTCTTTCTTATGCCATACAAACATTTTTATTTCATGTATTTCAATGAAGATCTCATTGAATTGCAATGTAGAGAGCTACGCACTACTCACGCACTTGTGTTAACTCTCACGCAGTACTTACTGCCTCTTAAGATTACGCAAACCTACTATGGTTAAGAACTTTGTAAAGCACAAACACGACTTAATGCAAGCACGAGGTTTTCCAGGCAGGGCGACGATATGTAAATGTCGCAGGCAAATCATAAAATTCGCCGTTTCACAATATGCCTAGGCAAATCGTAAAGTATGGAAACGAAAGTAACAGAAATCGCACTGTATAAGTCATGTATGTTGGGTTAGGTTCAGTTTCTCTTTTGTAAACGTAGATGCGGAACGAGCGTAGTTTACAAATATTAAAACTTATTATAATAACTTTTTTTATATAAAACAAATATCCGAAATTATAGGTGAACTGTACTACGTTTTTATAGGAAACAAACTGTTAAGACCACTCTCAATCATAGTAGCGAGATACTGAGGCGCTTCGAGCTTAACTTACTAACTAAGTTTGTGCGACAATAATTTGAGTACCGTTGCTTCGATACTCGAGTAGTGAGGGCCAATATTATTGATTTTTGAGTTCTAAAACTCTTCTAAAACATAAAGCAGTATTGGTGGAGGATAGAGGGTTTACGAACATATGAATTGCTATAGGGATAAAAACTATTAAGTTAGCGAATATGCCCGAGTGGAGTGTCAAAAAAGGGCTTAATTCCAAGGATAATAATTGGATACTTACTATTTATTGCACCATTAAAAAATAACATAACATAAAACAAAAACACATTCATAAAGGAGAAAATACTTACTTTTATGCCAGTTAGATACCTTTTAGGACCCTTAGCACTTAATGTTTAATCTAGACACAGCATATAGAGTTATTGATTTTTTTAATGTCACATTGCAGGTAACATCGGCACACATCTCATTTTGCAGGTAACATCGTCACACATGTCACATTGCAGGTTACATCGGTCCACATGTCACATTGCAGGTAGCATCGTCACACATATCACATTGCAGGTAACATCGGCCCACATGTCACATTGCAGGTAACATCGTCACACATGTCACATTGCAGGTAACATCGGCACACATGCAAGTGTAGTCATTTGTAAGTACATAAATAGTTGTGAGGTGGCTGAATCAGGGCGGGCGGCCCCAACCTTGTACCTACGTACCTACTCTGCTCGATTGTGACTCTACATTGCTGGAGCTATAGAGAGAGACAGGAGTTCTCTACTTGACCTGTTTGTGCAGTGCTATCTACCTACGAGTTTATTGTTTCAGACCACAGTAATATTTTTCCGTCGTCAATACTTTTTATGAAATCTTTCTGCTAAATAACGAAAAACGATAAGTTAAATTACTTTTATGTATATTACAAGGAGTCACGTTAACTAAAATTAATCTAAGTAAACAGCGATATAGATTTTAATCTATTTATACTCATATCAATAAATTGTGTCTTTTCTTGTAACCGCCTACGACATTAATAAAATGTTCAACAACCTACTCCAAAGACCTGATACTATACACGAGCTTCTCTCGTTTATAAGTAAATAAAAAGCTATTGTGATCTAATCAAATAAAAATTGTGACCATAAGGAAAACAAAACAAATTTATAAATGAATAAAGTCTTTAGCAAGTCCAATTAAAACGACTTAATTGCTTTAAGTAAAAGTAACAAATTATTTTTAGAAGTACCTACCTATCTACCTAAGATGTTTTGAATTTATGACATTAATTAAATTAGAAGCGGGTCGATTAGAGTCATCTCATCGAGTGTTCCAATACTTCATGATAATTTGTGGTTCCGAATGATACGTGGCGCGCGCCCTGCCTGCCGTCACGTACGCTCAAAGTCGCGTGATCACCCGACGCGTGCCTAAGATAATCACATTAATGAAATTATGCCAAAGTTATTCACAGTATTGATTAATATATTTTTAAGTAGAACAATGTGCAATGGAGACTGTAGTACATTAAAATTATCTAAAACCATGTTAGACATTGCCTACGGTGCAACAACCAATGTCACAACAGGAAGATTTTGTAGTCAGGTAGAGTGGGTTTTTGAACGTGGCCCCGTAGTCTTGTTTCACATTAAATAATGCAATAAAATGCACGTTTCCATAGAAATCACAGAACACAACATATGAAATAACATATAGGTACTATATATATATTACAGACACCCACGCCCACACACACTCCCTTCCACAGATACAAACGCACACACACGAACATACACATTAATTATTTTATTGCTTTAAAGCGATAAGACCGCCTTTTGTTTTTCTCTATTTCTAAATATGTTTCTTTTTTGTAAAATTATTATGTTGATGCAATAAAGTTTATTATTATTTAGTAATGAATTCGTAAATATACTTCGATTTAATTTATTTGTTTTTAAGTTTATAAGTCTTTTTAGTGACAGGTAGTGACAAAATACTCCCGAAACTGTTGTTGTGTTTTAGTCTTTAGTCTAATGGTGACCCAAATTTCGTAATTTTCTACTTTCCTATTCTAAGGAAACATCTCTTAGACTTACCTACTTGGTATATTATTACGAACTGAAAGAAAAAATATTACCATCGTGACTGTGGGATAAAAAAACATACTAGTATTTGTCACCCACCGCGCTCGGCCAAAGGATGACTGAAAAGGGGGCATTTTGAGAAAAATCTGAAGTATAAGTTCTGTACTCAGCCAACTCTCGGGACTCACGTTGTCGGAGGCAGATTGTATGGAAATATATCTCACCTATCAAGACATAGTATTTGGGTCTCGAGAGCCAGGATGTACTTCCAATAGGGTTAGGGTTATACGTGGCGGTGACGTGGCGTTACACTTGGCTTGCCACTATCATAGAGCATCACGGCGTCCCCCAAAGCCAGTGTTGCTCTATGGTTTTCCGTGTCAAAAAGGTTTTTTTAAATAAATGTCGTGTAACTTCGTTGCATTAGACTGTCCACATGTTATTTGCGTCAATCCTAATGAACCTTAACTTTGTTGCGGTTGTTTAAGTGCAGGCAACGAGTTGCGGAATGGTATTGGGACTGATGATTTAATTTCATTGTGATGACTTATCCCATTAGCAGGTGATCGATGTTCCAAAGGTGCGCGTACGTGACTTTGTCTAATTGTGTCACTTTATCACCCCTGGTGCCAGCAGCTACTTAAACGATTTCACGGAAAATCGAATGTTTTCCTCGTCTACACTACATATGGTGCAGAAACAGATAGTGACTAATGAGATTCTTTACTGGAATTATTAGAATAATAATTATTTATTAGAGCAGTCTAAGCTAATGATAATATAGTCAGGTAAAATCGATAATTTGGAAAGAACCAATTGTGTATTTCTAAGAAGACGAAGGTGGAATTTTAACATACAATATGTCTAACTCCAAGTTTTAATGTGTCTCTTTGCCTCTATCTACAAAAATCCATTAATTAGTTTAGCCATTAAAAATAACAAAAAGACCTACAGACCTAATTTAGTATGTACATACGAGGAGAGTACTATAACAATGATAGAATTTAAATCATCATGCATACCTCCTTAACTCTATCATTTCTTTGCCTAAACACACTTTGCTATAAACAAAGCTAAAGCCTTTAATCACGTAAATCTAGGAAACATCTCGCTTGTGAACTCACAATATCTACTAGTAACCTTTTGCTAGAAAGTGTTATGTATTTCCTTTAAATTGATTTTCCTTGAGATAACACAAAATAATACCGTTTAGTCATCTTGTTAAACCGTTTTTGAGAACGCAATCACAAATATAGACACACACCTATGTGCCTTTACATAAAACACACACATACATTTATAACGTATACACATATGTAAATACGTAAAACACACTCCTTATAGAATACTTTTTGTAGGTCGTTATGTGACGACCAACGAACTTTGTGGATTTTAAAGAAATATTTTGACCACACGTTTCTTCGGAATTTTACATACGTTGATGATATGATGCAAGAAGGTGTTAATTTGCATACGGATATTTTTACCGCACATTCCTTCTGTGAAACTAAAAATGATGCATCCTGTTCCAATTATTTGTACTACTTATTTTTATAAGATTCCATTTAGTACAATTAATCTTGAAAGTGATTTTGACTTATAGTTTGACTAGCCCTTTAGATACAGCTTGGTCAGCAATATACAAACGTTACGTGCATACTTTGTTATTCGAAAATAGATGTGCCCTATGGTTTCATCCACAGAAAAACCTATTTCCGTCTACACTCTTCTCTTCCTTCTTTCTTTGAAGTGGACTACTAAGTAGATTCAGCATTGTTGCATATCATTTTTTCAGTCATGTGTCAATATAGTCCTTATGCTTATACGCGCCGTTTTCAAGTTTAAGGCTCGTTAAGAAATTTGCAGGAATGATAATGTTAACGAAACGATGCTGTTCGCCATTTGTCCTTTTTTTATATGTCTTCGATATATATATTTTTTTTAAATAGTAAGCAAAAACAACCATACAGTTCACGTTTCCGCCATAAGTGATAAGTTCTTACTACTACTTCATATTTTTACTTGTATGAATGTATGTACATGGATAGGTACATACAATACCGAGCTCTTCTACGACGAAGTGTATTTTCACATGTATTCAGAGTGAGTTTTTTACGATAAGGGTCGTGGCGTATTGCTAAATTAGAGCATTCAAAAACAGTTAAGTGTCAGTTGTTCAGACTGCTGCGTCTACATGGAACACTCTTCGACTGAATGGTAAACATGTGTTTGGACTTATTTTAGCCGGCCCTCAATGCTGATGATAATGTTAAAGCTATTAACTTGACCCAGTACTGCAGTAAATACCTTACAAGGCTGTAGCCTCGATAGTTCATTAAATACTATAAAAAGAGTTTACTATTCAGTATACTGAACTCTATTTCTACTAGCTACAAATAAGAAAATTTGCGACATTTTGACATTTTAATTTAAATACTTATAGACCAGATACTTTTTCTGCAATTTTGGCTGCTATGGAATCCTACCAACAACATTTTTCCATTTATTCCGCATATAAAGCGAATTTTAATTATTGAAAAGCACAAAAATAACGGTCTGGCCGAGTGTGACGTCAAAATCTGCGGCAACAGATACATTAGACACCACATGCACTTCTTATAGTAGTATTCTTAATCTTAAGTACATACAATACAGTACTTATACAGTTGTTTTTGGTCTCCTAATATGGTTTATTTTTTAATAATTACAAAAACTTATCTTATCAGGCAGGGAATACATTGGAAAAAAAATTATTAACCAGAACTTTATTGCAAAAATAAAATAAATATTTAAAGTTAATGTAATACGATTATTACAGCAATAAAATTAAAATGATAGATTGTTTCACTAAGATTCTTTATTAATTTTGGCATAAAAATAATTGCAATAACCATTTCAATATTGTTAAAAGCAATAAAGTAAGATGTATGGGTCGTTTAACATAGTAGCTTGTCATTTAACATAGTAGCTTGTCATTTTAACAAAAATATGTTAAATTAAGTCAAATAGGAATTATTGTTGTTACAATAAGTTAAGTCGTTACAATAGGACGTTTAATAAATATTAAAAAGCGCTTTTCTTGACGACGAGAACTAGTGTTGCCAGCAAACGCTTTGTTATTACAAGAACTGCATAACAGTGCGTTGCAGGTAGCAACGGGCGGGCCGAAACAACCATGATGGACTAGGACGAGGGTAGGTTATTTTGTCGTTGACCGAACTATTTACCATACCAGTTTTTACGGAGCACTCGGTGCGCGAGTCAGACGGGCACTTGTCCGACTTTTTTAATTTTTAAAAACAATCTTTTAACAGTGGCGCTTGAATGGAGTAAGCAATAAGATTTCAGATATCAGATAGGATATTTAATGGCTACGACCCATAGGTAGGTAGGCATGGTAACCCTTATGCGGAAATATAAAATTCCTGACAAAAAGTCTGATTTCTATAGACAAGTGCTGATATTTTGTTGCAATGGTAATTAACAAGGTTATTATAGTTATAAATATTTGTTTAAGGAGGGGGTATAAAATAGCACTAAGTAGAATTTAATTTTAAGTGAGTAAAGTCTTAATAAATAATTCAAAAACATATGGATACTTCATTATAATAAAAATGATATTAGCAAAAACATAATACAACAAAATTTTCTCGATAGAAAAAAATCACAAAGTCACCTCTATCTATTATTAGCCAATTTTTGATTTATTATTATAATGGTACATATAATTGAACTGAAATTTACATAGACTATCACTTAAAACAAAACATAGGGCTGTCATTAGTAAAATTTCAATAAAAGTATTTATATAAAATATTCGAGTTATTAATACGTTTTTCGCCCACACAAAGTTAATATTCAATTATTAAAGTTGTTTTAAAATGTGTCTAGCTTCATGCCTCTGTTAAGGCTTTTAAAATCAATTCCACTGTCCTATATCAATATTTAGACTGAAAAAAAATTACATCGCTTTCTACAGTCTTTAACTAGTAAGTTACTGTATCAATTTTAAAATATCTGGTAAATCATCGCTTTAAAACAATTACGGCCGAACCTCTCGTTTTTAGGGTTCCGTACCCAAAGGGTAAAAAACGGGACCCTATTACTAAGACTCCACTGTCCGTCCGTCCGTCTGCCACTAGGCTGTATCTCATGATAGTTAGACAGTTGAAATTCGCAAAGATTATGTATTTTTGTTGCCGCTATAACAAGAAATACTAAAAAATAGAATAAAATAAATATTTAAGGGGGCTCCTACACAACAAACGTGATTTTTTGCCGTTTTTATAGATAGTACGAAAAATAGGTACGGAACCCTTCGTGCGCCCTTGCCCGGGATTTTCTATTTTTAATTCATAACTCCTTATAAACTAGTAGCGGGAACATAATTTATGTCGTGAAAAGTTAGGCATCTATAAAGCTAGAAAATTACTGTAATAGAATTTTTATATGTTATGTGATATAATTGTAATTAATTATTTTCCACTTTTTACGCTAAGCTGTTCACCTATCTATAATATATTTTTGCCACAGAAAAATAACCTCTATATGAGATTAACATTGTTGATTTCCGCTTAACGCCTGGAAAGCAAATGTATATACTAGACATACCGCGTTATGAGGCAAAAGATCTTGTTATATCTTTTTAATAAAAACAATCTGTAAATACATGAATAATAAAAATCCTGACAGTTTCGAAATACGGCCTAACAGATGCTGAAAAATCCTGACGTATGGCAACCCTACCCATAGGAGCCCGGCAAAAAGAAAAAATTGGCTAAGTGCGAGTCGGACTCGCGCACGAAAGTTTCCGTACCATTATCTATAAAAACGGGGAAAAAATCACGTTTCTTGTATCGGAGCCCCCCCTTAAATATTTGTTTTATTTTTAGAATGTTAATATTTTATTTTTCTATAATTATACATCGTTCATTTACTTATATTTTATACTTGTTTTACAGATATACATACCTACTTCATATAAGTAACTTTTAATGGAATTTGTACGAAAATTTCACTTTTCCAAGTAAATTTTATAACTTGGTCGACTACTACTCATTAGCCTGTAAACTGTACTTACCCATGATAGATTTCCTTTTAAATTCATTATCAGACTACAACCGTAATTTTTGTTACATTTACAAATACTATGCTTTCGCTGGTAGATTGCACACTTGACTCTAACACAAATTAGTACTTTAAAGCTAAATGTTTCGCAAACGGAGCCCTCAATCAAAAAATTATCTTTGCATGCCGCTAATGTTTTTGGAATAACGATATCCTACACAATGGGGTAGAGGAGAAAACAAAATTACGTCCCCACTTCACGTGTAGGGGAGGTATGCTACAATTTTTTTTTCCAAAGATTTTATTCTACCACTTTGTCGGCTTGAGTAATGTGTATATCCCTGCCAAATTGCAGCTTTCTCGTATTAGTAGTTTTTGAACTAAGCCGCGGACAGACAGACGGACGGACGGACATGGCAAACTATAAGGGTTCCATGTTGACTACGGAACCCTAAAAAGTCAGCAAGAACACTAAGCAAAAACGAAGTAATAGAGCGGTCGAGAGATGCGACGAGGGATGGCAACAACGGAAAGGGCAGACAGCAGAACAACATCTGCCATGTCCTAGAATACTACTTGAATATGCGCCTTAGCTCATAGCAGATGTCGATTTTGTGTAGATACTTTAGTTATTACATGCATAAATTGTCATAAACTTATGTATTTTGACCTTTTATATATAGTTAAGCGTGGCGATGACGTCATCAGTGGATCGATTTTAATTTATAGACCCCTGTATGACAACTTCATTGATAGTAAAATCTGAATCTAAACACTTTTTAAAAATTTTTTAGGCAACTTCACTCACATGAAATGTAATTGAGCTGGAACTGGGTATACTTATATTACTTCGGTGACAATGCAACAATGCAATAATTTGGTACCCTGGACCTGATCTGATGTTGGAGTAGGACGGTGGCCCTAGGAAATTTGTAACGAAGCAAGGCAACCCCATCAAATTGGGGCTTGTATATGTGATATCCTGCAACTGGTGACGAAGCCGGAAGGTGGCTACAGGAACTGTGTAATGAAACAACACAAACTCTAATGAAACAACACAACCTTATCTATTTAAAGCTCGTTTGATTTGTCGGTAAAAGCACTGTGGTCTTAGATAATAGGGTCTAATGATGAAGCCGTTAAGTCGGTTTCTACATGACTGAGTGCCAAAATTGTTTTTTTTTGTTTCTAGATTCGGTTTGTTTATCACGAGATAAACTTACCGCAATAAAATCTATTAACATAAATAAGCATTAATACTCTTATTATTTGCATCACAAATGTTACTACATTGCTGCTTTACACCGTTTATGGTTTGAAAACTTAAGAAAATCTCAGAATTAGATGGTATCTTATGTCAAATGGGTACTTAAATTAAAAAAAACAACAACAAACAATCTTCAGTGACGTTGTTGTGCTGCGGGTATTGGTAGTTCCATATGATTAAATATACTGGTAAATCTGATAAAAAATGTATAAGCAATGACGTCACAGTGTTTTGATGTCTGGAGTGTAGGGCAAAGGGCAACGGCTCGAAGCCGGACCAAGTGGAGGATGCAGACGGTGGAGGTGAATGCACCCTGGACATGGTGCATTATTCATATGTGCATCACTGTAGTGAAACTACCAGCTTTCATCAATCCGTCATTGGTACCTTTTGCGAAACGATCAATAATTTATCTCGAAAGGAGGATAATATTTAAAAAAGGAGGAAAGAATTCATGGGTTTTTTAAATATTTTTTTGTAAGGCGACGTCGGAGACTTATTGAATCTTAAACAAGGAAAATAAAAAAAATACCTAGAGTTAGCTGTATTTTATAAAAAGTTGTTATTATTTCTTGCTATTTTAATTATAATTGTCGCAAAATGCATATTCATGCATAAAATGCCAGTAGGTTATGAAATACTTATTACTTTATTTTCTCAAAGAAAAGAGGTAATTGAAAATAACAAACCGAGCAATCCGAATCTTAAGCCCCATTTACACTTTAATTATAGGTCAATGAGTAGATACATGTAGTGTCCACAATGGTTGGGTTGCGTTTGGGTTAGATCACTTATCTAGCGGAAATACAAAATTGCTTACCACTTCCTTCTTTTTTTAAACGTAACTCGTTTTTAAGTGAATTTAGATAATTTTTAGTTTACTTAATGGGTAGTAAATATTGTTAAGTACACTAGTCATTAAATAATTTTAATTTGTTTGCGGAATTTAAGCATAAAACCGCACAGAAACTTCTAGTTGTGCAATTAGTGGTCACTGCCGTGTTAGACCGGGAGACAGTGACACAAAATATTGGGTGATTTGTACCAGTATGGCGGTACTTCAGGGGTCTTACTACGTAAGTCAAAGTCAAAAAAAAAGTCAAAAAATACCGTACCGGCGGCCCAATGGCGTGGGCGTTAGTCGATGTCGGATAAATTACGAGTGTCGAACGATTTGTTCCACAAAAATCCTTGTATTTTCCGAAAGTCCATAAAAAAGTAGGCGGTAGCGTAATGCCATACTTTTCCGGTGTGACTTACAGCCCGCCATACCGACGGGAACACATTAATTTTAAAAAAAACAATTCAACCATTTGTACCAAGCTAATTTTTGCACAGCTAATCATCGTCGAGTAGCCATTCACGAACATCACCATGCTTTTCGGACGGTTCCAAATGGCCGCCATACCGCCGCGCGCCGCAAGGGAGTTAATTTTTTTTTTCGCAAAACGATTTGCACCACCTTGAAATGTTTTTTCAACAGTTTCTGTCTGATCATAAATAGAAGTCTGATGATGCCATACCTGTGGGCGGTGGCAAATGTGTTAAATTTTTTTTTATTGTTAGATTTTATTCGTATTTTGGACGATTTGTACCAGTATGGCACAAATTTTTCCCCCTACTAGAAGTATGGCAATAATAATAACGGTCATATTAATCAAATACTTGCCAAAAATCCAAATGCAATACTGGTACAAAGAAATGATGGGTGGAGAACGGCATGCATTTAAAAAGTACACTGCTGATAGATTTCCGCCCCGACGGTATCCAAGTGTAGCAAGAAGGGCTGATAAACCCGAGTGAGAGTTCTTAAAGTGTCGGTCCCGAATAAGAGGAGCAAGAGGGTGGGACGGGCCCCATGAGACTGTACCGAAAAGTACCTTCAATCAGGAGGAGATTGGCTTCATCAATGAAACAGTTTCGCCGACTTAAGGCTTAACTTAACAGCTTCATACGTCCTCACTGTAGGAGCACGGTCTACCCTCACATGGTTTCACGATCAGAATCTTGAACGACTGGAATGCAAATAGACAGTGCCTTTTGACGTTCATCTAAGGTAAGAGTAGGTGAAAGGATCCTATTTTGGGGATGTTGACAATTATGGGCAAACTGATATAGCTAAGCAGTCACCCCAAGCAGCTTATCTAACATAAGAAAACATACAACCGAATTGGGAATTCCTTTTTTGAAGTCGGATAGCAAAATGGCTTTTTTTATACAGCTAAGGTGGCAAACAAGCTTGATAGTAAGCGGTCACCGTAGCCTATGGACGCTTGTAACACTACCATTTACGCGTTGCCAAGCTTAAAAAATTCAATAACTTCTTTCTTGAAGAACTCCATACTGCATTCCTTATAGAAAAACTTGGCAGGCTCATTCCACAACCCAAGCGTTCGCGGGAGGAAGTTTCTCTGAAACCGCACTGTAAGCGACTTTAACAATGTAAGAAAAAGCGTTCTTCCTCGAGTGTCATTTTGTACTCTGTACCAAATACATTATTATAGCACTCACTACTGAATTATTGTTTATACATACTTATAAGTGACTCATACTTTTTGGTTTCTCGGCCTTTTTTATTTCTCGAGGCACGAGGATTCTCGACCTGGATTTCTTTTCCGAGTATCTTGAGAAGTTTTGAATTTAAAAAAAAACACTATATTATTTTTAGATTTTTGCTTTATAACAAATAAGACTAATAGATGAGATCAATTAAATCAAATGGTAAGTTTTTAGTTACCATAATTATACCTACTTATTAAACAAATGAAAAAAAACAATAAATTAAAGAAACTATACTCGGCTGTATAAAGAGTTGGGTATGTAGTACTTTACTTTTTTAATACTAAATGGGTCCCTACCAGTTCCCATATTTATTTAACTTTAAAAACTTGATTAACAGAACAAACATTTTGCTACTAACCTAAACTTACAATTAATTATATTTATTTATAAACTTTATGTTAATTAACATGCAATTCTATTTTTTTTAATTCAGACATGTAATGCCGCTTAAAACTAAACGAGAAATCCGCAAAAAAATCAAATTTTAATTCAACGCTGTATCCATATAAAATAGACTTTCAGAAATACAAGAGCATTACATAAACATCTGATCGGCGGTTTCTCATATTACTAACAATGTTTCCCAATAACGAGAAACACGCTCATTTTTCGTCCGGGGTGACAACGATGTGAAACTCCAGACTCGTTGTATGTTTTTCTAGTTACGTAGCGTACGGAATTGTTTTCTCGAATTCTCGAGGCGTTGAGTTTTTTTATTTTGTTTCGACTACTGACAAATTTCTCGAAAATTCTTGCCTCGAGGTGCAGTAATAGCTGTTATATGAGCAAGTGTGTTTAAAAAAGTATATAATCGGTGTACCTACTAATCGCAGCAATCGCTGAATACTCTTACTAAGTACCTACCTACTAGCAATAAACACTACTCAAAGCGTAAAAAGGCTACATCACAGTACATTCTGTGACATTGGATCTGCATCATGATAGCTCGTGCCATTTAATGTATGGCATGCGTTTGCGGCGTGTGAAAATGAGTAGGCGACTAACAATTGGGGTTAAATCATAATTGGGCATGACAAGCGGTCTGTTCCATAAATAAACAATAATTTAACTTCCACAGGCACGGAACTGGCGCGTGCGCATTTGCTTGGCTCTAACCTACCACGTGCCTTGTTACCTCTGTATATACTTAGTGAACACCTAACTTCATTTGCTGAAACCTTTGTACGTGCGAGTTGGACACTTGTGTTTAGGTTAACTTGACAATTTGATCAATTAGCATGTCATAGTAAAGCAATTCATTCCTACACCATAGAACCAAAATGATTACCTACGCATTGTCTTTCAAGAAAAGCTAAAGCAAAGCCACGGAGCTGATCTGCTTCCTCGGAGAAATACCTACGTTTTGGGTATAATATTCGGAACAGCGATCTTAAAAATCATTAATCATTTGTTGATCGCAAAATGTATTTAGCCTTTTCACTGAAACTATTTTCTCTTATGAGGTAATCTATATATTTTTGGCGTCAAAATAAATTTAAGATTTCATACTGCCAAGTTATTCCATTTGAATCCAACAAAGACTTTTCATCTCTCATACTCTGAAAGAAAATATATTATCTAAAAAGGTATCTATCTCAATATCTAAATATATGATAAAAAAGCGGATGGGAAGTAGCAAATCTCGGCCCTATGACCAAAAAGTAAACAAAGAAAAATTCAGTCATATTGCGCAGTCAGTCACTTATACAGCCACACTTCGATTAAAGTAGGTATATTTATTGGTTGTAGATTTTTTTTGTTGTAGATTATTTAAGATACCTGGTTATACCAGATATGTGGTTTAATACTACCGGAAAACCACGCTTAAATTAACTTAGGTAGATCATGACAAATTAAAAATAATTTATTCGCTAAGTTCTTCAAAAATACTGGCTGGGATTATGGCGCTTAAAAATTTTACGCGTAAAAAAGAAAAAAAGGCGGGAAATCGTGATATGTGCAAATTCTAAGAAAGTTGAAGCTAATTAAATGAATTTATCAAGCGATTCTGAAATGAATTTAACGATCTTATTAGGAAGAGGGCGATATAGGCCAGAAAGCTAATTTCTGTAATTCTAACGTTTTGTATGTATATGCACTATAAGTCATTAGATAATGTCATATAAATTACTATGAGCTATATGTGTTATATACTTCTTAAGTAATTTATACCGTAATGTCGCCTTGAAACTTTTAATTTTTTGTATGGAATTTAACGTTATTACCGTTTTGTAGTCACATTTATTGACTTTTTGCTACAACTTAGAGTCCATGCACTAGATAATAAGCTATTCTAATTATTGAACCAACTTTCATTACAAGCAAATGCAAAACACGCTTTACAAATTTGCACAAGTGTTGAAACAATAGTCACTTCCAGATTTTTTATTGCATTACATACAATAAAACAAAATCACTCATTTAGGTAATGCACTAGACAAAAGCAAGTTTTATGACATATATTTTTTTCAATCCTTTAGATGCTTTAGTTTAGCCACAAAATTTGCACAAAAACGGCGTATTTTCGCGCTCTAGCCTATACCGCAGCCTTAAGCTTTTATGGAAAACCTTTTTTATAATTTAGGCTTGTGTTTACTTTCCTCATATTCGAAATGAAAAGTAGAATAATAGTAATTTTTTGTTCATATTTGACTTGTGTTTACTTCCTCATAATCGAAATGAAAAGTAGAGTCGAATCTCGTCGGATATGAATGCCTTTAATCCCTTAGTTAACAATCTACTATTGATGCTAGCGCAAATTTGATTTTTGAAGTGAAAACTTCTTTAGCGGCGCTGTGCACTTTTTTTGTGATGGGTAAAAACTGTTAAACTCGCGTCAGGTCACGTGTCCTGATAGAAAATTCGTAAGATGTCACTCGCGTTAGGACACGTGACCTTTATTTACATTAGGTTAGTTTTTATTTTTAGTATATGGCGATTATGAGTAGTACAGGGAGGTTGGATATGGGATTTTAATTCTATGACAGATTGAGCTGTCAAATATACAACGTCAAAAAAGTAAATAAACAAAAGTTATTATTTTTAATAAATAAATATGGATAAGAAGTGATGGGAAGTAAATAGCGAGTATGTTTTCACTTCTGCCGGCACTCCCGGAGTGCAACCCGTTTTTTTAAGGTATTAGTAGTCACGAATATCCCAAGTTTTGTATGAAATGTCAAAGGTGTGCTGATACCTTGCAATCACCCACTTGCCCCTTTCTTTCTTGGCTTGTCATTCTTTGTCGGCGCGTTCGTTCTGGGATTAAGAGTTCTCGCGATTGATACTTTTCAAACTTTTGATGACGCAAGTTTTGTCACTTACACCTATCGTTCGTGTAGCCTTGAAACGTTACTAACAAAATTTTTGGTTGCAAAACCTGCAAAACGAACGGTTGAAGTACACACACTACGATAAAACACTACCATAAACAATGAATATGTAAAGACAGTTTGACAGATTAACACAAAACCCCACCTCCAGACATGGGTCTAAAGTTTCATTTTTCGGTGCCAAAAGTGACAAAAATATCGTAAACGAACGCATGACAGTTTGTTACAGAGATACTAAAATTTTGATATTTTTGATACCAATGCTAAACGAACGGATGACAGTTGACAAAAGTAATGAAAATAATGATTCTGCATCCCAAAACGAACACGCCCTAAGTGTATAACAACAGTGCGTGTGGTTAGCGGGGGCGGCGGTGGAAGAGCGAGGCGATATGCGGGTGATTTTCTAACTCCAATGTTTATTGTTTTCAAGTCCATTGCCTGTTCCATTGCCGCGTATAGCACAATGCCGCCACCGACGTATATGATAATGGTGTTGTATCATTTAAAAAATTTCAGATACAGTCAAGAATAGTTTCGTACTGCAATTGTTACCTTCGGAGTAACGCGTTGCATTGATATCTATGTCAAAATTTAACACACAATTTGTGCTTAGCGCTAAAGTAGCAGTCCAATAGCACTACATAGACATAGGTAGTGTTAGACAAGACCACTAATGATTGCGCATACAAAACAAACAACAACAACTAACATGCGTTATGCTAATTATGTAGCAATTCAATGAATAACAAAAAAATAGAAAACCGGTTTAATAACAATGAAATAAAACTGCAATTAATTAGTTTAAAAACACCTTCGTTACATACTTAGGCAACAATATAATAAGAAAACAAAACCAATGCGCTGTTGAATGACACTGTAATCCTTTTTAGGGTTATGTAACAAAATGGCAAAAAAGAACTTATGAAAAAAAAATAGGAAAGTG
Organism: Apoda limacodes; assembly: GCA_946406115.1. NCBI lineage: Eukaryota > Metazoa > Arthropoda > Insecta > Lepidoptera > Limacodidae > Apoda > Apoda limacodes. Next base: position 19,046,700 of record OX291549.1, on the reverse strand, counting down.
CGATTGCGGTGTCTGTTTGTATGTCACGACTGTTTTGTCTCAACAACTAAAAATGCTATTAACTAGAAATTTAAAACAGGTGTAGAATTTGCTTGCCTTTATCACGATGTCGAACTACTGGCCACTCAACTGTCAGTTATTAAGCCGCCCATAAGGCATCTGACTTGGCTTGACTTGACTATGACTCGTGTCATATGAATTTTTACCATTGTTACTCTAAAAAGTACATTTTATTCACCTTCTGTTTCCCGGTTTTACAAGAAAATAAAAAAATTATGTGTATTTTCACACAGAATATGTATGTACATACACAATTTCTGGTTAAAACACAGCAGCACAGCCTAAACATTCATACAGCTGGCCATAGTGGTCGTCTAGACAGTGCCATAGTGAGGTGCAGTTGCGTAGTGACACGGAGTAGTAAGTGTCACAAAGGGAACTTTTGCCAGTCGTCGTTACCACCACTGCGGAAAACCGATGGTGACTTGGCCCATACTGCTAAAGAGAAAGCCGATCTATTGGGCGGTCTCTTTGCCTCAAACTCGAATATGAACGACGAAGGCGCTGTACCACCTACTATACCGTGGTGCGGTAAGACCATGCCAGAAATCTCCATCAGCGGGAAGTCCGGCGGGCGTTGCTTTCTCTAGACGTTCATAAGTCGAGTGGGCCAGACGGTATACCAGCAGTGGTGCTTAAGCAGTGTGCTCCTGAGTTTTGTCCTGTACTCACGCGCCTCTTCGCGCTTTCCTTTCGCACTAGGCAATTTCCGTCTTCATGGAAGACCGCGAATGTGCACCCGGGGCCCAAAATGGGCGATAGATCAGATCAATCGAATTACTGGCCTATCGCTATTACCTCTCTCCTCTCCAAGGTGATGGAGCGTGTTTTTTATAAAAAAAAAGAAAATTTACCAGCATTATGTATTCCAAAATAAAACAGTAGACGTCCAATGAACTCAGGAAACATAAAACCAATTGAAATTTCATTTAATTCTCAAAAGGTCAATAGTATGTTCTAGAGTGAATTTATTTGTACGCGTTTGTAAAGTTTGAATAAAAAAAGGTGTTGGTGTAGGTTGGGCCTGGTCAGGTCAACCGCCTTGGTTCGACCTCGTTTGACCACCGCAGCCGGTGATAGCCTCTCTAAGAGTACAAGGAGCTTCCCATAAATATTAAAGAGGAGCAATGCTGAATATTCAGTGAAGTGCGACCGCAGTTCGGTCAAAGCTCTGAGCGTCGTGTGACGCGTAAAACGCAAGAGGTCGATGCTTCTCTGCCGGAATGTGCTTTTTCTGGACTTTTATGACTAACAGAATTGTACAATACTCTCGAGGTCGTGAAATTAAGCCTTTGCTTACCGCCTCATACCCGAGACTTGTATACAGTTTTTTTGTTGAAACCAGCGCGCCGCGGCAGCATGTGGCAAAGCGGTCGGTCCGTCACTGGAACCATCATGGTCGACGCACGAAACTGCAAGCAATTTTCGCACCAGCCTGTCAAAGCGATGGAGAACCCATCTATAAATAGGCATAGTCAAAATAAAAATACGCAGACCTAAATAACTAAACGTAGTTCAAGTATACTCTATTTATAGGTATATTTTCTCGGTTTAATAGTTTACGATTTTGACACTGTCACTGCAAAAAGACTAGGTCAAAGACTTTAATCCTCGAAGGACGTCTTGAACGTCCATCTCGAGTGACATCTGAATTGCTTCAAAAGCACGCACACGTACCAAAACAACTGACAAGTTATCGACCAGCACGTGACCAGCTAAGAATATATGCTTGTTTACACAAGTCACGTGTAAAAATATCGTAAAAACTTACAATAAAATTAAAAAATAAAATCACTTGGTAGTTGGTTTTTTAAATTTTAGTAAGCCAAGCTATAAAGATTGTAATTTTGTGACACTTAAACTCTGGTTATACTCGTAGACGTTTGGATAGGGAACAATTACCCACAGAAAAAAATGTTCCTTCGTTCGCTTCAGCCGGAAGACGTCCACTGCTGAACGTCGGCCGTCCCCATATATCCTGCGACTCCGACCAGGTGGTCTGTCCACCTGGTAGGAGGCCGTCCCACGCTGCATCTTCCCTGGTCGCCACTGGACAAACTTTCTTTAGATCGATGTGGCCTGCCCATTGCCACTTCAGCTTGCTAACTGTTTGAGCTGTCGGTAACTTTAGTTCTACGGCGAATTTCCTCATTTCGGATTTTATCGCGCAAAGGAACACCAAGCATAGCTCTTTCCATTGCTCGCTGAGAGACTTTGAGCTAATTTAAGAGGCATAGCATTGTAGAAGTCCTACAGCGTCTGATTTCAAGATATTTACAAGTAGTCACTTATAATAGAGCAATGAATATCTTATGAACTTGACGCTAGGTCATTATGTCAGTGATTTTTTTTTATTGTATCTCACAATGTGCTTATATCCACCTATATATAACTTTTATTGTACACCGCTATAAAAAAAACGGGTTGGCGGCTGACGTTAGGGCAAAAATCTTCAAAATCCTTTAAATTCTGCTTTGGAGATCATCCATTAACGAGTAAGACCCGTATCATAACTACTATTCAGGGAAATTAATATTAAAACTGGCCCTTGCCAATATATCTTCGCTTGTATAATGTATGTACGCAAAAATTGACACTTATTTGCTAAAAATCTTGACCTACACAGTGTTAATACAAGGAATAAGGATAAATTGGTAGTTTTAAAATGTCGTCTTCAGAAGGTACATAGTTCTTTTGCAATAAAAAGTATATTTTTCTACAATAAAATTCCAGAACATGTGGTTAATTTACCTCCAAATAAAAAAGGTATTACAAAGTTGATGATTTTAAATGATAAAAATGCTTGGAAAGATTAGAGCTTGATTGATTGGTATTGGTGCATCTGTAATATTTTTTTAATTAAAACATTGTATGTTATGTTTTTACCTAGTGAAAAACAATATAGCCATTGTATTTTAATATGAAGTTGAAAAAATATAAAAGATTAACTGCTGAGTTTCTTGCCGGTTCATCTTTGTATAGTGGTTTTTTTTAAAATTAATAATTAAACTGACAATTCAAAAAAAGACGCTGTTTAAAAGTCTATTTAAATAAAAAAAAATGCGTTTGAGTTTAATACGTCCCCACTGTTGCGGCACCGGCCTACCCTTATCCGATTTCGGCCATTGACTATTACACGGACCCAGTACGGATTGTTCATACGGAAACCTAAAAATAAGAAACTCTTGTAATGAAGCATCTATCCACTCGTCTATTCAGCAATGCGGCGGCGACCGCATTGTGTGCCACGTGCTAAATAAACTACACTAGCCTAGATAGATAATTATAGACTGAGACAATGTAAAATCTTTTGAGCGCAACTTTCCACACAAACTTCCAATTCCGTACATGTATTAATATGGCTGAGAAACCGCTGTATTATCCTTATAGCTTTTGCCAGCGGCGCCGCCCGCACTATATTTGATTATCGGCGTAAAAATCCTACAGCAACACCTTGATTTTAGTGAGGAAATTTGCTATAGCAAGCTAAAGTTTGTTTATGTGGCATTTGGTTATAGTGGGTGTCCCACAATTAACGCAAGCTTGTGCGGTAAAGTGCTGGCAACACTAAAAAAAATGACAGCCTACAGTTTAGGCATAGCGTTATAATATTACTTGGGTTGTGGACTGAGCTCTAAATGATAAATGTTTCCTAGAAGACGGCGCTAAAAACCTATTATTTAGCATCATTTTTAAGAGAACCATATAATCTTGAGAAGTATCTAACCGATATCTTAATCAAGATGATTTTCGCAGGAACCGTAATCCATTGTATCTTATCGCTAACTTCAGGATTTTCAGCGCAAGCCCGTCTCACACTCGGCCAGTTTTTATTATTTGTTGTTTCACGTTAGAGTCTGATAAACGAAGAATCACTACGAAGTCCGAATGTGTTAGGTACCGTATTTACGAAGGAGCGAAAACAAATTATCCTTGTATCCACGTTTTTTACATTTTTTTAGGGTTTCGTACCAAAAGGGTGCCAATGGAGCCCTAATAAACCTACTCTATCTGTCCGTTCGTCCGACCTTTAAAGGGCTGTTTTTTTTAGACTGAAGTAGGTAAAATCCTGTTTTTTACAAATTGTGTATTGTAATTGCGAATATCTTAACAAATAATAAAAAAAACAAAAAGTAATAATTTTGGAGAGTTCTCCGTACAAGAAACATGTTTAAAACGATTATATCATAAGCGCTGTAATGAAACAATAAATAATAAAAACTGGTCAATTGAGTCGGCTTCGTGCCGTAGTGGTACAGAACCCTAAGTGCGCGAGTCAGAGTCGCACTTGCCTAGTAAGGAATTCGCCGTATAACGTATACCAAATAACTAGTCTTTTAAATGTCGGATAGACAAACAGACAGACATCGTAGGATTAGGAGGTCGCATTAACACCCTTTAGGTACGGATTCCTAACTATTAGATTTGTATACAGCGAACATACAATGCATTAGGTGGATGTATCCGTTTCGACATTCCGACTTTTTAAGTAGTTATTCAAGTGTAACCATACAACCAATATGAAATCAGCAAAAATAATCTCACTATTCTTATGAGAAAAATTTGGATGTTCATATACAAAGAACATGTTATATATTAACTCATAGTGCGTTGAAATTTTGACTACGGGTGAAACGGGTTAGTTTGTGAAATAGGTTTGTATGTAAAGGCACGTCCGTGCTCCGTTTAGTCACAGTAGCGTTAATTACTGTGATTATATAAAATGCTTCGGAGGTAGTGCAGAGCAGGAGGAAGCATGGTTACGTAAACAAGTAGATTTCGCCACTATTTAGAGAACTTGATACATCTACATATAGGCTTACAAAGGTACAAATGAGTTGTCTAAAGGGGAACAATTAACTGACAATAAAGTTTTCAAGGTTTCAAATTCTGAGTGGTGCAAGCCGGTGGTGACAAGGGTATATGTATTTACAAAGAATAGGCTATACTCGTTATATTAAGCAAATATTCACTGATGGAGTTAGTGACAACAATATTTGTTAGTAGTGTAATGGGTATTATAAGATACCCTTTATACTAATAGTGGTGCAAGCCGGTGGTGTCGAGGGTCCAAAACGGAATTATGTAGGTACTATGTTTACGCTTAACTTCGTTGTTTGAAAACCAATTTTGGCGATTGTTTTTGGAAGAGCCTCTTAAGTGGTCCTGCCCGTATGGTTCTTAGTTTACCTATAGTACCTGGGGACCAAGCTTTGCTCGTTTTTTAAACAACGCCATCTATTGTCAAGTAGCTTTAGTGTTGCTGTGTCAGTTAAAATAATAGTATTACTCTCGCCAATAGATGCCAGTAAAAGTCAACTTTTTCAGTTTATCATTGCCTGAAAACACGGATAAAACGATTTTTCCTAAAAAATTACACCTAGCTAGCTTGCTTTATCGCCCCCGAAACCGCCTGCATACCAAATTTTATGAAAATCATTGGAACCGTTTCCGCGATTCAGATTATATATATATATATATATATATATATATATATATATATATAGATAAATAGATAGATACTTGGGTGATATAGGCACTGCTCTTCCTTAAGTTTGTACAGATAGGGATCGTACAGCAAAATTTTATTAATAGGTAAAACTAATAATAGGTATATTAGTTCGCTTTTATATATATTTATTTATATTGATGTAATATAAATATTTATATATTGGAACACTGTTTTTTCTTTATAAACGGGGCACTTCTAAAGTGATGGTGTAAAGTAAAAACACGTGTATTTAATGTAGATATCTATTGATGAATAAAACAATAATTCAATTATATCATTAATTATACACTAGATATGCTAATTTGTGGATTGACTTGCAAAGGTAAACATCTTATCGGTTTAAAATCATACTCGAAGACCTACTGAGTTGATAGTATTTTTTACAAGTTTTTTATTTTATTTTACGCATAGGCTAGTCGGGTTAGAATTTCATGTTACAAAAATTACGGGTAGCTATTAGTCTAAATAAAAAATGGCGAGCAAATTCTACCGTTGCGTCAAACGAAATCTTTATAAAAAATGTTACAAACCAATTAATTAAAACTAGTTATAAGCTATTTTGAGACCGTCATGTACTGTATCTGGAAGTTATATGTGAGTTGTGGATAGCATTTCTCCTAAAAAAGGCCACTTTTAGCAGAAACGCTACCCACAACTCACAGATATATTTTAGGAATTACGTATAACATTCTAAAAATAGCTTGTCATTAGTCTTGTAGCAGTTTTGTACAAAGAGGCAATATAGAATATCTTTTGGCGGCGCTAGGTAGGTTCAGAGGGCATGTCAAACAAGTCTGACAGAACAACAGACTTGAAAACTCCGACAGTAGAGCTGGTTCGACAGTGTCCACAAAGACTGCGCCTTACTCAGATTTGCAGTTTTCTGCTTGTTTTTAAAATCGATTCCACTGTCTTATTGCAAGTATAAGACTGGAAAAAATAACATGCTTTCATACATTCTTTAAGTAGGAATTTACTGTATTTGTTTTAAGATATCTGTTAAAACATCGCTTTAAAAAAATTACTGCTGATCCTCTCGTTTTTTTTAATCCATAACTCCATATGAACTTGTAGCGGGAACACTTTCATCACACTTACCTTCTCATCAACACTGTCTTTACGTGCAGGTAAAGCGTGTGCTAAGACCTTAATCACTCTCACGGGCTTTTTCTTTGTTAATTTTACTTTTCTCTAAGCGAAGCGCGCGTTCATAGAACCCACGGGGGTGTACTATTATTTAACTTACATTTTTATTTATTTACTCGCAAACGTGTTGAAAATCATTGTGTGTAACACGGGCGGTACGGAAATTACAAACTCGACTCATTAAAGCCTTCGGCTTTCGGCTTTAGGCTTCTAAATAGCTTTTCGTTAGTAATTTTCTCCTTACCATCCTTAACCAAGCGGGCGCGCGGTCATTTGTAACAGGAGCGGGCGTGCGTAACTGAAAAGACGTATAGGATGAATAAAAGAAATAAAGCACTAATTATTTAATAATTATTTATTTATTTGTACTCAGATATATTATCATTGTCTTTAAAGTCTAATTTGTCAAAAAAAGTAATTAAAATTATGAAAAAGTAACCTACCATCGTTGATCTTCTTTGGACGTACTCTTTTGTCAATTCAGTGCCTAATGCCCGTAAATACATTCGCCTTTTCCGTAGAGTCATATTATTTGCCTTCAATATCACCATACTATCCATAAGACGAAAGAATAGTGTCAATGGCCATCTTTTATTCTTCCTTGACACCGAATACACTTTTTCATTTTTTGTCTACTTCATTGACACCCCCCTTTGTTTTATTGTAAAAAGTAACGATGCTGGGTTTTCGCTTTTCATTTGTACTTTCATCAATTTCTGCAGCACAATGAAGTGATGATATAAGAACTACAGATCTTTTCTTTTTAGGCACGTAAGATACGAGTGTTGCTGTATCTGGAAATCCAAATTGACTTGAATATTCAGGTTTGTTTTTATATATAAAGCAACGAGGTATTTCTTTCTTGTTTTTGCGGATGGTACCCACAACAGAAATCTTATAAACCTTGGCCAAATCGTTCGTCAGTGGCACACTGGTATACCAATTGTCGATGGTAAGATTTCTTCCAGTGCCAGAAATTGGTGTAATTAGTCTCTTCACGACGTCAGACGCAGCATTACTCAACTAATATTGGCCTTCAGGCTGCTTGCCAGATACAGTTCAAAATTTAAGACGTAAAATGTAGCAGCATCTTCTAGTGGGTAAAGTTTGATTTCGTATTTGTCGGGCTTTGATTTCATGTACTGTCGGAAAGGACATTTTTCTCTAAAGCCAACCATCATCTCATCGATTACAACATTCTCTCCCACTGAATATGGTAAAACACAGTTTTGTGTAAACATATCTAAAACTTCTCTTATTGGCGCAGCTTTGTCTAAAGTACGACGAGCTTGTCGCGAATTCAGAAGAAATTTTACTCTTTTCACTGACATAGTAGCAAGAATAATAGGTATACCTGTCCCATCACTTGCATATAAATCTTCTAAATTGGCGTGTGAAGTCTTGAAGGATCCCGCTATGTACAATAATTCCGACAAGTGCTCGTCTGAGTCCGAGCAGTTTGGTTCCTCAGTAGATAGAGGTTCCTCTGCAACGATGTGGTCGGAAGTTTCAGAGCCTTGGTCGCTAAGCTCCGATTCACTCTCTTCTTCGTCTTCTTTTAGTAATTCCCCGAGTATTACACTTTGTAATAACCGTCCACGACTCATTTTATATAAAAAAAATCCAAGCTTAATTTGATAATACTGAATGATGGCCGAAGAACTACTATGAGCCTGAACGAGGTAATGTCGCGTTGAGCGTCGCGCGTAACCTTTTCGCTTGAAGTAAAATACACAATGTGCTATATTATTTCATAAAATATTAAGTAACTATAAAGCTAGGCAATTACTGTTATATAATTTCTATATCTTATGTGATATAATTGTAATTAATTATTTTCTACTTTTTAAGCTAAGCTGTTCGCTATTTTGTAAGATATTTACAAACTTTCACATGTATTAGTGAGATATGAGTGTGTTCGACTGTCAAATTCAGACTCTTTGTCAAAACTAAATCCTTTGTCAAAATATTACAGAGTGAACGTTGACCTAAAATTCATGAATTTAGAAATAAAGGAAAGTGCATCACATAATGTATAAGTAGGCATCTAAAGTCAACATCTGGTAATTTGAATTTAAACACACTCCGTTCCTTGAAGCTGTTTTTTTATTTTCTTGTTTCATTTTCCTGTTCGGTGGCGTCATAATTCACCAGGGTGGTAAGTTCATTTACGATGCTAGTTGTCTCGCATACTTATCTTTGCCATTTTTGTACAAATGCATGTCTTCATTAGGAGTGCCGCACACAAGCCCACCCACGCTCTTAAGTTATAAAATAATTTTATGATCTATTTATTTATAGAATGATACATTGGAGCAAGTTAGTCACCACATGGGGTAATCAAACATCGCAGGTTCGAGAGTTATTTTGGTCTCAAAAACCGGTTAAAATTACTTATGAGACTTTTTGGTGGAAACGAATAAATCGCAAAAATGTATTAATGAACAATAAATTCATTATTAATTTAATTTTATCAGCATTTCGGCAATCAGCTGCTAATTAATTACCAATTTCACATTAATTTTAGTTTTTAACATTCTTAACAAGGATATATCAGGCTGCTATTTCCATACAAATGTATTCCCTGGATTTTGGCATGAGACCTATGTAATTTTTTTTTATATTCAATAGGGTTTCCCCTTCCCTTCTTCTCTTTTTCTCTTCTTTGGTTTATGATGATGATTTGGATGATATTTGGTAAGAAGCAAGATATTACATTACAAATATCCAAAACCTGATAATTAAGGCATAAACCTGTGAGACTCGATGATGATGGAAGAACTATTTAAATACAATAAGTTTGTATGGAACCCTCGGTGCGCGAGCCAGACTCGCACTTGGCCGGTTTTTTAATTTTTAGGATATTAATCTCCCTATTTAATTTCGATTGTATTTATTTATCTAGGTAGTTATGTCACAATCGTAAAATTATTTTCTCTCTAAAACAAAATTTGCTTTCATGTGAGAAAGTGTAAGATACGAGGTAGGTAGGTGCTGGTGATTGACGTCAATCAATGAATACATACATGTTTAGGTTTCACAACATTTAGCACACACGTAGCTCATCGTAGGTACCTTTAACAAAATGACCAAGTGGGAGTCGGACTCGCTCACTGAGTCCATACCACCACAGAATTTACAAGCCCGACTCGCATATGACCGATATTTAAAATTTGTTGTTTTACTATAAGTGGTTTATACTACACGTTTAATTGTTTTAATTTGAGCGCTTGTATGTATTACCGTTACAATTAAAACATTTTCTTGTAAAACAAAAAGTTGTAAATACCGGTCAAGTGCGTGTCGGTTCATGCGCAGTGTAGTTTTCCGTATAGTTGCCCGTCATAAAATAAAAATAATAAAAATCTTTTTAACAAAAAAAAAACAACCGGCTACAAAAAGATGCACCAAAAAGGTAAAAATAATTACTTATTGCTAAAGATTTGATCCGAATTTTCACTTTTTTGGTCTCTGAGCTAAGCCGCGGATAGACGGACAGACAGACGGGCAGACATGCCGAAACTATAAGGGTTTCTTGTAACTACAGAACCCTAAAAAGAAATCGGCCAAGTGCGAGTCGGATTCGCACACGAAGGGTTCATGAGATACAGCCTGGTGACAGACGGACGGACAGCGGAGGCTTAGTAATAGGGTTCCGTTTTTTACCCTTTGGGGACGGAACCCCAAAAAAGGTCAGGTGCCAACTCCTTTGAAACGCATAGTCCCTTACAACTTCTTGTTTATTTTATAATTTGATAAGAAATCTGCCATAATAACACATATTAAAAGCGGCAATTAAATGTAATCTGAAAGCGTAAAAAAAGATAGAAAAAGGTTTCTAAAATTAATAAGTTGGCGACTAATGCTAAGCCTCTAATAAACAAAACATAAAAACAATATAATACTATTGTCACTATTTTTATATTAACTAAGATGTCAATTAACGAAAAATATGTGGTATTAATAAAAAGTGTTAAGTGATAATTTTTTTTTGAATTCTTTTTTCCCTATATTTACAATAAAATAAAAATAAGTTGTTATTATTTGAACATGACTGCCGAAGGAGTATGATCTTTCTCGAGCGTAAGTATGTATGGATGTCTTTATTGTTTGGTACGCTCTGTAGACTAAACGGTGTGACGGATTTTAACATATGAGGTATTATATGTATATAGATATATATCTGAATCTCGAAACGGCTCCAACGATTTTCATCGCGGGGGGATTTCGGGGGCGGTAAATTGATCTAGCTAGATTTCATTTTTAGAAAACGTTGTTTTATCCGTGTTTTAATGCAATGATAAACTTTTTTTTTTTTTTTTTTTTTTTTTTTATACCACTAAGGTGGCAAACAAGCTAACGGCCCGCCTGATGGTAAGCGGTCACCGTAGCCTATGGACGCTTGCAACACCAGGGGTATCACTTGCGCGTTGCCGACCCTTCAGAAATCTAATAACTTCTTTCTTGAAGAACTCCATACTGTAGTCCTTGCAGAAAACCTTGGCAGGGAGCTCATTCCACAACTTAAGCGTTCGCGGGAGGAAGTTTCTCTGAAACCGCACTGTACGCGACTATTTAGGTTCTAAAGTGTGAGAATGAATTCCCTGCCGATGGCGAGCGGTGCGATGGTAGAAAGTAGCCGTGGGCATCATTTCGAACAATTCCTCAGAACACAACCCATTGTACAAGCGGTAGAACACACACAGTGAGGCAAAGTCTCTCCTCAGACTTAAGGGCTCGATACCGCAAGTGAGTTTGGGATCGTCGACAATTCTCACAGCCCGTCGTTGAACCGAGTCAAAAGGGTCAAGCTGGTATCCGGGTGCACCTGCCCAGAGATGGCAGCAGTACTCCATATGGGGCCGAACTTGCGACTTGTAAAGTAACAACCTTTGCCCCGACGTGAAGTACTGCTTCGCTCTGTTGAGTACACCAAGTTTTTTGGACGCCAGCTTTACCTTATCTTGTAAATGATCTCGGAACTGAACATCGCTGGAGATGTCGACACCAAGGATCCCAATGCTCTTGGAGATGGAGAGGGGAGTGTTCTGGAATTGTGGGACCACAGTGAATGGAGTTTTCTTAGCGGTGAACGCGCACACTTGTGTCTTTGTAGGGTTGAATCGGACCAAGTTTACCCGTCCCCAGTCAGAGACCTGGGACAGTGTGGTCTCGATTTGAGACACAAGTTCTCCGCGGTTTTCCTCCACAAGGGAACGAGGGATGTTTGCACGACCCGTGTAAAAAGTGTCTCCAGTACTGTCATCTGCATAGCAATGTATGTTGTTGATGTCCAACATGTCATTGATATGCAGTAGAAACAGCGTAGGAGACAGCACAGAGCCTTGCGGGACACCAGCATTAATGTCCATGCTATCAGAGCAACTACCGTCAACTACAGTTCGTATGCGTCTGCCGGACAAAAAGCTAGCCACCCATTTGCACAAACCCTCGGGCACTCCGTAAGATGGCAACTTCGATAGAAGACCGCGGTGCCAGACCCGATCGAACGCCTTCGCTATGTCCAGGCTACATGCCAATGCCTCCCCCTGACTCTCAATGGCTAGTGCCCATCGGTGTGTGAGATACACTAGAAGGTCACCAGTCGAGCGACCGTGGCGAAAGCCATATTGACGGTCACTGACCAGATCGTGTACTTCTAGGTATCTTAGAAGCTGTGTGTTGATCACACGCTCCATCACCTTAGAGAGGAGAGAGGTAATAGCGATAGGCCTGTAATTCGATGGATCTGATCTATCGCCCTTTTTGGGCACCGGGTGCACATTCGCAGTCTTCCATGTAGACGGAAATTGCCTAGTGTGGTAGGAAAGCGCGAAGAGGCGCGTGAGTACAGGACATAACTCAGGAGCACACTGCTTAAGCACCACTGCTGGTATACCGTCTGGCCCACTCGACTTATGAACGTCTAGAGAAAGCAACGCCCGCCTGACCTCCCGCTGCGTTATGGAGATTTCCGGCATGGACTTACCGCACCACGGTATAGTAGGTGGTACAGCGCCTTCATCGTTCATATTCGAGTTCGAGGCAAAGAGACTGCCCAGTAGATCGGCTTTCTCTTTAGCACTATGGGCCAAGTCACCATCGGTCTTTCGCAGTGGTGGTAACGACGACTGAACTGAAAAATATGACTCCTCCTGTCATCTACTGGCGAAAATTAATACTATAATGTTTACCGACACAGCAACACTAAAACTACTTGACAATAGATGGCATTATTAAGCAACATTAAAGCTACTTGTAAGTAGATGGCGTTGTTAAAAAAAACGAGCAAAGCTCAGTCCCCAGGTACTTCTTTATTATTGTAGCAGTGACATAAGGTATACAATTTATATATAGCGTCCGCAAAAAATAAAACTGTCAAATCTATTTGAGTTATTACTTACTTCATTACTTCTCTTCTCTCCTTCGCTATGTTTTCTAACACAGGCAGGTTTTTTTTTATAATTTCTGGTTTCGGTCATAGCTTGGGAATATTGAATTGAAAAGGTTTAAAAAAAATTAAAGCGAAAGAAAAATATTTTTAAGGAAACAACTGTAATTCAACAATTTCTCCCACAAGCATGAATCCAAAAGAGTATTTTCTGCTAAGTTTTAACTAAAATAAAAAGCTGTTTTCATGATTTGAGTAACTTGTCTCATGGTGAGATATAAGAATTCACCAATTCATCAATAGATCAATTTTAAAGCTTTAAAGCAAAAACAATATGAATATTTGCATGAAAACGCATAAATTTATTTTTTATTCTCGTAAATTACTGATATTCTGAATTTATCTTGATTCAGAATCTTTGATAATTTATACAAAAAAACTTGAAAATAAAAATATAAAAAAATTCCTAAAAATGAATTCTGAATCTTCTATATTAATTTGTCGACTTTTTTCAATTTCACCTCCAAGATAATTTTAATGCTTTGTTTTAGTTTTTAGTATTAGTCACAATTATATTTTTTAGTGGCCACAAATAATTTCCCTGTTTAAATTTCAGGCCTCTACCAATTTAAATTTGGTTTAATTGAGCACTTTAAGGGCCCTCTTACAGCCCACTAGCCCCTAGTTTCTAAATAATATCTGTGAGTTGTAGTTAGCATTTCTGTTAAAAGTGACCGTTTTCAGCAGAAATGCCAACTACAACTTACAGACATTATTTAGAAAGTATATAAAACCTTCTAAAAATAGCTTATGACTAGTTTTATATTATATTTCCAACATTTGGATCTTAAAAATTCGTTTTCTACGAAGAGAAAATTGAGGATATCTAATGGCGGCGCTAGTTAGCTGCTATATGCTCCTTAATAGACAGACAGATATATCTTAGTCTTATTAATAGGGCTCCGTTGTTATAATTTGGGTACGGAACCCTAAAAAAAGGCGACGTTGCTAGAAAGGTGTCAATGATAAAATGATATTGCATCAAATACCGACATTAGATATCTACCGTGTGACGTAGAATTATGTATGTATGTATTGACGTAAGTAATAAATTCGAACATGTCAAACTGTGTAAAAATTATCTTGCCTTTTAGGTGCTAAAGGTCTTTATCAACATGACATATGCGATTCTTTTTATTTTAGTCTGCATGCTTCATAAGTTAATAGTGTTAAATCTTGATACTATAGGTATGTACTAATAGCGAATAGGTGAAGTAAGACTTCGAAAAACACGTAAAAACTATAGTTGTATTGTATCAGGTTTATCTTTAAAATAGTGTATGATGATCTTTGTATGTAGGTGTGTTTATCTCCAAAAGGGGGCAACCAGTAGCTGAATATTCACCCACATCATAAAGTGAGGACCAGCCTCTTTTGACCAACTACTTTAGTCCTGCATGACAGGGGGTGAGCCTATGCCGAGGCACTATTTGTGATGCAGTATGATGATTTATCGATATGTCATGTAGAAGCTGGTTTTTAGGTTAGGCTCTGTTAAACTAAGATTCGCCTGACAAAGCGAGCTAAACTATAAAAAAGTAAACGTTCAGTGGTAGATGGTTTATAATATCCTATTTTGAAATTTTAAACATCCACGCAGACAAAGTCGCGTACAACAGCTAGTTATGCTAATTATGTTGATAAATAAACAAGACAGTGGTTACGTAACGTGGCAGTAGGCTGTGTACGTAAAAGGCGCCACTAGTACGCTGGACACGTAGATGTCTTCCTTGCTGCGTACATGAGGCAAAATCTAAATAGTAATGCTGCGCGACAAGTTGTCTGGCATTAGTGACGTCAAAGAGACACGGTAGTGTGGCCTTATCAATACCGGTTTAAAATCACCCTGACTCGGGGTCGGGATAAGCTAGTGACGAGGCGCGTTTGAACGAGGATTGATCGCGGGTGAACGGCTAATTGAAGGCTGGTGGACGACATAGCGATGATATGAAATGGCACTAGTTTACCGCCACTTCAATATGATGGGTTCAGGATTTTTGGTATGAAACTCTATAGGAACTGCAACTCACACTTATTTTTTCCGTACCCAAAGGGTAAAAACGGGACCTTCTTACTAAGACGTCCCTGTCCGTCCATCCGTCCGTCTGTCACCAGGCTGTATCTTATGAACCGTGATAGTTAGACAGTTGAATTTTTCACAGAATAAACTAAATATTGAAGGGGGCTCCCACACAACAAACGTGATTTTTTTGCTCGATATTGATAACGGCAACAGGTAGACGCTTAAAATATTCACAAAATTTAGTTATCACTTTTCACATTCAGTCACTTTAAAATAAATAATTAAATTAAAATAAAACAAATATCTAAGGGGGGCTCCCATACAACAAATGTGATTTTTTTGCCGTTTTTATAGATAATGGTACAGAACCCTTCGTGTGCGAGTTCGACTCGCACTTGGATGAGTTTTTTCATATATTAGGTACATACTAGATTTTGCCAGCGGCCCCGCCCGCCTCCAGCTTAGAACATCTTAATTTTACTAATTAAGTTTGCTTAAGTTTAAGTTTGGTTATAGTTATTCCCGCGGAAACTTAAAAACTTTTTAGGGATAAAGATGTGTTTATCCAGGGTGTACACTCACTTTACACCAAATGTCATCAAAATCATATGTCATACATAAAGATACCACCAGCAAAACTCTGGTCACCTGGCAGTCCTGGCAGTTGTGTAAAGGATTTACTCTTTTGGATATAGCCGTCAGCTGTTAGTCTGAGTGAAAGGTCACATCAATATGATCTAAATGGAAGTGATATTACTCGAAAAACTAATTTTGTTAACACAACCGTTTGTTTTGATTGATTTTGTGAATAAAGTAACGGAAATACATGAATATACATTTCCGAATATCCGTTAAGTGTGTTTTTTGTGAGTCATAGTCAATAAGAATGTTTACGTAATTATTTTAAGTGGCATAAAATAGAATGATGTGTGTTGCTGATTTGAAGAATAACGTAACCATGTTTGTTATAAAAATATAGTGTTGTGTACTGGGTTTTTGATTAGAATATAATTATTTATTTGTGGTCAGTAAGGGTTGTGTGCGCTGGTGAAGAATAGGTACCTTTACAACGGTGAAATTGTCGTGACAACTACCTACTACAATACGATAAGTATACAACCACTTAGTAACATAGCTCTTGGACCACTTTTGGTAAGTACAAAGTGCATCTATATTCGTATCTAAATATAATAGCTGAAACTTAGAAATGTAACCACATAAAAATATAACCTTACGTAAGACAAAACAAACCCAGTCTTTAAGCGACATTTACCAGACTTCTTTATTGGATTCTTCCTCAATTAGTTTAACAAACATTAGTACAAACGTAGATATTGAAAGTCTCCTTGAACAAATAGAAAGATTAAGTTTAGAACTGTAGTCCGCCAACCAATAAGTCGAAAATTAACTTTCTGAAAACTATAAATACAAACATAATTAAGAAAAATGCCATAAGGTTATAGAGATGTATAAAAGTGTAACGACAAATGATGACTTTATGACTCCATTTTCAAAAAGGAAAAGAAAGAAAAGAACAACTTTAAAACTTCAACACAACATTGAACCAAAAGAATTATTTTTTACTCCTACATCCAACATTTCTCCTATGAACTCACCTATCTCTCAGAAAAATATAAATATTCGACATGAACATTCTACACAGATTCAGACAGAAGAATCGGTGAAAAATAAACCTGAAAAAAAAAACTCATTTAATCGAAACTTTTAGTATAGAACAAATGGAAACTGTAGGTATAGAAAACACACCTGAAAGAATAGCTCCTATGGCTTCGACATGTGAATATAATATTCCTATTGATTGCCAAAAGGAGCAAATAAGTCAGGATTTTTTAAAACAAAAAAAGAAAGTCGTTATAATTGCCAATGAAGGCGGGCGTGGTGTCCGCCAATCGCTACAAAAAATATTAGGTGAAGATTATATAGTGAAGAGTTTTTTGGAAACATAGTGCTAGCGTTAAGGAAGTGATGAAATCAGCAAAAGACGAAATATAAAATCTGTCTACGAGTGATTATTGTATATTCATAGGTGGTTCTAATGACAGTAATTTTTTTGAATTTAAGTCGAATTTATTGATGTGGTTTAATTCTTTTACACACACAAATGTTATAGCCTGTGAAATTCCATTTAATAGATCCTTACACGAAAAAAAGCTTAATTATGAACTGAAATATATTTGTGATAAGTATGAAAATGCAACTTTCTTAGATTTTAATTATAGCAGCTTTATTCCAGAAAAACATTATTTTATTGTTAATTTGAGTAGGTTACTTTTGAGGGAAATTTTGCACATTGACTATAAGTTTAAAATGTACAAGTACCGTCAGCAACTACTGGCATTAAATAAACCTAAAAAAAATTTGTTAAATAAATTTACTCAAACTGAACCAATTAACGTACATATTTTTAAAAACAGTGCTACTATACAAGTTGAAACCGAATCTGTGTCAGATAGAAGTAGTATTAAACATTCTGTTGACAAAAAGTGTAATAATAGTTTTTTTCGTGTATAAATATATCCATGTATTACATCAAAATATTAATGGATTGTTACATAAGTCAGATATGCTATACGTTAATATAGATGAATTATTAAATAAAGGAAAAAGAATTGATGTAATATGTATAACTGAACATAACATGATCTTAAGTGACACAAATCAGTTAAAAATACTGGATTTTAAATTAGCTTCATACTTTTCAAGGGAAAATAGAAACGGGGGTTCTTGTATTTTAATAAGAAATAATCTTAAGTACAAAGTACTGTCTCAAGTAATATATCTCTCGGTCTCCAATATACTTGAATGTTGTGCGATATAACTCACTGAACATTCGATTGTTGTTATGTGTATATACAGAGTGCCCAGATCAGACTCTCAGTCAGCTAACATATTTTTTAACAAGTTAGACTTAATGCTATCTATGTTTAGTTACAAAAACAGTAGTAAAATTTTGGTTTGTGGTGATTTCAATATCGATGTTTTAAAAAAATCAACAATGTCATCAATGTTAGAACAACTTTTACTTAGACATAATCTTAAGTTAAGCATTAGACAACCTACAAGATAAATAAGTGGTACTTGTATCGATAATATAGCATTTACTATCGGCACAAAATGTAAAACTGAAGTCCTTGACCTTGCACTTTCAGACCACACTAAGCAAATAATAAAATTTCCAGTTAAAAATTTTTCAATTGTCTATTGGTTTATTAAGAGACGTGAATTTGCATGGAAAACTTAAAAAAAATCAGAGATTGCATCGGGGCACTCAGTTTTAATGACATATTCAATAATGACTATGATCCGGAAAAAGCGTACAATTCTTTTTATGAAGACTTTAAACTATTATATTTCCCTATAGAAAACATAAAATAACTACTAGAATGAAGTCAAAGTGGTTAACAAAGGGTCTGGAGATATACAAAATTACCAAATCATGAAAACAAAAATACGCTAAAGTCGTACTCTAAAAAATATAATCGGATTATTAAACTAACACAAAAAGCACAAAACAACTATTTTATTCAACAGTCCAAAAACAAATCTAAGGCCGTCTGGAAAGTCATAAACAATTCTAAATCACAATACCCTAAGGAAAATTTTAGTAAAGTTAGTTATAAAGACAAGTTTTATGAAAAGCCAAAGAATATTTGTAATGATTATTTCACATATCTACCAGAATGTAAAAAATATTCAAATAATACAAAGAAAAGGAGAACTAGTGCCATAAATTACAATAATTCTATATTTATGAAACCTTGCACACCAGATGATATATTAAAAATTATAATCTCCTTAAAAAATTCTTCAAATTGATGAATTCTCTACTCATGTTAAATACGTTTCTAGAACAATTGCCCCAATTCTATGCCATATTTTTAATTTATGCATTGAATATGGAACTTACCCCTTAAAACTTAAGACATCGATTATAAAACCAATTCATAAAAAGGGTGATGTAGAAAGTTTAACAAACTATAGAGGAGTTGCGTTGCCACCAATCTTTTCAAAGATATTGGTAAAGGTGATTTACAATATTTTTTTTAATTTTATTGAAAAAAATCACATTTTTGCTAAAGAACAATTTGGATTTAGGAAAAACAAAACAATAGATATGGCTGTATTTAACTTAATTCAATTGGTGGTAACAAACTTAGATGCCAAATTACCTGTGGCTGCATTATTTATGGATCTCACCATGGCTTTTGAATTTGTAGATCATAATATTCTATTGCAAAAGTTACACAACTACGGAATAAGAGGTGTTGCGTTAAAACTTATCAAATCATATTTAAGTGATAGGAGTCAAGTTACTCGAATAAATAATATCTCTTCTACTTTAACGGAGGAAATAACATTTGAATCTACTTTGCGTCGAATTAGAACTGGTGTACCGCAAGGCAGTGTTCTCGGGCCTCTTTTGTTTTCTATTTATATAAATGATTTTCCAAGTTGCACAAGTTTACCAATGATTTTATTTGCGGACGATAGTACAGTAATTTATAGCAATAGTAGCAAAATGCCATAGAAACTTATATCAATCACAGTTTTAAACTAATAATATAATGGTTGCAATTAAATAGTCTTACAATTAACTTGGAAAAAACACAAATCTTACATTTTACAATAAGACGCGACCATAATAAAGCACTAGACATCACCTATTCTGGTACTAAGATTAATGAGACTGACACAAAAAAGTTTTTAGGAATACAAATTGATAACAAACTTACGTGGAAACAGCATGTGGATTCTGTGTGTAAAAAAGTAAATAAATTCTGTTATGCTTTGTATATGCTTAGTAAAGTTGTAGATAAATCGGTTGTTATTACAGCATATTATGCATATGTAGCCTCTAGGCTCGGGTTTGGTGTTATATTTTGGGGAAATTCTACAGACAAAGAATTAGTATTTAAATCTCAAAAACGATGTGTACAAGCAATCTGCGGTATTAAGCAAACTAAAAGTTGCAAACCACATTTTTAAGAACTCGGTATACTAACTCTTCCATCACTATATATTTTTGAAATTTCTGTATTTGTTAAAACGAATCTGCACCTATTCAAGTCTGATACAAATAATATTCCAAATAATAATATTCAGTTTCCGGGTAAATTGAAATTACCACAAGCTGCAACTAGTTTTTTATAAAATAGTGTTGTTTATATGGCTCCAATGATCTATAATAAGCTGCCAAAAAGTATTCGTGACGTAAGTAATGTTAAAGAGTTTAAAAATAGATTGCGAAATTTCCTAGTAGAGAAAACTTACTACACAATCAGAGAGTACTTGAATGATAAGTTGTAGAAAAATGTGTGAACATAATAAATATATAATTAGTCAATTCCTTATATAATTAGTTATTTCATGATATTGTAAATTGTATTTGTACGCCTTCTATGAAATAGGATATGGTGATTCCTTATATGCTTAATGTTAACATCTTTTATGTACCCATATTCACAAATAAATGTTTTTGTATTTGTATTTGATATGAATTAATTTTGAGAAAAAAAGCTGACGTGCATAGTAATTTTCTATGGAAACCCGACTTCTCAATACTCATAAATAAAAACAATGAAGATTCTCAAAACGGAAATCTTTATCGGCGAACATACGTACGTCAGTAGTTGTAAATAAGTTCCAGCTAAGAATAGGTTGTATGAACACTTTTTCGGCAACCGTATTTTTTAGGGCTCGGAAACAAAATTGAAACCATTATAGCTTCGTCGATTTTTTTATCATTTTCTGGCATTCAATGATGGAATATTTTTGCGTTTATGGATAATGATATGCATTCATACATGAGATAATGCAACGAAGTTTCTATGGAAATAAATTCACCTTAAAGACAATACAAAAGCAAATTTCCATAAGTTAAGAGTAAAATAGTCCCTCGGAAAAGTTGTATCCTTTTTGTTGTTGTATGGAGTTGTACACAAATACACATAAAAAAACCGATATTCGTCTAAAGTCAACGACTTTTTCTTTGTTCAGATTAAGATAGGTATCGAACGATTATGCATCGCAGACAGATCTTATTAAGAGGCATCAGAAAAATCAATTACATACTAAATAATACAATTTTCAGGCAAATGCTGAACACGGGCATTGACCCTGATAGGGTTAAGAAAAAAATATCGACTAGAATACCATTAATTTGTGCCATTAATTTGTTATGATTTTAAATGAGGCCTATGTATGTATGACCTGCCTGCTGAACCGGAGACGTGGGTTCGATTTTACCGCACAGGACAAATATTTATATTTGTGTTTGTCTTGCGTCTGGGTGTTAACAAGTAAATATGTTTTTGTATCCGTTGTCTGGTATGCATATTACAAGCATTGCTTAGTTTGGTTAGAACTAGACTGCGCTGTCCAAAATTCTTATAATTATTATTATTTATTGTGATTCAAATTAAAGTATATTTTACTTGAATTAAATTCGAGCGGTATTAGTAAGGGTAAAAATAATAATTATTATGAAATAAAATCAGCTTGCAAAATTAATATATGTAGGTACTCGTAACTTAATAAAAAACATTATTTTACCCAGAATACAAAATTACACATAAAATAGCTTGCACAATAGCATGCCAGCTAAACCTGACTCAAAATCTCTATGCAAATCTTGTAATGATATTTCAAATTTACAATGATAAATATTATACGTATTTATGTATATGTTGCATAGACTAACAAAGCGAAAGACGCGCGTCAAGGTCATTTTTGTTTACACGAATTGCAAACAGATTCTGAGTCCGGTTTACTTGTAATTTTTTTGTTTATACCACTAAGGTGTCAAACAAGACACCGAAACCTATGGACGCTTGTAACACCAGAAGTATCACTCGCGCGTTGCCGACCCTTCAAAAATCTAATAACTTCTTTCTTGAAGAACCCCGTACTGTAGTCCTTAGAGAAAACCTTGGCAGGGAGCTCATTCCACAACCCAAGCGTTCGCGAATTGTAGGGTTATATGCCCGTAGCTGTGTCGTTGGATGGTAAAAGGTGGCAATATTACTAAGTAGAAGCTGTCTGTCTGTCCGACGATTAAATGGGTCTATCTTTAAGACCCAAGTAGGTAGAAGCCTAAAATTTTCACAGAATATGTGCTATAATTGTGGATTACCTAGCAAATAATAAAAAGTAAAAATGTTTTAGTTGTTTGTGCTCTATAGCATGCTGTGTCATCTTAGTACAAAATAAATAATCAAAGGAAAGGGTTGCCAGCTGTCCCCCAAATCAGATAGTAAATTATTTACTATAAACTCACCTTTTTGTGTCCTTATCTTTTGTAAGGGATTGTGCGACAGAGACAATGCTCTATTAACTCGTTTCGGTGGATAGAGTATAGTATACAATTTAATTTTATATAAATTTAGCAGATGGCGCTGTATACAGTAAGAATTGGCAGTTGTCTAGGATTGCCAGTTCAAAACATTTTAAATAGTTTAGTAGAATTCACTCATCATAACTATTATAGTATAAGAACAGAGGCTTATCCATGTTTGTGAATGCAACATACATTTATATTAATAATATACCAAGGGACTGAATACATCAGACTAAGATATGAGTCGTGTATTCGGAAGTTATTTTATATGATAACTTTCAAAATGTCTGCTAAAAATGTCTAGAAAATAATTGGTCCGCTAACGACGTGCCTATGATCGCTTTTTCGTTTTAAATTAAGATTTTGAGTTAAAGCGTTCTCGGCGGAGTGGGTTGCATGGACAATTCAGTAATCGTTCGATGGGAGCTGGTTTCGTGTGTCAAGTTTTGGAAAAGTGACTTTAGGTGTTAGTTGTGTGCTGATAGTGACTATTAGTTAAATATATACTCAAATGTGTAAGTTTTTTTAATAAATAGTTACAATTCTTTTTGATTTTAATTTAAGTACCTAGTAGGTATCATAGTAACACCCAATGTGTGGTTCGCTGTGTGAATTTCAATTGTTTTATTTTTGTTGCATTATATTTCCACAAAGGCCTTTGTGGAAATGATGCAACAAAAATAAAACATTTAAAATTTACACAAAAATATCAAAAGCCAAGAGGAGGTAGGTACCTATACCTAGAAATGAACCTAAAATTAGTGCTATGTTTTAGAAACTAGATGGCGTTAGAACGATATGAATGAATTATGCGTTAAGATATTGATCTATTTCCAGTATACATTTATTAATCTATGCTCTTTAGTAAAAACAGTATTATTAGCTTCTAACTTGCAGTTATTTTAGTGTAAGCTCTCAAGTATAACAACTAAAATAAAAACCGACCAAGTGTGAGATGGGCACGAGCCATAACCATCTTAAGTTACCGTATCAGCGCCATCTAGTGAAAATAGTCTAGATTATTAACAGTTACACATTTGTTTCAGGCTTTGTCAGTCATGGGCTTAACGGCACACTTTTTTTAAGTTTGTGTTCGTAAACTGCGTAAATGGTGGTGCGGAACCAACGGTCCCCAATTCCGCCTCGCACTTGACTGATTTTTTATCATACATTTAATAATCAGGCATTAAATTCACGTCTTCAAAGTTAAGCAGTCTTGGCTCTGACACAGCTCACCCTCCGATTTTTTATATACATATATCTGACAGCATTAATAAAACTTGTGACTTCAAAAAACACCTTACTATTCACTATTTTAAAATTTAAATTCGATAAGAAGAATTCGGTTATGGACCTCTGGTACGCACATAGGTATCTCATAAATAATAAATTTATGGGAATGCTATGGGGTTTTGAATTTGGAAATCAATTGGGGGCCGTCTTATAATTTTGTCTAGGCTAGACGAGACATGCTTCTTCTTTGTTAACTTGTAGGTATAAAAAAACATTTTAACAAAAAAAAAGTACCAGCGTATACCCCACGATGCGTTAGTCCGAGTTGCACTTGACCAACGTTTATATCACGCATGTAAATTTACGTAGCTAACTTACGAAAAAGAAAAAAACAAAAAGTGTGACATTGCTTAACTTTGAATATCTTTATCATCAAACAAATGTGTTACTGTTTCCTTTAATAATAAGCTAGATGGCGCTGTATCGGTAATTTGAAATAGTAATGGCTTGGGCTCGCCTCGCACTTGGCTGGTTATTATTATTATTTGTTGTTATACTTTAGAGTTCAGACTATTTTGCATTGCAAGTTTGAAATTTGTATGTATTAATGTTTTTACGATAGAACAAAAACAACGAAAATGTATTTCTTGTATGAGGACTCCCCACACAAATGTGTTACTGTTTCTCTTAATACTATTACTAGATGGCGTTATACTGGTAATTTACAATGGCTTTCGCCCGTCTCACCCTTGGCGGATTTTTATTATTTGTTGTTATAATTTATAGTCCACACTTTTTTTTACTGCAAGTACCTACAAGCCTTTTAATGGTCGGCCAGACAAACAGACCGACACCGTAGGCTTAGTAATATGGCTTCGTTAGTAATGGAACCCTTAAAACTCAAGAACCGAATTTGTGAAAAACTGTTATGTTAAGTAGTAGTTTTAAGTTCTATTATCTTGATTTTTAGATTTTTAGAACAAGGGGCTTAGAAGCATAAATTTTCGACTTTGAAAGGTAGTAACTCCGAAAATATAGAAATAAAATACTTAAGAATCTCAAATAAATTTTGTAGATTTGTAGGCAACTGGGATGCGTGGAAAATTAATCTCTTAAATATATTTTGTCACAATTATATGGTGGATCACAAAAGACACCTTTGTTAGAAAAAATCATCAGAATCGATGTCCGCTTATATCTTTACAAAAATAAAATAGTACATAAAAAAAATTCCTCCACGCAAGACACGATCTTTGAACCCTACGGTACCCCTCATTCTAGGAGACCGCCTCTAGAACGGCCACGTCAGCACATTACCTTTTACGCCGAATCCGGCAGACGGTAAAGGAATTGCCAGTTGCCACAAATGACGAATTATTTGTTTTACCTGAATCGAATACGTGCGTCATCATAATTATATTACAATATTACAACAAACAAGTATTATTCTTTTATACATTATTTTCATAGTTATTCGAATTTGCAGATGTTCAGATGCCATACAATATAGTCTTTGACAATAGTGAAACTGCTGGAAAACACGCATGTTCGTTTATTGTTATCTGACGCAATTGATTTTGAGACACTGTAGGTACAATGAATCATGCTTTATTAATAAAAACGGTCAAGTGTAAGTCGTACAACTCGAATATTTCGAAAAGGAAATACAAACTAATATTTAAGAGGCAGGGGAAGCTGCTAATTTTTATGCAAAAACGTACAAGTCTAGTTTCCTACTACTTAAAAGACATTTTCAAAAATTGGACCAGGAAGCTTATTGGAAATGGTCTCAGATGGTGTCAGACTCTTGAATTCGGATGGAAAAAGGTATGCAAGTCCTTTAACCGTTTCGGGGGGGGGGGGGGGGGGGTAAAACTCGAGACCATTCCCTATTAGGTTTAGTGGGAAATATTATCGCTTTTGTAAACTTGCAGCTTCACACTTCTTTTTTTTAAGACTATGGCAGACCCTGGCAAAGCGTGCCGTTTCGACCAGTGTAAAAAAAAAATATTACTCTTTTGAAGCATACAAACAGCCACAGTTCCACGTACGAAAGGCGCTAGCACGTGATCGCACGTTGAAATCTCTATTTTCTAAGTTTCTTGTTGGTATAAAAGTCAAATACTTATTTAGAACTACGAAATTCACTTGGTCATATTAATATATATATAGTGATAAATATGAATCAATAGAATGTCACTTTGAATTACATGCTAAAAATAGAGTGTCAGAATAATTTTTTATTCTAAATGTTTTAATAGTCAAATTATTATATTATTAGCAAAAATACTTAATTAAGGTTTTTTCACGTCAACAACTGTACTTAGGACTGTAATAAAATTCTTGCAAATATAACTCGTTTGGGTATGCCATCACCTCAAATGTAATTTTCATTCGTAGTTTACAAAGCAGTCAAATCGATAATATAGGTATACCGTACAACGGAACGAACGTTTCCGGTGTTCCGTCTCCGGTAAACGACTGGATGATGTAGGAAACGGTGGAAGTTTCTAGGCATCTATTCTTAGGTTTATTTGTCTTGTCGTGGTTTCGAATATCGAGATCAAAAAGACTCGATGGGTTGTGACATTTTCGTTGTCATAACACTTCTTAACGTTCGTACGCTAAGCGGACATAAAAAAATCTATCTGTGATTATTGGAATTAAATACTTTATACTATACTATATTATACTAAAACTATTACTACTACGACTCCTATACTACTTAACAGTAAAAAAAACCGGAATGGATCTAGGTATTATAACTTTTGCTGTATTCTTGATACTGTGTTGTGATCGTGTGTGAATTAGGTATGTACTAACTATACATTTTATTTACATATAGCACGACAGTTTTTATTTCTGTAAAACCACATCTCTTCGCATCTACTGTGAGGGCCGGTGCGCGTCAGCCGGTTGACGACGTCAGCACTGAGGGAGGCCTGGAGCTCTGTAGACTCCAAATCCTCGGCTTGCCTGGAGTACTCTGTTCTCCAAATCCTCGGCCTGTGCGGTAGCGGTGCTTCAGCCTGTACACCGCTCACATAGTAGTTACGGGGTGAACTTTGTCTACGTGCAGCTTTGCATTGTGCCAGCCACGTGCGGCATTACATTGTACCTGCCACATGCGGCATATCTTACACTACTCACTACACGTCGGTAGGTCACTTCAAATCAGTCCCGTCCGTCTCTACATACTTTGGCGGCGGAGACCTGCGGGTTGTCCTCGACGTGCAAGATCGCTGATCGGGCTCTATGCCGAAGAATCTATTTATATTTCTAGCTTTAATAAATGCTAGAAAACTTTACACTTTGAACTCTGTGTAGGTAGGCTTGCGTTTTCTCTTTCTTTCTATTTCGTTAGATAGTTCTCTACTGATGTAAAATAGATAGTCTCTTTAAAGATATATTAAGGGTTAAGAATCACCTTATGTGATTAGGTTAATACTGTCGATTAACTGATTTTAAGTAAAAATTGAAAGAATAGACATTACAAACTGCCTTACCCTTGAAAAGAATTTTCTTTACTTGCCCCTGAACTCCCTCTACCTAAACTTCTACTTCCTGAGCACCTAGCCGGTGCATTCGGTAACAGGACACTCCTACTATAACCTGTCCTGTTATAACCATTACCCCTTCCCGTTCCTGACTTTATGCTTATAGTTTGTCTGTAACTGGAAAATAAGTATATTATTTTATCCCTGGTCTTAAAAACTGGTAATCTTCAACTTATGGGACATTGTATAAAGTTATCTAAGTCCACATACATTGTAAGAGAAGTTTTGCAGCAATGGGCTCACCACTTGTCACGCAGGACTAAAGTAGTCGGTAAAAAGACGTTATCTCCTACATTATGATGTGAGTTTTAATTCAGCCACTAGTTACTACCTGTGGAACCTGAAGATATACATACATACATACAATAATAAATTTATAACTGACACCTGCCTGGACGTAGTCACAGCCTGTCAATATAGTAGTGCCATATTAGGAACCTTAAATATATACGTTTCATTTTAATTTGAATCCGATTCTGTTTGTTATAATTTGCATTAAATATATCTTTATTAACCATAGACGCATAAAGCATATGGTATATTTCCTCCATATACTTATGAAATGCAAATTAGTTAGTAAATAACCAGATTTTTGTAGAATTCATACAGTTAATAAATGTAGTTATGGGTATTAAATCATTTATAAGCATTTTACGGATGATTATGTCCTTTTGTGACCATGGTAATTAGCGGTATGTAATAACGTGTTTTGCACAGGAAAATGTTTATACGCAGTTTGTATGATAAAAATTACGTCAGTCGCTGCTATTTGATGCTGCACTTATTATCATCAATATGAATTTCATATATATATAAATATATGGTTTTTACTGTTTTACCAACAGTTTACCGATGTTAGGTACCGATGTGTCACCTTTATCTAAACTTGTGGGTATATGTCGGCAGAACCCTGCAGATATGGTAGTGTCGACGTCAAACACTAGGATGTAGCTACCTATTATAGTGTGTTATTTTTAAAATTTGCGTTTGCGTTAAAAAAAGATAAAAGCACGATAATAAGCTGTGGACTAGCGGCACCGGTTCATGAGATAATTCGCAATTCCAAGCAATGTATATGTTACAGTTAAAACCAGTTTTTAGATAGAACGCGTTTTTCCTAGTTAGAACTAGTTCTTACTAAATGCCTTTGTTAAAACTAGAATTAACTAATGCTCAAAATTAAATATCAGTAAAAACTAGTTCTTACTAGACAAAACGCGTTTTTCCGAATTCTGGAAAGTTATATTCCTAACCCGCGAGTAGCTGCCGGCGTCAAAAAACGACCGTAGTTTATTAGGTCTTGTAGAGAAGCCAAAATTCTTAAGCGAACTGCATATGAGGCTTGGACCACGGCTGGTTATAATAAGGATCCGAATATTTCTGAGACAAAACGCAAATTAAATGCTGCCTCGAGGTTCAACAAGAAAGCAACTGCCAGAGCAAAATTCCAATTCATCGGTAAAATATGTGAGAGTGTTCCAAAGCTGCCGAAGGGAACTTTTGCCGGTCGCCGTTACCACAACTGCGAAAGACCGATGGTTACTTAGCCCATAGTGCTTAAGAGAAACCGATTTACTAGGCTGACTGAATATGACAGTAGGTGGCTACTATACCGTGGTGCGGTTAGACCATGTCGGAAATCTCCATAACACAGCGGGAGGTCCGGCGGGCGTTGCTTTCTCTAGACGTTCATAAGTCAAGTGGGCTAGACGGTATACTACCAGTGGTGCTTAAGCAGTGTGCTCCTGAGTTATGACCTGTACTAACAGGCCTCTTAGCGCTTTCCTACCACACGAGACAATTTCCGTCTTCATGGAAGACTGCGAATGTGCACCCGGTGCCCAAAAAGAGCGATAGATCAGGTACATCGAATTACAGACCTATCACGATTACCTCTCTCCTCTCCAAGGTGATGGAGCGTGTGATCAACACACAGCTTCTAAGACACCTAAAAGAACACGACCTGGTCAGTGACCGTCAACATGGCTTTCGCCACGGTCGCTCGACTGGCGACCTTCTAGTGTATCTCACCGAAGAGTCAGGGGGAGGTATTGTCATTTAGCCTGGATGTAGCGAAGGCGCTCGATCGGGTCTGGCACCGGGGTCTTGTATCAAAGTTGCCATCTTACGGATTGCCCGAGGGTTTGTGCAAAAGGGGGGCTAGCTTTTTGTCTGGCAGACGCATCCGAACCGTAGTTGACGGTAGTTGCTCTGATAGCATGGATATTAATGCTGGTGTCCCGCAAGGCTCTGTGCTGTCTCTTACGCTGTTTCTACTGCACATCAATGATATGTTGGAGATCAACAACATACATTGCTATGCAGATGACAGTACTGGAGACGCTTATTACACGGGCCGTGCAAGCATCCCTCGTTCTGTTGTGGAGGAAAAACGTGAAATCTTGTGTCTCAAATCGAGATCGGTCTGTCCAAGGTCTCTGACTGGGGACGGGAAAACTTGGTCCGATTCAACCCTAGAAAGACACAAGTCTGCGCGTTCACCGCTAAGAAAATCCTATTCACTGTAGTCCCACAATTCCAGAACACTCCCCTCTCCATCTCCTAGAGCATTGGGATCCTTGGAGTTGACATCTCCAGCGATGTTCAGTTCCGAGATCATTTGCAAGCAAAGGTGAAGCTGGCGTCCAAAAACCTAGGCGTACTCAACAGAGCGAGGCTGTACACCACGTCGGGGCACAGGTTGCTGTATGGAGTACTGCTGCCATCTCTGGGTGGGTGCACCCGGATACCAGCTTGGCCCTTTTGACTTGATTCAACGACGGGCTGTGAGAATTGTCGACGATCACAAACTCACTTGCCGTATCGTACCCTTAAGTCTGAGGAGAGACTTTGCCTCCCTGTGTGTGTTCTACCGCTTGTACAATGGGATGGTTCTGAAGAATTATTCAAAATGATGCCCACTGCCACTTTCTACAATCGCACCGCTCGCCATCGGCAGGGAATTCATTCTTACACTTTAGAACCGAAATGGTCCCGCACTGTGCGGTTTCAAAGAAACTTCCTCTCGCGAACGCTTGGGTTGTGGAATGAGCTCTTTGGTAAGTTTTTCTCTAAGAACTACAGTATGGACAACTACTTTTATCTAAAAATCAAATATATCGTTGGAAGATTCTAGTTTTGACAAGGTATTTCTAGTTATAACAAAGGCATTGAGTAAAACCTAGTTTCAACTAGGGAAAACGCGTTCTAACGAAAAACTAACATGCATATTGCGCGCATGATTTAAAAAACACAATATAACACTAAAGGTATTGGCCTTATGGTATTGTTGATAAATCGTCGAGACAGTCATAGCACCGAGGGGAATGTATGACTGGCTGGACAGCACCCGACATATGTGACAACAAAGGCGCTCGGCCCTCGTCACGCGCACTTTACCTACTTACGTTTGTCGCATATTGTGACACAAATAAATCAAATCCTTTGGGGTGCTTTCCGTTGACCTAAAACTTAGCAATAAGCAATATGTTACATTACTGATATAGAAAAAAATTAAAAACATAAAATTAAGGAATTAACCGGTGAGACTGGATGTCATGATGGAAGAACTATCTACATATAATAAAATTGTACGAAACCCTCGGTGCGCGAGCGAGTTTTTTTTTATTTTAGATTTTTGCCAGGCCATTTATTAATCATGCAAATAATGTTTTTCAGCAATAGATAATTGACCGATAATCGACAATATTTTATGGATTTAGAATCCATACTAATCTTATAAATGCGAAAGTAACTCTGTCTCTCTGTCTCCGTTACCTCTTCACGCTTAAACCACAGTACGGATTAAGATGAAATTTGGCATAAAGATAGTCTGAGTCTCGGAAAAGAACATAGGTTACTTGAAAACGTCAAGTTTGAGTCGGTTTTTTTTCTACGTACAATTCTTCTGTACGTGTGTTTGTCAACTAACTTCTCCTAAATGGCTGGAACGATTTGGGTGAAATTTTGCCTGAATATTTCAACGGGTTCCTGGAGGGTTTGAAAATACAATTGGACCCGGTAGGTGGCGCTGCAGTCGGTGTGTCACTGATCTTCTCCTAAACAGTAGTAACGATTTTAATTATATTTTTTGTGTACGTTCCAGTGGGTCCTTGCAAGGATGAATTTAATGTTATTTTTTGTGAACCTATTTTCGAAAACGCTGGTTTAAAGCACTCGCTGATGGTAACTTAACTTAGTGACTGGTAAGAGATTCGATGCCGACGTCAATTTGTCGTGAGATCTAATAAAAGAGGATGCGATCTAGTCGCTTTGGCCTAATAAGCTTTTAAGGGCTTTCTAGAATACGTCTTTGTCGGATAGGAGTCAGAGAGCCATATAATAACGGGAAAAAGGTCAAAGCAAAATCCGTCTAGCTAGATACAGAAACTTAGGCTACGTGAAAGCGCTATGTCAAGTATTTCCAGCCTATGGCTATTAGTAGTATTGCAGTACTACTTATAAACGGTGCTTGCTTACTGTAAATGTAAAAAGTCACGTATATCGGAATAAGTTGCTAAAGTCTTTATGGGAAGTGAGGCATACCTACGAGACGATGATCAGCTGATAGCTGGTCATGGCTTTTCGGTATTGATAGCCAGTCGTCGTCGGGTTTCGTCTCACTTTCCTGCCTGATGGTAGGACTGTGGGGAATGAGTTTCTAGTCTTTGTGACTACTACTCATGCTTCAACTCTGCTCGGTAAAACAGTCAGTTCTTTATAATATGTGTCTGCCTTTTTTTTGGAAGGCGGCTCCTCATTTTCGGATGTTGACATCTTGGATAGAGGATTCCTTTTCATTTTCTTGTTTGGTGGCCTTGCGTGGAATGATGCCAACTCTCTAACATGAGCATGTTGGCAAGCCATTCTGGGAGGGCATCAAGCGTTTTCTGTATTTTCCTTTCAGTGAATTTCAAGTTTCTACCAGCGACATAGTAAGCTGCATCGTCCGCAAAAAGGGCTAGTTGGACATCAGCCAGTGCCGGGATGTCGTCTGTGTATCTCGTGTAGCAAGCTGCTGAAAGCCTTGGGGTACACCCGCTTGAGCTTGTCGTTCTTGTGAGAGGATTCCTTCTACTGCTACTTGAAACTTTAGGAAGCAGGTCACTACCTTGACTAACTGTCTCGGCTCATGGCTTTTCGTAATTGATTGCCAATCGTGGCTATTTCGTTGTAGGTATACCCACCAAGTGGCCCCAAAATACGTTGCAACCCAGCTATACACATTATGTCACATAATGCATTTGCCTCTTCTCTCCCCTTCCCTTTTTCTCTCTTTGTCACCCTCTCATCTCTCTCTCTCTGTCTCTCTCTAGTCTAAAAAAAAAATTATCAATTTTGGAGCAAACAGAAAACAAACGGTAAAAAAAATAATAATTATCTCTTTAATGCCGGATTACTAAAAAGGGTGAATATTTTATAGGATATTTAATAATCTATAGTTTTTATTCACACGTTTTCCGTATCAGCAATAATGGCCGAGATATTATAAATTTAAAAAAAATTTAAAAGGGTACCTTTTTTCCAAGATGGCGGGGCGAGCACAACAGCTATCAATAGGGACTTTAAGTATGTTCAACGGGAGGTCTTATTGAACATGTACACCAAAATTCATAACTCTACTAATTAATGTTTTTTTAAATCTAAAAATGTGTCTTATTCGATTGTTCTAAAAATAATAACTAAAAATTAAAGAATTATTTAAACTGTAAATGTAAAAAGATTAATTTAAATATTTCGTTTGTTATTTGAAAAACTAATCTACAAAGGAGATCATTGTAAGCTGATAGGTATTCAACTTCGCGCCACACAAGACTTACGCACGATCTACTCCAAACATCTGCAATGATAATAGCTTCCATCTGATTACTTGCCAAGTTTATAACATTATTATGTGCATTTCGATAATTTAATTATGTACATTAGTTTGGATTGACGTCAATGACCGCGTATTCAAGGATCTTTGTCTCTCTGTAGTTAATAATATGCGCAGGGATCCACAACGTCAATTATAAAAACTTTGAACCTATTGAAATTCATATAGTGAGTAATAAAAATGATGAAAAATTTTATACGTGATATATTTTTATATTTACTATGCATTAAATGCATGCACATTAGTAGGTACTATTAGCTATTCTAAGCCATTCATATGCCATTCCAGTATAAGTGCTATTTATTACCTACTAGCTTTGCATCCTACTCCGCCTGCCCCGAATTTGGTTATTGGCGTGGGATTCTTACGGCAACTTCATGAATATACTGAAAAGTTTGCTATAGCAAGTTAAAGCTGTAGCTATAGTTATTTTAGGGGCCTCCTTACAGCCCACTAGCGCCGCCGTAACGTATTTTTAAAATCCAAATTTTGCAAATATAAAACTGGTCATAAGCTATTTTTAGAAGGTTTTATATAGTTTCTAAATAATATATAACACTCTAAAAAATAAAAATATATGCCTACTTCAACTCACAGATATTATTTAGAAACTATATAAAAACCTTCTAAAAATAGCTTGTGACTTGTTTTATATTTCCAACATCTGGATTTTAGAAATTGGTTTTCTACGAAGAGAAAATTGAGGATACCTAATGGCGGCGCTTGTTAGCTGATATATGCCCCTTAAGTAGAATTCTATTATAGTTATTCTCTTCAACTAAGTATCCCTTATTAGTCTCTTCAACTATAAGTATCCCTCTGCAAAATTTTTGCTCAATGAGATGTTCCGTTGTAGCAACAAACAAAAAACAAATAGACAGGCAGGCAGAGACACTTTCGCATTTTTTATAATATAATACAGCTAATTAATAACACTTCATGCCAATACTCTGCAGTCTCTTGACCACCGTCTGCGCCTCAAGAGCCCTTTACCGGTTTATGTGACTTTACTAAACAGAAGTAAATTTATTTACAATGTATTTTATTTTTAATTTAACGAGGTAGTATTATCAAAAATATTATTACAAATAATAATAATTAAAATTTTGAATAAGTGCAGTGGTTCCGGACATAACCCTCCACATATAAACGAACTTACACAATCCGCCTTCACTTTTCAACATTAAAAAACACAATACAATATTCTGAGCTTCTACAGAACACTTTTTCAGAAATGTTAGCGTTTTTTTACGGTTTCCTTTTCGAGTGGCTTTACCTAGATAAATCTTAAATCTTTCGAGAACCATCCTATTATGAATATTTCTTCACTTATAGAATTTTTTTACACTCCATCAATATATAAACATACATTTTTATACTATGCACAATAAGGCTTTACGTAAACAAACGGTAATAATGACAATGAACCGGATGGAGTGCGGATGTAATTTAATATCTACATTATATTGTGTGACATTAACTGTGTGAAATTCAACTCACAAACCACTTTATTCTAATGACCAGCTGGTTCCCCGCGATGTAACTTATTCTATCTGATACTCACTTGTTCATGCACTTTTACGTAATCGTACCGTAAGTACATTATTTAAGGTGTTGAAATTCGATAAATCCGTAGTAAAGGTCAGTCAGTCATTTAAAAGCTTAGAAATAACCGAACTTTGATACCAAGTTTGTTGCAAACTTACATTTTGTATACCTAAATAAAGAACCCTCATATTAATATTTCTTTAATATCTTCTCTGTACAGACACCGGCCAGTTACAATTTGTTAAAATTTTATTATATGTAAAGACTAGTTTGTGTCCGCGGCTCCACCTGCGCTGAATTCAGTTATCAGCGTGGGATTTCTTTGGGGTGTCCTAGATTATTATTGTAAGGAAGTTTGTTAAGTATTTTATTGCTGTTATAAAGACTGGTGTGGTATATTGATTTTTCCTAAATACCTCCTATGTACAGTCATTGACCTGTTAAATTTTATTCAAAACTAGCTTTTGCCAGCGGCTTCGCCCGCCCTAAATTTGGTTATCGGCGTAGGATTCTTTGGCAACTCCTCAATTATAGAACAAAAACTTACTCACACTTGACGTTCTCTCTCTCTCCCTCTCTCTATCTCTCTCTCTTTCTTTTTTTCAAATAAAAATAACTACTAAACATTAATTAACTAATGGATTAAACTCGCGATCTTGGTGCTCCATACAAACTTTGAACCCCCATTTAGGGGGTGAGTTTTGGAAAATCCTTTCTTAGCGCACGCCTACATCATAAAAGTTATATGTGTGCTAAATTTCAGCTTGATCCATCCACTGGTTGGAGCTGTGCGTTGATAGATCAGTCAGTCAATCAGTAATAGTTACTTTAGGCTGGCGCTAACTTTAAAATGCGACTTTGTTTATGTAGAAGGTTAATATATTTTTAATAATACGTACCACCTTCCCCCTCATGACTTCCCGCTGGCCTTGCACATCATAAATGCGCACGCAGTACTCAAGTACTGCTCAATCATTATTTTGGTAAGCATAAAAAAAGGTTAGTTATAGTGAGCCAACCTTAAAAGATAGACATATGCTGTCGCAGGCTTTTTTTTAGAATTTTTAAAGGAAAATTCTGTCATACATAATTGTTGCGAATCTTTAACAGTTAACGCAGCGGAAACTCTCAAAAAGAAAAAATCCCCTGATTGAGATTCTTCATTAGTGCTCCGCTCCTATTGGTCTTAGCGTAATGATATAAAGCTTATAGCCTTCCTCGATAAATGGGCTATCTAACACTGAAAGATTTTTGTTAATCGGACTAGTATTTCCTGAGATTATTGCGTTCAAGCAAACAAACAAACAAACAAACTCTTCAGCTTTATATTATATATATGTAAAGATACGAGTAGGAAGAAAAAAAAACTATAAGTATAAAAATCAACCTTTTTGAACAAAATTGGATTGAGTTTTCAAACATGTGTCAAAATAAAATGTAATTTAAATTAAAAGCACTAAGAAGTATTGATTTCAACTTCGAAGCAAATCACCGCCAAAATAACTTTTCACCCCTTTTTAACCCCGTTATGAATTTCAATAAAATACGAAACACGTCCTCTATCAATTCTATTTAAAAAGGTTTATGCAAAATTTGAAGTAGATTGGACCAAGGAATCACGTTGTCCCATACAAACGTGTCCCCCCTTTTTCACCCCCTTAGGAGTAGAATTTCGGAAAATCCTTTCTTATCGGATGCCTACGTCATACAAAGAACATACCTTCCAAGTTTCAGGTCTCTACGGTCAGCGGTTTAAGGTGTGCGTTGATCCCTCAGTCATTCAGGAAAAAGCATTTTATATGTATAAATTCCAAACGCTCGCGTTCATGGATTTGGTTAAAAAAATTCTTCAATTTACTGACTAATTCTACACTCTTAGAGGCTTTTTCAATTTACTGTTATCTGTCATCCGTCACAATAGAAACATAAATTTATGCCGAAGTTTTGTGTTTCTTGGGTTGACTATTATAAGAATTTACCCTTTTGTTACGGTACAAAACCTTAAAACTTAAAGACAGGACTTTTCCTAGTCTCAATTTTTATATTTACAACCATAATTACTGTTATAAATGGTAATTTAAATACTGATTAAATATATATTAGCTTTATCTGTGTGCGCCAGACATCATAGAAGCATGTCAGGGTCAACAGATATGGGGCACCTCGTACGTCACAGTAGCATATTAGCAAAAGCATATTTTATAATTACATTATATTATATTATATTATAATAAATATTATAAGGACTCGACGATATCTCATTTCAAATCCTACGTAATCCTGGACTGGACTACAAATACGAGACTCGAAAAGTAGACCTAGGCCTAGGTGCTTATATACAATTGAGTTTATGTTATTATTGTTTGCCCTTGACCAAACTATATTGATTGGTGTAGGGTAAACTCACGCAATTAAGTGATAATCCTAATTTCGTGATAGTCTGTTTGGAAGCTGGTACTGAGTTAAGTAAGACAAATACACATTTATAATTTAAACCTTAGGGTTAAGCAATAAGTCTTATGTTTCTCTGAAATCGTGCGAAAGAGATAGTAACAAATGACAGATTAGTCCGCCCGCGCTGAGTTTTGTGCGCTGCGCGGCCATTGAACGTTTGTTTTTTGGTAAATAACTAAAAATAAATACTAAATGTGGATAGATTGCAACAAAACTTACACAGTTTAGAGTTAGACCAGTGCAGATTGTGACTTGTGGCTTGATGTTAGCTAAGGGTAAGTGGTTTTAGTATAATTTCTTATTTTGTCTACCCATAAAATTAACGAATTTTTAAATTTTGAATCGGAGCTATGTCACGGAGTTAATGTGAACGTTTACGTCAAGTAAAACAAAATTGAAAATTTTTATTTTTCAAAATTGTTGTCACGGAATTAAATGAGTTGCTTCAGTGTTTTATTTTTTTACAGATATAATGGAGAATCAAGAAGATAATAAAAAAAAAGAAAATACAATGAAGCAACGCTGAGAACCGCAGTCGAAAATGTATTAGGGAAAAATATGACTGTTTACCGCGCATCTAAAGAATTCGGTATTCCATGGACTACTCTTAAAGATAATATTCGTCGTGCGAAAGAAGAAAGAGACAAAGGAATCGAAACTCAATTTATTATGTCTAAAATTGGAAGACCGTTTTCACTACCGGTTGAATTAGAGCAAAAATTAGTTGCTTATGTTATTGAAATGCAGGAGCTCGGGTTTGGCCTTACAGCGAACCAAATTCGAAAAATTGCCTTTTTGTTGGCACAGGCAAGAAATGCTTTAGCTCAGAGAAAGGTTTTGCTGGTTGGAACTGGTGGGTCAGTTTTAAGCAGCGTTATGGCTTATCGTTGCGAACACCGGAGAATTTGTCTAGTGGCCGAGCTAGTTGTTCTAATCCTGCTATATTTGCTGACTTTTATGAAAAGTTGGAGAAGACCCTGATTGAACACGATTTTTTACAATCCCCGGATAAAATATGGAATTGCGACGAGACAGGCTTAATGTTCGTTAACAAACCTTCCAAAATAGTATCAAAGATTGGAAAAAAGTATGTTTATAACCGTACATACGCCGAAAAAGGTACCACTACTACAGTACTAGCTGCCATAAATGCTTCTGGATGTTTTATTCCACCGATGACGATTTTCAAAGGGGTACGAAATATACCACAATTAAGTTCTGGTTCTCTTTCAAATATTTTGACACGACTATCTCCAAAAGGTTGGATAAATGCGGATTTGTTTTTGGAATGGCTGGAGTTTTTCTTCAAAAACATTCCTCCAGCTAGGCCGGTTTTGCTCATAATGGATTCCCCGAATGTTTTAGCTTATGCTCAATCTAATAAGATCATATTATTTACATTGCCTGCACATACAAGTCACATCCTGCAGCCACTTGACGTCGGGGTCTTTCGACCACTTAAAGCAGCCTGGCG
Source organism: Apoda limacodes (assembly GCA_946406115.1). Classification (NCBI taxonomy): domain Eukaryota; kingdom Metazoa; phylum Arthropoda; class Insecta; order Lepidoptera; family Limacodidae; genus Apoda; species Apoda limacodes. The sequence goes on along the minus strand of OX291549.1, from coordinate 19,008,010 downwards.
TGCTAAGTTACAAAAATACAAAACACAACATCCAAGTTCAGTGCCGACACGTTTTGACTTTCATAAATTTTTCAGTCCAGCATATGAAAGAAGTTTCAGTCCATCAAACATAAGAGCAGGGCTTAAAAAGACAGGTATCTATCCATTAAACAAAACTGCAGTGTGTCCAGAAGCTATCGCGCCCAGCCGGCTTACAGACAAAGCCCTTCCCATGGAGCCAATACAAAAAATTCTGATCGAAGATCCCTAACACCAAAATCAACACAACTATCAGCGACCCCCTCAATGATTCGACATCACAAGAACCAGAACAAGAATTTACCACCATAAGTAATACAGGCTCATGCGTAAAGAAGGCAGATTTAAATGTAGCAAATTCTTCGCCTCCTAAACTGAAAAAAATTTAAGTTCACGAAATTCTGATACAATCTAAATGGATACCTAAAGCGAAGAAACAGATTTCTAAAAGGACTGTTCCTAAAGCTGTATGTTTAACACCTATTCAGCTGTCAACTTCAAAACTGCAAACTAACCACACACCACAACAGCTACAGCAAAACCCTATAAGAAAAATGTATGTATCTGCAACATTCAAGCTAAACCAATTACTCAAAAAAAGCTAAAAATGTCACTACCAGAAGACGATTGGACATGTCACACGTGTGATGGACTTTACTCCAACGATGTGTTGTCAAAAACTGGAGCTGAATGGATAACTTGTTCTTTTTGTACGTTACCCTATCATGTGCATTGCCAAAGTCAAGATATACCAAAAGGAAGCCAACAACAAATTTTTATGTGTGACGCTTGCAGTGTGACAGATAGTGACGATGATGATCAATAGCTTTAAATGTACATAATTAGGTTGGGACTTTTGAATTGATTTTTACTTGTGTTGCTCATCTATTCAATTAATCTGAAAACGACCGATCCGCAACAGAACGAATATCGTGAAATATTTAATTTTAGCCATAATATTTTTTTAATTTCGTGATAAAAAAATCAAAGGCACATGCAATTCCGTCATAACGTAATTAGCTGAGTATGTATCACGGACTTAAAGTGATTATCACGAAATTATCAAAGTCAACAAGGTTTCGATTATTAGCTATAAGTCTAAAAATAGTAATCCTAAATAAGTTTATTATCCTTATTAGTGTAAATGAAAGACTGATTTATGTTCCTTATTATAATAAAGAAGAAGATTTTACTAAAATACCGAAGTTTTATTACATATTTTGTTTTATCACGAAATTGGATGAGTCCACCCTACTCAGCTACAAGAAATGAAGTCCTTTGCAGACTTTGCAAATTATATATAATCTGTGCCTTAGAACCAATAAACATACAAATTCTAGTAGGAGAATATTGTAAGTCATTTTTCTTGATCTCTTATCTTTGGCCTCTCAGAGTTGCTGTGGTGCTATGAAAAGAGTGTCTCTTTGCGAGACTAAAACTGAAATGAGGAGATTCGCCTAAGAACTAAACTTACTGACATAGTTCAAATAATTAGCAAACTGAAATAGCAACAGTAGGTCCCGCTCGTAAAACCGATAGGTAAGACTATCAATGGGTAGGAAAAGTTCTCGAATGGTGACCGCAGATCGGAAGACGCAGCCTCCTACTAGACTAGAAAGACAGACAACCTCGTTATAACCGCAGGAAGCCAATGGGCGCAGGGTTACTACTCGTAGATCAATATAACAACTTTCCGAAGGAAATTCATACGATTTTGAAGAAAAATCCGGAACTTGCCTTTCAAAGATTTGATTAAAGATTGTGCGCTAATCGTTCACTTTGCGTTTGCGCCATTGTCTGCAGTGTGCAGTTTTCCGTCAATTTAGCAAAAAATTTATGAAACATGATATAGTTTGCCTCAGAATATTACTAGGTGTCTAAAATATAAGTAATCTGAAATATCCTACTAATATTATAAATGTGAAAGTTTGTATGTCTGGATGGATGTTTGTTAATCAATCTTCAACCACTGGACGGATTGGAATAAAACTTGGCATACATATAGGGGTCCTGGAATAGCATATATATTTTTATCCCTAAAAATTCAAAAGTTCTTGCGCGAATAACTATAACAGAGTTAAACGAACTATTGCTGCACCTATAGCATGCTATATCAGTTCATTGGTATAACTAATTAATTAATTGGAGTTAATTAAGCAGTTCCAAGCTGATAATCGAATTTAGGGCGGGTGGAGCCGCTGGCAAAGTCTGATAATAAATAAATATACCTTACATATTTACAAACGTAAGTGTCCCATTTAAAAAAAATCGGATTTTTCTAAATTCCCACCGCATTCTGGGCAATAAACTTAAATTCTGGACTTCTCCAGGTACAATGTGAATGTAAGTCAACTATGTTTATAAGAATGAAGAAGACACGACGACGATAAGGTATTTTCAGTTAAGATTTAGGTGAACAGTAGTCAAAAGTCAAATATAAATGTTTTAGACTTTTAAACAGCACTTTTGAAGCATCATTTATAGGAACTTTTGAAACGAGAGTCCTTGACTACACTCGCTAGAGACTATCGTCTATGCAAATTCATGGTAGGTACACTAAATGCGGCGGCGTAAGAGGTACTGGTGTTAACGTTTAGACCATTTTTTTTTGGAGTATCTAAATAATTTAACTAACAAAAAAAACCGTTACTACAGACAAGTATAATTGTATTAAACTATTTTATATACTCAACTATTTCCTTAATAGTGAACAGAAAATTGTTACTAATGACACAACCCAAACCCAACCTTCTTTGGGCTGACATGTGTATAAAATGTCTGTAGGTATTATATAGTTTAACATGGTTAACACTTAAAGACCTAAAGTTAACATAAAAGGTTATTGTGATTATTTTGTTATGTAAATCATAGCTTAGTCCAAGGTAAATCTTCTAGGTAGAACTACACAAATTACACTATGAAGACACACCACACTATTCTTCGTACAACCATATTAAGAAAACATATAATGCAACATAACCTTGAAATATATCTGAATAGAAAATAAGCGGCTCTAACCGCGCTAAATTCTGTTATTGGCGTGGGATTTATACGCCACCTCCTTAATTATAGTAAGAATGTTTGCTTTAGCAAGCTATACCTAGCCGTAGGCATAATTCGTCGTGGAATTCGGTGATAGTTATTCCCGCGGAAACTTTTAAACTTTAAGGGATAAAAAGTTCCTGCTCCGTCTTTTCAACTATCTCTATCCACCGTGAAGGACAAAGTCAATCTAATTCACTTTTGCATTTATAACATTAGTATGGGTAAAATGAGCTTTTCTGCATCCAAATACGGCTTGCTTATTTTGACTTATAATAAGAAAACACAGACGTTGGATTTTGTAAACATTTACGCAGTAATATAATTATTGGCGAGAAGAGATTGTTCCTGTGTATGCAGTGAATGGGTGTGTATCCAGCCGCTGGTTACATCCTTAGGGGGATAAGAACTGTAACGATATTACATACATAAATGGGACTAAAACAAGTTATTATTAATTACAGAGGATATTTCTATATATAAGTAAGTCGCAATTGTTTTCCGTGAGCATGCGTTTTCATAAATACGCTGCTGAGGCTGTCGAGTCAGATAAAAGGTCGCGATCTGTATAGTCTACGAAGGGAACCAGTCTGACACAACTCCGTTAATGGTTACACGTTATTTACATAGATATCTATACAAATATCTACTTAATTCATAAACTTTCTAAACAACGTATTCAGTTTAATACGATATGTTTAAATATATAGGTAGGTACATAATTTATATGTGTGTAGGTATATAAATCTTTGAATACATGTAAACTGTACTGCGTCGTTTTAGCTGAGTTTGAAGTTGAATCTGAGGATCTTTTTAGATATATACGATGAAGATTAGCATAAAAGTGTGATTAGAGGGCTAAGCCCGAGTTCCTATCATAATCAGAGTCAGCTTCGTGGCTCAATGGGTTCGATTCCCGCACAAGTCAACATTTATGTGATAAACATTTGTGTTTGTCTTAAGATATACAATCTTAAGACACTATGTTTTTTCAAAAAATGTATATCTTACTAATATTTTAAATGTGTAAATTTGGATGTTTGTTACTCAATCACGCTTCAACAACTGGACGGGTCGGAATGAAACTTGGCACACATATGGGTTAAATCCCGGAATAGGATATAGGCTACTTTTCATCCTGAAAAATTTAAAATTTACCTCGGAAATAACTATAACCGAGCTTAAACGGACTATAGCTACAGCTTTAGCAAACTGCATTAGTATAATTAAGAAGTTCCACGGCGATAACCGAATTTAGCGTGTACGTGTAATGTCCAATTATATCAATTACTATTATTATTATTATTATACTCTTTATTTATTTCTATTCTTAAGTTAGGTTTTTTATATAATTAATATAAAAGTAAAATAAAAATATAAAAAAAAATACAAAATTTAAACACATTATAAAAAAATCTAACCTAGGGTTCCGCCAGCACCCTAAGCTACCGGTGGTTATGGCGACAGACAAAGAAACCTCCTTACTATAAGCGCAGTGTCCAGGAGTACCGCCTTCTGTATCTGACCCTTGACCCTTGACTCAGCTATCTAACGAGAGTTTCTTGAGGTGTTGGTCGAGACTCTTCGCTATAAGACCGTTCGCAGAAACGACTATCGGGACAATAATCGTCGAATCAACATCCCATATGGCGGTTACCTCGTGTGCCAGGTCAAGGTATTTGCTGGCTTTGTCCTTCTCGGCCTTCACAAGGTTCTCGTCATGGGGAATGGTGATGTCGACGAGTTATTATTACTATAATTATTATGTTCACAAAGTTACCAACGTAAACAATTTTGTTTAAAAAAATTTAACATTATTATTAGATTTATCTTCATTAAAACAAACTTAAAAAAAAAATCAAAATATACGCGTAGAGGTTTATTTAAATATTTTAGTTACCTAAAATAAAAAACATGCCTAAGTTAAATACAATAACTACACATATGGAGCAAAACATAATAAAATAATAACATCAATTTACACTTCTAGCCTTAAGTTACCATGAATTAACCGGAACAAAACCAGAAAAGCTTGAATGTTATAATCATTTATGGATCGGAAATGGTCTTCTAATAACCGTGACGCAGGTAATTAAGCGATGGCAGTAATTAACCGCTATGTAATCACTTAGCACTGCCGGCAGCCAACTTGACGCGTGGACAGCGATATTCCCACGATTGGAAAGCAAGGTATCTCGTCAAAACAGCGGAAAATGACGTGTTAGCCGCAACGCAGCGATCGTGAGAATGTTTATTGTTGACAATAATCTTTCAATATACTTCGTATTCGAGGAATATTCCTGTTTACATGTTTTTTTATTCATTCTACTAACTTTAGATATAGGCTAGAAAACTAATATCTGTGAAATTATTATACAATGTCATATACACGCTTTAAAAATTTGCACAAGTGTTGAGTCACATCTAGATTTTTCTAGCATCAAATATAATAAATGAAAATTACCCAATAAGGTGATACACGAGAGAAAGGAAGACCTTCACAGGAAGCTCATTCCACAACCTTAGCTTTCCCGTGGGGAAGTTTCTCTGAAACCGCACTGTACGTGACCATTGAAGTTCTAAGGTGTGAGGATGAATTCCCTGCCGATGGCGAACGGTACGATGGTAGAAAGTAGCCGTGGGCATAATTGCTAACAATTACTCTTTTTAACTTAGAAGCAAGCAAGCAAGTTCTGCAACTGTACTAAATTTTAAGAATTTTTAGTTGCTGAAAAATCTGAGGTTACATAAGACAAACTCCGAAAGTAACTAGGGATCCTTTTTTATCAATCAATTATCATCAATTTCTTTTAGATGACAAAGTATCTTAAATTACAAAAAGACCATAACAAATAAATAAATAATTATTATCTGTAAGGTGTTGAGTTAGTGTTTAGCTAATTACAGAAAGACCGAAACAGATAAATAAATAATTATTATCTATAAGGTGTGTAGTTAATTACAAAAAGACCAAAAATAAAAAGATAAATAAATATTTATTATCTATGAGGTGTTTATTTTGTGTTCAGTTATTTTATAACAGAACAATATTTTTCATATTTCACAGATCGATTCCTGACTCAAAATGGTGGTTTATCTAAATATTTTTGAATACGTATTAGGTACTATACTAGAAAATAAAGTTTCCTTTCAGTAAGATTTGCCATCATCATTGAAAACTTACATAACTCACATTATCTGTGGTAAATGGTGCTGGTGACACAATTATTACCACAATTTAGTGTAAATTAGTTTGCCTAGTTATAATTATTTGTCCAAATCCAAATAGTATACAAATATATAATAAAAAAAAGGTACTGTCGCTCAAACCAGCGCCTTTCTTTACCCTACTTAGTGTAACTCCTGACTTGAAGACTAACTACCTAATATATTACATAACAAGAAAGTCTTATCTCACTAGGTATAAACGTGTACATTTAAATTAATTTAATGTGTGTATTTATAGTTAACCAACCAACCAACCAACTTTAGTTGTTGCTATCTATTTCTTATTATCTTTCTTTTTACGTCAGCAAGTCACTTTCGTAGCTCGTGACTGAGGAATTAAACTATAATAACAGCATGTTTTTATAAAGATACATAGTACCGTGTGTTTATAAATAGAGTAACTATGCGAGGATTTCAAGCAGTAAAAGGCCATCTGACAGTTACTTTTGTAATGAAATTCGAAAAGCATTCAAATCAGCAAAATGAAATATGGGTATCTTGTAATTGCTAATGAGCAACTCGCCAGATTCGCAACTCGCCAGGTTCTCAACTCACCAGACTTCATACACAATGTACTAATCAAGAACAATTAATTGTGTACCTACCTTTATTATTAATCAATGTATTTCAAGTAAAACATTTTTTTCTTATATTTCTAGAAACCATATTTAAAAAAACACTAGGTTTTAGATCTCCAATAATACTGGTTCGGTATGTAGTGACAGTTACAAGTAAAAAAATCATATTACATCTGTAGATACAATCTGTTCCAAACTTCGAATACTATCGGCGAATTTTACCTGACAATCATTAACATTTGTTTTCGCCACGCGACTTTTATTTAGTAATCGCTACGTCCAGGTTTTAGCCCTGCTTTTTCGTAGACAATCTACGAGCTGCTACGACATGACAGAAGCTTAGGCAAATTTCATTTGATACTTGGCGCATGTACATGCAGTAAATGCATGAATTGCATGTACCTAAAGCATGCAATTTACATTAACCTATCCGATAATACTGAACTTTTAATGAGGCGTTACATTCGGTTACACTTTGGACTCTACGCAGTTTTTTTAATAATAGGTAGTTTAAGTTAATTTCTTTCCATTAAGTTCTTATTTAAAACCAGATTTGGCCAGCGGCTCTACCCACCCTAAATTTGGTCATCAGCATGGTTCTTCTTAATTATACTAATAAAGTTTGCTATAGCAAGCCATAGCTGCAGCAGCTATGGTTCGTTTAAGCTCAGTTAAAGTTATTCCCGCGGGAACTTTTAAATTATTCGGCATAAAAAGTAGCTTATGTCCTATTCCAGGACCTAACCTATATGTGTGCTAAGTTTCATCCCGATCCGTCCAATGGTTGTAGCGTGATTGAGTAACAAACATCCGAACATCCTAACTTTCACATTTATAATAGAAGAAGGATAAAAACTGAGGAGTGACTTCATTAATTTAAAAAAAACTCAAGATATGTATTAATTATACTGTGACTAAGACCTTTTGAAAATTAGTTCCCGGAACTACATTTATAAGGATGGAACACGAAAAGTTACCTGCTAATTCTGGTAATTACAAAATCATTCTGACTGATTAACATAAATAACCAATTTCATTTAATATATCCGTGTGAAAAACAATGTCATTTAAATTTTATTTTTAAGATTCGAGCCAAACTAGCTATTACAGACCGAAAATGTGCAGTGTTCGTATTTGTAGTTGTTCGTTTTTACGGTTTGAATTCTAAACGATCGTCCAACAGTCCAACCCAAGAAGCTTTTTCTTTGCTTTGATCCGATCGTTCAACTATGGGAGCGGTCCACGAGTCATAAACAGATGACAATTCTGACTACAAATGACAAAATGACGTCAAAACCACGGTTCATGAATATTAATCTATAATAATCCACTACAAATAACCACAGGTCATAGCAAGGTATTAAGTTTTTTCCGTAAGTAGTGGTACATCAGCTTTCAATGTCAATTTTTAACTACCGTTACACCATCTTAATCTGTGGTTTCTTGTGTGTGGAAGTCTGCAACCGTCATCAGACACACACACAAAAGTCACGATCTACTTCGCTAATCGTGAAAAGCAATTGCTCACCCACATACTATGGTATGCGCTTTGACTAAGTTTGGACCTTACTAGTACCATAACTTATTTTGTGTCCTTACTAATAGCCAAATATTATAGAAGGTCTTTCGTTTGGTGACTTACTCTTTAACCAGAAAGATCATAAGAAAAACTGATCTCGAGTGGAATCTTTCCTATTAACACCGTGTGGATACTATAACTTATATTATTAACTTATATATAACTTACTGAGGCGTGTATTTAGTAGAACAGTTCGCAATACGGTCGTTGGTCTGTGGAAAAGTTGGAGGACAACCAGAGATAACCCGGCCATGAGCGTAAGTCAATAGCACTCAACAACGTCATAGACTTACTTCTTCATTCTATTACAATTAGGTATAAGCTTTTGACCCATTTCAACCGACTTCAAAATAGGAAGAGGTTCTATGTTCGACGGGTATATATATATTTTTTTTATGTATGTCCACCGTTTTCTCCGTCAATTGTGAACCGATTTAAAAAAATATTTTTTTAATCGAAAGAGTACGTTCTCGAGTTGGTCCCATATTAATAAAGTGGATTTAAAGACTAAAACTTTTGACAATTCATAATAATAATTAAAACAAATAAGAGTGGAATAAACAATAAGGAGGCCAGTAGGACCTTACAGAACCGGCTCTTCAGTTCCTTTCAGAATTTTGTTATATTATTGATAAACTAATTCGATTTGCCATCTGGGGCCTGATTCTCGTGCTGCTAGAGATTATTTCGAATTCGAGTTAATAAATCGATCTAGCTAGGTTTCATTTTTGAAAACGTCGATTTATCCCTGTTTTCAGGCAATGATAAATTGAAAAATATGACTCTTCCTGACATATTTTGGCGAGTAGTGATACTATTATTTTAACCGACACAGCAACACTAAAACTACTTCATAATAGATGGCATTGTTAAAAAAAATAGCAGAGCTCGGTTTTATAGATACTAACTATTAATTTCGAGTAGTTAATAGTAAAAATAGAGTGCACGACTTAGAAACAAAAACAATAGTCTTGCAAGACTCAGCTAGATCAATTTATAGACTATTGATACCTTTGAATCACTAGCCCCAAACGAATGTCTAAAATCCAAATGTTGGAAATATAAAACAAGTCATAAGCTATTTTTAGAAAGTTCTATATAGTTTCTTGATAATATTTGTGAGTTGTAGTTGGCATTTCTGCAAAAGTGCATGGCCTTTTTAAAACACACAGATGTTATTTAGAAATAGAAAATTGAGGATATCTAATAGCGGCGGTAGTGAGCGGTAGAAGGGCCCTTAAATAGCTTGCTCCGCTCGTGATTCAACACCCGAGAGCGACAATCCAAGCCGAGGCTTCCCCCGCGGGGAGCCCTTGAGCGTTGGGCGCTATATGGGCTGAGGCTCCTTCAGAGTCTCGCCCCAAAAGTCCGGTGAAGCAGTAATGGCTGCAACAGCCAACTGCATAGTCAGCTCAGAAAAAAAAAAAAAATGATTCAACTACAGAATCCTTCGCTTTTCTCAGGATTGAACTACGCGTTAATTCGACTTTTTAATACTTGTTGTGCAATCTACTATTATTGTTGTAAGAACGTTATTATAGTTAGTAAGTTTTATTATTTATAATATATTTTTTATTTCTTTAAATTTATTTTCGTTTATGATAGTTTGATTGCACGGTATTCGTTACTAAAACATTTACTTAGTAAGTTAATGTTTTCAACACAGTTTTATAAACTACTGTAAACATTGTTATGTTTCTTGTTTTTTTGTCAAATCTAATGTTCCCAGTTCTAAATAAAGATTTTTATATTTGTAAAAAAAATACTCTTATAAAGTTGTAAGTTGTGTAAAACCCAAAGACTTCGAGTTATGTTATCTGTTTAATTTATATCGGCAACAGCCTTACAGAATTTGCCACACTTTAGAAAGAGACGAAGCGAACCTGAAGACTCTTTTTTTATTTACGTCCGTCATGTTGTTTGTTTATTTATATTGAAAAAAGTTAGAAAGAGGCAAGACACCACTGGCTAGGAAATGTGCTGTCTAGTTCTCCATGTCTACATAAAACACGTAGTGAATATAAGTTTGTGAACCACGTAAAATTACGGAAAATAAATTATAATATACAGGGTGCCTAGTGTGAGTTTTTAACGCTACTAATGAAGGAGCGCCTCTAGCGGACGCGTTTCGAGACGGATTTTTTCTCATAAGACTATTAATCACAAATTATAAAGTTACATGTTGTACCAACTATTAATCAATACGCGAACGCGATAGTAGCGTTACAAATACACCAAAACTCACACTAGGCACACAGGTAGCTATAATATACATATTTTTAAGTCTTTGTTTTTGTAATTGTAGGTTACAATTTGTTAATTTATTTTTGTGTATGTTTATTGTGCCGGCTCTATAAGATATAAATAAACAAATTTAATTTTAACTAAGGTCAATTTAATTCCAAATGGCCTGGCAGCGGCCGCCGAGCGAATCGATATAAGTAAAAGACATGATCATTTTTTTATTTTTATATGCTTAATTTTTATTTTGGAATCATGTAAACTACCTAATGATTATATTCGTTCGACAAAAAATATTGCATGGGTTTTTTGGCATTCTAATTTTCGTAGACAATTTATCACAGCTTTATTGCTTAGCCCCAAATGTAATTAAACATTTGTTAACCGTCATAAAATTTATTAATTAGTTACAAGTTTCATAAAATAAAAAACCAAACCGTCCAACAAAAAATCGAATTAAAATTAAATATATTGCAGTTTTTATTTTAGTATAAGTAGTTAAAAATATAATTAATATAAATTTATTTTCTATATAGAAGTCTAATTCATGATATGACAAAATAATATGCTCAATTAAGTTTCGTTTTCAATCATTAGAACTCTATTCGAAAGTTGTCTCCAGAAATCGTTTTATTAGCAATAAGACTATATTATTTTTCTTTTCTTATACGCATATTTGTTTCAATCATTTTTAATGAAATTACTTTGCAATAAAGAAATGTAGATATTTTTTATTCACCAATACGTGTACAGTGAGCAAGGACCGCTATCCAAAGGCGCTATGGGCTTAGCGGTCTGTCATTATGAGTTTGCACATTGGTATTCGCTAGAGTGTATAGTTACGATTTCTAAAAAAGTTGTACAGGGTCTTCAGTTTCTCTAAAACGGTTAATAGGAATTCGTACTACACTACTCCTCTGACTTAACTAGGCACTTAGTTTTTACAGTTTATCAAAACTGGTAAATGGGTTTCTATTAAACTGTTTCTGGTATTTAATTTTACCGCTTATATTATTACCATTAGAACCTTAAAACCTAAATGGTTACATAACTAAAAATGCTGTTTCAGAGTAATTTCCTCCCGCGAACGCTTTGGTTTTGAAATGTGCTCCCTGAAAAGGTTTTTAGATTAAGTATCGTAATGTTTCAGCTCCGAACCGACAAACCGACAGGTTTTAAAATTGTATTTCTTAGTTTTCTTGACTAATTGGAAGTGAAAGAAGTCTTAATAATGTAGTAATGTAATGTAATTAATTCTATATTGCACAAAATTTATAGAATGGTACATAAAATTTGTGGGTACTACAATTTTACATTTGTAATACTGTTAAGTAACATAACGTGCCTTGGTGGAGATATGGCACACAAATATCATCGGAAATATTGTTCGATTTTTTTTTTTTTTTTTAATACCACTAAGGTGGCAAACAAGCTTACGGCCTGCCTGATGGTAAGCGGTCACCGTAGCCTATGGACGCTTGCAACACCAGGGGTATCACTTGCGCGTTGCCGACCCTTCAGAAATCTAATAACTTCTTTCTTGAAGAACTCCATACTGTAGTCCTTGCAGAAAACCTTGGCAGGGAGCTCATTCCACAACTTAAGCGTTCGCGGGAGGAAGTTTCTCTGAAACCGCACTGTACGCGACCATTTAGGTTCTAAAGTGTGAGAATGAATTCCCTGCCGATGGCGAGCGGTGCGATGGTAGAAAGTAGCCGTGGGCATCATTTCGAACAATTCCTCAGAACACAACCCATTGTACAAGCGGTAGAACACACACAGTGAGGCAAAGTCTCTCCTCAGACTTAAGGGCTCGATACCGCAAGTGAGTTTGGGATCGTCGACAATTCTCACAGCCCGTCGTTGAACCGAGTCAAAAGGGTCAAGCCGGTATCCGGGTGCACCTGCCCAGAGATTCGATAATTTGGTACTAGTTGGGTACTTGCTCACTTTCCTAATGTGGTGACACGTAAGTCCGAAAATAAACCACAAGCGCTGGTGACATAAATTCAGATGTTTTTGCCGGCGATAGAGGACTATCGCTCATCCACCGACACTGAGACGGTACCACCCTAGACCCCAGGAACAAGCGACAGCCGCTCATAACGATGAAGAGACAATTCCATCTCAAATATTTGCCATACTTGATGAAGCCAAAAAAACCGAAGAAAATACTGTGAATTGAAAATTTCACCCGAAATCTCTGAACGTTGGGAAAAAAACCACCAGGACGACCTGATAAAGATGGAAGAAGATACCTTGATCGGTCTTAAAAAAAAAGAAGGTAATGAATACGTAGATATAATAGCGTCGCAGATTCAATATTTAGTGTAACTGTCAGACAACTGCTAAGCCAGCGTTAAGTATTGTTGTAAGTTAAGCAACAACGTTGACCCTGTGATGCTGACGTCAAGCAGCGACCGCAAAGTTAAACTTACCCACCACTTATGATAAGAACGATAAGCACCTGCGTATATTCGTAGCTGTAAACTAGGGAAACAGAGTGCGAAAACACGTGATAATCAGCCTATTCAAGGAAAAAAATGATTGTACAGACAATACATATATAGTAGTATAGTCCTCCTTTTTAATACCGTCTGGCAACCCTAAATACCGTATTATGGGACGCAGGTCCAAGCCCGGCCATATTGTAATATGAGTCGTTTTTTTAATTTCTCAAGTACATTGTTTTTTCATACCACTGGATTCTCCTCGGTGAAGGAAAACATCATCGTGAGAAAATCTCCATACGTCAAAAAAAGACGTTGTGAAGTCCACAACCCAGACTGGGTTCGCGTGCGAACTACGGCTCAAATCGCCCCCGTTTAAGGTGAGGATGGGCCGTGCCCCAACAGCGACAACGTATAAAGACTGGTCAGGAATCCAATTACTGACGCGCAAAAAATAGTAACGAAATTTATCTTGAATTCTGTTAAAACACCCTTTTCTAAATGCCTACTTTTAAGGCTTTCTGGTAATGCCGAATTAGTACCCCTATTTTGTTACATCCTGTATATTGTGTTATTAATAAAAACACACTGTGAATTCGTACTTGCCCTAAGGCATAAACAGGTTTCAGAATACACCACTATCATATATTCTTGTGTCTCCGTACCGAGATGATATAACTCTTTTGCCATCTTTATAGATGTCATGCAAATTTTGATCGTATTTCTCATGCACCCTGCTTTAATAAAGTTGCTTCTTGAGTGCGTCATTCTCACGTTTAAATTCATAAATGTTATGTGCGAACGTAAGAAAAAACACAATATTCACAGGCAAATTGTCTTGTTTTATTAAAGAATGTCAAACTATTGTAGCTGGTTTTCCAGGTTCATAACAGGTGGTGCAAAGCGTTGTGTAGGACAGGTTCTTTCTTGGTGGCAATTTTCTAACAGTACTGGTAAGTAATTGTTTAAGCCCATTACGGCATTATGAGAAGTGTCCCGCGGAATAAATCATTTCCGCGGAAAGTATTGATCAGGATAAAAAGAATTTTATTAAAATTAGTAGGTTTAATTAGTTTTAGAAAATCTATTCCAACCCAAATCAAAAGCAACACAAGTATATAGGTAAGACTTCTCGCGCTAATTATTGTTTGATTGTTGCATTATTTTCTGACTTACTTTAATAGCTGGTAATTTATTGCTGGTATGGAACATATATATTGTAAAGCCACATTAGTCCAAATTCCAGTCTAGTTGTGTAAGAGGCAATGTTGCGGCGATGTGCTCACCACCTGTCACGCATGACTAAAGTGGTTGATGAAAAGTGTCTGTTCGCCACATTATGATGTGGGTATGTGGGTGTGTATCCACCCAGCCTCTGGTTAACCCCTTGGGGGAATAAAAACCGTGACGTCGCACATTTGTACATAGTATCTGGGGACCGAGCTTGGCTCGTTTTTTTAACAACGCCATCTATTATCAAGTAGCTTTAGTGTTGCTTAACAACGCCATCTATAGTCGAGTAGCTTTAGTGTTGCTGTGTCGGTAAAAATAATACCTGGGGACCGAGCTTGGCTCGTTTTCTTAACAACGCCATCTATTGTCGAGTAGCTTTAGTGTTGCTGCGTCGGTAAAAATAATAGTATTACTACTCGCCAATATATGTCAGGAAGAGTCATATTTCTTTAGTTCATCATTCAAAACACGATCTAGATCGATTTATCACCCCCGAAACCCCCTGCACACCAAATATCATGAAAATCGTTGGAACCTTTTCCGAAAAATATATATATATATATATACAAAAATTGCTCGTTTAAAGGTATTAGATAACAAAATATGTTACTGTGAATTTCTGTCTACGAATCTTATGATTTAAAGTCAAGCATCAAGTTTGCGTACAAATTATTTGTTTTATGCGATTATTTCGGTCTTACTCGGGGAATGATGACGAAGACCACGACAACTTACGGAATTTTCAAATTGTTATGTTGAACTGAGCTTAACAAAATCATCTTAGTGTGTGATGATTAGTAATATGCACCGTAGAAAACTTAAATATTTCGGACCTATTGATACACCAGCGAAGACTTACAAGCATCAAATTCATTCTTCTTTCTTCTTCTTTCGCAGTACATTGTCATCATCATAACATCACCCATGCATGTGTACCATACTCACTTATACCATAATGTACTCGTAAATCAACCATTTATTTGCGAAATCCCAAGATAACAAAAAATACTAATTGTCATGAAATTGGTGCCACAAGGTTTGTGATTATTTTAGCTTCCTGTGACGCACTCTACTTGGATATGGGTAATTTTGCTTATTGTTAATTAATTTTTTGGGATCCGTAGCCAAATGGCAGCAACGGAAAGATCCCTTATCAATTCCTTATGTACGTCCGTCCGTCCGTTTGTCACAGTCTTATATTTCCGTTTTTCTTTGGGTAGATTCTGATGAAATTTTAGGATTAGCTTTCCATACATTGGACAGATTTTTTTCGCACACCTCATCAGGTGGGATATCATTTGATTGGGCTTCAAAAATTTATTTTAGGTTCTTAATTTTTTTTCTCCAAAAGTAATATATTACGAGTTCTTGTCTTCCAAAGTTCCACAAATTGAACCGCCTCTGTTTACCACATAATCTACAAATCTGGAAAAATCACAATACTAGAGCTTTAAAAATACTACCAGCGAAAATTTCTTTTGGAGAAAATAGATTCAAAACTTTTTAACATATCCGCAAAATATCCCATTCTACGGAACTCGTTATTTAATGTGTGTGCGACACGCACTTGACCGGTTATATTTTGTATTTACGCAGTAGTAAATTATGTTTGCAATCATGTTTTTTTTTATTCGTATCATACGATGATGTTACTGATGACGTGCTGTTTTTTTTTATCTGTCAATTCCTTACTCACACTTAGACAAAAAAAAATAACAATACAATACTTACTCAGAAAACGATAAAGATATATGTTTTTAAACAACAAGAAGTATAAATAATTTTTTAAACTTTTGCGGTTGTTTTCAATACGGGCTTTAACGCTCTAAATTTAGAATATTTAAAAAAAATAACTTTGTTAAATACAGCTTGAGTTTTGCGACAGCTGTCAAAGTAACAGGCCTAGTGCTGAGACGATGTTGATAATCGATTATAATTGCCGATTAGGTATTTTTGTAATTGTTATATATGTTTGAATATATTTGTCATTAAAAATTAAACTACCGCTTCTTCCCCTATCCCTCTTTATGAATAAATTTTGAATTTATATCTCGTCAAATTTATCCCGAACAAAGCTCGGTTTCCTATCAGGTATGGTATATATATTATTATATATACATCAAATCAAATCATAATTCATCCTTGCGTTATTTACGACGTTCTTCAATTAAAGGATACGTAGGCATATAAAACAGTTAAGTGTCATAACTGCCAAAACACGACAAAACAAGGCAATGCTGTATGGTTATGGTAGGATACGGAATCGGCTTGTAGCCTACGTACTAGTACCATCAAGTCACGACTTTGGCATTATACTAGTTTTCAATGCCGAATCAACTTTTTGTACGATTACGAGTACTTAGCAATAATATTTGATGCAATTTTATTGTTAGAAGATTGATTTCTATGATTTGCGTCACATTTATCAGATACGCAGGTCGGATTTCTTTTGCTTTTATTGGTGGCACATAGAATCAGCTTTCGTATTTTGTGTATAAACTGTCTAGTTCTTAATTCTAATACCGTTTTAAATATTCATTCTAAATTATTTTATAGTTATATTATAAATTTCTTTGTAATCGTGTTCTAGAAAACGGCCCTAATGATTTCGATGAAATTTACAGTACGATAAACCAATAATAAAAATCCGATCTACCTAGGTTTCATTTATGGGGAAATTTGTTTTCTTCGTCTTTTCACACACAAAACAAAATACTTGTCCGTGGAATATTCTAAAATTTGTAAGATGTAATTTATAAATAGATAGTTAAAATAAAAAATAAAATACTATTCTGAAAAAAATATCATGTATTTAAACATAAAAATGTTTTTAACTAAGCAAATATTACTAAATGTGTTCATTGATGGACTTTTATGAGAATTATATAACATATTTAATATTTAAAACAATTAAGTTTAAGTTGTTTTTAAAGTGACATAGTTGGGTTTTCTTTTAGCTTGCTTATTTCGCAGGGCAGGTATTTCGAGAACTGCTATATATTTATTTGGCCAAGATTTATTTCTTTTTCTTTTATACCAGTATGGTTGCAAACAAGCTAACGGTCCGACTGATGTTAGCAGCAGATATGGACGCTTGCAACAACAGGGGCATCACTTGCGCATTGCTGACTCTTCAAAAATTTAATAACTCCTTTCTTGAAGAACTCTATTCTGTATTCCTTAGTAAAAAGCTCATTCCACAACCTAATCGTTTGTGAGAGAAAGTTTCTCTGAAACCGCACAGTGCGTAACACACACTGAACACCACTTGGGAAAAGTGGGGTAAGTCTTGCCCTGGGTAAGTTCTGATTTAGTATAGTGCAAAAGAAATCTTTGAACAGTTACGTCCTTTTGTCTCTAGAAAATTAAACACATTAAAATATAAAACCCGAACTTATAAAAAACAATATTACATCTAGAGCAACTGTGTTATATATAGTACCATTAACACTGGCGGCATTCCCTCTCTGCACCACCACGGTTGAGAGATAATATGTCAAATATATTTATTTATTTGGTGGTCTACAGCACGGCCAAAACAAAATTAGTAACATACCTATAGGATAGGTATGCTAACTTGCAATACTCACCCAAGTTGGTCTAAGTTAAATTTTTTATGCAAACAACTTGTTGTTTGTTTACTTAATGTAATTTACCTGTTTCTTGATAAAAAAAATGGACAATTCACACACCACCTTTTTACGAATTCAACGATTCCGTTAAGGTATACCTAAACAATTAAGACGTGAGACATGCCTTTAGTGAGAATGATTGATGGAAAGTAACGCTTATGCATCATATTGGATGCTTTCCATTGGAATAAAAACGGATTGCTTTCTTCTGTATGTAAACCGGACATTGTATGTATCGGATGAGGTATCTACGGCTTTCATATCCTTATTACCTACTTCTGCGTCGGTTGCAGTCGAGCTTGCGTTATAAAGATTTTTTTATTGGTGTTTAAATGTGATTCCGCATTGTTAACTTCTTTTTGTTTTTTTAGCAGTTTTTTGAACCTGCTAGGAATTGATACGTTGAAACAGATTTCAATTGTAAGTCTCCGTGGGGGGTATGTCAAGTTTTTTTTTCAGCACATAATTTTTTGTAATCTTGGGGGTGGTGAGTGATCCCTTGATCCCTATTATCTGCGCCACTGCTTAGGCCATGTATGCGGCTACAGCCTGGCCCAGTGCAATTTGGCATACGTTGTCAAGCTATTGGCCACTCGACTGAGTCTTGAGCATATGAATGTTATAAGACCTCTGACATATGATAATATGTATAAATTCATATGTATATTCGGTATATACATATAAGGAGGTTGTCAATCCGACCCCTTTGTGTGTAATATTGTATGTATGTATTAATCTATGTGGTTTTCTAAACTGATGTGCCTAATTTCATAAGTGTATATATGTATGTATGTATGTATGTATGTATATATATATATATATGTATTTATTGATGTGTGTATGAAGGTTTGTCCCCTTAATTTTTAGAAACTAGTGATTGGATTTTAATAATTATTTTTCTATTAAATTAGGTATCGTTCATCTTAGGGAGCAGTTTCATCAAAATTGGTTCTCCAGTTTTCAAAATATGAACTGTTAAGTGTGTCCCTACCTACTAATCACTAAAAAATCACTTCGTCGTCAGTTAAACATTTAACGCGAAATTTATTAACTTCTCTTGACAAGTTATTGGAATAGGTCCGAAAATCGAAATCGAAAATTTTGTGTTTTCTTTACGTTTCAAGACTTGAAGAATCATTTGCAATCATTTTTAGAGTGACGCTGTGTACATATGTATGTATGTATGTAGACATATTTTGGCTTTCGATTCCTCAATAACTACTGGACCGAATCGCTCTGATGACATATCAATCGATACGCCACGTCATGACTTAGATCTGAAAGGAGTCTGAAATAAATCGGTCCAGCAGTTCGTTTTTTATCCGTAAAAAACTGACTTTTTTATGCACGCAAGATAAATTTCATGTATCGAGGGGTAGTAATGCGTTTTCGAGGGTGCTGATTTAGATTTTTTTATCAGTTTTTTAAAATTCAAAATGGCGGATCCAATATGAAGTAATTTTTTTTTTGTAAAAGAATTTTTCTCAAGAGAAATTGCATGTACGGTACTTGCTGCCGAGCCAATTTTTGTGTGTTTGTTACCCGATATTTCGCCAATTTTGTACCACTAAGGTGGAAAACAAGCAGACGACCACCTACCGCAGACTGTGGACGTTTGCAACGCCATCCAGGGGCGTTTCCGGACATGGTGGCCCTCTAAAACTCTTATCACTCCGTACTTGAAGAACCCCATATTTTTTAATCAAGGTAATCCCACTAATTCATTTTTGTTGCCAACTAAATATTTAATAATAAACATTTATAATATAAAAATTAATAAAAAAAAATACCCATAATGATGGCAAAGATAAGAGACTATAGATGATTAAACGAACTTCACTTGGAAAGTTCTGTCACTATTATGTGAGTCGCTTCATTCGAAGATATTGTTTCAACAGGTAGTCCTTTCAAGTACTAGGTAACTTCGCACATTTTTAAAGTAGGTAATACAAAAGAAAAAAAGTCTTTAGTGGGGGAGGCGCCATCTTGCAGTCGTCGTTCCCTGAATGCCTCATTTTTTAGAGTAGGTATATAAGTATAGAAACAAAACTTCAGATCGGGTTATGGGCTGGGAGGGTGATTGATTATATCTTCGAATGAAGCGACTCACATAATAGTGATAGAACTTCACTTGGAAGTTCGTTTAATCATCTATTATATTTCGTCGCTTCATTCTTCAGATATTGTTTTAACAGAGAGATTAAGTTTTGTTTCTGTTTTGTTTACGTATTCCTTTAAATAAATAAAACATATTTAAATATAAAGACTTTAATTATTATGTAACACTTTACATACCTTAATATTAATTAATTTTTAGTAAATTATTTGTACTGTTCAATTAAGATTATAACATTAATTAATTGATTGATTCGGAAAACCCTTAACTTTTAAGTATTGATAAGGCAAAATCATTTTGGGTATTGGTATTTATAGGCCTGTGATAAAATTTAGCAAAGCTCTTCGAGTTAACTGTCCACCCAGCTGTTCTCCGAATAATATCTACGCTGCAGCCAGAGGCTCGTGCAGCAGAAGTCGCGGCGTGCCGTGTACTCTGTGCACTAAACACGCTTATATCGACATCGCTCACAGACATTGTCTGTTTAATCCAACGACTTAAGGTCTGGCTTGATGCGGCTTTGTGAGGAGGTTTGTACGTCAAGAATAGTGGGCCTGTAATATTGACTCTTATATTTTTAGTCATAAAAATATAGTCTCTTAAAGTAAAGACAGGACAAATCCTTGATAATTATTTTGCTGCCACGTTATTTTAAAACTGCGATATCTCCTAAGATATTCATTGAAATCGAATGATGAACGAGGCAATTTTGCAAGTGTGTTCAGCCCACGCAGCGGAAGCTCTCAAAAGGATAAAAAAAAAAAACGATTTTGAAACGTTTTTCATTAGTGCTCCGCTCCTATTTGTGTAAGTGTGATGATATATAGCCTATAACCTTCCTCGATAAATGGGCTATCCAACACTGAAAGAATTTTTAAAATCCGACCAGTAGTTCCTGAGATTAGCGTGTTCAAACAAACAAACTCTTCAGCTTTATATATTAAGTATAGATAATTTGGAAGGCTTCGTTAGTAAGTGTCCAATCGGTGTCTGGATTATTTTTTCTAGATTCAGAGTCAGCGAAATTTTGCTTTGTATTAATGTAAGAAGCATAAAACCACAAATTTCGTTCTTTGCACCACTGCCAAATGTTTTTGGCTAAATTATTAAGGTGAGGAAACTGAATGCCTCCCATTCGGTTAATATAGCTTATAGCTGTTGTATTGTCAACCCGCAATAATATTGTACAGTTTGCTTCGTTACTAGCTAAACTTTTAAGACCCAAAAATACAGCTAATATTCGAGGAAATTAATATGGCGTTCTTTTTCATTATCTCTCCAAGAGCCATTACATTTTTTATCCTGGCAAACTGCGCCCCAGCCTATCCTGGAAGCATCCTTATATATTTCCAATTTAAATGTTTGCATAAAAAATGTTATATTTATATTGTTTTGCCACCAGATTAAGTCTTCGATAACAATACTGGGGAGATTTATTTTTGCATCATAATTTCCATTATGTTTTTGTAACGCAAGAAACTTTTGTCTTTCTAAAATTTTCGTGTACAAAAAACCGTATTTAGTAGCGGGACAAGCTGCGACCCCTATTAGATGAGCATAATCTCGAATTGAGCATCTTGGGAGGCCCAAAAATACCCTACAACTTCACGCATTATTTTTGTGAATAACCACGGCGCTACTGATAATCCGTATGGAACCGCAGTAAACTCGAAAGTAAGTAATTCTCGTGAATCATGACTTTGAAATTGAAATCTCAAGTATTTCCTGTCGGTAACAGACATAGGTATAAGTAAATATGATTCTTTTAAGTCTATATTGGCTAAGTATCCATATCCAATTTAGAAGCGGTTTTGTGAGATTCCACTTTAAATTGACGTTTCGATATAAATTTATTCAGAATAAACCATTTTTCACCATTGGGTTTTGGTGCTAAAAAAATTTTTGAAATAAACTGATCTTTGGACGGAGAACAAGGTTTTACAGCTGCTAATTTGATTAGTTTATTTATTGCCATGCTCATATCACGTTTTTCACTCGGGGAAAAACTATTATCCGAAACCACTGACTGTGAAACTAGACCATGAAATGGAATTGAAAATCCAAATTTTATCCAATTTAAAATTGTTTTATTGTTAGTTATATTAAACCAACAATTAAAATATAAATTAACTCGACTTGCATGTACCTGTATTAATGTCGGGTCGGTGCACGCGTCTTGTACTGAGAAAATTTCGGGTTGGACGCTGTGTTCGTATTTGGTCGGCGCTGAGGTGGTGCTGACATAATCGGCTTCTTTAGATCTCCTCGTTTTTTCTGTAACTCCACTGTTAACTTTTTAATTTTCTTGTTATAACGTTCTAACTTTTCTTCGGCTGAACGTTTAGAATAGATAGATTCTAAAATAAGGAGCACTGACTGCTCCGTGAGAATGTGTTTTCGTTACCACGCACAATAAAAGAATGAGGCAAGCAGGGCACGACGACTGCAAGATGGCGCCTCAAAGACTTGTTTTTGTATTACCTACTTTAAAAATGTGCGAAGTTACCTAGTACTTGAAAGGACTACCTGTTAAAACAATATCTGAAGAATGAAGTGACGAAATATAATTACTATTTTCTGGCATCCGACTTCAAGAAGAAGAAAACACTGAGATCAATGTTCCATGAGCTGTGTAAGGTTATATTTTGATTATTTTTTAGCTGGTTTATGCTAGGAAGGTATACCTACTTTGTAATTTATTTGATTATCTTAAGGTACTTAGCTACTTTTCCATTTTGTCCACACCTTTGATGCAAGTGGCAATATAAGCTCTCGTTGTCTTCGTCTTTTTAGCCACTTGTCAACTGCTGACCGAAATCCTCCCCCATATGCCTCCACAACGGCCGGTCCTGAACCGCCTACGCTCATCAGCTTCCTGCGGCTCTAACCAGGTCGTCTGTCCACCTGGTAGAAGACCGTCCCGCACTGCTTCTTCGGATCCGTGGTCGCTACTCGGGCAGAAAGGTTCTTGAGTGGCGACCATTGATCGGAACCTACCCAATGCCCATTGCCACTTCAGCTTGCTATGTTGGTGACTTTGGATCTTCGGTGAATTTCCTCGTTCGCGCAAAGAAACATCAAGCATAGATAGCTTGCTGAGCATATGAGCTTATTTAGAAAAGAGACCACGTTTCTGTACCATAGTCAACCCTACCCTACCCTAAAAGTATCATAATAAAAAATAATCGCCCGTTACCCCATGAAAGCATTTTTGTATTGTCACCGTGCAATATTATACTTTATTTTGAACGAAATTAAGTTAATTTTTAAAGTCAGTCAAGAACTGGCAAGCGAAATATCTTGCGCCGCCATGTGGAAACTCACTCCGAGTTTGGAACTGTTTGTTTGGCACGAATAACATTAAAACCGTTTCAAGTTTCGACGAAGGAGACAGCTCTGAGCTTACTGGGAGAGAGAAAGGGACAGAATGGGTCAACGGGTTTTTATGAATGATTTAGTTAGCTTCTCCTGCTACTAAAGCTGTGTGCATATTTTAAAATTGTTATTTTATAAGCCCACGGCAGATTTCTATCAAGGATTAGTCAGTGTTTATTCACTTTTTATGACTATTTTTTTATTTGATAGTGGATTATAGTATAAATTTAGTCTTAGCTATAATTAGCAGGTGTTTGAATTTCCGGAAGTGTCTATCTACCATAGAAAGTGTGGAGGTTATGTTGAAGTGTTAAGGGAAAATCGTCTACGGTTGACGATAAGAATTCCAATGCAAGTAAGTTTTAAAAAAAATAGTTACCAAAACAATTAAGGTATAAAAAACTGACACGTTATTTTTAATTTATTAACAGTTTGTCAATTTTTCAAAAAAATAATTTACATACTGAATCCATTACTGAAATCGGAATTTGTACTGCTGACTTTGCAGGGGTTTGTCCTTCCTTCCACCTGGGATAGTCTGATAGATGGAGAAGGATATAGGCTACTTTAATTAAGTTGAGTATAGCTATGCATTTAACTTTGTTGAAAGCGAATTAACTTACGTGAATAAAACGCATCAATGAAACATTCATAAATCTTACACTAGTAATTTATATCTGTACTTTTTGTCATTATTATATTACAACAATAAATTATGCACATGCCACAACAATTAATTGGGTAATTAATATCGCTGTAGCTGTGTCTACACCAGGGTCTTTAGGGTTTGGGAGCGATATGGCAAAAACCGAAGTAAGTAATTCTAGTTGTGTCATGTCCATGCGTCCGTGCATCAGTCCACCTGTTTTAACCATTGAAGTTTCTAAAGTAGTTTTCATTTTTGTTTTATCAAAAAATGTGCGTGTAAAAGGTTTTTTACCAAAATTGGCAAAAGAACCAACCTTCAAAAAAGGGTTCTTTAAATTCCCGCTTTTAAAATATTGACCTATTTTGGTTGAAGAGTCCCTTCTCTGCTAATTCTACAAAAGTGTATCTGAATATCTTTCATAAAGAAAAGTCTTTGCTCTTATTGCTACGGATCCCAATTGTGTGCATTTTCAACACGCTGGATCGGGTTTCATTGTTAGTATAAAAAATTAATATTATGATAATATATCGGTTTTTTGTAGCAATAGGTTCATAAAAAATCGTAACACAACAACAAAGAATATTATTTAAATGAAGCTAAAATTATATTAAATAGGTAATAAGTAGAGATGAACACTTTCAGCATATATGTCCATTTTAAGAAAGTATTCCTAAAATCTTTACAATTTCCAAAACCCTCGGCAAGTTTGGATATTTTCGTTTTCTTTTTTCTTTAAACAACAATTTATTTTGTTGCTTTGGTGGCGGCAACGCGGCACCTGAGTTTTATTATACTTAAGTAAACCTATATGTATATATAAATATTATAAATGTGAAAGTTTCTGTCTGTTTGTAACTTCATAAGTCACTTCTACATGGACCGATTTAAATGAAATTTAGTATGGAGATAGTTTGAGTCCCGAGGAATGACATAGGATTATTTAATTTTTCCCGAAAAATTCAGAAGTTCCTGAATCAAAAAGTAAGTTGAGTGGCGGGTCCTGTCCTTGTCGTGTTTGTATCTCTATAATCTAGCCAATTGGAATATAATTTCATTTAATTTTTTTATTTGTAAAATAGTATTTTTTGAAATTTTCAATATTTTCTTTATTGTGCACCTATTTCGAGAATAATTCAGATGTATTTTTGAGAGGGAAAAAGTTTCCGTGGGAACTCTTAATCGGGATAACAACACCCTATGTCGTACTAGTTGTAGGAGACAACAGACAACTAATCGTATTATGTAGGCATTTGGTTTAACGTAGGCAAATCTGCGTGTACATATCATTTTATAAACACTATTTATTAACAGTAATAAAATAATATTTGGTAATTTCAAACTGGCCTGATAAAATTTAAAAAATGTAATGCGTCATTGATACCTCATAATTATTGATAATGTTAACATTTTTGTCTTACTTACGTAATATAAATATGAATTCCATTAATTTCGATCATGTTTTAACTACTGTATTACTTATGTTATTACAACTCATTAACAGTGTCGCAGTGCAACAAACTTTTTTGACAGTACCTTACAGAAGAATAGAAAGGCTGTTTTAAACTTCAAACTGTACCTAATTCAGATCAGATTTTTTAGAAATAAGTAATTTTTACCTTTTTAGTGCATCTTTTTGAAGCCGGTTGTTTTTTTTTTACTAAAAAGTTTTTTTCGTTTTTCCGATTGACAATTTGTAATTGAAATAATTAATCAACCTCAATTTGTAAGTTTATACCTATGCCCAACATTACGAGATTTACCATATTATTTTTTTAAATAATAGGTTTCCTGTAATCTATAAGTAAGAACTATATTCTATATGTCCGAAACTACGGTTAAAGGGCTAGTCAATTTTCATTTATTTTCTGGAATAGATTCAAAACTTTGCGTTAAAACCTTTTTTATAATAATAATTGCAATTACAAATTAAGTTAACTAAACTTATATAAAACTAAACTAATATAAAACTCAACTAATCTAAATTAAATATATTAAAAAGTCCCCGTTCATGTGGTAAAATGGCAAGAACGCTGGCTACATTTCTTCTATGAAAGAGAAATGAACCAGCCCTCTACTAGCTTGTCACACGCTTCGGCGACCAAACGATTTTTTTTGACTAATTTTTTGGCCGATGGACCCCATGGTCCAATTGTCTCAACAGCGAACGGCACAAATACATAGTCATTCATTAATGACCTGTATCTAAGCCGTTTGCTATTTTCTGCAACAACAAAACCTTCCTGACCCGGTGTTTGGACACTAGTGTTGTTATAAGTTCACGCCATTTCAATATGGCAGACAACTGTAGTTTAGATTTTTGAACTGGTTCAGAAAAGTTTGGTGCCTGTACATTTCAATAGTTTAGGGTACTTTTTATTTGATATATCATATTCAGAAAGATTTTGTAATATTACAAGCTGTTGACAGATCCATTGCAAATATCAGTGTGTGATTAAGAACTATTTAAAATTTGAGCGGTGATTGTCTATCGGTAAGGTTTATAACATCCGTGGTACCTACGTCTATTTCTTTTACCATAATTTTCTTCCGATTTGTCAGACGTGAATATTCGTGAATAACTATAGAGTTAGAAAAGTAAAGAATTGACAAGAAAATATTGAATCATAAAATAAGTATGTACAAAAAGAAGTTTATAGAGGTCAAATGTATCAAGGATATCAAATAAGTCAAGGTTGGTACTTGTCTACGTATATTAAAATACTTAGACACCGACAATTAACTAATCTATTTTTAATACAATTCTTTAACTCCATTTTTACACAATCTTGCGACATTATATTATTCTCTACATCATTATACTAATTCCTAATATGATAAAACTCTTCTGGTGGCAATGAAATCAACAACATCGAACTGATAATAATATACTCGTCATAAAATGTAAAAAATAACACAATTATTAATACGTTCGCCGTGACGAGCCATGGTTATTATCATATCAATCAAAAATAATATTCAATCAATTATTAAGCCGAGGCCATTGATATTTCAGATTCACCTTCAAGACGTTTTATTTTAATAATATTTTAGTTCTACATATATTTACTTGCGATATTATTATAAAAAAAACCGTTATATCACAAAACATTAACGCCTCATTAACTAATCGTAATTCGTAACAGTAAGAAATTGGGTCAGTAAATTCTTTAAATGTTATTTTTAGTTGTAGAAAAAGCAGGTCAGGTCACTGGCCGGTTTGTTGGAGCAGGGAAAGTCACTCAAGCGTACTGGCTGGTAAACTTGTAGTTTCTTTTTTTTTGCAATCGCGGCAATGGAGCGCATGTGCGGGGGACGAATAGTACGCCAGTGTTGTGTGGAGCCAACGTTCACTTCGGACGCGCGAGGCGTGTTAGTCCTTCAAGGATTGTTTGTGCATAATTAATAAGTGGAAGTGATAATACCGACCAGGATGAGTGGAGCTGATGTAGCTTCCCGAACTGTGGACCCTGTAACCCTACCGGCCGAGTTGCCTGGTAGGCTGTACATGCGGGCGCTTAGACAATATCAAAAGCTTCTTGATCTGCGACGTCACATTTCCAGAGACAAAGTAAGTCTTTGAGAGTTGTTTCGTATGTTTATTTATGCATGTGTATTTTATTCAACTATTGGTTAATGAACCTATCTAATGTGATTTTAATAACAGCGTTGGTAATTATAGTTGTTTGTCAGGCATTGTATTTATCTCACTATCCACTTATCTAAAGTACTTTCACTTCGTGTCGCGAAGATCCCTTAATTATCTATTTACCAGTCACGAATAATACGTTACTATAATAGAAACCTATATAATAAAAAGCAAACATATCTCGTAAAGTATAATTAGCACTATTCCTTTTTTTTGTGGTATAGCAAAATATATTAAAAAAAACTGATTTCGTTAAGCTATTGTAGATGATTCAATACATATGTGTTAGTATTTTTTGGTAATTTTCAACAAAATGACTGATTAAATCACCCAATTTACTTACCCTGTCAAATCAGGGCGGCTGAAACCATTGTTTTAAAGGTATTTCGAGGATATCAATGGGTTTTACGATCACCGATTTACTTACTTACTTAAAAAATTCAGTATTATGCATGGAGGTATACATATATTAGTATCTAGGTAATCAACTAAATAAACTTACGTGCGTATTAAATGAGATCATTTCATAATTCAAAAATATGTTTCCTGCAGCTGGTTTTAAGTCTATAGCTACGAATATTCTTATACATACATATTATATGTATATGAAATATGTGTTATTTAACTTTGGTTACACTCTGCATACAAAACACCGAGGAACTGTGACCGTCCGGTATTTGCATATTAAACACATGCGGCGCTATCTATGGGTTTGCGCCACCCACACTGCCAACCCGATAAGCTGTGCCGCCTGTGCCTCGTCGTTCAGGCGAAGGAGTGTGATGTCCAACTTTGCTTCAACACACATACATAGTACGTACTTATGTACTGACATCTAATAATATATTCTTGTGATTCAATATAAAATAATATTAAGTCATTGCTTGGAAGAAGTAGGCTGTAGGACGCCATACTTTATTACAAGACATAGACTTTTTAGTCTTTAGTGCTGTCTGTTTTTTCTTAATTCTATGAAATATAAGAGTAGTAGCACTATTCTTATATAATTTATTCGTATCAATTACTAGAAGAACCTATACAGTATTTGCTAACGATAAAATTACACCATTTATTAAACACGAGGCCTTCGCAAGCTAATTAATTAATTAATTAATTAAAATTTGCATTTTCATCCACCTGTGATAATATCAAAGACTAAAAGCCATAACTTATGTACCTATGATATATTAAAACGAATTCAAAGGATTTATCGTATATTTTATTTTAGCCAGCCAATCTTAACCAGATTCGGATGGCAAAAGACTCCGTGCTCATAATAACATAAACTTTTTTTCCGATTTACGAAATTGAGATATTATATTGAATTACTTTTCACTGCTAAAATTTTTAGGTAAAATATAAATAAAACTACAACGACCATAATTATTTCAAATTGCAAACTTTGTGTAGGAACGCTCAAAATTTTAATTTTTTTATGCTTATGGTAAAAGTTGAATTCTCAGGCATGGCTATTCATTTTAAAGTCGGACAGTTGTTTTTTGACAATATGTGCACGTTGTATCACTTTATTAGGCACGCAGCGATGCTGTCTGCTTGTTTTACACTTTAAGTTATATATACATTCATAATACCTATATATAATAAACGTAAATAAATATTTTCATATGCAGTCAAAAGATTAACCTCGAACCAGGACTTGAACCTGCAGTTCCTTACATTCCGTGTAAGTGCTCTGACTATATAAATCAGTAAACTTGTAAGTAATTACCACGCTTGTCTTCTAGTCTAGACCATCGATGTTTATTTATGTATTAGTTTTATATCAAATTTATTGTCGTCATGTATGTATTTATTACATCAATTTCCGTTAGCTGGAGTTGTAGTATCATGTTTTTCCGCATTGTTATTTCCTGCTTCTCTCCGCCGCGAAACTATCCCCCCTCCCCCTCTGAGCTTTCCGGCACAGAAAACCTGCTACCTCTGCATTATGCGGGCCACTTCCGATCACTAATTCAATAATATAGTCGTATTAATTTAAGATGGCGCATGGCGGTGCGTGGACGGCTCGACTTTCTTTCTCTCTTCTCTCACGCTTCTTTTCTATATTTTAGCGATTTCTTATTTAAGAGTATATATTACTGACAATTTTAAGCATAAAGTAAAACACCTACCAAACGCGAAACTACAATTCTAATTGAATCAACACATGTTACAAATTTTCAGTAGATGAGAAGTGACTACGAACGCGAGACATTGAATAAAAATGTGTGAAAACATGAAGTCGAACCGTTCACGCACCGCCACCTTAAATGACAGCAATAAAGCAAGTCTCTTTGTACGCGCATCGGCTTTTTTAAACATTGTTATATTCTTTTGATAAAGTACGTACCTACTGTTCACCACCCGCCATATTGCACGCAGTAATGTGTACGTAACGTAATGTTGCGTTACATTGTAGTTTACCATGGATTATTTATTTTATTTACAAAATCGGCTGAAAACTTCTGTATCGTGTACTTAACCTGTTCACACACCAGTTATTTTGGTGTAAGTTTTGAATTTACTCAAGTTTTATTTCTAGTTTAAATAACGTAACGTAATTTACTCAAGTTTTATTTCTAGTTTAAATAACGTAACGTAATGGGATTCATCCAATTACTTTATAACAATTGGCTGCGAACTGCAGTGATTCAACATTTTAATAAATTTAATCCAATCCTGAAATAATTATTATTTTTTGTGAAAAACTGGAAAAGAGGGTTATTATTCTGTACCTGGGTTTTTCATTTACTTATCCCTACTTGTTACTATTAATTTCTTAACCCACCAAAGTTAGGACTTTATAAAATAAAGAAAGCCAGAAGTGCAGATACAAAATATTGGAAGCAGTGTTGCCGCGATAGCCACCAACAACCTGTTACGGAAGACTGAAGTGGTCGGTAACTATAACGCTGTTACTCGACTTGCAGTTATATTATAATTCTGTTACTTACGGATGTTACTCGACTTGCAGTTATAATCTGTAATAATCCTGACCATAGCGGGCGATTTATTTAACGCTAAAAACTACAAAGAAATAATAAACTGCTTTCTATAGTTTTATGAAATGGGGCTTACGGAGAGAATTAGGGTTCCTTAGCCAAATGGAAAACGGAACCCTTATAATTTTTCATGTCTGTCACAAACTTACATTTCCATTGCATTGGGGACTTTGCATTAATTGTAATGAAATTTCACCGAAGGTATCCTTTTTGTTCCACTAATACCGCCTTACAATTTTTGTATACTGCTAGACCCTAAAATTTTTAAGATAGTTTCACACCATAACTACCTATTTATATTTTTTTAGGGATAAGGGATGGAATTTTATTTTTCAGTAGAATTTTGTTAAATACCTTTGAAGTGCATTTTAGCTTCTTTATTGACTTTTTATCTAAAATACATTTTGCGAGCTTCTAAAGTTAAAACAATTTAAAAAAAATACCAAAAAAATGTGAAACTTCTAACTTATAAACCACGTCTTTATAAAAATGGGAAAAAATCACTTTTTTTATTCTACCGAACCCTAACCAAAACGCTGTCGGGTTTATCAAAGGCTTGGCCGACCGTATGAATGAAATGAATGTAATATCTAGCTTAAATTGTTTTGAATAGGTCTCATTTAACATTTAATCAAAGCCGTTTAAATTAGGTCTCACGTAACAATCGACACGTTTTGTGTTTATTTAAGCCGAATAATATCCTTACTTTTTCCTAACGTGATGGAGTCACGTTGTTTGACAAAGACTATGTATAATTAGCAATTATAATTATGGCTAGTTTTTGGAATTCTGTAGCCAAATTGCCAAAACGGTTTTTGTCTGATGTATCGAATATATGTATTTAAGTATAGAATGTGTTCACAGTCTTTATTCCCAGAAGGGGGTAACCAGCGGCTGGATACAGATCCGCAATTATTTTTTTTATTTTACAGAACTTAATACGTGTACGACACGCACTTGGTCGGTTTTTCTGTTGCCGCTATAACATCGAATACTAAAAACAGAATAAAATAAAAATGTAAGGGGGCTAAATATTCACAACAAAGGTGATTTTTTTGGTCGTTTTTGTAGATAATGGTACGGAACCCTACGTGCGCTAGTGCGGATCGCACTTGGCCGATAGTTTATTATTAAGTCTCTTACTAGAATCTTTGTGGTGGTAACAGGAAAATTTTGTTGGCTGATTTACAGCAGCCAGCTTGAAGTCTGTCAGTTGCATCGCATAGCGGTTAAATTCTTCAACTTTGTATGTACGTGATTTAATATAAATTTAAGATAGATGTTAAAAATGAGAATGGATACGTCATCCTCTAAATCCTACTAATATTATTAATGTGAAAGAATATCTGAATGGATGAATGTTTGTTACTCGATCACGCTTTAACCATACTGGCTGGGCGAATCGCAATGAAACTTGGCACACACATGTATAGGTTAGGTCCTAAAATAGGACATAGGTTACTCTTTATCCCGAAAAATTCAAAAGTTCCTGCGGGAATCACTATAACCGAGCTTAAACGAACTAGAGCTTCAGCTATGGCTTGCTATAGCAAACTTCATTAGCATAAGTAAAAAGTTCCACACCGAATTTAGGGCAGGCGGACCCGCTGGCAAAATCTAGTATATTATATATGTGAAAGAGTGTTGTTTAGATGTTAGGAACTAAATCTGCCTAAGATTCTTTGTATGCGATTGATAATTAAATACTCGGTCATTTCCAAGGCATTTGATTTTTCATGGGCAAAACCGAAGAATATTAGCTAATGCTGGATAAGTAAAAATAAATCAGTGATTTTACCACAAAAGCAAACGCTACTATGTAATAAAAAAACGGTCAAGTCCGAATCCGGCTCGCGTACCGAGGGTTCCGTGCAAACTCACTATATGTAGATACTTCTTTCATCATTAGATCAAGTCTCACAGGTTTATGATCAGTTTTTGGATTTATTCCTATATTTCAAAGTATAAAGTCAACGGAAAGTAGCCCATAAGTATTGATTTACTTGTGTCACAATATGCAATAAAAAGCTGGTTTTTTTTACAACTTTAAGTGACCGTCGATTTTATTTTAATCCAACATGATACCTCCACGGGTTCTTCAGTAAAAGGTCCATGACAGACGAGCTTTTTTCAATGCGTTATTATTACAAATTAACGTTTTTTTCCTATATATGTGATCTAGGACAACGAGAAGTACCCCATAGGTTTTAATTTATTTGTAAATGCTAAAATATGAGATAAACATGACCGCATTTCAGTCGTATTTTTTTATTGCGTTGACTTAGAAACATACTTTTTTTACAGCATCAAGGGATTGTAGCCTTTGTATTGTTATTTTTACGCGTCTCTCAGAAAATAGGTTTTGACAGACAGACAAATGGACGGACAACAAAGCTATCCTTTATGGGTTTCTTTTTTTCTTTTGAGGCACGGAACCCTTAAGAAAACTTTTGTCTTATTTATGATGCAGGAGTAGACGTAAGTAGATAATGGCAAAGAATTAGAATTCGTAATTGCGTAGGATATTCTGTTATTTTTATTAAAAAAAAACTAAACGTAAACATTCTTTAGTCGAAATATAAATTATAATTACTTATATCTAAATGAATAACTGTTTCCTAATTTTTAATGTGCTGGTTTTTTTGTAAACCCATATTTTTTCACCATAACTCAATTTTAAATATTAACCAACTTGTGGTTCGATAGTAAATACTTTTTTAAAGAATTTTAACCAGTAGAATAATGATTCCAATTAGCAATAAACGAAAAACATATATTATAATAGCAAATTTAAATTACACAGTTAATTAGTATTTTCGGTTTGTGGTATATAATAATAATATCAAATCATGCGGTAATTTTACCATACGCCAAATTTATAACTATTGACTGTAACCATAGTATCTAATACCTTTAAACGAGCAATTCTTGTATGTATACATATAGATACAATCTGAATTTCGGAAACTAAACTAACAATTTTCATGAGATTCTGTATGTGGAGGTTTCGAGGGCGATAAATCGATCTAGCTAGGTTTCATTTTTAGAAAACGTCGTTTTATACGTGTTTTTAGGCAATGATACACTGAAAAATATGACTCGTGCTGGCATCTATTGGCGAGTAGTAATACTATTATTTTTACCGACACAGCAACACTAAAGCTACTTAACAATAGATAGCGTTGTTAAGCAACACTAAAGCAACTTGACAATGGAAGACGTTGTTTAAAAAAAAACAAACAAAGCTCGGTCCCCAGGTACTAGGAAATAATACAAAGACCTAACAGTAAAACATTCATAATGCGCATTAACGTAAACTTGAACATAATTCTTTATTCATGTGTTAGCCAAATTTATGCCAAAAAAAAAACAAAAAAAATTACACAGATTTCAAAATCCCACTTAAAAGTAAAAAAATAAAGTATTTTTTTTTAGTTTGTACTAAAACATATATCATCATCATCAGGTAGGTAGGATCACCTTCATTAAAATTGGCTTACATATGGCAAAGACATCGCGTTACATTCACACAAAAATCTAACTAAAAAGCAAATTTTAGAACTGTATTTTGTTACTACATATCTCCGCTTCCTAATCTAACCTAATCCTTTTCAAATTTATATTGGACATCATTACGACGTTGTCGAGAATTCAGTGAACACACAAAGAAAAATAAAACATAAACCTACGCGTCAAACATAGAACCTCCTTTTTTTATTGAAGTCGTTTAACATGAGCTTTATCAAAACTGTGTTATAAAGAGATTTACTGCCGTTGACTGTTGTTTTTAACGCTTAGGGAACCGGGTTAGTTGATTAATGGCGTTATTTTAGCCATCGTGATTTATGATAAAAGAAACCATCATTTATATATTAGAAATTGTTTATTTGAGAAATTCAAATTTAATTTTGAAATTATCTGTATAACCTAGGTATTTAATTAGTATCTACTGAATCCTGAGGACGCCGGACTAAAACTAATAAAAATTTATGATAATTTGGTGGCATGAGCGAGCATTCTCAGATTCCATGCTGATATGTATGCCCGGAATGTTAATATAAGTATTTATGTTTCTTGATAAGACCGAAAAAAGGACGGGTACCTAACTACTGCCACCAACATAGAATAAAGAATAGACAACCTTCTATGATATATAAGAATAAAACTTATATGGTCATAACCAGTCCTAAATAGTCTTTCTGCACTTTCCTTCTTCTTTGGACGTCCCAATACATTATACCTGTGCTTAACAACCTTGTAAAGGAGTTACATAAGTCATTCTGTAGGCCTTGAATGACACAACTTCTTAATCAGTTAATTATTTGTATCAAGGTTTCTGAGAAGAGTGACACAGTCAGTACAATGACTTGGTGGTCATGGTAATGTTTTTACCACTTCAAAGGTAATTTTTTTAGTCTACCAACAAACCTAACAATAACATAATTTACGTATTAAATAAAATTATTTAGTACTAAGTAGTTTTTACTTTTTACAGTATATTTATATAGGCAGAAGTCTCCTAGTGGCGAACTTCTTAGTTTAGATGATTGTAAAAAACTTCTAAGTTTATTATTGCAAAAGAAAATTGATAGATTTATAGATATTTAGTATTATTTATTATTGTGTGATATTTGTTAGTCATAAAATAACTGTAGACACGCGTACAAATTAAAAATACAGGTAAAGGAACTCTAGGTCCTTTTCATTAAAAAACTTGAGTTAATCTGGTTTGTAAATATATCTGACTAATATCAATATGGCATCTATGCTACTGAACATAGAGAGACAAAGAGGGAAGGGACCGTATTTGGAACAGTCTCGAGTAAGCCAGACTGGAAAATATGTATGCAAGTAGGCCTTACCTCTCGATACCCGTGAAAGTACTTGCATACATTTTTCTCTCGAATTCCAGAGTCTGGCGTACTCTAGATTGTTTCCAATAGACTCTAAGGAAGTTTATTACAAATACCATTTTAGTCATACTTAATATTTATTTATATCATCATTTACCTGCTCATTTTGCGGTATTAACATATATTATACTAGCTGACGGGGCAGACGTTGTCCTGCATGATACCAACTGCAGCGCCATCTGCTGGGCTGACTTGTGAATCTAAACCATTCAGGGCGCCACCCAAACGCATACAAAAAAAATTATTCAAATCGGTCCAGCCGTTTAGGAGGAGTACAGTGACATACACACGTACAGTAGAATTATATATGTAAAGATAACGAATATATAAATTTTTAAAATCATATTTTTATCCTTCTGGAATAATATAGTTTAACCGCATATAAATAATATTCTATTACACGGGTGGCTCAGGATCGGCCGTTGTGGAGACATATGGGGCCTACATTCAGCAGTGGACGAACGAACGATATATATGTTGTTATCAGATTTTATAATTCGTCTTTATACAAAAGGTTTCGTCAGTTTACAAACGCTCGCTGGTTTGCAAATTGCCGAAGGCAAAATGATCAATAAGTTTGATAATTTCGCCAAGACACCTTAAATCATGATTACCCAATCATGATTTAAGGTCGGACGGACGAATAGATACAGACATACATGCAAATAGTTTCATCCAGTTAGGTACAAGTGATGCGTAGAGCTGTTAGGTTGTCCACGAGCTGAGCGGAGAGAGCCGCAGCAGTACCCGGCTAGTGCCAGAATAGAATCGAGTCTGTCAAACGCCAGTTTTCATGGTCTGCTAGCACTTTTTATGTGTTTTTTACAATTTGCCACGGCATTTTGTAGAAGGCGTTCGAATCGTTTGTAAGTAACATGCTCTATTATAAACTGACAAGGCAGTTTACAATTTGTTTAAAGCAATTTACGAACCAGCGAGTGTTTGTAAATTATTGACGACTAATTATGCGATTTGACGACGACATATACATAGTTATTGTTAATATGCTCCGACGTCAATATTGCAACGGCTCGGGTGGGAATCGCTGTGATCCATTTATGAATGAACGATGAATACTGATTTCCTTTGATCGACATTAAGTACAAAGGATATTATCATTTTGTTCTACTTTTTACGCATAACATTGGTTTTTTTAAAATCTTTAAACGCTATATTTCATACTAGACTTTGCCAGCGGCTCCGCCCGCCCTGAATTCGGTTATCGGCATGAAACTCCTTTATTATACTAATGAAGTTTGCTATAGCAAGTTATAGCTACATCTTTTCTTTAAACTTTGTTATAGTTATTCTCGAGGGAACTTTTGAATTTTTCGGGATAAAATAACCTACGTGTATGCTAAGTTTCATCCCGATGCGTCCAGTGGTTGAAGCGCGATTGAGTCACAAACATCTATCCAGACATACAAACGTTCACATTTATAATATTAGTAGGATACTTTGTAAGCTCAAACAATATACATATATGAAGTCACACTCACTTATCAGGTTTTTCCCCTATTTCCAGAACGAAAATTATTGTGATAAATGTCAATTAAGAAACAAGCTATTTGTAAGTACCCCAAGTATTTTTTTTTGAGTAATTACTAATTTTTAACAATTTTAATGAATACGTCATTTTTATCTTAACTTAAAAATTCACTTTAATTCTACATAAAATACGCAAAGTCTAAGGTAAAGAGTTGACAAATTTCTCTTGTTTGTAATTGTCTAACTCTTGTCTAACTTTGTATGAAAGTTTACAGAAAACCACTGGTTAACTTTGAAAATAGCTAACGATAGAAATTTCCATACAATCTCCCATATTTGGTGACCGGTTATCGTCAAAGTTAGTTGGGGCAACCTAGCCTGAGTCTTCAACAGATTAAAACCACCAGAAAATTTATGTAGAGTGGGATTTGCTGAGTAAGGAGTTTGCAAAGAGGTTCGTGATATAATTCAGGTAGCTGACCACATTCCAGACCAGAGAGAACAACCTATCCTATCTGATTCAGTAAACAAATGACGTCAAATACTATTTTATAAATAATAAAAATAGCAAAAATTAAATGTATCACTTTAATCATACATACTTCCATTACAAGAAATAACTGGCAGTAACAGCAGGTCGCTAACCATATTGCAGTGCAGACTAGTAACAATTACCTATCCTATATGATTAAGTAAACAAGTGGCGTCAAATACTATATTTAGTAAAATAAAAATAGCACAAATGAAATGTATGACTTCAATCACACGTACTTAGTGGGTATTGTTAATATGTTGACCACCAATATTAGACAGATATTTTTGGAGTCAATACCTAGTTACAAAAATGTAAGTGCGTTAAACTATTCATTAGTAACGTTACTTATAAGCATTATGTGCACGAATGACAATATTTTTGCTAAATATAATATCCTACGTCACTGTCAATTGAAGATTTTACTATAGATCTATATATTATACAGTATATTTACTTGTATTTCGGTAAAGGTAGTGGCTAGGAAGGTAGGTTTAGAAGATATAATGTCCTTTTTATAGGTTTTATATCATAATAGAATTAATTATTTTGATATATTTTGTAATTCTTCTATTCATTATAAACACACTTCTAGTTGACCTAGTAAGTAGTAATAAAATGTCATGCTTCAAACAGTTTATTTTAACTAGTTACTACCTAATCTTTTAATTATTAAAAACACGTACCTATACATTATATGTTAAAAAAAAATAATGTTAATGTTTACGTACACTACACCCTTACTTCTTACTTTTGTTAACAATAAAACAATATTCTAACTTCAAAAGCAATGAAACAAAAATTAAGGCTCAAAATACGAGTGAGGCGAATTTCACAATCAAATAAAAAGATAGATTTAACCCCGTTTTAACTGCTGGTTTTACTTATTGGACACTTAATCATTGTTTTCAGTTTTCTTTCTTTATTTTGAGGTTAGAATTTTGTTTACAAAATAAGACTTGTCATTAAAAATAGGGTTTAAACAAAGGTTTGGCAAGTGTCAATGGGAATGACCCCAAATAATAAAAGGTCGACGGCTGACATAGAACGAAATGAGTTGATATAATGAATATAAAAGGAAAATTTAAAGAAAACAAGTAATTTATTATATAATTTCTTCTTAAGGCAATATTTAATTTATAAACAAATAAAAACTAGTTTTTTTCTACGACTTGATATTTCATACTAATTTCTTTTATTTCTTTGTCTTTCGATCGATGGCTGCCAAAGAATCCTATGCACTTAGGTGATAATAAAGTAAGCAGTGAGTATATACATATAATTATTAAATTGTAGTAAATTTATTAGTTTTTACAATTATCTACATAAATATTTAGTTTAGGTATACCTACCTAGTTTACTGTACATAATATATCATACCTACTTGTTTAAATTAATATATCTATGATTGATTAAGCAACATGTAAAATATAGTTACCCGATATCACTTTAAATTATGATTTGGTGTGTATCACCCTTTTCATTGTTATTTATTTACTCACGGATCTTGTTTGTACCTAATGTGTAAATTACATCTAGACCTTCTGGGTTAGCTGCTTATCTACAATTTCACGAACATAAAGTATAAACTGATATAAAAAATAAGCTTAAATGACAAGAATTGAATTTCCTCCGTTTTAGTATGAAGGTAGAGGCAAATATATAACAAACACTGCATTCTACTAGAAATCTAAGCTTATATGTATCAAATTATTATGCGGTATGTAGTGAAATATATAGGTAGCCGTGTTGGTAGTATGGCCAGCTGCTGTGCAGAGGGTGTGGGTTCGATACCCGCACTGGACAAACATTTGTGTTTGATTTGAGTCTAGGTGTATCTATGTATGATATGTAAGTATTTGCAAAAAACAGTAATTAATATGTTTTTGTATTCGTTGTCTAGCTCCATAACACAAGCATCGCTTACTTTGGGGCCAGACAGCGCTGTGTGTACTGTCTAAAAATATTTATTATTTATTAAATTGACGAAAACATGTTACTCCTTAGGTCAGTGTCTTCTTTCTTTAATTAATTCTTGCTATCCAAAGGCCGTGGTCACCCACAAGTAAGCCGGTGACGTCGATTCCACGGTTGCACTATCATCGTGCCGTGTAATTCAGACTTCCTAGTCTGTGGGACTTTGCCTGTCATGTGGACGGTGAATGCCCTCGTGATCTTTTGCCCTCAGTTTTTATCCACGAAATGTTTTAACTTGCATACATTTATTTATATGGTAGTATCAGTGGCGGATCCACAAGGAGGCGTCAAAAATTTTAGGAGTTAAGCCCCCCACATAATCAGTAACTTTGTAGATCGGCTAATATGATATGCTTAATCTTGGATTAATCTTAAGTCAAGATTTTCGGAGTTTACCCGATATCATCATAGCAGTCTATAGTAATGCCTACGGCTTCTTTTTATCATGGCACTGTCATCGGTAGGGAATTCATTCTTACACTTTAGAACCGAAATGGTCGCGTATAGTGCGGTTTCAGAGAAACTTCCGTCCGCGTACGCTTGGGTTGCGGAATCAGCTCCCTGCCAAGGTTTTCTCTAAGGACAACAGTATGAGGTTCTTCAAGACAGTTATTGTATTTTTTTAAGGGTCGGCAGTCAGTGATATCCCGCAAATTGCAAGCATCTATAGGCCACGGTGACCGCTTACCATCAGGCGGACCGTTAGCTTGTTTGCCACCTTAGTGGTATAAAAAATAAATAAATATGCCTATGGTTAACCTCTGGTTGATCTTAAGTCAATTTTTTCTTAAGCCTCTTCTTATAATAAACCCTGAATCCGCTGCTGACTTAGTTTAATTATGCTCACGTGACTGCTATTTTTTTATTGTGAGACATAAATTTACTATATTATATAGGAATAAGACTTTTCATTGATGTCAGCTTGAAAATCATGGTAATGCAAATTATATATATTATAAGTTATAATATGCAAATTAGGATAATATATAAGTAACTGATGTGGAGTTTTGACAAATGCTAGTGTAGTGCTTCAAAAATAATGAATTAAACAACTTTTAAGTAATAGTTTTTTTTCACTGTCGATTTGCAGTTAATCTTTTTTGACATCTAGAAACTCATCCG
This sequence comes from Apoda limacodes, assembly GCA_946406115.1. NCBI lineage: Eukaryota > Metazoa > Arthropoda > Insecta > Lepidoptera > Limacodidae > Apoda > Apoda limacodes. Next base: position 18,967,189 of record OX291549.1, on the reverse strand, counting down.
TTACATATATATATATATATATGTAAGTTCTAAATATTAAATATTTTCGAAAATCTGTTTGTTTGTTCGTTATATATAGTTAGGCAGTTGAAAGTTTCACAGAAGATGTATTTCTGTTGCCGCTATAACAACAAATACTAAAAAATAGAATTAAATAAATATTTAAGAGGGCTCCCATACAACAAACATTATTTTTTTGCTCGATTTCGCTCGATACTGGTAACGGCAACAGGCAGACGCTTAAAATATTCACAGAATATTTAGTTATATAGTCACCTTAAAAATAAATAATTAAATTACAATAAAACGAATATTTAAGGGGCTCCCAGACAACAAACGTGTTTTTTTTTTTGCCTTTTTTTATAGATAATGGTACGGAACCCTTCGTGCGCGAGTCCGACTCGCACTTGGCCGATTTTTACTTGTTAAATGTCAAAAGATGACAGCTTTAAAATTTATAGCTGAAACAAATAGCAGACTATTAAAATTAATGTGCTCAATAATCATGGCAAGACCTGTGCTTGTGTCCTTAAAGAAAGGAGGCTTAAGTCTTTTAACCGCGCTGGTCCTGTGTAATTTTAAATAATGTCTTATTTACTCGCTAGAGAGAGGGTGCGTGTAAGTATGTATATATGTTATATGTGTTTAGATATAAATACCAATATATTTTGAATTTTACTCAAAAACTATGCATTTTATTTTATGCATGTTTAAATACTTAAATATTTTAGTACCTACATTACTGCCACGGCCTCCAAAGTCCGGTTATGCTCAGTTGTGGCCAAGGCTTGTATAGTGCTTTTCTCAAAACTGCGTGTAAAAAACCTAATTATTTTGACAATAAAAAACAGTTTAGGTAATTTTGCCGCTATTCGCCGCGTTCTAATGTCAATTTCTTTTTTACTTTTTCTTTAATTAAATGGGGCATTTTTTTGTTGTTCCAGTCCAAAATTTAAATAAAACCTGATAAATTATCTCTGTACCAATGTTCAGATTTAAAAAAGTTCGTTCCATATTTAGATTTCATATCGCTCCATGATACTGTACTGCAAGTATGATTTATTTTATAGAAACTTGTTCAAGATATGGTCGCATATCGTAGCATATTTGAGAATATATTATTTGCATAATACTACGTACGATTACGAGCGCTTTAAGGGTCTAAACATTATTCGGGAAATTAAATATTCTATATCGATCTGATATTTTTGCTCTACAATTTTGCATTTTTGTATTTTTTCTCTAATGACTAAAACATATGTGTATATACTGCATATCCCATCTCCCCTTTCAAGTAGCAAGTGAAAATTTATTTCGGCAACTCAAAACCTACAATTTGAGATATGTTTCATTTCATTATACTTAAATCTAACATTTTAATTTTCAACCATGTGTACTTAAAAAAAAATACAAACAAATTATCAATTAAAGGTATTCGTAAAGATTTTTTTAATAAAATTGTTTTTTAAAACCGATCACTGTACGACGAACATGGAAAAAACCGGCAAAGTTCGGTTTTTTTGGTCTTATTTTTAACATACAATAAGTTAACAATAAGTTTGATTTCCTATACTTTTCAATGCAAAAAACATTTGGCCAAAGTTGCATCACTATTGTCTATTTGTCTATTAATCTATATTTATTTATATTTGCATTCAAAACGACATAAAAATGCCAAAATATATGCAGTATATTAAGTACTTATGTTTGTGGTTTTATTAATACTAAATTCAAGGTAAATATTATGTATTTATGTATGCATATAAGTAAATATATATGTATGTAGTTATGTTTAGTATTTATAATTGTCTTTTAATTTCAATTAAGTATGACTCACTTTTTCACCACTTAGGTACTTACTCTTTTGTGGTTTCCTCTACCCAAAGGTTTGCTTGGTGTTTAGATCGCTCTTAAGCGAAAGGGCCGCTTATTTTACTTTTCTTTGTCAACTTACCTACTTACTTGTTTTTTATGATTAAATGTAGAATCCATACCAATATTATAAATGCGAAAGTATTTCTGTTACCTCTTCACGCTTAAACCGCTGCAGCGCTGTACCGATTAAGATGTGGCATGGAGATAGTTTGAGTCACGGGAATTGATGTTGATAATATCAAGTGTGAGTCGGTTTTTTTCTTTAATTGAGGAGTTGCCGTTAAAATCCTACAGCGATAACCGAATTTAGGTCAAAATCTAGTTTACAATAAGGTGTATTCATTCATTCTAGCGTATATTTATCTTGGATAAACTGGAACCAAACACATTAATGTCTAATGGATATTAAATTGACAGCTTGGTTTTTTTTTGTTTTCGTAATGATGTCCTCATCTTTGATTAATATGTTTAATTTAAAGATTACCGCTTAATATTCAATTAGTAAATTTCGGATCAAATATGACGTCAAACAAACATGATTTCCCATTGATTTAAAAGAGATGGCAGATACAATATACTTCTGTTCTTTTTCTTCTGAAGTACCTATTAGGTAAATCAAAACTGAGTGAATGAAATCGCGCTGGTCATGCCACGTATTGGTGGTAATTTTTAGCACCAAAACACCAAAAAGCTACGTCCACTGAAAGACGCTGTTTTCCCAGTATTTACGTTAGTAATATATGCAATCTTCACATCCAAAATAAAAATCATACCAGTCAAATAAAAGACGAGAAAGAAGACAAGGTAAGTTAGAAAGCTGTAGAATTTATTTCATTTTTAAGATACATATTTTCATGTCTGTTTATTTTTATCGTAACGATAGTTTATCGAATAAGTCAAAAATTAGGTTAAAATAATAACCTTTAATTATTTAATTTTCGATTATTACTTTAGCTGCACATAGGTATTTAAAACAAAATTTTGGGTAGATCAAATTTAAGTTCAAACAAACTTAAATTTGAGTGGATCAAATTTAAGTTCAAACAAACTGTTTTTCTGTGGCAGGTAGCAGTTTAGCCAATAATGGCACGGTTTGCCTTGTGACGATAATGCTACACAAAACTTTACACTGACGTGCGAAATTTGTACAAAGTTGCTTATTACATTGTTAAATACCTACTTCGGTTGCTATCCTGCGATCAAATTGTTCAAACGTTATTTAGACATTGAAAACACTGTCGTTTATAGTATGTTATATTATATGTTTAATTTTTAGCGTAGGCTAGGATTAATTATAATCATAACTACTTTGATAATACTTTTCTTTTATTTATTTATTGATTAATAACAAATAAATATGATAAATCACCCACTCTTATTTTCATAATAAATATGTCAATATTCTCAGGTATCGTTAGGAATTGTTTGTTAAAGTAAATAAAGAAATTTTAACAAACAATTTTCTTTATTTACTTTGAATTAAACTTATGAACAAAATTCAATAACAACATGTAATATATTATTACTATAACGTAAACAACCTAAACATTGCCTAATTATTATGAAAAAAAAATGTAATATAAATTACTGGTAAAATATAAATAACAACCCCACGATTTAGTTTGTTTTTAGAACAAAATCCAATAACAACCATTAATACAAAGTTTCAAATAAATTAATTTAAACGCAGATATTTTTTTAACAACCTATATATTTGAGTACTCAGTGCACATCGGTATATGTACTGTAAGTATAAAAAAAATAGTGCGGTAAAGTACCGCACGAGCAACTTCTCTTAGAATAATTTTGCATCTTAAAAAAAACAGTTGGACCGATTTTGCTCAAACTCTTTTCAGATCTAAGTTATAACGTGGCGTATCGATTGATTGGCGATTGATCGATATGGTCACGAAATAAATTTGTCTATTGGTTCATAGGATATCAAAGACATAAACACACATACACACACACCCAAACTCACACACAGACATCTCTGTAAAACTGATGGCAAACGATTCCGCAGGTCTCAATAAAAAAAAACACATTTACACAAAAATAATCTTTAAAAAGGGTAACAAAACGCTAAGTGCTGGTCTCAGTGTAAAGGAGGAATTATCAATTCCTATATAGACGTAAGTATACATATTTAGTTTATCCAATGACCTTTTTACTATGAAGGTCATTGTGTTTGTTATATGAATTCTAGTTTCTGTGTTGTCACATAGGTACTTAAAATTAAACTAAATTTTTGCATACCTAATTTGGAAAAGTAAAGAAAGTAGAAGCGTAAAGGAAACAGATTGGAAAACAGGTATAGTTCCACTTCTGAACGATAACTCACATATGTTTATGCGTAAAAAAACTAAATAACAAACGTAGCTTCTTGAAAACTTGCTCTTTAAAATGTAATATTTCGTCATTATAAAGACAAAATATTCTTTGAACTGTGATGTGACGTATGGAGATAAAAGTATGGGCTGACAGATAAGGGTGTGTACCTACTGTCAAGAATAGATGTCTCCCAAAATATTGAAAATTAGATAACCTCGAACTTTTGTATCGCTCTTTAAATGTACAATTGTCATTTTCTGGTCATGCAGAGTAATCCAGATCAAGTTACCTACTTTTTTTTTTTTTTTTTTTTAGTAACTAATGTGGCAAACAAGCTTGCGGTCCGTCTGATGCTAAGCGGTCATCGCATCATATGGCCGCTTGCAACACTTGAGGCATCACTCGCGCGTTGCCAACCCTGTTCTTTCTTGAAGGAAGAACCCCATAACCTAGTCCTTAGAAAAAACTTTGGCAGGCCCATGCTGCAACCTCGGCGTTCGGGGGAGGAAATATCTCTAAAGCCGAGCTGTATGTGACCATTTCGGTTCTAAGTTGTGAGGATAAATTACCTGCCGACTTATTAAGAACTGACACATAGTTGTGTGTATGTACCAGTATGTGCGGGTGCAAAAGGGCCAATGTGCAGCTTTTGAAATAAAAATACTATCGAACTATAAAATTTATGTACTGGAATTGTCACGAAATTTTATGTGAATCGTAAAGATTTGTTTTTGATGCGATCATAGCGACACTGCACGTAAACGGTGCTCGAAAGTCTAGCAGCTAGACTAATGGCATACCCAAACGAGTTAGGTTTGCTGGAGTTTGATTTATTTTGTTACAGTCCTGAGCACACATTTTGACGTGAAAAAAATATATGTTATAGTTCAAACATTAATTAAGTGGATTTGCTATTATTATAATCATTTTCCTATTAAAACAGTTAGAAAATAAAATCTGACACACTTTTTTTGGGCTTTAATTGAAATTATTGGAAAACTAATTCTCTTGATTCTTATTTCATTAAATATATATTAATATGACCAAGTGAATTTGCTAATTTTATTGTTCTAAATAAATATTTGAATTTTATACCATGAATGAATTTTAAACTAAAAACCCGAGAAAATCGAGGTTTTCAACGTGCGGCCTATCTTAAGTGAAACTGTGTCCCTTTGTATGCTTCAATAGTGTAATATGTCTTTGCACACTAGTCGAAACGGCACGCTTTTGCTAGGGTATGTAAGCTAGAAGATCGTAGTTGGCCAGAGCAGATAGCTGTCGCGGTTGGTTGAGTATATACTAATGTGTGACGATATAAGGAGCCTTGCAAAGCTTATCGGCTCACTGCTGCGCTGCGGTTGTACCGCGTAGCATATGAGAGCCTGTAGCGCCACACGGTTTGGCTGCCATTACAGATGAGTGTACTATCGCTAAAACGTCTGTTGTATACGGTGAGTATGCTTTGAATGAAATGCAGCAGGATCCATTTTTCTCAGTGTACGCACGCGATAACCACAGTCCGCAGCAGAGAGACCCTCGTGCACTATATCGATGCGACCGATCGCCCTGCCGCCGCCGCTGCTCTGCGCCAGTTAACGATTCCTGTCCACCTCGTAGCACTTTGAAGTTCAAGTGCTGAAACTATTTAGCAAATCTAAACTAGGCCAAGCTCGGGGTATTTCAAAACATCCTTTGGGATTTCCGTTATGTCGTATGTACGGGACGTATACGTGCGGGAGATGGAGTTAGGCTCTGTATCTATCTCTAGGTGTTTGTTTACTGCACTGCGCATTTGAGCAAGCTTTGAAATTCGTGCTTTAGTGAAATTTCTGTACTAGGTAGTACTATTCTTTATTCTGTGCTCTTAGTCAATAGAGCTTAACTTTTTGCCTACTTAACAGATCAACGTGATTTATAAGGGTTCGTTCCAATTCAACGCGTGGTTTTGGGGCGCCCGGGGTAAAGTAATTTTCCAACTGTCAAGTTGAATTCTTTACACTGCCATAGAAAAGGTTGAAATTTTCTCCTGTCAGTGTAAAAAGTAACTTTCAAACTCCCGTTCCAAAACGGGTTGATTTGTAGGGTTCCGTACTCAGAGGGTGCTTAAAGAGCCCTAATACTAAGACTACGCTGTCGGATCTCTGTCTGTCCGACCATTAAAAGGCTCTATCTTTTAAATGGGTAGAAGACTGAATTTGTCACAGAATATGTTTTAGAATAGGGGATTATGTAACACATAATAAAAAGTTTAAAAAGCTATAATTTAAGGGGGGTACCCATAGAAGAAACATATTTTAAAAACAGAAAGACATACAAACTTTAAACTTGCAGTGAAAAATAGTGTGAACTCTAAAGTAATAATGAGCAACAAATAATAAAAACCGGCCAAGTGTGAGACGGGCCTTAGGAATTACTTATTTAAATTACCGTTACAGCGACATCTAGCTTATCAATAGGAGAAACAGCAACACATTTATTTGTTGGAAACGATATTCAAAGCTAAGCAAGTCGGGCTTGGTCAGTATTTGGATGGAAGCCTATTTGTAAATTACGTATAAATGGTGGTAGCTCCGGAACCCTCGGTGCGCGAGTCCAACTCGCACTTGGCCGGTTCTTCAACTTTACCGGGCGATAATTACTCAACGGGTTTTGGAACAAGTAGTTAAAAAAAAAAACCTGTTCTTAATTGCTACTAACTTAACTACTCTGCAAGGTTTAGTTAAGTAAGATTATGATAATCTTTACCTAAATTAAATATGCAGATATCTTTATGATGGGCCTCATTTGTGTCTAATGTTAAAGTATCTGTAGCATTAAAAAATAATAGGTTGATAATTATATCATTTTTTTTTTTAAAAACCTTATGACATTAAACAAAATAAACATAGTCTAAACATTACGCTACTCAACTCTCTTCTTCCGGCAACTCCTTGATTATACTAAAGAAGTTTATTATAGCTATCCATGGTTCATTCATGGAATTCGATTATAGTTACTCCCGCGAAAACTTTTGCATTTCCCGGGATAAAAAATAACCTAGGATCTAACATGTGTGTCAAGTTTCATTCGATTTCAATCGGGATTAAAACTATTCTATGTCCTTCCTCGGAACTTAATCTATCTAAATATATCTCCATACCAAATTTATCTAAATCGGTTCTGCAGTTTTAGCGAGAAGAGTTAACAGACAGACCGACAGCCAGACCGAAAGACAGATAGAATTAGTTTAAAATTCATAATATTAGTATGGATTTGAGTATAATACATCGTAAAAAGCGTATTTATTTGAAAACATCAGTAAATTATTTAATTACCAAAGTTTTATTAAAATAATTAAATGCATAAATTTAGTAAAAACTTATTATTTGACAATTGATTTCTTAAGAATTTTATAAATGTAGATAAAATTTTTGCGTTTATGGTATAATATGATAATAAAGCATTTTTATTGAATAGGTATAATAAGGTTTGTATGGTTTACATCAGAATCGGTATCAACTTAAACACGTCACTAGTGATTGGAATGAGTAACTTCTCTCCGGGATATGTCAGGTTTAAACAAATATTTTTCTAATGAAACTTTCCAAGAAACAAATCTCTAAACTATTAAATAGTGTTAATCATATCAATCCAATCGGCCGAGTGATTTTGTAATGCGCCAACAAGTGAACACAAACAGGTACATACACAGGTCGTAAATATTGCATGTGTTGTGTATGTATGTGGCAGCTCATACATTTTTATTATATGTACATATTTTGCTAACAGTAAGTGCCATATAAATGGTAACGTCTACTTTTATGATGTACCCGTTTGACTAAGTTTGTTTTCGTGCACGTGGACCGCATTTGAAATAACTTTGACGACTACAGTGCAACAAACTTTTCTGGCCCGGTGTATGGTCGCTAGTCTCGTGTAAGTTCACACCATTTTATTGTGGCGACTGTAGTTTTGATTTTTAACCACTGGCTCTGAAAAGTTTGTTGCACTGCGGAAAATGGCGGCACTACCGGGGCGCATTCAACGCTATGGCTGCACACGGGAGGTACAGCAGTGGATGCACTGTCTAGGGTATATAATGGTTATTCAATTTGTTTATATATTGTGTATATAGCTCTGTATGCCGAGATAATGTTGGTAACAAAACGCTGCTTTTTCCCCTCAGTCCATACATTTTACCTTGTACCTCCGAAGAAAAACACGGAACCCTGGTTCTTGATCTTATCACTTAACTCCAATGGATTATACTTACTTACTTGCTATAAACCCGGTTATAAAATTGTTGTTAAAAAACAATAACAATTAAATAGTTATAAATTTGTTTAGATTAACTTATTAGTGTTTTAATAATTGTTTATTACTAATTAATACACTGTTTGTTTACGTATTTAAATTACACTTATTATAATTGCTTTGAGCCGAATGGAACACTTTCATAAACTCTGTATATTAGTAAATTGACGTAGGTAACGTCAAATATTTTTTGCATAAAGAACCATTAGTAACCCCAAAACCCCCTTAGATTAAAAACTCAAACCCCATTTTTGACTAATTTTAAGGAAACAAAACCTCTTTCCAATGCGTACCTATTTAGAATTGAACAGTTTCAGGCGTGTTTTGTAACCTTTATAACTAACTTTTTATATCACATCATTAAAAGATTAGTTAAAATGTGCTTAAATGGCATAGCTATACACCATTTACAACATATCAGATAATGCAGCGGAAGATGTGTGCGCTTATAATACGCAATAAAACAAGACACACTGTAGAAGCGATAGAAGCACACACAACCGAGTTGTTCTCCATTGCAACCACACTGACATGTAGTCTGTGACAATGACTAAAACTAGGATAATAGATATGAAAGGGTCAAATATATGTGATAACAGATTTGATCATATATTCGATCCAAGATCTTTGATAATGTAAGAGTCCCCCCTCTTCAGGGAGTCATAAAAGAAAAAAAAATTATCTCTGTATGTACATTTGTATTTCTTAATTCTTTAAAAAATTTGTGTGTTTGTAAGATTGATGTACTAGTAGTCTAAGATCCCGATATACAACGACCTTCACCGAGATGTTTATTTGATGAAACGTATTTTATATTTAATTTAACATGTCAATAAATATATTGCATATGGGTTGCCTAACGAATTTCAGTCCAGTATATGTTTGATTAAAAATTAAAAAAAAATTTTTTTTTAAACATTTCACCGGTTTGATTATTAGACAAATTCTATACCAATCGAAAGTATGAAGCCCATAGAATATGCAAACGTTAGGTTGCCTATTTTTTTCCGGTCACAACTCTCGGGTAGCCAGGTATAAACAGGTAAATCGATACTAGCATTTTGCACCGATCTGATTATTGAATTAAAATTAAATGAAAATAAAGATTATTTTATTATGACCACGGTGGTATAGATATCTCGCATCATTCACGTTGGTGCAGTTCCTGATACCAAACATACTCGCGGTAAATTCTTGAACGGTCTTCATTTTTCATCAATAAAAATATCAGCAGCATCTGTTAATGATGCAAAAACTGTTTGATTAAATTCGTTAGGCAACCCATATGGAATATATTTATTGACATGTTAAATTAAATATAAAATACGTTTCATCAAATAAACATCTCGGTGAAGGTCGTTGTAGGTCACTAGGAGTTGCGTATTTTTCATATATAAAGCCACCCTAGTCCTGCTCACCACCTGTCAGGACTAAATTGGTTGGTAAAAAGAGGCTATGCTCCACATAATATGTGAGTTTGTTCACGGAATAATGACTGTGGCATTATGTAAGTACCTACGTTTATAAAATACATAGGCACAATTTTGTACCAACACAAAATGCACGAGTCTGACTCGCACTTGACAGGTTTTTAGTATTTGTTGTTTTGCTATAAAGCTATACTACACACTATAATTACCGTTTATACAATAAGTCAAAAACATGATGTATTTTTATTTCTTGTTAGGAAATCCGCCATCTGCCATCACGTGCAATCTATATTAAACAACTTAACCATTCTATAAAAAAACACATAACTAGTCGTACAAGTATAGAATACCTCAAAACCAGTATTTTTTAAATTTAATCCTAACTAATGATACAAATCTAAAAGGAAGTTTGTTCTGAACGTATTCTTCTGTTTGCAGCTCCCTGATAGATATACACAAATTATATGTCTGTATGTTCTGCTTTTTTGACATGCAAATCCTATAAATAACTGAACCAAAAAGTCCAAAAAATCGTCTCTTTTGTCAGACGTGTGCTGTAGAAATTAACTAAATTTCTTAGAAATTAACTAAGAAACTAAAGTTCAAGAAAACAAAAAATACAGAAAAAGAAATAATCTATCACCTTTTAGGGGAAGAAATTTATCTTAAATTTGGTTAAGATTTGGAAAAGAAAAATGGGGAATACGATACCCCGATTTCGATGATTGAGTAGGTAAAATCTGTTCGATGTGCAAATATCCCGATCGCACATCAGTTTCTTGGACCGAATCCTGGCGCGACAACAAATATTTTTCAAAAACCTATTTCTGTATCCGCTAGTTTGGTATATTATACTCCTGGTATATTCCTCTTATTGACTTCAATAAATATTTTGTTCACATTATCACTTACCCAACCATATTGTTATTTATCACCAAACTAATGTTACTATACTTACTACATTACTATTATTATCCTACTGTGCTATTATCTAGTTACGATAAGAATATTATTAAGAAATAACAAACATGGTGGAACCTTGGTGGAATACACCATGAGTCAGAGAATTCTGGAGTGATAAGAAATTATTATGTTTCGTTTGCCAGTTGATAAATTCTTGCGTAGGTACGTGCACACTGTTGTGACTAAATTAGGTAATTCGAATTATGGTTATCATATAATAATAATAACTGCGTTTGGCCATAAGCAGAATTTTTAATTAGTTTGGCACGAGTGCCCGTTGTAATTCTAACCGAGGGCTTAGCATGTGTTAATTATCGATTATGTATTGATTGTTCCGTTAAGCAAGGCCAACAATTTTGTATGGAAGCATTAAACAGTATCTTTTCGAACAAAATCTTGACTGAATTCACTTCACGTCACGATTCATAAACCATAGTAAACATGTGCTTACCCTTTAGGGCTCGCTATACAGAAGTTAAACAGATTTCAGCAGTAACCAACTATTTCATGAATTACATTTTCTATGATTATCTACTATGGTTCTTGGCATGGTTTACATTTAAAACAGACTCACTATCGCATTTGTAATATGTAGTATGTAATATATAGTGTATGTGAATATAATTGTAATGGTAATAATTTAGTAGGTACTCTTAAATATCTGAATTCCTTCACATGATTCACGATATTTGACGCAAATGATAATTGACATGTATATCCTTTCTTTTTACTAGCTTACTAAGCTTAAGCTAATATTACTAGGTGTTTCAATACAGATTGTATACTTGTTAGTTGATTAACAAAGTATTGTATTCTTATTACTTTAAATGGTTGAGTTTCTTGCCGGCTCTTTTTGGCAGAAATTAACATTGTTTATTTTGTATTGATGATTTAAAAGTGTTCTTCGAAACCTACTTTAATAAGTATTGTTTTGGTTGATTTTGATTAAAAATAAAATCTGAACTTTTAATAAAATTTAAACTTAAGTTCTACCGCTTGATACAATGAGAACAGTTAAATCTCGCGGGTAACACCGCAGGGAACCAGCTAGTATGATTCATATAATTTGCAATATTAATCAAAAATATGGTTGCGCCCAGCTGTGTTGGCGGACGCGTGAGCGCGGCGCGGCGACAACGCGTCGTGTTACTGTGTGCCCCGGTTTGGAACCGTATATTCTAGACTATTCGCTAGTATTATTTAATCTAATACCTTTAAACGAGTAATTCTTGTATACATGTATATGTATATATAGGTATATAATCTGAATCTCGGAAACGGTTTCAACTAAATTTAGTTTGCACGTGGTTTCGGGTGCGGTTAATCGATCTAGCTAGGTTTCATTTAAGAAAACTTCGTTTATCCGTGTTTTCAGGCAATGATAAACTAAAAATTATGACTTTTCCTGACATCTATTGGCGGCAGTAATACTATTATTTTTACTGACACAGCAATACTAAAGCTATTTGACAATACATGGCGTTGTTAAAAAAACGATCAAAGCTCGGTCCCCAGGTACTCTGTAGTTAAGATTTATATGGTTTGTTACTAGCTTCTATGTAAGCATTTATGGTTTGACGTAATTTCTGTGCGATTACTGCTAACGCTTAATTTCAAAAGTACTGTTTTAGAGGAACTTGCCCCCGCAAACGCTTAAGTTGTAGAATTAGGGTTTCCACCCGTCCGGCCATTCGGTCTTCTGTCCGGAGTCTGTCCGGACTTTTGACTTATACAATATTTTTTTACAAATGAATAAAATTTTACTAGTTAATCAGTCTCATGACTCATCTTTGCTTATAGTTTAAACTTTCAACATTAAATAGAATTTAATAATTTATTTGTTTATGTGACTGTCCGAACTTTCTTTTAAATGTCATGCTTTTTGTCAGGATTTTTAAAATATTAAAATAGTAACCCTATGTGGAATGCGCTTCCTGCTGAGGTATCTATAGGACTACAACATAAGGTTCTTCAAGAAAGAAGTTATTGGATTTTGTAAAGGGTCGGCAATTTGCGGGGGTTGCAAGCTATCATAGGTTACGGTGACCGTATAACATTAGACGGAGCGTAAGCTCGTTTGCCACCTCAGTGATATGAAAAAATATTTCTTTGTAAATTTGGCATCAAATAAACCTATAACATATTTTTAAGAGCAACAAAATTGAATTTGAATTATTTAAGGATATAGGTAAGATAATTTATGATTGTCATATCATTGGGATTGTTGTAAATTTGTTAACCCCGAGGGCTGGCTCCGATTTAATAAAATTCTATATTTTAAGGGACCGCCAATGCTGATTTAAGATCCTGTTGCTCTCGTGTCTAGACACAGCATCAGAACGCAAGTAGGTAGGATATGAGTTAATTATTTGGCTATTCAAAACTTCATACTTTATTTAAATCTTGAAATGCTCAAATTTACATTTTCAAAAAGTTTCATTCTTGTTCCTTATAATTAAATTGATTTGAAAACGTTTCTAATGTTTTTAAAACTAATAGATAGGCAATAACAATACATAAATTTACTTCAAACATTTTTTTAATACAGTAGTTTTTTTTAATTTTTTTTATTGTTTTTGCAAGTTTTAAGCGTTGGCTATCTTGAAATAAGCAGCCTCTTGTATCAAATAGTCGCTATTGGTTCCAATTACTCAAAGGTTGAATGAAAGAAATAACACAAAACACGGTTTTGTATAATTGTTATAGTTGAAGAGGATACACTTCACGGCGCCTCGCAGCGGGTTTCATACAAACGAATATTTCATTTGTTATTGACATTTACTGATCAATTACTGTGAAATTTCTTAATCATAAACCCAAGCCGAATACCTAGGTCTGTGGTTTTTCCAAAATCTTATAAAACATTCTATTAACTAGAAATCTTTTTTAAAACCATTTGTCTAAAAAACTAGATTCCTGTATGACTTTTGAACTATAAAATTTTATAGAAAACTGGCACACTGCAGACCTATATATTTATTACTAGAAAATGTCTTCAAAATTTTTGTGGTGTTTGATCAACATGTGATCAAATTGTATCCTCTTAAGTGCCTAAGATAACTTTTGAATTTCTTACTTTTTATTTTACCTTTACACATTTGTATACAGAAAAACAAATACATTTAAAAGTAACTTTGATGGTAATTTATATGAATAAACTTCAGCGGCAGAACTCAAGGTTACCCGGGGTAATTATTTTTTATTATAGCTGGTGACACAGAGTATTCTGAAAGGAGACAGGAATTGTTGAATTTGTCTATGAGTACCTATCTTTTTTACAATTATTATTTAATGTGAATGAATGACAGTTTGTAAACAAAGGGTGTCGTGTTTCACCATTTTTGGAAAAACATTTAACTATCCTTCCTATCTTATCTTAATATATATAAATCTCGTGTCACAATGTTTGTCCTCAATGGACTCCTAAACTACTGAACCGATTTTGATCAAACTTCGTAAATATCTGTTATTTGATCCAACTTAAAAGATAGGATAGTTTTTATCTCGATATGTCAAGTGCGAGCCGGACTCGGGCACTATAGGTAAAAACCAACTTTCGCCGGGTACAGAGGGACGGCAGCGGAACAACGTTCGCCGGGACAGCTAGTAAATATTATAAATGTGAAGTTTGTTTGTTTACCTGTCTGTTTGTTACTACATAAGTCACTCATACATGGACCGATTTAGATGAAATTTGGTATGGAGATAGTTTGAGTCCCGGGGTAGGATAGGAAGTGTGAAACACATGTTTTTGAAAATATAACCGAGCTTAAAGGAACTATTTCATTAGTATTAAGGAGCCAATTGGGATGAAACTTGACACACATATAGGTTAAGTCCTGGAACGGTACATAGGCTATTTTTCATCTCGGAAATTTCAAAAGTTTCCACCGGAGTAATTATAACGGAATTCCACAAACGAATCATAGCTGCAGCTATAGCTTGCTATAACAAACTTCTTTAGTAAAATAATCCCACGCCCATAACCAAACCTAGGACGGGCGGAACTGCAGGCAAAAGCCAGTAATATATGTATATGTGTGTATTTTTTACAGTTTTTATCTCCATTAGGTAGTAACCAGCAGCTGGATAACCCTGCCTGCCTAATCGTGAATTACTTCTTATATAGGTCGTACCTATGGAACTGGTAAAATAAAAGAATCATGTGGGTTTTTTTATTTTACCGCTTGCAACTTTAAAATTAAAGCTGGTAGTTTTCGACGAGTAAAGGATAATTAATGCATTCATTCTTCCAATACGCAATTGAGGAGTTACACGCCAATAACCGAATTTAGGTATGGTGAAGCCGCTGGCAAAATCTAATTATTTATTTATTACTTCAGTCACCCGGTTAATTGTTTTGTAGTATTTAATTTTGCCAAGTCATTTAGACCAAAAAGGTTATCTCTATTTCTCCACAAGAGTGAAACGGGAATTATAGCGGTTCCTTACTTTCGTCAGCAATTTTAAATAGCAAATTTCCCAGTTTTTCTCTGAATTGGTAAACAAATTTTGTAAATTTTATTTTTGAATTATTTCCTGAAGCCCCACTCTAGTTATGCAATAAATCTCTTAACAACAAAAAGTCATTAAGTGATTACTGTGATTCAAGTTAACCAATCTAAACGGTCACAGCCTTCTAATTTGTAAATTTATATCTTGATTTATTTTATTTACCTACATATTTGGCCGCCATTTTTTTTGGTTCTTCATGACGTCAATTTAAATTAGATACCTAGTGAAAATGTCTGCCTTTTGCGATGTCGTGTATTTAACGTTCGTGTTATCGGTACAAAAATATTATGTTAAAATACCTGTTACTTATTGACATTAAGGTAGGTAGGTAAGGTAAGGTATTTGTGGATTTAATGAATTTAAATTAATTTCGGTCATTGTTTATTAGTATAATTATTTTAGCGTACCGAAAAAATACGTATAATCCAGTTAACCAGGTGTTTGAGAATATTAAACTCTTGGGAAAGATAGAAATGTAGTTAAGCCAAACAACTATTTTACAATGCAATAAACTTTTCTGAAATGGTGTAAACTTACAGGGACATTTGTGACTAATCACCGGTCAGAAAAGTTTGTTGCACTGTACAAGAGAAGATAAAAACAAAAAACCAGCCAAGTACACGTATTAAGAACCTTAGAGGTAATTGACCTTTTTAGAATTGAATTTTAATTAATCAAGCCCAAATAAATAATAAAAAAACACATAGGTACTAAATTATAATTCCAAGGTCTGATATTAGCAAACGCATAATGCAAAAAAAATAACAAAGATACTAACCTCTAGTTTTTGCCAATTTTTTATTTATTTATTCAAGTGGTTCATATAATTTGGCTGAAATTCCATTAAAATATTGTTTAATACAAAATCTAGGGTTGTTATTTGCGAATTTTCAATACAAATATTTTAGTCATAATATTCTGTGTTGTAAAATGTGAAGAGTTAAACCCACTTAAGGGTTAATATATTTAGAATAATTGCAGAGTGCCTAGTGTGAGTTTTTAATTCTACTATGGCGGTTGCGTATTTCTCAAAACGCCTCCGCTAGGGGCAGTACTTCATTCCCATACATTAATTCCCTTAACATGAACGCGGTAGTCTCTACTATCTCAGAAACTAATATTTGTCTAAAAAACTAAACTACAAATTCGATTTGGATAAAATTTCTATGGGACCAACTCGTAAGTATATCCTGTCGAATAAAAAAAAAACACGTAAATCGGTTCATAAACAAAAAAGTTATGGCTGAACATCCATAAAAAAAAAATATACAGTCGAATTGAGAACCTCCTCCTTTTTTTGAAGTCGGTTAAAAATAAGATAGTATTGTTAAAATGCTTTTTTTATATATTTTATCCTAATGAAAAACAGCCTGTTTTCTTCCCCGGGACTCAAACTATCTCCATACAAAATTTTATCTAAATCGGTTCAGCGGTTCCCGATCCATCCAGTGGTTAAAGCGTGATTGAGTTACAAAAAACCAAACATCCAAACATTCGCATTTATAATATTAATGGGATGGCTGGTAAATGACCCGTCCTAAATTTGGTATCGGCGTGGAACCCCTTAATTATACTAATAAAGTTTGCTACAGCAAGCTATGGTTCATATATATAGCTCGGTTATAGTTATTTTTGATTTTTATGGATAAAAAATAGCCTATGTGTTAATCCAGGATGTCAGCTACCTCCATACCAATTGTCATCAAAATTGATCCAGCCGTTACAGCGTGAAAAAGTAACAAACATACACACTCATAAACTTTCACCTTTATAATATTAGTGTGATAAAAATCCTACTAATATTATAAATGTGAAAGTTTGTTAGTCTGTATGGATTGATGGATGTTTGTTACTCTTTCACGCTTCAACCACTGGACGGAACGGTATGAAACTTGGAATACATATAGGTTAGGTCCTAGAATAGCATATAGGCTACTTTTTTATCCCGAAATTTCCGCGGGAATAACTATAACCGAGCTTAAAATAACTATAGCTATAGATACAGCTTGATAGCAAACTTCATTAGTGTAATTAAGGAGTAAATCACAGTACATATTAATACTGTGCTAAAATAAAGGAGTCCCACGTCGATAACCGAATTTAGGGCGGGTGGAGCCGCTGGCAAAGTCTAGTAAGTAATAATTTATTGGCTTAACTTGAAAATTGTTTTTTTTAGAAATCATAACTACACTCGCTATAGCAATTTATCGACTAAGCAAACTTATGGTAAATGGGCATTTTACCAAGAATCTCATTGATTAAAAATACGTCGTAATGTAAAGGCTGGTCCCAACGTCACGCTAAATGCGTGCATGCAGTTTGCAGCACTACATCATCCAAAAAACGGTTGAGAGAGCGAAACCGCTCCGGTGGACAGCAGTACCATTACCGACAAACAACGGACATTTATAAAATTTCAGCAGTAATTTTGCCAATAGACTACTATATGCCACTAAAAAGCTACAGTTGATTTAAGGTTGCCTTTACATGGGGACCGATCTTTGTTCATTTTTTTTAAACAAAGCCATCTATTGTCAAGTAGCTTTAGTGTTCCGTAACAAGGCCATCAATTGTCAAGTAGCTTTAGTGTTTCTGTGTCGCTAAAAATAATAGTATTACTACTCGCCAATAGATGTCAGGAAGAGTCATATTTTTCAGTTTATCATTGCCTGAAAACACGGATAAAACAACATTCTCTAAAAATGAAGCTAGGTAGATGGATTTATCGTCCTCGAAACCCTACTAAATTTCATAAAAATTGTTGGAGCCGTTTCCGAGAATCAGATTATATATCTATATATACATATATATAAGAATTGCTCGTTTAAAGGTATTATATATGCTTAAGAGATAACGTAATATCATATTTTATCTGCGACTTTGTACTATATATTTAAGGGGTTAATTTATAATAATTATTATATATTAAAGGGTTTAATTTATGAACTTTTAAGATATTTTGATTGGCATTCACAGCTTTTCAAATATTTGGTAATTTAGTGACTTAAATGAAAGGCAAATTTCACAAAACTGTTTTTTTTTATGGTGTTTGATCCAGTTTCTTATAAGGATCTAATGTCTGTACTGGACCAATTAAGGGAAAATTTCTACAAGAGAAATTTTAAGTAATTAGGTACAGAAATCACAAAAAATTTTCAGATACATAATATACTAGATTTTAGCAGCGGCTCCGCCCGCCCTAAATTCGGTTATCGGCGTGAAACACTTTAATTATACAAAAGAAGTTAGCTTTAGCAAGTTGTAGTTGTAGCTATAGCACATGACTAAATAACCCATATAGTTCGTTCAAGTTCGGTTATAGTTATTCCCGCGGGAACTTTTGAATTATTTGGGATAAAAAGAAGTCTATGTCCTATTCCAGGACCTAACCTATAGGTAAGTGTGCCAAGTTTCAATTCACAACCATCAAACAAACATCCATCTATCCATCCATCCAGACATACTTTCACATTAAAAACATAAGTAGGAAGTAGGATACATACATTTTGTAGCCACTCAAATAAATGTCGTAAGTAGATAAGTATTTTAACCTATCTACTTACAACTTATGAAGTATTTTAAAAATGCGCATACTAAACTATAATTACATTGCTTCAATTTTCGTCACAAATGCAACGATTTTAAATATGTTGATTGATTAGGTTTACAAATGAATAGTATTTTTACAACTTGGCGTCTAACTGGTGCCATTTTATTATATTATTACATGCATTAGTATGCGTGTAACGTCAATATACCTAATAAGAATTACCTACACTAACCTATTATTATATAACAATCTAAATAAGTTTTAGGCAAGCATAATATGTATAGAAACACATAATACTATGGTTAATTGAAATGTAATCTCGGTGTTTTTTTTTGTAAAAACGCTTATTTTTCTTTATTAAGATGGTTTTATTCCTTTACCAAATTCTTAAAGGTATTTATAGCTATGGCTTTGAAAAAAGGGAATCTAATTGGCACCTACTAAATAAGCCCAATAACTTAGTAACTGCTATTTGCTTCCATTTCTCCGAACCTATAATCTATAAATACCTTTATGATATTCCAAATAGCATAAAGATAGTAGAGGTTGCATAAATGAAACCTTTTCTTACCAATTTAAAATTTCTTTTTTCCAACCCTGATACCTATACCTACCTACTTTTTACATAACCGTTTTTAAGTTATACGAGAACACCAACATTAGGAATGGTAGCATCGATCAATTAATTTTATTGATCGATGACTGGTAGTGACTTTTTATTGATCGATGACTGGTAGTAACTTTTTACTGATCGATTACTGGTAGTAACTTTTTACTGAACGATGGCTGGTAGTAACTTTTTTGTATTTGTTTGTCCTTGTCTTAACCCTAAAAATTTAGTACCTACTCCTAAACGAATCCTAAAGTCCTAACTACCTACCTACTTTATGATCCTGTGCATCGTATCGTAGGTACCTAAATATCCTATCTTAATGTAAATATCGTGTTGTAATGAATAATGAAAGTGATGTATTCTAACATCGTCTCATAGTGAGTATCTAGATTACGTAATTTCACGGGTTCACAATCGACTTGAAGGTCGCGACAAGTGCACGTGGCCATTACATAATCAATATTTTATTGATACAATGGGAATCACTAAGGTTCGGGAGTTGTTTTTGAGGAATATCAATACCATCGATTATTCAACTCGAAGAATAATGTAACTCAAAAATCGGAATTTTCCAGGAATTTACCTATGTTGTCTTAGTCGCTGGTTTGTATTGCAGGCCTATACAGGCCTCTCCTTAGAGAAAGGCTAAGGCAATAGTCCGCCGCGCTGGCCCTATGCTTTTATGGCTGACGAGGTCGAGCTAGTGGACAGAATTTTAGCTAAAGCCATCCATAAGTCCAACGGTGTAACGTCCCCACCGACACACGTAAGAGCCCAGATGAATGTACTATTAGGCGGTCGGTCACCCACGCAATGGCTGAACACGCCCAATGTTGCAACTTCGCATATCGTGCCTCATACACAAATGTAACTGGGCCACGACAAGTTCCTCGGATTCCTCAAGACTGTATATAAACGTGTACCCAAACCTTATTGGGTTTACCAATACTTGTGTGTTGATTAATACAAAAACAACCATTTTGGTGGTTTTCATGCCGTTGACGAGAATTCAGTTTGTATTTAAAAACCTTAACTCTACTGACAACATACCCGATGACACCTAAAGTGTTAAGGTAAGACCAGACAAATTTTCATGCTATGCGTTTCGTTGTTTTTTTTTATTTTTGACAAGGGACTTAAAATATCTATACCCACTTCTCCTTATTCATAATAGAAATTATGTATGTTCAGGCTACTAAACTACTACTACAATTTTAAAAATTTAAACATGAGAAAAAGAGAAAGAAATTATTAAATTTTATAATCGGAAGAAATTTAGAAAACAAAGTTGTATGGTTTTCGATTTAGATGTGCGTGAATAGTATTTGCGAGAAGTAGATAAAATAATAAATAAAAATCAAGTTTTAATTTTTTATTCAACGATTTTAAATGTGGTCTTAGTACTCACTTTGCTACAAACCTTTTTATTACACAATATTCTTAGTCGATACGGATGATACCGATTTTAATATGTTGTGTTTGATCGAGCGGAAAATAGCTAATAGATTGGAATGTAGGTAGTCAGACAGACAGCATGGGTAAGTATTTTTTTATCGTCTGGTCCAAGCGAACAAAGCCGCAAGCGTCGCCGACTTAAAAACTATGTATTTATTGTCATAAGTATAATCATTTCTTATTTATTTTTATGTAGGTATCATTATTATGTTCTTGACTCATTGGCTCTTTTTCGGTAATTTAAAAGAATATATAAATTAATGCGAATGCGTGGCGCAAGCCGTAATACCACTGTATAGGTGTACCTTGTCGAAGGTACCAGGTTAGGTTTATATCTGTGGTATATACTTACTATTGTTACAATTGATTTTGAGTCTGGTTTTAGCCATGCATGTAGGGTGTCCGGCCCGTCCGGGTTTTGTTCGGCCTTTTAATTTTTTTTTACATTTCTTTTGTATTGGTTTCCGCTCCGTCCGTTTCTCGCGCCCTAAATATTGGAATTAATAAAGAAGACAGAATCATTAAATTTTCAAGAAGATTTTATTGTGAATGATATAAAAAACGCTGTTTTACTTTAACAAAAATTGTCTTGTTATACTAAAACTAATAAATTGACGATGTCCGGCATTTTTACCCAAATGTCCCGCTAATCCGGCTGCCCGGCTTTTCGGTTTTAAGATCTGGCAACCCTACATGTATGCCATGGTATAGTATAACTACTATTAGCCGCAACATTTAACATTTGTAATTTTTCTAACCACCCTTTCAGGGTAACTGTCGTTACTATATTATTAGTGTGTTATATTTTAGTATGTTTTTATAATAATATGAAGTCCGTACAGAAAATAATTATTACTTAATTCATGTCGGAGGAGAGTTAAAACCCCATTTACAATCGCCTGGATATGCCTTTGGATGTTTAAAAATATGATTATGTCCTGAGGGTTATGCTGCGCCGGGACTACTTCAGGGTTCCGCACCAATAAGTCCGGTGACGCATGGCGCTGTAAATTAAGTCTACAAAAAGGGCAAATTCTGCCATTTAAAAAAAATATAACGCGAACTGCGCGGGCGGTGTATCATGTATCATTGTTTTGTTTAAAAAAAAGATACACGTACGCAAATTACCTACAGTTGTTTTTAAAGTAGTGGATGTCTTTTACGCGAAATTTTTATGTTAAAAAACTTTTATCTAGGTGAGGTACTTTATTTTCTCATTCCATACAAATATATATAAATAAAGATTAAGTTTCTGGATGTAATTTTAAAATTTATACAAATACTATCTAAGTAGAAATATATATATGATAGCATATACAACACCAATCATTATTATCTTTCTTAAGTTTTTCGTTGTTGTTTCGGTCTTTTCTCTCGATTTTGGTTCAGTACAGGCTCTGCGTACCTACCAATCCTGTTAGTTAATTTTTTTTGGTAAATGTTTAATTTTATTATTAGGTAATAGTCTCCTAATCAATACGAATTTAGAGGTAGGTATAACAACTTCGTATCTGGATTTCCTTAATTACTTTTTTACTAATTTAAATATATTTGCAAATATCTAATTACTTACCTGTCTGCTGAAATATTATCTAGGTTAAGCAATTTATGTTTACCGATAAGTAGTTTTTCTGCTTTTACATTTTTAATACTAATTAGTTTAAAACGTCGCATTTCACACCAATAAGTGTAAAAAGAGCTTGTTTTGTATTTAAAATGTTTAAAGTATTCATTATAAATAAATATCTACTTTAGGAAATCCACTAAAAAGTAAAAAAAACTTTTTCACAAAAAAAAAAACAACTGGCTTCTTTTTTCCGGTTGTTTTTTTGACGAATTGCTTTTTTCTCTCGTACACTAAAACATCGATATTATAACAAAATGTATACAATCAACAACATTAAAAGCGTTTCACATGTTTCAAATTAACACTAATTATTTTTTTAACAAAAATTTAAGATTAAAATTCAAAACATTAACATGGGACCACCTCAGAAGTATACCCTTAAAAAAAATCTATATATGACGGAGTTATGCCCGAACATACATTAAAAAAGAACCTCAGCCTTTTTTTAAGTCGGTTAAAAGGGGTTAAGCTATCTGTCGGATGCCGATAAACACTTTTAGCTTACCTTTGCTGGATATTTTTGGTATTCGACGAGAAGAACACGTTTAGCCCAGGCATGAAAGATTCAGTCATTGTTGGGCCAACGGCCAACCGGATAAAGGTCGCAACATCAGTGGGCCGCAAAGTTCATAAAAAGCTTCTTACCCGCAGTGCATCGTATTATGCTGCCAACTGCTTACTGCATATTCTTAATGGAGGTTATTTAAGCCTTTTTTTCTCTCAAAGGGCTATTTTATAAGCTATTCTTAACATTGGAGTGGGCGCAGCTAGATGCATTTAGGGCCGCATGGGCCGCAAGTTTAATGTACCTGATTTAGCTCTGTTCGGTTTCGCTTTAGAGCCTGTCGTCTAATTAGAATTATTTTTTATATGATTTACAATGATTTTTATAATTTGTAACTCACACTTTACCCTTAATCTTGCACTATAAAAGTATGATGTACCAACTCAGAATTTGGAAATAAGGAATTTAATTTAAATGCTATTGATATATGATAATAGGATGGTGTTGTCATGTCACACATACATATCTACGCCGGTCAAAAGAAATCAATTCAACAAGACGAGCGATTTGAATAAGTCAAACCATAGATACATTTAAAACGTGCAAACATCTATTTTGATATGTCAAAGAGTAAAAGAGCCGCATCCTTAATAGAGGCCGCATTGACGCACGTCCCTTCGAAACTGAAAGGATTATACCTACTATTATACTATTGTTGGTTTCAAATACGTCAATATGTTCATGTTGTTAGACAGGATCAACGATAAACATTTTTTGTTATTCCAAAAACTTCCATTAGTATAAACTAGGTACGAACTGCGTTGTATAAACATTTCGCCTCCCAAAGTGCTTGTTATTAAATCAGATGTAACAAATAACCTGTTTACTGGCATTTTATGGATAAAAATATTAGGTACTAGATTTTGCCAGTGGCCCCGCCCGCCCTAATCTCGGTTATTGGCGTGGAACTCCTTAATTATACTAATGAAGTTTGCTAGAGCAAGCTGTAACTATAGCTATAGTTCGCTTAAGCTCGGTAATAGTTATTCCCGCGAGAACTTTTGAATTTTTCGGGATTAAAAGTAGCCTATGTGCTAATCCAGGACCTGATCTATAGGTGTGCCAAGTTTCATCCTAAACCATCCAGTGGCTGAAACGTTATTGAGTAACAAACATCCATTCAGACATACAAACTTTCACATTCATAACATTAGTAGGATGCTTTTTGTGTAACGGTTTAATATACAATGATAACGCGTTTTGAGAAGTGAAATGTTTACAGTTTAAAAGTGTTTATAATGGAAGTGGAAAGATCTAAAAAAGAAAAACAGATATCAAAATTTATTACAAATTATATATATAGAGACTTGGTACCAATTCGAAATTATTTATAGATACACCTAGTCTATTATCACTATTCAAAATGATCCATAGATACAAGGTACCTATTCGAAAATAAATATAGAGATGTACCTATTCAAAATGTTCTATAGAGACTAGGTACTTATTCATGATGATCTATAGACTAATTACCTATTCGAAGTGATCCATAGATCCTATTCAGCTACCGTAGGTACCTATTCAACATTAAATTATCTATAGAAACTAGGCACCTATTCAAAATTATCTTTAGAGACTAGATACCTATTCCAAATTATCTATAGATACAAGGTACCTATTCGAAAATAAATATAGAGATTCAAAATGTTCTATAGAGACTAGGTACTTATTTATGATGATCTATAGACTAATTACCTATTCGAAGTGATCCATAGATTCTATTCAGCTACGATAGGTACCTATTCAAAATTAAATTGTCTATAGAAACTAGGCACTTATTCAAAATTATCTATAGAGACTAAATACCTATTCAAAATGTTCTATAGAGACTAGGTACTTATTCATGATGGTCTATAGAGACAAATTACCTATTCAAAGTGATCCATAGATTCTATTCATCTACTATAGGTACCTATTCAAAATTAATTTGTCTATAGAAACTAGGCACTTATTCAAAATTATCTATAGAGACTAAATACCTATTCAAAATGTTCTATAGAGACTAGGTACTTATTCATAATGATCTATAGAGACTAATTACCTATTCAAAGTGATCCATAGATCCTATTCAGCTACTATAGTTACCTATTCAAAATTAAATTTTCTATAGAAACTAGGCACTTATTCAAAATTATCTATAGAGACTAAATACCTATTCAAAATGTTCTATAGAGACCAGGTACTTATTCATGATGATCTATAGAGACTAATTACCTATTCGAAATGATCTTTAGACTAGATTCCTATTCGAAATCCCCTAAATACATGTGATATTTTTAATTTTAGTTTCTTGATTGTATACGTCATTGCACTCGTCAATAATTACCAAAAAACTTCTTAAACAATTCTAATTTAAATTCGCCAACTGAACGGGTATGGTTAACATACTATCACTCTTCGACACCAATAACTTTAGTTCATTCTAAATTCCAAAGGAACGCAGACGTACATAAAATATGGTACCTACCTATAATTTTTTTTTTAAATAAGTATAAGGGCAAATACAGATTAAAATATCTTAATCGAAAACAATTTCGAGCAGTATGAGTCGATTTTTTTTGACATCGCACCTTTATTTATGTCAACAGAAATACCACAATAACACGTAAAGTCGACGAGTGTTTTTACAAAATGCAGATTGTATTGCACTAAATAAGTATTTTTAACTTGATAAACTTTTCCCTACTCAAAACCCTGGATAAACCATATCCCTGGATACGCCCTATGAGGTCAGACTACGTAACATTACTACATCCTACGTACATAGCCAGAAACACGAGCGAAACTTACTAAAATCGTATAGAATATCAATCGTATTTTTGTAGGTATGCCAAATTCGCATTAGCTCGTTTAACTTATGGCAAGTTGAACACCATATATATTTTGAAGAGCAAAACGGAGATCTGGCGTATATAAAGCAGTGTTTTTAGGGACAAAAAATACGAATAAATCAATCAGAAGAAGGCAATAAACTGAAGCATGTCGGTGTCGAAACTGTTGAATAATTGTGATATGTGACGCACGTTGTAGCCTTGTGCTAACCTGGCGGATACATTATTTCATAATTTCGGATATAAAAATGTTACTTCGGTGCAACACTTGCTTTAGCATTTTGTCTGCGTTGTGGTCAGTAATTAAAATAATTACAAAATTTATAAACCTATTGCAGTAGAATATTTAAGATATTATTTTTTGCCAGAGTGCCACTCGCTTCTGATTTATAGCAGATAAACATAATGTTCTCATATATGTGGGGAATAATTGTTATTAGTTTCGAATAAAGAACACGGTACCGTGTTTACGTGAAGAGCGAAACCAATAATTAATGCAGACACCCCAGCACGCTTGCAATGGGTTACCATACTAAGTTGCCTGCTTGTTTTGCTGTGCACTGTAAGGGATTTCGGTACAACATTGGCAGTAACGTTTTTTGTTACGAATTCAAAAAACACTTCGGCAAATGGATATTATTTATTATTAATTAAATTCATTTAATAAGAAACATTTTTTAATTCCTTGCATTTTCTGAGAAAAGCATTATAGGTTCGCATCAGCGGAAAAAATGTAATTGCCTGTCTCGTATCATTGAAGTCCGCACCTACAGCTCGGTCTCCAAATTCATTCGCGATAAACAATCGTCTATTTCGCGGTCACTGCAAAAATCTAATATTTATTATTGTCTTTCTTCGGCGCTGTCTTACACGTACTTTTTAGTTCTGTGCCCTAAGGGAACTATTACTAAGTCTACGCTGTTTGTCTGTAACATATGTATATAGAAAGCTGAAATCTTTACAATCTTTAAAAATTGACGAGCGGTCCCCATATAAGAAAGGTTTTTTTTTTTAATTTTTCAAGGTAAAGCAAATTCACAACAACAACAAATAATAAAAACTTTTAGTTTACATGTAATTTCTAAAATAAATTCAAACGGTGACCGTACAAATTATACAAATAGTGTTCAAAACATGTTTTCCAGTAGATTAAGAATTTAAAAACAATATTTTCGTATTGTTTCTTCTGAATTTGATGACAGTCAAATTAATTTGATACAACCGGAAGATACTTACTTACATTCTTATCGTCGAGGCGAACTATTTTATTATCCTTAACTAGTATGAGTATACATATATGTTTGCTGCCATCTGGTTAAATTAGCCAGTTAATTGGACGCCTAGGCAGATCGTCAAGTATGGAAAAGACACTACACAACAGAAACGCATTAGGTTCAGATGTAGATGTTCCCATGGATAATTTCATATAATAATCTGTTCGTTATATGATAATTTCTTTTCCATACTTAACAATGTAGGCGCCCAATTAACTGGCTAATTTAACCAGATGGCTGCTACATATATAATATAAATACGGTGTGCCTGAGATCTTAAAAAAACTGACAAAATACTGTATTTTTGAAGAAGTTCTTTTAATACCTGATATAAAACTTACAAAATACGGTGCGAAACCATACAAACCTTTAAAAGAATCCTTTTAATACATAAAGAAATACAGTGTGGGGCCTTTAAAGGTATCCTAAACTGACTAAATCCGTGTCAGGCATTGTTTAAAAGTAATTCTTTATGTCATTTATTTAAAGAGCTGTCACTAAGTTGGACGTGCAGATTTTATTCTGTACTCTAATCATAATATATTAGACTCTTGGTCTAATATATTATGATTAGAGTACAGAATAAAATTTTTTGTAAATTAGGTTACTGAAGTTGGCAATTGGCGAGAATTCTGGGTCTAGCGTAAAATACAATTAGATATAATCGGATACAAAGAATTAAAGTTTTTTTTTTATAATCCCTACAGGTATAATAAAAATGAGCCCCTAACGTTTACTTTTGATCGGCCCTGCACTCACGGATCTTTAAAAGTGTTGTGCTTTTCCAATAATTATAATTATGTTACCTATATCAAGTAATATTCCTTATTCTGTGCTTATGCCGATCACATGATGATGTACCTATAGGACGTATAGGTATGCTTGAAATACGAGTACACTGTTAAGGTTGTATTTAAAGTAAAACTTGTCGCGTCGTCCACCGACTGAAGGATAATTACATGACTAAGGTTAACATCTCGTTAAGTTAGGCCATGACTTTCAAACTTTAGCCACTATTATGTTCATTGATGATACAGCCAGTTTCAGCTCACAGTGAAGAATCGAATAAAATAATTAAATCACAGAGTAAATATCAGATACAGAGGTTTGGTCTGACCTCTGTATCTAATACTTACTCTGTGATTAAACTGTAATTTTCGGGGGCGATAAATCGATCTAGCTAGGTTTCATTTTTAGAAAACTGAAAACTATGACTCTTCCGGACATCTATTGGCGAGTATTAATACAACACAGCAACACTAAAGCTACTTGACAATAAATGGCGTTTTTTAAAAAAAACGAGCTAAGCTCGGTCCACCAGGTACTTGTATAGTAGCTGCGCCCGCGCTAAAGTTGCACTTTTGAATTTTCCGGGCTTAATCAAGGATATAAGCATCTCCATTCTTTCATCAAAATCTGTGCAGCTGGTGCATTACCATTGGGCTATTGGACGCTTTTATAATTTACCGTCGAGCGACACGACACATTTCTATCATAGATGTTCAAGGCAAGGCCAAGCGAGTCCACGGCAAAATCGTGTCGCTTGACGGTAAATTATAAAAGCAAAATTATGTTTACACTAGGAGACATTAGAACACTCGTCACGTCAGTCACAGATGAAATACTAGTTAATACGTCACGCCACGCCATACACGGGAAGGCCTTTTTCAGCCAGTGACAATGTGAACTGTAGCCCATATCTACTCTGCAATTTTTGTAAAAGCGGCGGCAATTGCTCAGCGGTTGTATGTTACATAGATTTATAATTTAACATAGAACAACGATTTAAAGAAAAAGATGTTCGGTCGAAGTATATGGACTGAACATTTACAATATTAACTATCAATCTATCCTACTCAAAATTAATACAACTAAGTTATGTTTTTACCTAATAGATTCCATTAAAAAAATCCCTACCAAAACCTCTTAAGATAAAGCTTCGTAGGTATCTTATAATGAAAACATAAATAGATACATAAGTCACGATTAAAAAAAATTACACCTACATCTTCCTAATAATCGTCTTGTTAAAAACCTGTTTCCGTTGACGTAGGAGACCGATTTGACCCCAACTGCGTCGAAATGGGCACTGTTCGACACGAAATTAACAGTACCTACCGTGTTAGTAAACAATTTATATCGAATGCGGACGGGTAAGGTGAAGTCCGCACATTTATACCAACAGTCGATGGTCACGGGACATACGAGGATGTTTCATAGGTACTTCCCTGTTCCGATGTAACTATTAAGTAGGTAATGATAAATTCGTGAAACGTTGCTATTCGACTCGAGATTTGATCAAACTTTGCAAAGCAGGGAGCTTATTGGAGACAGTCTCAAATACACCAGACTTTGGAATACGAGAGGAAAATGTATGCAAGTTAGTCGTACCTCTCGAGAGCCGTGAAAGTACTGGCATACATTTTTCACACAGAATAATACTCGAGAATGTTCCCAATGAGGTCCCAAATTGATTAAGTGTAGATAATAAATAAAAGTAAAACCGCAAAATTTTTGCCATTTAGTTGACTGCAGATTTCATGACTCTAGGTAGCTTAATGCAAAAAGTCTGGTGTATGTACTATCGAGGGCAAAATATATATAAGTACATTTCACTTCCCGAGACTTTAGGTATTTTCGAAATAAGCTCAAAGATCATATCATTTTGGGAAGCTGGCATCGTTCATTGGCCGTTTCATGTCCCGCCGAATGATTGTACAAACAAATACTGTTTATTACAATAATCACGATTTAGTTTCAGCAGTAGGTAATTAAGTTGGCAAGACACTAGTTGTGCATTTTTTTAAATATCAACACGACATTTATTTCGGACGATGCTTTTCATATGTTTTGTATATAACCAAAAAGGAAAAACGAAATTCTTATTTGAGTATATTATAAGTTTAAGAGGCTATGTCATAAGTACTCTCATAGCTTCTTAAGTGTCTATATATATAATGGTTTACCGTAATACCTACTTACGATTTACCTAGAAATTAAACTGTATCGGCATTTTTGTTTTATTTTACATATCTTTTGTATGTGATAACAGTGTCTGAGTTTAAATTTATAGTAACAGTTTGGTTTTATTAACTTCTTATACCTACATATATTGTAGGTACTTTTCAATAATAAAATACACTTATGAAATACTTAACATATTCCATTTCACATGGCATGGTGCGTATAATGTAATTTAGTTTCTGAACATAAATTTAAATATTGTTATATAAATTTATATCTTCAAAGCTACATATTTATACATTTTATTGTGGTTACCAGGGTCTGCAATACGACAGTTTTAACTAAACAAATAGTTTAGTTAAAACTCTCTTATCTCCTGCGCCATGCTGTTATCAATAAATATTTTAATGAGACATCGAGCTATAAATTTAGCTAGGTCCCCAATAAAACTACTACAAACAACAACACGTGTAACTAATAAAAACTAAGTAACTACTGGACTACTTATCTCAGCATTACGGTAAAATTTCGCAAGAAATCGAAAATTTTGGTCGACAAAAAAATTTAACTAATACACCTTACCAAATCGAATCAAATCGTCTTTATTCATTAAAAATCATGGTAGTACATTATAGTACGTCAAACAATATCTCAAAATCTCCTTAATACACCTATAGCGTAATATAACTAAATTAAACATATAAATTCAGAATATATTAAAAACTAAAACTTACTAAGTAATTATTAATTATAATAAAATATCTGGACAGCTAGGTACTTACTTAGTTATAATTAATTAAATATGCAAATGTCGAAAAATAACATCATTATAATAAATATATAATAATATATTATAAATAATAATAGTATAAAATTGATATATATCATGAAGTAATTAATGTCACTTTATAAAATGATTAACATAGTAATAACATTGTTCAACTATGAGTACCATTTTTATTCTAAATAAATTTTCCTCTTATTGAAAACTTTAATAGCCATGCATGACATAATATTTTTGCTAAGTAAGCAGTACGTGGATGGTGCAATCTATTGGGATACCTTTGAAAGAATATACCTAATATTATCACCCGGTTTTCTAAACATACGTTTTTTTTTTCTATAAAACAAGCTATTTCATAAATAAACATGTTTGGCAAGGTCAGAATTTTAAAATTTTTGGAAAATGGCTTGCAGGATTGCAAACGTCCAACATCATAAATAGCCTAAAGAACTTCTACTGTATTATGAATACATCTTGGATGTTTGTGTTATTTCCCTATAATATTAAACCGTATTATAATACCTACAGAGGCAACATAGCCGTGATATGCAAGTAATGCTGTTCCGAGTCATTGGTTGACTTTATTTTTTGAAGCACAAATATTAATCTATTTATTTTGTTACAAACTTCTTTGGTGTGAACTTCTATAAACAATTCTCATCCAATATGATTCTCAAGAAAGAAGACTATCTCTTAGTTTGTTAATTTATTTGATTTCTATACTCCTATACCTACGTAATAGTCTTGGGTCAAATTTACATTCTAATTATTACAATTCAGCCATTTTACAACATCTTCAATAGTTTTATTAATATAAATTTCATAAGTTATTGTATTATTTACAAAAGGGATTATAACTGAAATAACGTCAGCAAAAAAAATTGATTGATATTTTCATTTATCTCGGCAAGACAATTACATAACGGCCAAGTGCGAGTTGGACTCGCGTACGAAGGGTTCCGTACCATTATCTATAAAAACGGCAAAAAATCACGTTTGTTGTATAAGAGCCCCACTTAAATATTTGTTTCATTTTAATTTAATGATTCATTTTTAAAGTGACTATATTAATAAATATTCTGTGTATATTTTAAGCGTCTATCTGTTGCCGTTATCAATATAGAGCAAAAAAATCACGTTTGATGTATGGGAGCTCCCTTAAATATTCATTTTTTCTGGTTTTAGTATTTGTTGTTATAGCAGCAACAGAAATACATTTTCTGTGAAAATTTCAACTGTGTTACCACGGTTCATGAGATACAGCCTGGTGACAGACGGACGGACGGACGAACGGACAGCGGAGTCTTAGAAATAGGGTTCCGCAAATTACCCTTTGGGTACGGAACCCTAAAAAAGAGCAAAGGACCTACCGTCCTAATACGTCGCCTTGAGTGATATACGTCCCTACTGTTGGGCACGGCCTACCCTCACCGAGCGGCGATTCGGGCCATAACCCCTCACGCTTGCCCAATGCGAATTACGGACTTTACATACGCCTCTTTTTAACGTATGGCAGGTATCTTTACGATGTTTTCTTTCACCGAAAATTACTTATACACGGATAGACACCATTAAAAAGGTTCAAAATAATGATATGCTCTCAATCTATGCCCTTGAAGTGAACACCTTGAGTTCGTTTGTACAAGCCAGTTGTCCTCAAACTGTGCAGCATGCCATCCTGGTTCCGGCTCGGACCCACTTGGTGCGTTATTTTGTATTCGCAAGCGTAGGTTTCCGCTTGCCGATATTACATTTGACCCCGAATTGTTGCCGACTTATCCACGTGCGTCGTCTGTGATGTAGGTATCTAAAGGAGGTGTCCAGTTAAACCAGTGGTGCACAGATTGATTTATAAATACCTGTGTTTGGACTTAATTAAAAACAATATAATTTGTAAGATAAGGTTGAAGCTAAGGAATGTAAAATTTTAATGTCGATGAATATAAGTAAATGCGGAAAGGAAACAGATTTCGGCTAGACGTTTTAAATGTAACACATTCGTATAGCTACGATTAGGTAGCTTTTAATATTAGTATGCGTGCTACTACTCAGAAATCATGCTTTTGCTACTACGTAAGTTATGCTGCGCAAAAAAAGTGCGCTGCAAAATAACATGTATTATATTGTATCGTATCGTACTGGTTTAGCCAGAAAACTTATATCTCCACAACGGCCTCACCCATCGCCTTCCTGCGGCTCTTACTACGTCTGTCCCTCAGGTAGCAGGCCGTCCCTCCCTGCGGCTTCCGATCCGTGGTCGCTACTTTAGATCCTTTCTTCCGCATCGGTTATCGGTTATCGGCGGTTCGATCAGCGATGTGGCCTGCCTATTACTACTTCAGCTTGCTAACTGTTTCAGCCAAAACGGTAACTTTGGCGAATTTCCTTGTTTTGTATTTTATCGCGCAAACAAACACCAAGGTCATCATAGCTCTCTCCACAACTCGCTGAGCGATTCTGATTACTACTATTTTTATTTTTTATATAATTTATATAAATGAAATACAAATATTATATACAACAAATTAATCAATGATACTTTCTCTTAAATAAGTCAATATTTAGTGTGTTAGTATGTATAAGTAGATTATTATATAATATAGTTCATATAACCTCATATATGTATTGTATGTGTATATCTAGTTACTTGCCTATCGTTTGGCAGCTAACGGCCCATTGTAAAATTATTAACGACCACTGGGAACTATTCTTTATACTATAAGTACTTAATTCTGTTCCATTCCCGTCCTGAAACTGTTTTAGTTGACTAAGCCACAAAAATTCTTAAAATGATGATTCATTTAAAATGTGGTTTCGGCATTTGTGTAGAAGATTGTTATGTAGAAGCCGCAGCTGCGTCAACATGAGCCAACTGCGACTCGGCAAACAGTGCCGCAGAACTGCGTCAATCGGCCAATTTTGATACGACACTTCTATTCAGTAGGTACCTAGACACAATCGCCAACTGAATCTATAATTAAAGTTACAATTACATTCAAGTATTCAATATACACATTAAGCTTTTGTTCTTTTCTTTTAGCCTGCTTTATTAAAATAAGGTTTTGGGATCGATTCTTATTCTAGTTTTAAAAATAATGCGTACCAAAATAAACTGTTACCTATTAGGGACATGTGTTTGTATTAAATGAACTAAAGTAACTAAATATAAGTATACTTAGTAGAATGAGATATAAAAAAAAATCTAATTATAGCTATGGTATTATAATGCTATTTTAGATGAGAAATAACTTAATTATATCTATCTGTATAGTTTTTGTTTTATAAGGGATATGTATATTATATAATAACTTGCTTTTGGCAGCGGTTCCGCCTGTCCTAAATTTGGTTATCGGCGTGGGATTTCAAAGTGTAGTTCGTTTAAGTGGAATCTGGTCATAATTATTTCCTTGAAAACTTTTGAATGATCAGCGGAAAAATGCCTAACAAACAGACAAACAAATTTACCAAACTTTTACA
This sequence comes from Apoda limacodes, assembly GCA_946406115.1. Lineage (NCBI taxonomy): Eukaryota > Metazoa > Arthropoda > Insecta > Lepidoptera > Limacodidae > Apoda > Apoda limacodes. The sequence goes on along the minus strand of OX291549.1, from coordinate 18,932,639 downwards.
TTTATAAAATTATAGTGAAATGAGTTGTAAACAAATAATTCGTCAACAGTATTTTAGAAAACATGTTATTCGGCAGTTGAATAATAATGAAATTACTTCATTGATATAATTATTTCATAATATTATTTGATCAATTACTCATCTCATCTCCGTACTATGTCTTTATACTATGCTACATAGTAAACTTTTAATAAGTAGATTTATATCATGGTTAATACTATGTTGTGGTTTCACTGCACTAAGTATAATCATCACATACTTAAATCCTACTAATGTATTATAAATGTGAAAGTTTGGATGTTTGTTACGCAATCACGTTTCAACCACTGGACGAATTGGCATAAAACCTTGGCACACATATATGTTAGGTCTTAGAATACGACATAGGCTACTTTTTATTCCGAAAAATTCAAAAGTTTCTATGGGAATAACTATAACCGAGCTTAAACGTACTATAACGCGTAGCTATAATAAACGTCATTAGATTAATCCTACTAATATTATAAATGTGAAAGCCAAATATATTTTTTCTCAATGTAAAATATCTATATGGCGGTTCAAAAAGACACATACGTGTAAAATTTTAATATTAGAATCTACCCAAATACGGATTTATAAGGCTGTGACATACGGACGGACGAATATGACGAATTTAGAAGGGTTCCGTTTTTGCCGTTTGCTACGGAACTCTGTAACATCTAGTTAACGTATCGTTGAATGCAGCGATAGAAAGTTATTAAATAACAAACTAGATTTTGCCAGCGGCTCCGCCCGCCCTAAATTCGGTTATCGGCGAGGAACTCCTTACCTAATTAAGTCCTTAATTACACAAATGAAGTTTGCTATTGCTGTGGCTATAGTTCGTCTAACCTCGGTTATAGTTATTTCCGCGGGAACTTTTGTATTTTTCGGGATAAAAAGTAGCGTATTTCCTATTCCATGACCTAACCTATAGGTATGTGTGCCAAGATTCATCCCGATCCGTCCAGTGGTTGAGTCGTGATGTGGCAAACATCCATCGAGACATATTTGTAACTTTTTAATAATAGTAGGATTGTAAAAAATATACAATTGCTATACGAATATGTACATTTGCATTTGCCAAATCGCGCAACAAAAAGTCTAGTATGCTATGTGCCTAGAAAGATGATGATACACATGATCATATATGATTGTCAAGCATGTATGCTCACGTCAGGGTTCACGTTTGACGTCACAAATGTTAAAGGGACATTTGCTTATGAAGTGATAGGCGCAACCCTGGTTATCATTAGGTTAGTGTAATTGCACTTCAAGAGAATATAATCACTATAGTTGAGGGCCGTAGCTAAGGGAGGGCATTGTGGGTCAATGCCCTACCTTGAAATACTAATGCCCTACCTTAAAAGTGCCATAAACTAGGGTATAATATATATAAATTTCTTTCCCATACTATAAATTAATACCATTTTGCTCGTGTTTTCCCGCGATCTCACCCAATTTCCTTCTACCTTAATTACTCACGCTCACAAGCAGGTAAAATAGTGAAAGATAGAAAAATTACTTGCGCCGTACCAGTCCATGAAACCACCGCTGCCCTACCTTAGATTCAACTCTAGCTACAGCCCTGCTATGGTTGCACTGTGTTGTTGTTAGTTGGATAGAACATGAAGTTATTGGACGGAGGCCTGCTTACAGCCTTACCCTTGAGACAAATGTTATCAACCTTCAAAAAGCGTGCAAAAGGGTACCTAAATGTATGAAAATGACAATTGTATTCTGTGATCTAACAAATTAGGTCGTTAGCCGTTTCGATGCAGCAATAAGGGATTCAACTTAAATTGCTAGCACAACCTTTAAACCACATTATAACAAGGGTTACCAAAGCATCATATAATATTTCTGATATTTGATGTATGTTAATTGATTTAAATCGCAATAACAATAAAATATAAAGAAAAAAACTAATTTTTGTTAATGATTTAAATGGAACTGTCGTCATTGAATAATATAATCAGTAGGTATTTGCTAATATAATTGTAAATGAGTTGCTGTGGGTAAGGTTGTATTTTAATATCATTACATACGCAGGCGGAGCTCTATGCGCTTAAGCTATGAATCATTGTTGAATTATTAATTTTCTAATCAGTATGTATTGAATGCTAAATCCATTTCATTGTTGAAAGTCGTATAAGTTCATACCTAATCATACAATATCCTAAATGTTAAAATATACGGAAGAAATATAGTTAGTATAGTTATAGTTATTAATATAGTTATAGTGTGGGCGATAGACTCTTTTTAACTGCCTTCAAAAATGGAGGAGGTTCTATGTTCGAAGCGTGTTCCTCTATGCATATGTTTATGCACAAATTTTTTGGCAACCACAAAACCGATTTCAATGATTTAAACAGCATTTGTTTGAGCTTGACCCCGTGGTGGTGTATATAAATTTTAAGTCGGATTATGAGGACAGGGGTCTTTAGGTAACAAAATTTATTATATATATATATATATATATATATATATATATTTTATCGTATATATTATACATTTTCTACGTTATTCATAAGTTTTGTCATTCTACTCAAAAGAGAAAAACAACACTTAACTGAATATCCATCTGCCATTCGGCAATGTTATAAGGTTTTATTTTACCTTTTAGTGGAGTTTTTTGATTTGATTAAAACTTTTGTACAACCACAATAGACATGTTTGAAGAGTGGTGAGCGTAAGGCTGCAACACTGGTTATTGTACAGTGTATGACTGGACTGACTGGACTGATTCACCAGATGTTCAGTGATAAAAAGAAAAGACAAGGGACAGGCGTATATACCTTAGAATATAATGCAAATAGAGCTCGCTCTTAGTATAGGTTCTTTGATGTAGCATTTTAAGTTACCATAGTAAAACTTATTTTAATACGAATCTAGTTTTCAAGCGTATGCTTAAAATAAATAAACACGCTCTAAAGCGACTGAATAAACTTAGTGTAATCTATTAGCTGCTGTTAACCATATTTGATTTGGCGAAGTGGAAGCGCCAACGCGACGCCACCAGCGGCATCGCAAACACTGGAAAAGTACGATAAATAGCAATGCCACAAAAACGTTACACTGGGACACAATAGCGCACTTTCATTTGAAGTCCTTTGTGCTTCGACTTTGTATCTATCTTCCGAGATCATCGGATTCAGATAGCTTTTGTAGCAGGGCTGATGACGCACTTCTTCTAAATAAGTAGTACAACTACGTCGTTTGGACTTGTTTGTTTGGATTTCTTAAAATACTTACATTTTATACATTGTTCTGGTCTCAATTCTTAGGAAGTTTATTCTTAGGAAAGTCCTAGGTGATCAAGGGTAGGTATCTCTCTTTTTTCTAACTTGCCTTATTTTGTACCTAAACTTAAAATCAAGAAAAATATGAATTTGGCTTCAAATATGCAAAACGTGAAATGAGAAATCAGATAAAAACAAAAAGAGTTACATTTGATTTGAGCCTAAATCGTAGTTTTCTTGATAATAATAATTTTCTTTACCAAATATAACAAGTAAGAAAAAAGCAGGATATAAGTATTTGTGTACGTCGCGGTCGGTTGCGGCCTAGTGGTTTCGGTGTCTGCTTTATGTTATGAAAGAAGTTGTTAGATTTTTGAAGCGTCGGCAATGCGCGAGTGATGCCCCATGTGTTGCAACCGTCCTTAGGCCGGACTGGACCGGACCGCAGGCTTGTTTGTCACCTTAGTGGGATTATTATTATTATAATTAAATTTTCTGAGAGGCAAAGTTTTGAGACCGGCGTGTACCAGACTCTTTTTCTTAATTTATTAGGTATATTGTTTTCCACACCACTGGCTTTTCGGTAAAGGAAAACATCGTGAGGAAACCTGTATACGTCAAAAGCGTATGTGAAGTCCACAATCCACATTTGGCGTGATGAACTATAGCAGAGCTGCTGTAGCCCAAATCGCCCTGGGCTCCGGGCGAATCCGGAAAAATCCTTGACGAAAACAGAGGGGTGTTGTCTGTACATGGCATCTGTAACGGTTCAGTTTGGGATTCGAACCCAAGCCTCAGCTAGCTATCACTTAGTCAGCATGACTCAACCCCTTGGCCGTCAAATTTGAAAATAGGAATGAGATAATAGTGGGTTCGATTCTCGCCTATATTCAAGTTGCTAGTATTTTGGAACAGACACTTAATAAAATATTCTTTAAGTACAATAATATTTATTAAATGTTTTGCTAATAAAAAATTTATCTACAATATAATTCTATTATAAGACCTAGATTAACTTAACACTTTACAATGGTTTATTACCTTTTTTTCTATTCACTACCTAATGGCACTGTATAGCTAAAGGCACTTTATATTGGAGATATAGGTCAGCCTAGGATTGACTGATGATCGTCGTGACGAATCGGAGAATTGCCACCTAGGCAACGTGGATATCTGAGCCCATAGTCCTTGCTACCATAGCCAGCTGATCAGGGTTGCGCCTGGAACTCGGAGTCGCTGTCCTTCGCCGCCAGCTGATATTGCTTAGGTACGAAGTATCGGGTCACTGTCCGGTACGGCCAGCTGATCCTTCCAAGTTTGTTGACCTCTGATTTTTCATTTGGGCAGAGTGAGGCCACTTTCTTCTTTTTTTGCACCCCGATGACGATTTCAAAAAAACTGCGCTAGCGCTTTTTTTTTTTTTTTTCTGAGCTGACTATGCAGTTGGCTGTTGCAGCCATTACTGCTTCACCGGGCTTTTGGGGCGAGACTCTGAAGGAGCTTTAGCCCATATGGCGCCCAACGCTCAAGGGCTCCCCGCGGGGGAAGCTTCGGCTTGGGTTGTCGCTCTCGGGGGCGTCCCTTCGACCGGCGTGAGTCTCGAACCCGAAGGTGAGTCACCGCCAGGAGGGGAGGTCCCCGTTACGCGGGTACGGTTGCGATTGAATGGGGGCGAGAAGCGCCCCGGCACTCTTTGATACCTAGTGTATCCTTGTGGGCGCCGACGAACCCGGGGACGTCGGCGTCGTGATTGGAGGGAGGCCCTATTCGGGGAGGTCGTAGAGACTAATCTCGCTATCCGGACAGCGAGATCGTCATCTGGGGACGTTAGTACGTGCCGAGGCCGCCTAACTATAGTTTTACGACCGTGACCGGGTCGATCGGGGGGGCGCTAGCACTGAGCCTGCGATGATTTTTATAGGAGGGCTCGCTTTTATGTGTGTGTGGACAGAGAAATGAGAGTAAATTGGTGAGGGATTTTAGGCTACTATCATTCATTTAATCAATTAATTTATAAGAGCGGGTTTTTTTTTCAAATTTTAGATAATTTCATTTATTTTCATAAACTACTCAATACATCACGTTCCATAGACGCAAAAGCCATATAAAATACAAGTAAATTATGAATTAACCGAAGTTTTGTATTAAATTAATGACACTTAATCAAAAATCTGGTTATTTAATCATTCATTGGGAATTTATGAATGAATATGCTTTTTGAGCTTGTGACGAATAGCGACATATTATGGTATAATAACGCGTTTTAAGTAAATAAATGTTTATAATTACATGTGTTTAATGTAAGGAATGTTGTGTAAAAAAAAATTAATCATATATGTTGTTCACTTAGGTATGTCTACATCTTAATAGGTTATTTTTTTTTTTGTAGTTGCTTAATCAACTTTTTTAAGATTCTGTAGCAGCACATTGTGAAACGCCATACAATTTGAAATGAAATTGAAAAAATAATTCTAATAAAAAATTCTTCTTACATTGAACTGAAGGATATTTCTTTTTCGTGCAAGGTCTTCAAAAATGGATAGGAGATTTTTTGGCAACTTTTTTGCGACTAATTAACATCCAAAGTTATAATGATACTAGTAATTTCCAATCACTGTCAACGATAGTTATATTAAACAAAATCGGTTGTCAAGTTTTCCAGATAATTGAGAAAGTTGTCATTCTACGGAACCTTAAATTTTGCGTTGGTATGCGACGAGCACTTGGCCTGTTCTTGTAATAGTAACAGATTATAATTATGTGAAACTTAATTTCTAGTCAAACACCTTTTTTTTTAAGATTAATAACAAAAAAAATGTGGATCTTTAACAACCGGATGTTTATTTAGCATTAAAAAAGGCATTTAGGTACTAAGAAATCAAACGGTTTTTTTTATTGGTTCATACTCTTAATGATCCGTATTTATTGGTGTCTATGGTACAAACTGTTAATAAAGAAAGTCTTCATTGATATTATCTCAACTCATTTAATGTCCAATTAAGCAACTGAAAAGCAACATTCGTTTTAGTTGGAACTATTGAATGCGTTTTTTTCTCTCATGCATTTCTTGTTCCTTTTCTCTTTATTATGGACTACAACTCTTAATTTTTATGTTTTTTTTTTAAAAATAACAGTTAATATAGGACGCCTGCAGTAGCGGATCCACGGGTGGGATTGGAATTTTGACCCCCCTTCCTCCCCATTCAGTAATTAGTAATAGGTATATATGAATTATCAAATATAATGTACCAAATTAACCCTGGATTTGCCACACGAAAATATTGAAGAATTATAAGACGTGACAAACTAACATGGTGCCGTTTTTAGGGTTCTGCACCTCGAAAGGAAAAAAAGAATCCCTTATACGATCAATTTGCTGTCCGTCTGTCAAGACCCTTTTTGTCAGGAACGCGTGAAGGGATCAAATTGAAATTAATATCAAATACGAATGTCTCCGGTCACTTAAAGTTGTAAAAAAAATTAAGCTTCTAAGTCTATGCAATAAAAAAATATGCCCAAAATACCGTCATTTTTGACGCATATTGTGATACAAATAAATCAAAACCTATTTCCTATTTAAATAGCAACGGGTATTTCTCGTTGACCTAGAATCATGAAATTTGGCAAGAAGCAAGATGGTACATCACAAATATAGGAAAAAATCCAAAAACTGATCATAAACCTTGAGATCCCATAATGTAAGGACTACCCAAGTATTACAACAGGGTAGTAGAGTCGCCGGACTACAGAAGAATGATAAACTTGAGGTGACACAGACCTTATAATTCTAAATTAGGCCCTAAATTGACCAGCCCTAACCTTGACTTGACTTAGGACTTAGAAAGCTATTACACAGCTTTTAAACTCTACTATTCAGCTCCTTTAATTCCTTTAAACAGCCATACCTACGATTAGTTCCTTTTATATCCTAAAACAGCCAAGATATGGTTTATAGCTTGACAACGTTGTGCTGAATGTAGGTGTACATTGTTTACATTGTGAACACATATTAAATCTTAACTTAATCTTAAGGGATATAATTTTTTATATGTTTCATTTATCTGTTGATCTATTGTATATGTATATAGGAGAACCCTCGATGCGCAAGCCAGACTTGCACCTGGCCGGTTTTTTTTTGTCATTTGGTTACGGAACCCTAACATGCTAGCAAAAAAAAACGGATTTTGTTGTTTAATGTAGGTTAAACAGAGTAAGGAAAAATGATATATGCACCCCACGGCCTTGAGACACGTCGTCTATGCATTATACACTGCAAAGAGTGCAAATAGCTGGTGCAGCCGTTGCAGCGCGCCGTAACCCTGACCTGACCTAGCTCTTAGTTCAGTAGGTACTTTGAGTTCGCGAATTAATCAGGGGAGCTAGACAAGGTGTCCTTACCCGACCAAAAAATAAAAAATATTGTCTTTTTGTTACCAAAATAATCTGCAATCTGTCTAATTTTTTTATACCATCAAAGCTACAAACAAGCTTACGGTCCACCTGATGCTAAGCGATCCCCGTAGCCTATATAGACGCTTACACAAGGGGTGCTACTAGTGTAGCCGTTCCCTTTAATCTCTTATCTAAAATCGAATTAATCCATTCTTGAAAAAGCCCATACCTGCTGTAGTCTGTCTCTAAATTCAAAACCTTAGGTACGGGGCGCATTCCAGATCCTAAACTCTGAAAATGCACCGTTCGTGACTATTTAGGTTCTAAGGTGTGAGGATGAAATCCGTGCCGATGGTGAGCGGTGCCTCTCCACCGCTTCTGAGCTTAATTGGAATCATTGACAATACATAAAAAAATCTAAATATAGAAAAATATTGTCCTCTGAACTAACCTCGTTAAAATTACAGAAAAATAAGTAGGTAATGTGCAACAAACTTTTCTGACCCAATGGCCATAAATATAAACTACAGTCGCCATATTAAAATGGCGAGAACTTACAGCGACACAATAACCGACACCGAAAGTCAGAGGGACAGAAAAGTTTGTTGTACTGTATTAGATCGTGTTAACCGTGAATGTCAAAAAAGAAACACCGTATTTGAAACCACACAATTAGTCCATTGAAATGTTACATGAGCATTGCATTTGTTAGAGGACGCAATTTTATTTTTGGGACGTGTGTGGGGGTCTATAGAAGCTTTACCTCAAGTTTGCTTGCCATCCCTTGTCATCCGGCCACCATCTTGGAAAAAAGGGTGAAAACACTTTTTTCGCGATATCTCGGAAACTATGCGTCTTACAAAAAATTCGTAAAGACATAATTTGTAGCAAATTGTTTTGCCTACAAATATGTTCAATAACTTTTTGCCCTAAATTAAAAATTAAAGAATTTATAAGAAGAAAATTAATTAATTTTTATAAAAAATTTTACCCTTTTTTGCTCTATAACTTTTTTTTATACATTTTACAAAAAAATTACCTCAGACCAATCTTGTAGATGATCTTTTGAGGAAAATTTTTCCCGGTTATTTTTGTTAATTCCATTGATTTAAAACGCTGTTACAGCGCTCCAAAGTTGACCGGGTTCGTCAATGCTCATGAGAATCCGGTCACAACGAAATGTTTAACTTATTTTTGAATTTTTTTTTATTGTAAATATATTCTTAAAATTTTTTTTGTTAAATTTGTACAACTTTACTTTTTCAGTCCTAACTCTTGAAGATTCCTAAATCTTAAACATCCTGAATTAGCTGGTGGTACCGCGCTATTCCTGAGTGAGAAAGTCGATCCATCTCTGCTCACTCTTGTTGGCGAACGTTTTTTCATAGCTATACGGCTGTAATAAAGACGACTCACTAGACGGCTTGCGATACAAACGATTTGCCAAGACAGTGGCTAAAAATTCACAGACACTAGGTCCAGTCGTGGCTAGGAAGATATCAAAATCCTGAATATTGGAGCTGGAAAAAGCATGCAAACATTTGGATAACAATACAAGCTTCCAAGTCTCCAGCACCCCCCGATCTTATGAAATTAATTTTCTGCAGATGCAAAGGAAACTGTGGAAGCATGTGTGGCTGCAGAAAAGCAGGCCTGAAATGCTCTACAGTATGCCTCCATTGTTCTGGCGAAACATGCAGCAAACTTATGGAAGTGTCAAAGTTAATAGAAGAAAAAGAATTCGAAGATGAACTTTCAACTATGACTCCAATTTTAACTCCTGTCATTCCTCGAACTTTCACAGCCTGGACCATCGAAGAAAAGTAGATTTGAATAGCTAGCTAATAAGTGATTGAAAATATTATGATGTCGAGGATTACCTAATAAGTAAGATGTCCGAGGAGAAGGCCTACTGGGCCCACGTAAAAAAAAAACGCGCCTACAGACTCTACCTCATAGGTGGCGGGGAAAAGAGTTAGGATGGTGTTCCAAGATGGTGGCCGGATGACAAGGGTGGCGATCCCTCAAACTTGAGGTTACGCTTCTATTGACCCCCAAATATAAAATTGTGTCCTCTAACAAATGCAATATTCGGTCCTAAAATTTTAACATTTCAATGGACTAAATACTGGGAGCTTAGTGGGAATAGTCTCGAGTAGGCCAGACACTAGAATGCAAAGAAAAAATGTAGGCACGTACTCTCACGAGTCACGAGAGGTAAGACTTACTTGCATTCTTACTTCTCTCGAATTCCAATGCTCTCGAAGAGTGTTCTCGAAACAGTTATCAAAAAGCAACCTTCTTTTTCAATTTTTATATTTTATTTATTTGTATTTTAATTTTATTTCTTAACCGACTATTCAGTTAGGTTTCGACACTATCCACTGTCTTTAAAAAGATAAAAACTTAATTACCTACACATTTCATAGAAAAAAGTAAACCAAAAATTTCCTTCTTATAGAAAAATATTCATAGCCTAATTAATAGTTTAATTAGTTATACGTAGTAGATGAAATTAAAAATAATACATAATTTAATTAATATTATATAAAAATAATAATTAAAAGTACTTATAGAGTAGAGTACCTATAGAGTTCTTCAAATATTGTTACTGCTTACTTAGCTTTGTTACCTTCAAAATGTTTTTAACTTTTGGAGAAGGTACATTTTGTGTTTTATACGATTTTTCTTCAAAGTTTATTTAACGTGCTTATACCTTATAACTTTAGTAAAAGATGGTCGTGATAGTTATTTAAAAAACATCTTTTGATAGCACTGATCTATAACAAAAGCTGTTAATTTAATTTTGATTTTTCAATGTAAACGTCAGCGCGCACACTTACTTACCGACATCGCGTCGACGTTGTCTATAGAGTCTAATTATAGCTGTCAAGTACCACTGCCTCTTAAAAGGGTGTGAAACCGGCTATTAAAAATCTACATTATCGCTAATTTGCACGGTTAGCTAAGGTCTTTTTATAGACCTAGAAAAGAAACGCTATATATAAACGTTGAGCCGCAAATTGCCAATCCACACTAATATTTTAAACATAAAAGTGAGTTTGTTGGTTTGTTCTTTTACGTCGCAATGGAGCATTCAAGTCAACTGGAATTCGGCAAAGAGGTAGTTGAAGAGACTTAGAAGGAGATAGGCTACTTTTTATTCCGGAAAAACCAGTATTATGATAAACCAAAAATATTTAAAGTTTGACCCGCTTATCAATAAAAAATGCTATGTAGGCATACAAATACAACTTTAAAATATGAAAACAACAATAAATTTAACTTTTTGTGAACATGGAATTTAATGTCGTAGGTACTTAATGCTTTGCTTCTAAAAACATTTTGTAGAAAATAACTTGTTGATTTGTTTTAAATTACACGTTTCGATTGTTTTTAATCATTTGAGCACACAGAGCTGTGTTTTTTCAGGTTGATAGCTAACATGTTTTACACGCCATTTCTAATTAAGAAAAAACAGAGCGAAGAACATGCAATAACAATTTTCAAGAAATTAGTGATTTTCTCCTACCCATAAATCTTGTATCTACGGAATATGCATGAGTAGGGATATGTGGAACTTAAGCATAAATCAACTCGCATTTGGTCAGATTTGGCGCCACTAGTTTTGGATTTTTAATTTTCCAAAGTAGTTTCAAAAAGTGCACATAAAATAGGCTATTCTTTTTTTAACTATTGTTTTGCTTTAATAACCTTTAGATGTCTCCATTTTAAGTTCATCAACTCACACAACCGGTCTGTAAACTCAGTTTCTGGTCTTAAACCACATATTTTTTGTACCGTTGTGTTATAGGTATCTACTTATTCCATTTGACAAGTTTCCTTTTCTTTTGTGGTTAGTTTTATGTTTATGGTTATTATTTAAAGGTAAATATTTTTAACCTTTAAATTTTAATTTAATTACGTATTTACTAATAAATTAGAAATAGTATAAGTTGAATAAAATTTAATAAATATATATTTTGCACACAGCTTCTGCTTCAAAGCAACGCAAAATTATAAAAACTTTGGTCACCAATATAAGAATTCCGTTAATATTTTTAATTTTATTTACAGCTTGCAAAAAGCATATGTTACAGACATCATCTTACTACACAGGAGAGAGGGCTATCTGAAAATGTTCGCTTTTAAACATTCGAAACAAAACAAAATCAATATAGGCAAATAAAAGGTTCGTATTGTTTAAGCAATGAGTCGAGAATAAAGTAAATTCAATAAATCAAAGCTAAGTGCTTCACCAAGTGCACAAGTTATGTAACACGAGCCGCGTTAAATATAAGTTATGCAATTGTAAATGTTTTGGGAAAGTCTTGGGAGTTGAAGATTGTTTTAATGTACTCTGTGGTAAAACATTGAAAGCTCTCGAAGATTCCTTGACATGTGTTGTGTCAAGCCGATTAATAATACATAAAAATAAATATTTCATGTAGGGGAAAAGTACCAGAATTTTTAAAACTCATCGATCGAATCATAAAGCATCCACTCATGTAAAAAATAGGTACCTAATTTGAAAAGAACACACTTTAAGACAATTCAGATATGTAGATAGTTGAGTAAACTTAACATAAACATAAGATTATTTTTAAACTAATTATTTATATCATACGGCTGACTAATAATAAATGATCTACCTATTGTTTCCAACAGTAACAGTAATCATTTAATATATACATGAAAGTTGACGGGCATCTGTCTACCTAAGTACCTAGGTACCTACACTTCGTTGATAACTATACACTTGTCCTATATAAATTCATAGGTTAGTACCCATTTTATTTTTAGATAAAGCAATCGCTGGTTATATATCTGTAATTTTTTTTTGCCATGGGGTCACAATGTCGTTCACGCAAGGTGAACCCTAGAACAATGTCATGAACCACAAGAATTATACAATATTGTTACAGCACATGACGTATACAATTCATGAAATTCACATTACAAGTTATATCACCGCCACGTGGGATTATGCTGATATTAAAATTCTGTTTTTTGCTGGTATATCTAGCAAAATCCCTGTCAAACGTCTGATAGGTAGGTATGAAAATTTCATAAAATTTTAATGCTTTGTCACAGTATAGGTTATATGTTAATTGTGATGAGTTTATTGTAAGAAAGTAGGTGGTAGGTACCTACGTAGATAAGTTGTAGTTGATAAAATGTATTAACTATAATCAACAAATAACTGAGTATTGTAGATTATTTCTAACATTCTAATTAGTTTTGACGTAGCTTTTCAGTGAAGTAATATCACAAACATAAATATTTAAATAGTTTATTATTAATATAAGAATATTAATCGAAGTGTGTCTGTCCGGTTTCTGCTGTAGCCCTATAAACTACTTTTTATTTCAATTACTTTTCGGCCATAGGAGAGACACGTACCTATATCACTTTCAACCCGCTCTTTATCTATTCTTAATGACAATGTATGCTCTACTTTCAAAGTATGACAGTTTTTTTTTCTCAATTATTGGCAGACATTAAAATTAACGCTTTCCGTAGATTAAACCAACTAATTGTTGTTATAATACCTCACTAGCGCCACTTATAAGTCCAATGCAGAAATTTCTACCAATGGACCAATGTTCTGTATTGTATGTAGGGCGGGCAATATCTACATAATTTATGTAGGTAATTATGTAGAACAAAGTCAAATGTATTATTTACCTTCATAACAAATAACAAATTAAGAAACACCTTCTTTTTTAAGTAGGTTTAAAACTTAAATGGTATGTACTTGTACTAAACTATCTTTAAACATTTAAAGAAGTTGGGGCCTTACTTTTAACTTATACCACTTTTAAAGCTTTTCTCCTTCACAAATTGGATCTCTCATTCGAAGTGCAGCGCTAATCACGATTTTACGTATCCTTCCTTACCACCTAAGAAACAATTGCCTACGCTATTGCTACTTGAGGTCGAGTCGCTGCGTTTTATACATCCCTCAGTCTCGACTTTTATGTTTATATCACGTTTGAAGCTCCTTGAATTTTTTTTCAACAACTTATATTTTCCACTACTTTATCATGTCTTAATGCACTACTATATACACGAACTTCTATTCTTCATTACCAGCCTTCAATGGTCCCTACTATTGGTGCACGGCCTACACTCAACTGCGGCGGTGACGATTTGGGCCATTGTAATTGTAGACTTCACATACTTACGTCTTTTTGACTTTTTGGAACCTTTCCTCGCGATGTTTTCCTACATCGAAAAGCCGGTGGTGTGAATAAAATCATGAAATCGAGAAATTAAGAAAAAGAATCATTGGTAAAGGCCGGGCTTGTACCTGCGCTGAACCGCGAGGCAGGCATTGAAACCACTGGACCATCACCGACATTCTGTTTTTACCATGCCCACACACGCCAATGTTAGTTATGAGAGTTCGTTGGCCCTCTTGGTTGGAGGCCAACCCAAGCTGTGCTTTAAATGTCCCTAAATCTCGATTTCCAGCTACCTAACGAACGAAGGTCGCTGATTATTGTTTGAAACTTTGATTTATCTTATCAATAAAAAGGTAATTATTAAATCAAATTAAATAAATAATTATAAAGATGTTCATTACGTAGATTGTTATTCGAATTACGAATACGATGATTTTTCTAAGTATAAGCTTTCGCACGAGAAAAAATCGTTATCCTGATAAAATTTATGTAGTAGAAAAGCGGGAATATATACATACGTAAAAATAAAACTATACTTTTTTACATTATATTACCGTATAAGAAGGATATTATATGTGGTAGATATTAAACTGGTTACGTTAAGTTATGTATCTTTAGCCTAAGATATAACTCTCCTAAATAAACGGGCTATCTAATCAGACGGTAGTCCCTGAACGTTCAAACATACAAACTGATCAGCTACACAAATTTAATATAGATAATAAAATAAATAAGTATTTAAATACATTTTATTTCCTGCTAAATACATTTAATTAAAGAATCAAATTTATAACATAAATTGTTAAACTCTCATCTTTTACAAACAAGTTTTTATTACGTACCTACGTAAAATTTACCGGCCGAGAATGGGCAACAAGTTTGCGAGTGCTAAGTACAAAACATATAAGTGCATGCGTCAGCTAACGAGGTTGGCCATTCTCGGCATCATCCTTACTGACCATGAAGCAAGTCTTCCCCTGACGCAATACTTACTATACCCACGTCATGACTCATGAGTTTACAATATAGTATGTAGTTACAAAAGACAAGATCTAATTACCTGCTAATATATAGGTAAAAGTGACACTTTGTTTGTTTCACACGTTCGCTAATACAGCTGGGGCTAAACGAACATAATGTCTCGTATAAACCTCAGCAGTGTAATTTTCGTTTCTACCTAACAGGAGCGCAGCCGCATAAAATAACTAGTCATTTATAAATAAATCAATTTGTAATCTGAAACATGGTATTTCTTAAAAAAAATTGCCAGTTTTTCTAGTTTTAGGTTTTAACACGGATCGTGTCAAAGATATAGACATAGGTACATACGCTCGAAAAACAATATCCTCTTTCGGCAATCGGGTAAAAAAGGCAAAGCTTAAATAATGTTTTGGAGGACAGTTTTGGATCCAAAAATCTTAATGTAGATAGTAAATATTTCTACATAAAAACTTTTTCAACATAATTAAAATTAAAAAAGCTGAACAGCGCTATATTTTGATAATTATAGCCAAAAGAATCTTAATTTAATCACGGACAATAGAAATGGAGTACTATATATATATAATAAGAAGGAACATTTTCGAATAAGCACCAACTAGGATAGTTATATTTCCAATAGTTAGTAAGAGTAAGAGTAAGAGTAGTCACCTGGAAAGCTTTTATAACTTTATGAATTTTTGAATAGTTTAAATAGTTAACATTTGAATTTCTACGTTACGAGATTTTCATTATACATATGGGTTTTCAAAAGAATAGGATGAGAGAGAAGTCTGAGGCCTCGAGAGCAAAGTGATTTTATACATTTTAGTTTCATTACTTCATGTATTGAATAGTAAAGTACCTACTTAATACTTTTTTAGTAGATACTTCAATATGAGCGAAAAACTTTTAACATACAAAATTAATTTACTAAAATCTACTAATTTCCCTCAATTAATTTAACATTTGGACTAAAAAAAAAAAACCTTTTTATTTTTCGTGTTAGATATGAGGTTCTGCTAACCTCATATTTTAGATGTTTAGAGATATGAAAAACATATTATTGTATTACTTGGTTATACTAAAGTTTAGTATGTAAACAGACACATTATATGGGGTTGCAAGCATCCATAGGCTGCGGTGACTGCTTAACATCGGGCGGTCCGAAAGTTTGTTTGCCAATTTGGTCGTATAAAAAATATACCTTATATTAGATACTTACTTGTTGCTCTCTCTTACCTAGGTATATTTGAAACCTCTTTATCATCTAAAAGGTAAAGTAACTACGTCTGACTTAGATACATTTTGCGGGTTCTTAAACAAAATGCATTTACGTATTATCTACAATAAACATGATTGTTTTCTTGTTATATCATCGTCATAATTGAACGTCGTGTCATAATAATAAATTATAGCTATTACATAAAATAGATAGGTATTATATTATACCTAAGAATAACTAGGTAAATACGACGTAAGTAATCCATTGTAATATGCACCTGCATTAGGTTGGTATGCCTGTTTTTATTTAATAAGGAAAATTATTGGTTGTTGAACAACTTGTAGCGCTTAATTATCACTATTGTTTTTTTAAGTATTCCTTGCCAGCCTTAATACGTCTCCGTTGGGGCGCCGGCCTACCTTTACCTTAGGTCAGGGCGATTTGACCTATAGCCCATCGCGCGGGCTTGGTGCAAATGTGAATTTTACATACCTACATAGGTCTTTTTGGTGTCTTCAGGTTACCTCGCGATTTTTTTCTTTAAATACCGAAAAGCCAGTAATGTGTACAATGATTTTTCATTCAAATTTTCATGTACATTTGTACACTCCAAGCTCAAACGTTCGTCCCTAAGATCGTGAACAGACTTCAAGGGCCGGTATTTCAATCACTACTTATTCTTTTGCTTAAGTTAGGATGTAAGTTTAAGATAAGTTGAATATTTGAGGACCGAATGTGTATTTCAATGTAACTCAGCTACAACTTAACTTAATCTAAGATTTTGGAAGGGTGAACATGTTTTGCAACATGGCAAAACAATGCATTCAGTATTGTCCGTTCAATTTTATGACCTCTGTAAGGGTTGCAAAAGCACACTGTTACACAAACGCTTTTTACTACCTGCTTTTGCCATTCGTATCACTGTGCTCTGAATGCATTTTTTTCTAAAAAGTAGATCATTAGTTAGGTAGGTATTTCATTATATCTATATATGGCATGTAGGTAGCCATAGAATAAAAATATTTATGTATCACTACCTAACAAATTAAAACCTTATATGTGTGGTTATAACTATAACTTTGGTGAATGTATAAAATTTTAAATATTTATATATTTATTTTTTTCTAAGGAGCGTACAAGCCCTTATGACCTAATAAAATTATAACAATTTTATTGAAACCAAACTTTGTTAATAATAAAATATTTTTTTTAATCCCTGTTCAGCATTAAATAATAATATAAACTGTCAAACATTTTTTCACGCAATCATAATATTTTTATTTTACGCGTTAAAAATAAGTAGGACTGCGTTTATGCGTGTAACGTGATTCGCCATAAAGAATATAGGTATGAATAACATTTAAGTAACTAATTAAATAATAAGTACCTAATTAGATTTTTTTTTTATTTTATTATTGTCATAAATTTTAACTTCAAAACTTTGTCTATTTTTTGCCCTAATAATTTTAAATATACTAAAATTATACACAAACCACAAATTAAATAACATCAGCACTAGGGACTAGGTATATAGGTAAGTACCTACTATTAGGCTAAAAAGAAAATCAAATTTGCCACTTTGATTTTCCTATCTATGGAGCATATAGGTATTTTGCTAGCAAGCTCAGTAACTCAATGAGTTAAATTATGAATATTTACCTGGTTAACACAATTCTAAAAACAAACGGGTTTAACTGAATCTGCTCGATGAAACAAAATACATCAATTATTAAACCAGACAATGCATGTTTCGCATCGTACGTAGGGTCTGCAACTTAACTTGTGTGAAACGCGAGGCGCCAGCCAGACAAACACGTAGTGGATAAACTGGCGCGGCGAGTGAGGGAACAAGCAGCGTCGCTTACGTCACGTGAAAGCTGAGGCCTCTATATAACTACCGCCGACCCTCCCACTAGCACACTCGCAGACTAGCATCGCTTGCTAACACACGTAACGCTATCTGTACTCTCCTCTCTCAGTCGCAACTTGCTCACTCCAGTCGCGCCTTTCAACGTTCACTGTCGTACGCCATGACTGTCACAAGCAAGATGAACAGCGTCTCTCGCCAGTCGGTGCTGAACCGCTTCGGCCCGGGTGGTCTTCTCTATGCTGCTAACAAAATCATATCGGTACGTCATCGAAACGTGTTTGATCATTAACGAAGTGATATATCAAATTACAACCAGTGATATTTATACTAGTGTCTTGGTTCCAAAGTTGTTTTTTTGTAGAATTTAAAGTGTTTTGTGTTATCGACATGGTGTTTGAACGTGTGTTTCCGTTGTCCTCAGGTCGCTGTGCCTGGCAAGGAGGAAGAGCGTTGGCGTGGAAAGGATGAAGGAGCGTTGTTTAAACGCTGGCGACGTGCACCTGCCGTCGACTCCTCACCCACACCCATCGCCTCGCCTACTCCTGCAGCCAACAACGCAACCACCTCAGAGCTGCTGAAATTCTTAGCTCTTGTAAGTACCTATTAAATATTTTATATTGACTAAAATCGAGTATAAATGTAAATAAATTGTATAATTAGTAAATTTCACTTCTTTTGTGTTAATTGGAATTTTTTAAAAAAGTAAAACAAATTTAAAATATCTTTTGATTAACTTCTTATTAATTTCAATCAATGTTTCAGTTTCAAAACAATTCAGTCAATTATAAAATCGCTTAAGCAAGCTCTTATCCTAATGACCTCTCCTCTCTCCTCCTTTTTATTGGGTATTAGGTATATAATGTACGTACCCTACCTTACTAATAGGTCATTTCTATTGTTACAGAACGCGCTAGAATTATCAGCGCCTGCAACAGATGTGTTATTGAAGTCTCGGCCGTCGGAATGGTTCCAGCTTGCGGGCCACCCCGGTTCGCTAGCTCCCGCTGGCCCCGGCACGGTGTGGAAGCGCCGTGCGGCCGGCGACCATCCCGGTCATAACCCAGAGCGCGACACCTACGAAGCGCTCGCCGCCTGTCCACACATGCGCTCCGCCATCCCCCGGTACTACCGCGACTTGGAATACGGCGGAGAACGCTTCATAGAACTCCAAGACCTCTTACACGATTTCCGTAACCCTCATGTCATGGATATCAAGATGGGAACCCGCACCTTCCTCGAAGACGAAGTCAGCAATGCTAAAGCTCGATCAGATCTCTACGAGAAGATGGTACGAGTGGATCCTGACGCTCCCACTGAAACCGAGCACAAGGCGAAAGCTGTTACGAAATTGCGTTACATGCAATTCAGAGAGCAACGCTCGTCTTCCGCTCAGCAAGGATTCCGTATTGAAGCCGTAAAACTCCCGGGCGAACCACCGCTCACTGATTTACAAAACGTCAAAGAGCCAAACCAGTTAGCTGCAACCGTAGCTAGATTTATCGGCAACGATGAACGCGCCCGTCGCGAAATTATCGCCCGACTCCGCGAGATTAGAACCCTCTTTGAACGATCTGAGTTTTTCAAAACACACGAGATCATCGGCAGCAGCATTTTTATTATTTATGACGATGAAAGAGTTGGAGCGTGGTTAATAGATTTCGCTAAAACGAGGCGCGTGCCAGAAGGTTCCTTCGTAAACCATCGCACGGCTTGGCAGCAGGGTAACCACGAAGAAGGATTTCTCTTCGGGTTAGACAGACTCATACAGACTATAGAAACGGCCAACTTGTTACCAGAAGATGCTTCGGCAGAACCAGACGTGTCGCGTTGAAACACTCGGCGAGAGGACCTTGGAATCGCCTTTGCGGCCGCAGCCGCCGCTCCTTTGCCCTTGCGCTCCGTCGGATCTGGTCGTCTGAGTCGCCTTACGGAGATGTATCTACAAAGAAAATCAACAACGCAGTGGTTATTCATGAGAAAGAGAACTGCGATTATTAGCCCAATATTTTGTTCTAGTCTTTTAATCTATAATTTTTTAATTAAATATAAATAAAAATGATTTTTAAACATAAAATTATGTATAATTATTTTAATCCTACTAATTAAATCGTAGAAATTCAACTACTTAATTCAGCTCCATCTTCAAATATAAATTTAACTAAGATTAAATGTACTGAGAGACTATATTTTAAACTGGTAATTTCTAAAATACTTTGGGCGATATAAGTAGATGACTATAATGCCACTTATATTATAAATGTGAAAGTTTGTGGAAGTATTTGGATGTGTGTTACTTAATCACGCGTAGGTTAATCACTGACTGATGGGATTTAAATGAAATTTGGTACCTTTTTATCTGGCGAAACCACAAGACCCCAGTTGCTAACATATAAATAAAGCAATCCATACTTTTATACTAATGTTATAAAAGTGAAGGTGAGTGTGTCCTTCACGTCGCATCCAATTCAGTTAAAATTTGGCATAGGGACAGTTGAACCGATGGATAAGGACATGGATTGGCGTTCCGCAAGTTTCCGCAAAAATAACCATAACCGAATGCCACGTGGACGAACTATGGCTACAGCTGTGTATAGCTTGCATAGCAAATTTTCTTATAGTCTTTCCTTGGAGTTGCCGCAAGAATACCACGCCGTTAACCGAATCGGCGGAGCCGTGGACAAAAGCTAGTAATTTAATAAGTTACTGAGCAAATATAGATATAAGATACCTTTCGATATATAGCCAAGAAAATATTTATCATTGGCTAATATATGTCTATTTTATTAACGTCACTATGACGTTCTTTAGGTATCAAATAACCTCGACATCCGACAAACAACTAAAAAATTATATTAAGTATTATTGTATTCCATTTATAGAGGCAATGATCTCGAGAACGAGGCAATTACAATATAGATATCTTTGGTTTTTCTTAAAAAAAAAAATATAATAACATTAACTTCTTTAGTGCAGAAAAAGAAAAGTAACAGACTTGTATTTTCCCTAAGCATTTTCTATTAAAGTAAAAATTACTCTCCTTATTCGGAAATTACCAGAACTAAACCATGTAGAAAGGACGAGTTGACTGACAATATGGAAAAACGTATCCATGTGAGTCTATGAAGATACTGGACCCTCTTAATACTTCAGCAAGCCAGATGAGTGATCTATCATATATCTAAAGCGGGATACGAGCAACATAATTTTATCGGTAAGTAATGAAAATTAGGAACAAATATTAAAATTATTTTAAATTAAACACCGAACATTAGTTAGAGGTTTCTGATATCAACTGTATATTAAGAGGGCGATATAAACCTGTTTTTTTTTTATACCATATGGGGGGAAACAAGCATACAGCTTCAAAAGATGCGTAAAAAATAAAAAATAATTAGTTATTTCCAAAAATCTGATCTGTTTGATGTTAGTGTCTATAGATGTACCTAACAGTTTATAACACACTTCACTTGCATGAATTTATGGCATTTTTATTTTTGGAAATAATTATCAATTTTTACCTTTTTAGCGCATCTTTTGAAGCCGGTTGTATTTTTTTTTTAAAGTTTTTTTTTTAGCATAAGATGCAATAGATGAATATCACTCAGTAACCTCATGCCTCAAAAGTAAGTTTTACAACGTATGTTTTTTCAATCCTGTAGATTATAGGATATAACTAAAGTTAGAAACGGCGTATTTTTGCAATCTAGTATATATATTAGTCTTAACAGAAAATGCGTAATTAAACCAGATCAGCGAAATCTACGTTGGGGTTCGCCAATTTTATCTGTAGTAGGGGAAGAAGGCTATCAAACATTATTCTTTGTTATTTTTGTAGCTTACGTTAATTGCTTTAATTTTAATTCTTTAAGCTAAGACCGAAACAGTAAACTTTAAATTACATGCCAAAAAGATTATTCAGAATAATGGTGGTATAAAACTATATCAAATCCACAACTAGCGCCATCTTTTAGCGTTACTTGCGACACATAAAGTTAAGTCAAAAGTAAAAATACAACAAATTGACCACTTAAGCGCTAAAATGTATATGCATACATTTGTATCACTGTTAAAAGTTTACTTGAATAGTCCAAGTCCATAACAAATCAACAAAGACAATATACAAAAGTGGCTCTCTATTTAAGCATAGTAACGCCACCTAGTACCTAGCCTACAACGCCAACTATTCGTGGGTGTTTTTCAGAATGGCTGGAATGACTGAAGTGTTATATTCCTGCCACTTCAACCGTTGTGCCACGCCTTGGATACTACAGACGTTTCGGCGTTGGGGGAGAAGGAACGAATTCAAATGAGATTGATTGGTTTACATTTTGTGTTATATCTTTATATATATATATATATAATTCTACTGTACGTGTGTATGTCACTGTACTCCTCCTAAACGGCTGGACCGATTTAAATGAAATTGTTTTGTATGCGTTTGGGTGGCGCCCTGGATGGTTAAGATTCACAAATCAGCCCGGCAGATGGCACTGCAGTCGGGAGACAACGTCTGCCCGGTCAGCTAGTCTATTAATATAATTTTTATAAGAAATAATAAAAAAATATATAACTAAATAAATATAATAATAAAATATATTTGATATATTCCCGTTCCAATAACGACCAAAGTCTTTACGGCGCTCTCGTGCCGCAAAACTTGAACACGGCGGTCTTCAAAGGCACCTTGCCTTGCTTACCGCGCGGTAACGAAGACACTTAAAAGTCTTGGCCCTTGAGCGTTGGGCGCTAAATGGGTAGAAATGGCTGCAACAGCTAACTGCATTGTCAGTTCAGAAAAAAAAAGCTGCTCTTTAGAAATGAGAGATCCGACAAGAACAAAACTCAATACAAAAAAAAACCGAATGGTCCGGTTTTATTGGTCGCAGAACCGATAAGCCGAAGGACAGACTAGTTTTAGAGTGGATACCACGGATTCGTAACAGATTAGGTGACCGCAGCGAGGCAAGGGCTGCAACCAAGTAGGACCTGAAAAAGGTAGCCAGCAGTGACTGGATGAAAACGTCGAAGCACCGGTTTTTTTTTTTAGATCAAATCTACCATGTTATTATTCATTTAGGAAGGTTTCAATAAAGGAATGAAATGAAATGTTGCGGGGCCATGATCCACATTAAAATTTGAACACTGTATTTCAGTCAACAACAGCAGCGTTGCAACCATTAGCTACTATTTTTTTCTCTATTTCGCACTGTTACACCAAAGCTTGCACCTGTGCGATGACGGTATAATGCATGGGGGTTATAAAATTTAACGAGGTGTGGCAAGAACGCTATCACATTCTTGCATTGCGCTTATATCGACTGTTATTACATAATATCAGGTACATGCCTAAAAATTTCACCTGAGAAAGAAATATCAAAATAACTCTAAAACAACATTGCCAAATTTTTTAAACAGCCTTTTCCTTTTGAGGAGAAAATAGTATAATGTATATCCTAGCCATGCAGATTATGTAAACCTAATATGTAACCTAGACTAGATAACTTTTTTTTAGATTTTTTTTTAGCCCCTTCTTAACCCTGACTTAGGTACTTGTACTTCACTTTGTTGAGGACTGGCAAAGAGGTTCTATTTTTCTGTTAATTGTGGTAATAATATCACTTATTACACAAAAGCTGGCAACTTAGACTTATATATTAAAATTTATTTTTAACATATAATAATGATAACATTATAAAGATTATTTTGTATTTTTTTTATAATGTGTTTATTACCACTGTACCAATTTCAAAAAATGTTTCACTATTTGAAAGATTCATTATTCTAGATGGGGAAAAGGCTATATATTCTGTATACAAAGAGAGACTAGTCCACCGGACCAGCTAGTAGGACATAATAATACTTCAGACACCCTAAGAGTGCATTATAAAAATTAAAAATACAATATATTTGTATAGATGTCATTACATATTTATTAATTATTATTAACCTAAATAAGAGACAAATACAGATTCTGACTTCAAAAGAAACACATAATTATGTCAAAAATTATACAAAAAAACATTAATAACTAATATTAATAAAAATTAAAATGTCTGTAATAAAGTTAATAAAACGACAAGGCTTTTTTTTACAAAGCCCTAACTTCCGTTTTAAAAATGTAACCCCAATTATTAGTAAATTACCTTTGTAAAATGTCAAAATTCACATTTTGGTATTTTATTACCCTGAATATTTACTAGCAGCAGTTACCCATCTAATCTTCTGAATATATCAATCAAATTACAGTAGTCATTTTATCCAGCCTTAGTACTTTGTGGTATACTAGCTCAAATGATAAATCCAATAACTAACTACTCATCAAAGAGAAATACGCAACCAATAATAAACATTTTCTCTTAGATGGTCCTATTCATCATAAATCCCTAAAATAGCTAAAACAAAAACTAGTTCTACTTGCATTGGTCTATTTATTCTATGTGTAAAATACCTATTATATGGGTAAGTTTTTCAAGGTGTTAAGTTATCGCAAGTATTCGAAAGATATCTTTAAACATTTACCATAGAGAAATAAAAGCGAAAGACTGGACACATTATTGGTGCAAATATTTAGGTAATTTTCGTAAAAACCTACCTAGATTTTTTTTTAGTAGCATTCAATTCAAAATTCAAGCTCAAAGACTCAACAACTCAATCTAATAACTACTTGAAAATGAAACTTCCAATAGTGCCTGTGTTCTAAGTATGTACAGCCTACTGAGTCCAGTCAGTATGTCTATACTACAAATAACTCTAGCATAGGACCAGTACATTATAAATGTATTCAATGAAGTCTAGGAATAATCTATTCAATATGTTAATACTATAAAAATTATATGCAATTCTTAACACGGCATATACTCAGACTCAAAGGCCTTGTATTATTTATATTGTCAGAATAGTACAAAGTAGGTACATTAGAGTAACATAAAAATATCCTATATACGTGAAATTAAGTCAATTTTAAACAACTACCTCTAAAGTGTATCAACCATGGTTATATTTTTTTTAGCTTTAACTACCTTACAACTATTTACTTTTGTAGCAAATCTTAATGAATTCAAAGTCTCACCAAAACATTCATCGAATTGGTTGATATTGACCAACATGAGTGTTTTGGAATTGCCACCAAGACTAGGCATCAATAAATGAGTCAGCTTGGAATTTCTGTAAGGTATATGTGCCTGATTGGTCTGAAGAGATAATATGACTTTTGATAACTCTGATAATGATCTGTTGATATGTTTTGTCTCGTCCATTCTCTGTGTAGTTTTTCCACTTTCAGAGCCAGCCAGGTCAACTAAGTTTAAATTGCTTGTAAACTTCTCCTTACGTTTATCATTGATAGCTGAGATTTTTATTTGTGTAACTGAATGTGACCTAGAACTTCGTTCGTTGTTGAGTGTGGCAGCTGTTTGTCTGTTACGTTGAGCAAATACCATCAATTTGATGAAATCATGGGAGCATTTGACTTCTTCTTCTTTTAAATTGGAAACATATAAGTCAGCACCTTTTGAATTGACCATTTTAATTTCATGTGATTCTTGATCTTTGCTGGAATTTAATAAGTCATATATTACTTCATTATATATTTCTAAAAAGGAAGCTCTTATTGTCAACTCCCATCCCATCCGTTTTAAATCCTCCATACAGGTAAATATCATGTTAAAAGCCCTTGGAATTATACCATACTGTTCAGTCCCACAACCTCCTTCCATAGTATATGTTTTGCCAGAACCTGTTTGACCATATGCAAATATACAAACATTATATCCATCCAATGCAGATTGTATCATAGACGAAATCTCATTGAAAACATCTTCTTGAGAAGTATGGGGAGTAAAAATACCATCAAAAGTAAATGTGTGCAGTGATTTTCCTTTCCTTGTTGAATGAGATAGAGAGTTTAATTCTACTTTCTCAACATCCATTGTGCAAGCATCTAGAACATTAAGAGTAAATAGTAGTTTTGACATTTCTGATTCTAGTGGTGGTCGTATTCTACAATAGACACGAATGTTTCCTTTTAGGTCCTGAACTGTATTTCTTAAGTCACGTTGTTCTTTATACATGCCTGCTAAAATATTTTGTAAAGATTCAGAATCTATTTTATGTTTTGAAATTATTTCTTGTGCTTCTTTATGGTCAAGTTGTAGTTTGTCATATTGTACTGATATTTTTTTAAGATGATCAGAAAGTACTCTTAATGCTTCAGTTTCTTCCATTAGAGCATTATGACGCCTAGTCAACTCTTTAAATTCTGATTGTAATTTCTCCAATTCATTGGATTTTCTTTTTAAGCTCTCTGTTACTTCTACTAATATTTTTGTCTTAGATTGAAGCTCTTCTACTTCATGCTTTTGTATTTCATAATCAAGCTTTACTCTTTCATATTCAGCTGATTTTTCTCTTAAATTACTTAGAGATTTTAATAATTTTTCTTTTAAATCATCCCTTTCACTAACAGTGTTTTGGGCTGTTTCTTTGTTTTTTTCATTTTCATCAGAAACTTCTTCGAATTTTTCTTTAAGCTGTATAAATTCACTTTTAAGTTCCTTGTGTTTACCTGATAACTCATTGAATCGAGATTTGAAATCATATGGTGCTATTTTTGGTTTTTTGTCAATTTTTGTTACTTTCGGAGGTATAACAGGTGGTGCTGATGTGGTGGGCGCTGCTCTCTTTAAATGAGAAGCAACATTTGCTGTTGAAGTTGGCATAGTTCTGGTTATTGAAGTTGTTGTTGTTCGAGCCGTTGAAGTCATTGTTGTTTTAATTATTCCATTTCGTAGTGATCTGGTATGATTTTGTATGAGATTTTTTTTATCAGCTTCACTGAGGGTGCTGACTGTGTTTTTTAAATATAGACGGCCATTAGCAATATTTGGTTTATTCTCTTTAAGACCAAGTTTAGTCTCTTTTAATGTTGGCAGTTTTGGAATTCTGGACATCTGTAATTAAAACAAAGATATTGTGTTAATAATACATTTTATGATATATAATATAAATTTTTTTGGACATTACACACAGCACCATCTGGCCCCAAAGAAAGCAAAGCTTGTGTTATGGATACCAGACAACAATTACATATACTTTACTTTTTTTTTTGTAAATACATACATATACATAAATACACCCTGACTCAAGACAAACACAAAAGTTTATTACATAAATGTTTGTCCAGTGCAGGTATCAAACCCACACCTTCTGCACAGCAGTCACACTACCAACTAGGCTGCAAGGGAGTCAAATTTTGACATTGAGTTATGACTAGAAAATATTGCTATATTTTCATGCCATCATGTTACAGTGCTAAGGACATGCAACATGTCATGATAAGATCATCATGACATGTTGCCAAACATCACATGAAGAAAACACAAATTTTTGTCAAAGTTCATAGCAGATCAATAACTTGGTACTCAATGGTAATTTTGCTGGACCATCAGTACAAAATGTATTAGTAAAACAAATAAATTTAGTATAAAATTTGATAGGCTAAGAAATCATTAACTATCTGAGGTAACACTAGGTGTATTTTATCTCCAGCAAGATTGCACTTGCTAATTCCCAAAAAGCCCTACCTAAAAATCTAAGTGCATTTATAAAATTGCTCCTATTGTCTGGCTCTCCTCCGTCTTTAAATTACAGCAAATAAAACTTGTCGATTGGACAAAAACATGTCAGGTTCATCCAACAACCATTGTTTTTTTGACAGGAAAGCTTGCAGCGTCTTACCTGCCTGGCAACCACAGACAGTATGAAAATGACTCCCACTACAGCATTAGAAGTCATTCTCAACCTCAGACCCCTTTATCTTGTTATACAACAAGAAGCTGCCGCTGCAGCCATAGAACTTGAGAAAGTAGGGCCCCAGAAACGGGACGGCAGAATCACTCATGCACGACTCAAGGAGGCAATAGGAAACGAGCTTCTGATGATAGAGGCGACATGTGACATCATCCCAAAAACCTTCGTCTTTGACAAAAAATACCGTATCCAGCTTCACAAGGAAGAAAAGGATAGCTCCGGCATCCATGAAGTTAGGATCTACACCGATGGCTCCAAAACGGAATCAGGAACGGGCGCAGGGGTATTCTCCCATGACCTGAACATCAACATATCAACGAGCTTGGGTGCATTCAACACCATCTCCCAAGCAGAATGTGTTGGGATTACCCGAGCTGCAACAGCAGTCTTGTCTAGAGGCATAAGCGATGCATCGATACGCATCATCTCGGACAGTGCCGCTACAAGCTCTCAACAACAACCACATCAACAGTGGACTAATCCTGAAGTGTCACTGTGAACTGCAAAAAATTGCATTGAAGAACCGGGTTACTCTTCAATGGATACGTGGTCATAGTGGGTGTCTAGGCAATGATGCGGCACATGAGTTGGCAAAGAGAGGATCGGCACTAAAATAATGGGATCCGAACCAATTGTACCGATACCATTCTTCCAACTCAAAACGTGGTTACCTGACAGAACCTTACAACAACACAACAAACAGTGGGCAGAACAGACAGACTGCAAACAAACCAAGAATGTTCTTACCCCCTTGGATGCAAATCTGTCGCACAAACTGTTAAAACTTAGCAGGAAAAACTTATGCTACATAGTTGGCATAATAACAGGTCACTGCCCGCTAAACAGACACTTTTTCAATATTGGCATTACCAACAGTCCTCTATGCAGGGGCTGTATGGAAGCCAAGGAGATACGGTCTCACATGGTTCTTCATTGCAAAAGTGTGAGCGACCAACAGACAAAGCTCCTTAAGAATCCACAAACCATGAGAGAGGCGCTGAATAACATCAAATGCCTCCTTAACTTTTGAATGGAGCTGGGATGGTATGAGTAACCAATGACAGGTATTGGTTACCTACGTACAATGGCCCTATTATGAGGCTAAGTGCCGAAAACATAAGTCCAACTAACTAACTTTGACAGGAATGATCAAGCTGGGCAGCTTTTTTTACATTCAATAGCAATTTTATTTTAAGACACTTAGAAAAAATTTGTTCTTTTTTTGTGTTTTTGTAGGTTTTCCACAATTCAACTAATATGAATTATAAATACATTTAAAGAATAGTCTTTATTCTAGATGCTTAGCAGGACACATTTTAGAACATAGGTAAAAAAGATTAAAAATAATACATTTTAGTTATTGCTTATTCGAAACAATTTTTTTTTAATATGTTATATAATAAGAAGTTTAAACAAAAGAAAACAAGCCATTAGTATCTACATGAATAACTGTAGACAGTAGGTAAGCAGAACAGATTTTTATATATGTAACTAAAACCACATATATAATTATAACTGATTTTTGTATTTAAATTGTGTCGTGTGTGCAATATCCGTTGACAATGCATTAGTTAAGCTGGTCTCACTACAAATACACCTGTAAGGATAGTTAAGTTTATGCTGCCATTACAGCGGTTGGTATAATATGCAACCAAATAATTGCTTTTCATCTGACTCTCCCTGATGCTTTAAAGACTGATCACTTTGAACCCCAGGAAAGTTCCAACACTTCATTAGCCTTTTAAAGTTTATAGTTGCAATAAACATTATGGCACTGATCACTGACAGCAATGAAATAGACAAAGGTACGGAAGCAAGGATGAGTGCCTGAAATTTGTGCGCAACGGCGAAAGGGCTAAACTAAAGCTAGAGCAGTAGCAATTTCTTGTAAAGAAAATATAAGATTGGAATTTGACGTTTCTTAAAATGTATCGAACAAGAATTGACGTTTTAGTTATGCTGTATGTAACCGTAACACAAGAATAAATCTTCAAGGATTTGCAAAAATTTTATCAAAACTTAGTTACCTTTTATCGTGCTTCTTACGTTCCTTAAATATTGATAACTTCTAAATCATGTATAACGCAGTAGTAACTGACGAATAAAAATAAATTCACAGAGCCAAAACGGTACCCATACACATCCAAAGTAAAATAGTCAGCCAAACCACACGCAATACCTCATCAGTTTTTGTAGAATGATAATGAAATTTCATATATTACATAGCTGAAACGTTGATAAAGCTATGTGCAACAATCAAGTCAAAAAAGTCACAAGTTCACAACATCGATACATAAATCTCCAATAAATTTTACAAATGCAACAAACAACGGACATTCAAAAATTCAAAATTAGTAAATTCGTTATATACTATTATCTGTGAATTCGTTGTTGATAACTGGTGTTGCTAGCACTAAATTCCTTTTCTTATTATTTCTTTATGGAAATTATATATGCCAAATCAGTAGTTCATTATTATTTAGTGCGCGTTCGTTTTGGGATGCAGAATCATTATTTTCGTTTACTTTGTCATCTACCATCCGTTCGTTTTGCATTGGTGTCAAAAATATCAAAATTTTAATATCATCTGTAACTAACTGTCATGCGTTTCTTTACGATATTTTTGTCACTTTTGCCACCGAAAAATGAAACTTTAGACCCATGTCTGGAGGTGGGGTTTTTTATGTTATTCTGTCAAACTACCTATACATAATCGCTGTTTATGGTAGTGTGAGTGCGTTATCGTAGTGTGTGTACGTCAACCGTTAGTTTTGCAAGTTTTGCAACCAAACATTTTGTTTGTAACCTTTCAAAGCTACACGAACGATAGGTGTCGGTGGCAAAACTGGAGTCATCAAAAGTGTGAAAAATATCAATCGTGGGAACTCTTAATTCCGGAACGGCTGCCGCAGATGGTATATCTAGAGAACTGAAATCTATATTTTGAGAATCAAATGGGCTTAAGTCGAGTTAATTGGGATATAGTGGTACTGAGGAAGACAGAGGAGGTTCCTGTTGCTATAGGATAGACTGAAAACCTTGAAAGAGCGTCGGCACTACTGTTCGCTTTACCTTTCTTATATTCAATGTTATAATCAAACTCTTCCAGTTTAAATCGCCATCAAATCAGCTTGTACCCAGGATCCTTGCAATTAAATAGGCACTTAAATTGTGTGTGATCTGTGAGGTAAGGACAAAATATTTTTGTGCAGTATATGATAGCTTCTCGGTCACACTGTAAATGTACTCTGTCTTGATCAAGGTGCGGGAAGTAAATGCAATGGGATGTTCAATGCCAATAGGACCTTGGAAAAGGATAGCAGATATATCATAGCTTAAGGCGTTGCATGTAAGGACAAAAGGTTGACTAAATTCGGGGTAAGATGGAATCGATGCAGTGATTAGTTTGTTTTTAACCCATTATAGCCTAGCGGTGCCATTTGGCACCCCATTTCATGCGTTCATATAATCGCGCCACGAGCGAGTCTCAAGAGATGAAGGCCGATGGTTGGGTATCGATGGAGTGCTAGATGGAGATACCTAATAGTTTTATTGCTTTGCTTCAATGTGTGAACTTGTTACGACGATAATTAGCGTTCAAAAGTTAGTGTGGTGAAATTATTCCCAAAAATGGATTTCACTTTCAAGTAAGTAGGCTATATTTTATTTATTTTGAGTTATTTAACAGTAAAGTGCACTTTATTTTGCTGTTATTTCACTGTACAACTAGATGATATTCTAATATTGTAAATTTTTATTTGTGTATTTGTTTTATCGTACGCAAAAAGTTATGGGTGCCGTACGGCACCGCTAGGCCGATATCTTGTCTTTTCGAAATATGTGATTCAGATTTTATTTCTTGATTTTCTGTTTGTAAAAGTATTTTATTTGTCATCATAGGGGATTTACACTGCATGAGGCACTCGCCTTACTAGATGGTGACGATGAGCTCGAGCCACGGATGCCCTATACTGAACCTCCAGAGCCAGCAATCGACTCTGATCAAGACTCGGCTGACGAAGATTGGAGTGGTCTAAGAAATAACTTAACAGGATCCACCTCAACTCAACTTAACGCTGGGTGCGAACTGGTGTTATCGTCTCGAACTTCGTCACCACCACGAGTATTTTCACGGAATACTATAAACATATGGGTGGCACAGATCTGATGATGATGACCAAAATATTAACACGTATCGTATTGGAATCCGAGGCAAGAAATGATGGTGGTCGATCTTTACACATCTTATCGATGCCGCTGTATGTAATACATGGGTGCTATCAAGACGAGCAGGCAGTACTCTTACCCAGTTAGCATTCCAAAGGCAAATCGTAAATATACCACGAAGTGGCGGCCGTCCATCTGCCTGTAAGACATCTTTAACGGGCAATAGGGTTACTGATGATATACGTTATGATGGTTGGCACCACTTGCTAGTTCCGGGCGAATCACGTAGCAAATGCGCCTTGGAGTTATGCAAGAGTCAGACGAGACTGAAATGACACGAATGCAATGTAGAGCTCTGTGGAACCTGCAATTACCAGTTTCACGTTCGTATGTATATGCAAAAACTTGGTGTATTATTTTGACTATTATATTACTATTACTATTAAACTCATAAAATAAATACTCTATTTTGTTAATTCTTCTCATTAATATACATTTAAACATCAAAATTCATAAATAAACGATGAATATTATGTGCTAACGGTAACTAGAAATATATATCAAACAAGGATATTAAGACTACGTATTAGCCTAGCGGTGCCATATGGCACCCATTGTTTTTTCCAGAACTAATGAATCGTTTTAACTTTTAATAATCAAAATTGACTAAGGGGACATTTGACAATAACACATGTAAAAATTATCACTTTCTGAGAACCTAAAAAAACTCAGGTCATAATGGGTTAAGTGTCACAAAGGATAGTTGCTGTTATTTTTTTCAACCACAGGGATAGTCTTTTCTCAGGAGGGTACTCAAAAGTTTGGAGATTTTGAGGAATTCCAGTACGAATCTTCTGCAGTAGGAGATAAAGCCAAGGAAAGATTTTGATGTCTTTTGGGTTCTTAGGGATTGGAAAGTCAGCCACTGCCTTTTTTTATTTGGATTGGGTTTGACTCTTTCGCCACCAATAATGTGACCAATTAGTCTACTTCTTAACGGAGGAACTCACACTAGTCTGGCTGTAATTAAATTGAAAGTGCGTAGTTTTTCGAAGACTGTGTGACGACAGATCGTATAGTATACGACTATGCCATCAAGTTATTAGAAAAATCGCACACCCTGAAGTCCTGCCAAGCAAGTATTCATTTTTTGAAGGTAGAAAGAACATTTTTGAGGCCAAAGGGCATACGATCAAACCTTGGACTTCTTCTGGGTTCAGGTGATCAGTTCTCAAGAGACGAAGAACTTCAGAGGTTCGGTTTGAAGCGTAATTAATTGGGAATGTTTTTGGATCTTGTAAAATTGCGTCACTGTCGGTTGGTTCAAGTCGTAGTTTCAAATCAGGGTTCATGCAAACTGATTTCTCGGATGTATTTATTACTGAGACGTTAATACGGCTATTATCTTTTCACTTACTATGCAATTCGCAACTGGCTGGGAATTGGATACGTGCCGATCTATAATTATACCTAACTTGAGATCGGGATGGGTTACTGTGCATTCTATAATAGACTCCGTGCGTGGAGGAAAAGTGTACATGGGTTCACAGAATTTCAATTTTATACACACAGAACGGATTCGTAAGGTATTCCTGTTTTATGTTGCAGTCAAGGTCGTTGAGCAGACCTATGATGCCGTCATAATGTAGGGGGATATTGTACTACATGAAATTTATATTCTAGCTTAAAAAGGGCAAGTTTGAAATGTCCTTATGTCGAGGTCACGCTATTTCCATAATCAATACCCTTAGCTCAAACTCAAACTCAAACTCAAATCAAACTTTATTCAATACAATGTAAACAATGTCAATTTCTGCCGAAAAGAGCTGGCAAGAAGTTTCATTTAAAGTAGTAATACAATACTTTGATAATCAGCTAAAGAGTATACAATATGAACCAATACAATAAGTAATAAAAAATAAGTAAGTAAGCTACTAAAAACAAAGTCAAACATTTCAATTTTTTTTTGTTTTTATGGAGTACAGGGGGCGCACCATGGGAAGCGTCAAATATCGTTAATGGAGTGAAGGAATTACGATATTTAAGAGAATTCCGATATTTAATAGTACTAGTGGCATTAGCGCCACCATAATTAAATTTTTGCACAATCATATGTACATACATATATTTACATATACTTAAAATTATCCATACTATCTATGAATATAATATAATAATAAATATTATAAATGCGAAAGTAAATCTGTCTGTTACCTTTTCACGGTGAAACCACTGTACCGATCAAGATGAAATTTGGCATGCAGATAGTTTTGAGTCCCGGAAAAGGACATAAGCTACTTGAAAACGTCAAGTATTATTCGTTTAGTAATTGAGGACTTGCCGTTGAAATCCTACACCGATGACCGAATACTAAGAATACAAAGAAGTTTGCAAGAGCAGACCAGCCTCCACAGCGGCACCCGTTCACATCACATGAATCAGCCATCGCTTCGCTCAACCATGTTTTAGGGAACGTAACGACCCGACGCACATGCCACCACCGCAGAGATTGACTAGGAATTTCTTAGGATAGGATACAATTTCAGACTGTGTCTGAAACATTTATAAACTATTTTATTTATTCACAATACGCAATTTTAACTCAAAAATGTTATAGGTGTAAATGTTTACACAGTTTAGTACTTATACACAAACAAATCCTAGCAGGAAAGTAAACGATAATAATTATTTATAGTCCATACAGGAAGGAAGAAAAGTTTCGTCTCAAATGCACTGCTCATTTTCAGCAGTCAAAGCAAATATGATGAATATCATCCAGAGATGAATCAACATTATTTTACCAAATAGAAACAAAAACTGGTTCTTAATATAACAGCGCATGGACAATGCACCGTATTATTCTGTGATAAAAAAAAACCAACGTAGGCTTGGATGAGAATCAGGGTAATAACCAGGGTAAGATGAGATAAAATTATGGCTTTTAAAAAATAACGTTCCTTATGTAAATTTGCGAAACCATCGTTACTCATGTTGGTAAAAAAACATAAGCCTGAGCTTGTGTACGATATTGTAATTTTACTGGAATTAGGTCACACAGTGGTAAAACTGTCACCCTATCATTGCGATCCGTATCCCGTCGAATTAATTTTGGCTCAAGTAAAACGTGATATTTATTTTCTGAATGACTACTACATTTTGACTAATGCAGCCATTAGTGCTTCACCGGGCTTTTACGACTCTGAAGGACTCTGAAAATGCCTTTTAAATATTAGAGGAATTTATAAATAACTTTACGTATACGTTGAATAATTAACACTTATATAATCACTTCATGAATAAGTGATTCTAACACTTTGTCTTTCGACCCTGTGGTTTCGGCAAAGACTTGATGAAGCTTGCCAAATGCTGGCCACCCTAGCTGGATCTTCTTATTGGCTTCTTTCTCGAAGTTGTTCCGGCCAAATTGGATTGTCTGACCAAGGTAAACATAATCTTGGATCACTTCGGGTACCAATGACGTATTTGGCTTTGGTAACATGTTGGTTGTACATGATTTTATCTTGTCCAAATTCATGCCAAGCACTACTTGTCGTGAGGATTGATTTAGAATATGTGAGAGAGAATAACGATACCACCGGCAAACCTAAGATAGTTATATTTTTCTAACAGATATTTACGCGCACGTCACAAAGCAGAGGTGATACTAAAAACGATTGTAGTAGGTACTGATCTATAGTATGTAAATACATACTTACGTAAACAAACAATTGAATTGAAGAAAAAAAACGTCCACTTAATTAATAAGCGGGTGAAGTGCTTTAAAGCGTATTGCACGGAAATTCGTATCCCAATGCATAAACATTGGGTTTAGCAAGCGTGATTTTAAAAAGCGCTGAGATCGATTATTTATAAGCAAGACACGACAACGTTACTATTTCGCTCTCAAGTTTCAACGCTAGCTCTCTCTCATTCACCTTCAGTGATATGCGTGCATCGCTATACAGCCGCTCCGCGCCGCGGACACGGGCGACACGCTCCGCTGTTTATTTAGATTAATTCATTCACTCCCTGGATATGTTTATTCCCCGCTTCACCCGCAAGGTGAAGGAGTTGTAACATATCCGTCCTCGGATATATATCCAAAGATATAGTTATGTCCGGAGTTACCCAAGGCTAATTAATTGACACTACATTAAAAATAAATAATTTGTTTGTTGTGTTTCTACATAAGAGGATAATGTTTAACACTATCATATGAAAATCATTATTTCTTTTTATTTTTTCGTGCCATGATATTCTGGTTTATCTACATGCTGTCGGCTGCGATATAGACGCAACACGATTATCATTTTAGCGCGAGAAGTCGACCAAGCTTCGTCACCCAGGCAAGTGTGGAAGTGGCATGAGTGAGGAGGCAACTACCTCAACGGGTTCAATAGTGTTTAAAGTATCTTTGCTGATGACAGGTGACAAAATATATATAAAAACCCTAAAAATCACAATTATTTCGTAACTTTTATCCCAAAACGAACGCACCCGGAGTTGCGCCTTTGATAATAAATTGCGCTTTAATCTGTGGAATTTAACTGCGCGTGTGCTATATGTGTGGGAATTTGAGGAAGAAATGGATTAAAAAGTGTGTGATCTATTCTATTTCGTTAATCGGTGTATTTTAAACTTTATTTTGAGTATCTATCTCATTGTTATACAGTAATATCTAATGCATTTGAACGAAATTAACAATATTTTTCTTATGTTTATCGCTAAATTGACAGATGTCCTTGTGTATTTGCAAGTACCTGTAAGGCGCTAAATTCAAATTTCTTAAGGTTGTTAATCCTAATATGTAATTTTTTAATTTAAAACTTTACACTATGGGTAGTCATGAAGAAAACTTGTCTGTTTGCGAAGCAAATATCAACACGGATGTAAAGAAAGCCGACACTTCTAGTGAAATTTCGGAAAATGATGAACATAGTGAATTACACGGGGATAATGTATCAGTTGGGCTATCTTCATGCGAGACTAATACTTCTAAAGAAGGAGATGCATCTGCTACGTTAAGTTCTAAGAAGAGTAAGAAGAAATTCCGCTATGGTAAGAAAGGTCATATGTCTTCTAAAGATAACACTGACAGAAGTATCTTACGGAGACTTCATCACGCAGGTACTAAGCTCAAACAAGGACGAAAACGTGCTGAAAGTTTTCCTACTATTTCAAAATTTTTTCTTCCTCATAAAAGACCTCGAAAAGAGGTTTTCATCCCTCCTACCAAGTTTTTGTTAGGAGGTAATATTTCAGATCCACTGAATTTAAATAGCTTACAAGATGAAGATATCAATAGAGCTATGAATGCAGTAACCCCAGAATCATCACCATTACCTACACCTCCAAGACATAAGGGTAAGATTGATGTTATAATACCTCCAAATATAAGGGACCCTCTGAACTTAATGGAACCTGTGGATAATGATGAATATGAGAAGCGTTTGGAAATGCAACAGCGCAAGCCTCGCAAGAAACCTAGGCTTAGGCGTCGCACAACTGATAATACTTCTCCACCAAAGGAGACACCTGTAGAAAAACAGGAAGATATCAAAAAGCCACCTTCACCTGCACCATCAACAACAAAGACTTTGAAAAGGTCAAGCAGTGAGAGTGAAAACACTTCGTTAAAAGCAAAAGATAACAAGAAATTAAGGCGTGTTGATTCATTAGATAAAATAGTCAGTCCAGTTGTTCCACAGCCTGGAGCTTGGATGCGGGCAAGGCAGTCACGGGCTGGTCCTCCAGAGCGCCCGGTCTCTCCACGTGCCAAATTAAAGAGTAAAACCAGTGCTGAGCAAAAGACACCTACATTTCATCCGAAAAATTCAAGATATCAGTATGGAAATTATGATAGGTAAGTACCTAATTAAAATATATTTATTGTCTTTTTTTCTGCCAGTATGTAACTTTTCTAAGAATGGTTTATAGGAAAATTACTAAACTAGGAACCTGTAACAAGAGTTTTAAATATAAATATCCTTTCATCCATATTCCATTGAAAGTGGGTGTTATGCTATATGCTAAGCAATTTGAGTGGGTAGTAAACATAAAAAAGACATGTGAAGTCCAATATCCGCTCTGGGCACATGTGATGAACTATGGCCCAAATCATCCTTGGTTAGATTAGGTACTGCCAACAGTAAAGACATAAGGCTGGTAAGAAAACAATTTGAGACGGAGGTGGCACAGTATCTCCACCTGACTCCACTCCACAGTATTTTGCAATGTGTGCAGAGTTGAAGTTCACCCTTTTAACATCTAACAACAGAGAATTTTCATATACTTTTTCATTATAATCTTTTTTTTAAATAAGGAATTTGTTAAGTTCTGCTCAATAGGAGTGAAAGAAAAGATCATTAACAGCAATTAGTATTTTATTTATTGTTGAGCAACTCTTTATTGTGAGAAATATTACCTACATTTTTCTCGTCCATACATGAGCATTTATTTTTATATACATTATTGGTTTGAATAATCAAAATTATAGAAATGTTTTTGTATTAACCCGTCAAGCTTCCCCCATACTTAGAAAATTATCTGCCCTTGCTGCGTACAAATGGACATACACCTAACTATATTATGTTTATTCCTCTTTATTTATTTTTAGGTATGTTCCCTAATATATACAGTATAAAAAAAAAGTAATAAGAATAAGTTTATAATAAATATAATAAGAAATAATAAATTTATTTACTAAAAAAAGCCATAGATTTTTATATATAGCACATTATCCGGGGTCAAAATGAACACTATGCTACTGTTAATGAAATCCAAAATCCAACTCAAAACGGCGCAACACAAAATGGCGGCCGGATCAAATTACCAAAACAATTTCTGATAAAAAAATATTAAATGCACAAAATATTGTCCACCCAAAAATACTAGAACGTAGGACAGGCCATTGGCTACACTTCTGAATACTTACAATTAGCCTGTCTGATAAAAGTCGTCCTGAAAAAATTCCCCTGCGACCAAATTCGCTTAGGTCCCACTGTGGGACCTAGGACGCGTAACAGGTT
Source organism: Apoda limacodes (assembly GCA_946406115.1). NCBI lineage: Eukaryota > Metazoa > Arthropoda > Insecta > Lepidoptera > Limacodidae > Apoda > Apoda limacodes. Next base: position 18,893,724 of record OX291549.1, on the reverse strand, counting down.
GAGCCTATCCTTTTAACATCATATCAATTGTTAACAGAATTGGTTCTTATGTGGCAAGTTTTTATTATATGTTAACAGCATTATAAAGGACGCTTTTGTTATAAACATATTATGGGCTGGGCATATTTTCAGACACAAAAATTTAATTTATCCATGTTACTTCTCACAAATACCCTATTTACAAAATGGAATTAAATATAATATTTACATAAATTAGAATAAGAATTATCTTTATTGCCAGAAATATGGTACATAGCGGATGGTACATGGCATTTATTAAGGGAAGTTTGCCAGTTCTGTCCATCTTTAGGTTTCAGATCTTTAAGCCACATGCTTCATAACCTCCAGTATCAGTGCATTGTTATTGCCTTGAGCACATGTGCAAATATTTTACCTAACTAGGGGGAAAATATATTGTTATAAGCCAAGTCTGACAAAGTCACCCTGAAATACCACCTGGGAATTGCCTAAACCTCCTTTCTCTACCACCAGGGAATTGCCTAAGCTTCCTTTCTCTAAGGAGGGGCCTATGCCCTGTAGCAGGGATAAAAAACATCTGAGGCAACATGCTTAAAGATTTAGGTACTTGTTATTTGCCAGGGTCTTTAAGATATCAATTAGAAATCTAGGTGCTAGTGGCTTAAACATTAAAACAAGTGTTTTTACAGTAAGTTGTTAAGTTTCCACAACTACAAGGTAGCTTATGTGCTCCTAGTACATAAATCATAGGAATAAATCTTCAAAACAAAGGGTAATATAATCAAAACACAGAATTCATTTACAAGTATTCACAACCTATTAGGTACATACATATAAATAATCTATCTTTTATTCACAAGTATTCATAACCTATTACATACATATAAATAATCTATCTTCGTTTGACACTCCCTAGAGGTTGTCTTCAAAGATATATAAGCCATATATTTGGCTACAGCATTAAAATAAACAGTCATGTTGTAAAAAGATTAACCATAAGACATACTTAAACCTGCAACTAAGATTCCGTTTTAGTGCTTTACCAATTGAGCCATTAAAGTACAATTTAGGCCCTACAAATATGAAAATAATATAGTATTTACAAATTCTCTATTCCAGGTATTACGGTTACCGCAACTTAAATGCGATGATGGATGTACGTCTGCAGGTGTTTGAGATGCACAAACACCTTTTTTACAATAAGGATGTATTGGATATTGGATGTAATGTGGGACATATTGCCATATCTGTTGCTCGAACACTTGGTGCTAGATCAGTTATGGGGATTGATATTGATCCTGTTCTGATAGGTAAGTCACACTTCCTACTAGTGATTATTGAAAATGAATTAATATTGCATGTAAGGGTAGGGCAACCGAAATTTTAAAAGCTAGAATATATTAGAGTAATTAATATTGTACCTTAGTAAAATAAAATAAATAACACAGGGCATTTTATTTTAGGCTTTAATTTGTCATAACTTTTGTGATCCGTCACAGTTTACATCATTTTACACATTTTTAGATTGATGCCGTCTCTTTCTCTCTTGCAACAAAAAGTATCTAGCTGCTCTATATTTTGTGCCATTTTGACTTCTCGAATCAGCTGTGGCCATTCATGATATATTCCACTTACCATGTTTATATGTATAAGTAGAGCCACTACATAAAAAGAGCCATAAGGGGTGTAACCTTTGGGTGGGTACACACCCACATCATAATGTCCCCTACATTACAGGCTCTTTTCACCAACAATCTATTTCTGCGTCACAGGTGGTGAGCCCATCGCCGCAACAGCTTATGGTGCAGTGTATCTTAAGGTGTATCTGAAGATTTTTTTTTCATACAAACTGAGTTACATTTACTATCTTTACCTATAGACATTTTGCTACTTCAAACCTGTTATTGCCATAAAGCGTTATGTACCATAGTAGCAAAACGCTTATTTTCATTCATAAAATGCCAGCAAATTATTAATAAATAAAGTTCACTAAATGAAATAAGTGTATGAAATCAACGAAACCTGTAGTTATTTCCGAATTTACTAGTATTTCATATTCAATAAATTTAAGTAAATAGCAATATATGATAATAATGCAGTTTAAGCAGTAAAATTAAAGGAATCTTATAAGGAAAGTGCTCATTGGCAATAAATAGAATTGATTGTGGTATAACTAATATTCTGCTTTTTCAAAACCTTATGACTTATGATAAAATTTTCATGGTGAGACCCATATTGTGCTTAGTTTGATATTACTTTAAAATACCAGTGGCCGTGCCCCATTCTGTCTGCTTAGGCAACACACCAATTTTCCGAAGAGAAAATGAATAACTAAATATAAACACACACCTGTTTTACAGTTTTAAGCTGAGACGAATACACGATCTACAGGTTTATAGTGCTCTCCATTCCTATATACATACAATATTCATCTATATTCTATTATAAAATTGTAAAGAATATGTATGTATGTTGTAAAAAAGAATTTTTATCGTAAGTGTAAGTGTCGTGCCTATATCCTTTGAGATATTTTTTATGATTACAGGGAGAGCCAGGAAGAATTTACGGTCCTTCATACCAGTACCCACTGATGTTATAAAGGTGGAAGATGAAAAGAAAGTAGAAGAAGAAGAGAAGAAAGCAGTATGTGATCGGTGCAAGAGTGAAACTGAAAAATGTGATGAGTGTAATGCTGTTGAACAGAAACACGACAAAGAAGAGGATCTTAAGAAAGCTCACCCTGCTAGAAAGATAAAGAAACCACGGAAGAACAGAAAGGCTGTAAATAAACAAGAACATGGTCCTTGCTTCTTCCCAATGTCCATGTCTATGTTGTATGGTCCCCTTGGAAATTCTGAAGTACAGATACCACTGCCCACATTTCCACACAATGTTTCATTTAAACAGGTAAAGAAAAGGTTTTTTTAGATTACCTTACCTAAAGTGTATGAACTTATTGAACAAGCGTTCGGCATCGTAGCGTATAATAGGGCGGGCAAACGTTTACGGGCCTTACATCACTGGGCCTGTACTTGTTTCGCCCAGTCGCAGTTCCATATGTTTAAGGTGATTTGCCGGGTAGGGTTTTCATACAAAAATTATTTGGCATTTCTCTCTTTCTCTGATTTATCTTTCTTCAAATAACATATATTTTGTAAGCACACAATGACATCACACACTGATACAAATCACCCGGGCACAATCCTTGAAATAAAAGAGCTTCGGTTGTTAGAAGGTGTGTAGTCATACACTAGATCCTATTACTAAGAAATGCTTAGATTTTATGTGACTTTGTATATCAAAGAATTGCAGTTGTAGGAAGGCAAACGCCACTTGGTATACGTCATGTAAACGTACCTGTCTTAATACTAAAACTTCTAAGAAGTAGAATACTAGAGGCATGCACTCATATTTTATCTTATGTTAATGTTAACAAAAAAGTCTTGTTTAATTTTTGAAAATTTAATTAATGTTCATTTATTTAAACTTTATTCCGGAATTGATTTGTGTGAACGCGTCACACTCATTTTTACGTCGAAAAAGAGTATTAGGGTGTTGGCGCCAGTTTGAAGATACTTAAAGCCTGGAACAAACAATAATAATATTTTTGACAGTGTATTTTTGAATTTTGTTGTGTGTTGATTAAGTTTTGCTTATTTTATTCGTATTGAACGTCCGACCAAATGTTCGGCACATGAATAAAAATAATTCGCACAAAGTTCTCGCCCTTGAGGTTTATCAATAATGAATGTAAAAAACTAATGTCGGCCTATTCCTAATCTCATAAAATTTAAAAATAAAACGAGATTAAACGCGTGTCGTTATAAAAAAAATCAAATTTTTTTTCTTATTCAAATGGGTTACTAAGACGCTTTCGAATCGTCAAGGGAATTAACTACAACTAGCTTTACAAACTACTTACAATACTATTTTATTTCGTGCGTCCAATAGGTCCTCTTTGTAAAATCACAAACGAAACATAATATTATAGTGAATCAACTAATGAAGTCAACTAATAAATACATGTTTTGTATTGAAACAATAAACAAGATTTACAATGTAAATAGTTTGATTTAAAAAAAAATCAAAATTAAGGTAATATTTCAATTGCCAATGGTTTTTAGATTGCATAGGGGAGGCACCATGTGATACATTTAAAGTCTTTAATTATTCTGTGACGGGATTTAAAGAAACTCTCAGAAAAATATATTCATATAAAATATAATATTACACTATTTTATATTATATATTAGTATTATTTTTATATTATATATTATTATTTAGCAAATACTTTTTTCACGACGTTTCGGCTGGGTCATACCAGCCTTGGTCACGGGTATACTGGCGATGCGAGTCGTCTTCAGCTTCGAGTGGAGGAGTCTTGTTGAACTACCCTCAACTTCGTCTTTATACTTGTCATAACCCGACGACACCTTAACAGTGCGTTCGTTGTTAAAACATAAAAAATTTAAAGTAAGGTAGTAAATAATGACGAGTGCTCGTCATTTTGGGGTTCTGACCAAATTTAGTAGCAGAATGCCGCAATTCAATAGTTTTCATATATTTATAATGAAACATATCGAAACATTTTATATTTAGGACGAGTGCAAAGAAGGAACAAAACCCCATTAATTCTGTATACAATGTGGAATATGAATGTACTATGGGCTTAAAACATTCAATATTAATAACTCGAATTATTATAAAAATATTTAAAGATTATTATTTGTATTGAAAACTTGCTATTAACAGCTTTAGGTTTTGTATTAAGCAATATTATAATTAAATTTCAGGTAAATCATATGTACCATTGTGAAAATAAACCGAAAATTAGCGAAAACTAGACATTTTAGAACATTTTTTTTTTCTATCAGGATAATTTTATTGCATTATTTTTGTGATAATATCAGACCTTGGAATTATAATTATATTTATGTCTTTATCTATTTGGACTTGATCAACTAACTGAAAATTTAATTCTCTACCATGGTCAGTTTCACGTTATGCCCCTCTTTCTTTTCTCTATTCTCATAACACGAACGCTGAACGCCTTGCCCGCCGTACTGTCGGCATTCGTACACTAAGAGTTAATGTGAGAATACTATTTAATGCACTAAATCAAAAATAACGTGAATATACACACATCAAACGCAGTTTGCATTCACTTAGAAAAACTGAAATTATACTTTTTATGCTGATTTTTTTTTCAATTTTATTTTTAAGCATTTGTTCTTTGTTCAAAAATATGTCGTTTAATCAAAAAAAGGTTCTCTTGTTTTTGTTATGGTACGTATTTAAATAATTTTTTATTATTATAAATAATTATAAAATGCTTTTTTATATACCTTATCCATCCATCTAAAGTACTATTCCAAGTGAACGCAAACTTTTTTGATGTGTGTATAGTAGGTAGCTGTCCTCCTAATAAGTATAAGTTACCTGATCAAGAGGTTAGCTGCATTTTATACATACAGAGAAGGACATAAGATACTTTTTATCCCGGTCGAAAATTCCAATGGAAATAGAATTTTCTGTGGGTGAAATCGTGTCACACTATTCTTTTACGTCGCTACTAAGCAACAAGGTAACCGAATTTTTGGCACCGGAACACACACTGGAGAGATTGAGATGGACATGGGAATTTTCTTACCTCTGAACTTAGGAATCCTACCACCATAACCCCAATTATATACTGAGCTGCGCATACCAAAACAATAGCTTAATTTTGGTCTAGACTCATCAGTAGAATTTGAAAATTCCACTCGCGAAATTTGTGGTCACTATCAAGTCTAATGCAATAAATATTGTAATTAATGTTTTTTGTCTCAGGGTAATTATGTGCCACGTGAAGAAATAGCCGTTGGGTCTGCGGAGAGTCCCCAGTTTGATCTGATCCTTTGTCTCTCGACCACTAAGTGGTTACACCTAAACTGGGGCGACGCAGGACTGAAGCGGGCCTTTCGTCGAATGTTTGCAGACCTACGTCCTGGGGGGAAGCTCGTTATTGAAGCACAAAACTGGGCTAGTTATAAGAAAAAGAAGCGTTTAACGGTAATTATTTTTAATTTACAATTTCATGTACAAGATTTCACAATAGACATTGGAGGAAATTTTTTCTATCTAACAATCTATGTAGATTCACAAATATTTAATATTAACTCCTTACATATGAAATTATGTTTTATAGAACTGGCAACTTTGATCTCAAAAACCCGGCGTTTGGTTAAGAAAATATAAATTCAAATTTATTTTAATTTTAAGCTTGTCTATTTGTTTTTTTGCGTCATTATGCTCAATATGGAAAACATAAAATATCGAATTGTTTAGAATACGAATTCCATCGTGGCACAAGCGCTGCAGAAACAGCTCGAAGGATTTATGATGTGTACGGAGAAGCCACTGTAAAAGAAAACACAGTACGTTTTTGGTTCAACACTTTCGTTCTGGAAATTTTGACCTCCAGAACAAACCTCGTGGACGGCCGGAGACCCTAGTTGTCAATGAGGAATTGAAAGTGATCGTGGAATCGGATCCATGTCAAACCACGTCAGAGATTCGGCTTCGGTGTGAGTGATAAAACTTTGAATCATTTGAAACAAATTGGAAAAGTAAAAAAGCTTGAAAAAACCAACAAACACGCGTCTGCTGCGTCACATTACTCAACCGGTACAATAACGAGGGTATTTTGAATCGTATCATTACTTGTGAGGAAAAATGGATCCTATATGATAATCGGAAACGCTTATCACAGTGGTTAAATCCAGGAGAACTTGCTAAATCCAACCCCAAGCGAAATTGAATCAATAAAAGGTACTGGTCAGTGTCTGGTGGTCCAGTGTTGGTGTCATCCACTAAGATCTGGTCAGACAATGATGGCAGATCTGTATTGCCGACAATTGGAAACCACGATGGAAAAGCTAGCCTACTGCTGCTTCAGGACAACGCTAGACCACACATTGCACAACCGTCGGTGGCGAAACTAGAGGAGCCAGGATTGGAATGTCTCCATCACCCACCATACTGCCCGGACCTTGCTCCAACCGATTTTATTATTATGTTTTTATGATATTTTTAACACCACTGGGTTTCGGTGAAGGAAAACATTGTGAGGAACATCCCACTCTTGCTCAAGTTCTTGATGTTTTTAAAAATAAAATAGGATTAAATGACAAATTCTCTGAGAAGAGCAAAACTTACATGGAGATTGACGAGGAAATCAATTCTACCATACAACTTTTAATACAAAAGAAAATTACAGTAGGACACTGTCATGAAAGTATTGCGCCGTACTCAGTTTACATTTAAAAGTTTAATTATTCGTATCAGTTTTAGTACTCAATAATAGATTTTAATTTTATTAAGTTTCATTTAATTTTTTTTCATTTAAATTATTTTCTGTAAAAGCACTACAATGAGTTTTTTTTGGTTACAAACGCACCATATTTCTCGTATTATATTGAGGACTTTCGAGTTTCAGGACATAGTATCTAAACAGGATATTTTTGTTTTAATTGGTAGCTGTTTTCGAAAAAAGAAGTAATGTTCTTATTTGGAAACCGGGTTTCGGTAGGAGAAATTTTTTTTTTTTTTGGAAACAAGTTTCGAAAGTTCGCGTGGCAAAGAATTTCCTTTCCGTTTTGCTTTAGCGATATCTCCATTAGCGCGTTTTTTTATACCACTAAGGTGGCAAACAAGTACTCGATCCACCTGATGGTAAGCGGTCACCGCAGCTTATGTACGCTTGCAACACCTGGGGCATCACTCGCGCGTTACCGACCCTTAAAAAATCTAATAACTTCTTCTTGTACCCATACTGTAGTCCTCAGACAAACAAAGCGTTTAAACAAAAAACACACAAACTCTTCGTTATTAATTAGTATAGATGTACAACTATATTTACCAGACCTTTTTTTTTGTTGCAGCCAACTATATACGAAAACTTCAATTCCATTGAGCTGTTTCCAAACAAGTTTCGAGAATATTTATTATCGCCGGAGGTGGGCTTCAGCAAGTGCTGTATCCTCGGGGTTCCGCAGCACGCAAGCAAGGGATTCCGTCGGCCGATACAGTTGTACATCAAGGGTGATTTTACCCCGAGTAAAGCTCGGTGGTCGGACGCTTATGCGCCGTCATCACACCATAGACAAGAGGCGGAGCCGCCACGGCGGACGGTTTACGCACCAGTCGCACCGGCGTACCGTCCTAGCGATGATGCGCCCTCTTGCGGTGCCGCCACGCCGTATTCGCCGAATCTCGACAGCTGCGCCGATGATTCTCCCTTCTACAATCCTAGGAGCGACTCGTATCAGCCGTCGTATCAGCCCTTACGACCTACCGTTTACGCTACACTTCCCTCTCCCCTTAGCTCGGCGTCCCCCGCCGCTTCCCCTGCCGCCTCCCCCGCTCCTCACGCCTCCCCTGCTCCCGACCACATGTCGGCCCGGGGTTACCCTGAACCTCGTTCGTTAGATGAATGAGCGCTCCAAGACTAGTTGTTTCGCCTTTTTGTAAATATATGTTTAGACCTGTAGGATCACGTCTAGATAAGCTAAAAGTATTTTACAATATTATATTCATAACTATTAACCAAATTTTGTAGTTTCATTTTGATTGTTGTACCTTTAGTAAAAATCCAGCACTATAGTCGTATGGACAAGCTATAAATGTAGATATATGCAGTCAAGTATTACTTTTTTTTTAATTTCTTTCCCTACAAAGCAAAGTTTAATCTGCTCTTTACGTTACGCAACTTTTAAACACGCCAGCAACCCGAAAATAGTAAGTAAAATTTGCTAGACACTTAAAAACAAAATAAAGAAATTATGTGGATGTTTATTGTTTCCTCGCAAATTATGGAAAAGTATAACATAAATCTTGGCCGAAATAGTAATGCTAGTTCTGTCGACCGGAAAAGCCATATTTAAAATCACTTCCAACATCGATCGGGCGTAAAAAAATCTATTCCCGTGGTGTGAAATATCGATGGGGAATTTTACGTGCATGATTTTACGTAGTAAAGCACACTGAAGACATTCTAGTCTAGTGACAGATTCAATATAATAGGTCGTGTCAGTATTTTTAGCATTCCATTCCTTATGTTTGTTTATCATAATTACAAACGGCTCCAACTACAGAACCTTTGATGACAGGTTAATAATCAAAGCACAGAACACATAGGTATATTTTTGGTTTATAGTCGTGCGCCGCGCTGCTGCTCATGCGCAATATCACGTGATATCTAATAGACCATCCTTTATGCAGTTTTATTTATATTCTCAAACAAATATATCATTACTTTGCGTTTTGTCATAGGTCTAACCTAGAGAGATACGAAGCCAGGTAAAAAGCCAGCGCGTGCGAGTTATAGCTATATATTATGTACTATCCCTGGATTTCGTTATTGCGAGATATTGTGCGCCATAGATTGGTAATTAGTCATAGGTCTTATGAAAAAAAAGCTGCACTTTGTGATGGAAGCAAGCCGCTTTGCAGTGATAGTAGGGACGAAAATAAGCGTTTTTGCCGGCTGCGCCCAAAGTTTCATCCCTTAGGAATAGAGATGGCGCCACTTCCCAAAATAAAATTAAAAAAAAATCTACAATCCCGACGGATGCACGGATTTTGATGATTAATATTTCAATAACTAGGTAATTACTTATTCTACAGAGAAAAAATATTAAACAATTGCCGAAAATACCGATTTTTTGAATATTTTTTTTCAAAATTTTATCATTTATCTATTAACATATTAATCATCAATCCGTGCATCCGTCAGGCTTGTAGAATTTTTTAAAGTTTTATTTTCGGAAGTGGCGCCATCTCTATTCTTAAGGGATGAAAGTTTGGGCGCTGCCGCCAAAAACGCTTATTTTGGTCCCTACTACCACTGTGCAAAGAGGCTTGCTTCCATCACAAAGTGCAGCTTTTACCCCAAAAATCGCCATAACACCTATGACTAAATGAGGCGCGAACTTTAAATAAGATTTCAATCTTCAATAGATGATATTACGAAACGATTCGAAAATTCGCGAGTGATGGTATGTAGATGTACAAAGTAGCCATAGATAATTTCAGCTTTTACCGAGATACTTATCTGATTTAAGGAAAAATAAGGTACTTGATTAGTATCTTATTTTCCGATCAGATCAAATCCGCACAACGACAGCCGTAAAGTTTTAAGGAATAGTAACAATTATGTAGTAGTAGTAAAAAGGAAATAAATAAAAAAAAACGGGTTGCGCTCCGGGAGTGTCGGCAGAAGTTAAAACATACTAGTTATTTACTACCCATCACTTTTTATACATATTTATTTATTATCAATAATAATGTTTGTTTATTTACTTTTTTGACGTAGTATATTTGACATCTCAATCTGTCATAGAATTTAAATTCCATATCCAACCCCCCTGTACTACTCATAATCGCCCTATGCTTAAATATGGTTTCTGTCTTACGAATTTTCGATCAGTATGGCGCGGCATTATGGTTTCCGTCTAACGAATTTTCGATCAGCCTGAGTTAATCATTTTTTACCCATACCAAAAAAAGTGCAAAACCCCGGTATAGCAGTTTTCACTTCAATAAATGTTGATTTCATCATGGATGTATGAAAATGTTGGGTATGGGAAAAAAGCATAAGGAGTAGAATAAATGCTATGGAAATGAGATAATTGAGAAGTGTATGTGTGCTCGTTACTCTAAAGTCTAAATGATAGGATAACATGTAGTGTGATATGAGAACGTTGCGGAGAGACAAAAAAATATGTAGATAGGGCAGAGGCGCACCGTATATCGGATAGTTGCCCAATCAAATTTCGCATGGTCGAGTATCGCGATTTTTTAAATAGTGAAGTCTGTTTTTGATTTTATATAATCATAGACAATCATGAAACAGGGCTACGGCTGAAAGGTTACCTATCTAGCAAAAAAAGATGGTGATACAACAATATTTTTGTAAGCGAAAACATATTGTAAAACAGGTGTTATTTTTATTAAAAAAAAAAAATGATACTATTTATTGTTTTTGCCATATTTCATTAAATTTATTTTATTGTATAAATGCTTCTCATTCCAGCAACAGTTAATATTGTGATGTTAAATCTTAATATCGGATACCTTTCTTCTCTTTTCTTTTCTTTTCTTTTCTATGCGAGCCTAATATTGGATATCCGATATTTTCAACTAATGCTGGAATCCATACTAATATTATAAATGCGAAAGTAACTCTGTCTGTCTGTCTGTCTGTTACTTCTTCACGCTTAAACCACTGTACGGATTAGAATTAAATTTGACATGGAGATAGTCTGTGTCCCGGAAAAGGACATAGGCTACCTGAAAACGTCAAGTGTGAGTCGGTTTCTTTTCTAGGTATAATTCTTCTGTACTTGTGTCTGTCATCTAACTCCTCCTAAACGGTTAAGTGAAATTTTGTCTCATTATTTCAATGGGTTTTTGGATGGCTTTAAAATACAATTGAACCCGGTAGGTGGTGCTGTCGTCGGTGTGTCACTGATCGTTTCCTAAACAGCAGGGACGATTTCAATGATATTCTTTGTGTACGTTAGAGTAACCCTACAAGGTTTATTAATACAATTGGACCCCGGTAGTGGCGCTGCAGTTGGTGTGTCACTGATCTCCTCCTATACGGCAAAGATTGAATGTACGACAATGATTTCAACATTCGACATGTTGAATGCAAATCCATGATTATTATATTATCCCACATCTTCAATCATTGTGAAATTTGTAGTTTCGAAACAACACATCACATAGATCGTAAATAACGCATCAAAAGGGCTAGCTTAGGTACTTCCATACTTCCATGATAGAAGATTTGGAAGAAAATATGGTATTAAATAATTTAGATATAGAGGCCATAGTAAACAGTGAGATATAAAAAAATGATGACTTAACCGTAGATTCGTTAGTAGTAATTATGGAATTGCAAAATTTAAAATATCATATTTAATGTGGCGCTGTTTGGCCGGGCAGGACAACGTCTGCCGGGTTTGCTACATTATAAAGGCAAAAGTAACTAACTCTCTCTGTCTGCAACCTCTCTACGCTTACCGATTAATATAAAACTCGGCATGAAGATAGTTTGACTGTCGGGAAAGGGCATAGGCTACGTGAGACGTCAAGTGTGAGTCGGTTTCTGTCCTACAATTGAAAAGTTGCCGATGAAGTCCTACACCGATTACCGAATTTGGAGCGGGTAAAACCGCGGGCAAAAGCAAGTTCGAAAATTAATTATGATTTTGCTTTCTTTCTTTCTTTTGTACTATGTCCGAATAAAAAATAATGTTCAAATTATTATCTGGGTGTTTGAAGCTTTATGTTTTTAAATAGTCAAATAGACATGAACCAATTTTATTTGCTCCTTTGTTGCCATGAGTTTCATCCCAGAAATAACAGAAGACATCTTTTTTGTCATGAGTTTCATCCCAGAAATAACAGTAGACATCTCCATAGGTTTTATTGTCTTCTTGTTGTGTCGCATTTAACTTGGTGATGGTAAAATCTAAACAATTAATCTTTTTATAGTTATAAAGATACGAAGGACTAGGACATAGCATCACTGATTGCAAATCAAATACTTATTGCACAAATGTTTGTGTCGTCAATATTTGCTCTATCGGTTTTTTTCTCTCGACGGCATATATTTTTCTCTGTGAGATGATTCTCAAAATTAGATTTTAAATCATTTTTAGGGTTCTGTACCTGAAAGGTAATTAGGAACCCTATTACTAAGGCTTCGCTGTCCGTCCGTCTGTTACCAGGCTGTATCTCATGAACCGTTATGATTACCGATCACTTTGTGATTTACTACAACTGGGAGATTTTTCTTTCACTACCGGTAGTGTCATGGGTAAAACTACATCTCCCGTGATACTACGCTGATGCCAGTAGTGTCACAGGAAATTTTATCCTTTTATCATGTCGCAGTGGAGCCACCAATTAAGATGACAGTTAGCACGGAGATTTTGATATTTAAAGATACAGACAATAAAATACGCTGCTTTTTATTCCGGAAAATTCAAAAGTTTCCGAAGGAATAACTATAGGTATGACCTAATTCTACGTGTACGAACGAATAGCTGCACTTATAGCTTGCTGTAGCAGATTTTTTACTTAAATTAAGGATTTGCCGTCCAACTACACGCCGATAACCGAAGTGGCGCAATTTTTTTGCCGAATTGGTCGTAAAAGAAAGTAGATATTTACATATACAAGAGCAATAAGGCTCTGCAATCTTCTATTTTTTAGATACAAACGGAAACCTAGGATAGAAGAACGAGTATCAATCTGTCTATAAAACCTTTTTCGACAAACAGAAAGATACCGAGTATACGAATATATTGACTAAGCAAAAAATTGCAAGAAATGATTTGTACAATTGCTTTCTGATCACGTTTTCTATATCAATATTGTTTTTTGTCTATCTGAAGGGTCACGATCAAATAACTGATAGGAGATAGAAGTAATAGGTTTAATATGTGAGGCGATCTAGTGGTCAAAAGACTTAGGTCGGGAATGGGCCAAGGCAAGTGGGGAACAGAGTAGCAAAAAAGTTATTTTTTTTTTAGAAAAAAATATGGAATTTAATGTATACTTGAATACTTTGACAATCTAAGCTAAGCTCTCTTACCCAATAAATATACTAAACATCAAAAAACGAAACATGTACCATGATTACTCTTTAAATTGAATTCAAGGAGGTACTGTGGTTTATATGTACTTTAATATATTTGATTTTATATTAACAATACAAGAAGCTTATTTAGGAATGAAGTTCTGGAATTAAGAGTCAGTTGCGAAGTGTTCTGTTTATCTAGAAACAATTGAATATCTAATGATTTTTAGGTCTCAGCACTTTACATTTTAATGGTAATTGAATTCCTTTGTTAAATGATTCTTTAGAATAATTCTGCAGAAATAATTGGAAATTGATTGTTTACTTATAAATTGATTTGCTATTATTTTTTTTTTACGGCAAGAAGAGTTTTTGACGAGATAGGAATAGAATGGCCATTTGTTGATTGTCGAAGTTAGACCTACCTAGGCAAAGTATTCTTGTGTGTGTTCTTCCACTTGTATAATGGGATGTGTTCTGAGATGTTTAAATGATGCCCACGGCTGTTTTCTACCATCACACCACTCGCCAACGGCATACAAATTCATCCTCACACTTTACAGCGTAATTGGTGCCTTTTCAAAGATACTACTTGTCGCAAACGCTCAGTGTCTGACCTTGTGGCTGTATAGTGTGCTTTACGCAGAGTAGGGAACCTTGAAATGAAAGTCCATTTGTTACTTCGTCCACGAAAGGCGTAGCGCTAATGGGTCGGGTATTTATTTACAATGAGGATGAATTCCAAACCAAGAAAGTAACAATGTAAATAAAACGGATAAAAAACACAAAACATAAACGACTACAAGGTTCAAATTTCAGGCTTAAAATAAATAAAAATAGCGTTGTCTATATGTCCATAAAAATTATAATTCGCTACCAAACGACATAGTACCATTTCCTTTCCCAAATGTTTAAGAAATGTTTGTACAATTGGCTTATTAAAAAATGCTTTTATGACATTAATGATTTACTGCAGACAGGTTCCTAGTGGTCATCAAAGGCTACTGGACCTTGTTCCAACATGGCTGGAGAAATGGAGGATAGCAGTCACTGTGAGTAAAACTGCAACCATGATCACAAGCCAAAAAACCGACTTAAAACCTACCTTAAAGTTGTGGGACCAACCCATAATAAGACATAATAAGAGTGAATTAAATGATAACTGTAGGTACTAAGGTATGGTAATTCATTTCATTTCTAATATTAATGAAAGACGCAACGAAGAGGCAGATCGTGACTTAAGGGCGCTCGTGAAGCGTTCTCGTCTTGTGATTCAAAGCATTTTATGATGGCTTTCAAGCACATAACATTGATATTAGAGTGTTCGTTACCTAATTATTTTTTGCTGAAATAATAAACTTCAATTGCTTTTATTTAAAACATAAATAGATTATTGATATTTAAATAGATTTTAGAATTCTTGCTTCTCGACTTCCATGATTTTTATGCATAATTTGTTTGAAAGTTTTAAAATATGAGTAAAAATGGTCGTATTTTTTGAATACGTTGACCTAGACGCTAGATTTGTTGATAGTTTCATAGGTACCTAGTTCTCAGTATTTGTTATTACGTTCAACTTGAGTGTTCCAAAGAAAAAGGGTCACGTGGTGTAGCGAGAAAGTGTACGCAGTGACCATAGTTGCGATCCCTTTGATGCTACGACGTACATAATCGCCTCAGATAAATTTAGTTAGCGTCAAAGAGTAGAATAATATTACAAAGAAAGTTAGCGTTCCTTGAGTCGCTAATACATGTGACGCCTTCAGTTTATTTTGTATGGTGAATAAAAATTGGGTTAATTGAGTGTTTACTTGCTTTTCTTATTTGTTGATAAAATAAACTAATATTTGATCAGGGTACTATCATGATATATATTAAAACGTGGAGTTCTTAAAATGTGTTAGGGATTTATTTGACACAATATATATAACGGTTGCTAGGATTTATCTATTATTCTCCTGAACGGCTGCTATCGTTGCGATTTTAACTTTATTTTGGTATTGTTTTTGTTTGTGAGTTGGGGTGATGCGCGGAAAGTGATAAAAAAGAAAAAGACAACCAGATAAAAAAAACCTTCTGTTTTGTTAATTTTTTTGGTAATTTAAACTTATGTTTTCAGTGGGTAGAACCCAGTAAAAGATAGTAGTAACGTTTACTAGTCCGTACCTAAAATAATTGTGTTCTTACAAATTGAACGCTAGAATGTGATAGTATTGTGCAATCATGTTGATTTCAATGCAACCCTTTTTTTATTTCTTTTCATTTTTTTTTTAGTATAGAAACAACTTATTCATTAGTTATAATAGTACTGTGTAAGTAGTATTCATATTATTTTGTAGAATCGATGCTGTAACTCGTGTGACAGTTTTTTAAGTCACAGATGATGTTAATCGTGTGACAGTTTTCTGAGTCACAAATGCCTACCTATCTTATTAATAATGATAATGTGTTTATTTTAAGACATAACCCGTTCAGGTAGTATCATAGTTTGTTCCTTGTATGTAAAATCATAAATTTTTTATATGTATATAATAATATATAATAAATATGCTTATTATTGTTATTAATATCGATTTTTGTAAAATTACTGCTTGCAAACGCTTATACCCTCTGTATGGGCAAGCGTACTCATTTCCTGCAGGTGATTAGTTCGCTCATATCTAGAAAACTAATTTTAATTGTCACTGTATTTCTTAAATAACTATTATATATTCTAAAAAAAAAACCGGGTTGCACTCCGGGAGTGCCGGCAGAAGTGAAAACCTGGATATAACATTTTAACATGTGTAATCCGCACTTTCATCTTATCTTCAACCCACTTTCCTCTTACTGTTTATTCGTCATATAGAGTTTAACATTTTTTACCCATCACATAAAAGTGCACAACGCCGCTAAAGCAGTTTTCACTTCAAAATTAATCTTTTTATTTTGCCAATCATCCTATTATGGTGTAGCATTATGGTTTCCGTCTTGCGAATTTTTATGGAGTGGCATTATGGTTTCCGTCTTACGAATTTTCGATCAGCCTGTCGCGAGTTTATCATTTTTTACGCATCACAAAAAAGTGCACACCGCCGCTAAAGAAGTTTTCACTTTAATATATAAAAAATGTTGACTAAACCAATATTTATTTAAATATAAGCGCAAAATTGCGTAGAAAGGTACAATTTATTTTAGGTAAGTATGTACTAATACAGTACAGTTTATAAATAGCAAATCAGATTACAGGGTTTCTAGGGAGCATGACGTGAACAACGAAGTGATTCCATAAGTGTTCCCATGTTTCTTTTGAATTACGGAACCCTAGAAACGATATATCAAAGTCACAAATGAGTAATAGGTATCCTTTTTAATTTGCTTTCGAAGAGACATAATTATCCATACCATAAAAGTGGACAATTGTTTTCTGGTTTTGCCTTACTCATAACATCGTAACATTCTAATTTTTTCTCTCAAGTTCCTTTTCATTCTAATACCAAATAATAATTTTTCTATCAGATGTTTACTTTATTTTATACATATTTCATTCATAATCATATCTATTCTATCTATTTTATTTATTTCGTGTCACATCACAAGGTAGATAATAGAAACTTTAGATTCCCAAAGTTTAAGTATATTGAATAAGTACATTAGGTACCAGCCACCTAGTTCCCCAGACCCTTTCATAGTATGTATAGGTACCACCAAATTTTCCAACTAAATAAAACAAACTGGCAAGTACGCTCAAGTTCATTACGGCAATGTTTGTTTTCCTATTGTTATTAGTTTCCAATTTAACAAACCAAATTCATTAACAAAAACAAAGTAGGTATATATAGCCAGTATGAAGGTGGTACCAAGAATTTCGTCATCTCGATGTCTTCGTCTAAACCGTAAGATGTCGACAAGACACAGGCTTCCCATAAATGTCTCCACAACAACCATCGTTTATAAGTCGCCTGCATCCACTGGCTCTCTGCGAAACTAGCTCGTCCACCTAGTAGACGGTCGTCCTACGTCTTCCGATCCGTGGTCGATACTGTGAACCTTTCATACACATCGGTTTAACTTAAACTGTGATGTGGCCTGCATATTGCCACTTCAGCTTGCTAACTAGCGATATGTCAGTAACCTTAGTACTCCAGCAAATTTCCTCGTTCTGAATTTTTGGCACATAGGTATCTGAAAGTCCTAAAAAAACAAAGAAATACTTATATCCGGGCTAAGAGTTCCCACGAGAATAGATTTTTACATAGCAACGGAGCAACAGGATAACTTGCGATTTTCGGCCCACTGAGATAGGTGATGGAACGAAGATGGACATATAATTTTTTTTACGCCATTAGAGGTCCCACAGATTTTCTCAGGGATGCGACTGACCTATACCTTTATTGTATACTTGTATGCTTTCCAATTATTAATTAGTATTAAATATTTTTTTGGTGAGCAATAAAGAATACGTCTACCTATCTATTTCTTTACGATACAACATGACAACATGCAAAGACATGAGTTTTGGCACAGGTGTACCAGGAGGGTCAGAGAAAAACATAGAATACTTTTATTCCGAATTCGATTCCCTCGCAGCCTAGTTGGTAGTATGGCCGACTGCTGTGCAGAGGGTGTGGAAACGATTCCTGCACTAGCCAAACATTTATGTGATAAACATGTGTTTGTCTTGAGTTGGGTGTATTTATGTATGATATGTGTATGTATTTCCAAAAATAAATGTAATATGTATGTATTTATATCCATTGTCTGTCCAAAAATTTATTTTATTTATTCTAATACATCAAGTAGTTGCCCAAGGAATTTTGCGGTGGTGACCGAATTGCGCACGAGTAAAGCCGCGGTACAAACCTTAAACAATGCTAACCGTACACAAATGCGAAAGTTTGTTTGCTGACGTAATTTTTTGGACAGAGATAGTTTATAGGCCTAAGAGTGAATTTGTTACTCCGGCACTGCACAACAACTGAACTTTGGCTAGAATTTGAAATGTAGAAAGATTATATCTGGAATCTAAATATAAAAGTTCCCTTAGCAATAACTATAACTTAATTCCTTTAGCTACAACTATGGCAAACTTCCTTACTATTCAAGGAGGAATCCCACGCCGAAACCGAATATAGCCAAGCGGAGCCGCGGGTGAAGGCCAGTCTGCAATAAGTGTTATTCTTGAAACAATTTGATGCGTGTAGTGTAAGACACGCACTTAGCTAGTTTCATTACAAGTTAAAAGCTTTTGGACGATCAACGTGAACCAAAACTAAAAAACAAGTAACAAGATATACAAACACTAGGCTATTGTAATAATAAATTAATATTTACGATATTAATAGCGAATATTTAATTATTTTGTAGTCAAACTTTTTGTTATTATCTTCCAAAACTTTTACAAAATAATAAAGCGGCCTAAAAGTTTTTCTTTACCAAATAGCTTTTATTTAAAGTAGATAACATGTTTTTTGTAATTGTTATGGTATATTTTCGTTACTTAAGCAATAAAAAGAGGATTCATTACAAATATAATAATTAAAGTTAGCGTTCGTTTAAATTTCAATTTTCTTTTAATGTTTTTCTTGATTTACGTACTTACTTTCTTATACCAACTAAGCTAATAACTTTATCTTCCTATAAAATAATGCCTGGTTGCAGATTTTTTTAAATCGTTACAAACTTTTTACCTGCTGATTAAAAACTTTTTTAAGAAAATGCAAAATTATAAACGTACTTAATAAATAAATACTTTTCCTGAATAATTATTTTTTTAAACTTATATTAATATGAAATATTAATAAGTAAAATTTTTATTATTAAAATTTCAACAATACATATTATTAAATACTAGCTTATGCCAGTGACTCTGCTCGCGCTATATTCTGTTATCGACGTGGGATTCCTAAGGCAGCTTTTTGATTATGTAAAGGAAGTTTGTTATAGCAAGTAAGCTATAACTGTATGTCGAATTTGGTTACAGTTATTATATTCCTGCGAAGACTTTATATTTTAGGGGACAAAAAGTAGCTTTGTCCTTCTCTGTCCTTTTAACTATCTCTGAACGATTTTAGGTCAATGAATGCACAGTTGTGGAGTGAAAGAAGAACAAACAAACAAACTCATTTTCGCAATTATAATATTCGTATGAATTTTATAAAGTTTTCCGTAATTTTTGAATCTTGTAAATAGAGCCAATAAAATTGGCAAATACATACATAGACTTTTATTTGCAAAAATGTTATTACGTGTTTAAGCTTTTTTTTTTAGAAAATTATTGTTTAAGGGGGTCAAATACGGAAAAATTCGCGTGGGTGACACCAAAGACTGCAAAAAAGCCAACAGAGCAGACGTGTGCCAGAGTGGAGGCGGTGTATCGGAAAGCGAAGCGTGCGACGCCCTGTAGCTCGATGGACCGAAGCCCTTAAAAGGTGGCAGCTGGATGCGAAAGGCAGAGGACCGCCAGAAGTGGCGCGCCACGGAAGAGGCATATGTGAGCATTTGATCAAAATAAGCTGATAAAATGTTATGGCATATGATCAAATTTGACCTGTCATCTCTTGGTACCATGAGTAATGCGCTCTTAATTACTACATTAAGAGTCCGGTGGTCTTTAATGTGTTTTTATTTAATTTGTGATGTGGCTGTTTCTGGTCATCATAATACAGGGTTTCCAGTTGTGTATGTGTGCGTTTTTATTATTATTGATAAGTATGAGACTTTAGAGATGAAATATAATTTTTTGATGAAACTTTCACCTTTATAGGAAAATAACATTTGTAAACGTGTTTTCCTAATTTGGGCCTATAGGGATTAGTACGCATTTATTGCTCATAATTGCCTGCCCAATTTGGGCTAAAGCTTAAGTCATTAATGTTTTGTAATTAAGTTATAATAATAAAATGGAAATGTAATGAGTTTTGACAGCGCAAGGTAAAAACCCTGTATGAAACAAATTTATTTTCGCTTTGAAGAGTAATTACTCTTGTATCAATTTTAAAAAAAGTTTGTTTAGTGACAGACCCTGATCAAAGTGCGAACCTTTTAAAAAGGGTATATAGGGTTTAATTAACTGTCCCTTTTTGCGGGTTTTATTAAGCAGGTGCAAAGTGATGGGACGAGATCATATTTACCTTCATTTCGATACATTTTACTCACGTCACAGTATCACTGCTGCCTAAGTTATGTTGGGCTTAAAGTTACGTACCCAAATTTACCAACGAACCCTATTATTAAGCCTACGCTGCCTGTCTGTCCGAACTTTAATGGGTTCTATCTTTTACACCAAAGTTTAGTCCATAAAGTATAATATATAAATATGTTATCATGGTGAATTTCATAAAAGTAATTAAAATAACAAAAGCAAAAATCTTTTACACCAAAGTTTAGTCTATAAAGTATAATATATACATATGTTATTATGGCGAATTTCATAAAGGTAAATAAAAATAACAAATGCAAAAAATTTTCACACCAAAGTTTAGTCTATAAAGTATAATATATACGTATGTTATTGTGGCGAATTTCATAAAAGTAATAAAAATACCAAATGCAAAAATTTAAGATAGGAAGGAATGAAGACCATACAAGAACAGTTTTTTGTTATTTTTGGACTATCGTTAAAATTATAATACCTACATAGAAGTTTGAAACTTTAAACGACTTATTCTGAAACAATACATAATAAGAAATAAATAATTAAATAAATAAAAAACCCGTCTGCAAAAACATTAAGAACTAAACAGTAATTAAAACATACTAAATATTTTTAGTTCACCAATTTTTATCCAATTCCTAATAGACAAATTTAAAAATTCAAAAGAATTTTTTAAATCTTTTGTTTCCTGATCAAAATCTGCATGAATAATAAAATAGTATTGATTCTTCAATTGATGCTATAAATACTTCACAAGTGATATAACAGACACATAAAGTAAATTATGATTAGGAATAAGACATTTCTATTTGTGTTTCTTAGATCGTAAGTGCTGAGCATAGAATCATGTTGACGTCGATGCTAGTTGTAAATCTTTAACACTATTATCAGCTTTTCTCTTTAAACTTCGACCGACTTGAATTGAAGGTTTTCTGTAGGTATAACATGTCAAGTCATATCAAGCGTGAACCGACACGTCTCCAGGTTAAGTTTTTGTAAAGCGTGAGTGGACACACCCCTAAAATCTTGAGATACACCCTCGGGGGACTAGTTTTTGGAATGTCACCACCAACATCATTGTAATTAAATAGGAATAACTTTATTATGAACGGGGAAAAACATGATAACCCATTACGATAATGATGTAATTACATAACAAAACTAGAGACAAGTTATACACAGGAGCCACTGTGACGTCACGCAGTAGTTTTGGCCAAGCGTGAGTCGACATAGCCCCAGACACAGGGAGTGGTTTTGAGAGTGATCAAGCGCGAGTAGCCACACCCCAGACACAGGGGGTGGTTTTGAGAGTGGTCAAGCGCGAGTCGTACAAAGCAGAAAATTTAGGCGAGGGGTTGGGGTTGGAGGTTGGAGTAGGTTGGGGGGTAGTGCGCCAGAACCAACGATGTTTTGAGAGTGGTCAAGCGCGAGTCGTGCGGGGGGGGGCAGAAAATTTTTTAGGCGAGGGGTTGGGGTTGGAGGGTAGCGCGCCAGAATCAACGATGTTTTGAGAGTGGTCAAGCGCGAGTCGTGCGGGGGGCAGAAAAGTTTTTAGGCGAGGGGTTGGGGTTGGAGAGTCGTGCGCCAGAACCAACGATGTTTTGAGAGTGGTCAAGCGCGAGTCGTACAAAGCAGAAAAAAAAAGTTGGTGAGCTTTTTTTTAGGCGAGGGGTTGAGGTTGGGGGAAGTGCGACAGAACCCTACTTCTGTGAGGACAGTATATTGCAACCTCGAGGCCAATACCAACAGCTTCTCTGAAGCCAAGCATACACTGCTTTGAGTGACATTATAGTGTGAAGACAATTTATGGGTATATGTGTTTTGTGGAAGCCAGTCAGAGCGGGCTTTGTCTGAAATATTATTAAAATTTTGATGTGAAAGTGTATGAGCACTTTGTACCAGTGGAGTGTCCTAAAGTTTTTGTTCATTTTATTTTGTGACACAAAGTGTCTGCCACTCTTCTGTAGCCTCTAACAAAAAAAGATATATACATATATATTATACGTTAAATGTATATTAAAAAAAACAACCTTGAAGTATCTAAACGTATGCTGGCACTTCACTTGGCTATTCGTGTTTGCGTATTGGCATAATATTTAGGTACTTCGCTATTTCGCTCCATGTCATATAGTCGTGTATTCCTTATTTGCGTTTTTGTCAAATATTTGCCGAATATAGTGTATACAAATTCGCAAACACAAATAGCCAAGGGAAATGCAAGCATAATAATTACATTTGTCAGACAATACATTGTATTTTGTTTCATGAGAATCAACTCTTCAAAAATAATCCTTTATTAAAGGCTGTAAATGGTTTTCAACTAAAAGTAAGAATTTTTAGGTAAGTAATCCCGCATGGTTAACAAAATTATGACGGTGCGTAAGTGTGACAGGTTATGACAAAAATAGCACTTTCTCGCTATATTATCCTTGACCGAACATGATCTTCGAAAGAAAACTTACTAGATATACTGTGTTATGCGTCCAACTCCAGGGGCACAAGTCTCTCCTCGAAGAAGGAGGTTTAAGCCAAAGTCCACCACATTGGCCTAGCGCAGAGTGGCGGACGTTGTCGAGCTAGTGGCCATTCGACTGTCAGAGTTTTCAAGCCACCAATAAAGCTTCTGACTTGGCCTAGCGCGTATATACCTACCTAAGTACCGGTTTTTATTCTTTGATAACAACCGTGTTAAAGTCGAGAAGGGGATTTAGGAGTGTGTATTTAGGACAAAGACTGATCCTTTGCATGTTTTTACGTCAAGGTAAGGTTTATTGAAAAGACAGCTATGTTAATGCTCTTTTCTGTTTTTCATCTCATATTTGTTTTTAGTATCTTGCAAAATCCCTACTACTGAGCTTATTTTGCACAAAAACTCACTGGCTTCGTTAAAGTAAATGTGAGGTTATCTTTGTGGTTCCTTATTATTTGAAAAAACACATTTTTATTTTTAAGAATTTTATGGACTTACGTTATGGTCCTGCTCGTTGAAAGCAATCTAAAATAGCAATATATTCTTTAAGGTTCCGTATTCCTCCTCGCCAACGGATTCCTATTACTACCTGCCTGTCTGTTCGATTTAGGGCTCTGTATTTTAGACCGAAGTAGATATAAGTTTAATTTTTAAAAAAATATGTCTTATGGTGAATTTCCTAAGTGCGAAATTCATAATAGAGCACAAATTACCAAAATATATTTTTCGTATGGAGGCATACTTATGTACAAGAACAATGTTTTGGTATTTCTTGTGTACAGGCGCGTAGACAGGATTTGTATTCGGGGGGGGATGAACAGTGCCGTGCCAGCCTGCGGTAAAATAGGTTGCGTTGCGACATTAGGTATAGGTCAATCAATCAATGCAGTGTGTGCACAATAATTATCACTTACGCATGATGTTGTAATAGTTAGCATTCATTTGTAAAATTAGAAAAATTCAAAGGAATTTTACCTTACTGCTAACATAATGATTATTTTATTGTAGGTACCTATTAACCTTTATGATTACTACGATGTTGTACGAAAACCTAGTAATTGTTGCAATAAAATCCTTTATTACAGATTTAAAAAAATCTTACAATTGCAATTGCAATTCAATATACTATAATATTAACCTTCTGTTGTGTGAGACCGTAAATCTGCGCACAACTGCTGCAGGATCTACATTAAAAGTCCTATGAATACTCAGTAGCGCCAACCCTGTAAGACGTTGGTTCAACATTGTTCCTTAAATAACTAAATGAATGGCTGACTTGCTCGCTTTTTTTTTTTATTTAATTATTTTTCAGCCTTCTTTCGAAGCTCTGAAAGTCTGTTGGAAATTAGATCAATTTAGCATCACGCCAATAATGGAACCAATTTCTTGGAGCGTTAATTGAAAACTTTTACAACTTTGCTCGCCGTTACTTGCTCATTGTTTTCAATTCATCCTCTATATGTCTTTGATGCATAATTTTTCACAGGTCTTCTGCTGAATAACACTGCTGCAAGTCGTCGAATCCTACCAGACTTATTTTAAAAAATGAACCAGCAAAAACACGTCTCCATTGTTTAAATTCGCACTTGCGCGCCCGGCAACCAGGGTTGCCAGGTATTTGATATTGCACCGCCTTGTTCGGTGTTCGGTATGACAAAAATACCGAAATAGTACTGGTTCTGTTTTTATTTTACCCACTTGTAAGTTAAAATCAATCTTATTTAATTATTGCTATGTAAAAAACTAACAGTTCTTTGAGGTTTTTCTGCAAATTAGCCTAAAATGCAAAAGTATAATTAATATTTTGCTTTAAAGGTAAAAAAAAGGCGTAAAAATAATACAAATGAGCATTGTTGTTTGAACCTAGTGTTTTGATTCAATGTAGTTGAGGATCCGTTAAGGTAAGTATATGTAGGTACTTGCACCGTAGAAAACTAGTTTTTCCCTTGTTTGGTATTAAGTTCATCTAGCAACCTCGCCGACAACGAGAGGCTTGTGTGCGGCACTTGTAAGTATCGGACAAAAACTTTCGGCGACACGAGCCTATCGCGACACCGGCCAAAGTAAACCATAAGGGGCTGACCGACTCAACGCGAGTGTTTAGGCATAAGCAAAGTAGTAGTCTAATTCAAAGATCCTTGTCCGTCCGGGGCGCCGACGACGCGGACGGTGGCGGGGCGGCAAGTTTTGAATGCGCCGAAAAAGTGCATCGGAATATTTTAAATTTCAAAGATTTCGGGGATACGACATCCAAATCACCCCCTCTGTATACGCGCATGCTCGTGTATGGAAGCATACAAGTAAAATATTTTTGTATGTTTTTTTGTATGGAAGAATACAAGAGTAATGTTTTGGTAGGTTTTGCTCTATCATAAAAACGGAAGGACGCAGCTTTAAATGCAAACCGAAGTAGGTATGAGTGAACAACAAATAATAAAAATCGGTCAAGTGCGAGTCGGGTTCGTGAATTTCGTGTTGGCACGGTACGTGCGCGAGTTCGACTATTGTAACACAACTTAGTTGTTGTCTTTTATTTATTGTGTTGTTCACGATTCTATTGTAAATTAAATTACTTAGCTTATACCTGGATGTAAAAGAAAGGCCGTGGTTGGTGGGAAAGTACTATTTTAAATATTGATGATAGCAAATTTTACTAAAAGCAAATATTATTTTCTACATTAAAACTGGATTAAAATATTTTGAGCTAGGAATCAGACCTGTGAAATATAATAGTACATTGTGTATTTTATAGGGTGGCAAGGAAAAAATAACAAACGAGAGGCTATTTATTTATTTAATGACTCGAGTTTGTAATTTTTTTTCCATCACATTTGCGAGTAAATAAATAAAAATATATGGTTAATAAATAAATGAACACGCCAAAACACAATTGAAAAGGTGGGAAAGCGCCAGATGGCGCTAGATATCAAGAGAATTCTTTATGAGATCTCTATGAGTAAAAAAGCTTTGGCTGCAGTTAAAACTTTTAATTGATCGCTTGAAGTGTGCGCGTAGTTTATTTTGAACAGGAAGATTTTACACATACTTAATAGAATAGGCGCACATTACCGCCCGTGAGTTCCATGGACGTGTTCTTTGCTTTGAGAAAAGTATAATTTACAAAAAAAAGTTTCCGTGGAAGTAATAAAGGTCTAAGCACCTGCTTAGCCTGCCTAATGCAGTAATGACACTGTTTACGAGTAAGTGTGATGAAAAATACTTTATGACATTAATCGATAGGGTCACTCAGAAGGATCATTTTTTCCCCAATAAAAAAATTAATTTAACTAATTTGAAAGTGTTCAAATATGCGGCATAAATGGCTGTACTTTTTGATTACGTAAATTTAGAAGTTTGGTATTTATACAGCTTCAAAGGAAAATATTTTAATAAGAAAAAAGACGGTATTAGGCTGATAACAATGGCCCTGGACAATTCCCGATCCAATCCATCGCTCAAGACAACATTAGAATTTTACCTGCATCGACTACATAGGATCCGGAATTATTCGACCCGAGTTTTACCCGGAAGCAACCGGATCTTGCTCTTGTTTCTCCGGGCATCCGGACCGCTTTTCATAGGCACGTGTGGATGAACCCTTTTAATAACGTATGATGTTGTATAACACTGATCACGCGACACGGCGTTCTAAGCGCTTCCAGGCATTTTTTTGTATGGAAATTTTGTTCTAGATAAATTTAATAGATGCGCGCATGTATTTAAAAATAAAATAATACCGATATGCTGTAATTTTTAGAATTTTCTGTTTTTATCATTTTGTTTTTTATTAACGGTTTTTTATTACGGAATGCAGTCAAACACAAAATCTCAACTTACAATTGTTTACAACAAAAAATATTTGACACAAGTACTAGCGGCCACAATTGATTTCTCTTCGGATCCAAATCATTGATGTGATTATCGATAATCAAAACCGGCCAACCATGGAGTGGATATTATACCGACATCGTTTTTTTATCTGCCCGTGGAAATTCCGGATGCAAGGAGTCACACTCTAACGTTTACAATAAAGCTTGCGTTCAAATTTTTAATGCTCGACCGAGATCTCGGTCTCGGCTACAAATCTAACCGAGAACTCAGTCTCGGTTCTCGTCTAAAAATCGCCGAGATTCTCGGATATAACCGGGACTGTTAGAAGGTTTGTTTTACCGCGCGCGTCCACGTCACAAATTATAAATTATATGTTGTACCAACACCTCTGTGACCGAAGGAGCTAACAGTTTAG
Source organism: Apoda limacodes (assembly GCA_946406115.1). Lineage (NCBI taxonomy): Eukaryota > Metazoa > Arthropoda > Insecta > Lepidoptera > Limacodidae > Apoda > Apoda limacodes. The sequence continues at coordinate 18,866,261 of OX291549.1, read as the reverse complement.
TCTTCGAGAGAAAACACCGCAGGCCACGTTAAGGCTTAATGCCCTTAATTATCGCGTTAATAGAAACTAAATGTAAGGCTGAGCCTCAACTATATGATGTAAGTAACAACTAACGTCATGAATGCCATAATAAATTTGAGTCCTGAGTTGAGGGCAATCTTTTATCGGTTACTATTAACGTGATAATTAACTTTATCAAACCTTAAAGTGGCCCGACCACAAATCTAGTAGAATTTTACACTAGATTTGTTTTATGAGTACTTACTAGTGGGATGTAAAGTAAACAAAAATTAATATCAAAAAAGGTACAAATTTTCATCGTTGATATTTTCAATAAATTATGTCTTTTGTTATTTTAAGTGCATTTTTCCAAAATTCTTTATGCAGACTCTTTTTCACTGCTCTATGTTACATAAAATTTCCAGTTCTAGATCTGTTGTTCTGTTCGTAAATTTTTTTTTAAAAATCAAAAACATATGTTTTTTTTTAATTGTATCAAATCGGATTTTGAGTTGATACATTTTGAACTTACTTTTGAATGATTTTGCAGCTTATTTCTGTTATTTCATTCCACTGGGTGTTTGTGACAATGACAATGAATTATTCACATACAAAATCCATATCCAATTATATCTATCCAATGCTAATTACTTAGAATACACAGAATAAGGTCTACTTACGTTCACAATTACAACTTATAGTTAGGAAACTGTTCAAATTCAACACTGTTTTCATATTCCAGAAGCCACTTTCAATTGGCACCCATGAGGAAGATTTATCAGGTAATATAAAAGATTGGTAAATATTTATTTCTCTGCACCAAGTTATTTTTGGGTAAAAATTGATAGAGTAGCACCTTACACACAAATAAAATATAGAAGTCGGCGGAAAAGAATAGTTAATACTGAAATACTAGTGTATTAGGTATGGTTATATTTTTTCCCACAGCGGAGCGAGGACAGCCCACAGTGGAGTGTGTTTAATACATATTTTCAAAAAAATCATACAAAAAAAATATTTAAAGATCCATACAAAAAAAAATTGCTACCGCCTATTTCTGCATTCCATTTGGGTATAAGGGGATGCATCTTCATTATAATCATTATTAAAAATCATTTTTACGCAAAAATGACGTGGTGCAGAGAAGTAAAAAATGTATCAAAAGATTTTGTATTTGCATGATCCATTTCAACGTTGCAATTTGTATGATCCATTCATTCCTGTGAAATAAAAAAACTTTAGGTAATTAAAATTTTCTACCAGGAACATAACTTACAAAAGAATAAATATAAAGGGGCGTTGTTGATAAGCATTATATGCATTGAATGTGCTCTATGCTCTCTAAGCGCACATTTGATAGTTCTGTTTACCAAAAATGAAAGCGCTACGACATAACATCCAGTCCGCATTCAACGCATTGGCTGCGCATGCTTGGGAGGTACAATAGTGAATGCGCTGCCAAATAGCAAACAGCCATAATGCTTGTTTGCATTTGGTGAACAAAAGTTTTAATGTCTATTTGAAGAGCAACTTATTAACAGATTAACGTAGTTACCAAAAGAAATAACCGATTTTTCTAAAGTAAAAGACACCTATTTTAAACGATATCTTTACTTTTAAAATCAATCATTGCAATATTTAGTTAAGTCCGTCGTCCACACGGGTAAGAGTCGAGGCGGCGGCGTCGAGGCGCGGGCGCACAAGCGGCGCGCCGCATCTGGATTTTGCTAGGAATAAAACGGCAGTACGCTCATATACTGGAGTTGCGGCACGGGCAAGGTGATATAATCTCAGTCGAATTTAATTACATAAAAATTATTTCCACTTTGGCAAAAAGCGGTCTGTTTATTAGGTATAAAGACTTACGATTTACGATATGCAAACACTACAGATCTTTAATTTCTTGATTCCACTAATAATTTTAGTGTTAAAGTAAAAAAAAAATAGCTGGGAATATAGCACACACCCTATTTTTTCTCTCTTTTCTTATTTTATAAGCCAAATTGTAACCTCAAAATCAAAAAGCCTATGATTAAGGCTCAAATACGAAAGGCAACTAGGTAAATTATTGTTAAATCATCTCTTCTTACATTTACTAGCTTTCTTGTTTATTTGTTCGTACGGTACAAATTTTGCAATAGATTTTTATCGTATTTCCTGTTAAGATACTTTTTATGTTGTCTAGAACTCAACGACAGTGCAATATTCAATAATATTTTATTTTGTTTTACAAGAAATTCAACCTAATTAATCTCAAATAACAAAAGTCACTGTACCAATGCAAGCAGTCCATTATATGCGCGATTTTTTTAACATGAAATAAATAAAAATAATTAAAAAGGATACTTTTACTTCTTTTTAGTCCACTCGTTAAACCGTGGGTATATTTAACAAATTATTTATATTTGATTTCGTGTTTAGCTTTTCTCATAATAATTATGAATGTTGTATACACAATAAGACGAGTAAGTAAAAATAGGAAAAAGATACCTAGATGTGTAGATTTTATGCTGAAGGCCTTCAAAAACTTTCTTGATAATAATAAAATTCGGAAAATACGGGGCAATCAAGGAATATTTAAACTGCTCTGAGAGAATTGAATCTTTGATAATATTTTATCTGGATCTCTTTATTTTATAAATGATTTTCGCAGCTGTTCAATCAAATTATGATTTTGGAACATTTTATTGAAATTGAAAAATATTGGAAGGTAATTTATTTATTTATTCTTTGCGGAGTTGTAATATTTATTTGTATTTGGTACTGAAGTACCTATTATAGGAATCCCTGCTTTATTTCTCCTTAATTCTAATTTTATTAAGGTTAGAGATAATTATGTAAACTTTGGTTAAAAAATTTTGAATTTATTGTTAGGCATTTCTTGGAAATAGGAGATATAGTTTCCCCTGCTTGTGCACTCAATTCTATTTTTATTCATCTCGCTTCCTCAGCAATGAATTCTCTTAGGGCACACTCTTAGGGAAGCATTTAAAACGCCAATATCTATCAAAATATATAGATTTGGTTAAAGTTTGTATTTTTTATTAATTTACACCACAATTCTTGTTATTATATCAGTAAACGGTGCAACAAACTATTCTAACTTGGGGTCTTTCGCTAGTGAAGCGAAAGTTCACAGCATTTTAATAAAGCGACTCTTAGTTTTGATGTTTGACCACCGGTTAGCCGAAAAGTTTGTTGCACTGCACACGGAAATTTACAGTATTCTTTATTCCGTAAAACTTTAAGCGTTTGGCAGCGTTCTGTGTGCGGGCAGCCTTATACAACCATTTTGAAAGTCTGGAAAAATAAAAGTTGTTAGATTCAATAAATTTATTTTTAATACTTCAAATAAGATTTTCTTATAAACTTTTGCTAAAACTGGTTCATTAAGATTTATTACTAAACAAAGAGAAATATTTTGTAAGAAATTTAAAGCAAAATATACCTTTTGTAAGAATTTTTTTAAAGGAAAATTACTTTGTCCGTGTTATTGTTGAAAATTCTTTTCAGGTGAATATTTTACGCTTGTTAAGTAAATAGTACACAATAAAAAGGTTTGATTTGATGTTCTTAGTCATTAACAAACTACATAATTATTGAAGGGACTCAAAAATCAGAAACATATGTTTGTAATTATTGATTCAATGAATTGCGAGAATTTTATGCATCGTACTCGTGGAGGCAGATCTGGTTTACCTCAGAAGATCCTGACGTCTGCGCAGCCGCAGTCACTGAGACAATCCTCGCTGGTATGGAATGTTATATTCCTAACCCGCGAGTAGCTGCCGGCGTCGAAAAACGACTGTGGTTTATAGGTCTTGCAGAGCAGCTAAAATTCTTAAGCAAACTGCATATGAGGCTTGGACCACGGCTCGTAATAATAAGGATCCGAATATTTCTGAGGTAAAACGCAAATTAAATGCTGCCTCGAGGTTCAGTAAGAAAGCAACTGCCAGAGCAAAATTCCAATTCATCGGCAAAATAGGTGGGCGACTTACGAGCTATCCTTCTGGGAGTCGTGCTTTCTGGGCAGAGGTTGCTGCTTTACAAGTCGCAAGTTTGGCCCTATATGGAGTACTGCTGCCATCTCTGGGCAGGTGCACCCGGATACCCGGAGACCTTTTGACTCTGTTCAATGACGGGCTGTGAGAATTGTCGACGATCCCAAACTCACTTGCCGCATTGAACCCTTAAGTCTGAGGAGAGACTTTGCCTCCCTGTGTGTGTTCTACCGCTTATACAATGGAATGTGTTTTGAGGAATTGTTTGAAATGATGCCCACGGCTACTTTCTACCATCGCACCGCTCGCCATCGGCAGGGAATTCATTCTCACACTTTAGAACCGAAATGGTTGCGTACAGTGCGGTTTCAGAGAAACTTCATCCCGCGAACGCTTGGGTTGTGGAATGAGCTCCCTGCCAAGGTTTTCTCTAAGGACTACAGTATGGGGTTCTTCAAGAAAGAAGTTATTGGATTTTTGAAGGGTCGGCAACGCGCGAGTGATACTTCTGGTGTTGCAAGCGTCCATAGGCCACGGTGACCGCTTACCATCAGGCGGACCGCGTGCTTGTTTGCCATCTTAGTGGAATAAAAAAAAAAAAATAGTTAAAAAAAACAGAGTTATCAATTATTGAATACAATTAAGTTATTTTATACAGTAAAAAAATGGCCAATTGCGAGTCAGATTTGCGCACCTATAGAGCATTTCTTATTTTGTGTTTAACTTATATGCGAAAGATAGAAACATTGCGACGTAGAAAACTTTAGAAAGCTTTATACTCCGAAAGCTGAAAGTTGCAATAACAATAGTAACATAATTGTCAAGTTCGGTCTGATGATAACAACAATATATTTATATTTTATCCTGTCTCTACCTGCTGGGATTCAGTCATAGATCACAGGACTTATATACACTTAAACTGAAGTGTCAGAATAACTTGCGCTGGAATCAAAACGTTTCGTTGGATTTGACGGAAATAAACTCTATTTGATATACTAAAGTCTAAACTTTATTTTAGCACAAAAAATTAGGCGGTCTTTTTTTAGAGGTAAGGAAACCACTGAACTACCCACGAAAACATACCTATAACTAAAACGTTTCGGTATAGATAAATCGTAGGAAAGAGACTGAACATAACTGCGGCTGCGAACATACCTATAGGTATACTACAAACATGAATGAAAGCCGGCGCGGCGGAGCGGCGTAACTACCGAGTTCAATCAACCTTTTTGCATGCCTCTTTGTTTTCGTAGGCAAGAAAAAATTTAGTCTAATGTGGGGTTCTAAAGTCAATCAGTGTACCTTTCTAGTTTTTTCAAGTTGGTAAGTGCGTCCGTCTATATGCCACAGTCATTTAATTTCATGATTTTCTCACTATAAAAAAAATTGGCTTATGGATGCAAACACCAGGGGCGTCATTCGCGCGTACCGACCTCATGAAGGTTAAATTAAAATTGTACTCACTCCCCTTTAGGAAGAGCTCCATAATTGCTAGGCTCCTTAGGAAAAAACTTGACAGTACCTCCTTACAGTACAAACTAAGCGTAAGCGGGAGAAGCTCTTTGAAAAGGCGCTATGTGATCAATAAATCTAAGTATCACAAATTTACAAAACGCAATTTAAAGCCGCCATTCCTCACATAAAGGGTTATTTATCCAAGCGGTGAAACACGCATAGGGAGGCAAAGTATTTCTTCAGACTTAAAGGTGCAGACTTAAAACGAGTTTGGTTCGTCAACTATTCTCACAGATTGTCTCTAAATCGAGTCAAAGGATCAAAGGTGGAATTCAGATGTAGCCGCGCAAAGACGTTAGCACTACTCTGTGTGAGGCCGGACGTGCAAGCATCCTTTGCACCGAAGTAAAGTACCGTTTGTTACGCTCGGTTGAGTACAATAAGTTTCTTGGATGCCAACATGACTGTGACTTCCAAATGTTGTTGGAATTGAACTTGACACTAAATATTTCAATGTTCTTGGAGCTGGGAGAACTGGGCTGGAACCATAGTAATCATATGAGGTTTTCTTAGCTACTTAGCTTACTCTAGCAAACGTCGGGATCTCTTGATGTAAATCAGAGTTGCCTCCACTGGTACGATGCGAAAAATTCACGAATAGGGTTTTGTGCCTGGCACTTGAGTTCAGATGAGACAATGATCAGGAGAGCTAAGTGGTTCATGCGGATAATGTTGCTGGTACAGCTAGTATTGAAGCTAGAAAATATATATTAGTGTTAGCGTATCGAAGTTGCATTAAAAATTATTAAATATTTATTAAAATAATAATTACATTCAACACACCCTTGCAATGCAATGTAATTAATTTATTAAAATTTATATTCTTTTTATTTTCCAAAAAGTTTCCAAATACGTGAAATAAATTGACTTTTTTTCAGTTTGCGCTGTAGAATTTGCAAGTTTTCGAACGTAGAATCGGACTGGACGGAAGGACATTAAGGAAATTATTGCGAAAAGTCTGTAGTCGTCCAGATTCGTGCATTCAAGTATGTAAGTACTATCACGGGTCTCGGGAGCTGAAGTAAGACCATGAAAATAAAAAACTATACTATGGTAAGATCTACTTGCATATATTTTTCTTTGGAATTTCCAAGTTTGAAGTGCTCGAGACTATTGAAATAAGCTGCATGTCTATCAACTCACCTTGTAGCTGTAGCTCTCATGATATTTGGGCTTTCTGCATAAACACATAAATTATGTTCTATAGGTTACATGGAATTGATAACGCAAAACTGGAAGCTGGTATAAATTATATGTTTTTTTAGTCAACATAAAAAAGTGGTGATACTTTTTTATTTATGTAGACAAAGTGTTACGTTATTTTAAAGAGCGTTTTAAGTGTAATTCAATTCACATTTTTACTTTTCACTGTTTAGTATTCCGTAAAATTAGCAAAAAAGAAGGACGCTTAGCAAAAAGAATATACATAATTCTACTATCTAGCTGCGACGACATATTATTTATTATACATTTAGCCAGGGGTTATAGTATGACCTACGTCTATGTAGTTTGTTTTGGCAAAAAGTTGGAATAAATTCAGCATAAATGATGAACAAAGACGAAGCTATCTACATTGAATTCTTTATTGCGTATAAGTTTATAATATCGTATCGTACCGTATAAAAATCGTATCAGATTCTTTACTCAAATTTTATAAGCGTTTTGCTGAAATCGACTATTTTGATCTCAAAAAAAAATATTTTGAAAAAAATAAATTGATTAATTAAAATAAAGTCACAAAAGTTATAGCAAATCTATTTCAGTGATTCTCTAGCTTTATGTGTACCTCACATTTGTGTAATGAATTATGTTCCTAAGTTGATAAGGAGTTATAGATTAAAAAATGATATTGAGAAGGTCAGCCGTTATTTTTCTAAAGAGATGTTTTAACAGATATCTTAAAACAAACAATATTTTTTTCCAGTCTAAAATTTACAATAAGACAAAAAAACCGGCCAAGTGCGAGTCGGACTCGCGCAACCGTACAAACCTGTATGTAAAATTATTAAAAATATTTTTATTATATGATGTAACTAAGAATTCACGGTTTTCGCAAATTTTCCTTTATCTATGCTATACGACGTTGCTTTGAACCAAATTTCAACGTTCTGAGTCCAAGGAAGTATCCTGTAGGTTTTGATTCCCTTGCGAGTTTCGAAAATTTGCAGCATAAACGGCTGTATCTTTTAAGTGCGTTGGCTTAGAAGTTTGATTTGTTCACAGTTCCAAGGGACAGTACACCTGAGTATTTGATATAAATTTTAGCTTTATACCTCCACGCCTTCCTGAGAAAAAGGGTCGTGACAGACGGACGGACGGACGGACGGACAACAAAGTGATCCTATAAGGGTTCCGTTTTTTCTTTCCTTCGAGGTCCGAAACCCTAAATACGAGCAGAAAACCGCACATTTAAGTAAGGCGCAGCCTTAAAAATGACTATCAAGAAGGGCGGGTCTTCTTATATACAAACGTTATTAATTAATCGTAATTAACAAATCTTTAAAAAATTATCATCCAGATGTTTTCTTTCAATGTTACATTAATTTTAAAACAATATGAAGATGAATTAATAATTTTGTATTGCAAAAAGTAGTTATTAACAGTGGGAAGGTATTGTATACTTGGTAACTTCAAAACAATTTAATAGAAAGAACTTTTTCGTTTGGTAAGAAATTTCCTCTAAAGAAGAAATTTTACATGACCAGATTGAAATTAAAATAATTTCTTTTGTGAATTGATAATGAAAGGCTATGCTAATGACTTTCTTTATTGCTACAGCCCCCGAGTGTTGATATTGAAAAATCCTCTATAATACCTAATATTTGTCTTGTATCAAGTAGAAGACAGATAGTGTGCGACGAACATTCTGAAAAGTTTTCTATTACAATGAGGAGACGATTTAGGATTCCAATCTCAACAAAATCAACTTAGAACCGAAATGGTCGCGTACAGTGCGGTTTCAGGGAAACTTCTTCCCGCGAACGCTTGGGTTGTGGAATGAGCAAATTGAGTTGGGTCGGCAACGCGCGAGTGATACCTCTGGTGTTACAAGCTTACAGAGGCCACGGTGACTGGACCGCGTGCTTGTTTACCACCTTAGTGGTATAAAAAAAAAATCGGGTTGCACTCCGGGAGTGCCGGCAGAAGTAAAAACATACTCGCTATTTACTTCCAATCACTTCTTATCCATATTTATTTATTAAAAATAATAACTTTTGTTTATTTACTTTTTTGACGTTGTATATTTGACAGCTCAATCTGTCATAGAATTAAATCCCATATCCAACCTCCCTGTACTACTCATAATCGCCATATACTAAAAATAAAAACTAACCTAATGTAAATAAAGGTCACTTGTTCTAACGCGAGTGACATCTTACGAATTTTCGATCAGGACACGTGACCTGACACGAGTTTAACAGTTTTTACCCATCACAAAAAAAGTGCACAGCGCCGCTAAAGAAGTTTTGACTTCAAAAATGTCACAGGGTCATATTCCTATGACCACACTTTTGCGACCATTTTTAGGGTTCCGTACCTGAAAAGGAAAAAAGGGACTTTGTTGTCCGTCTGTTTGTCTGTCAAACCTTTTTTCTCAGGAACGCGTGAAGGTATCAAGTTGAAATTAATATCAAATACGGTCCTAAGGTCCCTTTAAGCTGTAAAAAAATCAAGCTTAAAGGTCAGCGTAATAAAAAATGAGGCCGAAATACTGTAATTTTTAAATTTTGTAAAAAAATAAAACTTCTAATCCTGACTCAGAATCTTTTTGCAAATCTTGTAAACATAGGTAAGTAACCTAATTTTACTTAATGTTAACTTTTTCTGGTAATTTGATCATAAATCATTAAAATACTTCCATGATTTTTTGTCTTACATTATTGTCACATTCTTTAACTGGTTTTGTAATCACGACACTGATTAAACCTAAAATCTACAAAATTCCAAATTTACGATGAAAAATATTATACATATTTATGTATATGTTGCATAGACTAGCAAAGCGAAAGACGCGGGTCAAGGTCATTTTTGTTTACCCGAATTGCAAATACATTCAGAGTTCGGTTTAAGCCAATGCAATTTTTCTTATAGGACTTTTAATTAATATGCGAAGTCGGTATTCGAGTTACAAAAAAAACCGGCCAAGTGCGTGTCGGGCCATGCGCAATATAGGGTTCCGTAGTAGCCTCATAAACCAATATTTTAGAGGTTGTTTAAATATTGCCAAATACAACTTAGTTAGGTACGTAGTATAAACAGATTTAATTGAACCTACTTGTATCGAGCGAATCGGTAGGGAGTTAAGTTAGGTACCCATGTAGGTACGTTACGAGTACGTACGTTCAAAATGTTTAGTTAAATTAATTTGCCTTTAAAATTGCAAAATAAAAGTTCAACCTTTTAAAGAATAATTCACTGAAATTTATTAATAAGGGCCAAGTTGTATTAGTATAGAAATTAAAGTTTTTTAAATAATAATCGAATCAAATTATTAAAAACTGAACTTTCAAAGCGAAAATTGCAAGCTTATCTAGGCGTTCTTCATCTTCGAGATATTCAAACAACATGCGCGCTTATGAGCGCAGCTGCCTGTCACACGCTCGATTCGATGTTGCGCCAAGCGCGCCGGATAGTCCAATGCGTCATTTGAACGTAACTATTGTAATCAATTTAAGAATTTTTGAATAGTCTTTAGAATGTTATTATTTTATTTTTCTATAATTATACATCATTCTTTAACTTATATTTTATACCTGTTTTACAGATGTCATAACCTCGTCGTAACCTTTTAATGGAATTTGTACGAAAATTTCACTTTTCCAAGTATATTTTATAACTTGGTCGACTATTACTCGTTAGCTTGTAAAGTTTACTTACCCGTGATAGTTTTCCTTTTAAATTCATTATATACACTACCACCGTAACTTTTATTACATTTCCAAATTTCGCTGGTAGAGGGGGGAGCACGTCAAGTGTAACAAAAATTAGTTCTTTAAAGCTAAATGTTTCGCCAACGAAGCCCTAAATCAAAATCAAAATGATCTGAGCATTCCGCCAATGTTTTTGAAATTTTTATCCAACGATACCCTACACGATGGGGTTGACGAGAAAAAAAAATACTTCCAGACTTCACGTTTAGGGAAGGTACCCTAAAAAATTTTTTTTAAAAGATTTTATTCTACCACTTGGTCGGCTTGATCATTGTGTATATCCCTGCCAAGTTGCAGCTTTCTCGTATTAGTAGCTTTTGAACTAAGCCGTGGATAGACAGACGGACGGACAGACGGACGGATGGACGAACATAGCGATACTGTAAGGGTTGAATATGGAACCCTAAAAACTCACACTAAGTACACTAGCTAGGAAATACGTTGTCCATTTCTTTATGTTTATAAAGCTTGATTTGGTTCGTTTTGTTTGCAGATTCAGCCTACTGATATTTTATTAAAAAGAGACAACGTAAGTGCCTTCTGTGATACCGTGTAAGAAACCTATAAGAAAATGGAATTCTAAGTAAATTGATTTAAAAAGTAGGACATAACATTTACATATGAATGCTGCAGTATCCTGTTAAGCATAGTTATTGAGTAGGCCAAAGGGTCAACACTACTCCCAGCGAGGTATAAAAGGTAATATTTCGGTATTAATATATTATTTAAAAGGTTAAAACTTATGTAGACACTAGATTCAAAAGTTATACAATTAAATAACTGTATATTGTCTATAAAAGCCGATGGTGGCCGAGGGGTTTAAATAAAAGTCGGTGGTGGCCGAGGGGTTTAAATTTCACTTCACGTCCCAAGTGTTGGAGGTTCTTATCCCGGGTTCGGCGTGTAGCAATAAGTCTTTACTTAATTTCTCAAGTAAACTGATAATTAAAAAAAAAAAAAAAATTTATTCACACCACTGGCTTTTCGGTGAAGGAAAACATCGTGAGGAAACCTGAATACGTCAAGAAAAAAAAAATTACGTATCTGAAGTCCACAATCCGCACTGGGCCCGCGTGTGGACTATGGCCCAATCACCCTCGCTTAAGAGGGTAGGCCGTGCCTTAGCAGTGGGGACGTATGAAGGCTGGCAAGTAAAACACTGGATTTTACCCGCAGCTCCGCCCGCGCAAATTTCGATTATCAGTTAGGGATTGTTACGGCAACTCCATGATTTAGCAAAAATAAAAATAATAGAACTGAACCTATAGTTTGCCCAGGTCGAAATGGGTTATAGTTATTTCTGCGGCAACTTTTGAATTTTTTGGAATACAAATAATTTAATAGCCTTAAATATATCAAATAATTAAATATGTCCTTTTCCATCTCTTCAACTATCCTTGTGCCAAATATTAGTTTGATGGAATGCTCCTTTCTGACATGACATGAAGAAAGAACAAACAAACAAGTCACTTTCGCACCTACAATATTAGCACAGCCTAAACAATCATTTTATTCATACATTCGGCCATCGAAGACGTTTAGATAGAGCAATCGTGAGGTGTGAAACTAGACGGGTGGCGAGCACACCCAACTATATCCCATGTAATATATAAATGTAATATATGCTAGACGTTGTCGGATTTATGATCGAATGAAATGATTGTTTAGGCCGTAGTATCAGTATGAATTTATCACAACTATTTCTGGTACATACCAAAATGCTATAAATAAGAAAGTTAGATTTTTGTGTCCGTCCACCTGTTTGCAGGTATGTCATATCTTTTTATTTGCAGCCACTACAAATGTATTTAGTGTAAAAACTTTTTTTTTATCACAGTGGTTGATTGCTTTCATCCATTTCTTTTTGATGAAAATGTATTTTCCACTTAGATCCTATGTAAGTAAAAAAAACTTACGGCAACATTATTTAACTAATGGGCCTCCACTCACTTGTATTTTCAAAGTTTGCATCATGCAAAATCTAAAAAAATTTAGATTATCAGGCTTAATTTCCCGTGATTACTTGATGATTTAAACTCCCGATATTTTGATGCAAATAGAAGCACCACGCGAAACATTGTAAGCAATAAATGTCAGAGAAATCTTGGCAGCGGATAGACCAAGTTAATATAAAAATGTCCATTCTCCTTCTTCCGAAATCTTTTTAGCACTTTAGTCGTAAAAAGTAACAGACAGACAAACAAAGCTATTTGAGTAGTTACCTTAGTATTAGAATAGTAAATATAAAATAAATCATCCGATGTGAATTAAAATATTATTTAAGGAAAGTGGCTTCAATACCGAGCATCTAATGATAAAGTCGTAAGGGTGGAAAAAGCAAAATTGCTAAGAAGCTTACCAAAATGAGTAAGCTTCTTTCGTAATTAAACCGTGAAGAAATGTTGTGGGCTTAAGTATAATATCTATGTATTGTGTGTTACAGCTACAGTGTATGTGTATTGTGGGAATAAAATGAATTAGCTCGCCCCAACTCTGAGCTGTAGCTCCGTTAAGCCACAATTAACTAAAGCCTTACCATTATGGAGCTTTATCTGAGATTACTCAAGATAAAATGTACTCATATTTCTAAAGAATTAAATTAAATATGTGACATGAATAGTAAACAAAATTCCTGAGAGCTTGGAAGTTAATAAGATAGTACGACGAGATATTAAATAACAGTAAACTATTTGTAAAATGCCATCATATAAATATTTAATTTCTGTAGAAAAAAGGGAATAATTTATTAGCTTAACTTTGCAAAAATTTCACCCGTAACGTTAAAATTATAATCCCACTAAAACATTTTCATGTAAAATGTTGCCAGGACGAGGCTCGCTCTGTCAAAAAGTTATCCGACCTCAGCGAAACGGCCAAGCCATATATTTTGACTAAGGTGTAGAGTTTGTAAATTAAGGGCTTGTAGAGTTAGGGCGTGTAGCGTTAGAAGCTTGGCTCTACATGAGATCTGATAACTTTTTGACAGTGCGAGCCTCGTCGAAGTACTTAAGTATAATAATGTAGTAATATTCTGAAACCTGACGAAAGCCCCACATACACTTTTATCCCCTAATTTAAGGGGTTGAGGAATTATTTTTTTTAAACTTAATACACGTATTTTTGTACTTGTATAATTTTCAGATCTTTATCACGAAATTAAGTTTGTATGGGAAAATCCATACAAACATTTATCCCCTAAGTTAAAGGGTGGGGGGTTATTTATCAAAAATCTTATTATATTATCCTAGTATTTTAGTATTTATAATAAGTAGTCCCATGTCAATTTTCAGACCTCTAGCATCAAAGTCTAGAATAGATTTCCGTTTAGACTAGGCAAATGTTTGATTTGCCCTTTGTTCTAAAAGGCATGTACTGTAAAATAAAGTATTATTCATGTATATACTACGTTATACCCATAGCAAAAAAAAAATACAACCGAATATTTTTATTAATCAAAGACTATGTTAACTTGTTGGAGAGAAACATTTTATGTCACATCCATCACTTCGGTACATTATGCCGGGTGAGTAATTATTTTTTCTAAAAACTTGTTTTGTTACTTGGACGATGTTATGATAATGGAGGATTATTTTTAAAAATGGAATTATATTATGTTAAATAAAATGTTTATTAAAAGGATTATCTAAATAAACGGGGGTTTCTCAATTTGTTTTATATAAAGTATATAAACCTCCTAATTCAATTCTATGTACACATTATTTTTTTCAGCAGTTTTAGTGTCTTAGAACATAAAAACAAGATAAAGTAATATAATTTTTGATTTGATACATACAGGTCAAACAGAGAACGCCCTTTTGAAGTCTGTTAAAAACATAAAATATTTAAAATAAATACCTACTTAAATAATAATAAATGATAGCTTTACATAATTACATGGAATGTCGTATAATAATACAGCTAAATCATTCATACATTCCGTCATCGTCTTTGTCTCGCCGAATTCACGGCGACAAAATGTTTGACGTGCAGACAGCACCCGACAAGCCATATTGACGCTATAGGGTGTCGGGTGCACTCGCTACCTGTCTCGCCACACACCTTACCTTACGATGGCTCTGTCTAGACATCTTCGGCGGCCAACTGAATGAAAGATTGTTTAGGCTTTGCTAATATATTTAGGTACTATATTAATTTAATTAATATTCCCGGGAAATTCAGAGAGCACCCATTGGATTTAGATTAGCACTCAGGTCACGATTCATATAGATTTATGAAGATAGATACCGAAGTCTTTGTGCAGAAAGGATCACATTCGACGAAATGATAGAATATCTAAGAGTATAAAGGTAGGTACTCAATCTTTAGAGCAAAACAGTTACGTAAGCGGCATAATCTAATAACTTAGTAGGTAATATAATGAAGTAAATATAATAATATATAATACTAACATGAAAATGAGGTTAAAATATCTTTCTTCTTAACTCGTTGAAAGTAAGAAATATTAAAAAAAGGGTTAACAACTGCTGCATGAGTTTTGTAAAAAGATTTGAATTCAGCACCCTTGAAACCTTAAAACCGATTGTCACTTTAGCTTAATTATTCTGTGAGCTACGTCTGTAACTTTGGTTCTTCATCAGATCTCTTCATTTCTGATCCTTGAAAGACAACTCCGAGCGTAGTTTAATATTCTAGCATAGCATAAGTTGTGGATCGAGTCAACTGTCAGTGTCCACTTTATACTTTCGTCTGAGAAATTAAACAAATTTCAGAACCACGTTCTTTAACCGGGCTCAGATTTGCATGAGCAGGCCCTTATCACATTTAAATGGAGTTAAACTACAAAAATAATTCATGTGCTAGTCGGACTAGCGCACTGTGGGTTCCGTATCACCATTTATGTAATTCACGAACACCGCTAAGCGGTCACCCATCCGACGCCTGACCAAGCCAGACGTTGCATAACTTCGGACACCGTTATCCATAAACAAATGTGTAAATTTTCCTATTAATAATCTAGACTATTTTCGCTAGATGGCGCTTTTATGATAATGGCGTGATGGTCCGTCTCACATGTGACCGTAAATATTTGACTAGAGTCATATAACGTTGTGTTTAGTAGACTAGTAGTTTCCATATTGCATATTGCATTATAATGTAAACCCAAATTGCTTGCCAAATTCCAACACGATTGTTTTAATTGAGTTTTGAGGCAGACGGACGATCGCAATATCGATTGCAATATCTCAATTCGTATCTTGCTTCCTCACTCACTGATCATCAAAATCTAGGTCACTTCCAGCAACTTGATAATTGTTAGGTATCAATGTAGCAATGGTAGGAAACTTGTAAATTGTCGTTTTTATTAATACTAGTTGTTGACAGCGGCTCCGCCCGCGCTAAATTCGGTTTTATAGTAAGAAAGTTTGCTATGGCAAGCTATAGCTGTAGTTATAGTTAGTAACTCCATATGAAATTCGGTTACTATAGTTATTCCTGTGGGAACTTCTCCGCGGTAAAGTAAAGTAGCCTACGATCTTCGTCCCTTATACAAAAAATAAATAAATTACTCGTCACTCTCCATACAAAATGAATTTTTTTGTAATAGGTATCTAATTTAGGCAACGAAAGAAATGTCTAAATTTCCTTCATAAACAGTAATAATTTTATACCATTAATCATTATAACAACTGTCATTGAAAACCATTTTAATTGGACGTTCTCCGATGATAAAATAAGTCCTTCGGCTTAATTAGTTTTAAGTTTCACTTAAGTCTCCATTAGTTGTTTATTCGCTAACGTTGGCTTTTATTTTTGCTATGCTTTTAGTTTGCTTTAATAAAATACGTTTGATGAAAAGTATACGAACGAATTTGTCATTCGTTTTTGACATTTACTGATCAAACCGGTGTCTCGCAGTGTGCTCTATACAGACGAATTTCTCATTCGTTTTTGACATTTACTGATCAAACCGGTGTCTCGCAGTGTGCTCCATACAGACAAATTTCTCATTCGTTTTTAATATTTACAGATCAAACACTGTCAAATTTTGTAGACATGATCTCAAGCCGAATATCGATGTGTTATTCTAAAATCCGGAAAAATATATTTTATTAAATTAAAATCTTATTTGAGACCATTTGTATAAAAAACTAGAATACCGTTTCACTTTTAAACTTTACAATTTAATATAAAATTGGCACACTGTACAACTGGAAATTTATTCTTTAAATATGTCTTTAAAACTTCGTGGTGTTTGATAAGCAAATGTCAAAAATAAGTAAGGAATTAATAATTAATATATAAGGACAAGTAGACAGATATAACGTTACTATAAGGGCTATGTTTTTAACATTCAACTACGGAACCCTAGAATAGATGTAATAAGTATCCTTTTAACAGATTTCTAAATCGTAGCAACCAACGACTTTGATCTCGAAAATTCTTTATTACACATAAAATATAAAAAAGGCGAAGAAAATTTAACATACATTATAAGATATGAACCTACGTAAGTATATAAGAACCCTTACAGTTTTAGTGTTCCGAGTACACACTGGCCAATGAGTGCGGCTTTCACAAAATCTTTTTTGTGACGCGACATCTTACATGCCGGTTCGGTTGTGTGTCATTATGATTGAGGAGGCGATTTTTATAGTTATATTACTGTCGGTAGTTTGTATCATAAATAATAGATTACAGAGGAAATAGTGGTTATTAGAAGTGTCGGGATATATAGATATATATATATATATAGAAATTTTACTGACCCACTCGGAAGTCAACTAATTGTATAAATTTATTACTGGCTGACCCATCGTACTTATTAAAACCGTGCCGAAATATTGGAAATTCAATAATTGAAATCTCCTACTTAATAACATTCCTAAATCTAAAACTTGGCTGAATTTCTGGAAAAAGGAACATTTAAATTCTCAGAGGTAATTGGATATTCTGTTAACGCTCTGTTTATTTTAGGAAGGACTTAATAAAAAAAATAACTTTAATTAGTACGTACCATAGACATAAAGGACTGGACAGTGCATTATTAGTCAGTTGCTAAAAAAAGGTCGTAAAAGTGTGACAGAGACGAAGCGAAACTGTAGTGTCTTGTCTACGAGGAAAGATATAATAGGTTAACATTGTCTCGTCCTAAAGATGGTCAATTTTGTAAGTTTATTGTGCAGTCCATAGGATAGATTCCAAAACTCGAAGTATGTACTACATACGAATGGTTTTTTTAGCTGTGATTGATAATTCTAACCAGTTTCCAAAAAAGTATGTTCTCAATATAGCTGATAATTAGGTTTCCGTACCCAAGGGAGCCCACAAAACGCTATCACTAAGCCTACACTGTTTGCCTGTGAGTATGTCTGTTCGACCATCAAAGATCATTCAAAAATTAGTTTTGAAATGCAACCGAGTTTACAGGTTTCAAATTTAAATTATATAATTACCCTCTTTGAAAAAAAGGGTGTTTTTTACTGGCTTTTATTTAGTTCTTCAGATCCAGTTCCTGTCTGTTCCAGTTCATCTGTCCCGTTGTATGTAATCAATTCTTGTAAGTTAAATTTTTACGATTGAGTTAAAATTTCGCATACATACGTAAATCGGCTGACACTGCAATATGATGATGTCATAAAACTGGTCTGATGATGGAGCTGCTAGGTGGCCTTAGGACCTCTGTAACGAAACGACGCTGCCCTATCAAGTTTGTGCTTGTTTCATTTGTCTTGACAAGTACTCTGGTCTGGTTATCCAGGCTTTGATGAAAGCTTGTTTGTAAAAATAATAGTATTTCTAGTTTACAAGCTTATTTGTGAGAAAAATGTACCTACTTACTTCTTAGACTGGCAGTGGTAATAAGTATACATATTATTTATACTCTCTAAATATATGGAAATAATCTGTAATCTAAATACCTTAGGGATACAGATGAAAACAATAGAAAATGCTGAGGCCAAGCCTTATTCTGAGTCAATAGGCAAAAAGGGTTGCTAGCTAGCAGTAAGGCGATATAGAGGCTGACTCAATATTTTTAGGTGGCGAAATGTAATATTGCGTGTTATTTGTCTTAGTATAAATTTTCGAAAAAAAACCTTTTGTTAACCCTAACCAGGGTGAGGGTTACAACATTATAATTTTAATAAAGAGTTACCGAACCCTTGTTTAACATAAAAAAGGTCTCTGTGAATATTATACAGAAAATAAGCATATTTTTTTAAACCTGCTTTTAATATATTTTTTCATCTCTCATAGTCGTCAGTCGTCAGTCAGTCAATTAGTTAGTAAGTCAGTCAGTCAGTTAAATCTTTTATATATAGCTATAATATAGTGTATGTTGGTTCGATTCCCGCACTGGACAAATATTTATGTGAGAAACATTTGTGTTTGTCTTGAGTCTGGATTTATTTATGTGTACATATAGTATGTATTTATAAAAAAAAGTATTTAAGTATTTGTATCCGTTGTCCGGTTTTTATAATACAAGCTTTGCTTAGTCAGGGGCCAGCAACCCAAAAATGTATAGCAACAAAAGTTTATAAAAACTGTACTAGCTACTACTGAATACGGCTTGTGAGTTTGGGATCATCAACTATTCTCACAGCTTTTCTCTAAATCGAGTCATATGGTCGAAGCTGAAATCTAGATGTAACCGCCAAAAATTATGACGCCCAACGATGTCAGTTGTTCTCCATTTAAGGCCGGATTTACGAGTTATAGAGTAGCCGTTTGCCTCCAAGTTAAGGACTGCTTGCTTCGATCGGTTGAGTATAACTGTCCTGGATGCCAACTTGGCTGTTATCGGAATTTACCGACAACGGAGATCAACTCTAAAGATCTTAATGTCCTTGAAGCTGGGAGAAATCTTATCTTATAGAGCCAGAGTAAATGAAGTTATCGTGAACGCGTAGAACTTGTTGGGTTGAATCAGTCCAAGTTTTCCGTTCTCCGTCAAAGTGAACTTGATATTTGACACAAGTTCTCCACGGCATTCTTCTACAACAGAAATATTGATGTTTGCAGGCCTGTGTAATAAATAAGCATCTTCGGTAGGTACCTACTCTCACCATAGTTAGGAATTAAACATTCCATACCCACGAGAATCGTCTCAGATATTCTTGCAAATGTCGGGATTTAAATCAGATTGCCTCCGCGGGTACGATGCGAAATATTCATGCAGTCGGGTTTTGTGGCTGGCACCTAAGTTCAGATGAGCCAATGATCAGGGGAGCCAAGTGGCTCATACATGCATGGATGATATCGTCGTCGCATAGCATATTGAAGCAAATATGTTATTAGTGTTGGCGTGTCGGAGTTGCATTAAAAAGTATATTCATTAAAATAATTACATTCAACACACCCTTCTCAGTTAATGCAATGTAATTAATTGGGTAAAATTTATATTGTACTAGACTTTGCTAGCGGCTCCGCCCGCCCTGAATTCGGTTATCGGCATGAAACTCCTTAATTATACTAATGAAGTTTGCTATAGCAAGTTATAGCTACATCTACTGTTCTTTAAACTCTGTTATAGTTATTCCCGAGGGAACTATTGAATTTTTTGGGATAAAAAGTAGCCTTTATGCTATTCGAGGACCTAACCTATGTGTATGCCAAGTTTCATACCGATGCGTCCAGTGGTTAAAGCGTGATTAAGTAATAAACATCCATCCAGACATACAAACTTTCACATTTATAATATTAGTAGGATTTATTATCCAATGAGTCTCCAATTTCCTGAAATAAATTGTCTTATTGCTTCACGCTTTAACATTTGCACGCTTCTAAACTTTGAACCGGACTGAAAGGAAGCACAGAGGAGCTTATTGCGAAAAGTCTGGAGTACTCCAGATTCGTGCATTCGGGAGTCGAGAAATGCCACAAGAAATCGTGGGATGCCATTCAAAAGCATCGTAAGTATTTACTCTTTTGACAAGGATAATTTAGCTTAGTTGTATGTTTCCTATGTCCTATCTGGTTACGATACAATATTTAAAACATGTAGGAATTTGCAGGAAACTCTGCTTTTATTTTGGAAAGATATCAGTCAGTACTTGGTTTGTATATAAGATAAACGGCTGTGTAAAATTTAAATAAGAAATAGTCTTGGGATACGTTCGATACTAAGACAAATCGACAGACTGCGCTATGTATAGTGTATATGGTGATCTCGTCTCGTGTTGATTTTCGGTCGCTTGTAGTTATTTTACGGCTAAGTAAAAGTAAAATACCTATTTGCCTTGGGCAAGCAGGGTTAATTCGGAAAATCAGATGTCATATGAACTGACTATGTTTGTGTATTCTAAATCTACATTTTTTATATTAGTCTGACATATTTTTGACGGGAAAAATTGTATTGTTTCCTTCCCCCGTCCCTTATCTGCAAAGTGTTCTAGCTAAAAATTAAAAAAAATCACATTATTGCTAAGCATACTTTTTTTTTTTATATTAACTGAATGTTTATTACGTTGTTGCAGGCTATCACTGGTGTGGCAATTTCTATTGAACCGAATGTTAGCTGTACTGTTAGAAGTTATGAAAATTATAATTCTTCAACTTGTATGTTATGTTATGAAAAAGATTTGTATGAGAACAGGAGTTCATTATTTATTTGGATGAAAGTAATTAGTTAATAAACAAAAAGTAGTTAATAAATTATTTATAAATATTAAATAGAGTTTTTAATGGCAACACTTAAGTTTGTAAATAGTGTTTTGGTGTAAGTGGTGACTGGAAATAATAGATTTGGTTCAAATATAATTTTTTTTGTGTGAAAACGTGACAGTTTTCTTTTGCATGTAAGATACAATAAAATAAATAGTACAGAAAACAATAATATATATACATGTGAAACTCTGTCACTGCAATAGTAGTTCTTTTTTAGTATTACCTTGTTGAAATATTTACAGTTTCACACAAAAACATTTCATATTGGAACCAAATGTATAATTTCCTACCAGCGTAGAGAACTTGTGTCTCAAATCGAGACCACTCTGTCCAAGGTCTCTGACTGGGGACGGGAAAACTTGGTCCGATTCAACCCTACAAAGCCACAAGTATGCGCATTCACCGCTAAGAAAACCCCATTCACTGTGGTCCCACAATTCCAAAACACTCCCCTCTCTATCTCCAAAATCATTGCGAGCCTTGGTGTTGACATCTCCAGCGATGTTCAGTTCCGAGATCATTTGCAAGACAAGGTGAAGCTGGCGTCCAAAAAACTAGGTGTACACAACAGAGTGGAGCAGTACTTCACGTCGGGGCAAAACTGTGCGGATTTACAATTCGCAAGTTCGGCCCCATATGGAGTACTGCTGCCATCTCTGGGCGGGTGCACCCGGATACTAGCTTGGCCCTTTTGACTCGGTTCAACGACGAGCTAAGAGAATTGTCGAAGATCCCAAACTCATCCTCCGTATCGAGCCCTTAAATCTTACGAGAGACTTTGCCTCTCTGTGTGTGTTCTACCCTCGCAGCCTAGTTGGTAGTGTGGTCAGCTGCTGTGTAGAGGGTGTGGGTTCGATTCCCGCACTGGACATTTATGTGATACTATAAACATTTGTGTTTGTCTTGATTCTGGGTGTATTTATGTATGATATGTATGTATTTACAAAAAAAAGTAATATTTATGTATTTCTATCCGTTGTCTAGTACCTATAACACAAGCTTTGCTTACTTTTGGGCTAGACAGCGCTGTGTGTAATGTCCAAAAATATTTATTACTTATTATTATTTTACAATTTGATGTTATCTGAGGAATTGTTCGAAATGATGCCTACGGCTACTTTCTACCATCGCACCGCTCGCCATCGGCAGGGAATTCCTTCTCACACTTTAAATGATCGCGTACAGTCCGGTTTCAGAGGACCAACAGTTGTGGAATGAGCTCCCTGCCAAGGTTTTCTCTGAAGACTACAGTATGGGGTTCTTCAAGAAAGAAGTTATTAGATTTTTGAAGGGTAGGCAACGCGCGATAGTGACCCCTGGTGTTGCAAGCGTCCAAAGGCTACGGTGCCCGCTTACCAACAGGCGGACCGTAAGCTTATTTACCACCTTAGTGGTATTAAAAAAAAAGAAATCTTGAATCTCCTGTCACGAAACTGAAAATCTTATCTAAAGAAAACGCCGCTGTATCTTGGATTTGAATGTTGTTGTTTACCATCAATTTTGTAGTATTGAAGCAGGCTTTTCTAGTTCTTACGGGTAGAACAGGTTTGGTAAAAGCAAAGCGATCGGAGATTGCACGAAAACAATATAATTTTACTTTTAGTAATTCTATTCTAATTCAAGATATTAATTTTCTTACATTGAGAGTGTTGACACTTTTAATTTAAGCGCCTTCATACATTTTCATCAAAGACAAAAAATCTTGTTAATTAAAACCCCAGGTATTGCTGGGATTTTTTTTTATTTTATACTAAAATGGATTTTTCTTTCCACTTGTTTCTTCAAAATTAATATTTAAAAAACACCAGTCTTCTTATATAACGATTTTGCCCGCATATATGAAAAGATGTTGTCTTGAGTTAATAAAAATTCGTTTGGTTAAAGAAATCCTCTTTTACCGTGAAGAACGTTTTTTTCTTTGGTAAATAACTTCCTCGCAGACATTTCTTGTAACCGAAATGAAATTATAATAATTTCTTTTGTGGAATGATAATAAAAGGCCTTGCACATGCTTTACTTTTTTGCTAAAACCTACGAGTTTTGTTAATGGAATATCCTCGATAATAATATTTGTCTTATACAGAAAAAAAAGACAATGAGGTGACGATCTAGAGTTCAAACCACATCATCAGGTCATAT
Organism: Apoda limacodes; assembly: GCA_946406115.1. Taxonomy (NCBI): domain Eukaryota; kingdom Metazoa; phylum Arthropoda; class Insecta; order Lepidoptera; family Limacodidae; genus Apoda; species Apoda limacodes. The sequence goes on along the minus strand of OX291549.1, from coordinate 18,843,043 downwards.
TTCATGATGATTATGATCATCCGCTTAGGTTCAGACAACTCCACAGGTAAAAGGTAGTAATATATTTTCGTTGATTTGTTTCAAAAAAAGTTACTGATATTTTATTAAAGAGATAATTTCTTTGGGTATGTGTATATGAGAGATAGGTTCACCTCAATTCGAAATGTATATATAGATAGATTACTATAACTTTATAAAAAAAAAAAAATCTTTAAGTCGTTATACATTAAAGATTTAATTTTTAGTGAGGAGAGTCTAAAAAAACTGTAGCCGTTATATATTGTCTTACAAAATAGTTAACCTAATGTTATAAGGCTATTTAATATATCGTCGTTCACCTTTCTTATTTATTATCGTAATCTTAGTCTGCGATATAGGCTAGATCGTTTAAATACGCCGTTTCTATGCAATTTTTTTGGCTAAACTGTAGCATCTAAAGAATTGAAAAAAAAAAATGTAATAAAACTTGCTAATTAAATAAAAGTTGGTTAAATAATTTCGAGTAGCTAGTTATCTAGTGCATTAACTCTAAGTTGTAGTAAAAAGTAAAAAAATGTGACTACAGTAAAAACGTTAAATTCCATACAAAAAAAAAACAACTTTCAAGGCGTTATTCTGGCATAAATAACGTTAGAAGTAGGTATATAACGAATTTATCTCATAGTAATGTATGGCCTATATCGCCTTTTTAAGTTATTTGTTTATTATTCATGTCACATATTTAATTCAATTCTATAGAAATATGAGTGCATTGTATCTTGCGTAATCTCAGATAAAGCTCCATTATGGTAAAGCTTTAGTTAATTGTGGCTTAACGGAGCTACAGCTCAGAGTTGGGGCGAGCTTATTCATTTTATTCCCACAATACACATACACTGTAGCTGTAACACACAATACATAGATCTTATACGTAAGCCCACAGCAATTTTTAATGGTATTATTACGTAAGAAGTTTACTCATTTTAGTAAGCTTCTTAACAATATAGGTTTTTCACCCATACGGCCTTACGACTTTATCAGACGCTCTACTCTAATACATTTAAGCCAATTTTCTTTGGTAATATTTTAATTCATCACGTACTTATGGTTTATTTTTTATTATCTATTCTAATACTACGGTAACTATGAAAAACAAAAATAACTTTTTTTGTCTGTCCGTCTTTTTTTAGGGCTAAAGTGCTGAACAGATTTTAAAAGAAGGAGAATTAATAGGCATGTTTGTATTAACCTGGTTTATCCGCTGCCAAGTATTACTTAGATAATTATTGATCACCATCATGGTACCTTACCGAGCCGTCAACGCACCGCTACTTGCCCTAACCCTTTATAATAAAAACATAATCAATTAGGTAAATTTACAATTCATTTAATACTTATTTAGATATTTTTTTTCTGACTGACTGTGCAGTTGGCTGATGCAGCCATTACTGCTTCACCGGGCTTTTTGGGGGGAGACTCTGAAGGAGCCTTAGCCCATATAGCGCCCAACGCTCAAAAGCTACTTTATTTTATCATATATTTTTATATTTTATCAAATAATAAAATCTTTTTTTGATAAAACCTAAGGGCCCCAATTTTTATTGCCCCAGGGCTACACCACTGAATGTATCTTTATTGGATTCCTTCCTTCATAGTATTTTGCTTATTTATATCCTTTGGTATTAAGATAAAGGTGATATAAATAAATCGGCAAAATGCAACTCTGTCTCGCGCACCGAGGGTTCCGTACAAACTTACTAAATACACATAGTTCTTCAATCACGAGATTAAGTCTCATATGTCCATGATCAGTTTTGGATTTTTTCCTATATTTGTGATACATCTTGCTTTCTTTCCACATTTATTGTTTCTAGGTCAACGGGAATAGGATAGGGTTTAATTTATTTTCTCACTATATTTGACTAAACTGACAGTATTTAAAGCAGATTTTTTTATTGCATTAACTTAGAAGCTTGATTTTTTTACAACTTCAAGTGCACGGTAAAAAAGAATTAGTTGAGCCAAGAGAATATTGTTTTATATATGCACCAACGAATATTTACTTCATCTAAGATATTATTTCTCTTAAATATTTAAAATAATATGAAGTTAATACAAGATCAAATTTCTTTGAACCAGTAATTAAAACTCTATCAGTTTGAAACAATATTTAATTCATTGAAGAAAAATATGCTTCTTTATTTGAAACACTTAGTTTTCTTGGGCGTAGAACTTCGTGTGTTATTGCACTGAAGAAATGTCTAGTTCACACAAGAGAATAGTGCTCTTAACTTGACTACATCAGCTCTTAAATTAATAACATTATATTTTAGTTTAAATCAAAAAATGTTTCGGTCCAAAATGACATAGTTATCCGTCAAGATTAAATAAAGTTTTTTTGAAGGCCCTACACCTCTTTTCTGGAGGCTTGGGCCATATAGTCAGTCTACCGCACTGACTTAGTGTGTGTCTTATCGGACGTTTGTCGAGCTAGTGCCCTACTTCAGAGGCACAGGCCTCTTTTCTGGAGGCTTGGGCCATATAGTCAGTCTACCGCAGTGCCTTTATATGGACTTTGTCGAGCTTAGTAGCTATTCTCGCCTTTAGCTGATTATACAGCGTAATGTTTAATTACAATTGTTTTGACATTTAACGATCCTTCTTAAACATGGAAGAAAAACGGTCACCCATCCAAGTACTGACCACGGTCGACGTTGCTTAACTTCGCTTATCGTTTCAGATAGACGAATGCGACTGGGCCACGAGCTTTTCAATTCTCAGAAAATAATTAACTGTAGGTTTCTCGCATAAACTGATACTAATTTGACGCACAAAACCCTACAATAAACAAGTATTTAAAATTAAAAGCCAACATGAAATCCTATGAAGGACAGTGATGAGGTTCATTCAATTTTAAAAATGCAGGTAAAATTCGTTCAAAGCGATACTAGCTGATTAATTTCAACGAAAATGTTTAATATTTTAAAGCAGGTATTTTATTTGTTTCGACTAAAACAAGAGTTTCAGCTTAAAATATCAGATTTTGAGTCAAGAATCTAACAAATTCTGTTAAAATTATTATTTTCTCTAATTCAAAACAATATTATCTTAACTGAACATTTCACTGGCTTTGATTTAAGATACAATTATTTTCATCGAAAGATATAGTTTTTAATAAGTGACGTCGCAGATTTAAGAAAACCATAATTTTGGCGCAAAATAAATTATATCAAAGCAAAATTATTTTTTGTTTCAAACGAAGAAAAATAAAATGTTGCATATAAAAATGTATGTATTTTATACAAGAACATTAACTGTCTTAGGGTTATTAATTTAAGTTTGGTTGATCTAAAACGTACATTTATTTGGTTAAAAAAAAATTTGTTCATACGAAAAGAAGTTTATCAATTTCGATTGATAAAATGATTTTTTTTCTGTGAAATAATATTGCCTTCTGTGAACAAAATATGTCCAAAATAGTTGGATTTCTTGACTGAATGCAAATTATTTTGGTGGAATAGAACTTGGAAACTCTTTTTTTTCCGTGTGACCGTAGACTTAAGTATTTGATATTAATTTCATCGTGATATCTCCACGCGTTCTTGAGTATAAGGGTCTTGACAGACAGACGAACTACAAATTAACAAATTTTGGATTTTTCCTATATTTATGATATAAGACCTTGACTTGACCTTGCTTCTTGACTTTTATTTGTAAATGCCAAAATATGTGACAAAAATGGGCGTGTTTCGACCGTATATTTTATTGCATTGACTTCAAAGGTTTTTTTATAGCTTCAATAGACTATAGACCTTAGTGTTTGATATTAATTTCAACTTGATACCTTTACGCGTTCCTGAGAAAAAGGTTCTTGTCAGACAGACGGACAACAAAGTGATCCTAAAAGGGTTCCCCTTTTCCTTTTTAAGGTACGGAACCCGAAAAAACACTGTATGTTTATGGTTTATTGATTATTTTATTAAATATTAATTATACGATTTGATATGTCACAATCATAGAGAGCTTATGTTCTCATTCGTATTAGTTTCGTTTCCATATTTTTCCCCTACAAGCAAGCGCTAATTTCCCATTCGTTTTTGTTATGTACGTAAAATCATGGAAACGGAATATAGAATCAAATAAGTGCAAAAGCGCTCTTAGGGAAAAATATTTTACAATTAGGTACTACCAGTTTGTATAATAAACTTAGTTTTCTTTGTAATAATTACAGTTTGTTTTATCAAGTTACGATAGCTATGAAAAAGCAGCACAGACGGAATATTCTATACAATATTATTATGCTTGTAAGTATGTATAGCTAAAATTAATATAGTGTATAGATATATGTAGTAATGTATACTTAATACGACAAATGTAGTCCCACTTTAATATTATGAATGCGAAAATTTGGATGTTTAGATGTCTTTTATTTAATCACGCTTCAACCACTGGATGGATTGGGATGAAACTTGGCACACATCTAGGTTAGATCCTGGAATAGGACATATCTATTTTGCATTCCGGAAAACTCAAAAGTTTTCGCGGGAACAACTATAACCGAATTCCACGAACGAACCATAGCTGTAGCTATATAGCTTGCTATAAATAATGAAGAGTTAGTTCCACGTCAAAAACCAAATCTAGGGCGGCTGGAGCCGCTGGCAAAAGCTTAACCAGCATATAGGCATAATTTAACATCAGACACACACGATATCAATCGAAAACCGAACACAAATTATGAGAATTGTTTGTCGCGTCGGAGCGAAACTTAATACGATTGACCTAATTCGCAAAACCATTAAGGGGAAATTATATTTGTTTACCATCCGGTTATGTTAGAGTAAAATTAATATAATATATTTTTAGGGTTCCAGAGCCAAATGCCAAAACAAGACACTATAGTTCGCCATGTCTGTCCGTCCATCCGTGTGGGTCAGTTTCTGTGTAACATTTTTGCGTTTCTTATTTCAGTTTCGCAGGTAGACGCTACCAACAATTCTTATCTTTTTGAAGTCGTTTTAAAAGGATTGATTTTTTCATTCAGTACGAAACACTTATTCGACTGATACAAATTTTTTTAGAGTAGTTGTCCTTCTCTAAGTATAACCTTAGATAAACCATTCTACGTTTCATCAAAATCGGCTCAGAGGTTCAGCCAAATTCTTATTTACCCCTTTCTAGACTTCCTCTTCCTTCCCTCATCAATTTTCATTATAATTGGCTTAGCTGTTCAGCCCAATTCGTTTAAACCATCTGTGTGCTAATTTGACAGACACTTGACCTATTAAGTAGCCTCTGTCGCTAGTGGCTTTGTAAGTTCACATCATTTTGATATGGCAATTATAGTTTTTATTTATGATCGGGTCAGAAAAGTTTGTTGTACTATAGGTATGTGCAAGAGTCAAAAATGTTAAAAGACGTAGAAACTTTCTATGTTAAACGTCGATATGAATTTCATATCGATGATGTTAAAAGAATAAAAAACCCATACTTTACTACATGCATGATGGCTGTGACGCAGCATTGCTATAACGTTAAATAGTCGAATCAAAGTATCTAAATATTTAGAATACTTACCAAGCGGGCGCGCTCTGACTATAAGTATTTTTGTCGGACCCTTTTTAGGGTTGAGTGGCAAAATGTCAAAGATGGAACCCTTGTAAATTCGTCATGTCCATCCATCTATCCGACCGTATGTCACAGCCTTAAAACTCCATAGTCTTTGGGTAGATACAAATATTTTTTTTTTTTTAAATGTGTTTTTAATGAGCCGATTTTTTATAAAAGATAAGAAACAACATTCTTCGAGACATGTGGGATATCATTAGATAGATCATCAAAACCTCACAGGGCATATTTTCTCTCTAAACTTCTTATTTTGCGAGTTATTGGCTTCAAAAATTATCATACGAAACCCTAACTGAATGGAATTCACCAACTTACTAACAAAACGCACTTGGCCGGTTTTTTTCAATCTAGCTCAGATCCGCTAATCATCTAATCGAAGGGACGCCCCCTAGAGCGACAACCCAAGCCGAGGCTCCCCCCGCGGAGAGTCCTTGAGCGTTGGGCGCTATACGGGATGAGGCACAGTCAGTTCAGAAAAAAAAATCATCTAAAAATTGTAACATGCCATAAGGAACTTCATTCCAATAATTAATAACAGTAAATTAAAGAAAAAATAAATGGAAGCGTTTAGGTCTGTTATGTTTAGAACTGTTGATAAAGCATCCAAATATATATAGGTCTAGCTTTTGTCCGCGGTTCAGGCCGACCTAAATTCAGTTAACAGTGTAGTATTTCAACGGTCATCGACTAAAAAAAAATCAACTCACACATGACGGTTTCAAGTAGCCTATGTCCTTTCCCGGGACTCAAACTATCTCCATGTCAAATTTCATCATAATCAGTACAGCGATTTAAGCGTGAACAGACAGGATGACAGATAGATTACAAAATAATTATAAGTAAGTTTTCATAGCTGTCACCGCTTGATACGACACGGGAAAAGCTAATAATAAATAGATATTAAATTAGGTACGTATCATAAATCAATAATATAAACATTAAATGCTGATTGGCATATATTTTTTTTAACAAAATTGATAACTCTCTGTAGAATCTGAAAAATCTGAACATTTTGCTGGATCTTTTGATGATACCGGTTCTCCGAGAGCGGCTAAAATTACTTCTAAATACTGAATCTGAAGTACTGTTATTACTTACATAATTAAGTTATTTTGAAGTTTATGGCATTAACTGCTTTAAAATAATCTTATTTTTAATGATTTTCAAGTGATGATTGATGATTGAGATGACGCTTAAATATATAAGCTATCGAGCCAAAACCATTAAATTATGTATTTGGCCTACCAAAGTCTCCTTGACTTTGTGTGAAAAAGTTAGTTGTAAATCGATAGTTCATATCGTTAGTTTACATCGATAGTTTATATCGTTCATTTCTATTCAGGTTAACTAAAACTGCACTCATATCAAGATAACAGTAAAATACAAGCGAATATTTTTATTAACCAAAGACTATGTTAACTTGTTGGAGAAAAACATTTTATGCCACATCAATCACTTCGGTCCATTATGCCGGGTGAGTAATTATTTTTTGTAAAAAGCCTGTTTAATTTCTTAGTAATGTAAAGTTTTTGTAACTTGGACAATGTTGGTTCAATAACAATGGGGTCATTGTTTTTGAAAATTGAATTTTATTATGTCGGATTTAATAATTAATATTTTCAGTGACAAATGTTTATCAAAGGATTCTTCAAATAAATAAGGGTTTCTCAATTTGATTTTATCATTTCATAATTATTTTCTATTCTACTATTTTACTTTCTATTTAGACAGTAATTTTTTTTTCGGCACTTTTAGTGTCTTGGGCCATTAAGAACATGGAATAAGAAAATAATTTTTGATCGCGCGCATACATGCATACAGTTCAAAAAGACTAAATATAGAGAATAAATACCTACTTAATTAATAACAAAAATAAATGGAATATCTATATAGGTATAAAAACCACAGCAGAAACATCAATTTCATTCATACAGTCAGTCAGTGCCTGTGTCTCGCCGAAGTCAATTTTTTTTTCTGAACTGACTATGCAGTTGGCTGTTGCAGCCATTACTGCTTCACCGAAATTCTCCCGCGGGGGGAGCCTCGGCTTGAGTTGTCGCTCTCGGGGGCGTCTCTTCGACCGGCGTGAGTCTCGAACCCGAAGGTGAGTCACCGCCAGGAGGGGAGTTCCCCGTTACGCGGGGGCGGTTGCGATTGAGTTGGGGCGAGAAGCGCCCCGGCACTCTTTGATACCTCGTGTATCCTTGTGGGCGCCGACGAACCCGGGGACGACATAGCGAGATCGTCATCTGGGGCCGTTAGTACGTGCCGAGGCCGCCTAACTATAGTTTTACGACCATGTCGGGGGTTGAATAAGTCATAGGGCATCGACAAAATGTATGACAGGCTTAACTGCACCCGAATAGCCATAGTGACGATATAGGGTAGTCGGTGTTCACTCGCCGCGCCCCTTGCCTTAGGATTGCTCTGTCTAAACTTTTTCTATGGCCAACTGAATAAAAGACTGCTTAGGCTGTGGTAATATAATACATACCTGGGCCATTCTACTTTTTACTGCAGGTTTTTGTCACTAGTAGTAACAGGTTTCAAAAAATTATTAGTTAAAAATAAATGAAGGTATTTCATTGTATGCATGCAAAATTATACCTAAACAATTACAATACACTGCCAGCAGCGAATTTTGTACATATTTTTTCTGAAAATAAAGGTTTTGGTCGACCAAGGTAGAAAAATCATGGTAGGTACTTTGTTACCAATCAAAATATTTTTTTGAGCAGCTTTAGTCATTCATTAAAACAAAATTTATATTATATATATCACATTACAACTCAACGTATTTTAAGAACGTGAATCTTTTTTTTTTCTCATTATTTTAATTAGAAATTATCATTTATTAAGTATTATAAATCACATTTGAAGGACAACTATGTTACTGTTGTGCAATTTTGTTTCAAATTGTTTCACATAACATGTATACGTGTAAAAAATCGTAACAAAGTATTTAACATTGATAAAAATATATATTATCTTGCATCGGATATATCTGTAACGTAATTTATATACCAATTGTACTGCTGAAATTAAAAAACCTCTATGTAGAAATAGGGACATAACGGTAACACAGTTGTGCAACAGTAACAAAGTTCTTTTAATAAAACATTATCTATTACAAAAAAATGTTAATCAGCCTCTTAGTTACACGAAAGGTTGAAGATAATTGAAAAAGACTATGTTACTATTAAGCTCCACTTTGTGAACTAACACATCTTGATATAACATATACAAAAGATTCAAATTTCAATGTTAATAGAAGTTGAAAAAATAATGCGGAAGTTTCAAATATTGCATACGTTTTTATTTTATTTTATAAAGAAAATGGCAGTTTCAGATTTTCTGTATCGGGGTAAAAAGTAGAATGACCTTCCTAATAAACCTACCTACTATTATAATAATATTTCCAGGAAATTTAGAGAGCCCTCATTCGATTTAGATTAGCACTCAGGTCACGATTCATATAGATTTATCAAGATAGATACCGAAGTCTTTGTGCAGAAAGGATCACGTTCGACCAAATGATAGAATATCTACGAGTATAAAGGTAGGTACTCAATCTTTAGAGCAAAACAGTTACGTAAGCGGCATAATCTTATATCTTAGTGCTCACGAGTAGATACTTGTTTACGTAAAAATAAATATTATATACTAAATTTTGCCAGAGTCTCCACCCGCCATAAATTCGGTTATTGGCGTGGAATTTCTGCTTCATCTCTTTAACTATACTGCTGTCAATAAAGTTTGCTATAGCAAGGTAGTATGTAATTATATTTATTCCCGCTGGAACTTTTGAATTTTTCGGGATAAATTTAGCCTATGTTCTATTTCAGGACCTAACCTATATGAGTGCCAAGTTTCATCCCGATCCGTCTAGTAGATGAATAGTGATTCACGAGACAACTCGTTGAAAGTAAGGAATATTAAAAAAAGGGTTTGACAGGAACTGCCGCTTGAGCCCTGTAAAACGATTTGAAAGGGTGTTGACCCTTGAAACCATAATAGAATTTAGTTTCATCAAAATATAAGATTTTATGCAACTGAAATCACAAAAACAAGCTCAGGTATGTGGGGCCATCGGACATCGGTAGTTTGACAAATATAATATGCCGATTGCCAGCTTTTTAAGCTCAATAATCTGCTTGATTATTCTGTGCATAGGCCTTGCCATAGCTCGCTGAGCGAAATTTAGGTTGTGGATCAGGTCAACTGCCAGTGGACAGTCCACGTCATATTTCAGTAGTTCGTCCGAAAATTAAAAAAAAATCTTAGAATCACGTTTTGTGACCTAACTAATGGAGTTTAACTACATAAATAATTCAAATACGAGCTGGACAAGCGCACCGTTGGTTCTGTACCACCATTAACGTAATTTACGAACACAAACAGCAACAAAAATTGTGACGCTAAGTGGCCACCCATCCAACAACTGACCAAGCTCGACGTTGCTCAACTTCAGACATCGTTTCCAAAAAACAAATGTGTGACTGTTTCTCTTAATGATCTAGACTAATTTCGCTAGATGACGCTTTTAGGTTGGTTAGCCCGTCTCACACTTGACAGGTTTTTATTATTGTTATTATACTTTAGAGCTTGCACTAAAATCACTGCAAGTTTGAAGTTCGTATGTATTTCTGTTTTTACGATAGATTAAAAACAACGAAAACGTGTTTCTTAATTTTTTACTTTTAGAACTTTTTAGAATTTGTTACGTAATGTGCCATTATAACACACACTCGTATTTTTGAAAATTTCAGGGTTAAAGAATAACCCTTAATAACAAACGGACAGACAGATACACAGAGTAGTCCTAGTAATAAGGCTCCGTTGGCACCCTTTGGGTACGGAACCCTAAACATTTTACTATGTTTGATACAACGTTTGTACTTGGCATTGTCATGTTAACCCAAATTCACAACACGATCTGATAACAAGAAATAATTAATATTGAGTTTTGAGGCAAACAGACGATCGCTAACGCAATATCAATAATTGCTATTATATCTCAATTTGTATCTTTCTTCCTCAATCATTTACTTCCAGCGACTTGATAATTATTATATTAATAATTATTATGTCAAGAAAACGGTCGTATTTATTAACTACTAGCTGTTGCCCGCGGCTCCTCACAAATTCGGTTTAACGGCGTTGGATAGTAGGAAAGTTTGGTAAAGCAAGCTATATCTGTACTTTTAATTAGTCCACTTGAAATTTCTTTACTATAGTTATTCCTGCGGGAACTATTTAGGGATAAAAATTAGCCTATGCTCTTCTCCATCCCTAATTTAGGCAACGCAAGAAATGACAACATTTCGTTCGTCAACGTTAATAACTTAATAACATTAATCATTATAACATCTTTCTTTGAAAACTATTTTAATTGGACGTTCTCCGATGATAAAATAAGTCCTTTGGCTTAATTAGTTTTAAGTTTCAGTTAAGTCTCCGATAGTTGTTTATTCGTTAACGTTGGCTTTAATTTTGATGTGCTTCTAATTTGCTTTGATAAAATACGTTTGATTTAGAGTAGGTATACCATTCACGGCGTCTCGCAGCGAGCTTTATACAAACGAATATCACATTCGTTTTTGACGTTTACTGGTCAAACACTGTAAAATTTTCCAGACAATTTTTTAACTTAAAATCTTATTTGAGACCATTTTTATGAAAATATTAAACCCCGTTTAACTTTTAACCAATACAAACTATCATATATATGTAAAAATCTCACAAAAACTCGAGAACAGTTGGACCGATTTGGACAATTCTTTTTTTGCTGTGTTTGTTATTTTCAAGGTTTATAAGGTTCTAATATAAATAAGGCCTATGTAAAACCAAATTCATTTATTTAACTAGTTATCCTTTTCAACTATATTACATTTTTTATATTGTTATGATAGAACTGCAGGTTCTCAGAGGAAAAACATATTTTTGACTGGTAATTTTAAATTTATAGATGAATTAAAAAATACGGATGCTGGAAATATGGCCTTAGGTTTGCAATAAAGCCTTTGTTTTAATAAATAATAGAATAACTTAATTCAACTTAATTTGATCCTGTGATAACTCTAGCAATTAGGTATGTTAAGTTATTCAAAGTGAAAGTGCCCGGCGCAAAAAAGTTACATATAAATATGTTTTGGCAATCTGTACCTAGGCTCTATCATTTTATCACTTAAAAACATTTATAATATTTAAATTCTCCTTTCCGTTTCTTAGTCTTATTGATAGGATATTGTTTTATTTTTTGCAATTTTCTCATATTAAAATTTAGGGGTTAGGCCTTATTAGCCGACGGGCCTTATTAAACGCAAGTACCTTATGTAAGAAAAAAGGGTCAAGTGCGAGTCGGACTCGCGCACTAAGGGTAAACCGATTGTAATAAAATTTTGTTAAATTGTTGTGCACACGCTGGGGAATGATTCTGAGAGAGAAAAAACTGGTCAAGTGCGAGTCGCGCTTGCGTACTAAGGGTTAACCGATTTTATGAAAAATTTAACGGGGAACGTTTCTGGATTAGTACAACCCTTTTACAGATTTAACTTTGCCGTTGGGCAAATGTCGTCCCAATACATCGACATAGGCTGCGGCTAGTTTACCAACTGCAATTAATTTTATAATCGCAAAAGAAATATATTTTTGTGACGTAATAACAAATTAACGGTTTTCTTTTTTTTTTCTTTACGTGTGCTACATGGCGATGCATTTTTCAAATTTCATGATTCTAGTACACACACAATAGGTTTTAATACACGATATAATACACAATAGGTTTTAATTTATTTGTTTCACAATATCGACAAAAATAACCGTATTTTGGGCATATTTTTTTTAGTGGATTGACTTAGAAGCTTGTACAACTTTAAGAGACCGCAGACCTTGGTATTTGATAATACCTATAATTTCAACTTGATACCTCCATGCGTTTTTGAGTAAAAGGGTCTTGTCAGATAGACGGACAAACTTTTTTTAACGTGTTTTAACTACAAATGAACGAATTGCGGATGTGATGTTAGACCTGGCTTTGTCTGAAATTTTATGATTCTAGGACAATGTGAAGTACCCTATAGATTTTGATTTATTTGTGAATTTCAAAATATGCGACAAAAATGGCCGCATTTCAGCCGTAATTTGAAGCTTGATTTTTTTACATTTTCAAGGGTCCGTAGATCTTAGTATGTATATTTGATATCTCCACGCGTCTCTGAGAAAAGGGGACTTGACAGACAGACGGACTACAAAGTAATCATATAAAGGTTTTTTTCTTTTCCTTTTGAGGTACAGAACCATAAAAACGGACTACTAAATCAGAGAAACCAACTTCTATCTCGACAATTCTTTATTACACATAAAATACCTAAAAAAAGGCGAACTTAAGCCCAAATGCATGTAATGGGCAAAAAAAGATAATTTAATGAATAAAATACATATTACAATAAACCTATATATATAGGATCCCTTACAGTTTATTTTGTATCTAGTACACACTGTCCAATAAGTGCGGCTTTTTTTTTGTGAGTCAGCATCTCACATGCCGGTTCAGTTGTGTCCTCCACACTCAGGAGGAGGCGCTTAGATACTTACCCTGATGTTCGGTAGTTTCTTTCATAAATAATACTGTTATGTCAATGATGCCACGTACAAGCTCACCCAAATTAAACTATAATGGGACTTAACTTACCTCCATAGGTGCTATTGGTGTACCTAAATGGACTACGTCTGTCTGTCCTAATGTCCTCTAAGGGTACCGAAGGGAGCCCTAAACTGCAATGATTTAATGAGTCTAAGTTCGTGGGATCCTCACTAAAAAATTATTAGCACATCAAACACTTTTACAACGCAAAAACCAGTTATTTCTATTAGTGCAAGTGCTTTAAATAAAAAAGCATCTTGATATCAGAAATGCAAAAAAAAACAACACAATATTTCTGCAGACTAATGATAACTACACAGTATTGCCAGAAACAAAAAGGCTGCGTTCGTATCGTAGCGTTTCGTGCGTAAGGCACGGCCCTGATAACAACGGTAAAAAACAAATACATTATAGAGAAAATAGTAGTTATAGGAAGTGTTGTAATATTAAAAAAAATCCTAGAACATGATGCAAATAAATAGAAATATAACTGAGCCACACGGACGTGAACAAATTATACTAATTTATTACTGGCTGATCCGTCGTACTAATTAAAACCGTGCCGAAATATTGGAAATTCAATAATTGAAATGAACTTAACAACATTCCTGAATCTAAAACTTGGCTTAATTTCTGGAAATACGGGCTAATGAAGAAACATTTAAATACTTAGAGGTTATTGGATATTCTGTTAATGCTTTGCTAATTTAGTAAGGATTTAATGCAAACCCTGAAATGAGTATGTCCATACATATGGTTTTTATTTTAAAAGTAATTGATATTTCTAACCAGTTTCAGAAACTGCTATATTTCTAACCAATTTCAGAAAAGTATTCGATGGCTTATCGAATTATGGTACGGAACCCTAAATGTGCGCAGTCCTACACGCACTTTTCCGGTGTTTAGGTGTCCGTACTCAAAGAGTGCCAACGGGACTCTATCACTGAGTCTATGCTGTGTGTCTGTCTGTATGTCTGTTCGACCTTTTAAGACTCTTCGAGAATGAGTTTTGGAATGCTGATTGCATTATACTGATTCCAAATTTGAATCAATTTATAATATACCCTTGTTGAAAAAGAGGTGTTTTTTTGTACACGCTTATTTGTGAGGGAAATGTACCTAATTTTTTGACTGGCAGTGGTACAAAGTACATTATTTATTATTATAATCTGTAATCTAAATGTCTTAGGGACAAAGATGAAACACTAGAAAATGTTGAAGCCAAGCCCCAAGAGTCAATTAACAAAAATGGCGGCTGGCAGTCAGGCGGTATAGGGGCTGACTCAATATTTTTTAGGTAGTGTAACAGAGTATATTTGTGGCCCGATCTAAGAATTGATTACTTTATGTTGTCTCCAACCAATTCATGAAATTGTCATATTTCATGATATAGAACATAACCTTTCGGCCACATTATGATATGGTCTAGCCAGATCAATCCATTAGTCAGCGTTTAACGATATGAACAGTTAACCGGTACATAAGGAATAAAAAATTTAAAATGTCCCCGATGCCTAGCTACCCTCCAGAAATGATGGGGTGAAAAGGGATGAAAAAGGGTTTTTTCAATTTCTAACTTACTGTGACATCCTATTGAAAAATGACCCTTTACAAAATTGCAAATAATAATATAATAATAATAATAAATGTGTTGATTTCAGACGATGGTCCATAGTGTGATAGTAAAAAATACACTTTAAAAACTATGTTAGTTGTACAAATAAACTTAAAACAAATAATTTTTTTTTTTTTATTTATTAAGGTAAAAAACAATGACACAATATATAATATTAAAATAAATCTTAAATATAACAGTTTTCAATAATTGCGACATCAGCATCACTTACCACATAATGAATCATTCATATTTTATCAATACGGGTTTCTTCTTTTGTTTTGCGAAAGTGACAAGAGTTCACATACGTCGTCTTATATGAAAAGTGTCTGATCATGAAACTTGAAGGAAGTGATCTTCGATGCGACAAGAGGGAAATACATATAATTACCAAAAAAAAAAATTAAATTTTAATATTAAGCCGTTTCTGAGAAATTTATGTTTTATGATCTCGGGAGACCGAAAACCTGACTTCAAGTAGGGCTTATTTTATTCCTCCAAAACTCTCCTTTTTGAATTAAAAAAAAAACGTTGTATGGCCGTGATGCAAAAACACACATAAAAATTAAAAAACATTGGAATAGTCAATAATTTTTTACTTTGTAATAACATTTTTTTTTAATAATCATTGAAAACGTGTACTTTATTGACCATTTTTTTATAAACTGACTACACCTATGTTTTCTGCGGTAAAAAATGTGTACATATGTTTACGTAAACATTCCAACCTTGCAATTTGACCAATCGTTAAGAAATAAAGTCACGTAAAGCATACCTTTTCTTTTGATTTTTTTTCGTAGAATCGATTTGAATTATTTTTTGAATTTATCGATATTTTATTAGTTTTTGATCGATTTTAGAGTTAAACTTATTGATTTTTTCTGAAAAGTTAGATTTTGAGGTAAAAGCAGAAAGAAAAAGAAAAAATAAATAATGATCTTATCTTGGTTATAAATTATTCAGAAATATATAAAAGTCCAATGAAAGTACATATTAAAAAAAATTTAGTCAAGGTTTTGTTATAAAAAGATAAAAAATCTTATTTTTTTGTAAAAGTTTCTGAATTTTCTTCCTCTGAATTCATCGTCAGTCTTTCAATTCCTTATTGATTTTCTAATGCAAAATAAGACCTGGCATTTTAAGGATTCTCTTCTGAGTCACTGACATCTTCAGAAAAAGTCGATCACTGTTTGAAATGTTTTCTGAAGCATGATAGTTTGTGCAGAGATAAGTGCATTTGAGGCCTTGCTTACGGCAACCTCATCTTCTATTAACTCAGCCTTTTTCGCAACTGCAAGAAACAATTTTTACAACTCACCTCTTATCAAATTTATTATTAATCAGAAACGCCTGACGAAGAAAATTCAAAACCTTTGACGTAAAAAAATACGAACCATTCATTTTTTTTATGTCTTCTTAAAAATCTCTTTCTACGTTTTGTAAATACGAACTTTTATTTTTCTTTGTTATATTTTTGAATTATGAATAAACTAGACAAAATTATTAATGAATTCCATTTCTTTTTATTATTAACTTAAAATCTGATTTTACAAAAAAAAATCAATATATTAAACTCTAAAATCGATTAAAATTAATAAAGTAGCGATAAATGAAAAAAAAAAAAGCAAATCGATTTTACGAGAAAAATACAAACGTGATTTTAAATTAAGTTAAAATTTTAACGGCGACATTGTGTAAATAATAAGAATCAAACTAAAAACTTAAATATGCTTACAAAGTAAAAAATTATCGGTCGTTTTTGCAGGTCAACCATAAAATGTTTTTTTTTAATTCAAAAAGGCGAGTGTCTGAAACACATAAAAAAAGCGTTACCTGAATATTAAACAAAAAAAAATGTTAACAGCCACTTCAAGTTGGGAGTGGTTTTCGGTCTCAGACCATAAAAAATAAATTTCTCAGAAACGGTTCAATATTTTAATTTAATGTTTTTTTGTGTGTATTTTGAAGATTACTTCTCTCCAGTTTTAGTAAAATCAGGAACTTTTTGCGAAGCTGCAAAATAAAAAACCAAGAAAAAATTAAAAAAAACGGGTTATTTGCAAATATCTCGAAAATTTTGAGGTTATGGTGAAAAGTGTCTTCTACAAAAGTTGTATATTTTTATTAGACCTACAATTTTTGTAGAGGTAATTTTCCATAGGACGTAACAGAAAAAAGCCCTTTTTTCATTCTTTTTCACCCCACCATTTCTCGGGGGTAGCTGGGCATTGGGGGCATATTACGGGTTTTTATTCCTAATGTACCTGTTAACCTTTTTAAATCATAAAACTTTAGATTTAATTATTTTTTTTCTCATAAAAATAAACAGATTCCAATCGGACTATTAGTTCGAAAAAAACACGATGTTTGTTTTCAGAAAATCCGTTTGTTAACCGTAACCTGGGAGAGGGTTACACAACATTATTATTTTAATAAAGAGTTACGATCCCTTGTTTAACATGAAAAGGTCTCTGTAAATATTATACAAAAAATAAGCTTATTTTTTTAAACCTGCCTCTATATACATACTTGTAAGTATAAAAGATTGCTAACCTTTTTTGAAAGACATAAGATATACATTGCGGTTTCGCGACGATCGATGAATTTTATACGTAAATTCAAATGCGCAATGTATATCTTTTTTCTATGGATTTCAAACGAGCATTGTTAGCTGTCATTTTACGGAATCGAGCCGCTGAACAGTACTTAAACTTTCAAAGAATGTAAATTGAAAAGCATGATGTCCTGATTTTCAGTAGTCTTAGTGGACACAATTTTAAATATTTGACATGATTTTGAAATGGGAAGTCATTTGGAGTCGTTCAAAGACTTTGGAGGTTTTCATGGTTGTTGAAAATGTTTATGAAATAAATTTATAGATTGGCAGTTTAAAAGAGAATTTGAAACTATAAAAGAGGACAATATTAAAGTTTTATATCAAGTACGTATTTAGGTGTTCAATTTTATATTGAGGCAGCAGTGTCAAGTAAAACGGATATATTAATAAAATTTTCAGGTAAACTTATTTTATATGCACTAAACGCATTAAATGCATTTGATGGTTTCTATGCGGGCATTTGATAGTTTTAAGACTAAAAATGAATGCATTCTCTACCCAATATGGTGGCACTTTCGGGACTCTGTCAATGTATATTGACTGCAAATACTATTGGCGTTTTGTTGACCGACATAATGTACATTATGCGCTTAATGTCAATAATACCCAAAGAGAATGAGCCAAGATTTGTACAATGTGTCATATGGAAATTATGTCTTTTTAACTTGGATGGATTATAACATTAAGCGCATTGGAGCAGTGAACAGAACGCACCTATAATAGAGGTAGAGCAGTGAATGCACTGTCAAAATAGTGATCTGCCATTTTATTTGTTTTCATTTGGGCTGTGGTCCGTATTGCGCCAACAGTGACGATGGCGCCGTCGGTGCGCCCAAAAGTTGGTTCGAATTTCGCCCATGGCACTCATAAATTCCCCTCTTGAAACGTAATCCGTGACGTCACATCTGCGAGCTAATAGTGCCTTTGTTTAAGAGATAGAGCGTTGTGAGCTCGGACAACAAACGCCATATTGACATTTTGTTTACACTCTTTGATTTATTTATAAATCGTAATAAATAAACTGTATTCGATTTTTTCTGGCACAAAAAACCGTAATAGCTAAAATTTGCGTTACGGTATACAATGCAGCAAGAAATAATGATGTAACGTAAAATATAACAAACAACGAACATAAAGTAAACAAAAGCAGTTTTTAGGTACTTTTTGAGCGCGCTTACGCTGCTGGTCCGATTTGAAAACATCCTTTCAATTGTAAGTGCGAATTTTAATTTGGTCCACATATAAGCGCGTCCTCACTATTAAGTCATGTAAGCGCAATACACCCTTAGTGAATTGATCATTTTGTGTTGAACCCGGCGATTATTTTTATCGGTAATGAAAAACAAATTGGGACTAATTTCCATACAACTAGGTTTGGAGTTTTAAGTGTGCCACCTCTTGGGTTAGGGTTCGCGAGTGAAATTGACATAAATTTGTTACATACCATTTTGGCGTAGCGTTTATAAAATTTCAGTGCAAATTCTTCTCTTACACCGTTTATTTGGTTACCTTTACTTACTTGAGCCCTTTTGCTGCAGGTTTAAGTTTACACCATTTGAATATGGTGATTTTTGTTTTAATTTTTGACCGTATCAGGAAAGTTTGTTGCACTGTAATTCTGTTTTATATTTTTTATTTTACTTTATTTTTGTCATAGATGCTATATTAAGCGTAAGCGCGCACTAGCCCGATTTTTTAATCGACTGATCGATGAGTGTCTCGAATTTGTATGAAATATCGGCTGGTTACTGATCGGGCAGTTCGCGCGGTCTCATAATAAAACAGCAGGAGTAGTAGTAAAAACGGGAAGTGCGCGCCTCAATATTATTAGCATATTAATGGATTAGCATTGCATGGTTCCCATAATAGCACAGTATTATGGGAACCATGCCACTGGGCGGTACACTCGATGAGTGGCAATGGCAAAATTAGCATTCTTTTTATAATGTTAATTTTGGTTTAGGTAAAAATTAAAAAAAAAATCTATATATAGTTTTGTTATATCTATTGTTAGTATTTAGTTTATTAGCACCTATATCTGTAATGGCTATTGTTATATTAATTCTTGTAAATAAATACGTAGCGTGATTTAATACTTATTTTAATTTTGTAATTTAATGAATTGCTTTTAGCTTGTGGCTCTGTAACACTCGCTTTTCGGAAATGATATGTTAAATTAGCTCAGAAAATGAGCCACATTTCAAATATAATTCACATTTAATAAATCTATATATAACTCTGACAGTTGATGGGTCTCTAGCTCGACAACGTCCGCCAACCCGCATCAGGCCAGCGCGGTGGATTATGGCCCCTGCAGTGGAGCGTATAATGGGCTGAGCCGAGATATTTATTATGAAAAACGAAAAGAGTGCTAAAACCGAAATAAACAAGTTTTAGTAAATAAAGAGATCTAAGCATGGTAAAAATATGGATTAAATAAAGAGATCTAAGCATGGTAAAAATATGGATTAAATAAAGAGATCTAAGCATGGTAAAAATATGGATTAAATAAAGAGATCTAAGCATGGTAAAAATATGGATTAAATAAAGAGATCTAAGCATGGTAAAAATATGCATTAAATAAAGAGATCTAAGCATGGTAAAAATATGGATTAAATAAAGAGATCTAAGCATGGTAAAAAAATGGATTAAATAAAGAGATCCAAGCATGGTAAAAATATGGATTAAATAAAGAGATCTAAGCATGGTAAAAATATGGATTAAATAAAGAGATCTAAGCATGGTAAAAATATGGATTAAAGAGAGAAAAGTTCTTAAAACCTTTTGATAAAGAAAGAAACGCCTCTACTGCTGCTTACTACATGCCGCAATAAGGCTTTACACGCTGGAAAACAATAGCAGTTTCTTTAAAGACATGTTAGATCTCATCAAAACCTTTATTTCGGATGACAGCCGTTAATCTAAAATGGGCTATATCTCTGAAACTGTTTACATAAGAAACGGTCATGTGTGCGTGCGAGGGTCTGCGCACCGTAAGTTCCGTACTATCATTTACGTAAGTTACATAAACATAAACAAAACAAAAATTGTGCAGCTAAGCGCTCAGCCATCCAATAATAAACCACTTTAAAATACGAATGTTGCAATAATATTTGGTGACGAGTAATCTCAATAAAATACTATTTGATTTTGCCACATAAAAAGATGTAAGGAACAACATTCTAACTTAGTGTTTGGGAGTTTTGAGTTACCATCATATAAGCAGAGAGAGAAAATAAACTATATGAGACCGAGACCGAGATCGTCAAGTATGGAAAACCAACTATCATTTCGAAGGCAATTGTTTCATTTAAAAACATTAATAATGACAAAATGACAGATCACCAAATACACAATACTTTACACAGATTAGAGAAGTGCAATAAACTTGCATTTTGGAGTGATAGGTACTTGTTACAAAATCCAATACATTTATAATATATATATATATATATATATATAAAAGTCATAGGCCATAGGCCACACGCGGGCCCTGTGCGGATTGTGGACTTCACATACTTCTTTTTTTTTATTGACGTATGCAGGTTTCCTCACGATGTATTGCTTCAACGAAAAGCCAGTGGTGTGAATTGCATTGTTATTTTTGTTTACCCGAATTGCAAAAAGATTCCGAGTCCGGTATACATACAATAAGTTTGTACGGAACCCTCGGTGCGTGAGCCAGACTCGCGTTTGGCCGGTTTTTTATGTTTGATCTTTGAACTGTATTAAACTTTACGAGTTTCTTCTAAGAATCTACTGGAAACATTCATTTACAACAAAACAAAACTGAAAATTTATAGTTTAGGTACCTTAATATCGGAACAAAAAAAATACGAGTCCGTTAAAAATAACATTAAGTTAATTATGTTATTGGTTGTTTTCGACTTCATTTACAAAATTAGCTATCCTTAACAAAATTATCCATGGTGGATAATAAATAGGTATACATACATGTCTACCCTGGGGCTGCGCCTAGAGAATAGTTGCACAGACGTCATGTCTGTGTGACGCACATGGAATACACAACTTGGGATTTTAATTCCATTACATTCAATTTGTGATCCTTATTAATTGAAACAATCTATGTTCTTGAAAGGTATGTACTAATGGCATTTTGCAATCATCGTAAAAGAAAATGATATATTGTTTTTCATAAGGAGTTCATGTGTAAACAATGTGACCGGGGAAACAGGGACATGCAATATATATGTCACCGTAAAATTGTAAATAACGTTAGGTTATAATCTATCTAGTAAGATTGTATACTATGGACCAAAAAATATTATAAAGTGTATTGTTTAGATTATATGAAACTTGATTCGATCGCTCCGCTCGCTTCGCTCGCTCCGCATCTACGTGATCACAAGAGAAACTGAACCTAACTCACCCGAAAAGATTTATATAGTGCAATTTCTGCCTCATTTTGTTCCATAGTATACAATCTCACTAGATAGATTACAACCTAACGTTATTTACAATTTAACGGTGACATATGTACACTGATATCTTTTTTTCAATTATAGGATAAAGATCAGTAGGCTAACTTCTTTAAAAACAAACGTCAATACGAAAACTTTCCAATGAAAGCTGCAGTAATTTAATTAAAGGTCATATTTATTATAAGCAAGTGGACAGTGGAATTGATTTTAATAATAAAAGACCGGCCAAGAGCGAGTCGAACTCGTGCACTGAGGGTTCCGTACCTACCTACCACCATTTACTTAATTTACAAACACAAACAAAAAAAAGTGTGCCGCTAAGCAGTCACCAATCCAAGTAACGACCAAGCATGACGTTGCTTAACTTTGAATATCGCTTCCTAATTGTTACTGTTTCTTTTAATAATAAGCTAGATGGCGCTGTACCGGTAATTTAAAATAGTTATGGCTTGGGCTCCTCTCACACTTGGCAGGTCTTTATTATTTGTTGTCAGACTTTAGAGTTCACACTATTTTTCACTGCAAGTTTGAAGTTTGTATGTATTACTGTTTTTGCGATTAAGCAAAAACAACGAAAATGTGTTTCTTGTATGGGGACCCCCTTTAAATTTTAACTTTTTATTATTTGTCAGATAATCCATGGGGGCTAGAATATTAAATATATTCTGCGAAAAATTCAGGCTTCTACCTATTACGGTCTAAAATAGACTTTTAATGTTCGGACAGACAGACTGACGGACAGACAGACAGACAGCGTAGGCTTAGTAATAGGCCTTTGTTGGCACCCTCTGGGTACGGAACCCTAAAAATCAACAAAGAAGGATTTGACAAATAAACGTTAAGGTGATTTTATTGTTTCTATTGCGAAACTGAATCCATTGAATACGAATAAACTGTTTGGACAGGACTAGTTTGTTAAACTATGTAGGTCAAGTGCATGTCAAATATGTTCCGTATGTTTGATTTGCCTTCTGCAGGTATAGAAGACACAAATGGCATGTCATTTAGTTTGTACAGTCGAGTAAAATATAAATTGTACCTAACTTATATTTTTTGTCTCAAAATAGTCTAGTTACTATATTATTTATGTATATACAGTTAGCCCTACCATTTAAATTTTTAATAAAAATCAGTTTTGCTGCTAAATATAAATAAATAAATAAATATTTTTGGACTATACACACAGCGCCGCGCGCCGTCTGCGTCTGGTCCCAAAGTAGGCAAAGCTTGTGTTATGGATACCAGACAATTGATATTAATACATATACAGGATGAAAACACTAAGTGATCTCACTGGATTATTTTTAAACCATACACGATATCGAAACACTAATTATTGATCCTTAAAGTGCTTCACGAGCTTTATCTAGTGGTAATAATAGTGGTTTATAGAATAAACTGGACCTATCCGAAAATATGATGTTTACAGCTATAAAGCTATAAAGAATTACATTTATACAGCCTGTTCGATTTATTTCGATACTCTTTTATAAGAGCGAAGTAGAGTGTAGACACGTGGAGTAGCGACACGTCAATCTATTATCTATCACAATTAATAATACAGATATTAATAAGTGCGTTATATCTTTTTAAGAACGTACCTAAATGACAAAATATTTCAAATTATGTCGCCATCAAATGTATGAAAGCTGAAAACTTTAAATTTTGGGATGATAGTTCCAGAGGAACAATTCGGTATTTCGGTTCGGTTTTCAAAAAATAATGTTTTTCACCCTGCATATTATTTAATTTTTTTTTATTATTATACATTGAAATAACCCAGTCTCTAGACAAACACAAATAATAAATGTTTGTCTTGTGCGGGAATCGAACCCACGCGTCTTGATTTAGCAGTGACCCACTGAGCTAGAGAGACGAGATGCCTTAGTATGATTATACGTTTAATAAGGCGGTGGTTCTTTCAACTTGAAGTAACATGAACTTGGCTAGCCTCTGGAGTACCTTTATCTAGCCCTCCATTCTCGGCTCGTCGCCGATTTATTTGCCTTATTTTGTGTTGACATACCCCGTCACAATGTTAAGGCGTGTTTTATAGAAGCGTAGGGCTTTTAAAATGACCTAATACAGCTACGTCGTCTGGGTGTGTCGAAATTGGTGTAACCTGCACGACCTTCAAGGACTACTTTTCTATATTTTGAATGTTTCGCATCATACACTTTTTACCTAAATCCAGTAACAAAATTACCTTCAAGTAAATCAATTCGACTCAAACATGTAAACATACGATAAACAAGAATTACTACAAACCGTATAGGGTTTCCAGAGGCCTCGATATGCTTGCAAAAGCAGTGACTACTTCAGGGTAGAACATCCTTAGGTTCGCCGATGATATCGTTATTATGGCAGAGTCACTAGAAGAACTGAGTGAAATGTTGTACTTCCTAGATGATTCCTTTCGACGAGTGGGTCTTGGCATGTATTTGGACAAGACAAAAGTCAGGTTTAACCGACACGCGTCGTGCCAATGCCAGTATCCGTCGCCGGTATATTACTCTAATGATTATTTGTAACTCGGACAGAAGTGGGCCGGAACAACTTTAAAAGAAAGCCGATCGGAGGTTTCAGCTAGGGTGGGGAGCATTTGGTAAGCTTCGTCAAGTCTTTACGTCGTCACCTATGTCACAAAGTCTGAAGACGCATGTAGAACCGGTGCATATTGCCTGTCATGAATAACGCTGCCGAAACGTGGACACTTACAGCAGGGCTAATCCACAAATTCAAAGTAGCACAGCATCGCGTGAAGCTATGCTCGGAGTGGCTTTGAGGCATCAAATCTAAAATGAGAACATCCGGAAGAAAACTATTAACCGTTATAGCCCGCAGAATACACACCGAACCGATGGCTGATGGAGCAGACGTGTTCTACAGTGGTAACCGCGTTAGGAAAGGCGAAGTGTGGGACGCCCTCCAGCCCAGCCCTTGAGACATCTACCGATGGTGGCTGAATGTGGAAAGCAGAATATCGGGAGAAATGGTGCGCCATAGTGGAGGCTAATGTCCAACAATCGACCAATATGACCTGAAATGATGAAAGACATCGACGTTTTAAAGCAAGTTTTTTCCTTTTCGTTAAAAAATGATGTTGTGCCCTGTGAAAGCATAAAAGCCTCAAAACGCAAGTGGACTTATCATGACCTAAACAATTTGCAATTCATGTTTTGCCACGTAGCTCTAGTTGATTATTTTTTTAATTAATAAGAATAATAATACGCCGCGCCTTACATATTAAGCATTACATACCGGAGACTGCTGATATTTAATAAAAACTAAAAATAATATAAAAATATACACACACCATGCCACCATGCCACGTCAACTTATCCATGCATTGTAATTGATGCAAGTAGCAAGTTACAAGACTTCTTTTGATCTCATAACCAGCCAGTTATCTACTCAATATTTTTTTTTAAGATATTGATTTGCATTTTTTTCGACATGCGTGTAATTAATTTAGTAATAATACGATACGATAAAAATACCCTATTCCTACATTTTTTTGTGAAATTAAATAAAAACAGGCAATTTAATCAAAAAAACGGATTTTTGGCTGTAATGTATTAATTTTTTTATTAATATTAATTTCCACATTTATATTTGACCTTCTGGATTCAAAATACATTTATCTTAATTAAAAACACTATCTTAAGAAATTCTTTAATAAGAATGAATATAGTTTTTTCTACTTTTCTACTTTTCTCCAAAAACTATTATACTTTTTATTTATTTTTATAATACATTTATGTGAAAAATATTTAAACATTTGTCATTTTCTAATCTATTATTATATTGTAACTAATGAACGATTACTAACATATATATTATAATAATAAATTAATAAATCGCTTATTTTGGTCCCTAACAGCACTGTGCAAAGCTTCCATCACAAAGTGCAGCTTTTCCATTAAAAATTGCCATAACACCTACGACTAAGATAAAAAAATCATTTGTCTATATTACATTATTATATATATTTGACTCAAAGATCTTTGATCCAGGATATTTGATAATGTAATACCCCCCTTAGAGAGGGTTACGTAGTTGCTCAGTAAGTTAAGTTTTTTTGTTTTTTTTTTTCCATTTTTAACTACTTTTCGTACGACGCATCTATACTCTCAAAGGATTGATGCCCCCACCTTTTTAAATTAAAGGTGCATCTACTCTCTTTAATTTAAACTCAATGTCGAAATTTTTTCAATAAATCGATGTTTACAATAAATACTCATTTTTGTTATTTAATTGTTTCATCACCTGAAACAAGATGACGCAAAGTTTATTTCATTGAAATTACTTTAGTATTGTTTTTATTTCTGTCCCGTTCTTTTAGTATTACCTAATTTTGAAACATATACTTAGTTAAGGTATCATTTAATTAACAGTTAAACGCATCTATAAAACAAAAGGCTTTGAATATTAGTTTTCGGTTAAGTTTGCGATATTTTTATATTTTATTATTTTTTTAACTAGATCATTATGAAAAATAAATAAATGCGACTGTTTTTACCCATTTAAGTTGTTTGTTTTACTGGGGCAACTACACCTAAATACATTTTTAGGTATTTTAGATATATAATAGGTTTTTTTTACTATTAGTATATTCAGTTTCTTTTTTCTAAATGTCTTCTTCTTCTCTATAACTGAAAAAGTAGGTTTTATTGAAAGGGCCTTCAGCTGGTTTTGTCTAGGTGAGGCAACAATCCGCTTTGAGGCATCGATACTTAAAAAATTAGAGGTTTGGAAAAATCAAATTTATTCAGTAAATAAAACCTACAGCTATTTTTATTTTTTACCGTTTTATACTTGCAGAACCATAGCAAAAGTCTAGGTTATAGAATCATTCGATCCGTTCGATTTATAACTGTTTTTCAAAAAGTGGGGCAACCATACTGGAATTACCCTTTATATAAAACTCTTTTTCTGTTTATGAACTTAATCTAAAACTTAAAAAAAAAATAGGGGTTTGAAATTCTACGAGTACATCATAGAGATGACTTGACTTGGTATAGCAAATGGACAGTTGGAGAGACAAAAAAACATTTTTTTTTATCCCTATTGAAAGTTCCCAGGGGTGTATATATTTCCGCAAGTAATCGTAACAATACTTACTAGTTAAAATAAATTGTAGGAAAAAACATTTTTAATAAAGTACATATTTTGTAAATAAAAGCTATGTTCAAAAACAATGTCAAATCCACAGAATAACCCTTGTCTATGTTAAAATGCCTAAAGACATTGTAAACAAAGGAAATTTCTTGACATATTAATTAATCGTACATTATAATCAGTAAGGACCACTAGTGTATTGTACCTCGAAATACGACTTGATTAACTAATTTTGTATAACGAGGGATAAAGATTATGGCAGAATACAAATGAAATTAAAATGAAGATAAAAAAAAAATCTACAGTGTTTATATAAAGCCCAAAATTGTCCAGACTAATAAAATTTTGTATGTCTGTCTACTTTAGCTCTAGGCGCCGCCGACAACCTATTTGGCCATTGGCCAAAGTATGGAATTAGTAAGTCAATATGTAGGTTTTTATTTTTGTTTTAGATTTATTTGACTAATTATATTTTCAACTTTCTTATCAAACCAAAATTTATGTTCTGCAATTTATTTAAGTACAATGATTGTACTTTATTTTGAGAAATTATTAAGATTATAACTTGAAGTCAAAGAATCTGTAAGAATCAGTGTAAATTATTTGAAAAGTCTAGGTCCTAAACTGACGGATCGATTGTGATGATAACAATTAATTTTAAATAGTTTTCATTCAACACATACATATTTAAGCCATATATACAAATAAATAAACAAAATTTGGCAGATTGTTTGCTTGTTTGCCACCTTAGTGTTATAAAATCGGTTCAAAATCGGTGAAGATACTGGGTGACGTGTTGATCTATTAATTGGTACACACTTAAAAGTCTTTATTTTGAAAACTACTACACCGATTTTGATGAAACTGGCACTGTTTCCAAGTTGAGCGGTTCCTAAATCAATATAAAAATATTATTAAAATTCAACCACAAGTTTATGAGAATTACGTTGACAAACATACATACTTATGAAATTGAGGTTCTTGAAAATTTTTCAAAATCGCGGCCATTGTCCAAACTTAAAAATAATACATAGAAGACCCAAAAACAAACGTAAAATGTACTGATAAAATGTCTTAACACATCTCCGAGCTGAGACAATTACTGTCAAAGTTATAAGTTTTAATTTCGATTTTCTCGGACTCTAGAAATCTCAGAACTTTTCTGTTAAGAATTTTTTGTTTGTTAGATTTGAATTCTGAAATGTTACTAATATATTTTAGTTATAAATCAAAAGCAGAAAGAAAGTACATGTAAAAAGTTCATGATTACCAAATGAAAAAAAAGAAGAATAAAGTTAATTCATTTTTTGGCTCAGAGACGTTTTAGAACATTTTACTAAAGTACATTTTACGTAAAATTTTGTGTCTTCTATCTATTTTTTTTAAAATCTAGATGATGGCCGCCATTTAAAAAAAATCAAGACACCACTTTGGTCAGATGGTCTGGCACATCGGTTAAGAAACCTACATAGACTAACATATATAAATATTGCGCAATTCTAACAATATTGCATTACGTACTGGTCGCATTGTTAGCTACTTTTTATAAAGTCAGTTAAAAATATAATCTTGCAGTAACTATTAGTTAACGATCAATAGTTACGGAGATATAGCCATTTCTAGTTTGACAGCTGCCATCCAAAATAAAGATCTAGATGAGATCTAAAACTTTTGTAAAGAAACCACTAGTCTGCAGTCAATAGTAACGGAGATATAGCACTTTATATTTTGACAGATGTCTTCCGAAATAAAGATCTTGATGAGATCTTAAATTTCGATCAATAGTTACTGAGATATAGCCCTTTATATTTTCGACAGCTGAAGTATGTAATTTTTACAGGAGAAAAGATTAATTCAGAAAAAAAAAACAATAAGGAAATATTAAATTTTTTAAATGTGATTTATATTTTAATTTTAACAGATGAAATAATAAAAAGAGAAATTTAAATAATTTGTTGGTAGTACCACGGGTAAAAAAATCCCCCGTGGTACTAACAACGTGCCTGGTAGTACCACGGTTAAGGACCGTTTTAAAGGTACCGTGATTACCTTTATGTACACATAAACTATACAAAGATCGGTTTTGTGATAAAGAAGATGCGATCCTTTCTAAAAAATATTGTTTCTTTTAGCATTTTTTTTTCAATGCGTTTCTTTTTACATTCCTTTTGATAAACCAACTTTGCAGAATGGGGTCTGAATAATAATCCTATTTTAAAGAGTTCTTAAATCCTTTTGTAACCGTATAGAGATAGACTTCGAAATCTCCTTTAAATGACCAAGTGCCTAAGGTCTGCGCCTTAAAGATTTATTGAAAATTATTAGAATAGTATTTTAAAATACTATAAAAAATATTCATATTTAGACACAATATAGCGAAATACTTGTAGAATTCAAATAATAGAGCGCTTGACTTAACCTAATCTTATGACTCAACTTGAGACGCTGAAACCTAACCTCGAACTGGGGCTTATTCTAAGATTTCGTAAGATGTGGATATATCCCTAAGAGAATCAGATAAAGATTAAATGCGCGATATGAATAATTTTGAAGATATTCAGAGTTATAGTAGGATAACTTTGTTTAGGACGACAAACGGTGTTATATAAAAATTGGATCTGTGGTATCTGCGGTGTAGTTACGAAATTGTTATTGTTATCAGGGCTTGTTAACGTTACTGGTGAGTTAACGTTATTTTTAAAAGTGTACCTTGGTAATGGTATACATTTTAACATTATTTAGTACAGTAACATTTTTAAAACGTTTACTGACACCAGTTTTGAGATACAGACAGCCGCAACAATAATTTTGGCAGGACAGCACCCGACTAGCCATATGTGACGCCGTCTCGCCGCACAGTTCACCTCAAGATTACCCTGTCTAGACGCCTTCTACTATAAATTTTTACTCACTGGTGAACTAACTGAACTGATTGTTTAGACTGGGATGTAAAGCTGTATCACACTAAAGGCTCTGAAGGACAGCTGACGTACGTACGTAGGTACGTCAAGCTAAAATCTGTCCAGGAAGTAAATATTTTTTAAATATTTAAAAATGTAATGTTTTCTGTTATAAATATAGTTTTTAATGTACCTATTCTTTGTTAAGTTTTAGATATTTAAAAGTATGAAAAACTAGTATTTTTAGTTTGTAAATGTTAAAAAAAATGTGTTTTGTCTTCTTATTTTAAGATACCTATAATATGTCTATATACGTAACAGTTTATAATACACTTCACTTGCATGAAAGTCATTAGAAAAACAAAAAAAAATCTATTCTATCGACTTAAATATCACCGCTTGTTAAGCCATGAGTAAATCACTTAAACATATTATATGTCAAATTCGAGATTATCTCTATTACCACGAGAATCAGGCCCCTGGATTAACTTGCATGAGGTTTTTTTTATCCTGGACTAAGCTTCATCCCTCGTCTACGCAAATGAGGATAAGAAGATTGACTGGCACATCAAAGCGAAGTTCTTCTCTAAGCGAGTTATAAAGGTAAATAAGTATTGATATTGTTTTAAAACGTAGAGGGAGATTTAGATTAGAATTAGATATATTACTTAAACACAAGTACATTATTAAGCTTTTAAAAACATTAACACTTTATACTTCACGCGTGTATTTCACTTTTTGCTAATGGTGGCTGAATTGTAAATTCTAAAGCGTGTTTGTTTATTTGTTGCCTCTTCGTAATTGTGGTTTTCTTCCATGAAACTTTAAAAACGGTCATGAGCAAAACGGAATTGCACGCCAATCTGGTTCCGCAGTTAATAGAAGTTTTAAAAGTTTTTGTTTATTATGTATAACTGTTCAAAAAACAGTTAAATTTGATAAGTCAATTTTATTTTTCTTGTATAATGCAAGTAACTAGCTATCAGTATTATTTGTTTCAAGTTATTCAACTTTTAAAATTAAGAGATAAATGAATGCATGATATGATATTAAGAACAGTTTGGAAAAAGAAAATTTGCCAAAGAATCAAAGTCGTCGATAAAGTTCAAGCAGCTATAGCAACCTGCAGTGGCATTTGGTAGGCAACATCGCTCGTCGAATCGATAACAGACTAGGAAGAAAGTTTCGCAAGAGAAGAGTCGAACACGGATGGGAAGACGTAATGTGGGACCTACCAGGTAGACAGACGACCTGATTAGAGCCGTAGGAAGCCGATGGGCGTGAATGACTTAGAGCAGGCCGTTATGGAGACATATGGTGGAGGCGGTAGGCCTCAGCATTCGTCGGTTTCTGGATAAGATGACGATGGAGAATAGTTTTGAAATGCACTAAGAACCTGTTCATAGGCCCACCTTTGGCCCCCTCTTGCTTAAGTAACGCCGCTTGCCGCTTTAAGATTTGAACCAATACAAGGTTTATACTTCTTTGCCTCAGATTGCAAGTAAGTCCTAATTGAAACTAGATTTCATGTCGATATATATGATTTTTTAGACGCAGAGGAAAATAGGTTTGATGAATAGACACTGAAGTCCTACCATAAGGGTTCTTTTTACCATTTTGGTATGGGTCGAGGCAATATCTTAAAGTAGGTACTAATCGTTATTTTTATCGAAAAAGTTTGTATAGTTATTCTCTAAAAATCACTGTTCCTTTAACTAAGTTTTGAATCGTAATTCTCTGACAATCACTGTTTCTGTTACTAATTTTTGTATCGTTATTCTCTAACAATCATTGTTCCTATTACTAAGTTTTGTATCATTATCCTCGAACAATCACAGTACCTGTAACTAAGTTTTGTATCGTTATTCTCTAACGATCACTGTTCCTGTAACTGAGTTTTGTATCGTTATTCTCTAACAATCACAGTACCTGAAACTAAGTTTTCTATCGTTCTTCTCTAACAATCACAGTACCTGTAACTAAGTTTTGTATCGTCATTCTTTAACGAATACAGTTCCTGTAACTAAGTAATTTTTGAAAAAAAGGAGGTTATCAATTTTAATCGTATGTACATATGTAATATTGTTAGAATAGCACAGTTTTGTATATGCTAGTCTATACCAGCTTCTAAACATGTGTGCCAAATTTCATAAGTGTATGTATGTATGTGTCGGATTGTAATAATTCTTTTCTTGGACTAGGTAAAGTCTGACTTAGGGAACAGTGCTAGTTTCATCAAAATCGGTTCAGTAGTTTTTGAGATAGAGAGTTTAATGTGTATCAGTCACGAGAAAAGCGTGTCATTGGCTTAGTAGTGTTATTCTAAAAAATGTCATTATGCATGTTGTTTGAATGTTTGCATGCAGTTAGGCTTTAACTAAACAATCTCAAAAAGTGGCTTAGCAATTTAAAAAGTAATTGAGTAATCGTTACCTGGCAACACTTTATGTATCATAGTGGATACTATTATTTCAACCGAAAATACAACTAAAAAGACAAAGGAATAAATAGTTAAGGTACTCGAACAAAAAACGCTTAAGTAATCAATTTCAATTACGAAATTTAAAAATGAAAAAATAAAAAGTTATTTAGAAAAATTAAACCGACTTCAAAACTGTAATTTATTTAATCAATGACTAAAAAGGGAAATATAAAAGTTTTATCTTTTAAATAAATCTAAAGTAAATATGTCAACTATTTTTTATATGTTTGCCCTCATGTGTTTTCGTTCGAGTTGCGCTTTCGCTTACATCAACTTCGGGCGCGTTCGGCGTCCATCGCCGCGGTACGGGCAGTAGGCGGGGTATGTGGCGTGTTCAGCATTATTGTACCGCATACTACGACTACCAAGTGACAACGTTTATTCCAAATTCATTTTTTTTTCTACGTTTTTGCTTAATTAAAACCTGAAACAAACTGTTAAAATTTGTTTTGTCATTGGGTTCTGAGCTATCTTTGAAGTTTCAAGTTTCTAGCTCATCGGGAAGTTAATTAAAATCGATTGCAAAATTCGTACCGGATACAAAAATTAACAAGAGAAGCAAACATAAACCCTATGACAAAAAGATGTTTTATTTATTTCTTTAATTTAAACTCAACAGTTCTGTTGAAGTATTGTTCACCAGCTTATTGTGTTCTTTGCCAACAAATAAATGCTACTTATAAGCTTTAGAGCGCTTATATCGATCAAAGTTTGATCTTCTTCTTCAAGTAAGTAGTTTTCTCCTTGAAGTTGTCATTGCTTATCAAGTAGTCAACTTTAGAGGACTTTAATTGAATGAACTGAAAGTAGATAAGAATTTAACGTAGTTTATTATTTAATACTAGCTTTGTCTGCAATTTTATCCACGTTGACGTCAGAAAATAACCTAAGAAGACTTTTTACCGGTCAGTGTGTGCTGGCTTTTATTTGTTTTGACAAATTAAAAATGTTTTGTTTTTAAAAAAAATATTTTATATTAACAATTTCAGCTACGATAAGAAATAGGCGCCCACATGCTATAGGTATAGGTATATCCCCAGAATCTACCTATCTACGTACGCCTCCATTATTATAACGAATTACTAAAAGAGGGGTTATTCTAAATCAATAATATACCTAATAATTTCAAGCATTGCTCAAGTTTCTACAGTTGTAACTTAAATTGAAAATGTTTACAACTTACAAGTTACAACCAAGTCGTTTAATTGTTGCGTGTTTCCAAGTCAGTAATTTTTCGCTATGTTCCGCAAGGACGCTGGCAGACTGTAAAGTTACACGAGACAAACAGATGGTCTGTAAAGAAAGTGGTCTGTAAAAAAGGATATAAAGAGTACAGAGAAATAGACCAGCAGGATAAGGATTCAATTCTTACTCATTCTTACATAGAACATAGGTTGCGGTGACTGCTTACTTACTATCAGGCGGACCACGAGCTTGCTTGCCATTTTAATGGTGTAAAAAAAATTTACTACAAATAAAATTAATTTCGATATGGAGCAGATATTCTTTTTATAAAATAGTTTCTAATTCGCAATTGTTAAATTTATTATAATAAATTTTGATAATAATATTATTTGCATCGGTACTTTTGACCCTAATTTGGCGTCATCGGAATCAATCAACTGTCGAAACTTTAGACTTGACGAGATTGTGTGCTTTTATAACCATTTAATTGTATTTTTTAACCGACTTCAAAAAAAGGTTATGATGGTTGTTTATATATATCTTTTTTTTATGTTTGTTCGGGCATAACTCCGTCTTATACAGACGGATTTGCAAAATTCTTATTCTTTTTTAAAGGGTTTATTTTATTTAAAAGGGCAAGGGTATACTTTCAAGGTGGTCCCATATTAATCAAGTGTATTTTAAACTTAAGCTTTTGGTCAAAAAAATTGGTGTTAATTTGGAACTGGTGAAACGTCTTTTACGTTGATGATTGTGCAACGTTTTGTCACCAGTATGAAAAAGGAATTCGACACTAAAAAGTAAAATAAAACTTTTAAACAAACACCCGGCTTCAAAAAGATGCACTAAAAAGATAAAAATAATTACTTATTTCCAAAAATATGATCTGAATTACAGTTTGAAGTTGGTGTCTATGTACCGAACAGTTTATATTGCTTGCATGAAACAAACATCAAACTTTAATTCAGATCAGATTTTTGGAAATAAGTTATTATTTTTATATTTTTATGCATATTTTTGAAGCCGTTTTTTTTTGGTAAAAAGTTTTTTTTATAATGTTTGTATTAATTCTTTACGACTTGCTTGTACTTGAACAATATTCTTATTTTGATTTCATTGTAATAAGGTTTAGGGGTAACTAATTACCGTTAAAAATCGAGTTTAAACTAGCTGTAAAACTTATTTAAAAATTAAAGGTTTAAAATTGAATCTACAAGGTTGTAGACACAAAAAAACAACAGGTTAGGGACAAATTAATTATAAGCAGTGTGCCAAGAAACTGTACTAAAACTTCTGACTGTAAGAAAATATAAGTAAATATAAAAACAAAGTACGTGGTTATTACTTGAGCACTTTTATTACTGTTAAAGACAAACGGGAGAGTGCTATTTTCTTACCCGTATGACACTGATGACTGCCTTCGTACTAATAAAAAGGAAAATATGTTTTTGAAATAGAAATGTAATCATACCAATATTATAAAAACCTGCCAAGTGCATGTCATACACGCATTAAGTTAGGGTTTCGTAGAATAAGAATTGTTGTGTTTATTACAAAGAACTTATTACTTAACCGATTTTGTCTAGAACAAATTTCGTTGGTAGTTTATTTATTTATATATTTAAAAAGCCCTATTATCGTGATTTCTTCAACATATTTAGATCATCATCATATATTAGTGGATTAAAAGTTAGACAATACCCCACATGAAAAAAACACGCGAAAAATATTTCATCGCTCGGTTCAATGTATGGCGAGCTACCCCTTATTTTTTTTCTCAATTTCCATAAATACCTGTATGGTGGTTTACAAAAGACACATCTCTGTAAAATTTCATCAGAATCTACTGAAAGACGTCTATATTTATAAGGCTGTGAAAATGTGTGTGAATA
Organism: Apoda limacodes; assembly: GCA_946406115.1. Classification (NCBI taxonomy): domain Eukaryota; kingdom Metazoa; phylum Arthropoda; class Insecta; order Lepidoptera; family Limacodidae; genus Apoda; species Apoda limacodes. The sequence goes on along the minus strand of OX291549.1, from coordinate 18,807,537 downwards.
CCTACCCAATATCTTAATTAGGTACTTACCTTTTCTACATAATTTGTAACAAAACAAAAAGAAATAGTTAGCTTTATAGGACATTTTAAGGTGACAACTTAGGCAAATGAGCTTGACTATAAATAATTGAAGGTCTTTTTAAAATAACTTCTGAAGTAGGTACTCACTCGGCTTCGTCTTGCTTGTTCTTTCAATGTTACTCCGCTGTCAATTGCTATATTTTAGGTATAAAAAATTATGTAGTACTTCACTATAATTTGATTAGGAACTTTCGTTTGGTGTAACGTGTATAAAATTTTATTACCTAGCTAGACAGAGGCATATTTATGTCCTATAAATTTTTCTTAATAAAATTTATGACTATTGCCTGATATTTTCTTTACCCAGTTTTGAGTATTTTTAATGGATACTAAGTACCTTTTATATTGTAAAAACGGTGCGTAGCTGTGTCAAAAATGTAAATTAACCCCAAAACACGGGCTGTAATTTCGCTTTTCGCTTTAAAAACTAAAGACTTTAGTTGTAAGTAACTATTTCTGGCTGCAGGCAAAAATAAAAAAAAATGTTAGCAGATCTGTGTATGTCTGTATGTGTGGTCTCTCTACAAAATCATTCTTGTTGTACTCATTCTAATTATACTGTGTGGTCGAAATTGTAAATATTACCTATATATATTACACCAAGCTTTTCTGACCCGGTAGTCAAAAATCAAAACAAGTTACCATATTGAAATACACTGTACATAGTAAATCAATATTATAAAACACCGGCCAATAGCGCGCCGGAGTTGCAAATTTTATTTTTATACCACTAAGGTGGCAAACAGGCACACGGTCCGCCTGATGGTAAGCGGTCACCGTGGCCTATGGACGCTTGTAACACCAGGGGTATCACTTGCGCGTTGCCGACCCTTCAAACATCCAATGACTTCTTTCTTGAAGAACCCCATACTGTAGTCCTTAGAGAAAACCATGTAGATAAAATATGGGTTCCTTACCACTATTTACTTAATTTACGCCGTCACCGTAGCTGTCACCAATCCCCAAACCAAATTAATAATATAGATTATTTTTGTTAAATATTTAGCACCAATTCCGTAATTTAAACTTTAAAAATATGTAAATAACCTTACATTTTAAATTTACGATTACATACTTTAGAACTTGCATTATATGATCACTGCAAGTTTGAAGTTTGTTTGTATTACTTTTTAACGATACCTAGAGCAAAAACAACAAAACTTGTTTCTTTTATGGGGTATTGGTATTGGTATAACTTGTGTATTTTATTCCCTTAAGTGTTTACTTTTTTTTACTTTTTATTATTTGTTAGGTATATAATCTTCTATTATAACACATATTTTGTAAAAACATTTAGACTTCTACCTGCTTCGGTCTAAAAGATAGAGCACTTTTTAATGTTCGGGCGGACAGAAATAGAGCGTAGGCTTAGTTTTAGGTGGCAAATAAGCTTGCGGTCCGCCTGATGGTAAACGGTCACCGTAGCCTATGGACGTTTGCAACACCTGAGGCATCACACGCGCGTTGCCGACCCTTCAATTATCTAATAACTTCTTTCGTCAAGAACCCTATACTGTAGTCCTTAGAGAAAATCTTAGTAGGGATGTCATTCCACAACTCTAGCATTCGCGGGAGGAAGTAATAGTTGGTTAGTAATAGGGCTTCGTTGGCACACCTTGGGTACGGAACCCAAAAACTAATAATAGTTAAGTAATGTACCTTTATTTGAATTTACGAAGAATTCTGACTGTCAAGAACAACTTTTATAAAACACAAATATGTATAATATACTTATACACTTACAAGAACATGCCTAAACGAAACTATTGTAATATACTGACATGAAATGGCATATTTTAGTTTAAGAGCCAGGAACATTTGTTATTGCATTGCAAAGTCACTCATGTGACGTGCCTGACAACCAAACAAATGGAAAAATCGTCTAAGAATTTGATAGTGGGAGGATTTTCCTTAAAATAAGTTTGAATGCTATTTGCCGAATTCAAATTACAAAACTGACATAGTATGTACAGTCGGGGTCTAAAAATGTTAATCAGTTTCTTTATCACATTGTGTGCAATTAGATCTAAAATGCCATATCAGTACTTATTACCATTTAGTTTTCTAAAAGGTACGTTTTGTTCACTGCTTCAATGCGTTTGCTGTCATAATCCAGCTTAGTTAGAAAGACCTAAATTCTGTATGACACACTACAAATCTTGGCTCATTCTCTTTAGTTGGATTATTGTCATTAAGCGCATAATGTACATTATGTCGGTCAAGAAAACGCCACTAAAGTATCGATTCTGACATGACTTTTTGATGACGCACTCAATTACTCGTCATTTGGATTTTGATACAATAGCATTTGATGTAATGTTTTTTTCCATTGCATTCGTTAAAGTGACATTTGATTTCATCAAATATTATATTTGGTTTGATACGTAAATATTTTAATAACAAATTAAAATGGCAAGTTTGTAAGAATCACTTATTCAAGAGGTAATTTCAACCATACTTATTAAATCAGCGTATACGTAAAGTTATTTATAAAATTCATCCAAAATTTAAAGGATACTAAAACTCGACAAAAGGCACACAAGCTTCAATGTCTAGCAAAGTTAAATATGCTTGAGTGTTATTTTTCCTAAATATTTTTCAAGTTAAACTGGTCGACTTTCATATATGAGTGGTTAAAAATTCCTCACGCCTGGCTGAAATGCTGATAAATTATATTTTCTTGTTGGCTACATTATAATGGATCTAAGTATGCCTGTATTAGGTTCAAATTTAAAGTTAAAGCAGACGGATCTATAGGGTTGACACAAAATAGAACACAAATATTATTGATTTAATTTTTAAAAAAATATTAACATCGTAAATCAATTGAAAATCAACATTCTAATTGATTTTTCTAAAGGGAAATTAAACTCCTTATGAGTGTACAATTTAAAATTAACAAGTTCTAAACGTTTAATGTCAACAATTTACAAATTTGTGAAGAGTCATATAAATAGTGGGAATACTTAAATAAAAACTATTTAATTGTAAATCTTATTTATAACCGAAGAGTTAAATAATGAAATAAATACATTATTTATGTAAAATTAATTTATGGGATAAAATATATAAAGTGTTATTGTTAGAATAGCACGATTTTATTATTTTTTTTAAATAGAAAATTTAAGAGATTCACATGAAATAGTTTTGTCAACCCTAATTTCAGAAAATTTATAGAAGGTTGTTTAGGCATTCTTAATATACAGAAAAGATAACTTATCTATAAATAAATTAATAAATATACTTTATTTATATATTTTATAGACAGAACTCTACACATACACATATCTCATTGCACATGTGTAATAATCGGAAATTAGTTCATAAGAAGTGCGGGAGTGTGCAGCACTATCGGAACTGACAATACGAACAACGTAAAAGACTATCAGAACAAATCTCCAACACCCAGGATCACAACTTTGCTTAGATTTTATAAATTCAGGAAATCTCCGAGGACACAACTTCAATGGCGAGAATAGAGCTAAGTCCTTAGTAATTTTTTTTTTTTTATTCTACTGTGTTCTATCTACTTTATTCTTTCAATTTTACATGTTTGTTTTTCCTTTTTTTTTTTTTTTTTTTATCTAAAAATATAGCTATATTTTCATATATAAAGTAATAAGCTGCAGTAGGTTTACATAACGCAGCAACTAAGAAAGAATATTTTTGTACGAAAACGGCCTGGATATTAGTGCTAAATCAAGAGAACTTAATTTAACTCGATTTACCGTAAGATTTTGGATTCGATGATATGTATATGTATAACAATCAACTTATGCGGGTGGATGACTCACGATGACGTCGGAGAACTGACGTCATTAGTAAGTCGGTCTATGGCGAATAATTATGTCTCGCTTTTGGAAGAGGTGATGCTTCCTACCGTGCGCGTTGTGTATTCGACAGAAGACTTTCCACAAATTGATTACGTTTAAGATAATGCGCCAATACACACAGCCCGGGCTACTATGGCATGGTTCACCTGCATCGTGATATTCGATCTCATTCGATGGACTGCACGGTCTGCCGATTTGAACCCGATCGAAAATTTGTGGGGTTTGATGATTCAACGCTGGGACTGTAAGATTGAAAGAAACCCTCAAGCTGACATTAGGGGGACTGATCTGTGCGCACGCCTTGCCTCATCTCTTCGAGATAGACTAGGTGCCGTCATATCCGCTGATGGGGGCACTACTAGATATTAAAACACTAATTATATTTTTTGACAAATAAACTAGGATTTTAGAGATCTTATTTCTTCGTGTTTCGCTTTTTTCTCGTCTCTATGTTAGATAACGCGTAAGATATGGATATGGCCTTGGTGTCGCAAGCGTCTAGAGGGGGTATCCTCTTTACATCAGGTAAGCCGTAAGCTTGTTTGGCACCTTGGTGATATTAAACTACTCAAACCAAATTAATATACAGTTTTATTATTTTTATTATTTTACAATTTTTCGCAAGGCATTTTAAAACAACAAATACCATACCACTTGATGACGTAGACATGGAAGTAATCATAGTACAGCAATAATATTTTATTACATTACAAAGTACAAGAGACATATAATAATAATAATAGCATTATATAAGATAAAATACATAGTTATATATGTTTTAATTTGTAATGTTCTCCCTGTATAATTTGAGGGTTTTAGGGGTTTAGGAACATTACAACTCAATGACCTATTATGTTACAAATTGATGCTCCATTGCCTTCTTCAAAGGACTGCGGTTCCGTCTTCACAACCAAGGGATCTAATTTGTCTTCTTGTGCCTATTTACCTTATGGAGACCGCTCTTATCAAAGACATTTGTACTTTCGTTCTCAGCCAGTAAATTATTTGCGACTAAGCTCTTCCCCATTTTTCATTTAGTTTAAATGCAGTTTTTTTTTAAGAAATTGTTATATTCAATGCCTAAAGCTCCATCACATGAGCTAATAAACGGGGTAACGCTCTTAAGCCTTTAACAGCAAGATCATATTTTAATCGTGGGTTACGGTGATCAACTCGTAAACAGCTAGATGCTTGTTCAAACCCTTACTACGAATACTCATTTTTAAAGCCCGGTGAAACAGTAATGGCTGCATCAGCCAATCAGAAAAAAAAACATATTTTAAATGTTTTTCTCTACTATGCCTTTGTGTTGCTTTTTGCCAGGTGAGGTTGCTGTAAGAGGAAGAGTCAGCGTTTACTCTGTGCGGACGTCAAAGAACACCATTTAATACTAAGTCACTTATCAATGCTGGTTGACTTGTATTTGCATCACGTCATATAAGGTTCTGTTGTACTATGTTTTCTTTTCCCATGAGAGTAATTATATATTACAACGGTAAAACAAGTCGCTTATCGATTTTGTGACACAGATGTGTGCATGCAATTATGAACCTTAAGATGGTTAACATTTTCAGACCGCGACTGTACGTGAAAGTGAAGCGTTTATGTTCTGTTGTTATTTACAAAAACTTGTCTTAATTTTTAGGGATATAACTTAGGAAAAATTATATGGAAAAATGGAAGGCCTTGAATTTTTTTTTTTTTTTTTATACCACTAAGGTAGCAAACAAGCCTACGGTCCGCCTGATGGTAATCGGTCACCGTAGCCTATGGACGCTTGCAACACCAGGGGCATCACTCGCGCGTTGCCGACCCTTCAGAAATCTAATAACTTCTTTTTTGAAATAATTGGTATAAAATAAAAGATATGTTTTATATGTGAAAGATGTATTAAAATGTATGTAAAAAATGAGGGTGGTGGAGTTGTAGCATCCCTCTAGGCTTAAGAAGCTTCAAGCGTCAATATAATGGCTCCATAAATCATAGGTTGCTTAAATAAATTAAACGCAGATAATCATAAATCAAACCTTTCATGGTAAGAAGTTTATGATAATGTAACTAGCTAGCTAACCTAACCTAACCTAACCTAACCTAACCTAACCTAACCTAACCTAACCTAACCTAACCTAACCTAACCTAACCTAACCTAACCTAACCTAACCTAACCTAACCTAACCTAACCTAACCTATTTGTTTATGAAATAAATTTAAAAGAATTTGCAAAACGCAACTTTATTATTTTTAATGTGTAGAATATACAATAAATTATTTAATTTTTTAAATTGATATTTAATACTAAAAAAAAAATATTTTGTGCTTTGTACTCTCTTTAGACGCGGCGCGCCTATGACGAAATTATCTTCAAACTTTGACCTGTTGTATCTCAGTTAGTTTTAAAACAAAATATACTTTTGAATAGTAAAAATTGAAGGAAATTCAATGTTCTACAACTTTAAAACAAAAAAAACATTAGGTTTAGGAGATTAAAACGTATAAAGTCCGAAAAAATTTTGAAGTTTTTTGGCCCTCCTTAAGTTAGCAAACGATCCTCGAGGTCAAAAAATTAGATTCTACGCTCCAGTGTATACCTTTAATGACGTACAAAAATCTTATTAACTTTGGAATACTTTCTATGTACTATGTATGAGTGGACTATGCGCCGGCAAGCGCAATTATTTTTCTATAATTTAATCTATAATTTAATCTATAATTTAATCTTAATATAATTTAATCAAAGTTAGTTATCATTTGAAACTTTAGATTGCTAATAGAAATACCCACTAAAATCACTTACAGTTTCATCAAAATCATCCAAGCATTTTGCAAGCTATTCTGAACGAAAAAATAGACAGGCATACAACACAAATAAGCTGCATATACAAGACACATTTAGCATTTCCCACTTTGGTATTGGTAATGGTATCTATAAATTTAGAAAGAACAGACAGACTTAATTTTTTATTTTATTTTTGTAGGTATACTGATAAAGAAAAACGGCCAAAAGCATTTCGGGCAGTGCTTAATGTAGAGTTCCGTAGTTTTGAATCCGCATTCAATAGCCTTCATTTACTTTCATATTCTTCTTTCATTTTTAATACTTCCATACTAATATTATAAATGCGAATGTTACTCTGTTTGTCTTTCGTCTGTCGTTTGCCTATTCACACTTAAGCCGCTAATAGTTTGAGTCTCGAAAAAAGACATAGGCTACTTGGAAACGTCAAGTGTGAGTCATATCTTCTATAGGTAATTAAGGAGTTGGCGTTGGTATCCTACATCGATAACCGAATTTAGGGCGGGTGGAATAGCGGGCAAAAGCTAGTAATATTATAAAGGCGGAAATTTGTGTGTGTTAGTGTGTTTGTATATTTGTTACTTCTTCGCGCTCAAACGATGATGCTTTTGATGAAATTTGGTATTAAGGTAACTAGCACCGTGGATAAACACTACAAAATCACTTTTTATCCCGAACGAATATAGTATTCCCGTGGGATGAGCAAGGAATTCTAATAGGTATATTTGTTACATATTTACTAAATTTTAGTTTTATTTTGGTATTCGGTGGTCTGCTTTTTTGCAATAATTTCAAATAAATATTGTAATAAAAATATAATTTCCCACTTATGTTATTAATGCGAAAGTTTGGATGTTTGTTTCTTAGTCTTAAACCACTGGACGGATTGGGATGAAACTTAGCACACATATAGGTTAGGCCCTGGAATAGTACATAGGCTATTATTCATCCCGGAAAATTCAAAATTTTCGCGTGAATAAATATAACCTTCGTTAATACTCAATCCTGCCGTTATGGGAGAATCCAATGGAGCTGAAAGAAGCTTTGCACAGAGAAAGTTGAAGATACGGAAAAGAACAAAGAATAATTTTTATCCCACAAAATTCAATAGTTTCCGCAAAAATAACTATAACCGAGTTCCACGAAATGAACGAGCTATAGCTGCAGCTATAGCTTGCAATAACAAAATTAATAAATAGTACCTGGAGGACCGATCTTCGCTTGTTTTTTTACAACGCCATCTATTGTCAAGCAGCTTTAGTGTTGCTATGTCGGTAAAAATAATAGTATTACTAATCGCCAATAGATGTTATGAAGAGTAAATTTTTCAGCTTTCGCCCCGAAACCCCCTGCACACATTTCATGAAAATCGTTGGAGCCGTTTTCTAGATTCAGATTATAGATAATTCTTCAAGAAAGAAGTTATTGGATTTTTGAAGGGCCGGCAACGCGCAAGTGACACCCCTGGTATTACAAGCGTCCATAGGCCACGGTGACCACTTCCCAACAAACTATTTAGCGTTGGTTACAGGTATTTTTGAAGCTTAGAGTAATACTATTGATTTATAATGGATTCGGTTGTCACTAAAAGTGATACAGTTCACTTATGAAATAAGTTTAGCGCTATAGGTTGTATTAGAACTGTAAAAACGAAGTTAAATATTCTTTCCAGTTAGTGTAGCAGCAGCGGACGCTTATATACTTATGACGTTAAAGCTTGTTTCGTCCTGCAGCGTCAAAAGCTGTTTGAAGATCTTCATTAACTCCCTATAATTCTTATTGCTATAAATCTGCTATATCTATACTTCATTGGTTCTGCAACGGAGTTAATTAAGAGTGTAGTAACACCAAACACTACATGCGTTGTATAAGTCTTACATACAGCTTACGCCTGTAATACGAAAGACAATAATAGGTTAAATAGTTATAGCAGTTTTGTACGATCCTGATATAAGGGTTATGGTTTAAGTAAAACAAATGGTAATTCTTTAATGACACCATTTAATGTTTCTAATGCTTAAAGTTTTTGTCTATGATCTTACCTTACATTATGAAAACATTTATCGAACTGAGCTAAAATTAAGGTATATAGGTAACGCTAAAGCCGGTATTTTACACTCCGCTGCAGGTAAATGACTTCGCTAAGTGCGTAGTTCCTCTCTTATGTCAACCAAAGATCGCATAATACTTTTGACTACTGGCGTTGTAGTTCTTCGAGTGTTGTAATAGATTTAAGAAAAGTCTGTTTCTTTAAGATAAATATCGCCATCTTCAATCACTTTCTGTCAAAAAAAAACTATATATTTATTTATACAAAATCACTTTTAAATAACGTAGTACCTAAATTTTCCGAATTATTTTACATAGTTAATGTAAACAGTCACTAAAAATGACCAACATTTGAAATTGAATGTCTAAAAACTATTTTAGGTTATTAGTACTTTTAGTTGTTTTACTTTTTTTAAAAAAAATCATATTTTTTCTAAGGCGCGTCAAAATTGAGACGATAAACATGATACACAATCACATTAAACTTGCAAGCGCACTAATAATTAATATTACACTTCAAGAACACTGTTAATCAACAATACTTACCTTTCGTGATGAAAATTTTGCACTGTCTGCAAATAAACAGTAGTACTTATTTAATATTTATAAATTAATGTAATTTTATGACTTTAGAAGTTTCTACTATCTACTTTTGACCCCGAAAACGCTACAAATGAGTAATAAGGTATAAAAATACGCATCCAAGTCCTATTTGACACCGTGATAGATATTTTATATAACTAAAAGTTTCAATAAAGTCCATTATAAAGGTGCAATAAAGGTTCGAGCGGATAACTGACGATCTAATAACACCTGTTATACACTTCTACTAAAGGTTATAGAGAACCACTATAAAGGGTCTATACAGGCTTAACCTGCTTAATTTGCGCCAAAATCGAAGATATAAAGGTGTTATTACACTCTATAACTCTCTTATAAATTATACGCTAACTCTTTAATATTTAAGCAGAACCGAAAAAAGGGTCCACTACAGCTTTTCTTAACGCTAAAATGTTACTTAGTTTACCATCAGGCGGACTGTGTGCCTGTTTACCTCCTTAGTGGTATAAATATATATATAATAAAGTATTGTTCGTTTAAAGGTATTAGATTTCGCTACTGTTTGTAAACGCGTTTAAGTCGCTAAAATCATATTCATTCCCACAGTTTTCTGTATGAATTCAACAAAACATTAATCTTTTAAAAAACGTTATGCATAGGAAATAATATATTTTTAACTCATTAATTTTTCAAATGAGTACGAAGAACAATAAAAGTATACAGTTTCAGAGATAATAATAAAAACTTATTTATTAAAATGGTTAAACTTTATACTTAAGTTTAAATATATGAATTCAATAATTCACTGATGTTTCATAAATGTTTATGCATTTTGCGATTGTGGTTAATAGCGATATATGATTATATAATGTTTTTAGGGTTCCGCACCACAAAAGGAAAAACAGAACCCTTATAGGATCACTTTGTTGTCCGTCCGTCCGTCTGTCTGTCCGTCTGTCAAGACCCTTTTCTCAGAAACTCGTGGAGGTATCAAGCTAAAATTTGTATCAAATACTCAAGTTTACTGTCCCTTGGAGCTGCGAAAAAATTAAAAATCAAAAGATACAGCCGTTTAGGCCGCAAATTTTCGCAAATCGAAACTCACCAGGGAATCAAAACCTACAGGGTACTTCCAGTGAACTCAAAATCTGGAAATTTGGAACGAAGCAACGTCTTATAGTACAGATAAGGGAAAAAATAAAAAAAATTGCGAAAACCGTAAATTTTAAGTTACATCACATACCAAAAATATTTTTGATAATTTACAACAACATATAACAAGTTTGCACGGAACCCTCGGTGCGCGAGCCAGACTCGCACTTGGCCAGTTTTTTTGAGTTGCGAAGTGTTTATCGTTATATATATTTAGTGCAGCCAAGTCAGTATGGAAAAAATCTGATTGGATTTATTGGCGCATTACTTTTTATCGGTCATACTTTATCTTATCGTATTTAAGGTACCATGCAATCTGTGATGCAAATTATTTTTTTTATTCTAATAAGTACTTAGTACAAATCTTAAATCTTCTGTATACATAAACCTAAAAAGTATGTGCGTAATAATTTTATGATTATGGAAAATATATCACATCATCTGTTGTGATCAATGAAAATACACAGGTTGGTGACAGACGGACAGACTGACGGAAGCGAAGTCTTAGTAATACAACACAAACAGTGTTGTAGGCCATTTGCCTGTTTTGAAATGTCTTTGTTTTATTCCCGAAAATCTTAAATTCAAATTCAAATTCAATATAATTTATTCAGTTTAGGCTACAATAATTGAGCACTTATGAATGTCACTACGTCATCGGTTTGTAAGTCTATAGGGCGGGAGAAACTCAGCAAGGGCATTAGGTTATGCTATACCAATATTGGGATTACGGGTTCCCAAAACCCCTAGTGAATTATATTTGCAAGTAGTAGAGAGGCAAGACGATAGATGGTTCTCGTTCAATATGACTGATTACCGCTTAATATCGGATAGACAGTGACCTTGTTTGCCAGCTTGGTGGTTTGTAAAAAAACACAGTACGCTACCGCAAAATTTAATATTTCGAAATATAACGTATAAAATCTTGTGTATGTACTTCTATATGTAAGTATTTCGTTTGAAATAAAGATTATTATTATTATCCTGTTCTTTCTTCTTCAGAACATTTTCAAATAAGAGCCTTGTCATTGTCTTTTATAAAAACGAGTACCTTTGGCAAAGTCTTTCTTTTGTAGGTACAATTACTTTTCGCAATTAGTCGGATTTTCACCGCCGTTTCTTAATAACCACTACTTTATTTGATGTTAAATTAATGTCAGATCAATTTATTGTCCTTCTGTCTGTCAAGACCCTTTTTTCTACAGAACGCGTGGCGGTACGAAGTTGAAGTTAATTTCAAATGCATTAGTCTACGGTCTCTTGTAGCCATAAGAATTAATGAAATAAAGAAATGGCCATTTTTGTCGCATATTTTTATAAATTAGGTCTCTACACATTACAAATAAAGAAAATAATCCGTAAATAATTAATTTGTGATTGCATCAATTCTGTTTATGCGAAAACAAAGTAAATTTTCAATTTAAGAAATTACCGTGAAGTAAGTTACCTAAGTGTGCTCCTGAATCTGAGTTATCGTTCTCACTTATTCGGACGGAACCCTCGGTGCGCGAGTCGGACTCGCACTTGTCTACAGGTCAATCTGATGACGTCAGATTGTAATTAAATTAGTAACTATTTTTAGGTAAAATGTAGAAAAGTGTTACAAATATAAAGCCGTACGAAATGCTAGTTAGAAACTATTAAATGTAAGGATGGTTTTTATAAAAGCTTACCAATAGTTTCAAACTGTTACCTGACGTTCATGAAACAAACAAAAGTTAAACACAAAACTTATTTTTTAATTTTAATATTTAAGCTCTTGAGTTAATTATGCTCTCTATGCGAAAATACCATTACGACTCTTATTTCCAAAGGTCAACTCCGCACCTTTCATAGACGGTTGTTGTCTTAGCCCTAGTTTGTCCATAATACAGAGGCATAGTTATCTTCTTAGAGAAAGGAGACTTAGGCCATAGTCCGCCGCGCGCGCCCTGTACAATTTGGCAGACGTTGTCGAGCCAGTGGCCACTTGACTGTCAGATTTTGCCACCTGACCACTGTCTTGGTTCAACGACTGTTGTCATTTGACAATAGCCAGGTATTTTAACGTGCCTTCTGGAGCATGGAGCAGGTCAGAAAATTGTACCACTATAAGCAGTCATGTAACCGCTGACCGACCACGCCGGAATTCACTTCGTGTATCAATAGACGTTTGTTTCAAGGCGACGAGCTTTTATCGTAGCCACCTATCACGTTGGAAAATAGAACCCTGTGTATTTCTGATACAACGTAACGTGATATATAGGTAGCTTATCTCTGAACAGGCAGGACAAAATTTAGACTAGAGATTTATGCAATACACAAGTTATAACAATTTGAACACCAAATTTAGGTCCCAAGTCCAACGTATCACTGCTGCGCCATTGGGTCGTAGTCACGAAAAGAGCAACAAAAGCTATTTGGCAATAATTGTAACTTGTTGTGCATATGTCGCAGGCAAATCGTTTAATCCGCCGTTTCATAATATGCATAGGCAGATCGTAAAGTATGAAATAGAAATTATCATATAACTGAACAGATTATTGTATGAAGCTTGGCTGAAACGCTCCGCTCGCTTCGCTCACTTCGCATCTACGTTTACAAAAGAGAAACTGAATCTTACCTAACATACATGACTTATACAGTGCGATTTCTCGCTCGCTTCCATACTTAACGATTTGCCTAGGCATAATATGAAACGGCGGATTATACGATTTGCCTGCGACACATATAAAATAAGTTTGTTGTCTGCAATGACTAGGTTCTAAGGGTTCTAAAGCCAAACGGCAAGAACCCAGTTCTGACATGTCCGTGACGGGTAGCACTCATTGAATTGAATTATTGAAGAGATTCCTCATTTTGTGGGGTATTGTAGATTAGTTTTCAAAAATGCATTCAAAGTTTTCTCACTGACCTAGAATCATGAAATTTGGCAAGAAAAATATCTTAAGTTTGTAGCTACTACCATAACTTAAAACATTTACTTCAAGATTTGACCGAGATGTATTTCTTAAATGCAAAGTTATGTTAGTCCTGTAATCCGAGCACAAAACTCAAAATATACTCGGAAAAAAAAAAGTAATTTAAAAAAATTAAACCGCCTTAAAAGCTGTAATTTAATAATTCATAACTAAAACGGGAGATATTAAAGTCTTATCTTTTAAAAAATCTATTGTAAATATGCCAACTACTTTTGAGGTCGAAGTGCCTACGAATACTTCTTTTTGAATTTTTTATTGAAATTGCTTCGCTAGAGGCTAACTGCATGCAAACATTGAAACAACATGGATAATGATATGTTTTAGAATAACGCTATTAAGCCAACGACATGTTTTCCTCGTGACTGATACACATTTAACTCTCTATCTCAAAAACTACTGAACCGATTTTGATGAAACTTACACTGTTCCCTAAGCTAGACCATACCTAGTCCAAGTAAAATAATTTTTGCAATCCAAACAAACCATACAAACACAAATACATAAATACACTTATGAAATTTGGCACACATGTTTAGAAGCTGGTTGTTAGTCTATACCAGCTTCTAAACATGTGTATACAAAAACTGTGCTATTCTGACAATATTACATACATACGGGTCGAATGGATAACCTCCTGTTTTTTGAAGTCGGTTAAAAATAGACAAAAATCTTCGAGACTCGATTACCGTGGATGGACAAACGATCTACATACAAGTTTAGACGGAACCCTCGGTGCGCGAGTTAGACTTGCTCTTTAACAGAATAAAATGGTTCTTCAATTTTTAAGTTCATTCGCTTAACATCTAGATGTATATTTATGCAACTGTCACTAAACAAGGTCAGTTTTATTTATGAGCGCCGTTTTTCGTGACATAATACTATATAATACCACCTATTCCCACGGCAATAGGTTTTTCGGCAGGTGAAGCCGCGGGATTCGACTAGTATTAAAAATGCAGCGTGACATTGAATAACGGGACCATAACGTAGATTAAGTTTATAAGCCTAACTTTTAAATAAACCCATTCAGTATAACAATCTCGAAAATGATGTTTTTGACACATTGTTATATTCCCGGCACTTCTATGTTCGTAGCATTTTTCATATAAATGCCTGGATTTTACAGAGACCTCTCTATTCGCAATAATATATTAGTTAAAGGTGTACATTCCTGTCACTATTTGGCATAGATATTTTATAACTCTAAGTATGTATGTATATAGTATGTACTTATTTGCCGTGTCGTAGTGAGACGTTTGTTTCGAGAAAGCGCGCATGGAACATGGTGTGTGGTGCCTTTATATGTAGTGGATCCTAATGCATGTTAATATTTGGCTGCACGGTATAATAGTAAAATGTCTTTGCTTAGTTTTTTATGATGAAGGTTGACATTACGATGTAGTGCATTGAAATTAAGATCGTTTCAATACAGTTGTATTTTTAAAAGTGTTTTTGATTGTCAATGTTGGTGTCTGTCAATCTCACAATTGGCGGTGCGAACAAAAATAGACTCTTAAGTCCTGACGTTCTCTAGCGCCGCCAATTGATATTTTTAATTTATTTTTTCTACAAAGCGAATTTTAAAAATGTCTTACAGATGTAAGCAATTTTTACAACTTTTGTAGTGTTTCTTGGATAGAACTCAGAGTTGTAGATTAAAGTGATAGAGAACAGTGGCCGTTTTTCCCTAGAAACATAACAAAACATTCTAAAAATAGCACATTTTTCAAAGTAGCTTTGCACAAAAAGGGAAATAAAAATTTTTTTTAGCGGCGCTATAGTTAGCAGCGGTAACACTATTAAAGTTGACGAAACTATTAATTTTCCGTGTAGGTACATAGGTCTTAAACTATAATAACTTCGAGAATGTAACATAAGAGGATAAATTACATTTACCACACACATAGATACTATCCTAATCGAGATTTCCCAGAAAAAAATGTTTCGACGGGCGAAACCGCGGCACAAATCTAGCACAATAATGTTTGTACGTAAGTTATTAGTTTTATCTCCCCACAAACTATATACACAAAAGGATCTTGTTTATTTTTTGTACTAATCTTGTCTATTATTTTGCATTGTCAAACTAAAATTTATTAAAAGGGCGATATTGACCTTGATAACGTTTTAAAATATAGCGCTATATTGTGTTATGTATCGTTATAATCAATTTGTTTTGTTATTATAGCGCTATCATAACGTTATAATAACAAAACTGTTAAAGAAACATAACGAAATAAAAACGAAATAATTCACCGGTAGATAACGTTATGAATAAATTTATTGCGCTTTTGCCATTTTCTGGTAACTACTTCTCGTCACTATACTGCACTAAATGTCTGCTGGGTACACTATTCACGCGCGCGATGCGTAAAAGCACTAAAAGCAAAGCGATGTATGATTCTAAGGACGAGAAATGTGAGTGCAAAAGAAGTCACGTAACGTTATGATAGAGGTATTTGTAAAGTTACGCTGTGCATAGCGCTATGGAGCCAAGCTAATAACGTTATAGCCATCTAACGTTTAGGAATTATAACGTTATAAGGCGCCTTTCACAACGTTATAACGAATAACGATATAAGGATAATAACGTTATATCAAGCCCTGTAGTAAGCTTATTTCTATAATAATAACTGCATGTAAATGTACTAAAAATCATTACATAATGTATTATACATGACTAAGAGCGGTTTTTGTTATTTATGTCTTAAATAATTTATACCATAATGGCGCCTTGAAACATTTAAATTTTTGCATGGAATTTTACGTTTTACGGTTTTGTTGTTAGTTTTTTTACTTTTTACTACAACTTGTAGTCAATGCACTAGATAACAGCCAATACTAATTATTCAATCGACTTTCATAACAACCAAATTTAGAACACGCAAAAAAGAAAACAGTTATTTCCGTACATATGTCCCACCCTACATCGAACGACGGTATTTATTTATTTGAGGTTTAGGTTTAATAGTTAACTAGATGGCGTTAGTGGATAAAGGTTGTTACAGTTTTGAAGGACCTAGTGGCCCAGCAACATTTGCTTGTTAGAAAGTTGTTTGTGTTCGTAAATCTTGTTTTTCGCATTTATACGATTTTATTTCCTCACATTATGCTTTATCCAGATGTTTTGTATGCAAAGCGTGATAATATGCTTTAATTACATAATTTATTCTTTTAAAACAGATTTATAATATTATTACCTATATATTATTAGGTATTATTTGTAAACAATTTATTTTCAAACATTTTCATAAAGTTTAAAATTCATGTTAAATAATAATAATAATAAAACAGTAATAGGTACATAATATAGGTCACCATTACGCAATTTATCAATGTAGGGGTGGTCTCACTAAAGAGCCACACGCGACAAGGTTCATAACGAATAGAATCTTTCCTAGTAAATTATATTCTTATGACACTTTGACGGTATTTGATTACATACAAGTAAATAATAACGCATTTGTAGTAAAAGCTATACAGGGTTTTCTATACAAATTTAATCGCATTAAATCTATAACTTACTAATCGACACGCACACACAGCCGCGGGCGATTTTGCAAGCACAAATCTATCAGTGTCTTCTCGTAAGAGTACATATATCACTGTGTTAAATGTTAGTGCCTAATGCATTTTAAGTATTGTAAGTGTAAGAAAGGGGATTTTATTATTTGAATAATTCTTTACTTTGAAAGGTAAATTGTTATAAGTGTAAGTGTGGTAAGTGTAACGCAGCATGTGTGAAAACAATTTACGTCGAAATCACCTTAACGTTCTTTATCCCTTAAAAATAGAATCCGTCTGGAAAATATACGACATTTTCCGATTGAAATAACCGCCAAGGGCGTTCATTATCGCCACTATTGTGCGTAACAGTGTAATGGGCGCCCGTCATGTGGTCCACATGTGTGTATTATCTCAGATGAAATAGGGAACACTGTTTATTTGTTTAGGCCTGCTTCCAAAATATTATAAATAGTCCTTAGGCTAATAAATATATCATTATTAATGTAGATTCAGATAAAGAGTTTATAAGATGTCGTATTGATTCAGTCTAACAACTGATTTAACTTTTTTTTTATGTATATATATGTATGTGTTTATATATATATCCCATATTATCAGTACAAACATCATAGTATTAGTATAAGCATAGGTTTAATTTAAACTATTTGTTCTTTTTTGTTTGTTTTTTACTTATCTGTTAGTTAGTTAAGCCTTGTTTTATTGCACTACCATTTAAAATTATATATTAAGCTTGTGGTGAGGTGGTAGAGAATGCCGTATTGCATTCAGCTCGCCACAATGTACACTATTGTTTGTGCAAAAAGAATAAATAAATAAATATATTGTGTGATAAACGCATTCAAACCAGGTAATATTTGTCATCAAATGTTATGCTGGTCAAAGGGGGCGTCCATAAATTACTTAAGAGGGCGATATGGGCCTCAAAGCTAATTTATGTAATTCTAACGTTGTGTCTGTAAAAACACTATAAATCATTAGATAATGTCTTATACATTAGATAATGTCTTATATATATGTTATATACTTCTTAAGCAATTTATACCGTAATAACGCCTTGAAACTTTTAATTTTTTGTATGGAATTTAACGTTATTAACGTTTTGTAGTCAATTTTTTTAACTTTTTGCTACAACTTAGAGTTAATGCACTAGATAACAAGCTATTCTAATTACTTTTCCAAATTTCATTACAAGCAAATGCAAAACACGCTTTAAAAATTTGCACAAGTGTTGAAACAATGGTCACTTCCAGATTTTTTATTGCATTAAATACAATAAAAGAAAATTATTCAGTAAGGTAATGCACTAGACAAAAGCAAGTTTTATAACATATATTTTTTTCAATCCTTTAGATGCTATAGTTTAGCCACAAAATTTGCACAAAAACGGCGTATTTTCGAGGTCTTGCCTATACCGCAGCCTTAAGGCGATGTCGGCGATTCCCGAAACGCAATTTTATTTGATGTAATTTTTATTAAAATGTCTGGTTTAGTAGGTACGAGTGTCTGTTATAGAGCAAACACGTTTTTGGTTTCTTTAGCCATCGGCAAAAACGGAACACTTATATTCTAGTTATTTCCATCAGTCATTCTGTCCTTCTGTATGTCATAGTCTTATAATTTTACTGTTTATACATTCAACTTCAATTATTTTAAATCGACTGATAACTTTCAAATATCCACAATTATTCTCATTCTGCGGAACCCGCGGATTTTAGGCGTGTCTATGAAGTTATGAATGACGCATAACTTCATACATTTTCTTAAAACGTAGATATATAAAAACCATATAGTTATACTATGATAAAAACAATCTTGCTCACAAAGTTGATTTTCCCAACAAAATCACATACAGTAATAAATATACCTAGACTACTGGCAAGGACATTTTTATTTATGTGACAAGGGCAAGGGCCAAAATCCCGGATAAGGAAAGTTTATGTGGTTTTAGTAAAGGAACAGCTCGTGGGCCAGTGTCATTCGTCAATCGTTAATTATATATGAAGTCAAGAAACGTCAGGCGTGGTTGTTATACGTGAGTGGAGTGGCCACTAGATCGACAACGTCCGCTAACTTTCACTAGGCTAGCGTGTTGGACTTTGGCTTAAGTAGACGCCTGTGCCCCTACAGTGGGGTGTATAACGGGTAAGGCTAGTTTTAGTATTTCCATTTTATTTAAAGCCCCAAAGAAAAGGTTTCGTTGCCGTTATTAGTGTAACACTACATACAACTTTATGTTTTAGTCCGAAAGAAACCCTGTTGGTCAGCCAGATATAATATATGATATCAAGCAAAGTGTAAGAGTTCCGTTTGTATTGTATATAGTATTCTGATTTTTTCAGGTTTTTATGACACTCTTATTAACTTTTTATCCAAAGGCGGACAAAGTCTTGTATGTTGTAAATTAATATTAATGTGAAGATCCAGAAATGCAGTATCAGTAAATAATGTCATGTTTGTTTTAAATAAAATTCTGTAAATTTTTAATTTCAAAGTAAGACATGCTATAATTAACCTATTAAAAATTATATTTTTTTAAACCACTTAGGTGGCAAACAAGCTTGGGTTCCCCTTTATGGCAAGCGGCCACCGCTGCCTATGGACGCTTCCAAGACCTGCGGCATCACTTGCGCGTTGCCAACCCTTCAAAAATCTAATAATTTCTTTCTTGAAAATCCATGGGTGCTCATTTCACAGCCTAAGCGTTCGCAGGAGGAAGTTGCTCTGAAAGCACAATGTACGTGACCATTTAGGTTTAAAGGTGTGAGGATGCTTTCCCTGCCGATGGCTACACGGAAAAAACACTATTGTTAACATTACTAAATTTAAGGTTAGTTGAAACATAAGCATAGGTTACTATAGGTCCAACCATAACATTTGTTGTTTTTACAAAATCCAATTGGTTGAAGTAACCTTAAAATATTTTGTTACATTTACTATAAGCAATGGTTGAATTCATTTTAAAAGAATAGTATTATTTTTTTGTGTTTTTAGTAATTTCAGCGATCTTAGATAGTTCGTATTACTAATTTATTTCAGTATTTCTGAGTACAATTTATAGTAATAATAAACAATATGAAGTAGTAGATTTGACTATTTTGATTGATTTTACAAAATTAGTTTTATAGGGAATTAGTATTTTAACACATATTACAGTATTTTGTACTACTTGTCTTTACCCCAAAATACTAAATCTTATTTGGTATTAATTACTATCTGTTTAGTAAAAATTACTGGCATTGTATTAGTACTTTTAACCGAATTGTTTAAGTATATATAAATATAAATAATCTTATTTGTTAATGTGACTGGTAATATTTCGTAATTTTAACATAGTTACTCAGCAGTTTTTAGTAATAACTACTAGCTATTTCGTTGAAACTACTTGAGTTTTAGTATTTTTAACCTGAATGCTATAGCATATTTGACTATTCTTATTTGTTGATGTTACTGGTAAGTTTAGTAATTTTAAACATAATTGTCTAAGTATTTAGTAATAATTACTAGTATTGTATTCGTACTTTCAACCTAAATGCTACAGTATATTTGACTATTCTTATTTAATTATATTACTAGTGAAGTTTAGTTATTTTAAACAAAATTACGAAACAGTGTTTAATAATTACTACTAGCTATTTGTAGTGTTATTAGTAGTTCCAACCTGAATGTTACAGTAAGTTGCTATAGCGGTGCGAGAGTAGAAAGTAGCCGTGGGCATCATTTCGAATAATTCCTCAGAACACATTCCATTATACAAGCGATAGAACACACACACACTGAAAAAAAATATAGATGTTTTTTAGGTTTTCGGAAACCGACTAATTAGGTAAGGCGAGGACACCCGACTTAGTCGGTTACATTAACCTTTACCACTAGGTATTGCCAAAGTAGATGGAATTAACCAACTACATTTTAACCAACTATTATTAGGTAATTGGAATACCTAATATAGTCGGTTAATGTTTCCTATACTATAGTAACTTCCTAAGTGGGAATGTTACCTAATAAGTTGGTTGGTGTAACCCAGCAAGTATGTTACTAAGTAGGAATGCAACGGCCGGTGTTAAATAATGACAAGGTTGATACTACGTAATGAGCAGGTAATTAGTACTTAATTAGTAGTTTGCTGCTAAGTACTAAGTAGGTCGATGTTACCTAAGGACTAGGTTGATAATATCTAATGAGTAGTTGCTGCTACCTACTTAGTAGGTCGATGTTACCTATTGAGTAGGTTGATAATACCTAATTAGTAGTTTGCTGCTACCTACCTAGTAGGTCGGCGTTACCTAATGACTAGGTTGATAATATCTAAAGAGTAGGTTGTAAGTGCCTAAGAAGTCGGTAAGTAGAACCTATTGAGTAGGTTATTAGTACCTAATAAGCCAATAAGTAGAACCTAGTAAGTAGGTTATTAGTACCTAATATATAGGTTGTTAATACCTACCAAGTAGGTCGGAGTTACCTAATGACTTGCTTAATCATACCCAATGACTAGGTTAATAAAACCATACGAGTAGGTAGTTAATACCTATATAAGTAGTTTGTTGCTACCTATTAAGTAGGTCGGCGTAACTAATGAAAAGGTTGATAATACCGAAAGAGTAAGTTTTAGTACCTAATAAGTCGGTAAGTAGGAAATTTGAGTAGGTTATTGGTATCTAATGAATAGGTTAAAATGTGCTTCGGTTTGTGTATATACTGAACTGTCTAGGAAACTGTAATAGCGCGATGTAGGACGCTCGACGTCAGCCTTGCTTGTAGCGCTACGATATGTTCCGCTACAAGTAGGTAGCATACTTACAACAGATTGGGATACGTGTGTGCCAAGGCACCGACTACGTATTTTACGTAGGCGGCAATATTATTTAAGGAGACTGAGTACTTACAGAATGGAGCTGTCTACGTTAGAGACGTAGCCCAAACCTCTATATCAGTGAGCCGCATATCACAGTTTGGTAATCTTAATTATATGCTGAATTAATAAAAACACGATTATAAACCGCCACTAACTTAATAATCATTTTTATATATGAAAAAAAAACGCAAACAATTCAGTTTACGTTGCAAATTAGTAAAATTTTAAGAATAGCTAAATCAGACAGATAAGCCGTTCAATTTAGGTTTTGTTGACACCTTATGGTACGAATCACACACAGATTAGAGTGAATTATTTGGGTCAACGGTTTGTTAAGCAATGCTTAATCAGTGCAGTTTTTATGTAGGCTCATGGTACGAATAAGCAGTGCAATGTTGTTTAAGGATTCAACAATATCGCTATAATAGTTCTTAGTAGACCTGCAGGCAGTGACGGACTAAGCCCGTCAACGGCCCGAGGCGGCAAAGCTGAATGAGGCCCTCCCCTCCAGCTTTAAAAAAAAATTTGTTTTACCATTCATTTTTTTATTCATTCATTCATTCAGGGATTCATGAGAAAGTACCCGCTACTAAGACGGGAATTCCCCCAGCGCATTGGACGCGTACAGCAAAGTTAAAAAAATATTGTAGATGGCTGTAGTGTTTTGATCTTGATTAAATTATGAAGGTACTCAGCACAGTTTTAAAGTCTTTTATAGGATTTCATCAGGGGAACGCGGAGGAATTTGGGGGCCCCCATGACCGGAGGCCCGGTGCGGGCTGCCCCTTCCGCCCCCCTGTTAGACCGCCATAGCCTGCATTTTTTTGTAATCTATTTAGTAGGCTAGCTTTTACCTATGGATTAGGTTTGTTTAACCTACTGAATGAGTTGATTATAACCTTCTTAGTAGGTTTGTGTTTTCTACTGTGCAGCTCCTTGTAACCGACTTATTAGGCCAGTATTACCTCTATTAATTCGGTTTGTTTAACCTAGCGAGTTAATCAGTGTTACTATCTTAATAGGTTATTGTCACCTACTAAGTAGGGTGGCGTTACCTAATTATTATGTTAATTAAATCTACTGAGTGTCTTGACTGACACCTACTTAGTAGGTTTGTGTTACCTACTAAGTAACTTACTAAGCAGGCTGTTGTAAACTACTAAGTAGGCTAGCTTTTACCTATTCATTAGGTTTGTTTAACCTACCGAATGAGTTGATTATAACCTTTTTAGTAGGTTTGCGTAACCTACTGTGCAGGTCCTTGTAACCGACTTAGTAGGCCAGTATTACCTCTATCAATTCGGTTTGTTTAGGTCGATATTAAAAACTTAATAGGTTGTTGTCACCTACTAAGTGTGTTGCCGTTACCTAATTATTTTGTAAGTTAAACCTACTGAGTGCTTTGACTGACACTTACTTAGTAGTTGTTGTAAGCTCCTTAGTAGGCTCGTTTTATTGATTGATTAACCTACTAAATGCGTTGATTGCTACCTATTTAGTAGGTTTGTGTTAAATTTTACCTACTAATACGTTTGGTATTACCGAACCAGTCGGTTGTTACATCCTAATCAGACTGTTAATGCTACCTACTTGCTAGGTAAATAATTTTGTTTGGAATATATGGTTATTTTAAAAACAATTCGGTTTATGTAACGACCTACTTTTCGCATTAACCGACTCCAGTCGGTTAACATTGACCGACTTTTTTTCTCAGTGCAGGAAGGGGTTCGATACGGCTTGTGAGTTTGGGATCATCGACAATTCTCACAGCCCGTCGTTGAATCTGTCAAATGAGCCAAGCTGGTATAGTTTTTAAGTTGTAGGATAGGATATATATATACTTTGGATAAGACATTCTAAATTCGTGTAATTGAAATTGTGAATTAATACATAACTGTCGTTTAAAATCAACCAATCACCCACGGTAACATATTACTACAAATTTACCCACGGTAACATATCACTACAAAATTACCCACGGTGTCATCTCAGAGAGTTTTAATTGTATATTTCATGAAATATGCAAACAAGCTTTGAGCTTGAATATTGTATGACACAAACGTGCCGCCTATTGTAGCAGTGACCCGTATTTGCATAGGTTTAACCAACGCGTGCCTCCTAACATTAACGTTTATATTAAATCATTTTAAGACAAAGGAAATTGATTTAAAGGAAACAAGATGTGGTGGTGACGTCATCATAAAGGTAAACCTTTTGTTCGATGACACAGAAATACATTAGGTAAGGTTCTCCTTGCCGTCGAGATACATAAAATAATACTTGATGATTGATCGTTCCTTGGTGGGTTAATAAACAAGATATTTTTATTCCAGTCCAGTTCCAGGTTTATAAAATAATATAGCTCTTTCCCGCGGCTTACACCGCGCCTTATTTGTTCATCGCTGTTGGAATCTTAGGGTCGAACTACACACATCCGAAATTTCTCCGTTCGGGAAAAAAACGATTTCGGTATGATGCGACTACATGCGGCCAGTATGGATCCAGAGAGAAATCAACTCGGTCTCGGTTAGCACTTGCGTTGGATAGGTAGGTAGTTGTGGCGACATTTTTTGTTGAAATCAAAAAACATTATCTTTTTTTAAGATTTTGCGTATATATAGCAGTGGTCGTTAAAGTTTTATTATGGGACTTCGCTGTTCCAGATGCATTGGTAATTTTCAATTATAGTTATCAAATGTTCGGAATCGACCATTTAAGTTTTTTGTAGATGAGCACGCAGACGTCCTATCAGCAATGACTCTGTCGTCACACTGGCGCAAAATTTGTCCGGAAGCGCCAGGAACGAGATGCCGGTTGATCAGCTTCATACAACTGCGAACGTTATCGATAGGCTTTGCCTATTCATGCCGAAAAGAAACGGACCGGGCGTCCCGAGAAACAAGAGCATAATCCGATTGCTTCCGGGTAAAATTTAGAATCGAATGATTCCGGATCCTATGTAGTATGTAGTGATGTAGGGAAAATTTAAAATGAGCGACGGATTTGATCCATGCTAATCCGGACGGAGAGATTCCGTATGCATGTCGTACGAGCCTTATTTACTGATTTATTAAATTGGGATAAAAAGTAATTTGTGTTATTTTTCAGCTAGGTGTAGCTAGGATTTCATGGCCTAGCCAAATTACTTAATTGAAACCATATGTGAAGTTAAGCATCGTCGGGCTTGGTCAGTTATCTGATGGCTGACCGGCTGGCGCCACAAATTTTTGTTGCTTGTGTTCATAAATGATATGGCGGAACCGAATCCACGGTGTGCAAATCCGACTCGCACTCGATCGATTTTTAGATTTTAAAACACAATGTTACAAATTTGGAGAGATACAATAACGACTGGACTGAAAGCTAATAAATAGCTCGCAAAATATACATCTGGGAGAAAAAGTTACATCATAAAAGCTTTTAATGCATCTTTAAGGACCTCTAATCGTATAAAAATTTCATCCTTTAGATTTATATGTATGGGGAGCTACTATTATTTTTTCATCTTATAATATGAAAAAGGTTCCAGTAGGACTCGCGCACGAAGGGTTCCGAACCATTATCTATAAAAACGGCAAAAAAATCATGTTTGCTGTATGGGAGCCCCCTTGAAATATTTATTTCATTTTAATTTAATTATTTATTTTAAAAGTGAACTAAATATTCTGTGAATATTTCAAGCGCCTACCCGTTGCCGTTATCAATATCGATCAAAAAAATCACGTTTATTGTATGGGAGCCCTCTTAATTTTTTTTATTTGTTTTTTAGTATTTGTTGTTGTAGAAATACATCCTCTGTGAAAATTTCAACTGTCTAACTATCAAGGTTCATGAGATACAGCCTGGTGACAAACGGACGGACGAACGGGTCAGTAATAGGGTCCCGTTTTTACGGAACCTTAAAAAACTGTAAGTCTGATCACAAAATACATTTGCTTGTAAAATTTTGTAAGAATCAATGGAAATATGACTGAATAAGAGTCGTTCGATATTGTTCTCGGTCTGATAAAATATTGAAGTGGGATTCGACCGTAACTTGACTACGTTAGAGATAGTATGAATGCATACATACAATTTACTAACAGGAATAAAACTACTGTTGTTGGAATAACAGTGTTGTTTACTAAAAACAAGTAAACTTTATTGGAGTGCAAATAACGTAATGTGCGTACAATAAGCCTTAATAACACTGATAGGTCCTGAAGAAGCTCTATGATGCGGAGCATACCGGTTGAAAACTGGTCCATGTACCTGGTAGATGAAGGGCTGCGGTGGAAGGTGTTCAAATTTGTTCAGCTCAGGGTCACCAATTGTGGATTTTATGGAGCGGCGGTAAAGGGCAATTCCCCGCCAGGTGAGGAGTTATGCCTAGAGAACGCCTTGGTCCACTTTATTTGCGATTCGGTTTGTTGTTGTTCCCTTTTATACTAAATTTTATCAATTTCAATTTTTTTTTTATGAAAATTACAAAACAATGTAAATTTAAGTATAGTTTATTAATTTCGTAAAATAATTTTTCGTATTTAATAATTTTTATTTCGGATTACAGAATTTTACAAATCCTATAAAACTTTCTTCGAATTTTTAAGTAGGGTAATTAATATCAACATATAAAGCTTACTAAAGATTACAAAAAGGTTTATTAAAGTAGGAAGATAAAACACTACTTTTTATTACAGTGAAGGCCAATCAACGTTGAAAAACACCTTTCTAAGAATTAGTGAAGTTTACTAATAACAATCATCATATCGTACCGCTACGAATCAAGGTTGACATCTTGCATCCTACATCGCGCTATCAAATTTTCTTCGGTATTTCGCATATACATATACAAACCGAATCGCAAATAAAGTGGACCAAGGCGTTCTCTCGGCATAACTCCTCACCTGGCGGGGAATTGCCCTTTACCGCCGCTCCATAAAATCCACAATTGGTGACCCTGAGCTGAACAAATTTGAACACCTTCCACCGCAGCCCTTCATTTACCAGGTACATGGACCAGTTTTCAACCGGTATGCTCCGCATCATAGAGCTTCTTCAGGACCTATCAGTGTTATTAAGGCTTATTGTACGCACATTACGTTATTTGCACTCCAATAAAGTTTACTTGTTTTTAGTAAACAACACTGTTATTCCAACAACAGTAGTTTTATTCCTGTTAGTAAATTGTATGTATGCATTCATACTATCTCTAACGTAGTCAAGTTACGGTCGAATCCCACTTCAATATTTTATCAGACCGAGAACAATATCGAACGACTCTTATTCAGTCATATTTCCATTGATTCTTACAAAATTTTACAAGCAAATGTATTTTGTGATCAGACTTACAGTTTTTTAAGGTTCCGTAAAAACGGGACCCTATTACTGACCCGTTCGTCCGTCCGTTTGTCACCAGGCTGTATCTCATGAACCTTGATAGTTAGACAGTTGAAATTTTCACAGAGGATGTATTTCTACAACAACAAATACTAAAAAACAAATAAAAAAAATTAAGAGGGCTCCCATACAATAAACGTGATTTTTTTGATCGATATTGACAACGGCAACGGGTAGGCGCTTGAAATATTCACAGAATATTTAGTTCACTTTTAAAATAAATAATTAAATTAAAATGAAATAAATATTTCAAGGGGGCTCCCATACAGCAAACATGATTTTTTTGCCGTTTTTATAGATAATGGTTCGGAACCCTTCGTGCGCGAGTCCTACTGGAACCTTTTTCATATTATAAGATGAAAAAATAATAGTAGCTCCCCATACATATAAATCTAAAGGATGAAATTTTTATACGATTAGAGGTCCTTAAAGATACATTAAAAGCTTTTATGATGTAACTTTTTCTCCCAGATGTATATTTTGCGAGCTATTTATTAGCTTTCAGTCCAGTCGTTATTGTATCTCTCCAAATTTGTAACATTGTGTTTTAAAATCTAAAAATCGATCGAGTGCGAGTCGGATTTGCACACCGTGGATTCGGTTCCGCCATATCATTTATGAACACAAGCAACAAAAATTTGTGGCGCCAGCCGGTCAGCCATCAGATAACTGACCAAGCCCGACGATGCTTAACTTCACATATGGTTTCAATTAAGTAATTTGGCTAGGCCATGAAATCCTTAGCGCTATTCTAGTTAACTTTTACAGCTACACCTAGCTGAAAAATAACACAAATTACTTTTTATCCCAATTTAATAAATCAGTAAATAAGGCTCGTACGACATGCATACGGAATCTCTCCGTCCGGATTAGCATGGATCAAATCCGTCGCTCATTTTAAATTTTCCCTACATCACTACATACTACATAGGATCCGGAATCATTCGATTCTAAATTTTACCCGGAAGCAATCGGATCATGCTCTTGTTTCTCGGGACGCCCGGTCCGTTTCTTTTCGGCATGAATAGGCAAAGCCTATCGATAACGTTCGCAGTTGTATGAAGCTGATCAACCGGCATCTCGTTCCTGGCGCTTCCGGACAAATTTTGCGCCAGTGTGACGACAGAGTCATTGCTGATAGGACGTCTGCGTGCTCATCTACAATAAACTTAAATGGTCGATTCCGAACATTTGATAACTATAATTGAAAATTACCAATGAATCTGGAACAGCGAAGTCCCATAATAAAACTTTAACGACCACTGCTATATATACGCAAAATCTTAAAAAAAGATAATGTTTTTTGATTTCAACAAAAAATGTCGCCACAACTACCTACCTATCCAACGCAAGTGCTAACCGAGACCGAGTTGATTTCTCTCTGGATCCATACTGGCCGCATGTAGTCGCATCATACCGAAATCGTTTTTTTCCCGAACGGAGAAATTCCGGATGTGTGTAGTTCGACCCTAAGATTCCAACAGCGATGAACAAATAAGGCGCGGTGTAAGCCGCGGGAAAGAGCTATATTATTTTATAAACCTGGAACTGGACTGGAATAAAAATATCTTGTTTTTAACCCACCAAGGAACGATCAATCATCAAGTATTATTTTATGTATCTCGACGGCAAGGAGAACCTTACCTAATGTATTTCTGTGTCATCGAACAAAAGGTTTACCTTTATGATGACGTCACCACCACATCTTGTTTCCTTTAAATCAATTTCCTTTGTCTTAAAATGATTTAATATAAACGTTAATGTTAGGAGGCACGCGTTGGTTAAACCTATGCAAATACGGGTCACTGCTACAATAGGCGGCACGTTTGTGTCATACAATATTCAAGCTCAAAGCTTGTTTGCATATTTCATGAAATATACAATTAAAACTCTCTGAGATGACACCGTGGGTAATTTTGTAGTGATATGTTACCGTGGGTACAAGTAATGAAGAGGAAATCGAACGAAGAGTGATAGCAACATGGAAAAAGTATTGGTCACTGAAGGAAATAATGAAGGGAAACTACAGCCTAAATTTAAAAAAAGTGGTATTCGACACATGCTTCTTACCTTGTCTATTGTATGGATGCCAAACTTGGATACTGACAAATAAAGTTAAGCAAAAAATCAGATCCACCCAACGAGCAATGGAAAGAAGCACATTAAAAGTAAGAAAAATCAATAAAGTACGCTGTGACCTAATCAGACAGAGAACCAAATTTACCGATGCTCTAACCCAAGCTCTCAAATTAAAATGGAAATGGGCGGGTCACATTTCACGTAGCATTGACAATAGATGGACCATTCAAACCACTCGATGGAAAGGACCAACAGGCAAAAGGAGTGTTGGCAGACCGCATAGCCGGTGGTCTGATGATATTATCCAAATTGCTGGGAAAGACTGGATTACAGTAGGAGCAGACAGAGAAGCGTGGAAAAAGATGGAGGAGGCCTTTACCCAAAAAGGGATCCATATCTCATAACATACTAACAACTACATTAAAATAACCTATGTATACTAACACTTAACTAACCTATAATTGTACCTTACACTAAGAGAGATAAGGAAAATAAAAGGCTATATTATATTATTATTATTATTATTATGTTACCGTGGGTAAATTTGTAGTAATATGTTACCGTGGGTGATTGGTTGATTTTAAACGACAGTTATGTATTAATTCACAATTTCAATTACACGAATTTAGAATGTCTTATCCAAAGTATATATATATCCTATCCTACAACTTAAAAACTATACCAGCTTGGCTCATTTGACAGATTCAACGACGGGCTGTGAGAATTGTCGATGATCCCAAACTCACAAGCCGTATCGAACCCCTTCCTGCACTGAGAAAAAAAGTCGGTCAATGTTAACCGACTGGAGTCGGTTAATGCGAAAAGTAGGTCGTTACATAAACCGAATTGTTTTTAAAATAACCATATATTCCAAACAAAATTATTTACCTAGCAAGTAGGTAGCATTAACAGTCTGATTAGGATGTAACAACCGACTGGTTCGGTAATACCAAACGTATTAGTAGGTAAAATTTAACACAAACCTACTAAATAGGTAGCAATCAACGCATTTAGTAGGTTAATCAATCAATAAAACGAGCCTACTAAGGAGCTTACAACAACATGCTTAGTAGGTTACTGAGTAGATAACACAAACCTACTAAGTAGGTGTCAGTCAAAGCACTCAGTAGGTTTAATGTAGTCAGATAAGTAAATATTTTGTACAAATTCCATCAAAAGGTACTTAGATGTAGTTGATTTGTTGACTTGTTTTTTTTTTTTTTTTTTATACCACTAAGGTGGCAAACAAGCCTACGGTCCGCCTGATGGTAAGCGGTCACCGTAGCCTATGGACGCTTGCAACACCAGGGGCATCACTCGCGCGTTGCCGACCCTTCAGAAATCTAATAACTTATTTTTTGAAGAACCCCATTATGTTAAACAGGTACTAAATATAAGTTTATGAACCATGTTACATTAAAGAAAAATAAAATTATAGCATTCTGAATAGTAACACTTACTAAATTAATAACAATATTTACGTTCGAACATGGCGTTTGGCGGTACACAAACCTACAAACTTATAATCTAGTTGCTCTGTCGTTAAAACAGTAACACATATAATATTGCAGTGATCATAGTGTGTGTAAGCTCTCAAGTATAACAACAAATAATAAAAACCGGCGAAGTGTGAGACGGGCCCGAGCGCCCGAAGTATACCTATCATTTCCACGCGATTTCAATGACGCGGACAAATGCACTCTGTGCATTTCGTTTATACGCTTTTTCACTTCCCTTTCGTCATCGAATAAACCTAAGTAATCGTTCATATAAAAGTTTCTCCCTGACACGCGCGCGATTTCCGGGTACTGAGATTTGTGGCAGTCAGCGTTTTTATTTTTGATATCGCAGTACAAGGCGAACACGTAGCGCCGAAAATAACGGAGTCATGCTTTATTCCGTTGGTGGTTGTTTGCGATCCTCGACCTTCCACAAAAAACGTAAACTGTCGCGGTAAATCTCTTCCTCTTCTTATCTGTAAAAACATCTCTTTTATATCGGCGACTACACCTAAGCGACTTTCTCGAAAGCCTACTAAAACACCGAACAACGATTGTAGCTAGTCAGGGTCTGATAAGAGCGGATCGTTTCGGCATTTTCCCTTATTTTTACTCGCGGCGTCAAACTCCAATCTAATTTTGCCTTTTTCCGAATGACAGACGGGAAAATGTGGTAGGTACTGGAGCAGGCTATGTCCGCTGGCATCAATAAATAGGTCGTTTTTTACATAGAACCAAACCACTCGTAAATAAGCTTTGATATTCGCTTAGGGACAACAATTAAGAAAAGTAAAATGTTTGAATTTGGAGTAAAGATGCGTCGCATGCATTTTTGTTCAGTGTTCGCCCGCTTCAGATGCTAAATCCGAAATGGATAATTTGGATTTGTACTATGGGCGAATAAAATAAATTTTAAGATAAACATCAACGTTTTGTATAAAAATAGATACCCTCTTGTCTCGCAGCCACAGTAACAGTTTGGGTTGAGGCAAGATCACCATCTTGCCGCTCTCACCAAGGAGCATTAGCATGCCCCGCGAGGTTTTAGGAAGAGTGTAATAGCCCACCTGAAACCATCCCGTAGCCCCACAATGGGACCAGTACGTATGCTGACTAGCGTTAAGGCTGACGCTGGGTTTCAGGAACTCCATTGAGTGTAGACCGAGAAGTTAAGGCTCAGAATATGGTCGTTCAAACGAATAGTTGCTATGTTATATTAGGCAGGCTTATATTTTAGCTTGTAAAAAGTATGCTCACACATGAGCAGGGATATTCCAAAACAGTGATCACCATGAGAGGTCCAGGAACTCCACCCAAAAGTAGACTTAAGTGGGAACATGTAAAGTTATTAGATTTTAATAATTGAATTTATCCTTTATAGCCGCTCTAGTATTTAAGAATATACAAAGGAAAATATACATATATAATTGACTCTCGTTGTATCCTTCATATAACCTGGTAAGATTCCCGGGGAACGTTGCAGTACCATGGCCGCGGAGAAAAGCACGGCTTCTCTACCCTTTCCGCATAACACTGCCTTAAGACGTTATCGACTTGCTTTGTATATTCGGCTTTTAATTTTTCATCTCTATCTATCTTTTTCTCGAGATTAGGTATATAGTCGGCTAAGTGCTTGCTTACGGTTGTCTGGCATATTCTCGTCGTCCGAACGCCATAACAACCTACCCCGTACCGATTTTCAGTAGGTAGTTATGCGCACGTAGAGTCTAACAACAACTTAAGCGCTCTGCACTCGGTGCACATGACTAAATTCGGGGTCCATTGCCGGTGAGCGCGGCTCAATACCTAACAATTCTATGTTGTTATACTCACGTATTAACGCTGACGCTGGTTCTTTGCTATTTATTGTACGTAAATGGTTGACGGTGGCTAGATGTCGCGTTCTTTCAACGTCGTCGTGGAACCTTCGTCTAAGAGCGCGTGTGTAGTGATTGTACCTAGGAACCGCTTTACTTGATATGTACGACTTTTTAGGTTCTTTTTGTGCTACTTATGTGGTTAACTGAGCTTAAAACTATCCAGTTGGACTTTTGCTCAGGCTGCTATATTTCTGTTATAACTTAAGGTGCGCCGCCTCGTAGCCGTTAACAACACACGGTACGTACTTACACTTTACATAACGTTTGTGCGATCTTTCTAGGCACCTAAAATATAGCCTATTTTGTACACTAAGCTTCGCGAAATCGGCACACATCTTTTTTGAGTGATTCCCGCCGCAAACCGAAATATGTTTCGCTCACTTTTTTTGACGTGACAACGTCTTATAAATTGGTTTGCCGGGTGACACTTCAAGAAACTGCGTTACGCTCCGCTCACGTTATGCGCTCACAATGAGAGCGAGTGAGAGGCACGCGCCCGCCTAAGAGCGAGAGAGACAGACATAAAATCATTGTCACGTAAAACTTTCGCCCGTATACCGACTTTACAGGCAACCAGTTTTTTTTATGTGGTAGTACTTTTTGTCGCTCTTAGGTTACTACGATTTTGAAGACTCTTTTATACGCGTTATGGCGATCGTACCCGTCCTATGTGACTTTTGCTCATATTCGCTTCCGTCTGATGAGTACGCATCCTGACTATGCGACCTACTATGTTGCTGATACGTGGTAACGTGTACCGACTTCGGTTTCCTATTTGACTTTCTATCGTCCCTGGCTACCTCGTACGCGAGCATAGTGCTACATTGGTCGCTTATGCCGCTTAAAAACTGCGACAGTAAAATTAATTCTGGTGAGCCTGTGTGTGTTATTTGTATTCAAATCATTTATATTTTTTTGGACATCCGTGTACAACTCTTTGCTCTTTGTTATGCCGTTGAAGTAACTCGTGTACAAAATGAGGCGTGGGGGGTTATTCGATTTATTATTTATTTTGATCGCTTCTACTATGGCGCTAGCTAAAGCCGCCACTTCGTCTTGCCCACTATTGGTATTTGCTTGCCCTAATTCAAACTGTGACGGGTGTCCGTCCGCGTAAGGAGGTACTATTGCCGAATCTATTGCTCTGACGTTAGAACTCTGATCATTGACCCAAAAACGAATTCTATCAACATCGCAGGGAAGGGTGTCCGCCCCGTTGGAGTTTTCTACAGTTGTCGGTCAGCAGCTGACTAACTCCAAACGAGCTTAAGCGTATGCGGTTGCCACCTTTGTCTGCTATAATTCTGAGGCCCTTAGCTCTAGCTCTGCCTTAATTTGAGACAATCTACTGGTCTGTGAGCTAGGTGCTTCGATTCCATGCCTAATACCTATAGGCGCATACCAATAATAATACCACAGGCCCAGGTGCACTTCGCGTGCCTAAAGCCCTATCGATTTCAAGCCTAATACGGACGTTGGCTTCGCATCGTTCGTATTGGTCTGTTACGTACCACTGCTATGCTATGCTCTTCTGTGCCTGTGCCAGGGCTCCACGTCTTCGTTTCTGGAGAACGAGTGGGCCCAGAGCGCGGTGTTGAATCATTCTCCACGTTACTTGCTTGTTTTTTAGATCGTAATTGGCGTTGGTCGTCCATCTTGCGCACAAAGGGGTCCCTAACGGTCCCTAAATATGCCTATCACTACCTCCCTAACCGTCCCTAGCCGTCCAACCAGCGCATTACCGCGGTGATGCCGGTCGAGAATGGGAATGAATGGGGCTAGGCGGGTAGGAGCCACCCAGCAGAGCACGCGCTTTCAGAAGTACTCAGTAGTGAGTAGTAACGACCCACTACCTCTGGCGCGAACCGTACTGGCGAGGTCGAGCTGTTTACGCCCAAAGGACGCACGAGTTCGCTCGGTGTACTCTTACTGTCACTATGGCATTAATGTACGCCTTCTTCTGGCCGTTTAACACCCCAAGGTGGCCGCGTGAGGTTCGCTTCCGTAAATAATTCCGTGAATAAATTCGTTAAGTTCTTGAGCACCTGGTCTTGGACACGATGCTGCGATTTTTGAATGCCTTTTCTTGAACACCGAATCTTGAACGCCTTATTTTTGAACACCAAATCTTGCACGCCTTATTTTTGAACACTAATTCTTGAACGCCTTTGCTTAAACACCAACATTCTTAAACGCCTGTTTTACACTGAATTTACATTATTTCATTTATCGTTGAATCGAACGGCAAAGGTGGACTGTACAAATTCTTCGCGGTTTAAAAAAGTTTAAAAGGAGTGAAAGTTGACCAACGTAGTTTTTTTTTTTTACAAATTACGCTATCTGGTTGGATTACAAAAAAAAAAAATGTGGACCTAACGAGCAGATCCAAAGAAATAATCTTCAAAACAAAATATAAAAATTATATTTTATATTATTATTATTAATATTTTTATCATATACTATGGCCTCAAAAATCAAACGATGCACGATAAAAACTTTGCTAAAATTACCGTTGAATCTACAAAAACCTACGGAAATAGAATCAAATTATTATGTTTCATAATTTTAACAAACAATAAAATGACCAACTACGATTTGGTTCGTTTTTACACGATACCAATAAAAGTCTCAACTTGATTAGTATTAATATCGTCTATTAATTTAGTTTCAGAAGCTTTTTATTAATTTGTTTGAGCACTTGTTGGGTAACATTCATTGTTTGCACAAGTCAATTAAAACGGAATCAATTAAGCAAGTTTTGATAAAGAAATAAACATTCTTTTCTTATTAATAGTAGTAAAAGTTAATTCGAGAGGTTTCATTTTGCAGGCGAGGTGTTAGCTCAAATTTAAGACAATTGAGCTTCAGACTAATAACCTCATCCCTCTTCAACATTAACAGGTCGTAATTTGTCACCAAGGAGTAATAAAAAACTTTACAGAGATAAACCTATTACCTCGTTAAATATCTAATGAATCTTTCAAGAGTGATTTATGAAATGTTACATCGTCGGTAAGAGGGCGATTAAATATCCGATATCTTCGTAATGGACGGCAGTTGAGAAAGTGAAAAATGTTTGGCAGTGGTTAATGTTTTGAAAAGGGGTAGTTAATCATTATATCAGCTACTTGACTACTGACAGCTACTAGTGCTGGACACAGAACTCTTTTTTAGACTTTCTATATCGTTAGTCTACCTATTGTATACAGTAATCATCGAAAATTATCATTCAATCGTTTTGGAGAACTTTTGGACATCGATATTTTTTAATTAGTGTTTTGATGTAGCGGAAGGGTTCGAGAATGTTTCGCACGACCGACCGGGGTCGTACCTGAAACTTTGTTAATCGAACATTCATCCAAACGGATACCGATAGGAAATTGACTGTATCCCTTTGTGGTTAAATTTCAAAATATCTGATCTGTTGCACATCTCCAAACGTTATTATTTTTATACATACGTAG
This sequence comes from Apoda limacodes, assembly GCA_946406115.1. Classification (NCBI taxonomy): domain Eukaryota; kingdom Metazoa; phylum Arthropoda; class Insecta; order Lepidoptera; family Limacodidae; genus Apoda; species Apoda limacodes. The sequence continues at coordinate 18,771,427 of OX291549.1, read as the reverse complement.
GGGATAATTACCAAAATCTTAAATCCCGTTATTTTAAATTATCAACCAATAGGTTAAATACCTTTTTTCATGGATATAACTTAACAAAATGTGGTTTTTCATACAAATATCCAACCCCTATATCACCACCTCGGGGATGTTTTTGTTTAAAAAATCAACTTTAATTTGAAATACCAATTTTCATGGTTTCATCCAAGATTTTACCTCATATGGGATGATGTTCCAAAATCAGTGAAATGTATCATTTTCAATTTTTATTCAAAAGGGCGAATACAAATTTACATGGGCTTAGCTTAAAAAATGCCGGATTTTCATACAAACTTCCAACCCCTATTGCACCCCCTTAGGAGTCAAAATTTCGCAAAATCCGTTCTCAAACGACACCTTTAATATATAACAAACTCCTTCCTTAAATTTTAAATTTTTATCCTTAGCTGTTTGGGCTGGGCGGTGATGAGTCAATTAGGACATTGCCTTTTATATATATTATTAATTAATTCTTTTGATTCTGAATGATTTTTTATTGTGATTAGTGATGATAATTAAGCGTTTTAAAAAGCTTGTAAAAAATTTATGCAGGATTCACCGTTTTTATACTACTAAGGTGGCAAACAAACTTACGACCCCCCTGTTGTTAAGCGGTCACCGTTGCTGATTTATAGAGCTCACAGGCGGTAATGACGCACCTATTCTATTAAGTATTCAAAATATGAACTACGCGCATCACTTCAAGCGTTGTTTTCTCTACTCCTGTTTTTTCCATTTCATTGTGTTTTAGTGAGTTTATTTATTTATTTATCTTATATTTTTATTTATTTACTCGCAAATATAATTAAAAACATTGTGTGAAACAGTGTCGGTACCGAAATTACAAACACGAGTCATTAAAGACTTCGGTCTTAGCCATAAAAATAAAAAGCCTTTCGTTAGTAATTTCCTCCTTGCCACTCTTAATACATAATGTACTATTAAAACACGTTTTCCTTCGTAGCATAAGCTGTAGGTACTTATACATTCGGCTTATTTATCCCCAAAGGATCCGCTTATAAACCTTATACACCTTCCAGCTTACAGTCCATTAAAATGTTACATGAGCTTTGCATTTCTTAGAGGACTCAATTTTATTTTTGGGACATGTGTGGGGGTCAATAGAAGCTTAACCTCAAGTTTGAGGGGTCGCCACCCTAGTCATCCGGCCGCCATCTTGGAAAAAGGGGTGAAAACACTTTTTTCGCGATATTTCGGAAACTATGCGTCTTACAAAAAAATCGTAAGACATAATTTGTAGCAAATTGTTTTGTCTACACATATGTTTTGTAACTTTTTGCCCTAAATTACAAATTAAAAAAGTTATAAGCAAAAAAGTGAGAATTTTTTTATAAAAATTTTCTTTTCTTGCTCTATAACTTTTTTTTTTATACATTTTACAAAAAAAATACCTAAGACCAATCTTGTAGATGATCTGTTGGAGGAAAAATTTTATCTGTAATTTTTTTTATTTCATTCCTTTAAAACGCTGTTACAGCGCTCCAAAGTTGACCGGGTTCGTCAATGCTCATGAGAATGATTGTGTTTTACGAATGTAGCTGAAAGTCAGACAAATGTATAAAAGCATGATTAATGTACCCTTGTTTAGTATAAATAAAATCCTAAAACATACCCTTTCACTTCTTTTCAAATTGTTTTGGAAAAGAAATACTTCAACTTAACTGTAGTTATGCATAGGTAGTCGTGATAGCTATTTAAACCCTTACAAAACTAATACTACTACTAGACTATAATTAATTATTAATACAAATTTTGTTTTGTTCTGAAGTAATCAGTGACTTGAAATCTACCTAGCTAAGCTAGTCACGCATGCTTTGGTGGCATCCATTAATTACGTAAGGCTATTTTTAGGGTTCCGTAGTCAACAAGGAACCTTGATAGTTACGCCATGTCCGTCCTTCTGTTCGTTTGTCTGTCCGCGGCTTAGCTTACAGACCATAATTGATATTCAGCTGTAATTAGGCATGGGTATACATATTAATTAACTAGGGTATAATAAAATTTAAAAAAAAATGTTTTTTAGTGAATCTCCCCTCACGTAAAGTGGGGATCAATATTGTTTTTCTGGTCTACCCCATAGTGTAGAGTATCGTTGAAGAGCTCGTTCAAAAATATTGTGGGTGTGCGAAAACTATTTTTCAATACATTAGATTTATGGTAAGGAACCCTCAGTGCGCTGGTCCGACTCCCCCTGCCTTTCCCCCTTGGTTATATGTAGTAGACCCCCTACCCCTTACATGAGATCCAGTAAATTTTAAGCAAATTATACTATAAATCATCAATGTACTGATACGAAAAATATAATACGTGTTAGGGTATACTGTAATGAATTTATTCATACTGGGATACCACCTTCTCTTACTCAACATTCACTCAATGATATAACAAATGAAGAACTTGACGTGAGATTTTCAACCCTCCTTAATGAAAATCTTGATGAGATCTATCACTTCTGTAAAGAAACTACTAGTCTCCAATCAAAAGATACGGAGATAAAGCCGTCTCTAGTTTCACAGCTGTCTTCAGAAATAAAGATCTTGATGAGAACTATCACTTCTTTGAAGAAATTACTTGTCTACAATTAATAGTTTCGGAGATAAAGCCGTTTCTAGTTTGATAGCTGTCATCCTAAATGAAGATCTTGATGAGATCTATCACTTCTGTAAAGAAACTACTAGTCTGCGATCAAAAGTTACGGAGATAAAGCCGTTACTAGTTTGACAGCGGTCATCCGAAATGAAGATTTTGAAAAAATCTATCACTTCTGTAAAGTAAAATTTACAAAGAAAAAGCTCGTGGCAGTAATGACACTGTTTACGAGCAAGTGTGATTAAAAAATAACTAAACAGAAAAGAAAGTGCACAACGCCGATAAAGACGTTTTCATTTCAAAATTATAATAGGCGTGGCAGTATGGTTTCCGTCTTACAAATTTTTATGGCGTTTCATTATAGTTTCCGTCTGACCAATTTTTTGATCAGTCTGACGCGAGTTTATAATTTTTACCCATCACAACTTATAATGTTTGTTTATTTACTTTTTTGACGTAGTATATTTGACATCTCAATCTGTCAAAGCCTAATGTAAATAAATCTGACGCAAGTTCCGTCTTACGAATTTTCTGTGAGTTTTTGATCAGTCAGAATGGCTCGAGACTGTTCCCAGTAACCTCCCTGTTACCAAGCCTACGCTGTCTATCTTTACCGATCTTCAAATGCCTTTATCTTTTGAAGCGTAATCGGTTTGCTAAAACGGCTAAACGGCTAACGACAGATAAAAAAAGAAAATGGAACGATGTAGGAGAGATACTTACAAAAGCATGTTTTTTTAACTTGTATTCTATTAAAGCGTAACCCTAAAGAAAAACAGCAGTTTAAGGCTGAAGTTGGTAGAAAAATGATTTTTTTTAGAAAATAGATATGCGTTATTATGGTTACGCCGCATACCTTCCAGTGCTTGAGAACCATCCATGTCTTCAATTATTACCTTTTAGAACGTGTGCCCTGTTTTATCCCGCAGTTTTGAGAACTCTAATGAAACAACAGTTCTCATCGACAGTTTTTTTTTATGTGACCCGTTCCTTGAGTCATTGCAGTGGATCGCTGGCTGGTAAGATGCTGGAACGGACCGGAACGGAATAGATGTGTGTTATTATGTCGGATTTCCTTACAAATAATAATTAAATCAAAATTAAAAATTTAAAAGTAAAATTTCATATAAATAAATGCAATTTTCTGAAACTTGAACGCAAAATTTACTAATTTCCTTTGTGTCTAGTTTGCGATGCGAAACAGTAAATTCTATGAATTCAGAATGAAACGTAGTTGCAAGTTGTTGTCTGATATAAATTTTGGTATATGAATAAATGTGGCTATGCTGTAGCGTTTGTAATGTAGATAGAGAGAAAATCTTTAGTACACTAAATTTAATATACAACTTTATTTATACCAAAAGTGATACCTAATTAAATAAAAATGTTTAAATTTAAACTTTGAAATTTGTCTAAATTAGGTTTGTTAAATATCCAAAACCCTTGGAACTACGAGAGAATTTGTTTTTGCCAATCAATTTTTAATAGCATAAAATATAAATCTAGACTGCAAATATCAAAATTTAATATCCTTACATATGTCCTATTGGCATTTGAAAATATATCAGAGGGGCAAACGAATGAACCGATTTTGATTCCACAAGATCGGTCGGTTCCACAAGTTCGATCGATTCGACGTTTGGTATCTTGATACTTCAACGATATAACATAGTAGCCTTGACGTGATGCTGCTATATTCCATAGAATCTTTAGGATACCTGACTTCATACCACCTAGCACAGCTAAAGTATCATGTTTGGGCATATTGGAATAGACTCAATGAATAGGTTATAGATACACATATTATGCTCAGGGTCTGATGATGAAGCAGAAAAGAAAAATGAGAACAAATTGGTGAGGGTTTCTAAGCTACTGTCACTGGTTTAATCGATATTATTTTTATTCGGACGGTGCTTTTTAAATTTTAGGTAATGTTACTTTCAACAATTAAAGGTCATTAACTTTTTAGATAAGAAAAACTCGAAAATACAAATATGCTCCACACTATTAGCAAGGTAAGATAAATTTGACATAAACAACCCTCAACTGATAGGTCGTAATTCGTCTGCAAAGAGTCATAAAGGTCTTTACGATCACATAACGACCTTAATAAACGAACTCAGATTCGAGACCGATAACGTGAGATCAATTTTGTTACATTGCGATTTAACTGTGGTACTGACGTTATGGATATTGTAAATTTAGTGTTTATGTATATTTGATACATGATCGTAATGATTAAATTTTGTATAACAAGGAAAAAGTGTCTGACTCAGGCATCTAAGGTTCAATTTTATGCCTTATTATCTGCAGCAAAAGTTATTTTCTTATCACCGAGGGTTTTGTTTCATCACAGAATGCACAAGCCCGTCTCGCACGTCGTTTCCTTCGCCGTTATGCGCCCCATCGCATGGAAACTAGCCACTCCTTAGAGAAGAAGGCTTAGGTCATAATCCGCCTTGCTGACCTAGTGCGTGTTGGAGGACGATTGTCAAGCTATTCAAAGACTACAATATATATACCTGAAAAAGCTATTGACCACTCGAATGTCAGAGTTTTCAAGCTACCCATAAAGCCTATGGATTGGCTCAACGACTGCTGTCATAGTATGACAGCAGCCAGGACCGACGGCTTGATGTGCTTTTTTAAACACGAAGAAGCTCCGAAAAATGTTACTATGTGGTCACCCATCCAGGTACAGATCACATCCTACGTTTCTTAACTTCACATATCGTTTCCGATAGACTTCATTATTCGTTGTTTTACTATAGAAATTGCACAAAATCATGTTTCTTGTACAGACCCCATAAGTATAGAGAGAGACAGAGATAAATTTTTTTTTTTAGGGTTTCGTACCTCCGAATGAAGAAAATGGCGGAACCCTTGTAGGATTACTCGTGTGTCTGTCTGTCCCTCTGTCGCATCCCAAACCCAAACCCAAACAGGGAAGTGTACTTAAATAATTTAATTTTGAATATGGGGTCACTTTTGGGGGTAAATTAAATAAAAAACGTCTAACATATCTAATGAAAGGGCTTGTTTATAACTAGCAACAAGGGTCTCAATTTTTTTTTCGTAATTTTGAAGAAAAAAATTGAAAGTTCTTTAGAAAAATTGATTAAAATTGATCCCCCCTTTTACATAGAGGTATAATCAGCCCCAGCCTTTGTGGACTATGAGAAAATTTACTGGCAGTACGTTCAGGTGTGTGTAAATTCAACAACAAAGTCAGTTCAAGTATAGAACAGTCAAGCAAGACCTATCCAGCTACAAAAAGGAGTGAGTGAGTGTCATGTCCCCGAAATTGTTAACACTTGCGCTGGCAGAAAGGTGTCTATAGGACTTGCTACTGGAAAGGAAAAGGCATAAATGTAAACGGCGAGTACATCTTAGACCTACAATTTTCCTTCGATATTGTCGTCATGGCGAAAACGCTCCAAGAATTGCAAGCAACGCTTAATACTCTTAATGTCTTCTCCCAACATATTGGCCGGATGATTAGATAAGACGATAACCACGTCGCTCCGGCAACTAATATTTTCGTTGATTACATACTCTTAAGGTTGTTCAAGAGTATACGATTTATTTTGGACAAGTAGTGTAGTTTGATAAAAATGCCGAGACGTGACATGGTCTAGTGCTAGACCATAAGCTTAATATTAGTAAACTAAAGAGTTTCCCTTAGAGATTGGATCTACAATTAGGGAATATGACAGTAAACTAGGGTAACGGACATCTTGGCAAACGTAGTGTGGGACGTCTTCCAGCCATATACGTGACGAAATACGCAAAATAGGAGGAGTAAAAAGTGGCACATTTTCACGTCCTGTGCCTTATTCATAGTTATATGGCTGAAAGGCCTGTGGTCAGCAGTGGTGTGCAGGATTTGTGTGAGGTGGTTTTGAGAAATCACAGTAACATGTGATAGCACCATAAACTATTGGACAATGGAGCATGAGCCCCTCAGTCCTTATGCAGTCAGCAACTGCAGTGGGCTGCTGATAAAATAGGTTAATAGTGAATGTAGCGATCGCTGCCTACAAAAATTAGTAAGAAATTCGTTTGTATGAAACACGCTGCGAGACGCCGCGAATCCGACCCTCTTAAAAAAGAAAGACTTCCCACACGCGACGTTTAACCCATAAACTCGCACGCGGTCCGCATAGTTAATTTTGCGACGTGATTCGCGCCATGAATTTCGCGTAAAAACGTGTTCCTCCACACTCGCAAAGAATCGCAGTTTCAACGAGAATAGACGCAAATGTAGCTGCTGCTTCTATATCTCAAAAAAAATAATTTCGCAGTAATTTATAAGGCACAGGAATTCGCATCCAAGTATCATACAACATCTTTAGATCAAGTTCGTGACGCCCATTTTATGAAAAGATAAATGAAAACACATCACGAAAACTCGTCACCGAGTCTCGCACACTACGAAGAGCCTTGAGTCTGAATACAGTCGCGTTCGCGAAATATTTGTCACGTAATAATAAACCGACGTCGATCAGGGAACACCCAGCGAAACTGCGAAACCATCAAAATCCGCACTTCGCAGATTTTGCGCCACGAGTGTGGAGTACACTATGCAGTTGTTCGGCACGCACGTCGAGTATTAATTTGTATTCAAATGATATTTTATTAAATTACATCATGAATTGGCATTAGTTGCTCTTCAATGCACTCCTGCAAAGCTGGAGTCTTCGTTCGATTGTAATTTAAAGATTAAAAATTAAAATATAAAAAAGTATGTTAAACAAAATTCAGAATTCAAAATACTTATTTAAATTACGTAATTTTATCTGATTCAAAATTGCAAGTTTGTAGAAAAAAACGCCATCAACTCAATTCTGGGTAGTTGTGCCTTCATCAAACATTATAATATAAAGTCACTAAAAATAATATTTAATTTTATATGATTTCCATTAAACATATAGCCAGTTATAAAATTACTAGCTGACCCGGCGAACGTTGTTTCTTTTTTAAAACAACTGCCGCACCAACCTATTGTAAAAGGGTTGTCTTAGGTCCTTATATATGAAATTGATAATTTATAGAACTGGCCACTTTGATCTCAAAAAGCCGGCATTTGGTTAAGAATTCCAAAATTAAATTTATTTCAATTATAAGCTTGTCTATTTGTATTTCGAATGTTATAATTAATTTGTTTTCGCGTCATTCAATTTTGCTTTGACATCGTTCTGTGTTCAACATGGAAAACATAAAATATCGCATTATTTTCGAATACGAATTCCATCGTGGCACCAGCGCTGCAGAAACAGCTCGAAGGATTAATGATGTGTACGGAGAAGCCACTGTAAAAGAAAACAACGTACGTTTTTGGTTCCAACGCTCTCGTTCTGGAAATTTTGACCTCCAGAGCAAACCTCGTGGACCCTAGTTGTCAATGAGCAATTGAAAGTGATGTGAAGTGAAGTGGAATCAGATCCATCTCAAACCACTTTAGAGTTAGCTGCAGGCTTCGGTGTGAGTGAAAAGTGAAAAAGCTTAAAAAGGGTACCGCATGAACTAAGTGAAGCAAACTAACAAACGCGCGTCGATTGCTGCGTCACATTACCCAAACGTCACCATAACGAGGGGATTTTGAATCGTATCATTACGTATGATGAAAATAGGATCCTATACGATAATTGGAAACGCTCATCACAGTGGTTAAATCAAGGCGGTACTGGTAGTAAAAGGTACTGGTTAATGCTTTGTAGATCAGCGTTGGTGTCATCCACTACAGCTTCCTAAGATCTGGTCAGACGATTACGGCAGATCTGTATTGCCAACAATTGGAAACCTTGATGGAAAAGCTAGCCGTTAAACAGCCGAGATTGGTCAACCGCTCTAGCTCACTGCTGCATCAGGACAACGCTAGACCACACACTGCACAACAGACGGTGCCGAAACTAGAGGAGCTAGGATTAGAATTTCTCCGTCACCCACCATATTCCCCGGACCTTGCTCCAACCGATTACCACTTTTTTCGGAATTTCGATGAAATTCTTAATTGGAAATAAACCCAATTCAGATGAGGCAGTCAAAAACACCTTCAAAGATTTTGTTGATTATCGCTCCCGCATTTTTTTTAATCAATGAACTCCCTATAAAATGGCAAAAGTGCATAGATCACAAAGGTACGTAAGGTAAGTAGGCTTTGATTGATTAAATAAAAAAAAATGAAAAAAAAATTTAGTTTTGCTTTTCCATATAAAACATTAATTTCATATGTAAGGACCTAGTACTTATTCAGAAACCTTCCCCGGCGTGTGCATAACAATTTACCAAAATTTCATTACAATCGAATTACCCTTATTGCGCGAGTCCGACTCGCACTTGACCTTGTCTGACTAGCACTTGACCCTTTTATTCTTTCTCAGGAACATTCCCCGGCGTGTGCATAACAACTTACAAAAATTTCATTACAATCGCCTATACCCATATTGCGATTCTGACTCGCACTTGACCCTTTCGGAAAATCATCAGTTATACAATTTTTTTTTTTTTTTTTTTTTTTTTTTTATACCACTAAGCTGGCAAACAAGCTTACGGCCCGCCTGATGGTAAGCGGTCACCGTAGCCTATGGACGCTTGCAACACCAGGGGTATCACTTGCGCGTTGCCGACCCTTCAGAAATCTAATAACTTCTTTCTTGAAGAACTCCATACTGTAGTCCTTGCAGAAAACCTTGGCAGGGAGCTCATTCCACAACTTAAGCGTTCGCAGGAGGAAGTTTCTCTGAAACCGCACTGTACGCGACCATTTAGGTTCTAAAGTGTGAGAATGAATTCCCTGCCGATGGCGAGCGGTGCGATGGTAGAAAGTAGCCGTGGGCATCATTTCGAACAATTCCTCAGAACACAACCCATTGTACAAGCGGTAGAACACACACAGTGAGGCAAAGTCTCTCCTCAGACTTAAGGGCTCGATACCGCAAGTGAGTTTGGGATCGTCGACAATTCTCACAGCCCGTCGTTGAACCGAGTCAAAAGGGTCAAGCTGGTATCCGGGTGCACCTGCCCAGAGATGGCAGCAGTACTCCATATGGGGCCGAACTTGCGACTTGTAAAGTAACAACCTTTGCCCCGACGTGAAGTACTGCTTCGCTCTGTTGAGTACACCAAGTTTTTTGGACGCCAGCTTTACCTTATCTTGTAAATGATCTCGGAACTGAACATCGCTGGAGATGTCGACACCAAGGATCCCAATGCTCTTGGAGATGGAGAGGGGAGTGTTCTGGAATTGTGGGACCACAGTGAATGGAGTTTTCTTAGCGGTGAACGCGCACACTTGTGTCTTTGTAGGGTTGAATCGGACCAAGTTTACCCGTCCCCAGTCAGAGACCTGGGACAGTGTGGTCTCGATTTGAGACACAAGTTCTCCGCGGTTTTCCTCCACAAGGGAACGAGGGATGTTTGCACGACCCGTGTAAAAAGTGTCTCCAGTACTGTCATCTGCATAGCAATGTATGTTGTTGATGTCCAACATGTCATTGATATGCAGTAGAAACAGCGTAGGAGACAGCACAGAGCCTTGCGGGACACCAGCATTAATGTCCATGCTATCAGAGCAACTACCGTCAACTACAGTTCGTATGCGTCTGCCGGACAAAAAGCTAGCCACCCATTTGCACAAACCCTCGGGCACTCCGTAAGATGGCAACTTCGATAGAAGACCGCGGTGCCAGACCCGATCGAACGCCTTCGCTATGTCCAGGCTACATGCCAATGCCTCCCCCTGACTCTCAATGGCTAGTGCCCATCGGTGTGTGAGATACACTAGAAGGTCACCAGTCGAGCGACCGTGGCGAAAGCCATATTGACGGTCACTGACCAGATCGTGTACTTCTAGGTATCTTAGAAGCTGTGTGTTGATCACACGCTCCATCACCTTAGAGAGGAGAGAGGTAATAGCGATAGGCCTGTAATTCGATGGATCTGATCTATCGCCCTTTTTGGGCACCGGGTGCACATTCGCAGTCTTCCATGTAGACGGAAATTGCCTAGTGTGGTAGGAAAGCGCGAAGAGGCGCGTGAGTACAGGACATAACTCAGGAGCACACTGCTTAAGCACCACTGCTGGTATACCGTCTGGCCCACTCGACTTATGAACGTCTAGAGAAAGCAACGCCCGCCTGACCTCCCGCTGCGTTATGGAGATTTCCGGCATGGACTTACCGCACCACGGTATAGTAGGTGGTACAGCGCCTTCATCGTTCATATTCGAGTTCGAGGCAAAGAGACTGCCCAGTAGATCGGCTTTCTCTTTAGCACTATGGGCCAAGTCACCATCGGTCTTTCGCAGTGGTGGTAACGACGACTGGCAGAAGTTCCCTTCGGCAGCTTTGGCAAGCGACCAGAAAGCACGACTCCCAGAAGGATAGCTCGCAAGTCGCCCACCTATTTTGCCGATGAATTGGAATTTTGCTCTGGCAGTTGCTTTCTTACTGAACCTCGAGGCAGCATTTAATTTGCGTTTTAACTCAGAAATATTCGGATCCTTATTATAACGAGCCGTGGTCCAAGCCTCATATGCATTTTGCTTAAGAATTTTAGCTTTTCTGCAAGACCTATTAAACCACGGTCGTTTTTTGACGCCGGCAGCTACTCGCGGGTTAGGAATATAGCATTCCATACCAGCAAGGATTGTCTCAGTGACTGCGGCTGCGCAGACGTCAGGATCTTCTGAGTTAAAGCAGATCTGCCTCCACGGGTACGATGCGTAAAATTCACGCAATCCATCCCAGTCTGCCGACTTATAGTGCCACACACGACGCCAGTTAGTTGGCCCAGAAGGATCAGGTTGTGTGCATGACACTTGAGTCCGAACGAGACAGTGGTCCGAGGAGCCAAGAGGCGCATCCACTGAGACGGAGTACCCGTCCGGACGAGTAGTCAGCAGAAGGTCCAGTAAGGAGCTCGTATGTTCCTCTATATCTGGTATTCTCGTTGGAGAAAGTACCAGCTGAGAGAATCCATAGGTCAGAGCAAATTCATGAGCAGATATCCCAGCATAGTTATTGGTTCGAGAACTGAGCCACTCGCGATGGTGGGCGTTAAAGTCTCCCAAAATAACTAGTTCTGCTGTGGGATATTGCTCTAGAACTTTGTCAGTCGTCAAACTCAGGTGCGTGAAGAGTCGAGTTACGTCCGTGTCACCGCTATGAGACCTGTATAGGCACGCATAGATACGAGTGTGGCCGCCGTAATCTACGCGCACCCACAATATCGACAGGTCCCTGTCTTCAAGGCTATGAAGGCGGCGACAGCAGATATCCTCCCGGACGAACATACATACACCGGCACGACTCATAAAATTGTGTTCGAGTTTGTAGCCGGGATAATGAAGGTATGATGTGTCGGCCGGGCAGGATATCTGCGTCTCCGTTAGAAAAAGAATGGTCGGCTGCGCAGTTTCGAGATGGTGGTGGACTGCGTTAAGATTTGCGTGAATACCCCTGATGTTGCAAAAATCCACATTATATGTGGATGGAGTAGCCGCTGTGCAAACTCTTTTCTTTTTCTGTCTTCTGGCCATAATATATATAAAAAAAAGTTACTAAGACTAAGGATGAGGATTCACTGCACAGACAGCATAGAGGGCAAAGGGTGCGGTTCTAAGACTGCCGAAGCTCGCCACAGATGATACGGTTGCTGGCACGGCGGGCGGAAGGGCCCCTGATCCCCCTCTGTTGTAGTAGCCGGGTCCACTCCGGTCTCCTTCTCCGGCACGACTACCACTTCAGATACTTTACACAGGCTGGCGAATCAGCCTCCCAGGGCGGAGATTAAGTGATCCCTGGGTTCGGGATCCCGTTCAACCTGCGGGCGGCCAGCCGTTTCATCAGGTCTCCCTGACCGCCGAACCAGCACGCCGCGTCTATGCCGAGTATGACAGCAACAAGCACCGCCGGTCCTCCGCTGTCCGTGCAGCGAATCCTCAAAGAGCTCTGGCAACCTTACTCACCGCCAGGAACACAACACTACTCAATGTTAGTGTTATTATGGCCGCGGTTTTCTGTAAGGTGGAGGTACTTCCCCAGTTCGGGCCGCTCATTCGAGCAAGTACTCGCTATGCCCTGCTTAGTTGTTCGGGTGGCTTATTCGAGCGAGTACTTGCAGTGCCCTACCTCTCTTGAATGAACATACCCCATAAGTTTCAGTTTTCTAAGATAAGAGGTTTAAGCAGTGCGTTGATCCGTCAGTCGGTCATTCAGGACAAAGCATTTTGCTCACATACTCAGATAAATTGGCAATGAAGGAGTGACATCACGCGTTTGATGTAATGTGAACATAAGTAATTTTTAAAGTATAACATAAAAAAATATAGTAATATTGTAAGAAACTCAAAAAATATTGTTTTAGAAAATTACTTTTCGTTACTTTTAGACTGTAATACTGCCGAACTGTAATCAATAAATTTACTTATTAATTTTACAGTATGAAAATCGAATATAAAACCTTCTTATTTTTTAGAAACAACTTGGTCGTTCATACATATTTTAAAGGTATTATAAATAATCAGTAAATAAGGCTTTAAATTCAAAAAAAATATTCCTTCTGAATCCTTTCAAAGCAGATTGGTACTTTAAAATTAATGCTCCAACGTTACAAGGGGTTCAGAAATATTTAACACGACCCACCATCGTACCTTGAAACTTGAATATCGATTTATATGTTTAGAAACTGTATTGTTTAAGGCTGCGGTACAGGCTAGACCGCGAAAATACGCCGTTTTTGTGCAAATTGTGTACTAAACTAAACTATAGCATATAAAGAATTAAGAAAAAAATTTACTTTTGTCTAGTGCATTACCTCAGTGAGTGATTTTCAACACTTGTGCAAATTTTTAAAGCGTGTTTTGCATTTGCTTGTAATGAAAGTTGGTTAAATAATTAGAATAGCTTGTTAACTAGTGCATTGACTCTAAGTTGTCAAAAAATGTGACTACAAAATGGTAATAACGTTAAATTCCATACAAAAAATTAAAAGTTTCAAGGCTGACTCCTTTACGGTATAAATTACTTAAGAAGTATATCAAATATATATCTCATAGTAATGTATATGACATTATCTAATGATTTAGAGTACACAACGTTAGAATTACAGAAATTAGCTTTCTGGCCTATATCGCCCTCTTAAGCAGCGTCAGTTCGCTCGGTCGAGTCGTCATATTTCTTAAATTTCTGTAATCTTCTTAAATGACAAATGACTTCAGCCAACGCCTCCGCCTGCTAGATTTTCAGGGATTATTAGATTATTTAAGCTGCGTTTCAGATTATTTCTTATTTCGTTTACTCTCTGTTTTATCTCCACGTTTACTTTTTTTTGCGAAAAGTTTTGCGAATTTAGTAAAGCTCTTTTTGCAAGTTACTTATCTTGTCGCGGGATGATAGTCTTAACTGCTTGAATGCGACTTCTTCTAGTAAATAAAATAAACTTCATTTCACGAACGATTTTAATTAACATTACATATTGCCGAAAAGATGGTTTGACGGTCTGAAAAGATTTATCTGAACAAATTAGATGTTTTCAACGTAAAATCCAAAAACTGACTGACTCTCAGACAAAAAGCGTCGATATTCCTATTGCAAAATAATTTTAAATTTGAAATTTAGGCCAAAATGCAAGTAAAAATTAAAAGTAAAGTATTGTAGAGGTTGGCACTTACCTCCACAAAGGCTCTATGCTACAATGTATCAGATTTGAAGTTTCTAAGCTCAGCATTGCCTCACTCCACAACCTTAGCGTTCGCGGCAGTAAGATCCGCTGAAACCGCACTGTACGTGACCATTAAGGTTCCAAGGTGTGAGGATAATTTTAAAACAGAACATTTTCGTATTGTCAAAGCTCTGGTCATGAGTAGTAATAAGTATGATTTATTAGCAAACATTCATTTTTTTCATTCATTAATACATTCTTTATGTATCAATAATTATTCAGTCATTATTGTTAGTTTGTATAGTTTCATTGTAAGCAGTAAGCGCAACTTAAGTATTGTTTAACATATTTTTATAAACTGTGTCTAAATAATTACGTTGTATTAAAATAGCTTTTTCGTTTATTTATTAAGTATGCTTACTTGAATTAACTGTTTTTAATTGTTTCGAAATACCTACACCATGCCTTAAATGGTAATCATCTATGTTAAAAAGAAAATTACTAAAGTACTACTACAAAAAAACTATCACCAATATGTATACACCGTGGTGACAGCTTACCATCAGGCGGACCGCCAGCTTGTTTGCTACCTTAGTGGTATATAAAAAAAAAACTACTTAACAGTACTGCCATGTTTTTTAATAAGGTACGTCGCTATAGTCTTACGTCATCTTTCACAATTTTGAAATAAAATAATACATTTATAAATATATTACAAACTGCCATAACATTATATGCATACGGTATTACGATTTCTTAGGGTTTTCTTACCTGATAATACAACAAAACATATTATAAGAACATTTATTATAACATCACTATTTACTGATGATTCTTCAGTACATGCATGACAGAACGACATTACACAATTGGCGGTATCCGCACCTACCATAGATATAGAATGTACAGAATAATGTATAGAACGTAGTGAAAAAATCCTGTGTCTATGGTACCTACAGTACTAAAGTCGGTATCATCATTCAGTTAACATGTCTTTATATCAATTTCCTGTTAATATATAGATAAATAAATCCAATGAACACTACAGAGCTTATGTAGTTTTGTGTCGTACTGACAATGCGTACTGTATACACGTACATTTAATTTGTTTTGTAGAGAAACTAACATAATTTTATTAGCTATAACATACGGCTTCATCCCCAAAATGCTTTTTAATTAAAATTCAACGTTCGGTAACTTTAGTGAATATTTTATTTTATTGGTGTAGGAGAGGCCCCCTTCGACTGGTATTTGTGATTTGTTACGAAAGTGTGGAGGCGGAGGGGTTATAGCTGCTCGCAGGTCGCAGGTCACGCGGACATACCATAGCAAAAGCGTGTCGTTTCGATCCGTGTTCAAATCCGTGTATTAAAGCATACAAAGTGACACAGTTCCACGTACGATAGGCATGACGTGATAGCACGTGACCGCACGTTGAAGACCTCGGTTTTTTGTCGCTATAAAATTCATATAATTATTTAGAACTAATTAATATCTATAAATGTACATTAAATAAAAAAGGAAACTACGCTTGACAATAAACTTTTATATTTGCGCTGTTTGATATAAAAGTCTCTGCATCCTCGACACCCGCCGCAACTCCTGATCCCTAAGGCGAGACGGAGCCAAGGTGTCCACGCAAGTACCACACTAGAGCCCGGCCCCGTTCCCAGGGAACCAGCGTCAGACCATCCGGTTATATATTTAAAACTAGCAAAATCCCTTTTTCATATTAATATATATTTTATGTAATAAGAATGTAGATAATCACTATTTGATTTCCAAACAATTTCAATTAAAGCCCAAAATAGAGTGTCAAAATTATTAGCCAAATTTTTATAATATTAGCAAATTCACTTAGTTAAGGTTTGATATATTATTCACACGTCAAAAAGTGTACTCAGGACTGTAAAAAAATAATCAAATTCTAGCAAACTTAACTTGTTTGGGTATGCCATCACCTTAAAATGAAACAGATACAGTATTTCCCATACAAATTTAATTACACTACTAATTCATAATACGTTATTATCATCGTGGCTAGACGATGGAATTCGTATTCGAAAATAATGCGATATTTTATATTTTCCATATTGAGCACAGAACGATATCAATACAAAATTGAATGACGCGAAAACAAATGAATTATTACATTTTAAACACAAATAGACAAGCTTAAAATTGAAATAGGAATTCTCAACCAAACGCCAGTTTTTTGAGATCAAAGTGGCCAGTTGTATAAAACATTCATTTTATATGTAAAGTTCTAATCTTTTTTCAAATTATTTTGTAAATTATTTCAAAGATGCAGTTAGGTAATAGTTACTACAACACTATTTGTATTAGGTACCTGTCTATTAGTGTCTATGCACGTGTTTCTAGACGCACTATAGAATTCACTATAGGAACTGACTAACTAGATTAGGTATTAAACACACGTGTAACACTGTTATGAAACTCTCCTACGGTTCCCTCGGTTCGCTCGAGAACTCACAGTCGTATTTCTATAACCCTCATTATGAATAGTTGCATACATTTAGCATGGAGAAGTTCTCAAACATATTTGTAGTATTTTGTCGCTGACACTGGATGTATTAAAAATTATGTATATGAAGAATAATATTTAAGTTGATGATTTGCAATACCTATAAATCCTATGACGTTTATACTTATAGATATACATTTTGTTTATATTTTCAATTGTACCAGTCAACATAGTATATTTTGTTGGCTTACGTCAATGTATAGTGGGGTGACTATTATTTAACCAATATATAATTTTTCAAATAAAAAAACCTACAAGATTATCCACTACTTATGCTCAAAATTGAAGTGTGTAAGTATAGTTATGTGGAGTAAATTTGTGTTTCTAATATTGAAGCTAAAGACAAATACGTGTTTGATATTATATTTGACGTTTCACATATGCTACATAAATACAAAAAATAATAATTGACATGTTTGACTTTGTTTTTAGTAGCTTACTAAATTATTTTTATTACCTAATAAGTGTTTCGGTAGTACATATTGTACACTCTTTAGCTAATTATGAAAGTATTGTATTATTACTCTAAATATAACTTCTTGCCAGCTCTTTTTGGCAGAAATTAACATTGTTTACATTGTATTGAAAGTGTTCTTAAAAACCTATTTGAATAAATATTGTTTTGATTTGATTTGATTTGATAAAGCTACCTACAATACCATACAATGCCTGAAAAATAATACACGCGCAGTAAGCTTACTAATAAAATTTAAAGCTAAATTTCATTACCAATTACCAAGAAAAAAAAAAACGAGTTGCACTCCGGGAGTGCCGGCAGAAGTGAAAACCTTTACACACGATTCGCGCTTAACACTCATATATGTCACAAGACATGTCTTTGACATTGTCAAGAAATAATAATGTTTGTTTATTTACTTTTTTGACGTAGTATATTTGACATCGCAATCTGTCATAGAATTAAAATTCCATATCCAACCTCCCTGTACTACTCATAATCGCGAATACTTAAAATAAAAATTATAATAGGCGTGGCATAACGGTTTCCGTCTTACGAATTTCCACGATTAGGACACGTGACCCGACGCGAGTTTATCATTTTTTACCCATACCAAAATAAGTGCACAACGCCGCTAAAGAAGTTTTCACTTCAATAAAAATTATAATAGGCGTGGCATTACGGTTTCCGTCTTACGAATTTCCACGATTAGGACACGTGACCTGATGCGAGTTAATCATTTTTTACCCATACCAAAAAAAGTGCACAACGCCGCTAAAGAAGTTTTCACTTCAAAAAAACATAAGAATTCGACAGAAAGCACTTTATACCTGAAACCGACGTATACGAGATTATTCAAAAATAACAAAAGAATTCGACAGCGAACTCTTCTTACCTCAAACCGACGTATGCGTGATTATTTTATTTTAAAAATCGGGCTCCACACTTGCGCCGCAAGATTGGATGGTTTTACTTTTGCGGCTTCACGTTCACGCTTTTCAGCGCTCCCCGATTGAGGACGGCGGTTTCTGATCCCGCGGCAAAGGGTTTGCACTTGGCTCGTGTTGAACGCGAATGCATTCACACTCGTGGCTGTTCACAGAAATATAAGAGACGCGGTCGTCTTTGTATTCAGTTAATGGTATCTCAATATATTATTACTTCGTTAATCCACTGGACACTCAATAAAACCAGAATTACACCATACGCATGTGATAGAGATGCACCGCTATCCTTTTCTCTTATGCATATTCGGACAATTCCACTTTTAATTAGTAATAGACTTATCAATTAATACTAAAACCTCACCACGTATTTTGCCCAATACGAGATATCCTCAGGAGGCGTAGTTCTTCAAGCGTTGTACCTTAGAAAAGGTCATTTGCATAAGACGGTGGGAGGGGGATGCATCCCATGCACGTGTGTATGGTGTATTTCTGGCTTAAAAGTGTACTGCTGAATTGTTTCAACGGATTTGCAATGTCTTATTTTGAGCATAAAAAAGACTATTACTTAGCCTCTGGGACACAGAATAACCTGTATTCGGAATAGATAAATAAAACTTAATTTTAAAGTTCGTGATTTGTAGGATAAAGGGCAAATTAATAAATTGTCAAGTCTAATCGAAAATGTTATGCTCAAAAAAACAAAGTTCTAATTTTACAAATTTTAGTAACATCAATCGTCTTATTGTTATAAAGATATACTTTTATGTTCTCTGAAATAGATTTATTTTTAGTACCACTAAGATGGCAAACAAGCTTAGTCCGCCTGATGGTAAGCGGTTATACCGGGGACCCTACTCACGCATTGCCGACCCTTTTAAGATCTTCCCTTCTTTCTGAAGTGAACCCCGTAAAAAGAGAAAACCTTGGCGGAGAGTTCATTCCACAACAATGTTGCAGTCATAATATGATAATAAATTCGATGTATATATGATCTAATTATTATTCTATTAAATAAATAATTAAATCAAATTCCTATTTTGCCGCAACAAAGTCGCTTTCAAGGATATACCACGTAAAATTCATGTTGACACCATAGAATATGGAGTTGATTTGGACATAAACTAATTAGGTACTGTTGTGTGTAAAATTACACAAAACAAACAACATTTACTTTCTGTACTTATTTCGTTTCGAGGAATCATTAGAATATTTTGAAAATCTTGTTTGTGGGAGTTAAAAGCTTAAATGTTTATGTTTTCTTGAGAAATAAAACAACTGTGTATTTATAAAACATTTATGTAAGTACCTTTCAATGAATTAAACTTATATTTGCTTAAGCGTGAACACGTAGGTACATTTTATTGTTACGTTTATATCTTTTAAGAAATCAGTTTGTTTTCTAACTTGAATTCATGATTTAAGATTTAAGTGGTTACTTTATTAGTATAAACATTAAAAAAATACCGAGTAAATATGAAATACATTAAAAATGTTAAGTAGAAATCACTTAATATGGACCCTAGAAATTTAACATTTACAAAATGAAAGAATTCTTATTTACATTTTCATTGTATTACAAATTGTTATTATAATATTACAAACATAAGTTGCTATTGAATTACATAACCCTAATTTAAGCTAACTTTACAAAATTCATTAATATTTGCTAGTTCTTGCGTTATGGCTCAGGTAACGCAAATACTAGTTTTTTTTTATATTCTTACATTTTAACTTAAACATACAGACTTACAGACAATAATATAATAAATATTTATTTTATATTTACAATGTGAATGAATAAGAACTACATTTTTTAATTTTACTAATTTTATATTTTATTTTATTTTCTAACAATCCAGGAACGCCGATTTCTTGAGTTAGGTATAGAAAGCGAGCATTCTGTAAAAAACATTTCATATAAACTAAATAGTTATATTAGATTTAGATTTAAATAACTTTAATTTAATTATATATACCTACTTTACTTTAAGTACCTACGTGTGTCTGACAAAATTTTTGAGTTATACGTTTATTATACGTATGGTACCTAACTCCTTCGTTTTAGTTTTTAGTAATATGTTAGACAAAATTGTGTGCATACACCTCTAATTCTTCATCGGCTTCGTGGCTCAGTGGGTAATGATCTGACTGCTGAATCGAGCGGCGTGGCTTCGATTCTCGCGCAAGACAAACATTTATGTGATGAACATTTGTATTTTCTTGTCTTCTATGTCTGTTATTCATAGAATAAGCTTTGCTTACTTTTGGCACTGTGTAGATTACACAAAAAAAAAATATATTTTTATTCTTTTAAAAGATTTATACTTTATAACAAAGGAATCTATGTCTTTTGCTGACATAATCTGTTAGCACATCTTATTTTAAAACGAAAGTACCTATGTCTTGCTCTTGTACGTTACCTTAGTTTAAGATAGTTTTGTGTTTGTATGTTTATTGTTCCATTATGTTTGGCTGACTCTATACATAATATGTATGTATTAACGGAAGAGGTAAATAGGTATTTGTATCCGTTGTCTGGTATTTTCTTCAAAACATTATGCATAGATAAAAATATAATGCATGAAACGGCACATCAAGTCTTCAAAAATATAAAAAATAACAAACTATAACGTTTTATCTCACCTATTTTCATCATCTTATATAATGCTCTCTTCTATCACTCTGCTCAGCGCTGGATTCAATCGCTATAGCGGCCCAGTGGTAACCTTAGACAAAACAACAAAAAAAAAATTCGTCAAATCAATACAACTTGTAATTATTTAATTGTTACGTTAAACTCTATCATATATTAAATTTACTTTAATGAAATATGCCAATTGTAGGTAAGAGTAAGAGCATCCATTAAGTACGTGAGATAAAAATGGGGGGGGAGAATAAAATTGAAAATCTCACGTCAACTTCTGAGTTTATAAAATATGTATTGAAATATTTCTGGGTTCCTCCTTTTGTTGGATTATCTCACAAAAACCCATAATTAATGGATGCCCCTATCGAAAACTAACTATAACATTTACAGCCAAAGTAAGTACACAACTAATTAGTCACAACTACACATAGGTATATTTCTTGTACACCAATATTATAATAGGACAGGTATGTCACATACGAAACATTGTTTTAGCCATATATATTTCATACAAACCTTATAATACATGTCTTGCATTATATACAATTATATGTTTTACATAATTATGCACAAAGCAATCAATCTTGCTAAGTTTTATTATATCAAAATATTTTTCATGTAAAGATATGCATTGGCCAAAATTACCAAAAAAAGACGGCACCCCTCTATCCCTTAATCGCAAAGATTCAAAATCTGGAAATAAATAAGAAAGGATAGCTCCCTTCACTAGTACGTCTCACATTAGATGATTTTTTACAAGTAATTAATTAATTAATGCATAGCTTGTGCTATTTTCTTGAATGTGTAAACTAATTGGAAAGTAAGTGGCAGTTACCTGTGTAGTGGGCTCTAGCTTATTATTAATCTTAGCTGGTTCTTCGGCAGCGTAGAGGAGACGCCGTGTGAGACGCGCGAAGGTGCACCGGAACTGACGGCTCATGCTGCAGTACAGCACAAAGTTCACCGATGAAGTGAACAAGGCCAACACGTCCATCAGATCACCTGCACAGAAATAAACCTGGTATATAGATCGAAGTTCTTATTATGTATACTAAAAGTCCTATTTATCCTAATATAGGAGGGTAACCAGTTAAATGTGTAACTTAAGAATTGGCGTAGCTGCCGCTTCAACTCTGATCACAGAACCTTGACTCTGTGACTAGGTTACCGATTCTATGTATCTATGTACCAATTTATTTAGTGTTATAGATTTATTTCACTCTTATGCATAGTTGACTATATATTAAAGGATTTTCGATGCTTGAAATGGTGTGTCGGAGCTACGGCCGCTTAACTTTGGAGATGATGCCAATGCGATTAAATGTATGGTAAGAAAGAAAGCGGCTAAGTAAAGCTCAGGCTCCCCAACCGAGGGATCCGTACCATCAGAAAATTTACAAGCCTGACTCGCAGTTGGCCAGTTTTTATTAAGAAAAGTAGAGTTTAAAAGATAGAGCCTTTTAAAGGGGCTCGAACAGTCAGACATACATAAACTCCTCTAGAAATCTGGCTAGGCTAATGTTGGACGACTTTCGCCTTGACGCTCTACTATAGCTTAGCGAATTCACCGATAGTATAGCATATAATAAAGAAGTCTATGATTTAGTATTCAAATAGCAAGTTACGTCACAAACTTGATGTTTGTACAATAATTTCTCCAATTCGTCTTTTTTTTCGTAACAAAAGGTCTACAAAAGGTTTTTAAAGAAGCAATATATATAATATAAGACTTAATATGACACATACTAGAAGAAATAAAAAAAAGAAACAAAATAATACATAATAATATAAAATAATATCTACCAAATGGTATAAATAATATATTGTAACAATACAATAATACTAAAAAAAACAGCCAAGTGCAAGTCTTGCTCGCGCACCGAGAGTTCCATACAAACTTATTATATGTAGATAGTTCTCCCATCATGAGATCAAGTCTCACAGATTTTTGATTTATGTGATGTTATATTCTTGCTACTTGCAAAATTTCATGATTCTAGGTCAACGGGAAGTTCCCCATAGGTTTTAATTCATTTGTGTCACAATATATGCGTATTTTGGGCATATTTTTTTATTGTATTTTAAATATTATTATTAATTTTCAACGCGTTCTTAAGTAAAAGGGCTAAAGGGTCTTAAGTAAAACTACACATAACAATTCATTTTTACTTTCGGATAGATAAATAGTAGTTACGGATATCATACGTAACACAGGCACGTATTACTCCTTACTTTGAGGTAGGTTATCTCTCGAAAGTTGTATCATATAAAAAATTAGGTAGGTAGGTACCTAGACAGAACAATACACATGAATCGTCTTATACGTAGTGTCAATGTGGAACGAATTAGATCCTTTTGTGATTACACGTAGGTATTGCTGAATATCTCGATAAACCCATACCACTATTCCGCAGAGGGTTTGATTACTAAGATCACTGCGACAAAACTGGTTAGGTGAAGGTAATTAGAATTATGTAGCGGTATGTGTGTTACATACTAGTGTTGTGCTGATATGATGATATATGTCGATACGGAGTTATATAAAATTTAAAAGCCATATATTTAAAAGCCATTAATGGAAATAAAGTTTGTAGTTATTGTAGTTATAGATGCTTACCTGCATTTGGTATTCAGTTAGTAGGTATGTGTACTACGTAAGTAAATAAATATTTCTGGACATCTAAAATAAATTATACATAGATAACAACAAAGTTGCGTCTCATGAAAATAGATTTTACAATTACTAGGGAAAATTACAGAAGGATTGAATTAAGGGTTCTTCAGATTACATTCTTAAATATTCATTTGGATAAAGCCGAGATCAAGTTACCTCTGTGTGATTAGAGATTTTTTAGAAATAATATGCGTTAAACAATACTAACTCCTTTTATTTCAAGTAGGTAGGTACTATAGTTAGTTTATACCTTTGTAAATATTGCCAAGTCGTCTTTAAAATTCATCACTATTGCCTCAGCATTCGTTTCAATTATACATTCGACAATTAGAGGCGTCTATGTATACAGAGCAATAGTAAGGTACGGTGCACGCTGAAATAGGGGTTGAACGCTTCCGACTACACTTAACATATGGCTATTCAGGAGCTGTCCAGCCAGTCATATAAGTGCGCCATTGATGTCTAGAAGTTATCGGATTTTTCTCCAACATCAAACGCGATGACCGACTTTATGAATGGAATGTTTAGGCTGACTATCTACTGATGTAATGCAGCTAGGAGATAAAACATGCGTTTTGTATTACATTTCAATCTGATTTTAATCTCATACAGGTACTTTATATGTATGTGTAAAAAGAGGTTTTTGTTTGGATCATCTACCTTTTCCATTTTTTATACAGTTACTTACGGACCTGAAAAAAAGACGGACGTAACATTACACTCAAACCATGTGAAGCATGCCAGGTCGTAGAATTTCGTTTGTTATACACGACCTACACTCACACAGATACACCAGGTCAGACAACTCGCCTTCGAGCGCGTTCGTTCTGGGATGCAGAATCATTATTTTCATTACTTTTGCCACCTGTCAACCGTTCGTTTAGCATTGGTATCAAAAGTATCATAATTTTAGTATCATCTGTGACAAACTGTCATGCGTTCGTTTACGATATTTTTGTTATTTTTGTCACTTTTGCCACCGAAAAATGAAACTTTAGACCCATGTCTGGAGGTGGGGTTTTTGTGTTAATCTGTCAAACTGCCTATACATATTCATTGTTTATGGTAGTGTGTGTGTGTTTTATCGTTGTGTGTGTACGTCAAGCGTTCGTTTTGCAGGTTTTGTAACCAAAAATTTTGTTAGTAACGTTTCAAAGCTAAACGAACGGTAGGTGTCGGTGGCAAAACTGTCGTTATCAAAAGTGTGAAAAGTATCATTCGTGGGAACTCTTAATCCCAGAACGAACGCGCCCTTCATTATACGTACCGCGCGACAGCGCCTGTGACATGTATTTTGCGTCGACGAAAATTGTTAAAAATGCCGTCTTGTGTAGTGAAATCGTGTAAAAACTACATGAGAAAACTTAAAAAGTCACAAGGAATCACCTACCACGCGTACGTTATGATGATTTTGTTATTTTTTTATTTTATTTACTTAGATGTAAATTCTAAACAAAAATATAAGAGTGTTGTCAGTTTTATAATAGGAAATTTTCCCTAAAAGTTGGGAAATCTGTATTTGCTTGCATTTGTGACTCAGTCAGATTTAATAAGAAAAGAATGGAACCCATATAAAGTCACTCTTGCGTCCTCTTCTTAAGGTCAGAGGTTTTCTGGGCTAAAATTTTAAATTTAATTGGAGTTGGTAGGTATTGATTCATAGATTTCGGGAAAATTACCCTCATAATGCGAGTCAGTCTTAATTTTGACCGTTTTTTTTCTTCATTTTTATTAGGTTTCCTAGAAATAAAAATCGCAAAGATGATTGGGTCCTAATTATACGAAACTGTAGAGAAGAAAATAATTGGAACCCATCATCTGCTAGTACCGTCTGCAGTGCACATTTCGATGACGTCGTTGCTTGGTTCCGTATGCTATTCCAAAACGGGTAAGCAAACGAGGATTGCAACAGATAAATTATCTTTCTTATTTATAAAGTATATGTATTAATATATATTTCTGTGTCTATACATATATGAATATGTGTATGTATTTGTACTTTAATATTTCTTTAATACGTATATGAATCTCTTTTTACTTATTTACATATTTGTAAAATGTAAATATTATGTCTGTATATATGTATATGTACGTGCAGACGATTGATGTGATTGTTTAGTGATTTATGATACATGAATATATTTTTCTCGGGAGTTACTTTAAATTCCGCTACAGAATAATTATGCCCCCCCCCTCTGAAAAACAAAAGACAATTGAAATATTACTTGATTTTTTTTTAATCAAAATATTTAAATTGTAAAGCTTGTTTATTAAGTGTTTCAATACTAAATATGTATTTATTAGTTAATTTACTATAATATTATGTTTCGTTTGTAATTTTCCAAAGAGTACCTACCCACCTATTGGACGCACGGAATAAAGCAGTATTGTAATTCGTTTGTAAAACTAGTTGTAGTTTATTCACTTGACGATTTTAAAAGATTTTAAAGAGTTCCTAGAAATAAAAAGATTTTTAGAATCTGGTATAGACAAACAAGCACAAAAACTTTGCAATTTTGACAATATTACAAACATACGGGTCGAATTGATAACTTCCATTTTTGAAGTCTGTTTAAAAGGACATTTTGTTGAATGTTCTCTATTCAGTTTTAAAGGAACTTACTTTATTAGCCCGGGTCCACTCGCAGGTAAAAGAGAACAAAAGATAATGAGAGCAAAGGATGTTCATTATTATTAACCTGATACATATTATGTAATCAGTAATAATTAATTTTAAATAATAAATTGCTTTATTCGTAAAATGTGTTTTCAGTCGCTATGGTCATGCATGAAAATTAGTTTTGATTGATCAACATTATGATGCAGTCGTGCAACCGTTTAAAATTAATTAAAATTAGTCATATCAATTTCTTATCGCTAAAAAGGAAAAGGGATAGTAAATTGCTATGATAATGTTAGCGATGTCAATTAAGCACACAAGCGAATTTTGATTTTGTCAATTTATGTACCACATAGAAAGTTTCTTTCTAAAATCACACTCTTATATGAATTAGACAACGTTAAAATGTGCTAAGCGATAATTTTTCCCTAGTCTTTGTTCCTTTTTTTTTACCCATTTCAATAAAAGAATAGCTATTGCATTACATAATTGAAGCTAATGCTTAAGTGGATAGTACATAAATAATAACATGATAATTTAAATATACTGGATTTAAAAAGTGGGCAAATTGGTGATTCATATGGTAACCCTCAAAGCACGTCAACACATTAAAAGGGCGGCCATTTGCATGCTTCACTCGTTCTTTAGACTAGGTTACGTCCGTCTTTTTTTCAGGTCTGTCTTACTTACTTTGAAAGTGTAAAAATATATGTCGAATACGAAAAGATTATAGATTATATTTTAATTTTAACACATGAATGGCATCACCAGACAGTATAACTTTTTACCCTGAAAATAAAGTTGAATCTCAAACGCAAGAGCTAGCTTAGACAACGAGCGGTCGTTGTCAGATGATGTTCTTGAACTCGTCTCCAGGATCGAATTCCATTGAATGTAAGTATAGTCTAGAAAACACCCAATTTACCCCTGAATTACGTGTAAAGCTATTGAAGCCCGAAAATTTGAAGAGGGATATAAGCATTCAACAGCCTGAAACTCATTGATAAATCGGTTCAGATCAAGCATTCAAAGGCGTGAGAAACACAAATCAGACTCGGTAAATGAAGTAAACAGGAATATTTCGGATGATAGGTAGTTATTACAAATCAGATTAACTACGACAAACAACAGAGTAAAATCCATGATGTAAAGCCATTTCGAGATATAGGTTTCTCATAGAAGTGTCAGAGGCATTTAAATAATTTATTTCTTTCTATGTCTTATATGACTTATAATTGACATTAGTTTATTTTTTATAATTATACCTAACTTTTTTTTATATACCACTAAGGTGGCAAACAAGCTTTCAGTCCACCAGATGGTAAGCGGTCACAGTAGCCTATGGACGCTTGCAGCACCAGGGTTATCACTCGCGTGTTGCCGATCCTTCAAAAATCTAATTACTTCTTTCTTGAAGAACTAAGAACCTACCCATGATGCCCCCCTCTAAAGTTGTTTAATATAATACATTTGTAAAATCATCAAATATAAAGTTGTGGCAGAGATCTAATGACGTTGAAATAATTTTTTTCGGTTCCGATTTAACCCTCGAAGACTTAACCTTAAAATAAAAAAAAATGGCCTGTGATTGGGCCACTTTAACCTAAAATTCCGTGTCGTTTGATAGCTTAACTAATTCTATAAGTTTTCCATTCGAATTATTTGGCACCGAAAGAGTAATAAAATATTATATTATTAAATAGCATACTTTTTATCTGTTCTATATTTTTGATTGATTTTAGATTTCGGTCTGTTGTCTACATTATAAAATAATTTATATGCAAAAAACTGAACTTATATAAAGTAAGTTCTGTTGATATTCTTAATACATACTTAGTTCCTACGACATTTTCTTTCAAACTGGATGGTGAAAAGAGGTAGTCCCCGACATTATGATGTGGATGTGTAGTGTAATACGTATGCAGCCACTGGTTGACCCTAGCTGGGTTTTTAAACCGTAAAAAGCATTCCACTATTATAAAGTCAATCGAAAGCAAAACATAATTTAACGTGAATTATTATAAAGTGTGCGCAAACAAGAGTTGGTAAGTAACTGAATATAAAAAAGGCAAACGTTTCTGACTGATTGACAGACAGACTGATCTATCAACGCACAGCTCCAACCACTCGACGGATCAAGCTGAAATTTGGCACATATTTATATCTATCTATTATGATGTAGGCGTGCGCTAAAAAAGGATTTTCCAAAACTCATCGTTTCAAAGTTTCAAACGCGGGTTCAAAGTTTGTATGGAGCACCAAGATCGCGAGGTTAATCCATTAGTTAATTAGTTTTTAATATTTAATTATTTATTATTTTTGGGAGAGGGATAAAACGAGTGTTATTGGGTTTTTTTTTATAATTGAGGAGTTGCCGTAATAATACTACGCCGATAGCCAAATTTAGGACGGGTGTAGCGAGTGAATTATTTTAATTTGTAATATTTAGTGTGTAAATAGCCTTAGATCACCTTTTGCGTGTTTACGTCAAAATTATTGTAAAATTCTATATCCATACAAGCATGGAATGCCATACTATTTACTTCGACAGATTTTTAAATCTGATTTGAAAAGGAATGACTTATAAACTATTGAAAATATTCAAAGTCAGTCTTGTTGGGATTTTCTGAAAAGTTAGATACAGAAAACGTAAATTGCAAATTTTAAATAAAATTGCTACAGAAAAATTATTTTATTGGTGAAACATTTTCGGCGTAGGACCATTAATAAGAAGATGCGATCTGAAATAGATTTCATCATATGGGAAGAAAATAAGAAGTTTTGATCTCCTTATATATATGTCTACGGTAAGTTCCACCTTAAATCACACAGAAGGTACCAAAGTTCTGCTTTTCTTAATAGGGACTACTGAAACCTTGATTTTTGCGGATTGGCCATTTTCGCCTTATTGATTTTTTTCCGTTACTTGATTAGTCGGGAAAAATTATGGAAATGACATAGATTGTCTTAAACTACTTATTTCTTCCATCATATCATGATTTACCAATATTGGTGATAATACAGTCGACTAGAAAAAAAGGTAATTTTTTACTTCTCTGCAACACAACAATCTTACATGAAAAAAATTGTAATGGACAGAGAAAAATCCCTTTATACACAGATGCTATTCAGTAATTGGTGCAAAACGCTAATTTTAACTTAAAAAAAATATTTAACGTAATATTTAACGTAATATTTTACACCATACAAATACACCATTACAGAACGTAAACAAAACATTTAGACCAATTCAGACAAATGAATAACAGGAAACAACAATTATTTTTTTATGAAAATATTGCCAGCCTTAAAAAAAGTACTCCCAAAAACTGACGCTAGATTGAGTTCCTACTATTTTTGTGGTTACCTATTTCAATGCGCGACCGCACAATTTTAGGGATGTGAAATGAGAAGGAGAGAGCATTATTTTTTTACATTCCTGAAGTAATAAATAGTTAATATAAAATACTAATTTAAAATTTGGATTTACAACTTCAGCATATTTATAGATGTACATAAAACCATAAGGAATAAATACGTCCAAAACCTGTCAAAGTTTATAACCGTTCGTAAATAAAGTCATAAAAAACACAAATTTTAATGTGCTCCGCTGCGTTGTACGCGCCAGTTTTCAAGTTTACAAGTGGGACGCCCTGACTACATTAAATAAGTACAAGTTCTTTCTGGCACTCGCCAGCCGCTGCCGCGGCACGCTCCGCTCGGCTTCGCACGCTAACTTTCATGTGCTCTGCTTCGTTTTACGCGCCAGTTTTCAAGTTCACAAGTGGGACGCCCTGACTACATTCAATAAGTACAAGTTCTTTCTGGCGCTCGCCGGCCGCTGCCACGGCACGCTCCGCTCGGCTTCGCGCGCTAACTTTCATGTGCTCTGCTTCGTTTTACGCGCCAGTTTTCAAGTTTACAAGTGGGACGCCCTGACTACATTAAATAAGTACAAGTTTGTTCTGTCACTCGCCGACCGTAGCCATGGCACGCTTCACTCGGCTTTGCATACTTACTTCCATGTTTTACCATAAGCTCTATATCAGGCTGGCAGTAAACTTAACAAGACTCTATATAATAAAACGTAAGTTGTTTTATGTTATTTTCTATTTGATGTAGTACGTTACGTAATCTAATTGTCTTATCGGTTATTTGGGAGTTTTTTTTTTGAGGCTGGTAACATTGCAATTAAAAAAAAGTGTTCGTGTTTCCTTTTTCTTGATCCGTTTACAATATTTTAAAAAGTGTAATTACATGGTTTTTGAGTGTAAATTGGGTTTTTTTTTCAGCCTATTCTTTAATTTTATCAGTGTGTAAAGGATGATTTGGACAGCTACAATAAATCTGAACTGCTATAATGCCGAGTAAGTGAATTTTATATGTTATTTCGACCATTTGGCGGGAAAAAAAAATCTGGTAGTAAATATTTTTTTTATCGAAAACTATTATTTCGCACCGACTTTCATATATCATTTCTATATCAGGGATTGCTACTCTATCGAATAAGATTTTTTCAGATTAAAATGTCGTGTTGCAGAGAAGTAAATATTTACCGAAAAAAATTACAACACGGTCGTCAAAAAAATAAAAGACGGCAAAATGGATAATTTCCAAAATGAAGATGTGCAATTGTGTATGGCATATTAGAGTTTCAAATTATTGAAAATTGTGAAGTGTGATCATTTAGGAAGCTATAATTAAATTGTTTTTACGGATTTCACGCATCTTTTAATTTTTTTCCCCTGAGGAATTAGTCTCTACACGGGTGAAGCCGCTGGCAGGAGCTAGTTAGAATAAAACCCAAGGTATTAAATCTCTTTGATGAATTCAAAACAGACATAACGAAAATTCTTATACAGGTATAGATAGGTACGCACGGATGAATTAGCACCTAACTATAAAAATATTATATAAAATTATCATACCTGTCTTGCTTACGTCATCCACTAGTAGGATGATAATGGATCCGTCAAATAAAATGAAAATATCGCTTTATTTTTATCGGCTTGGCAGCGATCTTCGACCAACATGCGTGCGTGTCTATCAGCGTACACAAAGCTAATGTTATGGTTTTGTTAATAGCATTTATATGCGAAAAAACGGAAAGTAGGACATGAATTACGGCCAGGCTTAATGCCTCGCCTTTTCTATTTAAATTTCGGTAAAATAAATGTGTAGTGAAATTCGCAGTCCATTGAACTTTTTTTGTAGTTAGTATATTGAAAGGTTTCAGCATTTTACCGCGTAGATAAGATCCAGACAGATATTTATTTTCTTTTTGATCAAAGGTCGCTGTCCCTAATAAGTCGCTTAAAGGCATTCTTGAAACACGTCTTATTTATATGTAAATAATTTCTTGAATGAATAATTTCTGAATAATAAATTAAATTAATTGTATAGTTAAATTTTTTAATTGAATAATAGTTTATACTGTCTATTTACGCCAAAGAATTTAGTTATAAAGACGTTTTTGTCGTTGAAAAAAATTTGCTGTAAGTTTTTTTTTTTTTTTATACCACTAAGGTGGCAAACAAGCCTACGGTCCGCCTGATGGTAAGCGGTCACCGTAGCCTATGGACGCTTGCAACACCAGGGGCATCACTCGCGCGTTGCTGACCCTTCAGAAATCCTGCTAATAACTTCTTTTTTGAAGAACCCCATACTGTAGTCCTTAGAGAAAACCTTGGCAGGGTTTTTGAGTTTGGGATCGTCGACAATTGTCACAGCCCGTCGTTGAACCGATTCAAAAGGGCCAAGCTGGTATCCGGGTGCACCCGCCCAGAGATGGCAGCAGTACTCCATATGGGGCCGGACTTGCGACTTGTAAAGTAGCAACCTTTGCCCCGACGTGAAGTACTGCTTCGCTCTGTTGAGTACACCAAGTTTTTTGGACGCCAGCTTTACCTTGTCTAGCAAATGATCTCGGAACTGAACATCGCTGGAGATGTCAACGCCAAGGATCCCAATGCTCTTGGAGATGGAGAGGGGAGTGTTCTGGAATTGTGGGACTACAGTGAATGGGGTTTTCTTAGCGGTGAACGCGCAGACTTGTGTCTTTGAAGGGTTGAATCGGACCAAGTTTTCCCACCCCCAGTCAGAGACCTTGGACAGACCGATCTCGATTTGAGACACAAGTTCTTCACGCTTTTCCTCCACAACGGAATGTGAGATGCTTGCACGGCCCGTGTAATAAGCGTCTCCAGTACTGTCATCTGCATAGCAATGTATGTTGTTGATGTCCAACATATCATTGATGTGCAGTAGAAACAGCGTAGGAGACAGCACAGAGCCTTGCGGGACACCAGCATTAATGTCCATGCTATCAGAGCAACTACCGTCAACTACGGCTCGTATGCTTCTGCCGGACAAAAAGCTAGCCACCCATTTGCACAAACCCTCGGGCACTCCATAAGATGGCAACTTCGATAGAAGACCCTGGTGCCAGACCCGATCGAACGCCTTCGCTATGTCTAGGCTACATGCCAATGCTTCCCCCTGACTCTCAATGGCTAGTGCCCATCGGTGTGTGAGATACACTAGAAGGTCACCAGTTGAGCGACCGTGGCGAAAGCCATATTGACGGTCACTGATCAGGTCGTGTTTTTCTAGGTATCTCAAAAGCTGTGTGTTGATCACACGCTCCATCACCTTGGAAAGGAGAGAGGTTATAGCGATAGGCCTGTAATTCGATGGATCTGATCTATTGCCCTTTTTGGGCACCGGGTGCACATTCGCAGTCTTCCATGAAGACTGAAATTGCCTAGTGTGGTAGGAAAGCGTGAAGAGGCGCGTGAGTACAGGACATAACTCAGGAGCACACTGCTTAAGCACCACTGCTGGTATGCCGTCTGGCCCACTCGACTTATGAACGTCTAGGGAAAGCAACGTCTCCAGATGGAGGTGGACTGCGTTAAGATTTGCGTGTATACCCCTAATTTTGCAAAAGTCCACATTAAATGTGGATGGAGCGGCCGCTGAATAAACTTTTTTTCTTTTATTTCTTGCCATAATTTTTTTTTTGAAAGGGATATTTAGCCTTAAGATGAGGATTCACTGCACAGACAGCTTAGAAGACAAAAAGTTGCGGTACTGCCGAAGCTCAACACAGATGATACGGTTGCTGGCACGGCGGGCGGAAGGGCCCCTGAAGTACTTTCTTTAGATTTTTAAAAAAGAAACAGTTAAATAACTATCGTGTCAACAAGTGTATCTTGCACAGTAAGTACTTAAATCTGCAAGTTGAAACATTCAAAGGTGGTGAGTGAAGGTACAAAGAGCCCTCACATACCAGAGAGCAGCATTTGCCATTTCCATTTCGCGTTTTAAGTGACTCTATTTATAACCTGTCTGTGTCTCAATATTCCCATGTGTATTGTGTAGGTACCATTTGCTTCTGCCCTATACACCAATCAGATGACGCGCCGTAGATAGGACAGGTTGTGTTCGAATATATAGTCTCGGATTTCGAATGGGAAGGATAAAACCAATCGCTACCAGTACCTTTAGCCAGCAGGAGGATATTTGTATCCGTGATGTAATTAATATATGTATATATAGTACATTACTGCCGCGGCCCGCAAACGCAGCTTAACCGGGCGATCGTGAGTATGCGGGCCGAGGTATAGCCAATTTCTTCAACGTGCGAGTAAAAAAACTAATTATATTGACAACTGTATTGACAATAATAAAAATAGTTTGGGTAATTTTGCCGCCAATTCGCCGCGTTCAAATGTCGCTTCCTTTTTAACCGACTTTAAAAATGGAAGAGGTTCTCCATTGGGATGTTTATATTTTTTTTGTTGTTTTTTTTATGTATGTTTGGGCTTAACTTCATCATATATAGACGGATTTTCGAAATCCTTTTTATAATTAAAAGGGTATACTTCCGAGCTGGTCTTAAAAAACTTAAACTTTTGGTCAAAAAAATAATTTGGAACTGGTAGTCTTGAATTATTTTGATTGATTTTATTTAGTTGCCTCATGCAGTTTAATTATCTGTTTTATCGTAATAGCATATCGTTTGCTCTGTCTTTTGTTACTTCATTAGGAGAGTTTAGTTTTTTGAACTTTATTACTATCTGTATGTGCTTAATATGTATATAGGTATTTAATAGTTGAATCAGATGTATGTGCATATACATAGACATCTATTATATACGCCAAAAGTTTCTTTAAGTGGACGAAGCTATTTGTTCTGGCGGTGTTTAAAATTAACACTGCGAGGCATAAGCAACGTGATTTGATTCAGTATGTACAATAGTAAAACTTAATTGTAATTATACGAAAAATATTACGCTATAACTTTATAGTTAAAGTAACAATTGACAAGCCGTCAAAACAATGTTTATAAAATGAGTTTATTCGTGAAAAATACAACAAATTTGAATTACCTAGTGTCTGAATATTATGTAGGTAGCATTGCTAATGAAATAATCGTTATTTGTTATACAAGTGAGTAAAAGCGTTTTTTGGCAGAAGTGCCGAAGACGAGACCGAAAAAATTTGCTCACGCGTCCAACATAGGTACAACTTTTCACCTCTACCAGCGAGAAAAATATTTTCACGTGACATTTCTGGTAAAAAGGTAAGTTCGGCATTGGAGACATGTCTTAATTCTTCTTAAATATCTTCCTATTTTTCAAACAAAACAGAATTATTAATTAAATAAACAATCTTATGTTCAAAAAACTAGCCGCCATTTTACTTTGTTTTTTTTTTAAATTGAGGTTGCGTTCGGAATTAAACCTACTACAATCTCTGCCATTGCTATCAAAACAACGTATGATAGTTTTTAAGTTAGCTGTATAAACTTTTAATAAAACTAATAATTTATAAAAACTCACTTAAAAACGAATAAATGCTATGTAATTAACATGAACAAGGTTAAGTATTTGTCCGGAAATTTGTTTCTGGCCAGTCATTGTATTGTTTTTTTTCATCATCAGGTTAATTCCAAAAGTCAATGTTCGAACAGTGAATTACTTTGCTTGACTAGGCAGCAAAATTCGATTTTGCTCACTGAATTTGGACAGCAAAACTATCCTTTTCGTGCTGGTGAGGTGAAAACTTATTTAAATAGTTCTTTATTTAACTATTTATGTATCGCATAGAATTTGTAATATATAATTGTAGATAATAGCGTTACTGCAAGTTCTACTTGCTATTATTACTTATAGGTAAATTTGGTAAAGCCTAGTCCTAGTAGTTATTTAAACCTTTACAAAAAAACAGTTTTGGATAGCACTAAAACAGAAAGTATGCATCCATACGTATTTCTTGTTTTTCAATCAAAACATCAATATAGCTGCACTACTCATGAATGCTTTTGCATATCGCGTCAAGGTTTCTGCTAAGCCACATTGGCTCACAATAAACAGATATTAAGGACTGGTTGGTTCCGGTCATGCTTTAGCAGCTTCACACATTTTTTTTATTTATTGTGAAAGCCTTGTATTCAAGTCCTTTAGCCTAGCAAAACCCGTAACAATAGAATTTAGAACTTGTAGGACGGAGCAATCCAAATCGGTGAATTGTAACTGTTAAATTGTAAACTATGAAGTGAAACCATCTTCTGGCCGGCTCAGTAGGTAATGACCCGATCGCTGAAACGATGGGTGTTCGTTTGCCGCACAAGAAAAACATTGCAGCCTAGTTGGTAGTGTGGCCGGATCAGCTTCGATGGGTTCGATTCCCGCACTGGACAAATATTTATGTTTGTCTTGAGTCTGGGTGTATTCATGAATGTATTTACAAAAAAAAAAAGTAATATATATCTATTTGTATCCGTCGTCTGGTATCCATCCGGACGGACGGAAGATATCCAGACGGCGCTGTGTGTAATGTCTAGAAAAAATACATGTTTTATTATTTATAACATTGTTTTACAACTTCCTAGGAAAGTTAAGAGTAGTCTAATTCTACTTTGCCGGTATCGCCTGTGCGAACTACATGACTATATTGTAAGAACCAAAAAAAAGAACTAAAATTAGTAAGAAAAAAAGAACCGAAAGAACCCGTTCTTATAATATGCAGAACCGGTTCTTTTCATATTGCTTCCACAAAACCGGGTTTCCTTGAACTGAGAAAAACCGGTTTCATGACCTTTGCCGATATCGAGACGACATATTGCTATGTCGAGACGACATATGCAGTGTCGGTACAGCCTACGATTTTATCGTGTAGGTGTCGTTATCGCCCAATCTGAAACCAGTCATTATTGACTTCTTAGTTTAGTCATGTTTAATTTTTTTTATTTTTTGGCCTGATTGCTTTAAGGAGTTTGCTGAGCATTTTTTCTGGTTGAGTTCTTGTTCCTGAGAAAATAATCATGGTGTCGGATAGTAATATTTAATCATTAAATAATTAATATAAAATAATAAACACTTTTTTATTTTTTAACCGGTTAAAAAAG
This sequence comes from Apoda limacodes, assembly GCA_946406115.1. Classification (NCBI taxonomy): domain Eukaryota; kingdom Metazoa; phylum Arthropoda; class Insecta; order Lepidoptera; family Limacodidae; genus Apoda; species Apoda limacodes. The sequence continues at coordinate 18,734,822 of OX291549.1, read as the reverse complement.
TTACCTGGCTGATGGACGGACAGGTTTTAGTAGCCTATACCTATACAAGCCAAGCCGGAGTTGGTATCTCGTTTCTAATATGTCACTTATATCAGTAATTAAGAAGTAATTAATTTATCAGCAACAAATTGAAGAATCCGTAAGTTCCAATACTGTTGAGAATATCATGTTTAATCATCAGCCTAGCTTATTAAATTAACTTTTAATTAGCTTAGTTTATTGATTTTTATGTTGAATTTCCATTTCTTATAGCAATTATTTATTACCATTTTATATTACCATTTTGATAGTATTTTTGCATTATTTGTTTAAAAATAAACCAACATTAAACAATGTACGTAATTTTCAATGTATGGCCAAAATGTCAAAATCACTTAGATTTCTTAGGAACCTTGATTGTAGTTTAGCCTGGGTACTTTTTTTATCTTGTACTTAAAGACTCATTTAGTAGGGAAATCCATTCCCAAGACGAAAAGTATTTAGTTTCGGTTGGAAAACTTGCCCATTTTACTTTTATTTTAGCTTGAAAAACTTGCTTATATTATTTTCCTGTCTCATATTTTTTTAGTTTGTAATGAAAAATCATAATATGGTAAATTTTTGGATTTTCATTTTTCATTTTCTGTTGTTTTTTTTTCTTATTATTAGACGACCGGGAAGCAAAGGAATAAAATATTAGAGTAGGGGATAGGGGAATCTGTACGGTATATATTACCTTAAACTTTGGATAATGTGGGTTACTATTTGAAATAAAATAAAAATAAATAAAATAAAAGTTGTTGAAAATGCAATAATCGTATAATTGTAATCATACAAAAAAACCCTAATTCTGCCGGCATTAGGGAGTTATTTATTCCTATTTGTGTGTGGATATTTGATGTTGGTTTAATTTTTTAATACTTTTAATTACAATTCAACTTTCAAAACGCAAGTTCAAAAAGTTCGGTCGAAACAGGAAAAACTTTTCCGTCTATTATTTTAATTGAAACAAGTTACTTAATCAAATATATAGGTCAATGTTATACGGCGTGTTGTAATGTAATACTTACCCAGAAATAAATCTTTTTGCCACGATCGACGCTTTTTAGTTGTAAGTTAGTTTGGTTTTTGCTCTATTTGTTTGTGTATTATTTTCACTTGTTTCTATGAAGACTATTTTCTACAAATTAACTCACTTAGTAGACGGTTTCTAAAACAATGGCTGTGACAGAGAGAGAGCGATAGTTCTACAAGTGTTTTGCTTTGTTCCTTATTTTTATTCCAAAACGGTAGTAACTTGTAGTTTATAGACTTCAAAAAAGTAATATCATGTCGCATTTATAAGGAAAAATAGTAGTATATTATTACAAATAAGATAGGCTGCTTATTATAGACGAGTTTACGGGTTGCAGCCTGAGTCGTAGGCGAGGGCGTAATTCAGCCGAGTGTGTATTAATAAGAGTGAGGCTGTCTTCAACACACTTGAAGGGCAGTAATTACTAATATTAGTGTTAAGATGTTGTAAAAAGTTAATATTTAATGAAATCTAATAGTTTCGATTCTTTCGATTGGTTTTAACAAAAACGTTGGATTTATTATTCTAAAATTAAGATCTTAATTCATAGGCTCTCTTCTTGCTAAAAAAAAAGTAAAAAATCTGTAAAGTAAAAGGCACTTGTGCTGTCATTACCGCACAAGTGAGTATAATGAACGCAAACGGTGTGATAAAAGTAGCTTTATGAGCAAGTGTGTTAAAATAGTAGTTTATGAAACTGTTGCATAATAAGGGGTTTTAAACACGAGTGTATGTGTTTAATTTTAATAGTATTAGGTACTCGAGTATTTTAATTCCTAGTTATGTGAATTTTCATACACTACTTTATTTACTCACATACATTGCGATTCACAGAAAAGATCAAAGAGTAAGAAATAGTTTCCAAAAACGATATAGCCTTTTTTGCATTTTCCATGACATAAAGTCGTAATAGCGTTTATCATATATTTTCTTCGACTTTCCTGGTAATAGATTATGAGTAACTTCCATCGCCACATCTAAAATATGGGGCTACATATTTACTACTATCGGACATGTTTTAGCAAAATCAAAAAAACCCACAAAATTCAGAACAACAAAACGTACGAATGGCGCCAAAACCCTGTATGCGCATGAGCTTTAACGGGCGCCTTGCCCATAAAAAAATAATTGAATCTGATTGGTTGGATGTGTACAAAATGTCTTGTATCATATTGTTTGTATTATAACATTTTTTTGTTAGTGAAATAGTAGTTTAAAAATTCCATTTTTAAATTTTGGTATTGTTTTTGTAAAGTCTGTCAATATAAACTTTGTTTTGAAGTTTATAACTCGAATTTTACGATATAAGAGTTATAAAATACGTTTTCTACTACCTGCAATAAAAAGTTCTAATGTCTCGTACATACTCAGTGTCGAAATAACTTCCAGGTCAGTTTGAAAAATCGTATAAAATTGTATTTCGTACTGGATGTGGCCAGTTATATTTTTTATGATTTTGTTTTTATGCAAAGAACTAAAGTGATTTCGATAATGTCAGTTCGGTAATAATTATAGGTAACATACTAAAAGTTTTTACTGCATTCGTATGGGGAAACATTATTGACTGTAAAGGGAACCCTGTTTTTGTTTAAAAAATTAGCGCCGGAAAATGGATGTTACGTAATCATGTTAAATAATATATTTGTTATTATGTTATCTTTTCGCCATTTTAAAAAACCTGTATTGTTCAAGTGCTTTCTAAGACTATTGTAAAAACGTTTGACTTATGTTTTAGGCTAGATCACTATAAAAACGTTAGTCTTATTTCAGTTTTAGGCTTCATCACTGTAAAAACGTTAGTCTTATGTCAGTTTTTGGCTAGATTAACGCGATGTTAAAATTAAATTAGGGTTCCCCGTAATTTCACATTAAACCTTCCATCTAATAAGTACTATCAGTGTTAGGTCAAACACCAATATAGGACTTTAAGTAATGAATTCTAAGCTTCTAAAGTATCCATTACTTCTTATGAATACCTAACTTTATAATTACTTTTTGAGAACTTTTCTTACTAAGTCTACTTAAAAACTTATTATGTTATGGCGAACGTAGCCTTACAAATGTATGCCCAAAATGAATACAAAAACTAACAGAATTATAATTGTCTTTCACAGTGTCTTAAAATTATGTTTACCTAATATCACTCTTATATCGATCTATCCTACGCTGCTCATCTAATATTTGTTTTAAATAAGAGATAAAAACCATGTATTTAAAGTGCTCTTACGCTAGTAAAACATAAGACTACCAATTTTACAATGACATAGTAATCCTATTATATAATCAAACAAACAGAAAATGTTAGTATAAGATCACAGTTTTTCTTAAGGCGATGACATACCCAAACGAGTTAAGTTTGCAAGAATTTGATTAATTTTGATACTGTACGGAGTATACTTTTTGACGTAAAAAAATATATGTTACAGTTCAAACCTTAGTTAAGTGGATTTGCTAATATTGCATTAATTTGGCTATTAAAACAGTAAAAAAAAACTGACACTATATTTTTGGTCTTTTATTCAAATTGTTAGAAAAACTAAGAGTGATATTCTCTTGATTCTTATTTTATAAAATATTAATTGATATGACCAAGTGAATTTGCTAATTTCAAAGTTTTAAATAAATATTTGAATTCTGTACCGACAAAAAACCGAGAAAATCGAGATTTTCAACTTGCGGTCACGTGCAAGCGCCTATCGTACGTGAAACTGTGTGTCTTTGTATGCTTCAATCGTGTTATATGTCTTTGAACACTGGTCGAGACGGCTCGCTTTTGATAGGGTATGCCATAGCCTTTAGTGTGGTTAGTTCTAGCACAGATTATATAATGGTTCTAGTAAATGTTATCGTCATTTTGTACTCGGTACGTGCGCTAAGTAAAAGCGGGACGATCTTTTACTTTGTTAATTTTACTTTTTCTAAAGGCAAATGGTTGTTCATAGAACAAGACAACGAATAATTAGGTATTTTTTTAAAAGTTTTAAGCGAACAAAAACTTTTTCAATTTTTTGTTGAAAATTTTATATCGTAAGTATGAATGTTATAATCAGATAGCACAGTTTTGAAACGTTTTATTTTCTTTTTGTTCCAAAAAAAATGCACGAACTTTTTTGGATATGACACTAAACTGTGAACACAACACTATATTTCGATGCTTTTTACTTGAAAACCGTTGCAGAATGCAGCGTATGAAATTGTCTTCATGTTTTGCAGGGACAATAAAGCAGATCTTATTATACATTTCTACAGTACGAAGCAAGCACGATACAATTACATAAAACGAAATTAAACAACTCTAGCGAAACCTTTATAGTCTATTCTCACGAAATTGCCGAAATTACTACGTGGATAATTGTCGAATAAAAAAATATTGAGGCGCAACATAATCAAATCTCAAACTGTGTAAACATTTTACTGGACTATTATGTTGGCAGTGCCTATATTTGTAACCCAGGGTTGCAAAGCTTTTGGCATTCAGGCGTGAATCTCTTCAAACAATAAATCCGTTTTATTTACTTCTGACGTATTAAGACGAGGCATTGAAAAAGGGTCCTTTTTCGTTTAAGAATACAGATCTGAAACTTAGCTTCATGTATTTTCAGGCCTTTTTCTTGACTTTGTCATAATTTTCATTTGATAATTTTAGCTCCATAGTTTTTTTATTCGAAATCACCTCTTCAAAAGCATTAAAATTGAGATTATTATTATAACGTAAAGGTTAGTATTATCTAGTAGACGTATCTTTTAAAATAGCTTAATTATGTTAGTAACAACAATATCTAAAATTCAACAGATAAAATAATAAATTAAATAGATCAATTTTTGGCTTTCGATTTACGTTTTTTTGCTACTTCATTCGCAACAAATTTTTAACCTTGCGGCGAAAGCAGTGAAGATGATTTTTGCACTTTCCTGTGCAATACTCATTAATGTTTCGCCTTAACGTTACAATACATTACAAAGGAACAGTAAATTTAATAGCATTACACGGCTGAATTAGGTTTGTGATTATATGGTTTTTAACTTTTTCAACATGATCTTGCCTACTTACTTTTTATTTTTCAGTACCGTTTCGTTTGGTACATAGGAACTTTAAATGAAACTATACTATAATGTAAGTAGGTATCAACTTCGTTTGTCATTCATACATTGATTAATACTTCATTTTAAAGTTGCCTATTATACCTATAAAGGGCAAATCAAACACAGAAAAACTCAGCTACTAACCACACATTAGCGTTTAATACCTACTTGTTAGCGAGTGTAGTTATTTTCTTTTTATATACCACTAAGGTGGCAAACAAGCTTATGGTCCGCCTGATGGTAAGCGGTCACCGTAGCCTATGGACGCTTGCAACACCAGGGGTATATACTTTTATAAAAAAATACCTAAAAAGTTAATATTTTTAATTATGATTCCGGTTTTAATACAATAAAAGTTTTTGTAATTGGAGTTAAGAAAATAAAATTCATTTTTTAAAGAAATTAAAAGTTAAGCCCCGAAGATACTGTCTATAGCGTTATAATCCTAAATCTTTACTTTTCTTCTACATGAGACATATGAGCTCACTACATCTGGTGTAAGGTATAACTAAAAATTTATCAAACAAAAAAAAATACCTACCAAACATGCTGTAGCAGCTTTTGAAAAAGTTTGGGGCTAAAGCGCTAGCGAGGCCCAGCAGTCCTTGAGGAACTTCTGTGGAGAGGAAGAGACCGAGGACCGCCAACAGCATACGGGTGGTCCGATCGGTGCGGCTGGACCGCCGGGCACACGTCTCTTCCGCCAAGCATTGTTTTTCAGGCTGTAATACAAAAAATATATAAGCCCATGTTGCTTAAAAGCATGCAAAACCCTTTTTATTTTATTTATAGTTAGTAGGTTAAGTTAAGTCGACACAAAACGTCAATATGGGTCATGAGTATAGGAATTTATGTCTCAGTCATTGTTTGACCCTAATTCGGGGGCACAGGACTGAACTTAGAGAAAGGAGGCTTAGGCCATAGTCCACCACGCTGGCCCAGTGCGAATTAACAGAGGTTCGACAACCTTAGTGTTAGTTAGTGGCCACTCAGCTGTCAGAATTTTCAACTGGCCTCTGAGATGGCTTAACGACTGCTGTTATATAAGAACAGCTATTGATAGAAATAATAAATATTATTATTTAGTCGTCAAAAACGTTAAATGGTTTGCCACTAGGCGGGAGCAAAGTGCGCGTTTGCTCCCGCTCCCGGAGCGGGTAGTAATGAATTTTGATCAATTTCTGATAAAAAATAGTAGATATATTGTTAACCAAGGGACTAAAATGACCTATTACGATTATGATGATGTTGAGCCTCCCGACCGAGAGCAAGGGATGCTATAGAATTGAGTATGAACGGGTTATAGTCCTGAGGTAAACACTCTGCTTTTCGCTTGGATTGCAAAAAAAAACATAAATGGGGAAAAAAAATTAAAACTGGTACATTTTATGAAAATTTAAAAGTACTTACAGTGAGAACAATTATGAATATTCAACTTGATCCGTGTTGTTTGTATTTTTAAATTATTAGTAAGGGCCACTTGCGCTCCTCAGAGTTAGCGCCATTTTTGTCAAGTTATAAAGTTATCCTGAGTCAAAGTCATATTTGTCTTGCGCTACTATTTAACCCGGGTTACTGCCGAGTTAAATATTAAAAATTTAACCCGCATCCATCGGAGGGTTAAGTCACTAACATTTTGCCACATTGCGCCAACATTTTTAAGTTAAATTCGGGTTGATATCGGTTTTCTGGTTAAATTTATATTATTTTTCGACTATGAGTAGGTACCTATAACTATAAATTAGTAAGTTGGTAGAAAAAATGTAATTTTCTGACAAATACATTTACTAAAACCATTTTAATAGAACTGTGCAAGAACAAAGTGTTTAGGTATTTTAAAAGTATGAGAGAACGAAACTTTGACTCACTATTCTCAGATAATAATTATATGTAACACTGAATTCCGAGGTTCATTACTTTTGCTTCTGCTGCCTGCAGGCATTCTAAGTACCTCGGTTTTTTTTCTATATTCAACACATACACATAGGCAAAGACTCTACCGTAGAAAAAAATGGAGCAAGAAAGAACGCGTTAAGACAACGAAAGATCTTTAGTAGGTCCATTTTTAACACTTTCCACTTGCATAATTCAAATTAAATAAATATGTAGTGAATAAACCGGCAGACTGAGTACCTACGTACGCGTATAATGCAAAACATGGAATAACACAATTTTTAAAAGCAACTTCCAGTCCTTAAATATCATTCATAAAAATCTGGCGATCGGCTGCATGGCATCACGAAGGAGTCGAAGAACGACATAATAAAGTATTATCTTTGAAAGTTCATTGTAGAAGAATAACAGAGATTGTAAAAAGAGATTATTATTGTTATGTTGTCACTTCTGAGGTATAGTTAACTTTCTGTTTCTGCAAGACAATTGACGAGTTATCTAGTTATACAATTGACCGAGGTTTAGTTATTTAGCTAGTTATTTATTTAACTCTGAATCTTCCGCAAGTCGGCCTAAGAGCTTTATATTCACTTGGTGATATATTTTAAAACTAAGTTCAAATTAGAAAAAACCGGTCAAGTGCGAGTCAGACTGCAGGGTTCCGTAAAAGGTAAACTGTATTGAGGAACAAACTTAACTTTACCGTTGGACATTTGTTGTTCCAATACACTGACATAGGGCGCGGTTAGTTTACCAATTGCAAGTTTATAAAAAAAATAAAAAAAAATTATGATGCAGCAACAAATTTACGTTTTTCCTGATTTTATCCTTTATGTGTGCTACATTTCATTGTTTCTTGTCAATTTTCATGATTCTAGTCCAGTGGGAAGTACCCCATAGGTTTTAATTTATTTGTAGAAAAAATAACCATATTTTGGGCATATTTTTTTATTGCATTGACTTAGAAGCTTGATTTTTGGGTCATTCCCACTAGTACACCCAATTAGTTCAACCGTTGAACTAATAGGAATTTTTTGTTGCAGTAGTTCAACTACGTATAATTTTTTTTAAGAGTTGAACTACTGGGACAATCTAGTTGAACTAACTGACAGGGCCAATTCAGTTGATTTAAAAGATGAAATTTATATATATGTACTTAATCCTATTTATTTATGTTTGCTGAAATAAAACCAAAATTAAACAACTGTTTATTTAAAAACGAAAATCATTAAAACCTCATTGGTTATATACAATGTCATTTTATTGAAAAAAAGTGAAATATTTAAAAAGCATTACTAATATAAAAAAAAAAATTCAATACTATTTATTTTTAAATATTTGTGTATGGTAGGAGTTAATTCTTATTTACTATTTAATATTTTTTTTTAAATACGTACTTTACATTTGTTTCAAATGTTATAAAATATATAATTTCTTAAAATATTTTTATATGATTTTAATTTTTTCTTAATAATGTTTTTTTAAATACTATTTCAAATGACAGCTGTCAAACTATAAAGGACTATATCTCCGTAACTATTGATCGAAGATTAGTAGTTTCTTTACGTAAATGATAGATCTCGCCAAGAGCTTTATTTCAAATGACAACTGTCAAACAAGAAAGGGCAATATCTCCGTAACTATAGATCGTATGCTAAAAGTTTCCTCACAGAAATGATAGATCTCATCAAAAGCTTGATTTTAGATGACAGCTGTCAAACTAAAAAGTACTATATTTCCGGAGTGCAACTCGTTCTTTTTTTTTTTTTTAATACCACTAAGGTGGCAAACAAGCGCACGGTCCGCCTGATGGTAAGCGGTATGTTTAATTTTGGTTTTATTTCAGTAAAAATAATTAAACGTAATAAAGATTAAGTACATATATATAAAAATTTCATCTTTTAAATGAACTGAATCGGCCCTGTAAGTTAGTTCAACTAGATTGTCCCAGTAGTTCAACTACTGCAACAAAAAATTCCCATTAGTTCAACGGTTGAACTAATTGGGTGTACTAGTGGGAATGACCCTGATTTTTTACAACTTTGAGGGACCGTAGACCTGAGTATTTGATATTAATTTCAACTTGATACCTTCACGCTTTTCTAATACATACAGACAGACAGACAGACGGACGGACGGTTACGTGATGATCCGTTATTTCTGCGAAACTTCTCCGGAATAAAGAGTAGTCTATGTCCTTCTCCGGCCCCTCAACAATCTCTATGCCAAAAATCAGCTTTATTAGTTACTAACATTAAGTAGCCACTTTACAAAATATCAAATACACAAACAAATAGACTTTCTCATATATATATATATATATATTGGTTAATATTAGGATAGCATTGTAAAGCTGAGTCTTTAAAAATAATCGTATTGCCATCCAGAGACTTGCCTCCAGATTTAATGTACCTACTAGAAATTTACAAGAACCCGACCAATATTGCCTGCTCAATATTTTCTTACCTACAATTTTTTGCCATTATACCAAATAATTTTTTAACCTATACGAGTATACTATTAATCATTATTGAAGTTACCAAAAAACTAGAAAATCTCTAATTTTCATTAATTTCAATAAAAATAGCCGGTACGTTATAATAATAAAAAATAGCAATACCGTAACCTCATTGGGTATAGTTCCCCTAAAGTCTCCATGAAAAGCAATAATTTAATTGACGTTTGTTTACAATTGACGGTATATCATATGATAATATTGTAGTAAAATATTAATAAAAAATCCCCTTTATATATGTAAGTTCAGATAAAATATAGATGAGTTTAGTTTTTTGAATAACCTTGTAATACTTAATAAACTAAATGAAAAATATAAATAGAAATTTCCAATAAAAAAGCCCAAAGCTCGTTGTACTTCATCTTTATTATGAATAATTTTAATTTGATGTTAAAAGAGATCCGCCTGAGCGAGTGCTGAGCTACTATGATGTTCGAAAACCAGCCGTCACATGTAAGAAAATCTTTCTGTTATTAAAAATCAATTTAAAAAAATATATTAATAATATAAAATATAATATATATTATATATATATTATAATATATATATATATATATTTCTAATAAAATGTGCCCACCACAGAACATTATAAGTCATGAGAAGTGCTATGTTACTCAAACAGTACTGGAACCGCTGTCGCCACAATACATTCGCTATTTTAAAAGAGCCGAGCGTCTTAGCCAATCACGATCAAATAGGCGTTGTCAGTTTGAAAAGTGTTAGGGAGGAGGCTCTGTCGATAAATCCATATCGATAAATTTGGCGTATAAAGATAAGATTTTTGCTAACTATAAAATTAATAATCTACTCATACTTAGGTCAAATTATTATTAAACTTTATGAAATCCACTTTTTTACTACATAAAATAAAATATAACCTTATGAACCAATCTAAACATTAAAATTCTTTGTCCTGAATGACTGACTGACGGATCAACCCACAGCCTAAATCGCTGATAGTAGAGGCCTAAAACTTGGAGGTGTGTTCTTCGTATAACGTATGTATCGGATACGAAAGGATTTTCCGAAAGGGTCAAGTGCGAGTCGGACTCGCGTAATAAGGTTAAATCAATTGTAATAAATTTGGTATGGTAATGAAATTTTGGCATGTTGTTATGTTCACACCGGGGAAAGTTTCTGAGATATATGTAGACATACATACATAAATACACTTATGAAATTTGGGACACCTGTTTGTCTTTGTGGGATTCCATAGGCTGAAATATGAATATAGCGCAATTCTTACAATATTACATACATACGGGTCTAATTGATAAACTTGGTTTTTTGTAGTCGGTTAAAAAAAAGCGGCCGATTGCGTGCGGGCTTATACGTATATACACGCATTGAGTTACGGTTCCGTAGAATATAATGCGAATGTCCAAAAAAAATATAAACCGATTTTGTTTTAAAAGCAAATATCTCGCTATAAGTAACTTACAATTTTTTTTACCAATTTGCAGACCTATCCAACGACACCCTTACACAACTGTTTTTTTTTTCTCAGGTTGACTACAAAACTGTAGGCCAGTTTACAAAGGACACCTAACTACATTTTTTTTGGAATCTGTGCAAAGACATACGAACGGACGGAAATGACAAAATTATAAGGGTTCTGTTTTAGCACTTTTATGCAATTCGCTACGGACATTAAAAAGTATTAAAACTTAGAATTTGACATTATTTATACAGTAAAGTGTAAAAATAAAAGTTTACACATATTCAGTAGAGAGATTCATAAAATTCGCAATTTCAAAACCTCAGGCCTATTTGATATAATTACTTAAATTGGCAGTAGGTACGTAAATCAGTGTTATAAAACATTAAGTTCTGATTCGAACTAGACACTCTAAAAAATGTCGATAAAAGCAATAAAATATCGTATAACATCACTACATACAACTCTGTTGCTCACGGCATTTATACATTGCTTTCTAGTCACGGTCCCTGTTGCGGCTCCGAGGAACATTGACTTCGTGGATACTTTATGGGAACTATACCTAATGAGGTTCTGGTATTGCTGTTTTTGATTCTTATAACCTATCGGCTATTATTATTGAAATTAACGAAAATTACAGATTTTCTATTTTTTTGTGCCTTCAATAATAATTAATAGCATACTCGTATAGGTTATAATAATTAGAATATCGCAATGTCATAATCTTATTAGGACTAGAAGTTAAGGTCTCCACGAAGAGGAATAATGTAATTGGCCTTTGTTAACAATGCTAATAGAATGGAGTATGAATGGGTGTAGTACCTAGGTAAACATATTGCATTTAACTTCAAGTGCAAGAAAATAAAATAAATCCAGTAAGAACAATTTTGAATATTTAACTTAATTTCTCTTTGTGTTATAGCCAAATAAATGGTTACGTTCATCTTCATCTCAATTTGTATCACTATATACATTATATAGAGTACTAAACTGACATATCTATGATTTGTATTACAGTGTAAAAATGTTAAGCGGCTATTCCAATTATTTTCTATTTATTCTTGTTGACAAAGGTATTGACGCATACATCCAACGATCGCCAAGGCACGCCAGTCAAGCATCAGGTTGCGTTCAGTATTATTTTCTAAAGTGTTTTCAAATAAAAAAATAATATTATATTTTATATTCATAATAAGCTTTTAGTCTCGATTCCGCCCGCGCTAAATTCGGTTGTTAACAGATTTCTATGACTAGTCGTTGATTATATAGTTACAGTCAAAGTTTGCTATAGCAAGCTAAGCTAGACAGTTAGTCCCTATGAAATTTGGTTACTAGATATCATTATGCCTTTAGGAGCTTTGCGGGATAAAGTCCTCGGAATAATCTCCCAACAATCAGCTTCATAAGTTGCTCTGTAGCGCATTAAGAAATTATAAACCAACAGACCTTTACAAAAATTAGAAATTATATAGAATTAGAATAGCATTGAAATGCTGAGTCTTGGAAAATAATCTTTTTGCCACCTAGAGACTTGCCCTCAGGTTTAATGCAATATAATGTAATTTTATTTAATTATAAATTTAATGTAATTTACAAGAATCCGATCAATATTCCCCACTTTCTGAATAAAGTATGAACAAATTTCCTTACCTACAAGTTTATTCTATCACACCAAAAATACTGTTCCATATGTCTAAAATAAACTGACAAAATAGTATATTAAACACGCGGCTGTATGGTTGTTACGTTGGCTTTTTGGCAAGAAAAATTAAAAATTAAAAAAAAAAACTTTACCTCCTGGGGACCATAGACTTCGAGTTTTGTAATCTGTCCTATGGACTGCCTGAATAGCCTCACAAAATAAGCCACACTTCAGAAAGAGACAAAGCAAACCTGCTGTCTCTTTTCTCTTTCTATCAGAGTCCGTCATTTTGTTTGTTAATGTTTGTTTAAATAAGTTAGAAGGAGACAATAGATACCACAGTTTTGCTTCATTTCTATCACCCTTTTGCGACCATTTATTTTTCACATCTGGCTAGGAAACGCGCTGGCCCGTTCTCTATGTTCACGCTACGGACTGTTGACGCATTAAGTCCGCCTAAGGTGCGATATATTGACACACTTTTTGAGCACGAGTAGTAAAAAACATTTTTTCAAACATGCTACGATATGCGACCATATCTTGCATAAGCTTCTTTAGGATAAATCGTACTTGTACAGTATCAGAGAGCGACCCAAAATGTATCGTACGCCCGCGTCCGCTCGAGCGGTCGAGCCGTGAAATATGTTTGTAATTTGAAAATGGAACGAACTTTTTTGACCGAACATTGATAACTAAAGTGATAACTAACAAGTTTTATTAAAATTTCGGACTGGCACAAAAAAATAAATGCGCCATTAAATTAATTTAAGAAGAAATCTACATTTGATCGCAGTGAACTGGTGGCAAAATTACCTAAAATATTTTTATTATTGTCAATACAGTTGTCAATATGATTAGTTTTCTTACGCGCACTTTGAGAAAAATACTATACAAGCCCTGGCCACAACTGAACATAACCGGACTTTGTGATGCGTGCCTCGGCTATGCCTCGGCCCACTAACTTACGATCTCCCGGTTATGCTGCGTTTTCGGGCTGCGGCTGTAATGTACTATTTCTTATATTTGTTAAAATTGTTACATGTTTTCGAATAGATATCGTAGAGGCGCAGCGCTCGGTCGCGTGAAGCTCCATTTTCAACATTTGATTAAAATTGTTTAAAACAAAGATACAACCATCATAAGCCAGCTAACACACTGCACAATTTCTTGTTTTTTTAATTCAGTACTGTTGATAAGTCAGTCTGGAAAAGTTCTTTTAAATTATCGATAGATTAATTTAATTTCCGCCACAATTATCCTTATTAATTGTACTTCTTTTTTTTTTGTACAAAAAATTAGCTATCTCGAAATTGCCATTGACCAAACACTGGGTCAGAAAAGTTTGTTACACTGTAAATGTAATCCTCGTTTGAGACTGGACGTTATTACGTGTGCCCAACGCAAAAATAAAATAAGAATTACGATACATGCGTGTCTCGTGTCACATAATTTAATCGGACAGATTTTATTAATTGCAATCCAGAATCAAGGACTTCCTGTGTTTTTTTTTCGAATGAATGATCTTTTGATAGCGTTTTTGAGTAAAATGAATCGACGATGAGGATAGAAGGTTCTAAATTAAATTGTTGACGACGATCTGAAAAAACGTGTTTTGCGACGGTTTACAACTGATATTTATAAATAACTTTTAATAAGGAAGGAAAAGGCTAAATTAAACAATTTTGTTTAAGAAAACTACTCGTAAGAAGGAGGCCTTAGTTGAGCCTTGTATGTTTCAAGTATGATATGAGGATAATATTATTGTACGACAACGCCGCGGAGGTTTCGCGCCTTTTGCATTTAGCGATAAACAACAAACCTACCCTAAAAAGTTCGATTTTTTAATTTGAGGTTCAAAATATTGAAAAATTGGTTTCTGAAAACTATTTGAAATTGAATAACAACGTATTGTAAGATCGACACACAATGTATAAAAGTTGAGCCAATTGTTCAGAAAGTTCCCAAAATGAAAGTCCTTGCGGTGTACAAAGGTGTTACCGCAATAAATTGTGTTGGCAAAGAAAGGACTTATTATTTACAATTTCCCAGGAACAGCCTTTGATAAATAAGGCAATTTTCGTTAAGTCAATATATTCTTGAAAAATATTTTTGTATTCGCCAAATATGAGAAACAAAAGTTATTTAGGTACTAAAAATATTACTACAATGTAAAAGTATGTAAAAAAGATATTAAAATAAATATAAACTTATAGCTTTTGCCAGCGGCGAAGATGCTATTTTGAATCCAGAACGTATCGAAGGAATGTAGAATCCTGAGTGTAGTGAGGGATTCAATATACGTCGCCTAACCTAAAAATATTATGTGACCGATGATACACTCTACTTTTCATCCCCTTTTATGAAAAACGAAATAAAAGACGCTTTTAGACACACCTTATGAACACAACATTATACATACATACATAACATCACGCCTGTTTCCCAGAGGAGTAGGCAAAGACCAAAGACTGCCACTTGCTACGATCCTGGCATACCTCTCTTGCCTTGAGACTTGAGATTTGAGAATCAAGTAGATGCAGTGGTATGTAGCCTGGACATAGCGAAGGTGTTCGATTGGGTGTGCACCGTGGTCTTCTATCGAAGTTGGCATCTTACGAAATGCCGCAAAATAGGTGATAAATTTTATTATTATAGTTCCGATATTTTTGTAGGTAAAATC
The DNA here is from genome assembly GCA_946406115.1 of Apoda limacodes. Lineage (NCBI taxonomy): Eukaryota > Metazoa > Arthropoda > Insecta > Lepidoptera > Limacodidae > Apoda > Apoda limacodes. Next base: position 18,719,517 of record OX291549.1, on the reverse strand, counting down.
ATGGACGGTTAAAATTTTTAAGTCTGCGTGGGCAACGTCATGTTAAGTAAATAAACGCTTAACCAGTTTCTAGCTTATGAAACTTCAAAAACAAACCACTTAAACTAAGACTAGTACTTACTTAAATCTGGGTTTTTAATGGAATTATTATTTCTTAACTCGCAAAGCTATTAAGATTTAGGTACCTCTTAACTTGCAAAACTAATTAACATATTAAGTGGTTATCAGTTTCAACGATGCTATGTTGGCTGCTACGTTTAGTAATTATCGATGTAATTAAAGTTAAAATAGGCGTTGGTTCCACTTTGACATGCACTTTTCCCCCGACTTATTATGAAATAGTTTTACATTTACATTGAAATTTAGTTTGTGTTTTTACTTTCATTAAAGATTTTTTATATTAAATGTTTGAACATAACCGTTCCCAAAATACAAATATAACTTTATCACTGTAGAAAGTTGTATTTCAGAAAAATAGAAGTTCCGTACCCAAAAGTTGCCAACAGGACTCTATTCTATTACTGAGCCTACGCCATCTGTCTGTCTGTTTGAATTGTGATAGCTGAAGCGTAACCGTGTTTTTAAATAAATTAATTAAATTGAATAATCAGAAAATAATATTTCATAACTTTGACGATTTGGAGGTGTTTGTAAAAACTAATTTGAATGTGAAAATTGACTTTGACTTTGAATAAATATTATGTTTGATTATTGCAAATTTTTAAGAGAAGTATGCCTGTACAAAAAACATTCAGAAATCCAATAATAATGTAAAATGCCTTCAATTCTAAGTCTGGAACCTGGGGCAATGTACTTTGTATGCACATTATTTTCTTTACATTGTAGCAGAATTCATTATAAAAGTTATAATATGAATGCTGAAATTTTGCATACCATTATAGTGCAACGCTCGCGTTTTTCACGTAAACAAAAAAAGTGTAAATAAATAAAATAAAAAGAAACAACTTCTGAAATCTCAATTTTTAATATCACTAATAAACTTTTATGAAATTAAAATACTAATACCTACTTATAATAACTTACTACATAGTAATTAATAGTTACAACAATTTTAACTTAACATTAATTTTATAACTTACTAATATTAATTACCTGCATATAATATATCTTACTTATCTTATTACTAATAAACTTGAAATCATACGAATTAAAATAATAAACTTTAAAATATACCTACATGAACAAATATTCATCCTATGGAACTCGAGCAGTTATTATAGTATTTTCAATTCATTTTTTGCAATAATAGGTGATTAACTAACGAGCCTTAGAATGTCGTAACCGGCTTTCGGCCGACAACCAGAACTCTGTCAGCTGTTTACTGCAACCACATGTTTTTTTTTGTTTAACTACTGTAGTTGGCTGATGCAGCCATTACTGCTCCACCGGGCTTTTGGGGCGAGACTCTGAAGGAGTCTCAGTCTATTTAGCGCCAAACGCTTAAAGTCTCCCCGCGGGGGTAGCCTCGGCTTGTGTTGTCGCTCCTAGGGCCGGTCGACCGGCGTGAGCCTCGAACAGACACATGCTACCGTGTCAATCATAAAAGTTATCGCATTCCTTGCTAGTAAGATGATTTTTTTTTGTATATAAGTACCTATCTAAAATCAGTGAAAAACCCCAAGGAGTAGGGTAAGTAATTTAATGAAAGAAAGAAAAAAGGTGAAAGAGGCCCTCGGCTTTTTTGTGAATACTTCGTAAAGGAATTAAGAAAAATAACAAGTCTCTTCAACTGGAATCTGGCAGAAATCAAATTTTAATATAAAGTATTGTTATTCACTTTATGTTATTTAAATTCTTTGTCTCGAACTTGGAGCAATGTCCTTAATAAGCAAAATTCCTGCAAAACACTGTGGTAGACTCAGCCTTAATAGCAAAAGTTATATGAACTAAAATATATTGTTCTAGAGAACATTTATTGTATTTAGAATTACTATCGTAAACGATCGATGGTGTCAGTAAAACGAATTGCGAGATAATATACTCTTGGATGTATACTTTAAGTACGAGACGATCCCCACGGTTCCACGTTCGGAAAAACTATACCTGTGGGAACTCTTGTTTTTCTAAACAAGAAGAAATAGTACGAATAAGGTTTTTAGGCAATGACTTACTTCATCATATTATCATCATATCATCTCATATTGGTCCACTGCTGGACTTAAGCCTCCTCTATGGCGTGCCATTTCTTCCGGTCCTCTGCCTTCCGCATCCAGTCACCATCAGCCACCTTTTTAAGGTCGTCGGTCCACCGGGCTGAAGAGCGTCCCACGCTTCGCCTTCCCATACGCGGCCTCCACTTTAGCACACGTCTGCTCCATCGGCCATCGGTCCTCCGACAGACGTGGCCAGCCCACTGCCACTTCAGCTTGCAAATTACTAACTTGTTCACGTAGCGTTCTTTATTAAACATCTCACACACATTTTCACATCCCCTGCTCGACATTATCCAAAAATATTGAAAATTAAAAAATTGAATCCTGAGCAAAAGCGAGGGATTCTAAAGCACGAAACTCAAAAAAGCTTCCAGCAGTGCGAAACACACAATTTTTCATTACACTACAGCGAGGAAAATATATAAAAGATACAAGAAAAAAAATAATTAGTTTTTAAAGACTTATAAATGGAACAAGTTTATTTATTTTAAATAGTTTAATTAAGTATTGATAACATGATAAAAACATTATAAGTCTCTAAATTGATTAAAGCAAATCGCACGCTGAGGCACTTACCTATTTTTCGCGGGTAAACTTAGGTATTTTACGTCACTGGTGAAGGGACTCATGTTTTTTAATTAATAACTTAAGTTTATTTAGTAAAAGCAATATGTAGATAGTAAATTGTAGTAATCGTTAATAGTACTAACACAATAAGTTTCGCGAAATAGAACGTAGTGTATTAAGTACTAAAAAGTGTCAAGAAGTCCAAAACTTCAGAACTGTCGACATTTAGTATCACCGATAACCTTTAACTCGGAGTACTCGAAGTATTCGTGGAAGGGAAGGGTTTATTATACTTCTTAAGTGTGGAGTTAGTATTCTTATATATATTCTGTGATATTATGTTACAAAAATTTAATTATTTTTATGGCAATGTTACATGGACATACTCGTAAAACTATATTAGAACTCAAGACTATACTTCCATAATGAAACATAAAATCGTTTTTATAGTAATACTAGCTTTCGCTTGCGACTTCATCTGCGATTTGGCAAAAAGGACAACTTATGACTGAGTGCAGTTTTACCTATAGTCATATCGGAATACTAATATAAATTGTCATCCCCCATTTTGCGGTTTCGAGGATAATTTTTCAAAAACGGTGAAACACGTCAATCTTAGTTAATATCAAAAACTAAGGTCTACGGTTCCTTGAAGCTGTAAAAAACCAAGCTTCTAAGTCAACGCAATAAAAAAATACGTCCGAAATACAGACATTTTTGTTGCGTATTTTGGCATGCACAAATAAATCAAAATCTATGGGGTACATCCCGTATTCCGTAGTCTTTGAATCATGAAATTTGACACTATGCAAGGGTTTACATCACAAATATAGGGAAAATCCGAAATATGTTTATTTTGTCTTTTTTTATTTTATTTTATTTTAATCCTTTATTGCCCAAAAACAAACATTACAAGAAATTATAATTCTAGAATAATAGTACAGAGATTTCTTCCCGCAAACCCAAGTAGTGTTAGCACATAAAAAAAGTTTGTATGTATGTCAAGACCCTTTTACTCAAGAAAGTGTGTAGGTATCAAGTTTAATTTAAATTTCAAATACTAAAGTCTACGGTCACTTAAAGTTGTAAAAAAAATCAAGCCTATAAATCAGTGCAATACAAAATATGTCTCAAATACGGTCATTTTTGTCGTTTATTGTGCCACAAATAAATCAAAACAAAATAATGGGGTACTTCCCGTTAACCTAGAATCATAAAATATATTGAGAAGCAAGATGTCACACCAAAAATATAGAAATAAATCCAAAAACTGATCGTAAACCTATGAGACTTGATCTCATGTTAGAACAATTATCTTCCGGCAACGCATTAAGGTCGATGATTCATTTTCTACCTATTGTGACACTTTTGCTGGCGTTCCGCAAGGTGGCGTGTTGTCACCACTTCTCTTTGCAATTTTCATCAATCTAATTACATCCCACATATCGTCTCTCTACCATCTCTATGCAGACGATCTTCAGATATACACGCAAGCTTCTATTAATGAGTTGTTAAATGCTATTACTAATCATTAATAGGGACCTGTCTTGCATTCTAGACTGGAGTGAGTCACATGGTCTTGTTGTAAATCCGAATAAAACACAAGTCATTATCGTGGCTAGTAAAAGACTAATTTCCAGGATTGATAGGCAACAAATTCCACCAGTCTGTGTAAACAAAGTTCCTTTTCCATACAGTGACACTGTAAAAAGCTTAGGTATTGTTATCGATGAAACTTTATCATGGGGTCCACAGATTAAAGAAGTGAGTAAGAAAATATTTGCTACCGCGAAGTCTTTAAGTAGATTACGCAATTTTCTACATATTCCCACCAAAATTGCTCTTGCTCAGTCACTTCTTCTTCCTGTTCTCGACTATGCAGATGCTAGCTATCTTGATCTCACTGAGGAGCAGCTTGATAAGCTTGAGCGGCTTCAAAACTTATGTATTAGATTTATATTTGGTCTGCGAAAGTATGACCACATATCCGAATTTCGAACATAGCTCAAGTGGCTCCCAATCCGTGTTCGCCGGAATACTCATGTTCTATTTCTTCTTTATAACGTCCTAAACGTTCAATCCTAAATCACCGGTATATTTAAAAAAATGCTTCAGTATTATTGGTTCTCGATTACTTCGTGACTCCACAAGTCTGTTGTTGAAAACTCCAAGGCACAATTCACAAATGTATGATCATTTACTGTTAAAGCGATCAGGTTGTGGAATACATTGCCTTTGGACATAAAACGAGCGCAGTCCTTGAGAACATTCAAAAAACTAATACTTGACCATTTGAGCAAATAAATAAAAAAATAAAAAAAATAGGATATTAACATCGCAAGTATGATTTCTATCCATATATCAATATCAAATCAAATCATATATCAAAAGATTCAAGGCTGCGAGTTTTGCACATTAAAAGCATTCAAGCAACTAAGTCTTAACTTCAGCGTCCTGGGCTTTAAATGGATCCACTCTTTTTGAACTCACATTTAAGTCTTTCTTTATTTCCTTTCCTATTCTAATTTACATACAGAGTAAGTAAACAGTTACGTAACGCCCATCCTCCTTTTTGTGCATTATAATATTAAACATAAACATTTTTTTTGTAATTACTTTCAAATAGACATCGGCTTGAAATTCAAATTCAAAATCTTTTTATTCAAATGGGGTCATAAGAACACTTTCGATTCGTCAAGTGACTTAACTACAACTAGTTTTACAAACTAATTACAATACTGTTTTATTGCGTGCGTTCAATAGGTCCTCTTTGTAAAATCACTAACGAAATATAATATTATAGTGAATTAACTATTAAATAGATGTTTTGTATTGAAACACTAAATAAACAAGATTTACAATGTAAATAGTGTGATTTAAAAAAAAAAAAACAAAATTTAGGTGATATTTCAATTGCCTATTGTTTTTCATATTGCATAGAGGGGGGGGGGGATGAGAATTATTCTGTGACAGGATTTAAAGTAACTCCTGAGAAATATAATCATATAACATATAATATTACACAGCAGACGTACGTATACGTATATATACAGACATACATATTTACATTTACAAACATGTAAAGAAATGAATAGGTATTCATATTAATATTAAAGATATAATAAAATATACATACATGCTCATATTCATATATTCACACACAGACAGTAATTAATACAAATATATAAATATAGAAATACATATAAAAGATAAAACTTTACGTAAATTAACTTATAGGTCCTATCTGATGCAATCCTCGATCGGCCGCCCGATAGCGGCAGGGTTCCGAACGCGAGCGAGTGCATCACACAAACACGCACATATACATATATGCACACACACATTCAAACAGTCATCGCATACCCAAAAGTGGCCCAGGTCCAACACAACAGCCCGGCAACAAATGCACATCATTTAAACTACCATCACTTATGAAACTGGCCTAAGGGGAGAAGAAGTGACCAGAAACTCCCGGATGTACACCTGCTACCAATCAGCCATGCAGAACCAAGCCATCAAGTACACAACATCTATCCAAAAATGTATATACACACATACACGTACATACTCGTGCGCCACACCCCCACACATCCAAAACCCTACCAAACACAGGCAACCAAAGGCGGATTGCACATGGTGCAATGCCTGGTAGCTCGCCACCAACCACTATAAAGTTAATAACAAAGTCATAACATTACTACTTAGCTTGGTCTTTAGAATGCTCATGTAACTTATCAAACGTAAATTATTGAAGTTTGAAAATGGGTTAAGCCTCATCCATGCATACATCAAAGTACTAAGAGCGAACCCCTAAGAACTTTGCCTATATTATAAAGGCTGTCATTTAAATGCTGTGCTAATTAGAGCTTTTGGTCAGCTCCAAAATATATTTTGCCAGCAAACAAGCTGAATTGACCTGACCCTAGTAATCAGCATAAATGACTAAATTGATCAGCAAGTAATGTGATATTGGACAACCTTAAAAATGTTATTGTTAGAAAATTTAATATATCTGCAGCAATATTATTAATAGAGCAGCGAATCGTGATTTAAATTTCATCAAATCTTGCAGTAAAATAATACATACATAAATACATACAAAAAGTAGGTACTCAGTTATATAGGCGTAATAATAGACCAAATTTTTAGACAATTTTTGTGTCTAGGTTCTTGGAATCATTATGCACAGAGGTTTCTGTTATATAATCGTAGGTAACAAATAAAAAAGGATTTTGTAAAATTCATCTCTTAAGGTGGTAAAATGGGGGTTAAAATTTTGTTTGGTAATCCTTAATTTTTAAAGCTAAATGCATAAAAATTAGAAGTTGACCTCGAGGTTTAAAATTAAGGTTTAAGTGTTTCCCCGTTTTTCGAAAATCATCCCCTAGAGGGCAAAACAGGGGATGAAAATATGTATAAGTATTTTTGTAGGTAAAACCGTGTCTAGAGACTTAAAATTTGGCAGAAACTATATATGTCATAACATATGCAAGCATAAAGAATAGTATATTTCATTACGAGTGCGGAAAGCGTGTCTTTGCAAAGAGTTTCGACAAATGTCTACCCAAGCCGAGGCGCAGCCGATTGCAATGACGGTTCCGCACGTGTACCGAACAACTATTTTATAGTTTCGACAAATGAAAAAAAATTACTTTTATTCATTTTGTGCAACAAACAACTAAACTCGCAAAGTAAATTTTGAAAATGGCGCCAACCGTAAAAGAATATAAGCAGAGATTTTTTTTTGTTTTCTTCACCCATTCTGGGTAGGCAAAGGGTTTGCTCATACAGCCAAGTCTTCAGTAGAATTTTTTTATTGATATGAAATGAAAATGAAATTTATTAAGATGAAATGAAATTAAACCTAACCTAACTCATTAAATCAAATCATTTGATCTGTTATTGAAACAAATTAGTAGCTTCTTTTTAGAAATATTTCGTGGTGTTTGATCAGTAAATGTCAAAAACAAATGAAAAATTCGTTTGTATGAAGTATATCCTCTTAAACCCTTTGGCCTTAGCCTTCTAGATAGTCTCTTATTAGTAATTTTCTCCTTACCTCAATACACAATGTACTAGTTCGCTTACTTTATTGTGTTAGGTGTTGTTGGATATGCCTTTTAATGCCTTTGATATTTTTAGATATATTTTTCTGCAAAATTTATTAATTTCTAGTTGTTATTAATTTCTAGGGCTAAAAAAAAATTCTGCCCCAATCACTCTAATTTTTAAGCTGCGGGTTTTTTAAAATCTTAAAACAATCACGATAATAGATCTTTATAGATAAATTCTTTTAACAAAAATAGTTTTGGACAAGTGTTTCAGATATCCGCAATAATTCGAATTCTACGAAAAACTGAAACTGACGTATTAAACGTATTCGACACGCACTTATATGTTTTTTGGTATCATCTACTTTGCTTAAATTGTACATATACGTACGGACGTAGGTTAGTGTAAAAAATGTAAGAAGAGTGAACAGCCAACTCTTCGACCCAACCTACAGTGTGTATGTAATAAAATAAATCTTGACATTTACTATGGTCTCATGAAATGAGCACATAAATTTTGTTCCAGAAGACTTTTATCACACTTGTACAGGGAATATAAATCATTCTCAGATTTTCCCCTGTCGTCGTTTATATGTACATACAGTACAAATTTTTGTGCCTCATCATAAGTACACTGTACTGATGTAGAAGAATTTGAATGTTCCCACTTATCGATGGAAGTACCGCTAATCTATCAATATTTGATGATTGTATAACTTTATAGCCATATATAATTACTAGATTTTGCCAGTGGCTCCGCCCGCCCTAAATTTCGACGTGGAATTTCTACGTCAACCCCTTATTTATACTAATAAAGTTTGCTAAAGCAATCTATAGCTATAGTTATATTTTGTTTGAATTCGGTTATAGTTTTTACCCCCTTTTCAATTTTTCGGAATAAAAACTATCCTATGTCCTTTCCCGGTACACAAATTATCTCCACACTCAATAAAATTATGATGTAGTGCTTTCAGGAGCCCGGCTAGGCTAAAAGTAATACAATCACATTCAACCCTTGCACTGAGGGTGCTGAGGGTTGTTTTATTTTATGTTCGCTCGGCAGGGTGCCTACAGGGAAAGTAAATGAAAACGTATTTTTTAATATGACTTCAGCGGTATATTATCCTATCAAACCTTAAATAACAGTTAATCTTATTCTACGGGATACACTCCCTAACTTAACGCGCCTACTCGCGGGTAAGGGGGAGTAGGGGGAAGTAAGGGGTTGGTACCCTTCCAAGCGAACCCGAAGTCAGTCGTAGTTGCTCGAAGATGGGTGCCGGTCGGGATAAGGGATGATCGGGGGTTGGTACCCTTCCAAGCAAACCTGAAGTCAGTCGTGGTTGCCCGAAGATGGGTGCCGGTCGGGCTAAGGGATGATCGGGGGTTGAGACCCTTCGAAGCGAACCCGAAGTCAGTCGTGGTTGCTCGAAGATGGGTGCCGGTCGAGATAAGGGATGATCGGGGGTTGGTACCTTTCCAAGCGAACCCGAAGTCAGTCGTGGTTGCTCAAGATGGGTTGTTTACCAAGGGGAAGTGGATTTAGAAGGTGGGATTTGGGAGGTGAGAGCTCTCGGCAGAGTGCTCCTTCGAGACGTGGCGATGACGTCACAGTTTAGCGTGTGTGTGTTGTCGTCGGTGACGTCACGTCACACGTCACGTTGTGCGTGTGCTTCGGGTGATGATCACGCACGCCGGTCGTGGTAGCTCAGCGGGCCACGTTACAAAATTATAGAAAAACCCACTAATACTTGACGTGTTTAGGTGGTATATGTCCTTTCCCGGGGCTTAATCTTTCTCCATGCCAATTTGCCCGCGGTTCCACCCACCTTAAATTCAGTTGTCGGTGTAGGATTTCAACGGCAACTTCCCAAATATAAAAAAAATAACTCGCACTTGACGTTTTTACGTAGCCTTTTCCTTTCTCGGGAAACTCGTGATTGAATTCAGAAACTCGTGATTAAAATATTCGACAAATAAAAAGTTGGTTTCGCTTTCTTCATATCATAACTTCTTGTATCGTAGAAAGTAATATTAAATTGTTTGATGAAGAACGCTACGTAAATATATAGCTGTATTAGATTTGGCTCCTAACTTTGGTTTTTGCTCTTTTTCATAAAAAAACTGACATGCTTTCCTCGGCTTAAATTTTTTTAAAATTAAAAATGTTGCAAGTTGTAAAAAAAGGATTTTAATCACAAATATTTAAATAATACTAGCTGAACCTACAGACCTTGTCCTGACCACATTTTTGTAAAACAAAATTCCATACAAAAAAAAACCGGACTACTTTTTCAATTCCTTTAAAACATCTTCTAAAGGCCATTGCCTAAAACCCTTATTAGTACAATTTCCTTACATTTAAAAAAAAATGTCTAATCCGTTCGATCGTTCTTAAGTGATTCACTTACACCCTATTTCTTCGGGTTTAACTTATTTTGTAAATATTAACTCAAGAAAACTATAATTTAGGCCCAAATAAGAAAGGCCACTATGTAAAATATAGAACAATCTCTTTCTTTTGAGCATTTTAACTTTTTACATTTTGAGCCTACACTTTGTTATTTGGTTAAAAGACAAAATTCAGGTCCCTTACATTTTGTGATACCGCGGTGCCCTCTTCCACGAACCTCATTTCAAGTGATGAATCCAAGTTCAATTACCACCCTAAGAAGAAGACCGCCTGCATAGAGATGGCCCGTAGCTATATCTCTTAAAAATAATATAATGGCATGTAGAATATTCGTGCAAAGTGGCATCGTGGTATCACGTAACGAAAGGTGATGTCCCATTCATTGATTTGTAACGAATCGCGGCGTTATAACTACACGTGTTGACATTTTACACAAACAACATTTTACAAGCCAAGTAAGTAAAAATTGAGCATTTAATTTTTATTTGTATAGATAAGCTGGTATTTATATTAATTGGTAAATCACAGTTAATAAAGACTTGTATTTTACTGAAACTATATATTTATATCTTAATGTTGTTTTAAAGATCTTAGGATATTCAAAATAGCTCGAGCTAGGATAGTAAAAAAACCCTGCGGTGTCGACCATAAATTAATTCATAGCTCAGAAAAAAATGCCCCTAATATATCTCAAGTCATAAGTCAACTTTGTATATTTTATTAATGACATAAACGTGACGAGAAAAAGGGAAAAAAGTCAAAAGAAAAAGGCCGTCGTCTCGAGTGATGAGATAGCTTTTTACCTCCTTTATTGTGAACATATTTTGTTTTTTAAAAATTTTAACTAAAAAACTAAATTAATATTGAATGAAAATGCGAAATTTTGAGAGTATGTATGTATGTTATTTCGCCATAACTTTATTTATATCTAAATAGGCTCTAAATTTTATAAACAATCTTTAAATATAGGTTTTGAACTGTTTGAGTTTTTATTATCATCTCCTTATCCATAATACTTATCTTCTATCTATACATATAAAATGCTTTGTCTAAACCGCTCATCGTAGAGACCTGAAACTTGGAGGGTGTGTTCATTGTATGACGTAGGCATCCAATAAGAAAGGATTTTCCGAAATTCTACCCCTAAGGGGGTGAAAAAGGGGGGCAAAGTTTGTATGGGACAACGTGATTCCTTGGTCCAATCTCCTTCAAATTTTGCATATACCTGTTTTAACAGAATTGGTAGAAAACGTGTTTCGTTATTATTCAAATTCATCCCCTAACGCGATTAAAAAGGGGTGGAAAGTTATTTGGCATTCATATGCTTCGAAGTTGATATCAATACTCCTTAGTGCTTTTGATTTAAATTACATTTTATTTTGACACATGTTTGACAACTCAAATCGATTTTATTAAAAAAAAACCGGCCAAGTGCGAGTTGGACTCACGCACCAAGGGTTCCGTACCCACCATTTACGTACTTTACAAACACAAACAAAAAAAAATGTTTTTTTTATTTTTATATTTGAGTTGAGTGAATGAAAAGTAAATTGCGGTTTACGATTTATGACGTATTAAAAAAAACTACTTACTAGATCTCGTTAAAACCAATTTTCGGTGGAAGTTTGCATAGTAATATACATCGTATATTTTTTTTAGTTTTATCACCCTTTTATTTTATAAATTACAGGGACACACACACACCCACACATTTTACCACTTTGGAAGTGTCTCTCGCGCTAACTATTCAGTTTAGCAAAAAATGATTTAAGAAACCTTAATATCATTTTTGAAGACCTATCCATAGGTACCCAAAAAAAAATTTTTGAGTTTCAGTATGGGGAACCCCAAAATTTATTGATTTTTTATTTTTGTGTGAAAATCTTAATGCAGTTCACAGAATACATCTACTTACCAAGTTTTTTACTTACCAAGTAGTTAGACAGTATATTTCTTATAGATTCGGAAAAAAGTGGCTGTGACATGACGGGCGGACAGACAGTCAGACAGACATGACGTATCTATAATGGTTCCATTTTTTGCCATTTGGCTACGGAACTCTAAAAAGGTTAAACTCACTCAAAAACATAAGCAAATATTCTGAAGAGTTTGTTTGTTTGTTTGTTTGAACGCACTAATCTCAGGAACTCCTGGTCCGATTTGAAAAAAATCTTTTAGTGTAAGATATCCTATTTATGGGGTCAGGCTTATAGGCTATAAATTATTACGGTTAGAACAACAGGAGCGGAGCACCAATGAAGAATGTTTGAAAATCGAGGTTTTTTTTCCTTTTGAGAGCTTCCGCTGAGTGCGCTGCGTAAACAGTTAAAGTTTTGCAAAAATCATGTATTACAGAATGGTTTCCCTTTAAAAGTTCTAAAAAAAGGTCTGAGACAGCATATGTCTATCTTCTAAGGTTGGCTCACTATAACCTTTTTTATGCTAACCAAATTTGTTCTGAAATAACGCATTATTTGCGATGATGTTTTTATAAACATGATATTAATCCTTATCCAAATAAATACATTATTCATCACAAGTATTTAATTTAAACCAAAATTGCCCTTTACATTATTCGATTTTAATGAATATCTTAGGACATATCGTAGTTTTAAATTAACATCGCAGCAAAATAATGATCAAGTACTGCATGCGCATTTATGATGTGCAAGCGCGGACAGTCATAAGGGGGAAGAGCGGTACGTATTATTTAAAAATATTTTCACCTTCTACGTAAACAAAGTCGCCGGTTAAAGTTAGCGTTAGCCCAAAGTAACTATTACTGACTGACTGATCTGAAATTTAGGGCACATATAGCTATTATGATGTAGGCGTGCCCTAAGAAAGAATTTTCCAAAACTCACCCCCTTAACGGGGGTTCAAAGTTTGTATGATGCTCGTGACGTTAATCCATTAGGTTATTAGTCATTAGTAGTCAATTATTTATTATTTTAAAGAAAGAGAGAGAGGGAGAGAGAGTGTAAGTAGGTTCTTTTCTATAAATGAGGAGTTGCCGTAAGAATCCTACGCCGATAACCAAACTTAGGGCGGGCGAAGCCGCTGGCAAAAGCTAGTATACATATAAAATGATTTGTCCTGAATGACTGACTTACGGATCAACGAACAGCCTAAACCGCTAATCGTAGAGACCTAAAACTTGGAGGGTGTGTTCTTTGTATGACGTAGGCATCCGATAAGATAGGATTTTCCGAAAAGGTCAAGTGGGAGTCGGATTCGCGCAATAAGGGTAAACCGGTTGTATTGAAATTTCGGTAATTTGTTTTGCACACGCCGGGAAGGTTTCTGTATTAGTACAACCATTTCACAATAGGTTGGTGCGGCAGTTGTTTTAACAAAAGAAACAACGGGTCAGGTAGGAGTTCATAAGGTATACTTTTAGTTGTGGCTACTTTTAGTTCAAAAATGAATTTAAAAGAACTGATTTTTTGTATGCACATTGTCTGCAGAAATATTTCTAAGGGTTTTTATGAAAGTTGGCACACATTATGATATATGTATACCTTTTTTTATTAGAAAAACCATCCAATCCTTGCTGAACTTTGTCCCTTTTGACGTTTGTGTTTTGTTCGGATCACTTTTATTCCAGGCAACATGGTAGACAACCGTTACGAAGGATCTAGACGTGCACACCTACGTCTACAGATAAACCAAGACAGACTGTTTCACGAATAGGGAAACCCAAATAAAAAGGGAAAAGGTAAGAAAGAAAAAGAAAATTCCTACTACAGTTACAGAATAGCCTTCATTAGAAATAACACTGTGAAATACTGTTTTTGTGTGACAATATTATACTGTCATTTCCCAGAAACTGGATAATACACGTGAAGATTTCAAACGTAGAATTGCCGACATCTTTGCAAATTGGCTTCCTAGAATTAATAAACTTACCTACATATCATAACGACATGTTTACATGGCATAAAATGTCTTAACAGACTCAGAAATATTTCGATTCGATATATGAAAAACTATCTCGTCATTAATATCAAATATTATAGATTTGTTTGTCATGTTTGCGGGTTCCTGACGTCCCCTAGCGCCACAAAAATGTGCGTCTACAGAATTACGTTACTAATTATAAACTATTTTTAGAATGTATTGTTATATTCCTAGGATAAAACTGCGAGTTGTAGACAGCATATCTTCTAAAAACGGCCACTTTTAGTAGAAGTGAAATCTACAACTCGCAGTTTTATCCTAAAAACAGTAACTATCGTTCATAAAATAGCTATAACTGGTAATATATTTCTTTAGAAGCACATTTTTGAAATTCGCTTTGCACAAAGAGGAAAATAAGAATATCAATTATATCGACGCTAGTTAGCAAAGGTAGGTAGGTAGGTAGCGCTGATTTTTCCCATACATACGTATTCCCTTGTTTCCTCCCTGGATTTTGACATTAGACCTATATTTTTTTTCATATATCAGATATATTTTGTTTTATTTTAAATATCATTAATATCCTAAAATCAACAATGGACTCCCATACGAAATTACAGTTATTGAGAACGACAATATTTTTGAAAAAAATCTTAAATTATTTTTTACTGAACATGCTTTTTATGACATAAATGAATTTTTGACATTGAACATTTGTAATAACTCATTATTAATTAATGTATTTTAACTTGTAATAAAATAAATATCTATATTAATTTAACTGTACCAATTTGGCATATTTAATGTATTGTAATTGACTTGTAAATTTAAATTTATGAATAAAGAGTATGAGTATGAGTTTATAAAACTGGGGCCCTGCAAAAGTCCAAAAAATTGCCAATTTTAATGACATTTTCAGACGCGCTCTGTACAAATATGTAACTTTTTTTTGAAAAACATAACATGTATACATAGAAAAATTCATTAACTTCCAGGATAAGTAATTTCTATACAACTCGGTTGAGAGGCGGAGAAGAAATGTGAGGAATACAAAACACCTATTTTGCTGATTGTGACTAGGTATAATTATTCCGCGGCGCATTTTTCCTTACCGCACATCGGTGTCTTTGCCTGAGTCTTAGCGCGACGGCAATTGTATTTCCAAATACCTAACTATGTATTAGCTTAGGTCTGATGTTTCCTCTTTAATGTCTGTAGATAATTATTAGGTAAATATCCTAAATAAAGTTTATTTGTGTTGGTGTGACACTTGATGACATTCGATATATCGTCACTATTTCATCTTCACAAGTTTTTATTCAAAGAAGGGGGGGGGGGGGTTACTTTTGGCTGGATACACAGCCACATCATAATGTGGGGGACCGCCCCTTTTATTAATCACTTTAGTCCTGCGTGACAGGGGGTAAGCCGGGTTTTTATTGCCACAAACCTACTTCTGAAGCAGGGTATCTGGTGGCTTTGTGTATACCCCATACGTCGTAAATTAGAAGCTTTAGAGTTATATGCGGTAAAATAAAAGTCTCCGATAGACAGAATCATATACTCCTATTGCCAGTTTCTGACAATTGGGTGTGTATATATATCGAGCCACTGGTTACCCCTTCTGGGAATTAAAACCGTGAAGCTATATTTATCTACATTCGATCTTATATGGCAAATCATTCAGACATTATGGTTAACTATTAAGAAAACCATCATGGAACGTGAAATGTTTATTTTGTTAATACATATATTCAAATAAGAATACTACGTCCCAATATAACACAGGACACTGTATTTAAAGTAGAATAAATTTTTTTTAGGAAATAATTAAATGAATAAGGAAGACGCAAACGCTTGTGTTTCTTTTATATATAAATAGGCTAAAGCTATATTACTCATAAATGAATAGCGGTATTTAATATGGAGGTACCTACCTATAGGTATACTTAAATTCTGTGGAATATAAAAGTTTTCGGAATAAATGATCTATATGACTTAGTAAGCCGCATCGAAAGAAAGTGTCCTTTCTTGTAATTGATTTGTTGTAAACTAGTATTTTAACGCACTAATTCTAAAACTTTTCTACACAAAATACTACAAGTATTTTGATATAAAAATTCTTTTTAATTAACAAAGCCGTACAATACTTGCTCAACTTGGTGACTTTTTCACATTTGGATTTTGTCCGGGTCACTCTTATTCCAGTCAATACACGAAATAAAAAGAAAAACACTTTCAAGAAAGCCTTGGTCATTACAGATCAGAAAGGAACATTATATAAACCGATTTATTAGCAAATCAAATTAAAATACTTATGTATTTATACTTTTCAAACAAATAAAATCTATGTTCAAAATGAAAGATCTAAAGCCTAAAGCATTAACTGCCTGTTTACCATTGACTCAAGAGAAAAGCGAAGTTGTTTATGCAAAAAAAAAGGCTTTTTGAATATATTAAACATATTAAAATATAATAATAATAAGTAAAATTACATAATAATATATAAATAAACTACCAAATACGTTCATATATGTAAGTAAAAACACAGCTCAATAGACAGTATAAAAAAACTTTGAAAACAAATATGTGGCCATTTTCATGCACGTATATGTACCTACTGTCCACATTTTCATCATAGATTAATAATAAATATATTTGGACATAACACACAGCGCCGTCTGGCCCCAAAGTAAGCAAAGCTTGTGTTATGGATATCAGACAACGGATAAAAATACATATATTACTTTTTTATTGTAAAAACATACATATCATACATAATTACACCCAGACTTAAGACAAACACAAATGTTTATTACATAAATGTTTGTCCAGTGCAGGAATCGAACCCACACCCTCCCACAGCAATTGGCCACACTACCAACTAGGCAAGGGAATTCTTTCACTCAACATGTCTTGCACAACATGTTGTTATCTAATTAGTAAGGGAAATAATAACGAATAGCCTTAAGGCTGGATTGCACTAAAACTATTGTTATAGCAGTTGCCAAAAATAACTTTGACAATTACTTTTACTTGAACTGTTACAATTCACTAATTTGGGTTGCATCGTCCTACAAGTTGCAAATGCTATTGTTACGTATTTTGCCAGGCTAAAGGACTTGAAACCATGCCTTTCACAATTAATATAGAAAATATTGAGCGACAGACAAAACAGTCCTTAATTTATGTTATTTAATGTAGATTTGCAGTAACCCTGAGCTAAGACAAAGATGGCGCGATATGTAACTGAGCGTGCATGAGCAGTGCAGCTATATTGTAACTATGTTGATGTTTTTATTATAAAACAAAAAATAAATATGGATACTTTTTGTTTAGTGCTATCGAAAACTGTTTTTTTGTAAAGGTTTAAATAACTATTACGACTAGGCTTAACAAACTTTAATTTTTACCTACATAGTTAAATAAATACTATTCAAATAAATGTATTTCATTAGCAATGCTACCTACATAATATTCAAAACACCAGGTAATTTAAATTTGTTGTATTTCTCATAAATAACCTCTTTTTATGATCATTTAGCGGCTTGTAAATTGTAACTTAAATTATAACCATAGTCATTATCGGTTGGTTTTTGTTAACATTAAAGTTATGACGTAATTTAACAATTGTTAGATGGTGCACTCCATTTTTTGCTTAACCGAGTATTTGAGGAGTCATGGGCTTTTTGTTATCGTTAAAGTTAGTTCGTGCAACCCAGGATAGTTTTATAACGGATAGATGAAAATCTTTAGTTTTTAGATACTAGGTCAAATGCTGAGAGTTGGCACACCACTTCCGTATAATGGTTGTTCAATTCGAGAATATCTCAATTATGTGCATGTGACATTTATGTATTGGCTGGCGAGGTCACCTGATATGAACACGATTGAACATGTCTGGAACTCACTGAAGCACGAAATGCTGGATTCCACTGCCTCTCAATGCAGTAAAGTAATTGAGAAAAAGGAGTATCTACCCTAAGCAGAAATAGACAACATTGTCAGCAAGCGCAGAAATTCCCTTTTTTAGATATAAAGTATGTATTTATTTTAAGTTGTTACTTGAATAGAAAAAGATTAGTTATATTTTTTTTGATTATCAAAGGCTGATGAACCAATGTTCAATGCTCAATACCATAAAAAAATTGACTTAATTTCATGGCATAATTTATAGGCTTTTAGTATTAATTATTTCCTTTAAACACATAAATAACCTATTTAGTCATGACCGCAACTTCGAAGTTTTATGACTATCCCATTTACAAAACTACAGAGTGTCTTTACGTAAAATGGCGAATAGTATTCATTTTAAAAGAAAACTACTTAAAATATATAATTCAATAAATAAAAAAGCCGACCTCAAAAACATTAATATATAAATACCTGAAAAATATTTAATATTTAACTATAATAATGGTTAGGGTTTTAAAAAAGATTTTTTTTAACCCGCACATTAAAGCTAACTTCCGCCATTTTGGTTTTTTTTAAGAACACTTGGGGTATGAAGACAAATCCAACGGTTCCTTAATTATAGGAATCCATCCAGCCGTATGGAAGATACGAGATAATAAAAAAATTTACATACATACATAGATACGCGTGAAAAACATAACCCGTCCTTGGCAGTCGGGTAAGAACACCGTGTATCGACGATCCAAAAGTGTTCTTAGAAACCTATTTGAATATATATTGTTTGATTTGCTTTCTTTTGTTCAGCGAATTATCACAGCTAATCCGTTTTTGGAGTTTTATGAGAGGTAGGGCACAGCGAGTACTAGCTCGAAAAAGCCACCCAAACAATAAAATCAGTGTCTGACATTATAAGTCTGAGATAGATTGCGTGAATTTTATGCATTGTACCCGTCGTGGTGGCT
This sequence comes from Apoda limacodes, assembly GCA_946406115.1. Classification (NCBI taxonomy): domain Eukaryota; kingdom Metazoa; phylum Arthropoda; class Insecta; order Lepidoptera; family Limacodidae; genus Apoda; species Apoda limacodes. Next base: position 18,700,535 of record OX291549.1, on the reverse strand, counting down.
GCTCTGATTTAGCTTAGAAGATTCTGACGTCTGCGCAGCCGCAGTCACTGAGACAATCATCGCTGGTATGGCATTCTTTGTTTCTAACCCGCAATTAGCTGCAAGTGTTAAAAACGACCGTGGCTTAATCATTCTTGCAGATAAGCTAAAATACTCAAGCGAACTGCGTATTAGACTTGGAACACGGCTAGTAATTATAAGGATCGGAATATTTCTGAGTAAAAACGCAAATTAAATGCTACCTCGAGGTTCAGTAAAAAGCCAACTGGCAGACCTAAATTCGAATTCACCGTAAAATAGATGGGCAACTTGCAAACTATTCCTCTGGGAGTTGTGCTTTCTGGTCGCTTGCTGAAACTGCCGAAGGAAACTTTTGCCATTGCTCATAGTAATAAAGAGAAAGCCGATCTACTGGGCAATCTATGCTCTTTGCCTAAAACTCGAATATGAATGACGAAGGCGCTGTGCAGTACAACCTACTATACCGCGGTGCGGTAAGACCATGCCGGAAATCTCCATAATACAGCGAAAGTTCCGGCGGGTGTTGCTTTCTCTAGACGTTCATAGGTCGAGTGGGCCAGATGGTATACTAGAATTGGTGCTTTATCAGTGTGCTCCTAAATTGTGCCCTGCACTCACGCACCTCTTCGCGCTCTCTTACCACACTAGGCCTATCTCATTTCCAAGGTAATGGAGCGTGTGATCAACACCTAGCTTCTAAGATACCTATAAAAACCCGACCTGGTGAGCGTCTGTCGCTCGACTGGTGACCTTCTAGTGTATGTCACACATCGATGGGCACTAGCTATTGAGAGTCATCGGGAGGCATTGGCATGTAGCCTGTACATAGCGATGGCGTTGCGATCTGGCACCGGGGTCTTCTTTTGAAGTTACCATCTTACGGAATGCCCTAGGGTTTGTGCAAATGGGTGGCTAGCTTTTTGTCCCGCAGATGCATACATGTCGTAGTTGACGGTAGTCGCTCTGCAAGGCTCTGTGCTGTCTCCCACGCTATTTTTTCTACATATCAATGACATGTTGTCCATCAACAACATACATTGCTATGCAGATGACAGTACTAGAGACACTTATCACACGGGCCGTGAAAACATCCCTCGTTCCGTTGTAAAGAAAAAGCGCGGACAATTTGTGCCTTAAATCGAGACCACTCTGTCCAAAGTCTCTGACTAGGGACGGAAAAACTTGGTCCGGTTCAAATCTACAAACAAAGACACAAGGATGCGCCTTCACCGCTAAGAAAACCTCATTCACTGTGGTCCCACAATTCCAGAGCACACCCCTCACAATATCCTAAAGCATTCGCATCCTTAGTGTTGACATCTCCAGTGACTGGAGAGAGAGTTGTTCATTTCTGCTACTGCTGCAATCCTTGGGTTGGTGCATCCAAATACCAGCTTGGCCCTTTTGACTCTGTTCAACGACGGGTTAGGAGAATCGTCATCGATCCCAAACTTACAAGTCTCACAAAAAGAGATTTTGACTTCCTGTTGGATGTGTTCTGAGGAATTGTTAGAAATGATGCTCACGGCTACTTTCTACCATCGTATTACCGCTCGCCATCAGCAGTGAATTTAAATGCACCTTAGAATCTAGATGGTAACGTACATTGTGATTTTAAAGAAACTTCCTCCCGCGAACGCTTGGGTTGTGGAATAAGGACTACAGTATGAGTTTCTGTAAGAAGTTATTAAATTTTTGAAGGGTCGACAACGCGACAGTTGTGCCTTAGGTGTTGCAAGCGTCCACAGGCTGCGATGACCGTTTACCATAAGGCGGACCGCAAGCTTGTTTGCCACCTTAGTGGTATTAAAAAAAACTCAAACATCCAGTTTTGTTTAATTTGCCGACATACAGAGATGATTCTCAGTGCAACGCAAAAAAACCCACGCGACCTGAATTGCTTTTTTAAAATACAATCGGCTGCGCGATGCTCTCCTTGACAACTAAAATTACTTCTTAGTCCGTCCGCGTTTATATTGGACAAAAGACTAGACTACAGAAGTGGACTATAGTAAACTATCAAGTCTTACTGGTCAATTGAGTATAGGAATTCAATAATAAGTAATAGTTTGTGCTTTGTTTATAAAAAATACTCACGGGTTTTTTTATGTTAGACTTTGTGCTGTAGTAGTTTTTTAGGTTATCTATGAGTTATTTGTAAAGCTAATGAGCCTTTCATCTGAGGCAGCCATTTTTAGTTGTTTATTGTGACAGGAACTCACAAAAACATTAAATTACTAACGCTAATTGCGTAGTTTTTGCCCATAAAATCGTTGTTTAAAGTGCATTTGTACTTTTATTAATCATTATACGTCAGTTTGGGACTAATATTTAATTTTCATGTATTTTTTAGACTCCATATGTGCGTAACATAATTAAAATATGCCTGTTAATGAGAGGTATTTTATAAGCTTATTATTCCATAATTTAACAGTAAACTGGTGGTCGCAATAGAATTTACACACACATTTGAATTTTATTGTAGATTTTACATTCTTCATAAGATACATCATTATGAAATGATTAGTATTACAAAATGGAAGCCATTGACTGTTATGAAACAAGTTTTAACAAATTAAAAAAAGGTAATTTGAAAACTGGCTAAAACGAGCTTCTGCTGTGGCTTGACGATAACCCAATTGTGGAAAAAAAAGAACGAGTTGCACGCCGGGAGTGCCGGCAGAAGTGAAAACCTTTACACACGATTAGCGCTTAACACTCAAATATGTCACAAGACATGTCTTTGACATTGTCAAGAAATAATAATGTTTGTTTATTTACTTTTTTGACGTAGTATATTTGACATCGCAATCTGTCATAGAATAAAAATTCCATATCCAACTGTACTACTCATAATCGCGAATACTAAAAATAAAAATTATAATAGGCGTGGCATTACGGTTTCCGTATTTTACAAAGATAAAGATGCACTTTGTTCAATTTCCGTATTTTAAACACTTTATATACACGAATTTTACGAATACACAGCAGTATGGCCACTATACAGACGCTGTAACATAAACACACACGACCATTCGCGCAAGCGCCCTGCGCCGCCTAAACGAAACAGCAGGCGCAGGCATACATTTTCGCCGCGCCGTAGAAAGAGAGGGGGATACTCTCTCTCCTACACCGCGCCAGCTGTCTACTCTCCATCAGGACACGTGACCTGACGCGAGTTTATCATTTTTTACCCATACCAAAAAAAGTGCACAACGTCGCTAAAGAAGTTTTCACTTCAAAAATGTGCGGTAAATACTGATTGTGACTAACTCATGACTAAATAAAGATTTCATGAATAAGGTAAAACTGTATCTTACTGGGTTATGAAATGTATAATTTACGGTTACATTCAGGTTAATAAGAATGCCTTGTCTAGTCTGATCTAGGTTATAAAGTAGGTCTAGCGGAGGTTATTAAAGTGGGTCCTTTTAGCCACCAGGAGTTTATGCGGAGGTCATTATGAGGATATTTTCACATAATATTTTTTGTTTGAAAAAATCCATAGAAAGGTTATATAAGTTATCTGAGACCTTTCTACAACTAAAATTGTTAGTTAGGTACTAAGTCATGAAAGCAGTACCAATATCAGTAATTTGTTTTCACAATTTCTTGACCAAAACAAACCCAAGAAACATTGGGTATAAAATATGTATGGTGGGGACAAAATCAACACGTCATCGTACAGTTATATTTGTCACATATTTATTTTGTTTTGTTTGTTTGAATTGTGACTTTTATTATATTTCCTTTATCCATTCATAGCTTAATTGAAACTGAAATGTCGATGATCCAGCGATTCTATTCTGAAAGTCCCGCCCGGTAAATAATAGAAAAGCCTCTGCGAAAGCTTAATCAAGATTTCCGTGTTAAAAGCTTTTGCAGAGTCGGTGATTTATTCAAATGGGAGGTAATACGATATATATATATTAATTATTTCGGCAAGACTGAAATAAATACGCTATTTCTACAGTCCTGTAATAAATAGATAATAATATGTAAAAATAAATACACTATTTCTACAGTCCTGTAATAAATAGATAATCATATGTAAAAATAAATACACTATTTCTACAGTCCTGTAATATCTAAATAATCTATATATATAAAAATGAAACCCTATTTCCCTTGGTCACGCCATCACGCGTGAACGGCTAGACCGATTTCGCTAATTCTTTTTCTGTTGTGTTTGTTATTGTCAGAAGGTATTTATGAAAAAAAAAATATGTCAAGTGCGTATCGGACTCGCGCACTAAGGAAAACTCGAAGACGGCTGGATCAATTCGGGTATTTTTTTTTTCTTTGTGTTTGTGAGTGTTAGGGCAAGGTAATGAATGAGAAAAACGGTCAAGGGTAAACCGATTTTAATAAAATTATGGCAAGTTGTTATGCACACGCTAATAGAAATCCACGCGGTTGTAGCCGCTACCTTTTTTTTTTTTTTATACCACTAAGTTGGCAAACAAGCCTACGGTCCACCTGATGGTAAGCGGTCACCGTAGCCTATGGACGCTTGCAACACCAGGGGCATCACTCGCGCGTTGCCGACCCTTCAGAAATCTAATAACTTCTTTTTTGAAGAACCCCATACTGTAGCCCTTAGAGAAAACCTTGGCAGGGAGCTCATTCTACAACCCAAGCGTTCGCGGGAGGAAGTTTCTCTGAAACCGCACTGTACGCGACAATTTCGGTTCCAAAGTGTGAGAATGAATATCCTGTCGATGGCGAGCGGTGCGATGGAAGAAAGTAGCCGTGGGCATCATTTCGAACAATTCCTCAGAACACAATCCATTGTACAAGCGGTAGAACACACACAGGGAGGCAAAGTCTCTCCTCAGACTTAAGGGCTCGATACCGCAAGTGAGTTTGGGATCATCGACAATTCTCACAGCCCGTCGTTGAACCGAGTCAAAAGGCCCAAGCTGGTATCCGGGTGCACCCGCCCAGAGATGGCAGCAGTACTCCATATGGGGCCGGACTTGTGACTTGTAGAGTAGCAACCTTTGCCCCGACGTGAAGTTCTGCTTTGCTCTGTTGAGTACGCCAAGTTTTTGGACGCCAGCTTTACCTTGTCTAGCAAATGATCTCGAAACTGAACATCGCTGGAGATGTCAACGCCAAGGATTCCAATGCTCTTGGAGATGGATAGGGGAGTGTTCTGGAATTGTGGAACTACAATTAATGGGGTTTTCTTAGCGGTGAACGCGCAGACTTGTGTCTTTGAAGGGTTGAATCGGACCAAGTTTTCTCGCCCCCAGTCAGAGACCTTGGACAGACCGGTCTCGATTTGAGACACAAGTTCTGTACGCTTTTCCTCCACAACGGAACGTGGGATGCTTGCACGGCCCGTGTAATAAGCGTCTTCAGTACTGTCATCTGCATAGCAATGTATGTTGTTGATGTCCAACATATCATTGATGTGCAGTAGAAACAGCGTAGGAGACAGCACAGAGCCTTGCGGGACACCAGCATTATAGTGCATGCTATCAGAGCAACTACCGTTAACTATGGCTTGTATGCTTCTGCCGGACAAAAAGCTAGCCACCCATTTGCGCAAACCCTCGGGCACTCCGTAAGATGGCAACTTCGATAGAAGACCCCGGTGCCAGACCCGATCGAACGCCTTCGCTATGTCGAGGCTACATGCCAATGCCTCCCCCTGACTCTCAATGGCTAGTGCCCATCGGTGTGTGAGATACACTAGAAGGTCACCAGTTGAGCGACCGTGGCTAAAGCCATATTGACGGTCACTGATCAGTACGTGTTTTTCTAGGTATCTCAAAAGCTGTGTGTTGATCACACGCTCCACCAACTTGGAGAGGAGAGAGGTTATAGCGATAGGCCTGTAATTCGATGAATCTGATCTATCGCCCTTTTTGGGCACCGGGTGCACATTCGCAGTCTTCCATGAAGACGGAAATTGCCTAGTGTGGTAGGACAGCGTGAAGAGGCGCGTGAGTACAGGACATAACTCAGGAGCACACTGCTTAAGCACCACTGCTGGTATGCCGTCTGGCCCACTCGACTTATGAACGTCTAGGGAAAGCAACGCCCGCCGGACCTCGCGCTGTGTTATAGAGATTTCCGGCATGGTCTTACCGCACCACGGTACAGTAGGTGGTACAGCGCCTTCGCCGTTCACATTCGAGTTAGAGGCAAAGAGACTGCCCAATAGATCGGCTTTCTCTTTTGCACTGTGGGCCAAGTCACCATCGGTCTTTCGCAGTGGTGGTAACGACGACTGGCAGAAGTTCCCCTCGGCAGCTTTAGCAAGCGACCAGAAAGCACGACTCCCAGAAGGATAGCTCGCAAGTCGCCCACCTATTTTGCCGATGAATTGGAATTTTGCTCTGGCAGTTGCTTTCTTACTGAACCTCGAGGCAGCATTTAATTTGCGTTTTAACTCAGAAATATTTGGATCCTTATTATTACGAGCCGTGGTCCAAGCCTCATACGCAGTTTGCTTAAGAATTTTAGCTTCTTTGCAAGACCTATTAAACCACGGTCGTTTTTTGACGCCGGCAGCTACTCGCAGGTTAGGAATAAAACATTCCATACCAGCGAGGATTGTCTCAGTGACTGCGGCTGCGCAGACGTCAGGATCTTCTGAGCTATAGCAGATCTGCCTCCACGGGTACGATGCATAAAATTCTCGCAATCCATCCCAGTCTGCCGACTTATAATACCACACACGACGCCAATTAGTTGGCCCAGAAGGATCAGGTTATGTGCATGACATTTGAGTCCGGACGGGACAGTGGTCCGAGGAGCCAAGAAGCGCATCCACTGAGACGGAGTATCCATCCGGACGTGTAGTCAGCAGAAGGTCCAGTAAGGAGCTCGTATGGTCCTCTATATCTGGTATTCTCGTTGGAGAAAGTACCAGCTGACCTACCTACCTACCCTTTGTTGTAACAGATATCGCTACGGCGCCTCAACTTTACAGGTAGAACAAGGTCTGCCGGGCCAGCTAGTAATATATAAAAATAAATACACTATTTCTACAGTCCTACAAATAGTAATGTCTTATACATATATTAGCATCGACGTACAACCTACACATTACGGTGTTTATTCTCAATCCTTTGTTTACTTTCTTGTGCGTACTCTCATTTTAGAAAATTATTAATGGCGGTACATGAACCATAAAAATATTTTGATCGCGTGAACTTCAAATATGTACTTAAAAGCTTGTAACTTTTTTCTCAGAAACTATAAATATTTTCTTATGATTTTAAGAGATGATTCGAGAAAAATGACGTTATCTCTATAATTTTTTTGTTTACAGTTTTGTTTTTAATACTCCGAAATACATTAGTCTGATTTCCAACTTCAGGCCCATACCAATGCTCGAAAATCAATTTGATGGTGGAAAAAACTTTATTTTCTGTTGTGAACACGAAATATAGTTAAATTAGGAGTAATTTATATATTTGATGTATAAAAAAATTAAATTGTTAAGTAACAGGCCAATACATAACAGGAAAAAATGAAAAATTGACAGACCTAAATCCTCACTATAAAGTAAAAAGTTTTCTTCTGAATAAAGTTGGATTCCAACAAGAAATTTTCACCTAGCTTCTTTGTAACTACATTTTAAAAGAAAGAAAACTCTTAGCTTTAATATTTCTGCGTTAGGTTTGTTTTTTATTTACTACAGGTTTATATAGGTGTTTAAGTTGATGAAAGTTATTAGTAATCCCTTTTCAAAATGTTTACTTGTTATTTGGACAAATACATCATTGGCAAAACATGGCGTAACATACAACCAAAAGACAACTAAAAAAAGTAAACATATATAAGCAGAGCAGATTTAAGAACCACATTTTCTAACCTCCATATCTCCGCACCTATGGTCCAATCGTTTTCAAACTTGCATGAGACCAGTAAGAGCTTAAGCTCAAAAAAATACTAATATTCAAATTTAAGATCAGATATTTTAAATCATTCAAATCAGTACAAATATAAAAAAAACATAAGTGTCGAACATAGAACCTCCTTTTTTTTAAGTTGGTTAAAATATCATACGATCCCTTAGTTTTTTGTAATGTACATAACCGTTAATAGTCTAGTTAACAAGTGCTTTCTGTTCAACATTTTCAGCAGACTGGGATTTATTTTTAAGCCTTAAAGAATAGCTCCATAAAAGGAAGAAAATCCTAGATTTATAGTTTAACAATTATCGCACTTGCAATGTTCATGGTCAAGCAGAAAAAAAATGTTTATTAATTATTGCATAACTAATAAAAAAATCGCGATAATATTTTTTGCCGGCGGATTATTGTTCATTAATCTATCCAGTAAGTGCCGGAATGGTTTCATTACGTAATTTTTAAATTTATAGTATGTTAAAATAAATTTAATTGTTAAGGTGCCCGAAGTGGACGGGGCTTGCGCAAGCCAGAGTACCCGTTTTCAGCCGTATTTTCACCCCTCCGGGAAAAATTATAAATATTGGTCCTACAGTTCTGGAAGTTGAGACTTTTTAATAGGACATTTTGTCCTCTTTTTGAATATTTTTTTAGATTTCAAAAATCTTGATTAGTTTTTCAAACATCTGCAAAAAACCAAACCCTTTTTTCATTTAATTGTTTATAACTTTTGCATTTTTTTTGAGCGGAAGTTAATGTTTTTCAAAAATCATCTAGACGCGCTTCCGAATCGAATGACACCTTTCATATTTTTCCGAGACTGCTGAAAAAAGTTGAACAAAAAAACCCTTGTTGACGAGACTATGAATCGCAAATAAACAAAAATAAAACTTACCTCATTTGGTCCAACTGTTGATTTCTTTAACAACTTCTGCCTCCTTTTCTCAGTCGTTGTTAACTTTGATATTAAACACGTACTTAAAATGGATAAAGCTATGCATGGAACAAGTTTTAATATCACACTGTAAATCCACATAATTGCTGTAACTAACTCTTCATTCTTTGACATTTCCAACACGTACACGGTCCGATTTTGCGGTAAAGATAGGTCCTCCGCAAACTCAGAATTGTTTTGGGGCGTCACTTCATTTGGCATTATAGTCATTGCGAAATAAATAGGAAGACACAAAAAGGGACATATCGCGTAAGCACTGACAATGGCAAGAGTTGTGTTCTTTTTGCTACACCATGTTCTATTTCTCTGCGGAAAAGCTATAGCTATATATCGCCACACGGCTAAAGTAACAGCTAGCCAGATCGATATTGTGTGAAAAGTTTGGCTGAATATGGAATGGAAGTAAACAAAAACAGCCCATGTGTATGTATTCTTGTTGATTTGTGCAGCAATTTTTATATTCATGTGTAAAACGTACGGGATGTATTCGAGCATTACTAATAAGTCAGCAACAGCTAGTCCTGTCAGAATAGAGTTGGTAGGGCTGGTCATCTCTCGCCGACTGAGAACGGCGATGTTGATTGAGTTTGTAGCGGAGCCAACGATGCATATTACAATAGCTATGTAGCCGTGTAGTCTGCTGTAGGCCTTATTGAAGTTAATGGCGCCGGGTACGCAGTACGCATCAGTTGCGTTCATTTTTCGCACGCCGCGCTAGCACAGTTCGTCATGGCGCATTCTCCTCAGTCCAATAAGTTACTGAGTCTCTCATTATATCTGTAACAAATATGCAGCTGATACAAAAAAGTTTTACAAAAATGCGATACGATAAAGAAAAATAATCTAATTGAAAACTACCTGGCGCAGCACCAGGTGTTTACTTAAGGCTTATTGAATGTTTGTTATATGAAGGTTTACTCTAAAAATAAGTAATATGCTGATGCTTCGGTTTTTATTATACATATTTTGCTTTGGTTTTTCATGTAATAAAAAAACTAGTCACTCAGTTTTGATCCATTTTTGCTATGATTCCTAAATATTATAAGGCTTATGTTTAACTTATCACCAGATATAGTAAAATATAATGTCAAAAAAAAACTTTTTACTGCCAAAAATAGTAAATGATCACCAAAAATTAAACCCCATTTTAATGTGAAATTATATACAACATTTTTACATTTAACTATTCTTTTAAAGCAAATATTACCAAACTAATCATTGTTAACCTAAAAATAGTAAATGATCACCAACATTTTTACTTCATTATAATTTTAAATGTCATCCAAATATTTAACATCTCGTTATCCTATAAAAGAAAATAAGTCTAGATAAATCATTGTTTACCCAAACATAGTAAATTAACTCCTAAAGTTTGACCCTATACTATTGTTAAATGTTTACTAAAATCTGAGCTTTAAAGTCTAAATTAATTAACCACTACCAAAAAACATTTTTTTTCTTGTCCGTCTATTAAACCAATTGCTCATAAGGTTCAAAAATTAAACTCATACAATTTCAATAATCCTTTGATTAAAATTTTGTAAGAATTTTTGTATTGACCAGGTCTTCTTAGTTTTGATAAATTCCTGTGCGCTTTGCACATCATCATACATTTCCTTCAAAAACCCAATTTTTAAGTTCCCTTTGACGTTTTTTCGTATACTCTAAGATTTCAACACCGTCTGCCCATGGCCTTCCCTCTGTATCTGCCATTGGTTCATACTCTGGAATTCGAGAGAAAGATGTAATCAAGTACATTCACAAGTTTCGACAGGTAAGTCAAACTTCCATACATTTTTGTATTTAAATTTAAATTCCAGAGTCCGAATGGCATCGGGCGGCTGCGGTGTCCCGGAGAAGAATGGAAAGGGCTTGTAAAACGAGATTTAACTTAATTTGGCGTCATTACACTATATTTGTTATCATGCCTACATTTTATGTCAATCATAGCGGTTTATTTAGGTAGTAATAGCGCATTAATATGTTCGCTAAGATTTGGTGATCGTTTACTACATTTGGTTCTTAAATACAATTTAAAGTGCAATCATGACTATAACCGCTAGAACCATTGTTATATTAGACTTTTTTTTTGGTACACGTTTTGTTTTATTGGTGTTTAGTATATTTTTTTGGTAAGAGAGCTTAGGGTGTTGAAGTATTTTTTGGTGGTCAATATATTTAATCCCATATTATAAATGCGAAAACAACTGTATCTGTCTGTCTGTTACCTCTACAGGCTTAAACTGCTGTAACGATTAAGATGAAATTTGGCATGGAAATAGTCTGAGCCCTGGGAAAGGACATAGGCTACTTGAAAACGTCAAATGTAAGTCAGTTTTTTTTCTATAATTGAGGAGTTGGCGTTGAAATCCTACGCCGATACCCGAATTTATGGCGAGTGGAACCGCGGGCAAATTTGGCATGGAGATAGTTTTAGTCCCGGGGAAGGACATAGGCTACTTAAAAACATCAAGGGTGAGTCAGTTTTATTTCTATAATTGAGGACTTGCCGTTGCAATCCTACACCGATAACCGAATTTAGGGCGGGTGGAACCGCAAGCAAAAGCTTGCATAAATTTTATAATCACAAACAATAATGTATAAAAACATAAACTTAAAAAATCAATAAGTTTTCAGTTAAAGAAGAACTCCAACTAAAGCAGATGTACCTACCAGAAAGACAAGGTTAGTGCAAGAGTACGCAGTCCTCAGTTATTGAAAAATAGAAAACTGTTTTCAGAGCTGGATTTTTCTAAAAAATAAACATATCCTCTGAAATACCCAAAGCAACTTTTTTTAGACTTCTTTCATACAACATCACTAAATCAAATTTCAACGAATTACTTTCAGAAATAATATTCCACTACGAGCTCCCCCAGAAAACAGTACAAATATACAGACAGTTATAATATAATCAATAATAAGCCAATGTAAAATCCTATTTTAAATTAAAAAATAAGTTTATAACTTTAGCTCCCAAGTAATTCTTTAATTGATCACTTTTTTGTTTAGCTTAATATATTTCCACTATCAATCATCTTGTCCAGTCCTGACTTACTTATTCTTCAAGAATAATATACCTACTTATCCCGTATTATTCGGTCTTTAGTTTTTCAATTTACTACTAATTACTTTAAAGTTCGTAAGTTGTAACTTATGGGACATATGTAAAGACATCATGTCATAATTATATACTTATCTCGTATTATTCTGTCTATATTTTTTCGTTTTACCACTTATTACTTCAAAGTTGGTAAGTTACGATTAATGGGAGATATGTAAAGCCATTATTAATATGCGTCAGAATTGTGTCGATAGGCTCACTTTTTATCACGCAGGACTCAAGTCATTTGTGAAAAGAGGTTGTGCCTGACATTATGATGTGAGTCTGTATTCAGCTACTGGTTTCCCCCTCTAAGGAATCAATCGTCATGTAATACAGACATTCATGAATATATACATAGATACATACGTACACAGTCTAACTGTCCAACAGGAACATGACCCTGATACATTCACCTAATGGCATATAGCACCTATGTATATAAAATAATATAATAAATGTAAAGAGTTTGTTTTTTGTATTTTTTGTTTGAGCGCACTAAACTCTGGAACCACCATTCTTTTTGTATTTGATAGTCCAATTCTTGAGGTAGGTTATGTGCTTATTAACATCACGTTTTAACCCTTCAGAAGCCAAGCAAAAAGAAAAAAAGTCATAACTAACGAAATAAAGCGAGCGATACACGGGAAATGGCAGCAACGGAAAAGGTCAGCCAATATATTAATAGTATATAAGACCCTTATGCATTAATTTTAAAATTAAAATTACTTTTAGTTAGGTATATTTAGGCCGCCGAGTAAGTTTTTATTATTTATTATTACAAGTTATTATTCTTTGCTTTAGTCCCGTTCGTTTCTAAATGAAAATGTAGGTACATAGTAATGATTTAATATCTTACTTTGTAAATATGTTGAATCAAATCAATAAACTCTGCAAAGCCCAAGCAAACATATTTCAATATCAATTCAATAAAAACATGTTTACAACGAAGTTGAGCGAATAATGCATGTTTCTGAATATTGTTAAATATTTTAACATTAATATTTATCTGTTTTTTATCACTATATGTAAAAAAAATTACAACAAAATAATAAAAAAACCCGACTGCTAAAACATTAAGCACTAAACAGAAATTAAAACATACTAAATATTTACCTATAAGCAAAACGGGGGTTCTTATAGTGTGAGCACTCAGTCCCGTCTGCTTAAAGTTAAATATTTTGTATGTGTTAATTTCTATTTAGTTCTAAGTGTTTCTGAAGTCGGGTTTTTTATTATTTATTTAATTTTTTTTTATTTACAGCTTTTTAGTCTTATTTTTTTAAAATTTTTCAAGAATTCACCTTTTTAAATTCTTTATTTGATACTCCACTCAATAGGTTTTAAAAAGAAAAGATTTTTTATGCAGCGCAACTTGGCGCCGAAAATCCGCCATTTTGATTTCCAATAATTTTAATATTGCCTATGGCACTCTATTGGTTAAGACGAATCTAACCACGTATAACATATTAAAATCCGTAAAGCCGTTTAGTCGTTACGTAGGAACAAAGAGTCGGAGATACAGGTCAAACACATAACTCTCCTTTTGGGCTTTGCCGTAGTCTGTTAAAAAGTTGATTTTTGCATTATTCTATTTTCAATATAAAGAGAGTCGTAAAAATCGAATTTACGATTGTTTTACGATGTTATTCTTAAATATATACGTCAAAACAAAATGTTTTCATTAATGACGTCAATATACTATGTGTTGAAAACTTGCTTCCGAATCTACTTTTTACTGAATCGTAAGCTGTATCCTAGTCAAATAAAAGCTGAAAATAACTCGCTTCAAAATAAGACAAATATCACATCCTTTCGATAAGCCAGTTACTCAAGAGTAATTGAAAATTAAATGTCAGTAATAAACTGGTTCAGTTGGACCCATACCAGATATTATAATACTAAAAATATTTGATCTCTTAAATAAATTTTCCAGAATCCAAAAATAAACTGCTGGCTTTCGTAATGATTTGATCTAGAATCTAGAGATTTTGGATATTTATGAAAAATTCCTTCCGATATTTTTACAGGCAAAGTAAAATTTAAAATTTTCGCTTTGTTCTACCGTTATGATTCAAATTTTGTAATTTATGGGGCGAAATATTTCAAACAAAAACATTCATACACGTAGATTTCGTCTGAAAAGTTATTAATTACTTGATTTAACCCAGAGTTCTGATGTGGGTGTGGTGAGCAAACGCTGACGTAACTGCCTGAATGTTGGCAAATAATTTACGTAAGTAACATGCGAAATGGATCAGTTTTTCTTTGCAAGTCTTGTGACATTAGAGTAGCTAGTGACAGAAAAATGATAATCACTTTATTCTTTTCTTTTGCGCATGGATACGATACAATCGTAAGTAATAGTTGGCTAGTTAACAATATATGATAGTAATATACCATGACGAATCACGACACCTATCCATATAGGGGTGTTCAGACACTTCTATTGCTATTCAGTCCCGCATTCAATTGAGCTTTTGATTCAACGCGCTAACCGCTGGAACTACCAGTCAGATTTGAAAAAATCTTTTTACCTCACCAGCACGAAAAGGATAGTTTTGCTGTCCAAATTCTGTCAGCAAAACCGAATTGTGCTGACTAGTCAGGCATAACCTAACCTAACCTAACCTAAAGTAATTCACTGTTCGAATATTGACTTTTGGAATTAACCCGATGATGAAAAAAAAAAAACAATAGAATAACTGGTCAGAAACAAATTTCGGGACAAATACTTAACCTTGTTCATAAGTATTTGTCCCGAAATTTGTTTCTGACCAGTTATTCTATTGTTTTTTTTTTTTCATCATCGGGTTAATTCCAAAAGTCAATATTCGAACAGTGAATTACTTTAGGTTAGGTTAGGTTAGGTTATGCCTGACTAGTCAGCACAATTCGGTTTTGCTGACAGAATTTGGACAGCAAAACTATCCTTTTCGTGCTGGTGAGGTAAAAAGATTTTTTCAAATCTGACTGGTAGTTCCAGCGGTTAGCGCGTTGAATCAAAAGCTCAATTGAATGCGGGACTGAATAGCAATAGAAGTGTCTGAACACCCCTATATGGATAGGTGTCGTGATTCGTCATGGTATATTACTATCATATATTGTTAACTAGCCAACTATTACTTACGATTGTATCGTATCCATGCGCAAAAGAAAAGAATAAAGTGATTATCATTTTTCTGTCACTAGCTACTCTAATGTCACAAGACTTGCAAAGAAAAACTGATCCATTTCGCATGTTACTTACGTAAATTATTTGCCAACATTCAGGCAGTTACGTCAGCGTTTGCTCACCACACCCACATCAGAACTCTGGGTTAAATCAAATAATTAATAACTTTTCAGACGAAATCTACGGGTATGAATGTTTTTGTTTGAAATATTTCGCCCCATAAATTACAAAATTTGAATCATAACGGTAGAACAAAGCGAAAATTTTAAATTTTACTTTGCCTGTAAAAATATCGGAAGGAATTTTTCATAAATATCCAAAATCTCTAGATTCTAGATCAAATCATTACGAAAGCCAGCAGTATATTTTTGGATTCTGGAAAATTTATTTAAGAGATCAAATATTTTTAGTATTATAATATCTGGGATGGGTCCAACTGAACCAGTTTATTACTGACATTTAATTTTCAATTACTCTTGAGTAACTGGCTTATCGAAAGGATGTGATATTTGTCTTATTTTGAAGCGAGTTATTTTCAGCTTTTATTTGACTAGGATACAGCTTACGATTCAGTAAAAAGTAGATTCGGAAGCAAGTTTTCAACACATAGTATATTGACGTCATTAATGAAAACATTTTGTTTTGACGTATATATTTAAGAATAACATCGTAAAACAATCGTAAATTCGATTTTTACGACTCTCTTTATATTGAAAATAGAATAATGCAAAAATCAACTTTTTAACAGACTACGGCAAAGCCCAAAAGGAGAGTTATGTGTTTGACCTGTATCTCCGACTCTTTGTTCCTACGTAACGACTAAACGGCCTTACGGATTTTAATATGTTATACGTGGTTAGATTCGTCTTAACCAATAGAGTGCCATAGGCAATATTAAAATTATTGGAAATCAAAATGGCGGATTTTCGGCGCCAAGTTGCGCTGCATAAAAAATCTTTTCTTTTTAAAACCTATTGAGTGGAGTATCAAAATAAAGAATTTAAAAAGGTGAATTCTTGAAAAATTTTAAAAAAATAACACTAAAAAGCTGTAAATAAAAAAAAATTAAATAAATAATAAAAAACCCGACTTCAGAAACACTTAGAACTAAATAGAAATTAACACATACAAAATATTTAACTTTAAGCAGACGGGACTGAGTGCTCACACTATAAGAACCCCCGTTTTGCTTATAGGTAAATATTTAGTATGTTTTAATTTCTGTTTAGTGCTTAATGTTTTAGCAGTCGGGTTTTTTTATTATTTTGTTGTAATTTTTTTTACATATAGTGATAAAAAACAGATAAATATTAATGTTAAAATATTTAACAATATTCAGAAACATGCATTATTCGCTCAACTTCGTTGTAAACATGTTTTTATTGAATTGATATTGAAATATGTTTGCTTGGGCTTTGCAGAGTTTATTGATTTGATTCAACATATTTACAAAGTAAGATATTAAATCATTACTATGTACCTACATTTTCATTTAGAAACGAACGGGACTAAAGCAAAGAATAATAACTTGTAATAATAAATAATAAAAACTTACTCGGCGGCCTAAATATACCTAACTAAAAGTAATTTTAATTTTAAAATTAATGCATAAGGGTCTTATATACTATTAATATATTGGCTGACCTTTTCCGTTGCTGCCATTTCCCGTGTATCGCTCGCTTTATTTCGTTAGTTATGACTTTTTTTCTTTTTGCTTGGCTTCTGAAGGGTTAAAACGTGATGTTAATAAGCACATAACCTACCTCAAGAATTGGACTATCAAATACAAAAAGAATGGTGGTTCCAGAGTTTAGTGCGCTCAAACAAAAAATACAAAAAACAAACTCTTTACATTTATTATATTATTTTATATACATAGGTGCTATATGCCATTAGGTGAATGTATCAGGGTCATGTTCCTGTTGGACAGTTAGACTGTGTACGTATGTATCTATGTATATATTCATGAATGTCTGTATTACATGACGATTGATTCCTTAGAGGGGGAAACCAGTAGCTGAATACAGACTCACATCATAATGTCAGGCACAACCTCTTTTCACAAATGACTTGAGTCCTGCGTGATAAAAAGTGAGCCTATCGACACAATTCTGACGCATATTAATAATGGCTTTACATATCTCCCATTAATCGTAACTTACCAACTTTGAAGTAATAAGTGGTAAAACGAAAAAATATAGACAGAATAATACGAGATAAGTATATAATTATGACATGATGTCTTTACATATGTCCCATAAGTTACAACTTACGAACTTTAAAGTAATTAGTAGTAAATTGAAAAACTAAAGACCGAATAATACGGGATAAGTAGGTATATTATTCTTGACGAATAAGTAAGTCAGGACTGGACAAGATGATTGATAGTGGAAATATATTAAGCTAAACAAAAAAGTGATCAATTAAAGAATTACTTGGGAGCTAAAGTTATAAACTTATTTTTTAATTTAAAATAGGATTTTACATTGGCTTATTATTGATTATATTATAACTGTCTGTATATTTGTACTGTTTTCTGGGGGAGCTCGTAGTGGAATATTATTTCTGAAAGTAATTCGTTGAAATTTGATTTAGTGATGTTGTATGAAAGAAGTCTAAAAAAAGTTGCTTTGGGTATTTCAGAGGATATGTTTATTTTTTAGAAAAATCCAGCTCTGAAAACAGTTTTCTATTTTTCAATAACTGAGGACTGCGTACTCTTGCACTAACCTTGTCTTTCTGGTAGGTACATCTGCTTTAGTTGGAGTTCTTCTTTAACTGAAAACTTATTGATTTTTTAAGTTTATGTTTTTATACATTATTGTTTGTGATTATAAAATTTATGCAAGCTTTTGCTTGCGGTTCCACCCGCCCTAAATTCGGTTATCGGTGTAGGATTGCAACGGCAAGTCCTCAATTATAGAAATAAAACTGACTCACCCTTGATGTTTTTAAGTAGCCTATGTCCTTCCCCGGGACTAAAACTATCTCCATGCCAAATTTGCCCGCGGTTCCACTCGCCATAAATTCGGGTATCGGCGTAGGATTTCAACGCCAACTCCTCAATTATAGAAAAAAAACTGACTTACATTTGACGTTTTCAAGTAGCCTATGTCCTTTCCCAGGGCTCAGACTATTTCCATGCCAAATTTCATCTTAATCGTTACAGCAGTTTAAGCCTGTAGAGGTAACAGACAGACAGATACAGTTGTTTTCGCATTTATAATATGGGATTAAATATATTGACCACCAAAAAATACTTCAACACCCTAAGCTCTCTTACCAAAAAAATATACTAAACACCAATAAAACAAAACGTGTACCAAAAAAAAAGTCTAATATAACAATGGTTCTAGCGGTTATAGTCATGATTGCACTTTAAATTGTATTTAAGAACCAAATGTAGTAAACGATCACCAAATCTTAGCGAACATATTAATGCGCTATTACTACCTAAATAAACCGCTATGATTGACATAAAATGTAGGCATGATAACAAATATAGTGTAATGACGCCAAATTAAGTTAAATCTCGTTTTACAAGCCCTTTCCATTCTTCTCCGGGACACCGCAGCCGCCCGACGCCATTCGGACTCTGGAATTTGAATTTAAATACAAAAATGTATGGAAGTTTGACTTACCTGTCGAAACTTGTGAATGTACTTGATTACATCTTTCTCTCGAATTCCAGAGTATGAACCAATGGCAGATACAGAGGGAAGGCCATGGGCAGACGGTGTTGAAATCTTAGAGTATACGAAAAAACGTCAAAGGGAACTTAAAAATTGGGTTTTTGAAGGAAATGTATGATGATGTGCAAAGCGCACAGGAATTTATCAAAACTAAGAAGACCTGGTCAATACAAAAATTCTTACAAAATTTTAATCAAAGGATTATTGAAATTGTATGAGTTTAATTTTTGAACCTTATGAGCAATTGGTTTAATAGACGGACAAGAAAAAAAATGTTTTTTGGTAGTGGTTAATTAATTTAGACTTTAAAGCTCAGATTTTAGTAAACATTTAACAATAGTATAGGGTCAAACTTTAGGAGTTAATTTACTATGTTTGGGTTCATTTTAATTAAGAATATAACTACATAGCATTTTTTAAGTGAGTTTTTATAAATTAATAATTTATACAGCTAACTTAAAAAATATCAGACGTTGTTATGATAGCAATGGCAGAGGTTGTAGTAGGTTCAATTCAAATGGCGGTAAGCTAGTTTTTTGAACATAAGATTGTTTATTTAATTAATAATTAATTCTGTTTTGTTTAAAAAATGAGCGATACAAGTAAAGAAGATATTTCTCTGACACCAGAAGAATTAAGACAACAAGTCTCCAATGCCGAACTTAACTTTTTACCAGAAAAGTCACATGAAAATTATTTTTCAGAGTAATAGGGTGGGCGAGCGATGCGATGCGGTAGCGCAATAGTGCAAAACCAATGGGAATGGCAGAACAACGTCTGCCAGGTGAGCTAGTACAATAATAAATATATGGGGTTTAATTAAAGACATTAGAGTTTTTTTATATACCAATAACACCTTTATACTTTATTGATGTTTAAAAAAATGATTAATTCTCATTACCTTAATTTAAACCGATAATGTATTTATTAGTATATATTATTTATTAAAATATAAATGTATTCATGTTGTATGTATTTATTTATTGTAATATATATGTATTGATATATATCTATATACTTCAAATATATTACCTGCACTTCCTATCCCCCAAATTTATATTGGAATTTCTTTTACCCAAAGGTTGTCTGGAAGAAATCGCTTATTAGCGATAAGAACTTCTACATTGTGATTTTCTTTTGTTTTATATTTTATTTGTATATTTTAATGTGTGCCATAAAGTATATTACCTCAGTTATCAAACAAGCTTACGGCCCGCCTGAGGGTGAGCGGTCACCGCAGCCTATGGACGCTTGCACCACCTGTGACATCACTCGTGTGTGCCAACCTATCAAAAATCTAATGAATTCTTTTTTTATTCTTTAGGCGAATCGAATACAAATCTCTACTAAATCATTTCGTCAAACGTTTCTCGATGTTAGGAGCAGTTTATATTTGAGCGACCTTAATTTTTTTGCCATAATTAAAAAAACTATAGTATTAAATTATTTATTATTTTAGAATAAAAATGTCAGCATTTCCGAATTTTGAGCTCAGCTCAAGCGCCTTCCTTGCGTCATATATTTTCATATTCTTTCCTTTATCTTCAATGTGCTGTATATTACCTTTCTACGCGTTTCAATATCATGGCTTCAGTAGGTATTTGCTTCTTCATTGTTACATTCCGCTAACCTATTTTTAGGAACTCATATTATGTGCGACAGACATTCACTAGCACCCACGTATGCTGATATTTTTTAAGTTTAGAATTTTTGATGATTACAATAATTTGGTTCGAAAGAATAAAATTCCAAAGGTGACATTAACTTCGGCTTGAGAAGAGACATTATTAATTGTTTTTAACACACTTGCTCATAAAGCAGCCTTTACTGCACCGTTTTCAGTTTCATAATAGTGTCCATTAAGCACAAGTGCCTTTTACTTTATAGACTTTTTTTTTTAGCAAAATAGCAAAAATAAATCCAACGTGTTTGTTAAAAACATATCAAAACTATAAGATTCCATTAAATAGCAACTTAACTGTTTTTCAAGAATGATGAATGTCGAATGACACCCCTGAGCTCTGTTCAATACACTTCGGCTTTGGCTAAGATTGTGATGAGCAGCCTAGCTCACTTGTATCATATTGTACTATGTAATATAAAATAATGATAAAACATATATACCAATAAAACGGATTTTTGACAAATTGACAAAGTCAGAGAGATTAACTATCTTTTATTTTTCCCACACTTTCTATAGCAATCAAAAAACTGCTAATTTTTTAAAAAAATTCTGTGGCGCTCAGCCAGTTTCTCTCGTACTAAGTATTTCAATGTCGTACGCAAATTTAGCATCATAACACGTAATTTGGCGGTAACAGTGGTAATCATTTTACTCAAGACCTCGCCTTAACTCTCTCATATCACACTAAATTTCTCAGATAGAAACTTTAATAGAATTAAAAAACCAGGGCTTAAGTTGGTTTTAAGTTTGTTTTTACATGGTTTTTACCGTGTTAAATCAAGTGGACCGGTAGTTAAAATTTGACATTGACAGCTGACGAACAACTACAAAAAAATCAGAAGACCTTGCTTATGACCTGTGATTGTTTGTAGTAAGTTGGTTTGAATTTTTAGATTGGAGTTCATGGACCGTGGTTGTGACGTCATTTGGCCATTTTCAGTTAAAATTGTCGTTTGTATATGTGTCGAGAACCGCTCTCTATGTGTTTATTTTACAATATAAATTACCTACCTACCTATATATATATATTCAGAGAGGTTAAATTAAATTGGACGTTTCGTTTACGAGTTTATAACAGTAATGCATGTCGGTCAACTTCCATTTACAAGTACACTAATGTGTATAATGTCCATCCGTCCGTTAGTTCGTTCCGTTACGTTTTTTTTTTTGGACTAAATCATCTTAACGAACTCAACGAAATATCATAGAATGATATCATAAAATTTAAAAAGGATATAGAAAAATCGGCCAAGTGCGAGTCAGACTCACGCAAGAAGGGTCTCGTACCATTATCTATAAAAACGGTAAAAAAATCACGTTTATTTGTATGTAGTTAGACAGTTGAAATTTTCACAGAAGATGTATTTCTGTTGCCGGTATAACAACAACAGAACAATGAAAAAAAAACAGAATAAAATAAATATTTAAGGGGCTCCCGTACAACTTTGCTCGTTATTGGTAACGGCAACAGGTGGACGCTTAAAATATTCACAGAATATTAAGTTATATAGTCACTTTAAAAATAAATAATTAAATTAAAATAAAACAAATATTTATATATCCTATACAAAAAACGTGATTTTTTTGCCGTTTTTATAGATAATGGTACGGAACCCTTCGTGGGCGAGTCCGACTCGCACTTGGCCGATTTTTTTTCATTTTGTTCACTATTGAGCTATATTACTTATACTACACTGAAATCGTTTAAAGTTTGTAGCTTGTATCTATTACTGTTTTTACGCCAGAGAAAAACCAACAAAAACATATTTATAGTCTCCAGTAACCCTTAATTATATAGGTATTCGTTATAATAACATATTACATGTAAATTTCTGGCTTCTACCAACTTCTCTCGAAAATATCTCTGTTTCTCTCTCTCTCTCCTTTAAGAGAAGTAGGTAGAAGCCAGAAATTTTACCTCTACAGATCAGACAAACACATAGAAATATCTAAAAAAAAAAGAATGAAAGAAGAAAAACTGGAAGTGTTATCTCTTCTGTTATTGTGATTTACAGAAATAGTAGTAAATAAATATAGGGTAAATGTTTTTTGCGCATCTGCAAAAACACTGTTAGTCCTTTATTTATTATTTTATATAATTTTTACAATTTAGTTTTCTTTTCATCATTTCATTGATTCTCAAAGATTACACTTGACCACAATGTAACCAATGACCAAAAATGTCATATATCTACAAACCAACAGTTTTAAATACTGACATAATCATTGCAATAAAATTTCGTGATAAATAATCTTGATAAGACCATTTGATTTTGTAGCATAAAAATCCATACTAATATTATAAATGCGAGAGTGACTCTGTCTGTTACCGCTTCACGCTTTAACCGTTGTACCGATAGAGATGAAATTTGGAATAGCAAATTTGGAGATAGTTTAAGTCCGGGAGGGATTCCATATGCTACTTCAAAACGTCAAGTGTGAGTCTTTTTTTTATATAATTGAGGAGTTGCCGTTGAAATCCTACACCGGTTACCGAATTCAGGGTGAAACCGCGGGCAAAAGCTACATATTAAAGTTTTGTTTGTTGCAAAAATTACAGCGAAATTGATATTTAGCGACGAGACTCCCCGGTGATATAAAACTGAGACGTAGCTCTTAGCTATTGATTTCGTTTCAAAACCACTTTGTTATTGAAACTTGTGCACTGAAGCAGAGCTTAGAATGTCAACCGGGCGAATAATTTACATTTTCATTTCTTTGTCTTTCACGAATTTTGAAATGAAATAGGAAATATAGCTAGGGAATGCAATCTCAGTTCGAGAATGGTGATTCGGTATCTTGCTTGATACGTGTGAATTGGAGATTGGTTATTCGAGATCTCGCCATTTAATCTGCGAAATCCGAATCAATCTCGACAATTGCGATATTTTTGAAAATAATGAGTTATTTTTAACTAAAAATGCTTAAAATCCAATACCTGCAATGTTAGTTTTGCAAATAAAACTACAGTTGACTACTTTTCCGATTTAGATTCTGTTTTCTCGTCTTTGAGTACGGCATACACACATTATGAAATTATTGAGGATTTTAAAACGGACGCTCAAAATTTATATACATTATTAAACCTTTCTACCACAATACAAACAAAATTGATAACTTACTAGACATTATTTTGATTTCTTCTGTAGATCGTTTCGCTAAATTTGATCAATTTGTTGCACCTGGATTTTCATATCATGATCTTGTGTATGTTTCTTATAAAATGAAGCCTTCCAAATATAATTTACAGATAATTCTTGTATGTAACTTTTCCATAATGAACGAGACAACCTTAGAAAAGATGTTAAGTTGATTTATTGGTCCTCATCGGACCTCATAAGTCGATAAAAAAGTGACCATTTTCAATCAGGAGTTATCACCACTATACTATGTCCGTGCTTCTACTCGTTTATTTTTGATTAATAGGCTACCTTTGCGATTACTGATGTAATTCGCGTAGCTATGGCTAAAAGAGATTTTTTTCTTAAAGTTTAAATAAATGCGCACTGAACCTAACTGGACACAATATATAATTGATCAAATTTAGCGATTCTTCTCGGTAGAAATCAACAACATTGTGAACCGGCGGGAAGGTTCAAAAAATAATATTTTATAACTTTGACGATTCAAAAGTGATTGTAAAATCCTTATTTAAATAAACCATTTTGACTTTGACTTTAAGGCTGCTAGAAATAGATGCAACCAGATGGTAAGAATAGCTAATCGCCGATTTTTTCTTGATGAGCTTTACAGTTGTTCTGTAACCGTTCTTTGGAAATTCCTAAAATCCCTTGGTTTCAGCGAAACTAATGCCAATTCTCCCAATCATGGATTTTCTACGTAACTCATTTTTCTACTTCACATTCTCTTAATGACGAAACTAAACTTAAATCTATTTCGGTAATCAATTCATCAATTCTTTATCATTTCAGAAGACAATTTTAAGAAAATTATTTTATCTTATTTATCTATCTATTAAGTGGGAAGTGATAATATTAGCAGATTAATGAATACCTATATTCTAGATTCCGTTCTTACTCATATCATCAACTTCTCCTTGTTTACTGGAAAATTTCTAGATGTATGGCATAAAGCTTACGTAACCTAAAATACGAAATTCATTATCCATCAGCCACTTTAGACCAATTTCCATACTAGCTTTTATTTTTAAAATCGTTGAAGCAATCGTACATCAACAGCTAACTAAATATGTTTATCATAATCACTTTCTCAGTCAACAGTCTGGCTTTTGAGTATGACATAGCACTAGCACTGCACTGCTTAAAGTAACGGAGGATATACAAGATGGCATTAAGGAAGGATTGGTGACAGTCTTAGTACTGATTGATTTTTCAAACGCTTTCAATACTGTTGACCCTGATCTTCTCCTAGCAGTACTGTGCTTCATCAACATCTCAATTACACCTTTACGCTGGTTCCCTTCATAAATTTGTGCCCGTCCACAAGTAGTTCGTCTGGATCAGTTAGTTTCGGATTGGCTTAGTCTCCCAACTAGTGTCCCTCAAGCAGGTATTCTCTATCCCTTATTGTTCTCTATTTTTATTAATCTGCTTTCCACTAGGCTTAGCTATTCTTACCATTTGTATTGCAACTTTATACGCTAAGTAAAGTCTTAAACCTTGATGCAGCTAACTGCAACATCAACAACGTATTGAACGATATCAATGATTGGGCAAAAAGGTTCGAATTATGGTTAACCCTAATAAATGTCAATCCATAATTGTTGGCAGTTCTTGCCAAATAAGTAAAATGATTTTTCAACATGTTCCTCAAATCTTATTTAATGATAATACAATAACTTAAAGTGTCTTTGTCAAAGACATAGGTTTAATTATTTATAATACATTAACTTGGTCAGTTCAAGTTAAAGAAATCTTCCGGAAAGTAACTCTGTGCTTTTTTTACAGATTCCAAAATTTTCTAGCAACTCAGTCGAAGCTCTTACTAGTTCAGGCTCTTATTTTGCCTATCATTCTTTTACAATTCAGGCTACACAACTCTGGAACGGCCTTCCCAAAGATATTCGTAGTGGTCAGACCAAACTGACCTTTAAAAGCAAGCTGAAAGAATATTATTTAAAGCAGCTCCTTGACTTAACATAACATTCTGTATGACAAATTGTCAGGTTATTTGTGAAGTTTTATTTTGGACTGTATTTTATAATTATGTGTAAGTATGTATATATTTATTAGTCTTAAAGTATTTTATGTACTTCGTATTGGGTATTGTAAGTAGGTTTATTTTTATTGTATTTGTATTTGTATTTGTGCATTAATAATACATTACATATTTTCTCATTGCACCGCCAACAATAATTTATCAGCTCTGAATATAACCATATTACCAACCAATTGAAATCACCACTTTAAAACTTAAAGCCGTGCTAGACGGTCGTCAACAAGCCTTAATTTGTTTTACTTAATTTATTTATTTCTAAAGTGAATTTTTAACTAAGTATTCTGTGAATATTTTAAACGTCTACCTGTTGCCGTTATCAATATTCAAAAGCGAAATCGAGCAAAAAAATCACGTTTGTTGTATGGGCCACCTTAAATATTTATTTTGCACTGCACCGCAAATGTAGTGGAGGGGGGTCTCTCGTCCACCCACGATAGGGATGTGGCCTAACGGGAGAGATGCCGAGCCACGTGTTCTCCGCACGGTATCTCTGGTAAGGAGAGGGGAGGTGGCACTATTTTGGATGTGGTAAGCAACCGATCGTGCCGCCACATAATTTTGTACCCTTTTTTACATTTTTAAATTACACCTAAGCTATTAGGGCAATTGAGTTCATTAAAATGGTCATAGCAGTCACTTTAATGTGAGCTTCTAAATTCCATGTACCAGGATTTCATAGAACACTGTTAGCATTCCGGACAAAGTTGATAAAAGAACAAAACGGTACCCCAATTTTCGGAATGTAGGACGGCAAGATATGTATTTAGAGCGTTTTATCAACGGGAGTCCATCGCACTAGCAAGCAACAAAGGTTTCCGTCATATGATGCCTGCAGAAGCATATCACTACGGCTGTGCTGTGTGGCTGGCACATGCTACTTTTACGGTGTGAAGAAGGGGCGTCTAAGCTGAAGAAGCTGGAGAGGATAACAGTCGCGTTCAACTTCATAACAGTGGAAATGCTACGAAATGGGCCTATCATTACGTGTTGCGGCGCGCAAAGATTAAGTACTTATACGTCGTATAAGTAATCTTTGTGCGGCGCGTCTCTTTTTTAACAACAATGGAGGCTACTTTGAATCATTTTGTAAATGTTACGTACCTACTTCCCTAGCAAATGTTTGAAATAGAAGTTAAAATACTCAAAAGTTTATTTTTGTTTAGTGTTCAGTTCACTTTGAACCACTTTTGTGAAAACGTATGTGCGTACCTACTTAGCTAGCTAGTTTTTAAAATAGGAAGTCAAAAATGGTTTTAATTCAGTGTCTTAGTAAATGAAGGTTACTTTGAACCATTTTTGTGAATTAAGGTAGGTACCTACATAGGTAGTTGATGTTTGAAAGTGTTAGTACAGTGTTAGCGAATGTACCTATGTCATTGAACCATTTTTGTTAAAACTGAAAATGTTTAATGCAGTGCTTAGTAAAAAAGATATGTGAATTAAAGAAGTAAGCTGCTGCTGAAGCTTTTTAGTTAAGTAGGTAGCTTTTAACCAGCCTGTTTTTATTTTTGCATAGCGTCGCACAAGTTCGCGTTTCTACACCGAAAAAAAGTACCAGGAACACATAAACGACAGGACGTCGTACGCGTTGTAGGTAATTATTGTGTAACTGAAGTCGTACAAAGTCAAAAGTATTAGATTCTCATAAATTAGCGGGTGGCATATTCTAAAGTTCATTAAACTTTGTGGTCAAGTCAGAACGTAAAATAATTTTATGAAATTAGTATTGAAAAATAAAATGCCGATTTTCAGCGTAAAACTTTGAATAGTGATTGCTGAGTAGGTGCACTCTTGCCCCCTTCAAGGATTTGGGGCATTTCCGTTACACTCTATTACTTACGCCTAAAGTTAAGTCACATCAAGGATGAAACGTGAGTGCGGGGTGCGGTGTATACAGGGACCTTATTGGAAACAGTCTCAAACTATTCGGAGTCTGGAATTCTAGACAAAAATGTATGAAAGTCTGACTTACCTCTCGAAACCCTTTAATGTACCGTACCTACTTACATAAATTTTTTTCACGAAATCCAGATTCCGAATAGCTTGGTACTGTTCCCAATAAGGTCCCAGATCACGCTTCTCGATTGATTTGCGATTTAATAGTAGTAGTGAGATTTAGAAGTAATTAGTGATTCAGTGGTTTTATTACTGTGTTTCGATCTTCAATAGGTACTTCATTTACCTCTAACAAAGGCAAACGTAGTATTTTACAAGAGGCGTTTATCAAAGTATAAATTCACGATTTATGATTTAGTTATACATGTTTGTTGCTGTTAACATGGCATGAAGCTAAAAGTAGAAAGGGGGATCAGAGATATCTACTTCCTTAAATATATTATCATACCAGTTCAGCTTAGTCCGATAGTGAGATTAGCAAGAATAGAACATCGTTATAGAGTTTTGTTCCTAAGACATACAGACCGAATTTAAAACCAAACTTAAAAATAAATTATAAACCCCTAAAACATTGAGCTATGTATTTTCTTTTTCTTGCAGTGGAATGCCGTCGTTTAAAAGCAAAAATAGAAGACAATTTTTTGAAGTGAAAACTTCTTTAGCAGCGTTGTGCACATTTTTTTAGTATGGGTAAAAAATGTTAAACTCGCGTCAGATCACGTGTCCTGATCTAAAATTCATATTAAATTCGTAAGACGGAACTCGCGTCAGATTTATTTACATTAGGTTAGTTTTTGGGATAGGTGAAAAATTATAAACTCGCGTCAGACTGATCGTCAGACGGAAACCATAATGCCACGCCATAAAAATTCGCAAGACGGAAACCATAATGCCACGCCTATTATAATTTTTATTTTTAGTATATGGCGATTATGAGTAGTACAGGGAGGTTGGATATGGGATTTTAATTCTATGACAGATTGGGATGTCAAATATGTAGTATATTTGACATCCCAATCAAAGTCAAAAAAGTAAAGAAACAAACATTATTATTTCTTGACAATGTCTAGGACATTTCTTGTGACATATTTGAGTGTTAAGCGCGAATCGTGTGTAAAGGACATTGGTTCTGTACAATTAAATATGACGTATGAGTTGTCTTATAACATATTTGAATGTTAAGCGCGAATCGTGTGTAAAGGTTTTCACTTCTGCCGGCACTCCCGGAGTGCAACTCGTTTTTTTTTTGGCATCCGACTTCTTGGAGCGGAAAATACTTGGCTCAACGTTCCATCAGCTTTAGGTGTTTATAATTTACTTTTTAGTTGGTTTTAAATTCGGTCGGTCGAAATAACAACTAAATTGAGAACCTCCTCATGATTATGAAGTCGATTTATAATGGATTATGTAAGTTTTTAAAATACTTTTTTAAGTACACATTAATCGAAGGGGTTCCTATCTTGCATCCAAGCATTCAGTACATAAACTTTGTAATAATTATTATAATTTATTATAATCGTAAAATACCACTGTGATTTGATTATATTGATTACTAGCCCGCCCTTAATTTAGCTGTCGGCGTGGGATATTATACTCCTTCATTTAATAAAGTTGATTGTTATAGCAAGCTATAGTTCGTTCAAGTGGAATTCGGTTATAGTTACTCTCTCTGGAACTTATGAATTTTCCCTAGTATGTACATACAAAGAAGCCTGTGTTCTCCGTGTTTTCCAATATCTCTGTCCAAAATTCCAGCTCAATTAGATGCTCCGTAGCGGCAGGACTGAGTAACAAACGTTATAGTTTTTCTCGCGGGAACTTTTGTATTTTCCGGGATCAAAAATAAATGAATTAATTCATCCCGATCCGTCAAGTGGTTGAAGCGTGATTAAAAACAAACATCAAAACTTTTACATTTATAATATTAGTAGAATTGGACAGATGTTAATAAATTAATTTTGCCGGCGGCTCCACTGGCCCTAAATTTAGTTATCGGCGTGGGATTCTTACGTCAACTCCTTAATTATACTAATGAAGTTTGCTTTAGCAAGCTATAGTTGGTTTAAGCTCGGTTAAAGTTATTCCCGCAAGAACTTTTGAATGTTTCGGGATAAAAACTATCATATGTCCTTCCCTGGGGCTCAAACTATCTCAATACCAAATTTCATCTTAATTGGTTTAGTTGTTTACTTTCGCATTTATAAAATTAGTATGGATGGATTAGCCTAATTTTTAAAATGATAAGTTTTAATACTGGGAATTAATAATAAAAATCTAAAAACGTAACAGTCCGTAAGATTTGTTAATTTTTCACTTTTAAGACTATTTTTTCCAAATTTTAAAATCTTATTTGTCGTTGAGACTGATTATTTTAGAAATAAGTAAGTAAGCGGTTTCATTAAACACAAGTTGATTTTGAAGTTTGTGTATTATTTACTGTCGTTTTATCTTCTACAGACGTATTTGAAGATGTAAAAAGAAAAAAATATACAAAGTGCTCACAACAGTGACGTTACTGTTTCAGTACTTATAATTATATATTTGATTATAATAATTAAAAAAATATGTTTATTTCTAGCAAGAATTGCAACAAAGTTATATAATTCATGCATTTTTATTTCGACCAGTTAACTAACATGAGATTTACAACTTAACAACTATGTTAGTTTACTTAACAGAAAAAAGCTTGTTCTGAAAAATCACCTGGATGTTACTTACATCATTTAGTAAGCTCAGCGACGATATATTGTAGTTCAGACTTTTGTTCAGCAGCCGTTGTATGCACTCTCTACCGAGTACTCTCTCTTTAGAAGAGGAGGTTTAGGCCAGAGTCCACCGCGCTTGCTCAGTTCGATTAAGCAGATGTTGTCAAACTAGTGGCCATTTGACTCCTAGGATTTTCAAGCCACCTGACAAGGCTTAATGGCTGATGTCATACAACACCCTGGACCGATGATTTAACATGCTCTCCTAACCATGGAGAGTTTTAGAAAAATGTGCCACTACGCGTTCCCCATCCAATGACTGACCACAACTAATATTACATAGCTTCGAACACGGTTTTCAATATAGACGAATACAACTAGGCCACGAGGTCCTCAACTAAGACTTTTAATGGCAAGGAATCCTAATAAATTAGAAAATTATTATTAAATAGTAGTATTTAGCATTCATTTTAAATGATCACCAAGTTACGTTAAGTTAAGTTAGTACTAGTTACAAACTACGACGGACTAGACAGACAGTACTAGTTTCTCATTTGAAAGTAATGAAAAATATTTCAAACCAGCATCATTAGTTAAGTATACGAAACACAATTAGTTACTTCAGTAATTTAGTAACAAACGTGACTAATTTCTTAATTGAAGTTTTATCTGAAAAAGCAAATAAAGTAATGTAACACGTACGCATTAGCCCTTTTAAGGTTGCTTTATGTTTAGTTAGATACACAAGATAAGTAATTTCGAAATGTCTGACACAAATAATACAAAAAATTGGCTAAGTGCGAGTTGGACTCGCGTAGGAAGGGTTCCGTACCATAAAACGGCTAAAAAAATCACGTTTGTTGTATGGGAGCCCCCCTTAAATATTTGTTTTATTTTAATTATTTATTTTTAGAGGGAATATATAACTTAATATTCTGTGAATATTTCAAGCGTCTACCTGTTTCCGTTATCAATATCGAACAAAAACAAGCAAAAAAAATCCCGTTTTTTGTATGGGATCCCCCTTAAATATTTATTTTATTTTGTTTTTTAGTATTTGTTGTTATAGAGGCAACAGAAATACATCATCTGTGAATTTCAAGTGTATAACTGCCACGGTTCATGCGACAAAAATAAATGAGACTCTCATAACAAGCCACACCCTTATCTTAAGGTACCTATTTACACTTAATAATTGTGAGGTTATTTTCCTCTATACGTCGGGATCGTAAATTTCGCCGTATTGAATATAATTTTAAAGATTTTCAAAAGCTGGCGAAGGTTTTGCTTTACTGGCCTGGATGACAGTATGAACTATTTTACTTTGAAAAATATGTGAGCATATTGACACTATTTTACGGAAATTATCCATAAAACATTTGCGGTACAAAAGTTCGGTAATTTGGGAAAACCGACAATTAAAATTGCTAACGGATATTTAGAAAAGCATAACATCTAATTGTAAAAAGTGGTGGTAGTACTATAAAACTTTAATAAATTTAATTAACGGACCTACTAAAAAATTGTGACAATATGCCCCCTGTTTTTTACATTTAGACATACGGAACCCTAAAAAGCCTAATACACAAACTTCCATTTGCGCTTTCTCGAAAAAGGACTCTTTTTAGTGCGCGGCAAAAGGCGGCAAGCAAATATATATTGTACACATTTTCGCAAAGAGTAATTTTTTCTTTAATCATTAAAAATGCCCTTGTCAATGTACTTACTTCCTTTACCACTACCATCACCTTGTATTTTATTTATTATTACCAAATAATACGGGGAGAGCTATTTAATAGCAAGTTATATTCTGCTTCCCGTAAAGTTCAGCCATTTATATGAAAAATGCTACGACATAGACTTTCCGGATCTGGAATGGAATTTGAGCTAGAACAATATTATTGTTTGTGTTTTCAAGAAAATTGACCTGAAAGCCATACATACATTTCATTCAACTCCGTTTTGCAACGCGGCTCCGTGGCTCATTGGGTTATGACTTGACTGCTGAATCGAGGGGCGTGGGTTCGAACACCGCACAAGATAAACATTTATGTGATGAACATTATTTTGTGTTTGCCTTAAGTTTACAGAAAAGTACATTTATAAGTATTTGTATCCGTTGTCTGGTATCCATAGAGCAAGTTTTGCTTGGTTTGGTACCAGATGGCGCTATGGCGCTGTGTAAAATGTCCATAAATATATATTTATTTATTGCAATTTATTATTTCACTACACTGGGCCGCAAAAAAAGCGGGTCTGCAGCAAAAACCTTAATTAATAACTTCTAAAACATTGTAGGTAAGCTTCATAAAATAATGACTGTATTTTAGCTTAGTTTTTATTTGAAAAGGATTACGAAAGGATGTTTTTAAATTTATCGCAATTTTATAACAGACCCGATTAATTTGCGGCCCAGTGTGTTTTGTTGTGGTCAGTTTTAACACATAAAAAACCATACTAATATTATAAATGCGAAAGTTACTCTGTTTGTCTCTCTCTTCTTAACGGTTAAACTGATTTACCGGATAGAACCGCTGGCAAAAGCTAGTAATTTATGTTTTCATGAGTTCGCTTTTAATTTAGATTAAATATTTAATGTCACATACTCAAAAGTATTGTTGTATGTCTTGTTATACCCACTTTGTTTACATCATGCAACTCTATTTTAATTAATTAGTGACAAACGAACATACTTACTCACACATGCATTATACACATGGAATTTACTTAAATTAGTTAATTGAATTTACACACCTGTTCGGGCATTTAAGTTTGGAATGCTTAAATACCCGCTAAATGAGGTACTTACTATAAATATTAATACTACATTTAATTAAATAAACGTGCAAAACATAATTAATCTCAGATACCGGATTCTAAAATAATGATATACCATTACGTATTAAAACTTGATTGAACAAGAAACGCAAAATCCTTTTTTGTTAATTCAAATAATTATCATATTATTCTTAGCGGTCTATTTACAACGTCAAAAAATAAAACATGGATGGGTACATTAATTAACCGGTCACAAATAATTCACTAGAGTATTATAATAAACAACGTAAATAACACATTTACAAGTTTCCCAACAAATTAAAAACTCGACAGAGTAACAGGTAACAAAATAAGTTTTTGCTCATTTTAAAAATTCATGTGAGAATTTATCCTAAAAATGTGTACCTTCGGCGAGACTTTGCGCAAAAAGTATTCTTTTCATCCTTAATATTAAGTATATTAATATTAAGTTGTTTCAACCGACTCAAAAAGGAGGAGGTTCTAGTTCTAGAAATAAGAAGATACTTAGGTATTTTATTTAGTAAAAATATTTTTGATAGGTACTAATCTAAATATGTTAAATTAAAACATTTTAAAAGTAAATCGTATTTTCTCATACTTTCGAAAACAAAAAATTAAATGTATTTACCTGAAGATTTATTTAAAGAGATATCGCGCATAGCGTTACGCACGCAGGTACGTGGCCCCTTTTTAGGGTTTCGTACCCAAAGAGTGCCAAAAGAGCTCTATTACTAAGCCTACGTTGTCTGTCTGTCTGTCTGACCATTAATAATTTTAGACTGTAATAGGTAGAAGCCTGAAATTGACGCAAATTAAATGTAATGATAGGGGATTATCCAACAAATAATAAAAAGTTAAAAACGTAAAAATTTAAGAGGGCCCCATACAAGACACATTTTCGTTGTTTTTGCTCTATCATAAAATCAGTAATACATACGAACTTCAAACTTAGTGTGAGCTCTAAATATAATAACGAATAATAAAATCCAGCCAAGTCTGAGACGGGCCACGAGCCATTACTATCTTATATTACCGCTACAGTGCCATCTAGCGATTATTAAGAGAAACATTAACACATTTGTTTGTTAAAACTATATTCAAAGCTAAGCAACGTCCAGCTAGGTCAGAAATTGGATGGGTGACCGCTTAGCGACACATTTTTCGTTATTTGTTTGTGTTCGTCAATTACATAAATTGTGGTACGGAACCCTCAGTGCGCGAGTCGGACATGTCGTTGGCCAGTTTTTATACTAATTAGAGCGAGCCGCCGCGTGTCTTGCGTGCTAAATGTATAATGATGAAGCATGTATATCTCAGAACACTTTAACTAGCCGGCGACTTTGTCCGCGTTGACCAGTGAATTTTTATTTACTATATAAGAGTATGTGCTTTTCTCGGACCCGTACATCTATGCATCTTCAAATTTTGTTTTAATCGCGTGATGCTACAAAAAAGTGTTTGTGTGTTTTTAGTTTTTATTCTTTGTATGTACACACACAGCTGTTTTAAGCTTTTACAGTAGTATTAGGTACAATAATTAGTCAAATGATGGGCACACTAATTTCATTGCTAATTTGACCTCGAAAGTACCATATAGACGTTAAAATGGATCCACGTTGATGGGAAAATAAAATTTTTAACAAGCAGAAATGAATCGCGAGGGAATTCTAAAAACATTAACTCCGTAAAGAGGTGTGCCACTGGTGGCTGTATTCATACTAGTGGTAGAAGTGTTTTCTATGATGATCCACTTTTAGTAGGTATCTCCAAAAACTCCACTTTTCAACCGACAATAAAATTATATTGCATCATAAAAAAATCTAAATAGATCAATATCTAAAATAAATTAATGGCTAAATAGAATTATCTAAACGGTTGTATAAATTAAAAAACCTGCCAAGTGGGCGTCGGAGGCGCGCGCTGGTTTTCGTACCATTATCTATAAAAACGGCAAAAAAATCACGTTTGTTGTATCTGAGCCACCCTTAAATATTTGTTTCATTTTAATTTAATTGTTTATTTTTAAAGTGAATATATAATTTAATATTTTGCAAATATTTCAAGCCTTAACCTGTTGCCATTATCAATATCGAACTAAAACGAGCAAAATAATCACGTTTATTGTATGGGAGACCCCTTAAATATTTTTTTTTTCTGTTTAGTAGGTATTTTTTGTTATAGCGACATCAGAAATACATCTATCATACATACTATCACGGTTCATGAGGTAAAGCCTGGTGACAGATGGACAGCGAAGTCTTAGTAATAGGGTCCCGTTCTGTAACCCTTTGGGTACGGAACCCTAAAAAAGGAACAAATAGTAAAGTAAAAATAGTTTCCAAAGGTCAAGCGCTCGACATTTTAAAAGTAAATATGATATTTTTCACCTGTGTTATCTCAAATTAACAGCTATACACATTTTTTAAAAGATTAAGTTTAAAGTCTCAGGTATACCCAGTGTATGGCTGGCTGGAAAAAAATATGATTTTTTTTTCTTTACTCCCCGGTACGATATTTTTTCCGGGAGTAAAATCAGTTGTTGCCTGTAACACTATGCCTGTGCTACGCGTAACACTATGCCTATCATAGGCCATAATGGACAGTGTGTTACGCAATTGCCGGTGTCCAATTGAGCTAAATTTTGGTATACTTATTTAAATTCGGTAACAATGCAATAATATGGTACCCTGAAGCTGATCTCATGATGGAGCCGCAAGATGACCATAGGAACTCTTAACGATACCTACGTGGCTAATAAGGCAAGGGCGTTCCTTCTGTTAAGTGAATTATTCTGCAAATCTCGATTTCGAGTGGGAATAAAGCAGCTCGTTAATGCCGCCGTCAATGTAATTATTATTTTTATACACTTTACTAACGGTTCGGAGATGTACACCGAAGTACTACCGAGAAGAGCCGTTAAGAAACTGAGTAGTTAATTTTCTAATTCTTCTAAACATTTTTATCGTTTTAAGAACATGTTTCGTATTAAAAAAAACACGGAATAGGGGAAAAATGGGGGAGGAAAGTAGAGGGGGAAAGGGAGAAGGGGCTAAAGAGAAACGACGTTTGCAGGTTCAGCTATCGAAAGTCTGCAAACCATCGGCGCTCTTTATTTTTTATTGAAAAACAAAAATATTGT
Source organism: Apoda limacodes (assembly GCA_946406115.1). Taxonomy (NCBI): domain Eukaryota; kingdom Metazoa; phylum Arthropoda; class Insecta; order Lepidoptera; family Limacodidae; genus Apoda; species Apoda limacodes. The sequence goes on along the minus strand of OX291549.1, from coordinate 18,664,296 downwards.
ATATAATTATTATCGTATATCACGAGCGTAATTATTTGATTGAAATTTTATTACATCTTTTACCGTAAACGCATGATTTTGTCTCAGTTTTAGGGTTCTTTATCTCAAAAGCAATAAAGGAATCCTTATAGGATCGCTTTGTTGTCCTTTTGTCAGTCTGCCTGTATGCCTGTTTGTCATGACCCTCTCACTCGAGAACGCGTAGAGGTATGAAGTTGAAATTAATATCAAATACTAAAATCTACTGTCACTTATAGTTTTAAAAATGTCATGCTTCTAAGTCATTGCGATGAGAAAATATGCCCAAAATACGGTAGTTTTTGTCGCATATTGTGACACAAATAAATCAAAACCTTTAGGGATAGGTTTCTAACTTGCACTTTTGAAATTTGGCAAGAAGCAAGATGTTCCATCACAAATATAGAAAAAAATCTAAAAACTCCGAGACTTGATCTCATGATGGAAGAACTATCTGCATATAATAAGTTTGTACGGAACCCCCGGTGCGCGAACCAGACTCGCAATTGGCCGGATTTTCTTCATTAGGTACACCCCCATGCGAAGCCGGGGCGGGCAGCTATTTTCTTATATAACTATGTAGGTCAGTATTTTCAGCAAATAAATGAAAACTTTTACTAACGTAATTATTGGGAAGGAATACTTGAGATATCAATTTTCCTAAAAAGTTACCTAAGACAATTTCGAGGTTCCAATTTATAGATTGACCCAGTTGCAAATATTAGTATAGTCATTAATATACCTTTTATAATTACGTATACCTATTATTTCAAGATGAGAAATAGACTTTTCAAAATCTAAAAATTGTGTTGCTATTATCAAATGTTTATAGGCAATACGTATGCTGGCAAAAGGTATTTAGTAAGTTAGTAAGAGCTTAGACAGATTATTTACTAGCAAACTTAGTCAATTTCGAAACTATTACTATAAACTGTGATTGAATACAAGTTTCTGAGCTACCATTGAGTTAGTACTGCATATTTTACTCAGGAGCAAATCTCAAGAGACTAGACTGAAATAGCTAGTATACATACAAGAAGCAGTAACTAGTAGACAACTGACTAAACTAAATCATTTTTTAAAGTAACGACATTTTCTTGAATTCAAGGCTATGTTTTCATTAGTTAGGGTCCCGCAACAAGTAGGTAAGACTGCCTAGAATCTTAACATCGACTATGACACGTCTAATCGAAAGACATTTTGTGATTGAATCAGAGTGGCAATTTGAAAATAGCGCAATAATTTCAAGAACTGTATTTGTTAGGTAGCTGCGTACTGGCCGGTTTTAAGTCGGCCAATCAAACTACAGGTGAGCTTCGATAACTGTATAGTGCGCACTGGCCAAGTTTTTTTTTTGCTGTTAGATAATGTTAGATCTTTCTGTCCTGTGGAACTAGATACTTTGTTAATTTCAAGGCGAATGATTTGAATTATACCGGTTGTTCGTATACCAAAGTTATTTATTCAGTAAATAGGGCCGCGGAGACCTTGGCAAAGTTTCCCAGTCCAGGTGTGTTGCGCAGTACCGGAATTGTCGGGAATGCTACTATCGAAGTTTTGACGAATAGGAATATCTAGCGTAATAATGCAGTTCAGTAAGTCCAACTTTGAGGATGAGCTAAATTTAAGACTCCCCCAGTTAAAGGCAAAGGTTTACAAATAGCGAATTTTTCTTGGGATAACCTACGGTACATAATTGTGGTCTTTCAAATTTCAACTGTTGGCTCGTCGCGTCGTCCAGAAAACTTTAAAGTGAGCTTCCATAATACCGTGTGTTTCTTCGCCCGACATATGCATAATGAGGAAATTTTAAAAAAAATGTCATCCACTGCCATGGGACAAATAGTTGAAGTTGAAGAAGTGATGATGGTAATGAGCAAGACACTTCACTTCTTAAATCGATATAATAAACTGATGTGGAAGAAAGGTCTTTGGTCACCAGACCATGAATTAGATAACGCAACATGGTACGCCCCCTTAACAGGTGGGCAGATAATCTGGCTATAGTCACAGAAGCCACTGGGTGAAGATGGCTCAAGACGTAACGTCATGGAATCATATGGGGAAGCTTTCAAATAGGGTTTTCCGTGAATTGTGCTTTACCATCGTTGCTGCATGGCTCTGATTGACATTTTGCCCACACTTCAAAAGTGCTAATTCAATTAATGTAAGGTTTTTTTTTTATTTTAATCAATAAACAAATATTTTATTGTTCACAAACTGTGCACATACGTTTAAAAACAGTAAAAGCATATATTAACAAAAAAAATTGAAGGTACTTAGTTCATTCGGAAGGAAAGAGTAAGTCGGACTCGCGCACTGGGGGTCCTGTACATACTTGCTAGTAATTTTAAAAGTTTATTTGGGTTTCAGTTTAACTAGAATATAAATCCACGTTTTGAATTACGCGTTTAGGTTTTGCTAAAGACCCAGCACCAAAAATAGTCCAAAAACTACCACTTCCACGGTCCCGCTTTATTTAAAGGATCAGAAGGAATTCCATGGTAAAAAGTCCTGCCTGCTGAATCAAGGGCCATGGATTCGATTTCCGCACAAAACAAATACCTATTTATATGATAATTTGCGTTTGTCATGAGTCTGGATGTTTTCTACATATAAAAAAATATGTATTTGCAATGTATTTTTATACGTTCTCTGGTATACTTACCTTGAATAAGCTTTGCTTATTTTGGTATCAGATGGCATTGTATGTTATGTCCAAAAATATTAAAAAATATTATTATTACTTATAGTCTGCTCTGTTAGCTCCAGACAATGACACCCATATTTCATGGTAACTAAAATATTTTTGCCGGTTCCTTTTTATGTAGTTTCCCAATTATCCCTTCACTAAAAACTGAAACAAACCTCCTGAAAAATAGTATGATTGAAATTTTGATTTAAAATTCTATTAAGGGTCAATTACTAGACTTAAACTATCCAAAAGGTCTGTGATTAATTCTGTTTACTATCTAGAGACCCGTGACATACTCAGACAGAAGGTGACAACCATTTTGACTTTGAATTTGACTTTGTCTTTTCACGCTTCAAACACTGGACGGATCAGGATTAAACTTGGCATACATATAAGTTAGATCCTGGAATAGCATATAGGCTACTTTTTATCCCTAATAATTCAAAAGTGCGGGAATAACTATAACAGAGTTAAACGAACGATTGCTACACCTATAGGATGCTATAGCAATTCATTTGTATAACTAATTAATTAAATTTAGGGCGGGCGGAGCCGCTGACAAAGTCTAGTAGTAAATAAATAACTCTTTATTATTTTAAATATCGAACTGTCCTGTAACGACTGACGCGCACTGGCACAGCCACCGCGTCATAGCATAGAAACTACACAATTATACATCAAAAGCATGGACCCGTAAAGCTTTTAACATTTAAAATCAATAAGAATTTACGTAAGGCACCCTGATCTAAATTAGCTATTTCGTCGTTTAAAATTAACAACTAAAGTTACTTCTGGACCTAATGATATGGACAATAACCATCAAAATAAGTGTTAAAAGTACTGTCTATTGTCAAACTGCAAAATATATCTGGAAATTACCAAGTAAGGAACAAACAAAATGTCAATACAAGATTTATACTACATACCTATACTATAATAAATATACAAGCACCTTAATATATAAGTAGTATAACATAAATTTCAAAGTGTGCAAAACACAATTAATCTATGAAACCGGATTGTAAAATACTTAGTGATAAATCAGTAGAACTCGATTAAGTGGATAATATGTTACGCGAAATACCACCAGATACGTAGGTTATAAATTTTATTATTCTCAGTACCATTTACTATGCAAAAAAAAGTTAAAGATAGGCAGCATCCACAATAAATAAACTAGACAAGCGATCCACTAACATTAACTGACTAAAATTATTTGACCGCTCCGTGGGTAATGACCCGAGTGATGAATTGAGGGCGTGGGTTCGATTTCCGCACAAGACAAACGTGCCGTTTCGTCCAGTGTAAAAAGACATATTACACTATTGAAGCATACAAAGAGCCACAGTTCAACGTACGATAGGGGCTAGCACGGACCGCACGTGGAAAAATTTTGCTAAAAAATTTTATATTATCACTGGATCAGTTTTTAAATATAAAATAGTTTGTAAATATATTTTGTTTAAATTATTAACTAACCGGACTGTTACTACTACAAAGGTATCAATAGTTCGGTTCTTTTTCACAACCGAACTATTGCAACTCAACAGTTTCAGTAGTTTGGTCAACCGGACTAACAACCGGACTACTGCTACTAGAGGGAAAATATCGATTTTCTCGGTTTTAGTTTCTAAACTCTTAGTTTCCTAAACAATTTTAACAAAAGCCCAAAAATAGAGAGTCAGATTATTTTTTTCAATAAAAAAAAAAATTATTATAATATTAGCATTTTTTTTTAACTAAGGTTTGAACTATTACATATTTTTTCACGTCAAACAGTGTACTCAGGGCTGTAACAAAATTAATCAAATTCTTAACTGAACTCGTTTATTGTTTAAAACTAATTAGAATGCAAATAAGGGAGTAACTAGTGGCTGCATTTTCACACCCTCATCATAATGGGGGGGAAACCTTTTTTAAGGACCACTTTAGTCCTGCGTTTAGGGTTTGAGACGATTGCCGCAACAAGGCTTTTGGAACATTCTATCAAAATTAAGGCAGCTTTATATATTAATATTAATGAATATTTTTGGACATTACACACAGCGCCGTCTGGCCCCAAAGTAAAGCTTGTGTTATGGGTACCAGAAATACATACATACTCGTATGATACATAAATACAACCAAGACAAACACAAATGTTTATATTATGACATATTGTTTTAGTGCGGGACTGGAACCTTCACCCTCTGCACACTACTAACTAGGCTGCGAGGGAGTCAATAGGTATATGTGTCCCGTAAATCGAAAATTACTATAGCTTTACAGTAATCAATGATAAAATATAATACCAGTTACATAATAATTTGCCAGTTCTCTGTAAGAGAAAACCTATTACACTATACAATAGGAGGCGCCAATGTATGGAGACTGGAGAGCATACCTACCCTTAAATTTTTTTTAAGAACCACTTTAGTCCTGCGTGACAGGGGATGAGCCTATTGCCGCAACACTGCTTTTGAAACATTCTATCAGAATTAAGGCGGCTTTACATGTGTACCGTAAGTCGTTAATTACTAGCTTTACAGTAATAAATGATAAAACAAAAGACTAGAGACAGTAGGTATAGTTTGCCAGTTCTCTATAAGAGAAGACCTATTACACTATACACTAGAAGGCGCCAATGTATGGAGACTGGAGAGCTTACCCTTAGATATTTTTTCTTAATTTCATTACAAAACTGTACGAATAACTTACCGTAAAATTTCGAAAGAAGCGATGAAAAGACGGAAAGGCGGAATTACATATATTATGTGACACACACACAGACTGACGGACGCACGGTAATTACGAGACCTGATAATAACAATTAATATACCTACTGATGGTCCCGTATTTGTTATATAAAGTAATAACCGAAAAATGGGTTCGTGAAAATTGCAATCGTTTAAAGATAAATAAACTTTAACTGAATTAAATGGCGTTTTTTTTCTGGAAAACTTTACAATTCTTTTTACTTTGTATGAAATATTTATTTTTATACAAAAAATTAAAACACAAATACTTTATTTAAATAAAATAAAAACTTATACTAAGCGCACTGCAATCTCGCAACGTAAAAAAAACAACGTAAACGTATATTATTTATTGTATTCTATTATCGCTGATAATAAAAACTGTCTAAGTAATACATTTATTTCCAAACAATAAAAACCATGTTAAATAGCGGGCTTACCTATTTTATTACAACTTTGGCCTCGACATTACAATTTTTATTCACAAAAACAGTCAACACTTTGGCACTGATATTGACGACGGGACATAAAATATTTTTATAAATAAGGAACCGATCGCGCGATACTTGTGAAAATTTTTCAGCGTCATGAACAGCGTGCGACGCCACCGGTGACTAAATTTATACTGGTTGGTTGGTTATCTATTACAGAGTTCGTTTACTTCGTATATTGCTGAGCGCGTTTTCAGCCAGCCTCGGATTTTTAGCCTGGATTTCTACTTTTCGCATCGCTATTTAGTTTTTCTAAAATTGCGAAAAACTATTCGGTTATTCTATTTACAAAGTTATCGTTTGCTTACTTTACTATATTCAGTTATACTTATACAAACATCGCGTCGTACATCTTATTTCATAATAAACAAATTCTTTACCTTTATTTATGAATATGAAAAGCATTTTTTAGGGTTGTACCTCAAACCGAAAGAGCAAAACCATAATAGATTCACTTCGTTGTCCGTTTGTTTGTAAAGCAAGATCCTTTAAAGATATGGTCATTCATAACGCATATTGATTATAAACTTACAGTTGCAGTTGGAGAATCGACTGGAAGAATTTTTTTATCTTACAGTTTGTCCTTTACCCCGTCTTCTTTTTGGCTCAAGTTTGTAAAGAACTCTTGGTGTGCGAGTCAAACTCGCACTTGTCTAATTTTTCTACTAATCAACTAGCCTATTGTTTGTTAAAGTCATATAACAGCAAAGTCTTAGTTTGTCAGACACTGTTGTTTTTAAAACAACACAATGAATACACAAACATAATCAAACAAACATTTTTCAATACATTAGACTGTAGGCATTTGTTTTGTTGGTTATTTGAACACATTGCGTTTAATTCCAAATAAAACAAACGACATTGGTAGTAGCAAAAATATATTATTTATTATTTCTATATCGACTTTAGTATTTTAAAAATTGACAGCGAATTTAACTCAATAATGTTAAGGACATGTGTGTTGTAGTGGTTCATTCATAATTTCTCAAATAAAATCCATTGACGAGTTGAGGGTGTGATTTTTTAAGCAATTGTTATTGTACTTACCGGTAGCAAGAAGTTTATTGTTGTCTTTTACTGTTCTGTAGAGCAAACCTATTAGTTGTCCTGCTCTCTATTAGAACTATATTTTGAATAGTTTTTAAATAAATAAAACCGTACAAGTGCGAGTTGGACTCGTGCACCGAGGGTTCCGCCTCTTTAATTTTTTTAATGAAGTACTTAAAACCATTTATTTTTAATATAATGTTGTCAACCGACGATATACACTGCTACTCGTAGTTGTGAAACTTGTTTTGTTGTGGAAAGCCGAGAGGAACTTGGGTAGAAATTCATGATCACTTTGTTCAAGGTCATTGTCTGAGGACGAAAGAACTTGGTCCAATCTAACCCAACCAAAACATACGTCAGCTGGTTAACCGCTAAGAAAATCCTATTTAATATAGTAGAGCAATTGGATTCCTCGGTGTCAACATCTTTATCAACACTCAATTCCGAGATCACTTAGACGACAATCTCAAGTTGGCATCCAGTTTTTTCAAGACCGCATAAATCCCTGCTCCCATAACCATCGGGTGTGGGAAATTGTCCAAGAATAATGAAACAGCTGTTTACGCCACAGCTAGATGGATAGAATTTTTAAAAAAAAAAAATGTTTTGGCTGAAGTTAAAACTTGTAATTGCTTGCTTAGCACGTAGTTCAAATTTTGAACTGGACAGCTTTAATACATACTTGATAGAATAGACAGTACGTACGGTCCGCATTACCGCTTGTGAATTCTATGAACTTGCTTTGCTTTGAGAAAAGTAAAATTTACAAAGAAATAGCCCGTGGGAGTAATTGTATTTTCTCTACTTCTATTCCCGTAATTTTAACTGTGTTTTCGTAAGTTTATTTTTTATTCATGTGTTCAAATGTAATAAAAACATTGTGTGTAACACGGGTGGCATAGAATTTACAAACTAAAGCCATTAAAGCATTCGGCCTTTTAATAAGCCTCTCGATAGTAATTTTCTCCTTACCACCCTTAACACATAATATATTCGCATTTAACGCCCTCGGGTGTAATATTATATTTAAAGAGCTTTTTTCTGCCGCCTATATGGGTTTTCTCCGGAAACATTTTTATCAAAAGAGTGCTTAATTTTCCTTATTTTGTTTGACTAGACTTTCCATAACGTAAAAGATTTTTGCCATATATAGTATAACGGCATCAAGGCTCTTATTTTCACATTATTAAATCGAGCAACATGCACACTGTCAGGCTCACGCAGTATATGCCGAATCCCGCATATGCCAAGACCTTGCGGGATCAATGCACTTAGAAATTGCACAAACCTGCGGGATTGGATGCCCTACTTTTTGTTGCTTGTACCTAATAAACGTTACAAAAAAACCATTCCAAAGTTATAACTATGTAATAAAACCGCATTAAAATTGGCTCCGTACTTAAATGGTAAATTATGAAACTGTCGTATAATAAGGGGTATTAAACACGAGCGTGGGTTTATGGGACGAGCCAAAGCAAAGGCGAGTTTCATTATAGTCTCACACTAGTGTTTTGATTTCTAGTTATATGCAGTTTCATACACTACGTTATCTACACTCATGATATTGGTTAAATAAAAGGAAAAAGTGAAAATAAAATTACTAGGTCAGAACCTATTTCTTGTTACTGCATGTAATATATCCGGTAGAGTTAAATTTACCTCTGTACTACTGCCAGACGAGTCCTCACTTATTTTGTTTCTCAAACTTTCCGATAACACATTTATAACAGATATTTTGGTTTTTGGCGCCAAATCTAGATTTTGCTGCTGTTCGGATCAGTTGCGCCGAGCGCCGCCATAGATTACATATACATGAATACCATCGTTCTGCCCCCGATAGTTAGAAAGACGCATCTAACAAAAACTAAAAACGGAGAAATGTTTTAATTAATGAAACGGGAAAACGTTTGCAGTCTTTGAGTAAATTAAAATATTTACATGCTACAAGTTGGAAATAATGCCCACTTGGAAATAGGCTTTAACTTGGTTTAGTAAATAATATGAATTTATTAAATCATTATAATGAAAATAATGTAAAAAAAGTTTAATCCTAGCATAAAAATGATGAAAAATATTAAATACTTAATTGGATAAGCGTAAATGCGTCCTTTTAATTTCAAACGCTGTACTTTTTTTATAACTATTTAGTTTATTTATCTAGTATTTAAATTTAAAAGAAATGGGCGCATATTGGTATTTCCGCCTTTTTCTTAACAATAAGAAAGTATGAAGATAACCCTTGGCTTAGTAAAATGTTTAATAAATTATTTATTAATCTTTTAATAAGGTCCATTTGAGACGTGTTTTTTTTGAAAAAATTTACACTAAAAGTTTCATGATAACATTGCAACACCTCTATTTTTTTCTAGATAAATCTGACACAAATAGATACTTTGATTATTTTTAGTGTTGTAATTGTTTTTACCCTTGGTTATTTAGATTTACATATTCCTAGTTCGGATTACTGCTTGTTAGAGATAGAAATACCCAATGGCTCGGTCTTAGCGTTATTTGAGACACTTATAGGATACGTTCTTTATTTATTATTTATTTTTCAAAATCAAGCATTTTTTTAAATTATACTACTTATTTAATGGCAGAATAATTAAAGATATTATAACGGAGAGCTAATGAAATGTAGGAATGAATTCGAGATGCAGTGAAACACTGTGTTGATTTTAGTTGAGTTTTAATAACTAGGAGAATAATAGCGAGTAAAATACAATTTATATCCTTTCACCAAGTAAGGCAAATCAAAATGAATACTGACATGACAAAAAAAGGAGAAAATAGTTAGAAAAGGTATAAAAACTAAACAGTATTTACTCTTAGATACAACTTTATAAAAAGAGGTTGTAACAGATATTAAAGCCTTCTCTTAAATAATTTTTAACAAAAATAACTTTCCAAAATAATCCTTGGAAAAGGAATCAATATAGAACTAGGTTCATTAATATTAAATAATTTTTCTTAACATACATGTCAAAGAGACTATAATCACTTTTTTTTACACATTTAAAAAATACAAAAATCTACAAAGAAAAATATATATTAAACATTATTACTATTTGGCATATTTATTGGCAATTAGAGTCATATCTTGTAACATTTTCTAATAATCAACGAAAAAATTTATCAAGAGATCATAAACTTAGAATCACATAGAAACTTTAGGTATTATAAATCCAACCCAACTATCCTGAAAATAATAATGAATAGAAAAACCTAGATTTGCATTAATAATTGGGAACTACAAGATATATTTTTATCTATATTTGCGCTTAGGATCATATTGAAACTATATTTATTAATTTTCTCAAACATTAGTAAAAAATCTTCTAAAAAATAATTCAAAAATAAATTTTATCTTCCTGTTCAAGTAATATATACTCTTCAGGTTTAACTGATATTTGAATGACATTAATAATTTTAACCAAATTCAGTTCCAGTACTGTATCTTTATATGTTTTTTGACCCTTTTTAAATTTAAGTTCTCCTTTACTTATATATTTTTCGAATCGTAGTATAGAATGAAATATTGTAGGTTCTATCATCATTGCGAGTTGCCACCATACCAATGTAATATTTCCATTTCTTCTTAGCGTAATAACGCACCAAAACTTTGTCGTTTACAGAATAATATGCGCTATTTGAGCTAGATGTTGGGTAAGATATATTTGGTATAACAGCTGAGTCATTCGATTTTGAACTACTGGACTCGACTAGACCAGAATTACTACCAGATTGAAGTGTAACAATGTCTGAGCTTGGATTTGGGCAGGCTATGTCAGGGATCACAACGTCCTTTACTTTTTTGCTTTATATAAATTATATTGGGGAGGTTCTTAATAACTCTAATCACTTACTTTATGCAGACGATATGAAACTATTTCGTATATTAAATTCAATAGACGATTCCCGTAACTTAGAAATAGATCTACACGCTGTAATTAAATATTGCCGTAACAATCAGCTATTCTTAAATATCAAAAAGTGTCATATAATGACATACACTCGCAAAAAGTCACCAATACTACATACCTACAACATTAATGACAATCCCTTGCAGCGAGTAAACACCATCCGTGAACTAGGTATAAAAATGGATCATAAAGTCTCATTTAATGAACATATAGCCTAGTTTTGTTAGGTCTATCTTAGATTTTGCCTGCGTAGTTTGGAATCCTTTCTACAAAATAAACATTGATCGCATTGAAACAATCCAAAAAATATTTCTTAAAACCTTAAATTACCGAAATAATAGTACAAACGCATCATATATTGAATCGCTACGTCACAATAAAATTCTTTCGCTTCATTCAGGTCGTAAGCAATTTGATCTAGTTACCTTTTTCAAAATTCTGAACAACAAAATTGATTCACCTACATTATTATCTAATATAAATTTCATAGCAAATGCTCGTCTTCCTGTTCGTCCCTCGCGTAAACTCAAAATTTTCCTACCTCCTCGTTTGCGCAAAAATTATACTCGCAATAGTTTTAATTATCGCAGAATTGACTATATGATTTTCACGACATTGACTTTTTCCAGAACTCTGTTAAGTCCTTAAAATCTAATATCTTAATATATATAAATCTCGTGTCACAATGTTTGTCCTCAATGGACTCCTAAACTACTGAACCGATTTTGATCAAACTTCGTAAATATCTGTTATTTGATCCAACTTAAAAGATAGGATAGTTTTTATCTCGATATGTCAAGTGCGAGCCGGACTCGGGCACTATAGGTAAAAACCAACTTTCGCCGGGTACAGAGGGACGGCAGCGGAACAACTTTCGCCGGGACAGCTAGTTTATAATAAACTTTGCCAGTAAACGCACAGCTTATATTTGTTGCCTTTCTGTTTTAAAATGTAAAAAATATTTATCTATTTCCTGTATGTATTATTATGTATGTATTACTGTTGTAGTAGAAGAAATACTAGTATTTAAGTTATAGTATAAAAGAGTCGAAAATGTTTTATATTGTATATTCTGCATTAATTGGGTACTCTTTGTCTTTATATTAAGCAAAATTAATTAAATACTTTATTTGTTATTTGACTGTTTGTACCAAAATAAAATAAATAAAAATAAAAAAATAAAAATAAAAGTCATTCGATAGCGGGTCTCTAGGCATGATAGGGCCTGCGATTGAGATTTCGCAGGATATATTAGGGATCACAAAGATATTCGATTTCGGATTATCACACATTAGCAATGTCTGACCTTGGATTTTGGTAGGATATGTAAGGGATCATAACGTCATTTGATTTCGGATTCCCAGATGTAACTGTACCAGAGTCAGTAATATACTAAGGAGTAACTAGATCTAACGTTGGATTAAGGCCATCTGACGCAGTTGATGGAGGATCACTGATAGGCTGAAGTACAGTCATGTCTGTGCTGTTTAATAATTTTAGATTGAACTGGACAGTGTCGTTCCAGAACGTCATTTGATTTAAATTCATTCAGATTTCCGAAAGTTGATGCACCAGGATCATTGACATGGATTGGTGAGATTATGCACTACAAAAAGCATTAAAAGTATTAAGTGTTTGCAAGAGAAAACTTATATTTTTTAAAAACGATAATTAAATATAATTACAATAAACACAAAAAAATTAATAACAATAACTCAATAAAAGCTTACTTCAGTCTGTGACTATCATTAATGTATTATAAATCTTATTCAAAGAAATATATAATGTAAGTACTAAATAAAAATGTTTATGAATGAAATTGCACACACAAACTTTTCTAATAAAAAATACTTACTTTGTTAGGACGAATCACGCTGCGAAAAATTGCGCGACGGCGAACAGTCATGCTCTTACAATCTACACGGGCGCAAGTGACATAGAAATTGGTCAGGCGCCGTACTAAACATACTCCGCCTGACCCCTGCGCAATCCCCGCTTGATTCACAATTCTGAGAAAAGAGGACGTTTCTGCACACTTGCCCCTTTTGTAATAAATATCATATTGTATTATTTTATTCACCTAAATTAATAAGACGCATATGGCAAATGCGCCTATGCTAAAACAATTTTACGAACTAAATAGGGCGCAAGTGGTCAAATGTGGTCTTTTTTTTCTTAATGTGAAAGCAATTTTTTAATAAGCGCGTTAGACGCAAATACTTATTTGCGTCTTATTAACTTCCTCTTAGAAAAAGGGACAAATATGCGTCTTTTATATTTATGAACTAAAAAAAAAACTATAAAGTATAACGAATACATAAATGCGACTTTTTAATTAAGGTTCACATAAATTCGTCTTGTCATCTTCAATCAGGTGTAAAAAATAGAACAGAAGCGCCCTATTTTGTTGTGCTAAATCCGCGTTGAAGGAAGTTAGAATAACATCAAAAATACAGGCAGATACGCCTTTTTTTTCTGATTCCGACAATTTATTTAACTCAAATCTGGAAAAAATTTTAGATGCGTCCTTTTCCCTATCGGGGGCAGCGTAGATGTAATTTACATACTTTAATACCAAAAATCATGTTATAAAGTAACTTTTTTCTTAAATTAAAGAATTTTGTGTATAAGAATGCATTGCAAAAAACTTTTTGGGGCACTCTTATTCTCGAATTCTTTATATTTTATTCAGTTTTTATAGCAATTTTGCGATATTTTCAAAATTTCCTTTAGGGGCACTTACTTACTTTTGTAAAATAATGTGATGACCTTTATTCTTTCTTTTATGTTATGGTATTCTTGGTCTTTATGGTGGTTAAGATGTAATTCCTCATCTAATATAATACCTAGATCGCTAATTGCTGGGACTTTGCTAATCAAAACATTACACAGGCAGTAATTAAAGCTTTTAATATTTTTCTTTATGGAAGATGAGACAAAATTACATTTGGGCAAGCTCAACTTATATACTTTCAAGCGGGTGCACCCGGATACCAGCTTAGACCTTTTGACTCGGTTCAACGACGGGCTGTGAGAATTGTCGACGAGGAGAGTTCTACCGCTTGTACAATGGGATGTGTTCTGAGGAATTGTTCGAAATGATGCCCACGGCTACTTTCTACCATCGCACCGCTCGCCATAAACAGGGAATTCATTCTCATACTTTAGAACCGAAATGGTCGCGTACAGTGCGGTTTCAGAGAAACTTTCTCCCGCGAACGCTTGGGTTGCGGAATGAGCTCCCTGCCAAGGTTTTCTCTAAGGACTAAAGTATGGGGTTCTTCAAGAAAGAAGTTATTGAATTTTTGAAGGATCGGCAACGCGCGAGTGACACCCCCGGTTTTGCAAGCGTCCATAGGCCACGGTGACTGCCTACCATCAGGCGGACCGTGTGTTTGTTTGCCACCTTAGTAGTATAAAAAAAAAAAATTTTGCTACAATACTCTGATAACCTATTTAAGTCCTATTTAAGTGTATGCACTAAAACACAGTCTGTAAGGTTGGTGACTACCAATAGGGGATGGAATTCCGATATTTTGTAGCCTTAACATGAACGTGTTGAAAGCTTAATTGTTAATTTAGTGTCTACGCTATTATATACATAGATAAGTAAAAATTAACCTATACAAAAATTTAACAAAAGAATTACACCGCTCATCCATGCACCATTATTGTTTCATTAAGGTTTATTTTTTACTTTTTTAGTCGGTTTTTGGAGGCTGTGTAATTTTTGTTTTTATTTTTTATTTGGTACTTTTTAGCTATAAATTTTAAGTTGGTATTTGTACATACATATAAGTAGGGGATGACCCTTAATAATAAAATTTTAAGCGTCGCCTATTCATCCTAGTCAATACAAACATTTTTGAAGTCGGTTAAAATATAGCGTAATTAATACAGAAACTGAGAGTATGTAATTAAACCTAATTCAGGATAAATTTACCCTGCCTTTAACATAAATATGTATGAAGCTAACCGCTCGAACGTGACAACACCCATGGTTGGCCTAGATTCCATGGAAAGGCGGGCTTTTCGTGTCATAAAACTATACGCTTCAGGTATTTTTCATCGCTATTTTCCTAAATTTGGCTTTTCTCACAGTTTTGTTTACTCTATGATTTTGCACATGACATTAAAATGAGTTTTGATTTGCAAATATTTTCTATCAAATACAACTTAGAACATTTGCAAAAAATGTGAATATAAGACTTGGATTAGGGGCGTGAGAAACATTGTCACATTTTGCATTATGCGTGCAACACTAACCACAGAATTAAGTCGTGACTATCTTGCCTACAGTTATGAGTGTGCCACTGCATGATCGAGGAAGCGAGATAAATAAATATAAAGTCAAGTGCACAAAAAAGCGACAAGTATATTTCCTATTGACAAGATAATGCGGAAAATATCATAATATTTTGTTACAAAATTAAAAGCAAAAGTTTTTATTATCATCACTCCTTCATGACCTCGACTGATGTATGTGCGAACTTTATAAAGCACATTAAAAAAATTTTCGAGTAAAGTATATGCAATCATAGTTTGGACTCCGTCGCTACATCCAGTACATACTTTATTTAATTGTGTGTTTTGTAGGCATTTATTTATATTCTCATATACGTTCTCATATACACTCAGAAAGTTTTGAGAAACTAAAAAAATAATTTCTGTGGATAAAATATCTTAAATAAATCGTTTAAGATAACTCTCCACCAGCCTGTATACAAAGTTTCATGCGTCTGAGCTGTATCCCATTCAGCTGATTTTTTTATTTTAGAGAATAAGAAGTCACACGATGCCAGATCAGGACTGTAAGGAAGATGACTCAAGACTCTGACCGGTGTGCTGTTCAGGAAGTCTCTCGTTTCGAGCGAGGAGTGCGCGGTGCGTGTCATGGTGAAGCAGTACCCCGCGGAGCCCGGTGTTCGGTCACTTGTTGCTTATTGCAGACAAAACTTGTAGCAGGCATTTTGTGGTATTAATATGCTTATGAAATGCTTTGGTATCGTAATGGAATTGCAACCAGATACCCCGTCAAAGTGAAGAAACTATATAGCGTTCAAAATTTTCCCTGCGCTTCTCGATCGCTTCACTTTCTTAGGCGTTTGTTCGTTTGGAAACAGCCAAACTTTCGACTGACGCTTTGTTTCTGGATCGTATTGATAAATCCAGGATTCGTCACTTGTCGCAAGCAATGTCGTAAACGCGCCGTGACGAGCCTGCTTCAAATTTGTGGAAAAATGTGGAAGGGAATTCGAAATTCGAATCGAATGGTATTTTTCTTTTAAATAACCAAGTTTTTCAAAATAATTACAAGTGGCCAGTGCCTTATATATAAAAACTTTTTTTAGCAAAACTTTCTGCGTGGCCTGGTAGGTAGATAAAATTGATTACTCCAAGTAACGTAACGTCGATATGGTAATTAAGCCGATTTACTGGCCATCTCTTGTCGGCCACTTTTACTTGTACACCTAAATCATTATTATCTTTAATACATTGATTTTTTATATATGTATATGCAGATATTTATTAATTTAAAAATATATTAGTAGAAAACTAGTGTTTATTGAAATATTTCAATAAACACTGTTTGTCTACTATGTTTTTAAATTAATATACATATATCTACATTTTCTTAATATGACTAAGATTATTTTTGGTTTATTATTTGTATTTGATATCACGCCGCATTGGAAGTGATGTACGTGTTCTACTGTTCTTTTATAATAACCCACGATTGTCGCCGGTTTTTGGCTGCCAGTTACCACCATAAAAAAGTTGGCATAAAAGTAATTTCTATTGTGTAGGTACCTATCTTCGTAGGTATTTATTCCGCCATTGATTTCTTAAATTAAGTATACAAGATAGTTAGGTAAATAGGAAAGTTACCTACGTAGCTGGTAGCGCCACGAGTCGTATATCGGATAGCAAGGGTCAAGTGTGAGACGGGCCCAATCTATTACTATTTTAAATAACCGGTGCAGCGCCATCTAGCTTATCATTAGGAGAAACAGTATCACATCTGTTTGTTGTAAACTTTATACAAATATTGTGTTTGTAAATTACGTAAATGGTACAGAACCCTCGGTGCGCTAGTCCAACTCGCACTTGGCCGATTTTGCACTTGGTTACCTACATTGAATTTATATTGGCTTTCTGGCGTAGCTGGTAGCGCCACGAGTCGTATATCAAATAGCAAGGTTTCCAAGATAAACCTATCAGAAGTAACAAGAAATATTATGCGTACCTGTCTGGTCTATCAACCTATTTTTTGTTTTGTTTTAAGAATGTTGAATGACGCCTCTGACGAAATTTTTCGGAACTAAAGGTATGAGGCAGGGAACTGGAGTGAAGTTTGATGTCCACGATCAAGTACATAAGGCAACTTGTAAGACTCCCTGTGGGTAAGTACCACCGCTTGCCAGGCCAGGCTCCTCTGAGGTACATATGCGATAGTCGTGTGCATTCTATATTTTGCGCTGACTTAAAAGGATTTTTGTTGCTCTTACGCGTTATTTTATTTTAAATATTAACTCAATAATCATAAGTACAGACAATGCAAAAGTAAAAATATACTAAAACCAGTCTTAGTAGAAACCACTTAAGCTATCTTAACCCTGTTTTGTAAACTTAAAATTAAGAAAACAATGATTTTGGCCCAAAATATCAGAAGGGTGATATGCAAAATCAGATAATTAAAAAGAGATTGAAGTATAAATCTAGTGGCTTTTCTTATTTCAGCGTTATTATAGTATTCAACACATCAACAGAAGCAAGAAAAAACAATAATGCTAACTAGAAATAAAAAAAATTATAATAACAAAACATTTAAAAACAACGATTTTAACAAAAAATCAAAAATTACTGAGAAAACAAATTTGGGAACTTATTAACTATCATACAGCAATGCAATGACAACAAAGTAAATGTCTCTTTTATAAAACAACAAAATTTGATAAAACATTTACACCACCTTCAGAAACCTACTAAACGTTAAAAACAAACCTTATGCCAATGATGTATGCTTTATGCACTCACATGGAACATTTCAATGTCTTTTTCTCCGTAAAGTCAAATGCCCAAAGTGACAGTTGAAAAGTACCAACGCTTTTTTTGGAGTTTACAAACGCTAACAAACATACAAAAGAATTTCCTACTTGTTTTGGAAATTTACTTATCAAATACTGTGAAATTTTGTAGGCATGATCTCAAGCCGAAAATCTATGTACCTGTGGGTTTTCAAAATCCTAAAAATAGTTTTTATTAACTTCTAATTTTATTCGAGATTATTTCTATCAAAGACTAAAATCCTTCATAGCTTTCAAACTTTATAATTTAATAGAAAACTGGTACACTGCAGACCTAGATATTTCATATTAATCCTAGAAGGCTACTTCAAAATTTAATGGTGTTTTTGTAACTAACGGTGGATTTGTAAGTCTCAAAAATAAGTGGGAAATTCGTTTGTATGAAGCACGCTGTGAGGCACCGCGAACCGTATTCTATTTCAGCCTTCAGCCTTCGGTCTTAGGCTTCTAAAGAGCCTCTCGTTAGTCATTTTCTACTTACCGCCCTTAATTCACTATGTAATCTAATATCTAATAATATCGTTAATAATTGTTTTTCAGTTCTTCAACAGTCAAAATATTTATAAAATTTGAGTGATTCAAACCATATTCTAACTTTTCTTTTTTTTCAATATTTCACTAATTGACGCCCGAGGCCGTGTCACGATTTGTTTTTTAATATTAATCTTTGACACAGTTTATATCCTTAATAACAAAATATGTCACAGTATATCGACGTTAAGTGTCTGGGCCTTTGATATTTCTTTTTTAGCAACCAAATCAATATTAGAATTTAATAAAAAATTAAACCGCCTTGAAAACTAAACCTTACACACTTACATGGAACTTTGAGCTATGTGTCTGTCTCTCCTTGAAGTCGAATTCCAAAGAATTGCAGCAAAGATACGAGAAAAATCTTTTAAGACATTCGACTTTAAGAGGGTTCCTGACGTCCATTAGTCATTTATGATTCCCTATTTGAATAAAGCGAATTTAAAAAATGTAATTCTACAGAAATATAAAACTCGTTATTAGCTATTTTTGGAAAATTTTAGTGGTATTATGTAAATCCTCATTTTTTTAGAACCTATTTCTGTGATTTATTATAATTTGGTACATTAAAATATTTTTTAAAATGTGATACTTATTAAAAGAATAAAAAAAACACGATCTAAAAATATTAGAGATTTAGTCTAAACTATGCAATTTATAAAATAAAATAGTTTTGTAATGTGCCAACAAAATCTTTTCATATTGAGACTTCACTTGTCTTAAGGTAGGGTAAGTAATTTCTACAACTGTATTTAATTTTATGTTGATATTACTTTGAGCTTATTGCGAAAAACCGCTGTGACATACAGACACCGAAGTCTTCTTACCATACCGGTTTATCAATACTTTCTGTTACCGAACTCTAAAATGCAAAACCTGACGTACCTACTCATTTCAACACTGTAGTTTTATGAGACTGGTGGTGGTGAATACGTAAAAGGCAAAATAAAATGTATCCCAAAGAGATCGCAAATTTTTGGCACATGTCCACCGTTGACAAGGCGTCGCGGTCTTCTCGCACACGGCTGACCAGTTTGTGGGACCTCAGGAATGTCTGAATTTGGGCGCATATTAGATGTTTTTATTTTTTTTTAATTGTAGGAAGCAAGTAAAACTATTACATTAAACAAACTATTTAAAAAATATGGAGCAAGATAATCTTTTTCAATGAATGATTCTTATTATAAAGCAATAAAAAAAAGAGTTCTTTAGCAGTCAAAGTCCGAAAATCTGATGATATTTATAAAAGTTTGTTTTTTTTTCTATCGTACAACATTTCTTTAATTGTATTTAGCTTATATAATAAGTACCTCAAGAGTCCGATTATTTTTTTTCTGTGTTGTAATCGCACTGAAGCTATTTTTAAAAAAATTCGGAGCGATCGTGCTATTCTAATACCATTTCGCCTTAATGCTCCTGGATGGCGTTGCCAACGTCCATAAGCTATAGGTAAGCCATCTGCTTGTTAGCCACCGAAGGTAAGTAAACTCAGCTAGCGATCGGCAAAGATAACAGGTAACATACACACAATAAGTTCCGCGATGGATTGAGCCTTTTAACCGTTTTTCTAGTGATTGTACGTACACACTTACTCTAGCAAAACGATTTTGATAAAACATGCACGGTCCCCTTAGTTGAACTAGACTTAAATTATTAAAAAAATATTATTAAAATGCGATATTTAGTCCCTGCCAAAAACGTGGACAAACATACACACCGCATACAATCATACTTACACACACTTGTGAATTTGGCACATCTGTTTAGAAGCCCACATAGATTTACTTAAATCTGAATATTGTGCAATTTTAACAATATAACACATAAATACGGGTCGAATTGATAACCTCTTTTAAAAATTTGAAGGCGGTGAAAAAGTATAAATCCCTCTGTGAACTAAGTTAATCATTACACAGGAGGCATAATTTTATAATAGCTCATACAACTTTTTTTACTACAAAAACGGTTTTTACGCGAAAAAAAGAAAAAAAACAATACGGAACATTATGATTACACAAATATTTGTGAGAAATAGCGTGCGAATTTATTTTTTTGCGACGCGTTCCTGAAAGTAAACATACATTATCATTGTAGTAAACTCACTGGCCAGCAAAGCTACCGACAATCTACATTTTGCTGAGATTTTCAAAAAAATATGTAACACTACGCCCTAGTGCGATTATTTAAAGTAAAACGTATGCGTGTTTTATAGGCTACATTATAATTCATAAAGTATTGCAATAAGAGTCGCTTTACCAGCAAATGTGATGAAATAGTAGATTATAGATCTCAGTTAAATCCCGATAGTTCTTCGTTACTCTTCTATAATTAAACTCCGAACGTAGTGAAGGAAAATGAGAAAGATATAATACAATTGTTTTACGAATTATGCACTCTGCTTTTTACCACTGTAAATGAGAAAATAACTCTCCTATGGAAAAAAAATATACAAATAGGTCTTACATCTTGAAACCTGCGAAAGTACTTGCATACTTAGATTTTATTCCCAAATTCGCGAGTCCAGCGTTCGGTTCTCGAAATTGCACGACTGTTTTAAAGCACTATTTACAAATTTTCCCAATAAACGTTCTAGTTCGGCATATAGTGATTTAAATTTTTTTACCTTATCGATTTGGAATGCAAATCTAATTTTAGTTTTCTGTTGGTTACAAATTTAAATTTTATTATAACCCATGTGTAAAGTATTTTTTACACGTTGATCGTCAAAGAAATAGTATATTTTTTTTACTACTAAGGTGGCAAACAAGATTACAGTCCGCTTGACATGTTGGACATCAACAACATACATTTCTATGCAGATGACAGTGCTGGAGACGCTTATTACACGTCGTGCAAACATCCCTCGTTCCGTTGTGGAGGAAAACCGCGGAGAACTTGTGTCTCTTATCGAGACCACACTGTCCAAGGTCTCTGACTCAACAGAGCGAGGCAGTACTTCACGTCGGGGCAGAGGTTGCTGCTTTACAAGTCGCAAGTTCGGCCCCATATGGACTACTGCTGCCATCTCTGGGCGGGTGCACCCGGATACCAGCTTGGCCCTTTTGACTCGGTTCAACGACGGGCTGTAAGAATTGTCGACGATTCCAAACTCACTTGCGTATCGAGCCCTTAAGTCTGAGGAGAGACTTTGCCTCCCTGTGTGTGTTCTACTACTTGTACAATGGGTTGTAATCTGAGGAATTGTTCGAAATGATGCCCACGGCTACTTTCTACCATCGCACCGCTCGCCATCGGTAGGGAATTCATTCTCACACTTTAGAACCTAAATGGTCGCGTACAGTGTGGTTTCAGAGAAACTTCCTCCCGTGAACGCTTAAGTTGTGGAATTTGCTCCCTGCCAAGGTTTTCTCCAAGGACTACAGTATGGAGTTCTTCAAGAAATAAGTTATTCGATTTCTGAAGGGCCGGCAACGCGCGAGTGATACCCCTGGTGTTGAAAGCGTCCATAGGCTACGGTGACCGCTTACCATCAGGCGGACCGTAAGCATGTTTTCCACCTTAGTGGTACAAAAAAAAAACAAAAAAGCGATGGCGGAAATTATCAATATAGACTACTAGTCAAACACCGTTACCCCGGGTAAAAACCTATTCTCGTGGGAACTTTCCATCGGTGTTAAAGTATTTTATATCCCTTGAAATTCTTCTAGCTATCACATTGCCATAAATCATTTAACCAAATTGCTTTGTTGCAACTTAAACGAATAGTTAGCGCCTTTTTTATTACGACTTGATTTAGATACATTGATATTTCGAACTAAAAACTTATTTTTCAAACATTTTATAGCACGTCCCTCAGGAATAATGTAGCTTTCTACTCTGGTTAAAGAATTATCAAAATCGGATCAGTGGTGCCAGAGATTACTACGTACTAACAAACTTAGAAACTTTATTTATAGTATAATAGCATAGATAACAAAACCAGATATTTTTTAAACAAAAGTTTTTTTGAATGAACGGCTATCTGTAGTTTTCATGAACTAGCCAGTGTTCCTAGTAATTTTCTTACTGTCGAGGAGTAAGGGGTATATACTAGCGCCGTGGCCGCCATTAAATATCCTTCATTTTCTCTTCGTAAAAAACTAATTTCTAAAATCAAAAAATAAAACTAATCATAAGCTATTTTTAGAACGTTTCATATACACTAAAACAATTTATTCAATAAAGCACTTAATTAACCATAACTTTATTGCAAAAATAAAAAGTCTGAACGACAAAGCAGCTTGTCATTTTAATAAAAACATGTTTGAATTAGTCAAATAGGAATGTTTGTTGATACAACATTATGATTATTCGTTACAGTAAGAAGCTTTATAAATATTAAAAAGCGCTTTATGGTTTTAAGCATCATGTAATATATAAATTCAAAATAGTACTATGGTTTGTCAACAAAGTACTTCATTAATCTAACAGGTACTTCATTAATTAAAGGTAATTTCATTATTGAATTGACAAAGAAAAATCGTAAATAAAGTTATTTAAAATAATAATGCAATTTTATAGTCTGTTAAAGTTGTTACAATCAGTTGGCTGACGTCACGCGACCTGCATCGCGCTATGGTTGTTTTTTTGGTAACAAGCATATATACCACGTTTCGTTTACAAACTAAACCGTATAAATGAGAACCACGGCGATCCCCAGGCAGTATTACTCGCCTGACCGGAGACCTCACATCTTCCGTCGCTTCATAATAGGGTAACACCGAGCTAAACATTGAGCATCTTCCGCAGCAAGCTAGCCATCTCCTTCATCTACCATTACACGGACGAGTAGTCAACCGTACGCTTTTCATCAACTTGGCATTTTCAAGATTGTAAGTGCGCAAGCATTACTGCAAGAAGTATCGACCTTTGATCTGGTAGTGTTATAGCTGATCTTCACACATTCTTGTTGATCGGAAGAAAGTAGCTTTATAGTAGCAACAGTAAACCTTTTTTTAATATCGAAGAAGTTGTTTTGTACAAGCTTCAATTAATATTTTAAGTTTTAAATAAGGGCTTGATAGAAGCAACAATGTATCTTACTACATTCAATAAACATCTTGATACAAACTGTAATTTGCATGTTTATTTTAAAATAATAAGCTCAATGGGAGCTACAATGCGCCTTTTTTATTTCAAACAAGCAGCTTTATATAAGCTACAATGAATAATTTGAGTTTTAAATAAGATAATTGATGAAAGTATAAATGTTCCTCTTGATTTTAAATAAATGGCTTTATAAAGACAACAATATTCATAATTAATTTCAAATAAAGGACGTTATACAAATTACAATATTTATTTTTAGTTTCAAATAAACAGCTTAATTGACCCATCAATATTTTTAAGTTTATAACTGTTGACAAAATATTTTATAGGCTCGTATTTAAATAAGAAAGTTGATTGCTGCTAATAAGATATTGTTTCTATCAATGAAGTATTATGTTTAGTGTAGTTTCTAGCTAATATCTGTTAGTTGTAGTTGGCATTTCTGCTAAAAAAAACGGCCACTTTTAGTAGGAAGTAATCTCTGGCACTACTGAACCGATTTTAAAAATTCTTTCACCAGTGTAGTGTGAACTGTTATAGAGCCCTGAATAATTAATTGTCTGGTGCAGCGTAGCGTTATGTAACGGCCTGTAGTGACTGTCACTTTCTGTCAAATAGGCTGTTGGCCTGTGGAATGCACCCTAACAATGATTTTCTGAATCTAATATTTGTTATAACACTTGTTGAAAAGAGCTGTTTTTCGCACACTAATCGTAAAAAGAAATGTAGTTTTTCGAACAACAGTAGTTAAAATGTGCCTCATTGTCTAGCAATGGTAAAAAAGTTTCTTACCCACGCATATTATCCATTACTGTAACCCGTCTTAGTGCCTGCAACCCCAATCAGAAAATGTAACGAACGTACGTTGTAAAGCTTCCCCTGAATCTTCACATTATAATTGGAAATATGAGCAGCATGTATATTATTTTAGGAAATTGCTTTCAGTAAGTATTTTTTTTATTATTATTTTCGTTTTCTCTAGCGTTAAGATAGATTCTTTTACCGAGCAATTTTCTGAGTATCATGAATTAAAATGGCAAAAACGGGACCATTAGTCTTGTCATGTCCGTTTGTCGTCAGCCCGTCCGTTCATATGTCACAGACTATTCAGCCACCTTCCATTTGATTTGACGCGGGTCTAAGATATTTTCTGTGAACTGCCATACCAATAGTTTAGCAATGGAATTAAAATAAAAAATAGGGTTAAGGATGTAAGGATTTATTTACATAGACTAGAGGAATAATGTGACATAATAATGTCATAATCAACTAGATAATCCTATACAGAGCTAGAATCTAATAGAGCAGACTAAAATTTCAGAAATCCCTTGTGACCTTAGAAAATGGCAACCGTTTTAACAAAAGTACAACCTACTAACAAATTCAAAAAAATTTAATTGAACTAGAAAAACCTTGAAAATTGTGTCTTTTCAAGGATTTTAAGAAGAATTGTTCTATTTTAGTATCAAACTCAAACTTTTTAATTCAAATTGACTTTTAAACAGCACTTTTGAATCGTCAGTTGAATTATTAATTAAAAAAATACCACCGGTTCGGAATAATTTACTACCGAGAAGAACCGGTAAGAAACTCGGCAGTTAATCTTTTATATTTTTTCAACTTTATATTATAATACAATATAGCCTTACACTAGGTAATAACATATTAAATTAAATAGTCGCACAAACGTTAATAATATCCCAAGTAGAAGCTAATGTCCAGCATCAATAATAAGATGGTCTATATTCTCAAAGCGCGCGGTAAAACTCCTTGCAGTTGGCTTACAGTTCAACAGTGTTTTCTGACCTACCGACCTTGGCTGTTTGGTCTCTAGTGTCGTTGTCAGTTCACACCATTTCAATATGGCGACTGTAGCTTTTATTTTTGACCACCGCCGGTCAGAAAACATTGTTGCACTATACCTACTTATAGGTAGTTAGTTACCTACGAAGATGGCTTTACTATTTTCCTAAACGCCGTACTCTTCTCTTCTCTTATTGATCGGCGTGTTATTATTCAATGTTTAGAATTAACATATAGATATACGCTACTGCTTATGTATTCTATCCCGATGCGGGTTTCATTATGAGAGGGTTAATAGCTATTATCTGCATGGTAATAATCCGGATTAGGCAGCTATAGGTGTGTATTAAAGTTTACTTGTGCTCACGTTTTCATACAATTTACCAATTTCCGGAGATCGTAGTTTCATTTTAATTTGAATATTGATGTAATTTTTTAACACGTCATTTTTTATTTATACCACTAAGATGGCAAACAAGCTTACGGTCCGCCTGATTGTAAGCGGTCACCGTAGCCTATGGACGCTTGCAACACCAGGGATATCACTCGCGCGTTGCCGGCCCTTCAGAAATCTAATAACTACTTTTTTGAAGAGCCCCATACTGTAGTCCTTAGAGAAAACCTTAGCAGGGTGCTTATTCCACAACCAATTTATAAGTAATTTAACAGCAATATACGTACCTACAATGAGCTACATGATATCTTGCACGTTATGTGTCGTAAAATTTATGATAGATTTATTTTTATTTAGATTTTTTGGACCTAAGTTAAATCCAGAGAGAAGTTAAAGATTTAATAGTTTATAGCGTATAGCGAGTAGTTAAAGAGAAGTCTCAATCACTAGCCGCTTGAATCCCAAGAGTAGTGATACTATATTTTTCAACATACTTGCTGATAAAGTGGCTCTAATTTCATCGTTATTAGGCACATAATGACACCTGTAATCAAACTGTGACTTTTTCATTGTTGTTATTCACAAGTGAGTTATAGAGTTTTTTTTATATTATTGGTTAAGTTCCTTTGTTCTTCAAAAAGTTTCGACACAAAAAAGATCGTGTTCAATAGTACAAATTTTCTTGTAGATACTTATTGTTTGCTCATTTCATGCAACTTCGTATTTTAATAGATAATTTCAACTTCTACGTATTTAATAAATAAAACTTTTACTCAAATATAACTTTTATTTTCTATGTAATAAAGAAAACTTTTAATTCCCCATTTTGTACATGGCTAAATCGCTATCCGCGAAAAGCCAAAAAAAAGGAACCTCATTCTTTAGCATATAAAAGTATAAATAATTCTTTAGTCTATGGCCGATCGCCATGCGCGCGAGTTCTAACTGCGGATTTAAACGATGGAGACGTGTTTTTGATTGTTTATTTTTAATATTTTAGCCTAGTAGGATTCGACGACAAATTTCAGCAGATTTTACGAAGATCTGTGAAGAATTATCCATCGAAGAGTTATAGAGGATAAAATAAAAAAAATGAGCAAGTGACGGCGAGCAAAATTGTGGAAATTTTCAGTTAAAGCTCCGACGAAATAATGATCTTTGGCGCCATTATTGGTGTTTATGCTAAGTTACGTGGATTCAATTTCCAGCAGCCTTCTGATAAAGCCTGAACAAAACAAAAAAAAAACATGCGCGCGCATAGGAAAACTGATCAATTTTTCCCGCCATTATTGCGAAAAAATTTTCACAACTCGTTTTCACTGTTGAAATTAATTAAGATGTTTACAAGTACTAGTTATAAAGGAAATGATTTATGTTGTACACCGCCCGATATAAAAAATTGAAGCCCTTAACGTTATGGAATGATTACTACCTAAAAACTCCAAGGCAAAATTTGTATTAGCGTACCAAAATTTCATACAATGGCAAAACAACAAGAATAGGGGAGACCGGGTACAAAAGTAATGGCGGGTCGAAAGTAACAAACGCTCTGTAGATTTGTCTAATGGTCTAATCACTGCTCGCGGCCATTGAGGGTTAGTTTGTAACACTTCCCATGCTTGAGATCGGTTTCCACGCGTATTTTGGTTTTGTGTGTTATAAAAGACGAAATGAGTTTTTACGCCCTGAAAATACGTTTTTTACTTTCATTAACTTAGAGTTTACGTAGGGTTGAAATGTGTATATCTTTGTGGCTATTTTTTTTTTGATTCTCCAAAAACAAACCACAAACATGTAAAATTATTTTTTTATTCACTCATATTTATTTAGCCGCAAATGTGATGAAAAACAATATGTGTAATATGGAAATTACAAACTCGAGTTATTAAAGTCAGCCTTAGGATTCTAAATGGCCTCTCGTTAGAAATTTTTTTCTTACACAATGTATTATATAATATTGCCATATTTGTAATGTTAACCATAAACTGCGTTTTTTAACCGACAAAAAAACGAGGAGGTTCTCAATTCGGATGTTTATAATTTTTTTTATGTTTGTTTGGGCATAACTCTGTCATATATAGACGGATTTGCAGAATTCTTTTTTTATTTAAAAGGGTATACTTCCGAGGTGGTCCAATAATAATGTAGTGCACTTATACTAAAGCTTTTGGTCAAAAAACCATTTGGTGTTAATTTGGAACTGATGAAACGCCTTTTATGTTGATGATTGTGTAACATTTTGTTACTAGTATGGATGTTTTTATAGTGTACAAAAAAAGACATTCGTCATTAAAAAGTAAAAATAAAATCTTTTGAACGAAAAAAAACTTCAAAAAAATGCACCTAAAAGGTATAAATAATTATTTATTTCCAAAAATCTGATCTGAATTACAGATTGAAGTTGGTTTCTATGTACCTAACAGTTTATAACACACTTCACTTGCATGAAACCAACTTCAAACTGTTTTTCAGATTTTTGGAAACAAGTTATTATTTTTACCTTTTTAGTGCGTCTTCAGAGATAATTTTTATTGGAATGGCAGTGGTAAAAGGTTTAGTTTTTTGTTAGACGAAGGTTATGCTTTTTTAAAAAGACTACTCGAGCAACTTGAAACTGAGGTTGCTCAGGTAAATCAATTTACCACTAAATACATTTAAAATTAAAGGCTGGTCCGCACCTGTCCGATCTTTGGCGTCGTCTTTTCGATCGCGTCGTTTTATTATCGGTCAAGTATAAACCAGCCCTTAGAAACTAACAATGTGTATGTGCTTGATATATTTAGTATGACGTACAATGTTGTATTTACGCGAACTCCTGTTTAAGACTGATTGAGGAAAGACAGATGGCTGTAACACTTGAACAAACATTACAAAAACACGAGGCACATGTAAATCTTGTAACGAGTGTTAGGGACGACACACATCAATGATTCATAAGAATAAATTTGTACAAGTATTTCAGTTTCCCATGTTTGAATGAATAGCGACAGAGAATAATCATTTTGTGTACAGCCAACATAGGAATTTTGTATTTTTTAAAAAGTTTTCGATAGATTTGTCTCCATACCGACGCAGCGATGATAATTACAATGACGAATTTATTAAGAAAAGCAGACGCACTTTTTTTGTGATGGGTAAAAAATGATAAACTTGCGTCAGGTTGATTGAAAATTCGTAAAACGGAAACCATAATGCCACACCATAATAGGATGATTGGCAAAATAAAAAGATTGATTTTGAAGTGAAAACGTCTTTAGCGGATTTTGCACTTTTTTTGTGATGGGTAAAAAATGTTAAACTCTATAGGACGAATAAAAAGTAAGAGGAAATTGGGTTGATGAAAAGATGAAAGTGCAGATTACACATGTTAAAATGTTATATCCAGGTTGTATGTTTTCACTTCTGCCGGCACTCCCGGAGTACAACCCGTCTTTTTTTATTTGCTTTTGTCTTCTTAATAAATTTTGAAATATTAATATACAAGCGACTACTATACTATATAAGCGATACTATACTATATAAGATAACAATACTATATAAGCGAGGTTTCAATTATTTATCAGCGATATTTTCCTCTAGTAGCAGTAGTCCGGTTACGGTTTCAGTTGGTTAAATCTTCAAAATATTTGCGTTATGCGTAAACAAAAATTAAAGCGTTTTTACCGTATGTTTTCTAATTCCAATATCTATGTGGACTTTGGCAATGACTGGACTATTAAGTGCTACTGTATGTTTAAAGTGCAACACACAATAGTACATTGTGTGTTTAGGGCTGTAAAAAGATAATCAAGAGAGGTTATTTTATTGATTAACGACAGTAATGCATTTGCGAGTAAACACAATTACCTCTAACGCAACGCAGATTGTGAAATTATTTCTCTGCGATTTCTTGTTAGGACAACAGTATAGAGTTCTTTTAAGAAAGGAGTGATTAAATTTTTAAAACGCGCGAGTAATGGCCCTTGGCTTTGCAGACGCATCAATGCCCTTGGCTTTGCAGACGCATCAATACCCTTGGCTTTGCAGACGCATCGTATCTTTGCTGAAAATTTTTGGTATTCAACTTTAAGGAAAAGAGAACACTTAGCTCAGTGTTCCATGTAGGTTAATTTTGAATTTTTATTAGATTTTTAATGGCAGAGTAATTTTTTTTACTAATTCTTGAAAAGCGTGTGGTTTGTATGAAATCAATACGGCTCACTGTGCCGGTATAATATGCTACTGTTTACGAGCAAGTGTTATGTACAATATGTATTTACCCAAGTTATCTAATTGCTAACGAGATGCGTGGTGCGACTGCCTACTGCATGCTTTACAAAATTTCTCTTACATTTATTTTTTTCCACTTGTAAAATACGTATGTTGGACTAGTAGCTAGTGCAAATTCACTCATAGCTAATTTCACTGTGACTGGCGTTATCTACTGTGGCCTAATCTTGTTTTCTTTTAGACTGTACTCATATATTTATTATACCCCGCAACTTAACACTAATACGTTTGGAATGGATTAGAGTAACTATGTAGGGGTAGGGGTGGGCATTTTCTCCTAGAATAAGGCCCTAATCCTAACTGTCAGTCCAGACCAAGAACCAAATGGTAAAAATTCATTTGCCGACCAACCACTTACCATGGGCAATGGCGATTTCATTACGTGGTGTATACAAATTGTACTTGAGAAACTAGGAAAAAGATTCATTGATACACACCGGGCTCGAACAATGCAAGGCAGACACCAAAAACTACTATAAGTCACCGTTTATTTGCCCGTAGTACCAAAAAACTAAAATAAAAATAGGTACTAAACGCCAATGTACACATGAAAAAGCCATACTAATATTATAAATGCGAAAGTAATTCTGTCCTTCTGTTCCTCTTCACGCTTAAACCGCTGAACCACTTTAGATGAAATTTGGTATGGCGATGCTTTGAGTGTTGGGAAAGGACACAGGATAGTTTTTATCCTGACAAAATTACAAGTTCCCGCGGGGATAACTACTCGTATAACCAAGCTTAAACGAACTATAGCTTGCTATATAAAACTTTATTAGTATAATTAATGAGTTGACGTAAGAATCGCACGCCGATAACTAAATTAAGGGCGGCTAGAATCGCTGGCAAAAACAAATTATTGATTACCAGCTATTAATATTATAAATGCGAAAGTTTGTATGTCTGGATGGATGTTTGCTACTCAATTACGCTTCAACCACTGGACGGATCGGGATGAGACTTGGCACACATATAGAGTAGGTCCTAGAATAGGACATAGACTTATTTTCATGCCGGAAAATTCAAAACTTCTGACGAGAATAACAAACCATAGCTGGCAATAACAAACTTCTTTAGTATAATCAAGAAGTTGCAGTAATAAGTTGGCATATCCTACGCCGATAACCAAATTATGGGCGAGCGGAGCCACTGGCAGAAGCTAGTTACTTTATATTTTTATACATTAGGGTCATGTTCATATGACCCAATTAATTAGAAGTAGGTCGCTTCAAGTGACTAATTATAGCGGCGAACCATAGCTCTTACGTAGAACCTTATCTTTAAAATGCCTGGCTGCCGCATCTCAATTATTTAGATTGTAAGTACTCAAAGGGTAAAACGGTACGCTATTATTAAGACTTCGCTCGACATCCGTCTGTCCGTCTGTCACCAGGCTGTATCTCATGAATCGTGATAGTAAGACAGTTGAAATTTTCACAGATGATGTATTTATTTCTGTTGCCGCCTTAACAACTAATACTAAAAAACAGAATAAAATAAATATTTATGGGGCTCCCATACAACAAACGTGATTTTTTTTGCTCGATTTTGCTCGATATTGATAACGGCAACAGGTACACGCTTATAATATTCACAGAATATTTAGTTATATATTCACTTGATTTTTTGCCGTTTTTATAAACAGTGTTACGGAACCCTTCGTGTGCAAATCCGACTCGCACCATATAGAGTAACTTATCTGTTACAGTTCTAGCAGTTCCATAAGTTGCATTTGGTAAGCTTCGTCTTGTCTTCTCACTTATGGTTGCAGGATCTGAATATGAATATGTTTGTCCTGCCAACGCTGGAGTCTTTTCATTTTGATATACGTGCATCGTCGGTCGGTTTTGATATATAAAGAAATGAATTAAAGTCTAATAAATAATGTTACAAATACCTATTAATAATAGTACAATATAAGCAATGTAATATTTTAAGCAATGTAATATTGATCCCAGGACACAATATACTCCTATATCTATATAAATAGCAACTTTCACGTATTCTTTTTAACTTAACTCTCTGAATATTACTCATCTATTCACTAGAGATGTATGAAATTCTTCAAGAAAGATATCTGTCTAACAATTTTATTCGTGTAGTCCAGAAATAAAACGAATGTGTTAACGATCGTATGTAAGTAAGAATGGTTTTTTCCGTTACATATTATTGAATTCTCAATTTATCTGTTACAAAAATCTTATTCATATGCTTACAGCATAAAATTTTATTAGCTTATTTCTTTAGAGCAGAGCAGACGGACTTATCTGTTGGAAACGTAACCGTCTAAACATTATAGTCGTAGAGCGACGACCAAAACCAAGTACCAAAGGAATACGGACATACTGTATAGATTCGTTAGATTATATCAGTAGCAGTACAATAGTGGTCAGAAATGTCACAGCTTAGTAATTGTTTTTAGGGTTCCCTAAGTACCCAAAGGGTAATTAGCGGAACCCGATTACTAAGACTCCGCCGTCCATCCGTCCGTCTGTCACCAGGCTGACACCAGGTGTCTCATGAACCGTGATAGTTAGCCAGTTGAAATTTTCACAGAAGATATATTTTTGTTGCCGCTATAACGACAAATACTAAAAAACAGAATAAAATAAATACTTATGCTCCCATACAACAAACGTGATTTTTTTTTTTTGCTGTTTTTATAGATAATGGTACGGAACCCTTCGTGCACGAGTACAACTTGCACTTGATCGATTTTTTTATAAAGGTTCGAAAAGTTTTCAGATCAGTGAGGTTTTAAATTTGTATCAAATCATTTACAGCCTTTATTTCATGACTAACAAATTTCAAGAGTAAAGTCAAGTTTGTAAGGGTTATAAAATAATATTTTTACGCTCCCCTACGTATGAATGTCATTTGTATGTCCATTTTCAGTGGTGTCATTTGTATGTCCATTTTCAGTGGTAGCTATAATTAGTACAAGGGAATTAATTTGTTTAATCGCGATTTTAAACGAATATAATTCTTTTTGAATATTATTTATATTTTAAAGGGTTGAACTTTATAAGCTTGGATGTAGAAGGTATTTTCTAAAACAACTCATTTGATTTCTAGTATTTAGAATGGACTTTCAAGATGGATATAGACTAAATATCATACCAAAATTTGATAAATCAGACAAAAAGATATATTTTTAATTTATTTTTTATCACACTTATTCGTAAACAGATATTACGTGCTAGTAAAGTGTGTGCTAAGAACTTAATTACTCCCATGGGTAATTTTTTGTATTTTCTTCTTTCCTGAAGGCAATCGTCAGGGAAATTTTATGTAAGTAGATAGAATTGTCTTTTACACAACATGCACTGACGTGTTTTTTAGATTTTACGATCGTGTTTGTGCAAAAACAGAATCGATTACGTGTCTGACTGAATATTTGCTTATTAATTTGTCGAAATAAAAGTTTTCTCAGACTGCGCTACTATTTGAAAGAGTATGTAAAGTTTGTATGGGTAGGGAAAACACAAATCGCAGGGGACCAGCTACTAGGCAATAAAGGTAATAAATGACTAAGTTACTTAAGATAAAAAAATACGACTTCAAAAAGCTATCTAGTAAAAAGTAAACGAAAGGTCCAAAAGTAGTCCTATTATTGAACTAATTACTGTTAAATAAATATATACATATAACAACAATGTTATAACAATATTTTTGGACAAATTATAGT
Organism: Apoda limacodes; assembly: GCA_946406115.1. Lineage (NCBI taxonomy): Eukaryota > Metazoa > Arthropoda > Insecta > Lepidoptera > Limacodidae > Apoda > Apoda limacodes. The sequence continues at coordinate 18,630,562 of OX291549.1, read as the reverse complement.
TCGACTATAATGAGAAGAAAACTATAAATAGCAGTGTTCTGCTTTAAAATTTCGGTACTGAAAACGTGTTATTTTCATTAAGCGCTATTTACCATAGTCGCGAAAAGTATATACATCCATAAAATGTCAGTAAATTAATAAATTAATATTCTATTTATTGAATACATTAAATGTTAAAAAATAACAAAAAATCTCGTTATTTAGTTATTTTACTGACATTTTATGAATATTATTTAAAGACCAGGATCATTAGTAATGATACTAATGACATGGACCCAGCTAAATGTTAATAGTTATAGTTGTGTAGTGCAACGAGGTTTGTACGGGAAGAATCTGATTTGGAAGCACCTTAATGGCTTTGCTACTTTAACTACAAAACAAATTTCAGTACATCATTAGCGGGCTAGCATGAGTTTACTTTCATTATTAAAAAGTTAATGTCTACTCACGTAGAACAACAATTTTGTATAAGAAAAGATAGTTCCTCTTACGGCCATAGATGGCGGTTTTTATTGTTTTATACAAAATTAATTTGCTTGCTTTACCTACGTTACTTCATATTTTAATAATATGAGTAGGTGTGCTAAGCTCTCTATTACATCAGGTACACGTTAAAATTACCTCTGAAGTAAAACGATCTTGAAGCACAGAATAAATAAATATGTGGTCTTTTGTTCCTAGCAAAGCTTTACACACGCATGCTTAAGTAAATATTGTCTCATGTATTTAGACAACCATATTAGAATCGTCTAGGAATACAATGTAATGCCAGCCATACACGCAACTATTCCTGACAGGTTTGCTTCGCGTATGTTACAAACTGTACGGCTTTCCGATCAAACACGTTTTGGTTTACCTGCATAGTTTAACAAATTACGTATACTGTGGTTTAACTGTACAATCAGAGTCTCGACAACAATCCCCTTTCTTAAAATGCGGCAATCCTAAACTATTTCATATAAACATCAATACTTTTAAATACTTACATTACAATTATATTTAGTAATGAGTAATTTTTATAATTTTTTAGCATTAAATTACTCATTACTATTACAATCCATATTATTTTTTAGACCACTAAGGTGGCAAACAAGCTTTCGGTCCGCCTGACATGCGCGTTGCCGACCATTCAAAAATCTAATAACTTCTTTCTTGAAGAACCCCCTACTATAGTCCTTACAGAAAACCTTGGCAGGGAGCCCATTCCACAACCCAAGCGTTCGCGGGAGGAAGTTTCTCTGAAACCGCACTGTACACGAACATTTCGGTTCTTAAGTGTGAGAGTGTATGGGTGGCTTTATTTGAATGTACTACTGTAGTAAAATAGATTGAGAGACAGCAATGAAGCGCGTTAATACGTATAATTTGACGTTTACCTATATGTGTCGTACCTATGTGTCAGCGTGCCGTCTAAGTGCGTAAATGTAGAAATTTTTTTTTTTTACAATTCTTCTGGAAAAAACATTCTCCACTGCTAGATTTTTTTTTTAATTAAACGAAAGATGCAGATCTTAAAAAATATCTTTTAACCATAATTTTACTGTGTTTCTAATCAAAATTTCATTAGTGCATAAGTAATCAAACACTGCAAATAAATGTATGTAGCTGATTCAAGTGATTCAAGAGCTCTGTATGACGTGTTTTTCCCACATCAAAATTTTTAGGGTTCCGTAGCCATATGGCTGAAACTGTACCTTTGCCTTTGCTTTATAAATCCGACCAGTGATACGAGAAACCCTAGAAGTTTGTCGACTCTTTGCAATACTTCTATTGTCGTTTTCATACGTTTTAAACAACGAACTCTAAAAACTAAAATACAATACTGATACCTTTTGCCAGTCATTACTTTACGTTTAGTGAGATCGACAACTGGTCGAAATCCTACTAATTTTGTGAATTAACATGTATGCCCTGGTGCATATTACTAAGACCTACTTGTTCAGAATACCCAAGAGTCTATTGAGACTGTGAGTCATCAGGCATCCAGGCAGGGATTTTCACTTTGGAAAAACCTACTGCTGCAACAAATCCGAAGATCTCTTGATTGCTGGAGGGCGTCTGGTGGCCTTGCCGTCCCGCCTGCTTATCGCTCGCGCTTGCGTGACTTCTGCACGCTGAAGTGGGCTGATTTTACTCCAGATCCTCGGCACAGCCTGCACTGCTCGTCAGTATTTCGGGGAGGGCTACAGCTGCTACACCAAGTATCACAGCAACCGTTCTTGAGTTCCTTGACTCGGCAGGTAGCCAGGTGTTCAGCTCTACTTACCATTGCACACTACGTATTCGCCCGTAGGCTCTTTTATCTTGATTAGCAAGCAAGATACTGTTCGCTGATGTCTGAAGACAGCCTAATCAAGCAGCCTACTTGTGAGAGGACCTTGTTCAAGATTCTACCATAATTCGGGCCTAAGGCTAAGGAACGATACCATGATACCAACGAACGTGTTTCTGCTCCTAATCATATTAAATCTTTGCAAAACCTCCCATCGCATTCGCTTAGGGAGGCTTGCGGTTTCTATCTTTCCTTGTTAGCTTGGTAGAGAAAGATTGTAATATGTATTATCTATTTTACTTTATTTTAAGGGTTAGGAAATCACCTTAATGATAAGGTAATACTAATCAATAAATAACTTGTTGAGTAAGCTTGAATTAGTATATTATAACTGAACCTTGTCCTTGCGAACCCTTGTTTCTTTTCTATACCCTCTCTCTGAGCACCTAGCTGGTGTGAAATGATCTTAGGGGTATCTCCTATACCTTTTCGTGTGTCAACAGATATATGAAAATTAGCTGACGCGCCGAACATTGTTTCTTTTTTAAAAGAACTGCCGCACCAACCTATTGTGAAAGGGTTGTACTAATTCAGAAACCTTCCCTGGTGTGTGCATAACATCGATAACCAAAATTTCATTACCATCATTTACCCTTATTGCGCGAGTCCGACTCGCACTTGACCTTGTCTGACTCGCACTTGACTTGATTTTTTTCTTTCTCAGAAACTATCCCCGGCGTGTACATGCAACTTACCAAAATTTCATTACAAGTTAAGTTATTGGCTTCAGAATTCAGAAATTCTGCTCGCCTTCTGATTTTTAGATATCTGCAATACTTTTTTTACTCTTTTATCACCAAAAATACCAAATTTAACGAATCATATGAAATGGGTCCGTTACTAATACTTTACTAAAACTAATAAAAAATTTAACATATTATTGTAAATTAGCCTCTATAAGTATCTAAAAAAAAATCTCCTATTTCCTTTTTTTTTTTGTTAAATATGTTATCACATAAGTGACAAATTGTCTTAAGTTATAATAAATATCTTTAAACCTAATTCTTATTCCGCGGAACCCTAACTTGATGCGTGCACGACACACAATTGGCCGGCTTTATTTTCTGCACATTACTTTTTTTTTTTTTGTTATTCAAAAGTTATTTTTGTACGTAGATAATTATCCTATTTTAAAGCTTTTGATCTCATTGAGAACTTGGCACATTTATTGCAATATGTCTTACTCCTCTGAGTTTTACTAAACTATTGCTAGATTACAATTATTAAATAGTAGTCGTTTGATTAATGTTTTCTACGTTCTAAAGCATCATCACTGTAGAATGTACGTGACAATCAAATTAATTGGACTTTTCTCTTTGCGGAATAGTTTCAGTTGGAATCGATTTGTAGCTGTTTTGTATTTGTTTTTTTTGTGTGAATGTTGCAATAAATTTCACGATATAGTTACCGATTGAGAATAGAATTTAACGATTTATATATTTATATGAAATGATTGACCCCTTAATTGGTCCCATTTAAATTTGATAAGGATCAGCCCAAAAAATATCTTCAATTGTATCTTAAGACGACCTTATTTAAGCTTTCGCAATGTAAACATTGCGTAAGGTTTGAATAAGGTAAACAAAATATTATACGATAGAATAATTATACATAGTTCCACTTTTTACTTCCTACAAACCTACATGGCGCATAGTATTATCGCAAATTCAACATTCTAAGGCGTAGCAGCCACTGTAGTCAAGTTGCGGTGCGTTTTCAAAATCGCAACACAAAATAATGCTAAACATTTGCTACGCGCATTGCGGTAGAATTTTTGTTGCTTTTGCTACTTTAAAGAACTTTTTGCGACCATGGACGTCGAAATCAAAGTTCACATTTGTGTTGATGTATTTTTTTCTACATCCATTATAGTGTAGCATATATCCCCCCCGTCTCTTACCAGGTAACTTCTAACATAGGTACCAGTTGAGTTTCTTGGCGGTTATTTTCGGCAGGATATAACATTTTTCAATTAATTGTATTGACGATTTAAAATTGTACTCAGAAACCTATTTGAATAAATATTATTTATTTGACTGAGTCATTGATGTTTGATCACAATCAATGTCTAAGTTTAGATTCAGGAAATTAATGTTGCCATTCTAACTGACGGTGTAATTTCCTAGTGTCTTTTCGTTCATTTGTTTATAGGGTTCCGTAGACATGTCGTTTAAACAGAACATTTTTAGTTCTTTTAAGTCAATTAGTCGGTATGACTATTTAGGGGTTCCGAAAGTAGATGTGGTCATGATGTATTTTTTTTTTAAATATGAGAGCGACTTTTAACTTTTTTTGGGAGCGAAATTATAATATTAATAGTTATTTGTATAACAAGTGATCAAAGTTGTTTTTTGTGACGAGTGTCAACTTTACATCTCGAGCTAGCGAAGTAGTCTAATATAGACTACTAAGCACAGCGAGGGATTTAAAGGCAAGAGACCTAAAAAGCTTAGTTCAGCATGAGACACTTGTAGTCTTAGCTCTTCTGGTGTTAAAGAAATATATTCGTAAGTTGAGTCGCTAATATGTAATAAAAAATACAATATAAGGTTAAAATAACTAATTAGTTTCGCGCCATTTCACTTTCTTTTTTTTAGACGTTCGTTCAGAAATTTACTCTGTGCCCACTGTTTTTGAACAGCAAAACCACCCTTTTGGTGCTGGAGAGATGAAAATAAAATGATGTTTATTAGTTCACAAATATGTATTGATCGTAGCTTTTTCATACTATTCCATATTAAAGTCTTGACACCGTCAAACTAAAAAAAAAAATTATACCAAAGGCAACATCATCCACAACGAATAATAAAAAAAAAAAAAATATTCAGTTACGGAACCAAAGGTCTGAGCGCGTCAGTCAGCTTGACTTGTATTTTGATGAAATTTATAAACCAAACCGCTGGAGAACTCTAATAGAACGACCACTTCTGGTAGTTTTCGGTTGTCTTCGGGGAGAAGTGGCGTGATGGTATTAATTTATTAATGTCAATAATCCACTAAAAAGTACAAAATAAGCTCTTAAAGCAGATTTAGTAACATAATATTGAGCATGTTTTGTTAAACCAATTTAAAGTCAAATGCCAAAAAATTAAAAGTAATTTTAACAGGAAAATAGTTCAGGCTAACTTGAAAACCTAAATTTACAACCACACACTTTAGTAATAATTGCGAAGATTGCGAGATACCTATGTGTGTGTAAACCAATCAGTAAAAGGCATATCAGCAATTCTCCCTACTATCCCTAAATTACTACCTAATAGATATATATTGTGTATCCGTTCAAGCCATTGATTGATCCAGATCAAATTAATCAGTGGTTTAATTTAATTGTAGGTATCGTAATAGCCGATAATTAAATTAAAGATCAATCGAATAGAGGATAAATTGGAGATGGAAATAGTGCTGTTGCCGAGAGTACGATGGATGGCTGTCCCACCTACTTTGAAGTAAATACAATGTAACGACTTTAATGTTATCCTGACATTAGGCTTTTCTTGCTTAATCTAAGCAATTACTAACTAACCACAACTGTACCTAAGAGCATTGTTCCATGTGTAGCAGCGATTAGTAAAACTTTGGAAATGTAGGGCAATTTAGCAAAAAGTAATTTTACAACAAATACAATTGGTCGTTCGCTCCGAACTGAACCTCGCAATTTTTCATTTTTACCCCTTATTTCAAACTTAAAATACGTACATAATCTATTACATACAAATAGGCTTGTAACGCATAAAAAGACGCATTGCATAGACTTTTTACGTTTTTTTTTATGTTTAATGTATTCCCTAATGCATTTTGAACATGTTATGCCTACCATCAGATAGTTACCTAATTATGGTCACCGAAGTTACGCCCTTTCATTTGATACACCAATTAAAGTTGCTTACCTCATAATCTTTATCCCTCTTGCATCCCATATCTCCGTAAGTAACCCCTAAACCGATCCTGATCATGTTCGAACTCAAAAATTCTGTGGGCCTCAACTACTCGTGTAGGTATCAAAAATCATGAAACTCAAAGCAATGTCACTCAAGGTGTCGTTTTCCTAGTTGTGTATAATAACCTCTAGTTATCACTGAACAAAAATTCTATCGATTGAAACTTCACCGCGATTAACAAGCGCCTACCTGTTGCCGTTATCAATATAGAGCAAAAACGAGCAAAATATCACGTTTTTTGTTTGGGAGCCCCCTCAAATATTTATTTTATTCTATTTTTTAGTATTTGTTGTTATAGCGGCAACAGAAATACATCGTCTGTGAAAATTTCAACTGTCTAACTATCACGGTTCATGAGATACAGCCTGGTGACAGACGGACGGACAGCGGAGTCTTAGTAATGGGGTTCCGTTAATTACCCTTTGAGTACGGAACCCTAAAAAACAAACATCCAAAATTACAACGATACAAACGCTTCAACCTCTATCGTATATAGATATATAGATCGTATTCGCTTCTCGCTGTACTGTTTTAATTATTTGTCGCAAGTTTCATTTAAGGTCTGTTACCTTAAGGTCTCTCTGCACAGATCAGTCAAGTCTTCGGTCGTCAGTCAAAATAATATTCAAAGTTTCATACAATTCGTACGTCCCTTTTACATGCGTGAGCCAAAAAACTGTATGAAACAAATTGTATGACATTATATTTTTTTTGTCCAACGAACCGAAGATGCTACTAGGACGTTACTCCGTTGTGTGCAGAGAGATTTTAAAACTACTCGTCTCCACAATGAGTGAATTATTAATTAATAACTAAACTCTCCAAAGAAAGGAGGAATCTGTATACCGATAACTTATCACCCATTACTTTAACGCATCCGGATCAGTTATATTAATTAGATATCTCATATATATGATAAATACACCGAAAATAATGATATCCACTATCTTATTTATTTCTCTCTTTAATGACTCTATGACTCTTTAACACAACCCAAGTAACATTTTAGCGTTAAGAAAAGCTGTAGTGGACCTTTTTATCGGTTCTGCTTAAATATTAAAGGGTAAGCGTATAATTTATAAGAGAGTTAGAGTGTAATAACACCTTTATATCTTCGATTTTGGCGCAAAATTTAGCATGTAAAGCCTGTACAGACCCTTTATAGTGGTTCTATATGGTGTTATAAGATTGTCAGTTTTCCGCTCGAACCTTTATTGCACCTTTATAATGGACTGTATTGAAACTTTTAGTTATTTAATATATCTATAATGGTGACAAATAGAACTTGGATCCGTATTTTGATACCTTATTACTCATTTGTAGTGTTTTCGGGGTCAAAAATAGATAGTAAAAACTTCTAAAGTCATAAAATTACATTAATTTATAAATATGAAAAAATTGCTACTGTTTATCTACGGACATTGCAACATTTTCATTACGAAATGTAAGTGTTGTTGATTAACAGTGTTCTTGAAGTGTAATATTAATTATTAGTGTGCTTGCAAGTTTAATGTGATTGTGTATCATGTTTCTCGTCTCAATTTTGACGCGCCTTAGAAAAAATATAATTTTAGGGAAAAAAACAAGTAAAACAACCAAAAGTACTAATAACCTAAAATAGTTTTTAGACATTCAATTTCAGATGTTGGTCAGTGACTGTATACATAAACTATGTAAAATAATTCGGAAAATTTAGGTACCACGTTATTAAAAAGTGATTTTGTAAAGATAAATATTTAGTTTTTTTTTACAGAAAGTGAAAAAGAAAATCAGCTAAATGACTCACCAATTTAAGAATTTTCTAAATGTTATTTGTAGTATTTTAGTTCCTTGCATTTCTTGATAGCACTAATAAAAAAATACTTATCCATTCAAGATGGATAAAAATAAAATTTAATTAAATACGAGATATATGACTCGTGTATTGAAATTTTTACACAAATGGTGAAAAAACAATTGTGTAAAGCAACTCGTCACGTATCTATATTTTAAAGTTTCGAATGTTAAAAAAACATATACATACTGAATTTAATAATTGCATTCATATATGAAATACACAAATGAATATAAACTGATTGTAATACGACCATGGATCAATATCCTTGTGGATTATCCATCTCGTACATTAACCAACAATCGAATGAGACATAACAATTCAAATTATTTCTTAATATATGGACAAATAGCGTTGACGTAAATACTTGGTGTGGACTATGATACACTACATGTGTCAAGAGTTCTTACTAACAAATAAGTAAGTCATGTTTGAATAGTGTCAAACGAAAGCCGGCTCCTGCTCGTGTTTCGCCGAAAGCTTACACAAAAACATCTACACAAAACATGTTTTGTTTAATGCACGTGTTGTCTCCAGCGGGTCGATTCCGTAAAAGATTGCTAACCTTTTTTGAAATAAATAAAATATACATTGCGGTTTCGTGACAATCGATGAATTTCATACGTCATTTTAAATGCGCAATATATATCTTATTTCAATGGATTTCAAACGAGAATTGTTAGCTGTCATTTTACGGAATCGAGCCGCTGCTTTGGTATTGTTGTTTGATGTTTTTAAAAACATTTGCTGTCAAAATGACAAACGTAGAAGACGTATTTTTGATTTAAGAAATAGTAGATTCGGTATCAACAAGGAGAAGACATTTGATTACCACAGATCATATATCGTCCCCATAGAGCGAAAATTAACTAAGTGACACTTTTAACGAAAATAATTTTTGAATGTCACTGTTCACATTTTTTTTCTTTATTTTTCTTTCTTACCACCATGGCTCTAGCTCTTCGTATGACTGAGATAGGAATAGTCAAAACTTACTAAATGCAACGATTATTCTCTACACATGAGAGGATAAAATAAATAAATGAATTTAGTGTTTATTATTTTTATGACAGGTGATATTTTAATTGCCTAGGCGTACTTCGTTAGTTTTACTCCGCAACATATGATTAAAATCGCTACTGGACTCGTTAAGACAATTCACTACATAATTTTGGTGACCGAATTTACTTGCAAACATTTTTCCCTGGAATCCCAGAATCCGAATAGTTTGATACTGTTCCCAATAAGGTCTCAGTTCAGCCGTTTGTGCCGGTATAAGTTTAAGTTGACATCTTTGTGTGCTTCAAGCACACACTAATGGATAAAAATTATAAAAGAACCGTTTTATCGAAACATTCTCCGTTAATAACATCTGGTTCGCCTTCTTTATCTACTGTAGTTTTGCTAATACGTAGGGAATAGAATAGAAATACAACTCAAGAGATATAATTACCTTAGTAAATAAACTTATCAGGTCTTTCTTGGCCTCCGAAATAGTAAGACAACACAGCGGGGGATCCGCGGGCGGTTCTTACTCTCTACTTCATAAGTAGAGTGAAGCCAGATGGTATATCTGTAGTGGTGCTTAAACAGTGTTCTCTCCAGTTGTATGCTCCTCTTCACGCTTTCCTACCACACTAAACAATTTTTGTCTTCATTGAAGACTGCGAATGTGCACCTGGTGTCTAAAAGTGCGATAGATCAGATCCATCGAATCGAAGCACTGTTACCTCTTTCGTCTCCAAGGTGATGGAGCGTGTGATAAACACACAGCTTCTAAGATACCTAGAAAAACACGACCTGGTCAGCGACCGTCAATATGGCTTCCGCCACGGTCGCTCGACTGGTGACTCACACACCGATGGACACTAGCCATTAAGTGTCAGGGGGAGGTATTGGAATGTAGCCTGGAATCCTAGCGAAGGCCTTCTATCAGGTCTAGTACCGATCTATCTATCGAAGTTCTCAACAGAGCGAAGCAGTACTTCACCTCGTGGCAAAGGTTGCTGGTTTACAAGTTGCAAGATTGCGGCCATATCTGGGATACCAGCCGGATACCAGCTTAGCCCTTTTGACTTGATTCTACGTCGGGCTGTGAGAATCTACAACGATCCCAAACTCATAAGCAGTATCGAACCCTTAAGTCTGTGAAGAGACTTTGCCTCCCTATGTGTGTTCCAGCGCTTTTATAATGGGATGTGTTCTAAAGAATTGTTCGAAATAATGCCCACGACTACTTTCTTACATCTCACTGCTCACCATCGGCAGGGAATTTATCCTCACACCATAGAACCTAAACGGTCAAATACAGTGCAGTTTCAAAAAAACTGCCACATGCGAACGATTAGGTTATGAAATGAGTTCCCTGCCAAAATTTTCTCTAAGGACTATGTACTACAGTAAAAAAAAACAAGAGAAAATTATAATACATTCCGAGGAGTTGATAATCATACAAACGAACGTAAAAGAAACAGAGACGCCATTACCTTCAAATAGGTTATTATTCCGAAGGCTTTTTCCAGTGCTCTTCCTAGATCGGAGGCCAAGAAGTAAGACCTAATAGGTCTTTGTAATGATGGAAATAACCTCTTGAGTCCCCCTGAGTTGCATCCGTACCATTTCCTACTTACTAGCAAAACTGCAGTAGATAAAATAGGCGAACCAGATGTTACTAACGAATAATGTTTCTATGAAACTATTCTTTTATAATGTTTATATCATTTTGTAACAGTTTTTAATAAAGGTGATTTTTGATTTTATTTTCTTCGTATTACTATCAATTTAAACCGGCGAACTTCAAAGTTCAAATTTTGACTTATTAAAAAAGGTTGACAACACAAGATACGAAAATTAGATTTGAACAGAAAAATACAAGCAAAATGTTAATAACATGCCTTAAACATAAGCTAAATATTCTAAATTATAATATTTCATGAGGGCTTGAAATAACTTGTATTTGAATAAATTAGTCTAAAGTAACAAGGTTTTCCTAAAATTTTATTTTACTAGATAAAGAAGACAGGTGATTCAAAACCATTTAAAAGTTATTAATAAAACACCAAATTAAAAAGTTACTATTTTTTTTAAGTTACAATATTTCAAAAGTCACTCTTTGTTAGTTAGTTAATTTTCGCTCTACGGGGACGATTTACGAACGAAATGAATGATTGCGCCCCGCCCCCCTGCCCTCGCGGGGGAAATGTTTAGATGTTTTCCGTCGAGCGTGGAAAGCAAAAACATTGTTTCCATTAACAAAAACAAAGCTTTAACAACAAAACTGTGTAGGGAAGCAATATTTTGTATAATGTTTCGGCGAAACGCGAGCAGGAGACCCGGCTTAGTAGCTACATTTAGTTAATTATTTAACCAAAAATATATGCTTAGGTAAAATAGGCAGGCACAGTTCTTTGATTATTTGTCAATATATCAAACAGAATTATATCTGGCCATAATGTGACCTTTCAAACCAGACCAGACCTTGTAAAAAAACTATCATCCAATTTTCATTTGAATTACAAATCACAGTTTTGACTAGAAAACTGAGTTTAATGTGACCTTAAATTATTTCGGGTGAATGAATGACAAAATTATAATATTAGAATTCTGAAATGTCTTATTTTCTTCATAAGCAGAAATTTCATGCTTCAAGCACTTGTTAATTTGAGTTGACGCCACAGATAACAGATGGTTGACGTCTTGTCAAGTACTGTATTGTTCAATGTTCTGTGGTTCTATGTTGACTTGTAAAAATCAAAAATACTTAAAAATATTAAATAATAATAGTATATTTTGATCTACAGTTATAGTGTTAATTTTATGCGTACATAATAACAGTTTAGTTGTATAAAATTAATATTGTTATTATAGGAAAATGACGATGATGAGAAATATATGACCTTGTAAAGATTATTGGCATTGTAAAGGACTTAGAACGTACAAAATAATAAAATAAAATACCATAGACATAGAGAACTCCATCCAGTCCATGCAAAATATACTACAATTTTTTTTTATTTATTACAAACAAAATTTAATCTATTCTATTTTTTTTTTATATTTTATTTTTTATTATACTATATATTATATATTTGCAAAATATTCCGGGTGATTTTTATGTGGTACCAATTAAGTAGATAGTTCCAAAGAGCACTATTTAAGGTAAACCCATACCCAAAGTATAATCCAGCTTAGATTATGACCAGAAGAGGCTGTATGTGATGTCCAGGATTTTTTATTATCCTTAGGCTGGGTTGCACCAACTACTACTACGACGTTAAGCAGCCGTCAATAATGGAAGATTCTATGAAAATATGCATAAGCATCCTTTTTTACCTAACCCGTCAATGTTAGTTGGTGCAACCCAGCCGTAATCTAAATTAAATTTAGAATTTGTTGTTACGTCAGACAAACCAGTTACTCGTAGATAATAAATTAACTGCTGATACTTTATAGTCTCACATCAAATATTGACGTCACGTGCATCTTGCATACGTGTGTTGTATATAACCTTTTCTTCTTGAGGTACGATATTAAAGGACGTTGGGACAGTACAAGATCGTTCAAGTGTGAGTCAGAGGCATGAACTGAGGGTTCCTTAGCGGAAACTGAAACCACTCTACTTTTTTCTTAACGTCTGTCAAGATGCGTTGAATTGCTACAGTTTTTTTCAAAAAAAATAAATAGTAAACAACACTAGTTTTTTATTAGTTATGATTATTAATTAACCAGAATTAATAATCCTTTTTTGGAAATAACTCAAAAGCCAATAATTAGAAACAAAAAATATATCTAATAGGTATATTAATTAGATAGGCAGAATGTCAAGTGCTTAAGTGATTTTAATTAAAAAAAAATATTTGTTCTGTGAGGTATCGAAAGCTAGAGTAAGGCCCTAATAGGCCAAGTGGCTGCGGCTAAAAAAACTGTAAATTTTTGCAAGGATGAAATTGTCAGAAATGTTAAGAGTTGTAGTCGGTGGTGGCCGAGGGGTTTAAATTTCACTTTACATCCCAAGTGGCGGAGGTTCGAACCCCGAGTTTGGCGTGTACCAATGAGTTTTAAGTTTTATGGATTTCTTAAGTTATATGGTAAAAGGTCGTACAGAAACAAAACTACGCTAATAGAAAAAAAGTTGCTGATTTTTTCTTCTGCAATGACCGGGATAGTGTGAGGTGTCGAAGTAATAATGAAATATTCAATATTTAAAAAAATAGAATCGGTAAGTAAGGCGGAGAACCTCAACGTATATAGAAAGTCAGTTTGGTATAATCCATATTTACGTAAGTTATAATTAATGTCGATTTTGTAGGTACTTCATCATTTGAGGACTCTGAATACGAGGCTTGTTATAACGAGAACATCTTATTTCTGTTAACCCGACCGTCAGATCAACCCAAGCGAGACAATGGTCAGTTCTTTTGTGGTACGGAACCCTGAAAACTGCCAAATTCAAATTGTACTTGTAATTTTATGTTCGGTTTCAATTCATTCGTTCACTATAACAAATCATAAAGTTTGATTTTGAACCTTCCACGTTTCTTAATTAGATGTAATTTATAATTTATATCCTTGTAGTATTTTTGTGATAGTTTTCGTTTGTGAGAAGTTATTGTCTTCATTGGCGTCTTGTTCGTCGCCGACTAAAAATTGTTGTTGTATCAAAATTGTTTATGTCAATTACAGTTACATAATAGACAGTTATTGACATGATTAAAATTTAATTATATTTAACCAATGTTTTAAAATTCATCTTTTTTATTCTGTGTTTTCTTTTAAAACGTAAACTTTACGGTTTCATATTGTATATATATATAAATAAAAGAATAAGTAGTAAAGACTTATTCTTAAGATTTATAGCGTAAATACTATTTATTGTTTCACAACGTTAATACTGCCGTCGTATTGAAGAACACAGTATCTCAAGATACTGTGTTTTTACTTTTTTTACATTACCGTAACCACGAAAACAAGGTCTACCGCGGCATATTTTTGGTTATTTTTTAGCGTTTCTGGTTTCTGAGTAATGATAAGTGAAAACACAGTATTTCTTCTAAATTCAGACCAATGATAAGACAAAACGCAGCATGTAGGCATTACATAGTTTGAAAACAGCAAGTAAGAGATTACTGCGTTTAAGGCAAGAGACAATGACTACAAACCGAGATTAACTGTATACCACCCTTAATCATTACATAGCTACTGTAACAGCTAGCTCTACAGGTTACAGAGATACAAGTTCTATAGATGAATACGTGGGACATTCAGAAAGTTTTGCGAAACTAAAAACTAACTTCTATGGATAAAATATTTTGATTAAATCTTTTCAAAGAACTCTCCACCAGCCTGTATACAAAGTTTCATGCGTCTTAACCAATTTTCGAAACATTTTTTCCAGTCCGCCGCAGACACCTCTTTCACGGCGTTCTCGAATGCTTCTAGCGCGTCTTCCGGCGATGAAAACTGTATCCCTTTCAGCTGATTTTTATTTTAGGGCATAAAAAGAAGTCACATGGTGCCAGATCAGGACTGTAAGGAGGGTGACCCAAGACTCCGACAGGTGTGGTGTTCAGGAAGTCCCTCGTTTTGAGCGCTGAGTGCGCGGGCGCGTTGTCATGGTGAAGCAGTACCCCGCGGAGCCGCGGCATTTTGTAGTATACCATTCGGCGTTGATGCTGCTTTGGTCTCGTAATGGAATTGAAACTAGATACCCCGTCAAAGTGAAGAAACTAGCGATCAAAATTTTCCCTGCATGCGCTTCTCGATCGCTTCACTTTCGTAGGCGTTGGTTCGTTTTGAAACAGCTAAACTGCCGACTGACGCTTTGTTTCTGGATAGTATTAATAAATCCAGGATTCGTCACCTGTCACAATGTCGTAAACGCAGCGAGACGACCCTGCTTCAAATTTTTGAATCATAACACGGCACCAGTCCACACGGGCCTGCTTTTGAGCTTCAGTGAGGTTGTGCGGCACCCAGCGCGAAACTATCCGCCTCACGCGAAGGTGCTCGTGTAGAATCTTGTGAACGCTTCCCGAACCAATCTGCAGTGTATGCTGAATCTTTTTGTATGTAAATCGCCTATTTTCTTGAATTTAATTTTTTACGAGCCAGCCAGTGCCAGCCAGCCAGCACACTTTCTTCCGTGACAGCCGTCGTAGGACAACAACACCTTTTTTCATCGCCCAAACTAAGGCGACTGTTGGTTTTCATAAACTTCGGTAGGTATATGATGCGCAAATTATAGTAAGATCAGTAAAATTAATAATCAGTTTCATCACGGTGCAATTAATTACGGAATAACTCTTTTGATGAAAAAAGCAACTATTGTTAAAATTTGTTTCTTTGTTTTATAAATAACAGTTGATAGCAGTTAACAGCGAAGTAAAATGTAAGTTAATATTATTTTCTCGCAGCCAAAGGTGAAAATCTACAAACACAGCTCGTAAAAAAAATCAAAACCGGTATTCTACTTTAGAATCCTCTCGGGACTTAAATAAGATCCTCACATGCAATGCGCCTTTTTTACAGTTGGGCAAAATACTATCATATGTGTAATATTTTTTATACATTGCTACTACTCAGCAAACGGTGCGACTAAGTTTGTTTTAAAAAAAAGAAGTATGCAGTTTAGTTTGCCCTATGTCTAGAGAAGTTAAATTATTTTCATTGAGATATGCCAACAAACTTAATAACAGTAAGATACCTGGATCGTAATAACAAAAGGGTACATAACAAATAGATAAAAATATCCTAGTGATTCTTAAAAGTATACATTATAGGATAACTTGGATATTACCGGAACAATAAAATATTCGGTCGCATCGTTCAAAAAGTTAGACATGAAAATAAAATAGAAACTCTTTAACCACTGGGTTTCCACAACGTCATGCCCTCATTCGACATGAGCTACATTTTACAGTTTATTTTTCGAAGTTATTAATGGAGATACAAAATTATGTTCTTTTGTAATATATAAAATAACTAGTTGTTTTGTATTGTACAGTGTTTTTTTCAAACATTCATGTAAATTAAAACAATAACGTACATGTTAATTTGAAAAACTAATTATATTGACAATAATAAAAAAAGGTTACATGATTTGGCCGCCAATCCGACGCGTTCAAATGTCGATTTCTATTTTTATTTTTTTTAAATAAATTTAATAACGCGTTATTTTTTTTTTGAGCTAGTCCGAAATTCAAATAAAACTTGATGAGCTTAAAAAAGTTATCTAATTCCATATTCGACCGCTCGGTTTATTCGGCCGGCTAAAACATTGCGGGCCACTCTGTGATACTGTACTGCAAGTACGTATTGTCCCAAAGACGCCTGTGCAAGATACGGTCGAATATCGCAGCATGTTTGAGAAAAGAAATATATTGCATTGCTTGTTGGATCAAATCTCAGGCGGTGGAAAATTAAATTAAAATCAAGTTTAGATAAATAAGATGGGTATGATAATCTTGATGTAAACTTAAGTAGCACACAATAGCACTTTCTCGAGGGAAATCTCGCGTGACAATAATGTGGTTTACAGAAATAGCGCTGGTCCCTTGAGATCGACACGCAGGGAGTGGTGTTTAACAGAATTGGTACTCATAATATGCACTCACTAAATTGACGCGTCACAGAGTATCAATGCTGCAGTTTACTATTCCTTAGGTCGTTACAGTGCACAAATTTTTGGCATAAACATAGAAGTTGGGTCCTGCCCCCTCATCAACTCGTTATAACTATCTCGATAACAAACGTATACTATCTAATTTTAATTTTAATTTAAACGAGCAATTCTTGTAAATATGTATATATATAGATAGATATATAATCTGAATCTCGGAAACGGCTACAATGATTTTCATGAAATATAGTATGCAAGGGGTTTCGAGGGCAATAAATCGATCTATCTACGTTAAATCCTTAGAAAACGTCGTTTTATCGAGCGAGTAGTAATACTATTATTTTTACCGACACAGCAACACTAAAACTACTCGACAGTAGATGGCGTTGCTAAGCAACACTAAAGCTACTTGATAATAGACGGCGTTGTTAAAAAAACGAGCAAAGCTCGGTTCCCAGGTACTTTGTATTCAAGAAGACAAGAATTGTAGATCATTTTATTAATGTTTGTAGGATCTGACAGTAAAATGATATCGGTCTAATGACGCTAATCAGATAGCGAAGAAGATTGTGAATTGCTCCCCTGTAGTAGGAACAGAAATGGACAAAGAATCCTTTTATCTTGATCGAGAGTTCCCACGGATAAGGGATAAGAGATTGTCTGCGTGAAACCGCGAGACACACCTAAAAGGCATATTATAAAACAAATGGAGTATCAAAACACTTCGCAACTAGATTCGCCAAGTTGCCTAGTTATACTTCAAAAAGTAGTAGTTTTAAGTTTCAAGTAATTTTTTAGGTTTCCATAGCCGAAGGGTAAAAAACGGGACCCTATTACTAAGACTCCGCTGTCTGTCTGTCCTTCCATCTGCCACCAGGCTGTATCTCATGAACCGTGATAGTTAAACAGTTGAAATTTTCACAGAAAATGTATTTCTGTTGCCGCTATAACAACAAATGAAAAACAGAATATAATAAATATTTAAGGGTGCTCCCATACAACAAACGTCATTTTTTTGCTCGATTTTGCTCGATATTGATAACGGCAACAGGTAGACGCTTAAAATATTCACAGGTAATTAAAATAAAACAAATATTTAAGGTTACATACATACAATAAACGTGATTTTTTTGCCGTTTTTATAGATAATGGTACGGTACCCTTCGTGCGCAAGTCTGACTAGCACTTGGCCGATTTTTTTTTGATGTTTGTAATGTAGAGATTTATTTTCCAAAACGCAAAAAATAATTAAGAAATTTTGTAATATATCTAATTTCGGAACTTTCCGGGTAGGTACCTTTTATAGGTAGTAGGTACGTAAAACTTGGAAGCAAATGAAATGGTTTTAGTTTTATGTGAGAACTTCTAAACCTCTGGGATAAGAACGAACAAAGCGGCAAAGTTTTAGTACTTTCATCACTTAAACAGAATCACTGGACAAATTTCACACTTTGAAACTTTTTTAGATTTTACGTAGAAACGAAAATTAGTGCATTTTGTAAAGTAAATTTACCTTTATTATTATTGTGTCCACCTTTATCGACAAGTAAAAAAATATTTAATAAATGAAACGTTATATTTATTTAAAAATTGCGGAAATGTAGGCAAGTGCGTGTGTGTCGTACACGCATTAAGTTACGGTTCCGTACCTACAATGAGTTACTTGGGTGGGTATCAAGCGATTTCGTTGTAATTTTACCCATAAAAATGTTTTTTCCTCATTTTTTACTTACAAATCTGTACGGCAGTTCACATTAAACATAAGGTTGTGACGTACGGACGGACAAAAATGATAAGAAGATGAAGGTTTCGTTATTGCTAATTGGCTATGAAACCCTGAAAACATTATTTCTAATTTTTCCACTACACCAACCCTCAGTTTTACGCAAGCAAAACACCTTTTATAAAATTTCGTTTTTTAGTTCCGTACCCAGTGAGTGCCAACGGGATCCTAATACTGAGCCCAAACTGTTTGTCTGTCTGTTCGTCTCTCCATCCGACCTTTAAAGAAAGAGCCCTATCATTTGAGTGGTAACAGGTATTTAGCTGAAATTTTATCTGTAATATCTGTTATTATGGCGGATTAGGTAATAAGTAAATAATAAAAAAGGTAAAATATAAGGAGGTATCCATACAAGAAACACGTTTTGCATAACACAACGGGAGGTCCGGCGGGCGTTACTTTCTCTTGACGTTCATATGTGGGGTGGGCCAGACGGTATACCAGCAGTGGTGCTTAAACAGTGTGCTCCTGAGTTGTGTCCTGTACTCTTTGCGCTTTTCTACCACACTAGGTAAGTTTTTCATGGAAGACTGCTGTGCACCCGGTGCCCAAAAAAGGAGATAGATCGGATCTATCGAATCACGGGCCAATCGCTATTACCTCTCTCTTCTCCAAAGTGATGGAGCGTGTGATTAACACACAGCTTCTAAGATACCTAGAAAACACGACCTGGTCAGCAACCATCAATATGACTTTCGCCACGGTCGCTCGACTGGTGATCTTCTAGTGTCTCTCACAGACCGATGGGCACATGCCATTGAAAGTCAGGGGGAGGCATTATCTCGCCTAGATATAGCGAATGCGTTTGATCGGGTCTGGCACCGGAGTCCTCTATCAAAGTTGCCATCTTACGGACTGCCCGAGGGTTTGTACTCATGGGTGGCTAGCCTCTTGTCCAGCAGACGCATACGAGCCGTAGCTAACGGTAGTTGCTCTGATAGCATGGAAATTAATGCTGGTGTCCCGTAAGGCTCTGAGCTGTCTCCTACGCTGTTTCTACTG
This sequence comes from Apoda limacodes, assembly GCA_946406115.1. Classification (NCBI taxonomy): domain Eukaryota; kingdom Metazoa; phylum Arthropoda; class Insecta; order Lepidoptera; family Limacodidae; genus Apoda; species Apoda limacodes. The sequence continues at coordinate 18,611,056 of OX291549.1, read as the reverse complement.
CATATCAATGACATGTCCATCAATGAAATACATTGCTTTGCAGATGATAGTATTAGAGACGCGTATTATACGGGCCGTGCAAACATACCTCGGTCCATCGTGGAGGCAAAGAACTTATGTCTTAAAACGTGAACCTACCGTCCAAGGTCTCTGACTGGAGACGGAAAAACTTGATCCGATTCAACCCTACTAAGACTCAAGTCTGCGCGTTGACCGCTAAGAAAACCTCATTCACTGAGGTCCCACAATTCAGGAACACATCCTTCACCATCCCCAGAAGCATTGAAATCCTTGGTGTTGTTATCTCCAGCGATTTCAGTTCTGAGATCATTTTCAAGACAAGGTGAAGCTGGCGCCCCATATGGAGTGCTGCTGCCATCTTTGGGTGAATGCACCCGGAATCTAGCTTGACCCTTTTGATCTTGGTCCAACGACGGGCTGTAAGAATCGTCGATGATCCCAAACTCACAAGCCATATCGAACCCTTAAGTCTGAGGTAAGACTGTACCTCCCTGTGTGTGTCCTACCGAATCTGTAATGGAATGTTTTATGAGAAATTGTTCGAAATGATGCTCACGACTACTTTCTACCATCGCTTTGCTCGCCATCAGCAGGGAATTCATCACATCTTAGAACCTAAATGGTCACGAACAGTGCGGTTTTAGAGAAACTTTCTCCCGCGAACGCTTAGGTTGTGGAATGAGCTCCATTTTCTCTGGACAATTAAATAATACTCTTTGTAAAACATAAAACACACTGTCTTGAGTTTTAAATTTAACTTACATAACGTTATAGATTTATTCACACTAACCTCTTTAGGCGTAAAAAATCGTCCAAGGACGTGATCATAACTTGAAGTGATTGAAATCCTCGTGTAGACGGACAATTCGACTAGGTATCTTAATAAATATTTTTTGTTTTTGTGTTGCTCAGCTTAAGTGCTATTGCTTCAACAGAAACTATTTGACATTGGTAATACAATAGCTTGAGCCGTCTATATTTCTTTTGTCATTTGGGTTTAGGAAAAAATTTCGCTGTGAGAATCGTTTGTGCTGTGTAATAAATAATATTTTTTGTAATAAACAAAAAGTGATTGGTTTCGCCGCGTACCGATTTCGCGTCAAATATTTTTTATCACACTTACGTAAACTGGCACTCGTGAACAGTGTCAGTATGTGCAGGTAATGGTGCTTTGCAAATTTTACTTTTCTCTAAACAAAACGCGTGTTCATAGAACCGTCGGTAATGACGCGCCTATTCTATCAAATATGTATAAAAGCTGTACTGCGGTTCTAAATCAGTTTAATTAATATTATTATTATTTCAGATTATCTCCATATGTTGTTAGTATTTATACAATCTTAGAAGTATGTTAGTAGTCAAATTACAGATTACAAATTAAAAATAAATATTATTCTGTACTAGACAACGCCTATTAGTTTATCTAGCACTGAATATTGCTGGCCTAGAACAAACATGTAATAAGTTCCAGTGTCTGAAAATTGGACACTGAAACCTTTCAGCTATCGGCTTCAGAAGAGATGTTTTAACTTTAGCAAAAACATTTTAATTAATAAATTCTTTTAATATATTATTAATATTCCCACCATTTAGATTTGTTTTAGTATGTTTATTTAATTTTTTTATCTCAGATTATTATTTATTTACTCGCAAATGTGATAAACATTGTGTGTGGGCAGTACGGAAATTAAGAACTCGAGTCATCAAAGTCTCGGCTTTCGGCTTCTAAATAGCCTCTCGTAAGTAATTTTCTCTTTACTACCCTCAATACACAATGTACTATTATTTATTTTTATATAAATCTTCGCTCGTTGAATGCTATACAGAAAAACATCTTGCTCTCGCTCGGGAGGTTAAACATCACGTATATAATGTAGTAGTTTTAGTCCCTTGGTTTTTAGGGTTCCGTATCCAAAGGGTAAAAAACGGCACCCTATTACTAAGACTCCGCTGTCCATCCGTCTGTCACCAGGCTGTATCTCATGAACCGTGACAATAAGACAGTTGTAATTTTTACAGATGATATATTTATGTTGCCGCTATAACAAAAAGTACTAAAATACAGAATAAAATAAATATTTAAGGGGGCTCCCATACAACAAAAGTGATTTTTTCTCGTTTTTGCTCGATATTGATAACAGCAGTAAGTAGACGCTTGAAGTATTCACAGAATATTTAGTTATATATTCACTTAAAAAATAAATAATTTAATTAAAATAAAACAAATATTTAAGGGGGGCTCCCATACGTAATTTCTTTTCCATTTTTATTGATAATGGTACGGAATCTTGTGTGCGCGAGTTCAACTCGCACTTGGCCGATTTTTCATGTATTCAGCTTCAAAAATAACGGATTATCGTACAAATCTTTAAGTGATGATTTTTAAAAACATTTCAGTCTTGACTCTAAACTTCAAGGCCATGCATACACCCATTTTATGCTTTATATTATAAATGCAGCAAAATTTCAATACAAACTTTCAACACCCATTTTACCCCCTTGGGTATTGTTTTGTAAAATCCTTTATTAGTGCTCGCCTATGTTATAAATGAATCTTCGTTGCAAAATTTAAAGTCTGTAGACATAAAAATATCAAAATTCTCATACAAATTCCAGCGTGTGTAGAGATGTATTCCTATACGAACAATAGTAAAACATTTCTTGAAAATAAAGTTGACGTTAATTTTGGAATGAAGAAATGACATGACTTTCACCGGTAAAAGACACAAATATACTTTTTATTAAACTAGGATAGGAACATGACTCCACCTGAAGTATTGAATTTTATTTATTATTATTTTGTTTGTAGTTATCTAGAAGAATAGGTAGAAAGGTATGAAAGCATAGATAATTTCATGTGCTTTGTGTTTCTTTTTGACTATTAAAAATGAAATTAATATTTTTTAATCAAAAAGATTAGTAGTTAGATCTGCATGGTATTTTTAAACGGAAAGAAAAATATGTTGATACTCTTTTTCACATAGGATGGGTACGGTGTATTTTTCAAAAATCAAAAACTGAAAATAAAGAAAACTATCGAAAAGGTGTGAATAAACGATAAATCTTATTTAATTCAGATGTATAATAATAAAATATTTTTAATTTACTGTAATTATTCAGACATAAATTATAAATGTGTACTTACCTTGTGTTGTACCTTTGATGCGTAAAATGAAACAGTTGTGTTAAAATGTGTATAGAAACTGACACCATAAAATCGTTTTAATGGATATATTTTTTTTTTTCAATGTAACTAATCGTTTGACAACAATTCTTACATACATGATTTTTGCGAAACGTTAACCGTTTACGCAGCGCACGGAGCGGAAGCTCTCAGAAGGGAAAAAAACTACCGATTTTGAAATATTCTTCATTGGTGCTCCGTTTCTATTGGTCCTAGCTAAATGGGGTATGTAACACTGAAAGAATTTTTCAAATCGGACCAATAGTTTCTAAGATCAGCGCGTTCAAACAAACAAACTCTTCAGCTTTATATATTAGTATAGAGTATAGATATTGATTCCTATAATATTATATTAGGTTTGTTTTTGAAGCTATTAGTACGGAAGCCACCAATTACAAGTGACGAAGTGAGTGAAATTGTATGTTAATAGGCACAAGATAATCAAGTGTAGTCATAACTAGGTTTGAAAAGATATACAAAATATTTTAAAATTAATAACAGTTCTAATCGCGCGTATTTTAATCGTTGTTGTTTGTTTCCATGTCTCCTTGAGGAAAGGGCTACGGTCTATGTCCATGCTGCCTATTAAATATCGTCGTTTTTTTAATTTGACAAGAAAACTATAAGTACATGTATACACTTTCGAATCTTAATTAAATTGTTAAATAAACTTAATTATGTGACCATAGTTCATTATAAGTTCATATAAAATTCTAACCCTATTTTCAACCTTTTGTTTTCCAATTATTATTTTTTAGTGGAGCACTAAGTTATAAAAGGAATCTATGTTCAAAATTTTACGCTTTCAGCTTTAGTAGTTCTGGCTCGGCGTTGATGTATCAGTTATACCCTTTTGCTTTTAAATAATTATATAGTTATATGTATGTCACGAGTGAAGGCCGAATAGGGCCACAAATAGGTTTAGCCCGCTAGAACTGTGTTAATTACATAACACAACCTTATACTTACTTTAAGCCTGCTTGACTAAGTGAAAATGCATTTCAGCTTTGAGCCGTAACATATATGTATATATATGACATCGAGGCGGACCGCAGGCTTGTTTGCCATACAACAAGTTTGATGTATCAAAAGTGATAGCTTGCATCGTGTTTGCCATGGCATTGCAGCAAGTTTAAATCAAACTTTCTAGTTATCATGCGACAGACTTGCTCGAAGTTTTTCGAACAAACTTGCAGCAGGATTGTTTTGACAAGGCAGCTTCAGTGTTGTCATGAAACACTTGCAGATTTTTTATTAGATTTGTAATAAAGCCTATGCCAAAAATTTTGGTGTTTTTGAAGGGTAAAAAACGCCGCAGATTGTTTTCATAAAAAATGAATTTTGGCAAAATCACTGAAGTTCCCATTACTTTACTTAACATTTTGAATTCTAAAAAAGTACAAAAAATAAAGTGCTCGCCGTTTTTGGTTTCATGAGATTAAGTAATAATAAGTCATTATTTTTAAATATTTTTGAAACATTTCTAATATGGAACAACTTCGAAAAAATATAAAAAATAATGACTTATTAGAATTTCAAGAAACCAGAAACCGCGAGAACGTTATTTTTAGTTCTTCTTTTAAAATTCAAAATACAAAGTGTAACGGAATTTCGAAGATTATGGCAAATCAATTTTATATCAAAAACAATCAACGGCGTTTACCCTTAAGGGTGATTAATTAGACTGTACACACGAAACTAGAGCAAGGTAGAGCTGTGAAGATGGGTTACAGACATAAAATAGGTAAGTCTTCTTTTCCAAATTTCAATTTCAATACAGAACTGTAGGCCTACAACTGATATCAGTTTTTACTCTTGAACGTTGTTGTAGCGCTCAATCAAGAACGGAATTTGGTGGCCAATTTCGGAACTAAAATCCTATACAAATATTAACAATCGGTTCTCTTTGAGCCATCGGATCGAGAGTCAAATAGGTACTATGATCTGTGAAAAGAAAAGTCAAAATTTTAAATAAACGAAACAAAACTATCGCTACGAAGATTTAACTTTTACTTAAATTTTTATTAGTTTCAGTAGTATTTTTATATTTTGTGATTCCGAAATGAGTGCAATCCCATTTTCAATCTAATCGCAATTTGGTTTAGGATTACCGATAGAGATTGAGTTTAAGCTTACCACGGAATTGGATTGAAACTGGATTGGGATTGAAACTGATATCAGTTGTAAGCCTCCTGACCTGCATAATATAAAGCTAGTTTTCGTTCTATAAATAAAGGAGAACTGAATTGCTGTTTCTGCAGTTTAATATTGCTTTATGTATATAGTCATTAAAACAAAACTTTTATTTTAAATATATCTTTATTTAATCATGAAAATCATCACTTAATGATTATGTAAAAAAAGGGACAAAAATGTGATGCTCTCACAAAGTATTAAACATCTGTTTTTTTTATAAACCTAAATTATTATACATTATTATTTAAATAACTATGATATCAAAATCAGCCATTTTGTATAAATAAATAATAATGGTTTTTGCTATAGGTATAAATATTAAGGCGAGAATCTCAAACAAAATTGTGTTAGTCGAGGCGGAAAAAAAACTCAATCAATTCCATGTTCAAGGTTCCTAAACTTGTTTATCTTTTTTAAAACAACTGGCGCGCCACCTATTGTGAAAGGGTTAATAATTCAGAAACTTTCCCCGGCGAGTGCACAACAACTTACCAAAATTTCATAACAATCGGTTTACCCTTAGTGCGCGTGTCCAACTCGCACTTGACACTTTTTTCTTAGATATAAATTTTGATCTAACGATTTCGAAAACAACAAAAAAATAATTATCCAAATCGGTACAGCCGTTCTTGAGTTATTATGAGACTAAAACTTTTTGCAATTGATTTTTATATATTAAATTAACTACATACTAATTTGTTTGGTTTTTTCCATTATTTTCATTTTAATTACATTTGGACCCAATAATTGTGAATAGTAGTTCCCTCCTCGTTACTTTTCATAAAGACCAGCCGAGTGTTGTTTGTTTAATTTATTGTTTGTTGTTGATTTGTTAATTAATAAGTTCAATTTATGGTAACTAAAAAATTACTATTTAATTAAATTGATCTCATCTATCAGTCTAATTTTTTAATAAAGCTAAAATTTGAAAATTATTTGTGTAAATTAAAAAAACTCACAAAAATCCTCCAACTAAAAAATAAAAGGAACAAGTTAGTAAATAATCACAAATTTAACGTAAAACTTAAAATAACAAAATATAGTTATAAAAAGCGCAACTCTTACCGATGTGATACGGCCGTGCTGATTTAGCTACCACAGTACAAAGACGGTCTGATTATGCTCAGTTGTGTACAAGGCTTGTATTGTATAGTGCTTTTCTCAAACATGCGTGTAAATTGAAACAATAACACAGTACGTACATGTTTATTAAAAAAAAACTAATTATATTGACAATAATAAAAATAGTTTAGGTACTTTTGATGCCAATTTACCGTATTCAAATATCGTTTCCTTTTTTAATAAATTTAATGGCGCATTGTTCTTGTAGTGCCAAAGTCCAAAATTAAAAAAAAAATGATGAGCATGATCTCTTTAGTTATCAAAGTTCAGATTTAAAAAAGTATGTTCCATTTTCAAATTACATATTCGACCGCTCGAGCGCTCGCGCGGCCGGCTAAAACATTGCCGTGCCGCATTCTGATACTGTACTGTAAGTACTATTTATCCCAAAGAAGCTTGTGCAAGATACGGTCGCATATTGTAGCATGATAAAAAAAAAATGAGATGGCAAGTGTGTAAATGTTAATGCAATTTAGAAGTAGAAGATCTTAATATTATCTTTAAACATCTTAAGAGTACGTTAAGTATATAGCTTTTTGTTTTTTTCTTCTAATCTTATTGTTAATTCTCTTATTATAAACATAATGAAGAAAGAGTATGAATTGGCAGTAGCAATTTCAATTAAATTAAAATGTATTAATTTTTCTTTTGAATTTCAACTAAGATAATAAAGTTGTTGCGGTAGATTATCTTCTACTCATTAGTTTGTAAATCAGGAAGGTTGATTACGTGAAAAAATGAACTATCGTCATATTCGGAATCTTAAAAAAGCCGTCTGTCATAGTTATTATTTTTGAGTTAGAACAGTTAATGGAAACCAAAACCAACCGGTTAGTTATCATTTCAGACATTCGAACATTTGCATATCACTGGGTATCATGTGATTACAGTCCGCGTTTTAGGTAAACTCACTAGGCTAGTTTCCCACCACTCTTCGTCGTTCAGAGGTAGCGGAAAGTGAAAGATTCACAACGTTTATATTGCTATAATTTTCTAGTTATTTTATTTATAGCCGCCTTTTAATGTTTAAAAATGACAATGCAATTTCCCATGTTCCCCTATTCTTTATAATTGATAACTAGTTGACCCGGCGAACGTTGTTATTTTTTTAAAACAACTGCCTTACCAATCTATTGTAAAAGGGTTGTACTAATTCAGAAACCTTCCCCGGCGTGTGCATAACAACTTACCAAAATTTCATTAAAATCGGTTTACCCTTATTGCAAAAGTCTGACTCGCACTTGACCCTTTCGGAAAATCCTTTCTTATCGGATGCCTACGTCATACAAAGAACACACCCTCCAAGTTTCAGGTCTCTACAATCAGCGGTTTAAGCTGTGCGTTGATCTGTCAGTCAGTCATTCAGGACGAAGCATTTTATATGTATATAGGTCGAAAAAGAAAACTATAAGTATTTATTATACACAAAAAATCAAACACCTAAACAGTGCATAACCTCTTTAAGCTTAGAAACCTTCAAATGAGGTACTAATATAGTATGGTGACTTTCGAGACATCACAATTTTAAACAGTATTTGCTTATGTTTTTAAGTGGGTACAACCTTTTTTGAATTAAATCGGATTGATTAATATAGTCAATTAATAAACAATTGCAAAATTATTAAACTTTTAAATAAAACCGTGATTAACATTAAGTAAACTACGACAAGGTTAACATAAGTTGTTAGTTGGCTTAGGATTTTGTTGACTTAAGAACTCCTGTTATTATTCTAGTTTCAGTGGGTTTTAGTTTATCAACCATATCCGCGTACCGATTGTATATAAAATAAACACTCTGGTTGCTATCAATCTTGGATAAAGTTGTTGTAGAACAGGAAAAAATACTATCGGGTTTTGTTGCACTGTTTTCACATAGCCCCCCTCTTTTTCGGGGGTTAAAAAACCATCGCAAAATTAATCGGATAAAGATAGTTTTGAAGTTCCTAACATAAAAATCTATAATATGAGAGTATGGAATCTCGCTGTATTCGAAATTTAATTTAATTTGTAATAAGTAATGATTTCAAAAATATTTTAACAATTACTTAGTTATTACTTACAAACTTTTTTATATCACTTCACAGAATATCTGTAGGTTACCGTATAAATAAAGTCTTAAAAATAGAAGTTTTTTACTGATAAAAATAACGAAAAAATTGAATGACACTGAGATGACATTTAATTGAAATCTTCCAAGGTAAATGTGATCTGAAACTATTTCTAAAAACCTAAAGTTATATCCACCATTTATTTGTAGTTAATGTTTTAATAACAAAGTAAACACTATGAATAGCTACTACACTTTTTTTGTTTTTATCAAATTGGGTTCGATACTAATGCGATAAGATTTTCGTCACATGGGGTGATTGCACTTTTAAAATTTTGCAAATTACGTAGAACGCGCGCGGCGGCGATTTTAAGTACTTTAACTTAAGTACTACAAAGAAATGGTAACTCTATTCAGAAATCGTATCTGTTCAGATTTAACTTCAAAGCTTTCATTTAAAAGTGATCTCAGCGTTTTTTTAAAAACCGTTTGTTTTCTTACTTAGGATTCAATTAAACCATTTTTTAGGGCTCTGTACCTCAAAAGGAGAAAAGGAACCCTTATAGAATCACTTTGTTGTCCGTCCGTCTGTCTGTCTGTCAAGATTCTTTTTCTTAGAAACGCGTAAGGGTATCACGTTTAAATTAATATCATAAACTAAGGTCTAGAGTCCCTTAAAGCCTAAAAAATCAAGCTTCTAAGTAAAAAATACAGCCGAAACACGGCCATTTTTGTCGCATATTTTAGCATTTACAAAAAAATCAAAACTTCTACTACACAGAGAAAAAATATATTGTTCGAATTAAAAACCTGTTTTTTAAAATGCGTTAATACTAAATTTTGTGAGTTTCAACATTTCTTGTCTTGAAATTACAAAACAATATAATTTTAAGTACATTTTATTAATTTCATAAACAAATAACTACAAAATAGTTTTACTACTTTTCGAAAATAATAATTTATACTTCGGATTACAGAATTTTACAAATGCTATAAAACTTTCCTCAAATTTATGAGTAGGGTAATTAATATCAACATATAAAGCTTACTAAAGATTACAAAAAGTTTTATTAAAGTGGAAAGATAAAACAGCACTTGTAATTACAGTGAGGGCCAATTAACGTTTACAAACACCTTGCGAAGAATTATTGAAATTTACTAATAACAATCATCATACCGTACCGCTGCGAATCAAGGTTGCCGTCACGTGTCCTACATCGCGCTATTGAAGTTTCTTTGGTAGTTGGCATACCTATATACAAACCGAATCGCAAGTGAAGTCGACCAAGGCGTACTCCAGGCATACAACTCCTCACCTGGCGGGTAATTCCCTATTACCGCCGTTTCACAGTTGGTGACCCTGAGCTGAACAAATTTGACATTTCTTCACGAACCAGTTGTCAACCGTACGCTTCGCATCAGAGAGGTTCATCAGGACCTATCGGTGTAATTAACGCTTAATTCCACCGATTAAAGCGTGTTACGTTATTTCATTCCAATAAATTTTACTTGTTTTTAGTAAGCAATACTGTTATTCCAAAAAGACTAGTTTTATTCCTGTTAGTAAATACAATAAGTAACACTAATTTACAACTGTCAGTGTAATTTACTTGTCCTCGGAATTACTTATATTTTAGTGAATACTAGTATTATTTACTTGTGGCTACTAAAGTTTTTTCTCCATGGGGTACTTTCTGTTTCTTACATAACAGATATAGAAAAAATCCGAAATTCGGTAATTTGTAGTTATGACACATTTAAAAAAAAGTTTGCCTGTCTATCTGTTAAGATTCTTTTACTAAAAACGCGTGGAGTTACACGGAGAAAAAACTTTAGTAGCTACAAGTAAATAATACTAATAACCACTAAAATATAAGTAATTCCGAGGACAAGTAAATTACACTGACGGTTACCAAAGAGTTTTACTTATTGTATTTACTAACAGGAATAAATCTAGTCTTGTTGGAATAAAAGTGTTGTTTACTAAAAAAAAGTAAAATTTAATGGAACGCAAATAAAGTATAAACACGCTTACAATCAGCGTTTAATTACACCGATACGAGTTGGTCCTGATAAGCTCTGTGATGCAAGGCGTACAGTTGATAATAACTGGGCAGTGTACCTGGTAGATTAAGGAAGGGCTTCGGCCGATAGTGCGTCAAGTCCGATCAACTCAGGCTTACTATCCTGAGGTAATCTTTTTTTTTTTTTCTGAACTGACAATGCAGTTGGATGTTGCAGCCGTTACTGCTTTCCCGGGCTTTTTGGGGCAAGACTCTCTGAAGCCTCAGCCCATATAGCGCCCAACGCTCAACGGGAGTTTCCCGTTACGCGGGTGCGGTTACGATTGAGTGGGGGCGAGAAGCGCCCCGGCACTCTTTGATACCTCGTGTATGAGGTAGGTCCGTGCGTACGCCGACGAACCCAGGGGACGTCGGCGTCGTGTTAGGGGGGAGGCCCTATTAGGGGAGAGGTCGTAGAGACTAATCTCGCTATCCGGACAGCGAGATCGTCATCTGGGTCCGTTAGTACGTGCCGAGGCCGCCTAACTATAGTTTTACGACCATGTCGAGGTCGGTCGGGGGTATGAGGAGGTAATCCCCCGCCAGGTGAGGAGTTATACCTTGAGAACGCCTTGTCATACTTTACTTGCATTTCGGTATATATGCAAACTATCGAAAAAACTTCGATGGCGCGATGTAAGACGCTTGACGTCATCCTTAATTTTTAGCAGCACGATATGATGTTTGTTATTAGTAAACTTCACTTATTCTTAGAAAGATGTTTGTAAACGTTAATTAGCCTTCATTGTTATGACAAGTAGTGTTTAATCTGCCAACTTTTATAAAACTTTTGTAATCTTTAGTAAGCCTTATATGTTGATATTAATTACCATACTCATAAATACGAGGAAAGTTTTATAGGATTTGTAAAATTCTATAATCCGAAGTACAAATTATTAATTTCGGAAATGAATAAGACTATTTTGTTTATAAATGTACTTAAATTTATATTGTTTTTAATTAACAGAAAAAAAAAATGAAATTAATAAAATTTAGTATTAACGAATTTTTAATAGTTTTTTAATTCGAACAAATTTTTTTTTCTCCGTGTATCAAGTTGAAATAAGTATCAAATACAAAGGTCTACGGCCCCTTAAACCTGTCCAAAAATTAATTTTCTATGTCATTACAATAGAAAAATACAGTCGTTTTTGACGCATATTCAGATATTCACAAATAAATCAAAACCTATGGGGTACTTCTCTTTGTCTTAGAATCTGGAATTTTGACACGAAATAAGACTTTTTGAATGTAAATAAGAATAATTGACACAAACATAGGAAAAAGTCCAAATTTTCTCAATTTGTTTTATAAGACGTTAAAAAAAAAGTCTGTCAAGATCCTTTTACTCAAGAATGCGAAGAGTTATCAAGTTGAATTTAATGTCAAATAGCAAAATCTTCGGGCACTTTTTGTTAAAAAAATCAAGCCAATCTAAGTCAATGTGAAAAAAATATGCCCAAAATACGGTTATTTTTATCGCATATTGTGACACAAAAAATCAAATCCTATGGGGTACTTTCCGTTGACGTGGGAGATTTGATCTAATGATGGAAGAGTTATCCACATATAATAAGTTGTACCGAACTTTCGGTGCGCGAGCAAGACTTGCACTTGGCCGGTTTTATTTTCTTTTTTTTTTTTAACAGTAGAACACATATTTATATTTTATCAATGGCAACTATATTTAAACTCAGTAAACAAGAAGTGTTGTAAAATGTAATTCATGTCATTGTTAAAAACTATGTGAAATAGGGTAAGGTTGCTCAAGTCGTACCACGGCCTAAGTCGTACGTCGGCAATATCTCGTCTGATACTTATAACTAGTACCATCTAGTGTCGTCAACATAAACTATTTAGTCAAGTAAACAAGTGGTATGTCGGCTGACTTCGTAAAGCAAAAATATTTAAAAAAGTTTATTATGGCAGGATTGTGATTCTTACCAGTCTTATTTGTTAACATCTATTTGTTATACTTATTTGGCTATGGTTTAGGCGAATTTAAACGGTAGAACTTTCTTAGATTATGTCAGTGATTTTCGTTTAAACTAAGAAGACCAGCGGGCTCTTTGTGTTGTACCTGTGCAAAATTCCTTACTCGTACCGGTACAACTTTGGTATTAAAAAAAAACAAAATAGATTAAGGAATAAAAAAAAATTAAAAAGAAGGAATAAAGATGTTACATGAAAAAAAAAAAAAAAATGCTTAAGAATCATTGTTATGCTAACTATGTACGTAAGACCATGAATTAAACACGATCTAGTGTACAAAATGTAAAGGTTCAAATACATAACTTATGTGTTGGTTTTGAAAGTAAAATAAAGAAATATATTAGTGAATTATGTGGTCAATCTCAATATTCTCAATAAATAATCTCAAACATTACTTTTTTTAAGAGACTTAAAAGATTATCTTTTTATTTTATATGTTTAATTAATTTAGTCATTAGGTTAGACTTTGTAACTAATTAATAACAAAAATATTTTTTTTCAGTTTATCTGAGACTGAATTGTTTGTAACTTTTAGTTGTTCATGTAATCTCTGGTTATTAAGTATTTTTTTTATAGTTATTATGAGTTCACTAAAGTCTATTGTCTAAGTACAATATTTTGGAGAAACGTACAAATACCTATTTCGAAATAAGATTTTCAAATTTCTATGATTGGTAATTAAAAGGCAACTAAATAAAGATTCGGTAGATACAGAAAATTTTGTTCTATTTTGATTGCACTAAATATTACAATATTATTTCCTTAGGGGGTGCGACATAAGCAACCTTACCATACAACTAAAATTAAATGTCGAATACAGCAAGACTTCATCTTAAACTATAGCGGCTCTGTGAGCCGTGGATCTCGCAATCCTATCTTTGCATAGCTTTAAACTGAATTAATGTTTTCCGCGCACCTTTTTTTTATTATATACGACCCCCTCATGCACTCAACCCCTTGAAGTCTATCGGATGAAAATGTTGCGTCCTATATAATAAGAGTACTACAAAGTTTTTTAAAAAAATCTGGAAATGGCTGAAATATTTTTTTTTACATACCCCTTCTATACATCTCTGCCAGTTTGAAAAATTTTCAAAAATTAAATCGACAATAACATTCTATACATGTTATTCAAACCTTAATTCAATTGTGATTACGAGGACAAAAAATGATTTATATCAAACTAAGTTCAGTTCGGTTTTCGGAGGTACTGATCTGAAAATTTAACAGTGTTTCAAAATTTAAGTGGGCTTGTTTAATGTGGCAAGGATTCTTTTGCAGTTGATCAAAATCAAGACACAAGAATAGTTAGTCGTACGGTAGTTGATGCAGAACCAAATTTTATAAATATTTACTAGCTTTTGCACCCGCCTTTAATTCCATTATCGGTGTAGGGTTTTAACGAAAACTACTCAGTTCTTAAAAAAACATGACTCACACTTGACGTTTTTAAGTACCCTATGTCCTTCCCCGGGACTCAAACTCTCTCCATGCTAAACACCATCCTAATCGGTACAGCGCTTTAAACGTGAATAGGTAAAATATAAACTGACAGACAGACAGACAAAGAGACAGAGTTACTTTAGTATTTATAATATATATGGATATGGATTTTGTTACGTTTGCAGCATCAAATGTTGTATCAAACATTTAAACATATCTCGTTTAAAAACGCAACATAAATAAAATTAAATATTACTTACCTATTTTTTTTTGTATTAAAGAATACAAGATAAAACGATAAGAAATAACAAATTATGTTTTTGTAATTTACTACAGTCTCTCCAAAGAAATTAAATAAGTTCTGTAAGTGATTTGAGAGAAGAAAATTTTCATCTTATTTTGTTTGTTAAAAAGGATTTAAAAACTTTGTTTAATCTTAATAAAAATTCAATTTGCAATTTCTGTACAATTCATTCTTCATTATCATAAGTTAATTCAGTTTCTTCTTTAATAAATATCTATTTATACATAAAAATATGAGAAGCCAGCATTCAATCTAAGTACAGTGTAGATGTGTAGCCAACCAAATGTGTGAAAACCGGCCAAGTACGAGTCGGACTCGCGCACGAAGTGTTCCGTACCATTATGTATAAGAACGGCAAAAAATTACGTTTGTTGTATGGGAGCCCGTTAAATATTTATTTTATTCTGTTTTTTAGTATTTGTTGTTATAGCGGCAACAGAAATACATCATCTGTGAAAGTTTAAACTGTCACGGTTCATGAGATACAGCCTGGTGACAGACGGACGGACGGACAGCGGAGTCTTGGTAATAGGGTCCCGTTATTTACCCTTTGGGTACGGAACCCTAATTATAGAAGTGGCACTGTCCCAAATACATGGTCTTATTATCTTTTCCTACATGTTTCTTAGATAATTTCCCACAGGGGCTTTTCATGCCATCGTTCGGCATTTTCGGAGCATATAGAGATTCTTAGCTGGGATGTTACGGATATTTGATTTCGGATCTGGATATGGATATCTTAAGTGTATTTAATGAAATTAAATTATTTAAGATACATAAACTTTATAATCCTTTTTGGTTATTTAAATTTGATTTTTTGTTAAGGGCTCAACATCGGGAGCTTAGTAAATCCACTCAAGGTAGGTCTGTAACAAATAATTAATAATTAATATATTTGTTTGTTTCATAGCTTCGCTTAGCTACCCAAGGTTTCTCTCGGTCGATAGGTATTTAGTTACTGCAAGCTGCAAGACTCAAGAAGACTTGCTAGTCTGCCTTGTTCGACTCCGTCCCTATATATATACGGTACGATACGGTAACGATATTTGATTTTTTTTCTGATATCTGTCAGTTTCGCTGATGGTTACTAAAATATTCATAACATCACTGTTTAGTTGTTATCTTTATAATATCGCCTAAGCCTGTTTAGTTATAATGTTGTTACGAAATGTGTATGTAAGTTTTCTTCTTCTTGTATCTTTTTCTAATTAATATATAAATAAGTTAGACTGTTTGTTTCTTAGTTATTCCTTAAAGTCGCAATGGATTTTTTTTATCTATTTCTTGGCATAGAGGTAGTTCAAGGTACAGAAAAGGACACAATATAACTCCCCTGGTTCTCATATAAAGTTGTATTATTGCCGGGAAATAAAGGGATAATATCTCAGGGAGAAAGTGTTCATTTATATGTATACACAAACACCATTATACACGATTATGTCGAACGTCGAGTATGAGTTTCTTATGACTTAGCTAGAAAGACAAAATGGTTTGCTAAGAGAATGGAGAGATTGCTGACAACTACACGGTGCGAAGCAATGTTGTTCGATCTATGACCAGAAATGAGCGAATGCGTTTTCAAAGGGCAGCTCTCTTGCGTAGTAGTTGGTTCACATCCTACCTCTTGACTTTTCTATCGAGGTTAGGCCGCAATTCCTCAACCGAGTGGCACAAGTGACCTATTGGGCTTAGAAGGGTATCAAAGGACCTTCCGAGCCCCTCGCCGCGAGACCAACCGGCCTATGCAGCACGACGAATGAGCGAGCGTCGTGTTAACACTCTGGTGTTGCCTACGTTTCTGATCGCGCCGTAAAGTGGTGTCAGTAGGCAACACGCGACACGAGGAAAGTGCTCGACCGCCGCGAAAAGGTTTGCAGAAGAAGCCTGCATCTGTTCCTCATATAATTAACCTGGATAAAATAGTTGAGAGTTGTAAACACTTACGTTCAGATTGGGATAGTAAGCGATCTTTATAATAACATAAATTCATGGACCTCGCTGTATGATAGCAACCAGGAAATTAAAGCCGGGGCGGGGTTCCCATGGCAGTCCTGCAGTGGTAAGGTACTAAATAATATCTATGCACCAAATGCTAGTCACTAATAAACAAAACATTATTTAAAATACTTATAGTAATAACGAATTTATTTAGTAATAATGTTTTTAATGGCGTATTATAACGAATTTTTTTTAATTTTAGTTACTACAATTTGACACTACATAAGTGACCACATTCGATTGTTTCGTACATTATTTGACGAGCGAGTAGAGTTATAGGTACTAATATTTTTTTGTTCTTGTTTATTGAATTAAGAATATCTCGAAACATCTTGCTTATAAAGTGAAGCCTAAAATTCTTATTACTTTTTTACATTTCAATTTTTCTCTGATATCTGTAACTATGAAAGAAAAGCAACTCAAACGACGACACTCAGCTTCTGCCAGAACCTTTCAAGTTTATTGAAGCAGTTACTGAGTGGAGACGATACTGTCTATGTATAAAAAGTACCTACTTTTTCTTTTATTTTAAAATTTGTAAGTATTTCGTAAGCATGAAAAGGTACAATGGCTTTTGCTATGCACATTTATATATTTCAAATGATTACATATTAATAGGTTATCTAAAAAGCGTCACTTTTCATGAATGATGAATGTAATATTGAATTACAATTCAATTAAAATGGAGTTTTCAAGGGTGTGTAATTGTTCTGTTAATTTTTTTTTTTTTTTGGAAAATTGTACTACTAATAATAGGTCAAAGATTAAAATAATGAAGAGGAACACAGTTGATTTCATAAGATACTGCCAAATTAATCTTTGCATCATAGATGAAGTGTAATTATTTGTGCCTACTAAACTTTTTTCTAGTTTTATTCCCATGAACAAGTAGGTATCGTAGTTTGTAATTTTGTTTATTAAAAATAGTAGGTCTTTGTTTTATTGTTAAATATTTGTAAAAAAAAACAAGATTCGGTTAAATGACTGTGAAACTGTTCTACTTCCTGTCTGCTTCCCTTCATAACACAATACACATGGTCAACGTATCTTTTTCATAATTTGACCTGGAACTCTTGCATATATATGGATTCTAAATGGTGAACTGCAGTTGTGGTCTCGCGTCTACAAGGTGAACTGCAGTTATGGTAGTTCCCACATCGGACAGACAAAAAGAACACTGTTAACGCGGCTTTTAAAAACCGTCAGATAAATAGGTCAGCCATAGCCGAGCAAGCGATACTATTATTCCAGGATCGTACAAGAAGCAGTTGAAATTAAAAAGTACAAAAACTTCAATCGTGAAGATGGATACAGATAATCAACAACCTGTAATCCTGTCATGGGCAAATGTAATCATCCTTGAACCAACGGACACCTGATTCATGGCGTAGTAAGTGTTGTGTATAGGAATACCGATAGATTAGTATAGTATTATATAATCTGTGCCGATAGTTCGAACATGCAAAATTGTTAAGACCAAGTAAGGGGACCTACAAAATACCCCGCTTCCCGCCCAAGAAACATTGTAGCGCTAAGAAAAGCTGAAGTGGACCCTTTTTTCGGTTGTGCTTAAATATTAAAGAGTAAGCATATTTTTTTATTTTTTTTTATACCACTAAGATGGCAAACAAGCCTACGGTCCGCCTGATGGTAAGCGGTCACCGTAGCCTATGGACGCTTGCAACACTAGGGGCATCACTCGCGCGTTGCCGACCCTTCAGAAATCTAATAACTTCTTTTTTGAAGAACCCCATACTGTAGTCCTTAGAGAAAACCTTGGCAGGGAGCTCATTCCACAACCCAAGGGTTCGCGGGAGGAAGTTTCTCTGAAACCGCACTGTACGCGACCATTTTGGTTCCAAAGTGTGAGAATGAATTCCCTGTCGATGGCGAGCGGTGCGATGGTAGAAAGTAGCCGTGGGCATCATTTCGAACAATTCCTCAGAACACAATCCATTGTACAAGCGGTAGAACACACACAGGGAGGCAAAGTCTCTCCTCAGACTTAAGGGCTCAATACCGCAAGTGAGTTTGGGATCGTCGACAATTCTCACAGCCCGTCGTTGAACCGAGTCAAAAGGGTCAAGCTGGTATCCGGGTGCACCCGCCCAGAGATGGCAGCAGTACTCCATATGGGGCCGGACTTGCGACTTGTAAAGTAGCAACCTTTGCCCCGACGTGAAGTACTGCTTCACTCTGTTGAGTACACCAAGTTTTTTGGACGCCAGCTTTACCTTGTGTAGCAAATGATCTCGGAACTGAACATCGCTGGAGATGTCAACGCCAAGGATCCCAATGCTCTTGGAGATGGAGAGGGGAGTATTCTGGAATTGTGGGACTACAGTGAATGGGGTTTTCTTAGCGGTGAACGCGCAGACTTGTGTCTTTGAAGGGTTAAATCGGACCAAGTTTTCCCGCCCCCAGTCAGAGACCTTGGACAGACCGATCTCGATTTGAGACACAAGTTCTTCACGCTTTTCCTCCACAACGGAACGTGGGATGCTTGCACGGCCCGTGTAATAAGCGTCTCCAGTACTGTCATCTGCATAGCAATGTATGTTGTTGATGTCCAACATATCATTGATGTGCAGTAGGAACAGCGTAGGAGACAGCACAGAGCCTTGCGGGACACCAGCATTAATGTCCATGCTATCAGAGCAACTACCGTCAACTACGGCTCGTATGCTTCTGCCGGACAAAAAGCTAGCCACCCATTTGCACAAACCCTCGGGCACTCCGTAAGAAGGCAACTTCGATAGAAGACCCCGGTGCCAGACCCGATCGAACGCCTTCGCTATGTCTAGGCTACATGCCAATGCCTCCCCCTGACTCTCAATGGCTAGTGCCTATCGGTGTGTGAGATACACTAGAAGGTCACCAGTTGAGCGACCGTGGCGAAAGCCATATTGACGGTCACTGATCAGGTCGTGTTTTTCTAGGTATCTCAAAAGCTGTGTGTTGATCACACGCTCCATCACCTTGGAGAGGAGAGAGGTTATAGCGATAGGCCTGTAATTCGATGGATCTGATCTATCGCCCTTTTTGGGCACCGGGTGCACATTTGCAGTCTTCCATGAAGACGGAAATTGCCTAGTGTGGTAGGAAAGCGTGAAGAGGCGCGTGAGTACAGGACATAACTCAGGAGCACACTGCTTAATAACCACTGCTGGTATGCCGTCTGGCCCACTCGACTTATGAACGTCTAGGGAAAGCAACGCCCGCCGGACCTCGCGCTGTGTTATAGAGATTTCCGGCATGGTCTTACCGCACCACGGTAAAGTAGGTGGTACAGCGCCTTCGTCGTTCACATTCGAGTTAGAGGCAAAGAGACTGCCCAATAGATCGGCTTTCTCTTTTGCACTGTGGGCCAAGTCACCATCGGTCTTTCGCAGTGGTAGTAATGACGACTGGCAGAAGTTCCCCTCGGCAGCTTTAGCAAGCGACCAGAAAGTATAAGAGAGTTATAGAGTGTAATAACACCTTTATATCCTCGATTTTGGCGCAAAATTTAGCAGGTAAAACCTGTATAGACCCTTCAGACATTCAGTTTCAAATGTTGGTCAGTTTTAGTGACTGTATACATTAACTATGTAAAATAATTCGGAAAATTTAGGTACCACGTTATTTAAATGTGATTTTGTATAAATAAATATTAGTTTTTTTTTGACAGAAAGTGATTGAATATGGTGATATTTATCTTAAAGATGCAGACTTTTCTTAAATCTATTACGACACTCGAAGAACTACAACTCCGGTAGTCAAAAGTATTATACGATCTTTGGTTGACATAAGAGGGGAACTACGCACTTAGCGAAGACATCTACCTGCTGCGGAGAGTAAAATACCGGCTTTAGCTTTATCTTTATACCTTAAGATTAGAGTTCTTTACGGAATAGTGAAATCCCAAAGTTTAGCTCAGTTTGATAAATGTTTTTATAATGTAAGGTTAGATTATAAACAAAAACTTTAAGCATTGGAAACGTTAAATGGTGTCATTAAAGAATTACCTTTTGTTTATCTTACACCATAACCCTTAAATCAGGATCGTTCAAAACTGCTATAACTATTGAACCTATCATCGTCTTTCGTATTACAAGCGTAAACTGTATGTAAAAGTTATAAAACGCATGTAGTATTTGGTGTTACTACACTCTTAATTAACTCCGTTGCAGAACCAATGACTTTAATGAAATTAAACAACAGCCTTATGATATATAAGCAACTCTAATATAGCAGATTTATAGCAATAAGAATTATAAGGAGTTAATGAAGATCTTCAAACAGCTTTTGAGGCTGCAGGCCGATACAAGCTTTAACGTCATAAGTATATAAGCGGCCGCTGCTACTACACTAACTGGAATGAGTATTAAAATTCTTATTTACAGTTCTAATACAACCTATAGAGCTAAACTTATTTCATAAGTGAACTGTATCACTTTTAGTGACAACCGAATCCATTATAAATCAATAGTAGTACTCTAAGCTTTAAAATTACCTGAAACCAACGCTAAATTGTTTGTTGGGCGAAGACGTCGCTGGCTAACAACAGTCCTCCCGTGAACACGATCGATGCAAGTCGGTCGAAACGTTGGGAAACAAAAAAGGTATATGATATTCACGCTATTTCGATTCGTCATATCTGTTACAGTCAAAACTCTTAACCAGTCAATAGTACTTTTAACTGCAGACGATGGTCAAAACTGCTTATGACTGAAATATGGGCAAAAATACTTTTGACTAAAGCCTGCAGGTAAGTAAGTTTAAGTATCAGTTACTTAAAAATTTCGGTCAAAACTCCTAAAAGCTAAGTAGCCACTTGAGTGTCCATGTTTTTTTTTTGTTTTTACTAATGTTAAACTCTGAATAACATTTGGTAACATTTTATATTTGGTAATATAAATGTAACATTAAGTAACAAATTATTAGCGCTAAGCTTATTTAAAATATTAGAAACGGCATTATTTAATTCATCATAGCATGTTTGTCGTCTCTTAACTTTAAAAAGTAAAGAGGTGTCGTCAGCAAATAAGACAATGTCATGGTTTTTTACGTGATACGGGAGATCATTAATGTAAATAAGAAATAGAAAAGGACCTAAACTTGAGCCCTGAGGGACTACCTCAGTGACTGCTGATCCCGAAGATCTTTCACCGTTGACATCTATTTTCTGTACTCTGCTACACAGTAGGAGATCAAAAGGTAGAGAGCTTTGCCTCTAATAACATAGTGATGTAGCTTCCTGATGAGATTTTTATGTTGGACATAATCAAATTAATTAGATAAATCACAAAACACTTTAAGAGCATCATGCGAATCCTCCCAGGCATTAAATATATATTTTTAATTCCTGCATCAGTTGTGAAAGGCCTTTCATTAAGTCAAACTGTTTACTACTAAGTAAGTCATTAATACGGAAATGGTTTAACATTTGACAAAGAATGATTTTTTCAAAAACTTTACAGTAGGTACAGGTAGTTTTTTTTAAAAAAGGCCGATTATTATTAGAATCTGTTAAACTACCTTATTTAAAAAGAGGTATACGTAAATAAAGTTTCATCTCATCAGGAAACACACCAATATCAACACAACTGTTACAAATTATGGCGAAGGGTGGTGCTATAACATGAATGATTGAGTTTATAGTTTTTACAGAAAGTTCCCTTAGGTCTGTGGTGTTTCTTATTTCTAATGTATTAATGATATACGTAGGACTAATGTTTTTAAATTGAAAGCCAACTTTACATTCAGGAATATTAGTTTTTATTAATTTCTCTGCTAAAATTTAAGTTAAGATGTTCAGTTGTTTTAAATGGAATATTGATAAAAAAAATCAAGAGCAACAGCTACCTAAAGATTAGTTTTTAAACTAGTATCATCTACAATGAACTCAAAGAACTGACAAGAATTACTAGCTTTACCAATCTTAGGCTGGGTTGCACCAACTGACTTTGACGGGCCGGTTAAGGTTAAACAAAAGGTGCCTATAGAAATTTTTAGTTTTGACGGCTGGTTAACTAGTGCCTTAGTGTTAAGGCTGTGGGTAAATATATCAGACAGTCAGTCAGTCAGTTTACTGTTTTATATTTAGCACGTGTTCCTAAATTCGAACCAGCATACTGGCCAGTACGGTGTGACGTCATATTTCGGAACAGTACAGCAGTATGACGTAAGATAATGACGTCACACCGTACTGGCCAGTATGCTGGTTCGAATTTAGAAAAATATTCTTAATATATTGTATTTTAATCATATTTACCCAGCTATTTGCACTTAAGGATGTTTGTTACAAAGAGTTTGTAATCACCTATTTTCGATAAAATTATTTCCGTGTAATGTGTTTTTATTTATGATAATGGTTTAAAAGTTTTCCGTAACTCACATAAAATTAGGACCAAAAATCTCAAGAAGAAAAACAATATATTGTGGCCCCTACGTCCTCTCCGGGTTTTGAGAGAGCGTGGTTGTGAATATGATGCATTTCCGCCTCAATTCTGTCCATTTCGTGGCGCCACAGTCGCGTACACGTGGTTAAGTCAAACGAATGCTCCCGCTCACCGTCTACTTACTTCGTTAGATTTTGTCGGCATCGGTACCGCCTCGCAAATTAAAATCGGTTATGGAATTAAAATATTGATTTTAGTTTAGAATAAAGTGTTATTTTAAGTAACTGTGATTCTGTGACAATAGTTAAGCCTTTTGGCGTCGCTTTCGTAATAGACTATTCTTTGGAGATCCGCGGAGTCCCGTGTAATGTCGTGTTCAAAGACCGCGATGAAGCAAGTGCGAATCCCTCAAATGCGGGCTGGCCACGCTACCGCCGCACCCGTTCCAGCAGTATCGCAGCAGTTTAGCTCGCCAACCTTGTCAAGCTAGCGACAGGCCACAGCGGCGCGACGGCGAGCGCTCGGTCGCTCCAATTACTGCGCCGATTTTTTTAGCTCTGTCACACATGTCCCATTGGCATCTAACAAGTTTATATTTCAAATGAGTCAATATTATAGCGAATCCTAGTAATAAAATCCTATTTACAATAACTGGATTTCGCAATGAAATAACTAACTACACTAACGAAAATTGTTTTAATTCTTATAAAATACGGGTTTTTTGTAATGACTTACAATCATATTAAAGTTGCAATGCCATAATCGATAAATATTTGTGAATTGGTTTCAATTATGCAAGAAAAATAAACTACCCTTAACCGAGTAGGTACTTACTTACGTCCAAAATTGCATAATTATAATGAATTAACCTATAAGGTGCTAGGAAACCGTGTTAATATTGTTTTAATTCTTATAAAATACGGGTTTTCTGTAATGACTTACAATCATATTAAAGTTGCAATGCCATAATCAATAAATATTTGTGAATTGGTTTCAATTATGCAAGAAAAATAAACTACCCTCAACCGAGTAGGTACTTACTTACGTCCAAAATTGCATAATTATAATGAATTAACCTATAATGTGCTAGGAACCCGTGTTAATCATTACAATCCCCGAGTGTTCTTTTTTTTTCTTGAAAAGGGCAAACGTATGTAGTTACACTTAACATTCCGAAATAATTCTTTTGAAAAAGATTAGTATTCAGGGCAAAATGTACAATTAACAGGATTAAAATGACAGGATCTACCTTTCATGATATTTATAAATATAGACTATTTATATTTTTTAGTACATTAACCAATTTGGTAGCAGATTAAAATAATATAGTCTACGAAGATTAGGGTTTGACAGTGAATTTGTTTGGTATTTTTTTTGATAGTGAATCCGTTTACGAGACGTTGTTAATTTTATGGAATTCTAATATTAAACATGTAAAATAAGTCCTTAATACAAAGAAGACAATCAAGGGGAGATTTTTTTTTAAATTTTTTTGGAACGCAAGGAGTTGCAGATTTTAAACGGAATAGAATCTATACATATAATAAAATGGCAGGAAAATCAAAACTGTACATTGAATATTTTTTTAAAAGAATACTTGGGGTGTGATCTACAATCGATACCGAAGCCAAAAATATAGTTTTTAGAATTTTTGTCTGTTTGTCTGTATGTATGTTCTGGATAAACTCAAAAAGTACTGCATGGATTTACTTCAAATTTGGCACGAATATTATTAAGAAGTCGGGTCAACATAAAGGCTACATATTATCACGCTATCACATACGGGAAACGAGCAGTGAACCTTTATTTCTTCAACGCATTCTGTAACAACGTGTTATCTAACGATGCATATTTGACTTGCTTCTTAATTATTAATTATTCTACTCACACATGGCCATTTATTTTATGTTAAAAAATCGTGTAAAATCATAACTTAGATGTGTTACCTGTAATTTTTATCCATATAAAATGTTTCCTATTTGCTAACCAGATGGCGTTAGCGTCGAATTAGATCGCGCTATGGTTTCGTTCACAAAAAGTGATGTTATGAGTACAGATGTTGCCGCCTCAACCTATAGAAACTGGGGTTACCTGCGTTGCTATAAGTTATCGTGTGCTTGGCCGAATTTTACGTGAAAACATTTTCCTGAAATATAAATAAATATTTACTTCAATAAACTTCAACCAGACTACTGCTTAGCTATCATTATATATGTGTAAATTATTTCCTGTTATCTTTCAAACTTAAAATAATCAAAATGTCTAGAAAACGGTCTAATCTATCCCAATCCTCAAACGATTCTCGGAGGAGAAGGTTAGCTCGATGATGTCTACGCAAGACCCACCAAATCTGTAAAGAGTTACTAAATGGCGAGCATCCGAAGTCCAGCCATTTTTTGAAAAACATCCGAGCTTATAACAGCGCCTTCCAGATGAATTGGTTTGGTGCAAATTAAATCGTTGAAGCAGGGTTCATGCCGACATTCAAGGTCCAGGGGCAAGTTTACCATCAAATCGGTTCGCTGCTACCTACAGACATTCCAAAATTTTTGCAAATTTATTTAATAAGCGATTTTGAAGAACAAGCAAACCTGCGAAGTAGACACATCCCCAATTTGGACCCTAGTCTGGTCAGAGGATTGCAAAGTATGTTGCATAACGTTAATCCGCACATTGGCAACTTCAAAGCAGCCCTGGCGTCTGTGCCTGAGAACGAGCGCAACCGCTTTAAGGTTATCATCAGTGCAGATAGAAGGCCGATTGCAGCCCATCCGGGGCGATATAATGCGCCAACGACGAATGAGGTAGCCGCTCTCTTAGTCGATCAGGAGTATGATAAAAGAGACATCGTTTTGCATGATGACCGGCTTCAAAGGATCAGCGAGACTCACCGCGCGTACGATTCTCTTCAATATCCGCTCATGTTCTGTCGCGGAGAGGATCGCTACCATTTCGCCCACTATAATGTAGACAGGCTCCCCAAATTATCACAAAAAAACGTCCGCTTCCGTTCTACAGTTTCTTAATCCAGCTGAGGGTAAGCAATGGTTCTTAACTCCACCATTACCGTACGCTCTTTAGTCAGTTTCTGGTGGATATGTACGCAAAAATCGAGACAGAGCGTTTGGTATTTATAAGCCGAGAAGTACGTCCATCTCAGAGATGCCATGCAAAAAGATGCAAATGCTCAAGACAAGGATGGTCATTCTCCCCTCCACCTTCACAGGAGGTCCGCGGTACATGCACGAGAGGATGCATTTTGTTACGTGCGAAAGTTTGGTCACCCGGATCTCTTCATTACCATCACTACCAACCCAAAGTGGCCTGAAATAACAGCTCAACTCCTTGCAGGACAGGCGTCGTACGACAGGCACGACTTGATCTCTAGCTTTTTTCACCTGAAGTTGAAGTGCCTTATGGATCTTCTAACAAAGGCAAAAGTGTTTGGTGCAGTCCGATGTCATATGTACTCCGTGGAATGGCAAAAACGCGGCTTGCCACACGCGCACCTGCTTTTTTTGGTTGGAAGAGAAGATCAGGCCCAATCAGATTAATCAAGTCATAAGTGCTGAGTTTCCGGACCCTGACGTCGATCCTGTTCTGCATCAGATTGTGAAAGTCACATGGTGCATGGCCCCTGTGGCACGTTAAATCCAAGTTCCCCGTGCATGAAAGATGGACGATGTACGAAAAGATTCGCAAAAAAAATTACCAACGAAACCATTACTGGTGAGGATGGATATCCTTCATACCGGCGCCGATCACCAGCAAAGGGCGGGCATTCCACTGAGCTGAGCGTGCGTGGCCAGGCGCAACCGGTCGATAACAGATGGATTGTTCCTTACTTACGTACGTACGCACGTACTGTCCACGAACTTCCAGACGCACATCAACGTCGAGTCGTGCAACAGCGTCGAGTTGATCAAATACATCTGCAAATACGTCAACAAAGGGAGCGATCAGGCGACGTTTGCTTTAAAGAGCACTGATAGAGACGAGGTGACCAAGTACCAGTCTGGTCGCTACATCAGCACGTCTGCGGCGGTTTGGCGGATACTGGTGTTCTCTATACATGACAGGCATCCTACCGTCATGCATTTAGACGTCCACCTAGAGAACGGCCAGCGCATATATTTTGATCCCGACAACGTTGCTGAGCGCTTGAGAAATCCGCGCCAAACAACTCTCTTGGCATTTTTCAGGCTCTGTGAAGTTGACCAGTTTGCGAGATCCCTTACGTATGACGAGGTGCCGTCATATTACATGTACGACAAGCAAAGGGGTGTATTAAACCGACGTCGACGAGGAGGTGCTGTGGAAAGTTTTCCGGGAATTTTCAAGGACATTGCATTGGGTAGAGTTTATACCGTGCACCCGAATACTGACAAATGCTATTTTCTGCGGTTGTTACTTCAAACGGTCCGAGGCCCAACGTCTTTCGCCTTTCTGAGGACATTTGATGGCGTGGAGTATCCCACTTACCGCGCAGCCTGCGTAGCACGTCACCTTCTCGACGGTGACCAAAACTGGTATGACACCCTCGCGGAGGCGAGCGTCAGTGACAGTCCCAGCCGCATGCGTCATCTGTTTGCCGTCATCTTGGTGATTTGTGGAGTCGCGAACCCGGTAGCTTTGTGGGAGAAGTATCGCCATCATCTGTCTGAAGATTTTCTACGAGCTTTGAGGCGTGCTACTGAAGACGAAGTCACTGTCTCAGTTTACTTGTGGTCATTTCTATCGGCGGCAATCCGCTGGTCGAATATGGGTTACCAGCTCCCCAATCATCACAGCATCAAGGCCGTGGAAATCGGGAGTATAACGCTGAGACAATTAACGACCCGGGCGAAATGACCACCATACGAAATGACCATGTCGCTTTATTTTCTTTAGAGCAAAAACAAATTTATGACACCGTCCTTTTTGCAAAACCAGGGAAATATGTTTTTCTTGGATTTTCCTGGTGAAACAGGAAAAACATTTGTTACCACTGGCATACTTGTAGAGGTCAGGAGGCAAGGCAAAATTGCCATTGCTGTAGCGTCGTCGGGAATTGCTGCCACACTGCTTCCGGGTGGCAAGACAGCACATGTCATGTTTAAAATTCCCATCGATTTAGAGAGCGCCGAAATGCCTGTGTGTGGTGTGTCACGTAACAGTGATAAGGGACACGTGCTCAAGGATTGCTCTCTGATCGTATGGGATGAGTGTAAGATGGCCAATAGGAAGGCAGTTGAGGCCGTGGACAGAACCCTGCAGGTCATCCGCAAGAACCAACGTTTGATGGGTGGTGTCACAGTTCTGTTCAGTGGCGATGACGACGAGGTGAAAGCTTCGTTGAAACGATCTTCGTTGTGGTCACGAGTTCTTACGCTGCACTTGACCATTAATATGAGAGCTCGGCTCGGCAACAATGCACGTGCTCAAGAATTCTCCGATGTGGACAGGTGGTGCTTCCAAAGTCACTCGGTAGAGTTGTATCCAGCTTAGAAGAACTCATTCGTTGTGTGTACGGGGACATGAGTCGTATACCGTACCAGCAGAATTATTGGGTGTGTGAGCGGGCCATTTTGACGCCCAAAAATGATCAGGCTGCAGTAATTAACGAATGCATTTGTACAACAGTAATTAACGAATCAACGATTGCACTCTATAAACACTGTCGTCGAGCAAGATGACGCCACACATTATCCCGTGGAATTTCTGAACCCCCCTGTCAGCAAGTGGACTTCCAGCGCATACCATCAAGCTGAAGGTCGGTGTCCCAATTATGCTTCTTCGGAACCTATCTCCTCTGAAGTTGTGTAACGGGACCCGCCTTAAAGTCATCTCGCTCCACAGACACACCATTGAGGCAGAAATTCTTACGGGTTGTGGCGTCGGCAAGGCAGTATTTATACCACGCATTCCCCTCATACCTCATAACTTCCAGTTCCAGTTCAAGCGCGTACAGTTCCCCGTGAGTGTTTGCTTCGCGATGACCATAAATAAGTCTTAGGGGCAGACACTGAGGGCAGCGGGTGTCGACCACAGGACGAGCTGCTTCTCACACGGGCAGCTGTACGTTGCTTGCTCCCGCGATACCAGTCCTGACCTGCGGAGAGCCAAACCACTAATGTTGTTTATCGAAATGTCCTATAAGTATGTATTTTTATCCTATTCTGTATTCTCTATTCATTATTTTCTCCATCTGCTTCAGTCACAACTTATGACTTAATTCAGCAGAATAACCATAAAGTAATTTATTCAAAGCAGGCTGAAAATCAGCATTTTTTGAAGTTCAATTTTATCTCAGTCAGTCTCCCTCTGTTACTGCACTTCCTGTAGATATGAAATGTAAAGAAGAAACGGTTAAATGAATGTTTTTTTAAAAGGTTTAATCGTAGGTATTTGTGGTGCTGTATAGCGTACACGCAGACGACGTCGCGGGCAGCAGCTCGTTCTATATATAGTTTCATTGGCATGCATTTTTCCAGGAGGGTAAAGTTCCTCCTAGGAAGGCTCAATTTGACGAGTAATCAGAGCTTGCACTCTCCCAGGAGGGTAAAGTCCCTCCTAGTAAGTCTGAATTTTACAGCATTTGTATTCTGGCCGTGCATTCTTCCAGGAGGGTAAAGTCCCTTCTGGAAAGGCTCAATTTGATGAGTGATCAGAGCTAGCACTCCTTCAGGAGGGTAAAGTCTCTCCTAGGAAGTCTGAATTTTACAGCATTTGTATTCTGGCCGTGCATTCTTTCAGGAGGGTAAAGTCCCTTCTAGAAAGGCTCAATTTGATGAGTGATCAGAGACTGAACTTTACAGTATTTGTATTCTGGCCGTGCATTCTTCTAGGAGGGTAAAGAGTCTCCTAGGAAGGCTCAATTTGACGAGTGATCAGAGCTTGCACCCTTCCAGGAGGGTAAAGTCCCTCCTAGGAAGTCTGAATTTTACAGCATTTGTATTCTGGCCGTGCATTCTTTCAGGAGGGCAAAGTCCCTTCTAGAAAGGCTCAATTTGATGAGTGATCAGAGACTGAACTTTACAGTATTTGTATTCTGGCCTTGCATTCTTTCAGTAGGGTAAACTTCCTCCTAGAAAGGCTCAATTTGACGACTGATCAGAACCTGCACTCGGCCAGGAGGGAGTCCCCTGTCGGGAGACCATATTTTGTGAATTGGTCGTGCCAGTCAACATACGATCAGTGCCGGAGAAGATGGCCGGATAGTGGAATAAACGACAAAATTATTGGCATTTGAATCAGAATCAACGAAATACAACTTTAAGATAATTATACAATCAGAAAATCAGTGTAAGCTGACTTAAAAGCACTTGGAACCAAGCAACCTGCTGTCATAAACACTTATTGACTTTTTGCTAGTCCTTGTGGCTTTAAATACCCTAAAGGAACGTCGAATACAGAGGAAATCCTCTACCAAAATGATACCTGTTTTCACACGCTGCGCTGTGCGAGAAACTTTTCAGGAGATTTACCTATCTGCATCCGAGCGAGATCACATGATCCTATGATGTGTAAAGACCACCAATACCGACAGCCTCACCAGCTGGCCTAAGTCTATCATCCTCGATTCTTAAGGTACGTAGTTACCTTGGCGTATTTAATTGAGATTTTAAAGCCATATTGGGAGCGAATGTTCTGGTGAGCAAACCTACGCGCAAATGCCTTTTGTGACCCACTACAAATCCAGAATAATCAGTATTACTTAGTAAACATAAACAATGTGTGGACATCCACCGTCGAGTCGTGCAATCGAAACTGGAAGCATGCTGATTTGGGGACAAGAGTTTCTTCTCTTAAATGAATGAATGAAAAACTGGATGGAAGAAAATGTCGCTTTAGTGACTTACAGTTGTCCATACTCATACTCATATCACCGTGCTTGAGGTAGATGGTAAATTTAATACATCAATAATATTTCCATCTTATGTTATGTAATTTCTTTATTTTTATGCTTTAGAACGTTAAAAGGGAACGAGCAAGGCAATTATTGAAACGGTTCCACCTGGGCACAATTTATTTTTGCATTATAGCGATTTTTCCATTAGTGTTAACTTCTGGAAATATTTTCGGTCAAGGTACTTTATTACATTCCTTCCATGTTTTTTTTTTTATGCTTACACGGAAACCGACAAGAATTAGCTAGAGATAATGAAATTGAGTATCGTTTTTTGGTTACGTATAAATTCTCTTGCATCTGATAATATGAAGTCAAATTTGGCATTTTTTATTAACTGAACACGTTGTATCGTTGGTGTGAAAAATGTAATGTAAAATACTACAGGATGCCGACATTAAAAGCCGGCACAGCTAGATTTGTTACATAAGTTCCAATTGGATATTTGGAACATCCAAATACTTTCTATTGCTTTTATTAATGTTAATTTGAACATCTGTAGTTTCGCGCAGACTGTAAGCAATATACCGTTCAATCGCCTGCCAAACTCATAGAAGAGATTTTAAAACGTATTCATGCAGTGTAGCCCGTAGCTTACGCTCTGAGCTTACAGTCTAGCACTTTAAAAAGCTGCGAAGCTACATATATTATCACTATTTATGTTTTATTTTGTTTTTGTGGCAATGTATGTCTTTATTTGAATTTCTTATTTTCCATATTTTGGAATTTTCAAAAAAATATTAAAAAGGATTAAAATAGGTAATTCAAGAGAAATATAATAAAATAATTTAAAAAGATCAAGGTATTAAATGTAGTTTAGTTTCGTCTACGATTTCCAACCAGTTTGACTAAGACGTATTATTTAATAAGTTTTTGACTAAGGTATCTAATCAATAAATCCTAATTTTTTTTTGAGTATATTAATGATGGATAACGTTCTTTTTGTTTGAATACAGTTGTTTTGCAAAGGTATTTAATGTAAAAATCCTTATTCTTTTTGTTTGCATTAATAAAGCACTTATTTATAAGCAGACCCGAACCACTCACCAGGTGATAACAGACACGTCTCACAACCCGGAGAGGACGTAAGGGCCACAAATGAAAGATTTTATCTACCATTAAAATCCTTATTGTGGTCCTGGAGTCCTCTCCGGGCCTATTGAGGCCTACCTGGTGAGACGCAATGACGAAAACAAATGGTGCACACTGGTAAGTAGACGGTGAGCGGGAGCATTCGTTTGACTTAACCACGTGTACGCGACAGTGGCGCCACGAAATGGACAGAATTGAGGCGGAAATGCATCATAATTACAACCACGCTCTCTCACAACCCGGAGAGGACTCCAGGACCACAATAAGGATTTTAATGGTAGGTAAAAACTTTCTATTTTAACCATAAAATTAATAAAAATCGAATTGCTTATTCGAAAGTGATAAAAGTCGGCCCTAGGTAAATAATTTACATTTAGTCAATAAATCATAGTTACACTGGACAGAATACAGCCACACTTCGATTAGCTGGTTGATCCTGAAATAATTCTTTACTTTTTAATTTTTTTGTATTTAATGTTGTTGAACCCTTAATTACTCGCGTGGGGTCCGCCTGGACTGGATTAAAAGGATTGTTATTTCTCGAAACTTGAAGTAGCTTCCTAAAACACTCATCGCATCTTCAAACAGTTGCGGGCGTGATACCGGTGTTGTGTGTCAGTATAGTACACCTAGTTCAGGCGGACCCCGCCCGAGTACGTCCTGAGCATCCTGGCTCATCTGCACCATTGATACTGTCGACTTTAAGAGGAAGTGTATCGTGTGTCCAAGGTCTAAGGACAAGAAAATAGGGTAAAGTTAAAAAATGAAAAATTCTAACTTGTCATTCACTATTTTTAGAACCTTTATTATGGTTTTTTTACATTTTTAATGTTGTTTAAGTAGCCGGAAAGCCGCGTTAACATTAATTTAGGTAAACCATTGACATATATTAAAGATTATTCTTTTATGAGGCCCCATATACTGCACACTAGCACCGGCAAAAAGTGTTTTATTTCAGGTTTTTGCTAAAAGTATTTGCATTGGTCAATTAGTAGTTAATAATTGATTAAAGAAATGTTTTAATTCTATTGGAAATATTTCTCTTCGAGAGACTACTAGCTGGATGCTAAAAACTCCTTTGCATTATTCACAATTGTATAATGATTCTTTCACGGTAAAGGCTGTTAGATTATGGAACGCTTTACCTTTGGAAATAAAAAAAGCAAAATCGAAAGCCTAAAATAACATCACTACCTATATTTGTTTATATATATTAACTTATACGTATAATCTATATATATAAAAATAAAATGCTGTTCGTTAGTCTGAATAAAACTCGAGAACGGCTGGACCGATTTGGATAATTCTTTTTTGTTGCGTTTGTTATTGTTAAGTCAAGGTTCAAAAGGTTAGAAAAAGGGTCAAGTGCGAGTCGGACTCTTAGTCACGCCATCACGCGTGAAAGGCTAGACCGATTTCGCTTATTCTTTTTCTGTTGTGTTTGTTAGTGTTAGGGCAAGGTTTTTATGAAAGAAAAAAACGGCCAAGTGCGAGCCGGACTCGCGCACTAAGGGTAAACCGATTTTAATGAAATTTTGGTAAGTTGTTATTCACACGCCGGGGAAGGTTTCTAAGAAAGAAAAAAGGGTTAAAGTGCGAGCCGGACAGGATCAAGTGCAATTCGGACTCGCGCAATAAGGGTAAACCGATTTTAATGAAATTTTGGTAAGTTGTTATGCAAACGCCGGGGAAGGTTTCTAAGAAAGAAAAAAAAGTCGGACAGTGTCAAGTGCGAGTCGGACAGGGTCAAGTGCGAGTCGGACAGGGTTTAAGTTGTTACGCACATAGGCACCAGGGGCAAGGTTTCTGATTTAGTACAATCTCTTTACAATGGGCGGCGAGAAACAACGTTCGCGGGGTCAGCTAGTGTATTATAATTATATTTATTATACATGCATATTTATATATGTACATATATTTACTTCTATTTATATATACATTATTCATATATATTATTTATGTCTATTTATTTATATTATATACATTATTGTATGATATACATACTTCTTAATAACTGTTTCGACACACACCTACTATGCTAAGTTTAACTTTATTATTTCCCTTCATATCCAAAAGTTGTCTGGAAGACATCGCTTTAAAGCGATAAGACCACCATTTGTTTTCTATATTTATAAACATATTTTTATAAAATTATTTTGTTGCTGCAATAAAGTATATTAATAATAATAATTGTATAAGTTAAATAAATACTTATAATAAACATTTAATTCCGGTATAAACCTCTTTTTAGGGTTTTGTAGTCAAACCGTTATTGCTGTGCGTTATGTCTGACAGTCCATGTATGCTAAAATATGGCACTTGTATACACAGCTTTTTCACTATTTGACAAAAACTGCCCTTTCCATTATACGTATACGTTTAAACATAGGTACCTTATCTTATCATAAATTAGTTGTCTTTATGCAGGTTTCCTCAAACTCATGCGTTAATTTCTCAAGAGAAGTTACTCGTGCGGTACTAGCTACCGGACTTATTTTTAAATATATTAATTAGGTATTTATTAATATATTAGTTAATTAGGTTTTATTCTAGTCGAAAAACTGGCTAGAATTTCGGTATGGATAAAGCCTAATTTTAATCCTATAAATTAAAAACATGAAAAAAGCCAAGCAAAAATATGTCGCCTCGCGCTCAACTTAAAACGTGATATGCAAAGTTTCATCTTATGTGCGGTTACAATGGTTTTAGCTTACTTTATTCCTAGTCGTGAGCAAGGTCACGTGCGTCGATCGGCCCCTCTACTCATGAAATCCGCACGTCCGAGTCACAAATATAATGCGACAACACATTAACAGTTCCAAAATAAACTCTTAATTCAAAATGACTTTATAGAAAAGCAATTTTATCACAATTTCTTGCAACTCGTCCTCAGCTGATTAAATTACTGAAATTACTTTCCAAGCAATTACTTCTTCTACACACAGGTGTTTCAAGATCGAGTACCTTTCTTAATTAAGTATCTACGTGTCAGCTCCAAGCGCTGCTTAGTGGATCCGAGGGTTTTTTACTGAAATGGAATTAACTATTGTTTGTAAATTAGGTAGATACCTTAATTTCATATATTGAAAGGGTTTTATAGTTTTTTTTTATTAAGATAACAACGTCATGAAATTGGATGAGAGAAAATAGAGTGGCATGTAAGGCCCCTTGCTAAGTGCTAGCAGTAGGATACATTTAAGTATGAAAAAAAATTCAAAAGCGTATTTATTACACTCATTCATTCAAATCATTGTCCCTGTAAATATTCTTTTTGCTTGAGTGCTAAATACCTTTTTAGTACCGATTTAAAAAGGGAAAATTATATTCTACGTATATTTAAAAGTAATAACATATAGACAGTTTTTTTTCTTAGTACGGAAATAAAATTTGTAATCATTCACTTGGCCTTATGTTTACTTTTTATATCAATGGCTAAACTAGATTTACAGCTAATGGTCTTGTAAATTCAGACAGCATAATCCTCGCTGATAAACATCTTCCTACACCTTTCAATCCGCAGTTTTATTAAACATTTTACGACGTAGGTTGTAGTGGCACTGTAGCAACCTGTCAAAAAATATTTTAATATTAATAAAGTATGCAGTACACTAATTCACATTATAGAAAAATTGTGATTTGAGTTTTTAGGAATTTCGACGTGAAAAAAAAATCCTGTATGAAATCATTTCAATGTGAGAAAAAAAAGAAATCACTCGTAATATTTAGGTACAACGTGTAACATAAGTGTTCGATAATATTGCAGTGTATAATTCTGCTCTTTATTCTAAACAACTTTCCCCAAGAAACATGGGTTGGAATCTCGAAAAACAAAAAATTTAAGTCTTATACAAAGTACCGATCAGTTAATTAAGGTTTTTTTTTTCAAATTTCGACATATCGGAAAGTTATTCAGTATAGGGAGCAGAGTTATACCCTGCATTATTATTTCACACTTTTTTTACACGTTGTATATATTATATTTTTAAAATGACGTATAAACTAAATTTATAGTTTCACGTTTGACCATACAAATTTCAACATTAATTTACGCAATAAACATTTTTTTTAAAACTTGGCTTTGAAGTTATTCTTAAAATATTATTTTATTTAATTTACTATTAGTTTTCAGTTCCAATGATACAAGTCAGTGTGGTTTCGTTCATATTTAACAGAACTTCAAACAAATTCGAAATAGTTCTCAGTGCGACAAAACTGGTAAAAAACATAACATACAAAAAATATTATATTATACAATATAATAATAATAAAATACTTTATTGCGCATATAGAATACAAAACAATTAAAACAATAAAAGAAATAACAAATTGGCGGTCTTATCGCTAATGAGCAATTTCTTTCAGACAACCTTTGGGTAGAGGAGACTTTATAAAATTATTAAGTAGCATGTGCTAACTGAAACTTAACAATATAAAAAAATCAACGGTAAAACAATATATACATTTATAGCAATAGCTAAATTTATATACATATGAATAATAAATAATACTAATACGTACAAACATCTAAACAAAATAAATATTTATCAAATACATAACATAAAATAAACTAATATAAATACACAAACTACATACATTTTAAATAATATAGATAAATAAACAGTGTTGATAAGACAGCTTAAATTTTTAAATAATGTGTGATTACGAGATTTTGAAATATTCTTAAAGTTTGTGCTTTTTTGACATTGAAGGGTAAACTATTCCATAGCCTTATGGCTGTGACAGTGAATGAGTCAGTATATGCTTGCGAATAATGTGTTGGGGTTTTCAGCATCATGTTTGTAGTGGCGCGATGACCTGCAGACCCTATAAAATTGAAACGGAGAAGACGGATTGAACAGTACGTTGTAAAGAAGGAACAGAAAATGAGTATTCCGGCGAAGGCGAATTGGGAGCCACTTGAGTTTTTATCTAAAATCGAATTTACGTAAACCAAATATGTATCTAATACATAGGTTCTGGAGTCGCTCAAGCTTATTTAATTGCTCCTCAGTAAGGTCAAGATAACTAGCATCCGCATAATCAAGGATAGGAAGCAGAAGTGATTTAGCCAGTGCAATTTTAGTGGCAATGGGTAAGAAGTTACGCAATCTGCTAATAGATTTAGCTGTAGCAAATATTTTTCTGCTAACTTCTTTTAATTGTGGTTCCCACGAAAATGTCTGATCTATGATGATGCCCAAGTTTTAATCGTTTCGCTATATGAAACGACTGTTCCATTAATACTCACTTTAGGGAGATTTTGTAAATTAATCTTAGATATTATTCTAATCCAAATAAAATGATAAGTTGCGTTTTATTTGGATTTACGTTTAGACCGTAAGAGATACTCCAATCCATAATACGAGAAAGATCGTCATTTATAATCGCAATTGCACTTCTTATTTCACTAACCGGAGCCTGATTATATATTTGAAGATCGTCTGCATAGACGATAGGTAGAGAGAAGATAAATTAGATGGTATATTATTAATGAAAATAGCAAAAAGAAGTGGAGACAACACGCCACCTTGTGGAACACCAGCATATAATATATAAAATAAAGTTATTTTTAATAATTAACTTTACTTACTTTCCAATTTTAATTTGTATGGAATAATTTTAATGTGAAATAAAACATTTTATTTTTACCAAAACTTGTAAAAATTGAAAACTGTGCGACAAAACTAGTAAAAAACAAAACAGTGCGGCAAATAAAACAATGCGACAAAACTTGTGAAAAAAAATAAAACAGTTCGTCAAAACTTAGTACTAAATTATATTATTACGCAATAAAATTCCACACGTTTATATAATTGGTAAATAATCAACTCAGTAGTAAAGTAACGTCTTCATCAAAATCATAACAGCTTATTTTACCCCACTGCTGGACATAAGCCTCTTCTATAGTGAGCCACATTTCGTGGTCCTGTGCTTTTTGTATCCAGCCCCATTACAACAAAGTAACGTGCAACTTTGTTTAAAGGTAAGTTATCCAGCGTCACTGGGTAAATGGTATATTTCAAGTATATTTAAAGTGTTATAATTATTTTTTGAGATTAAGATTAAACAGGTACCAACCTAAGTTGTAAAATCTTGATCGTTAATAAGTTTAATTGGCTTGAAAATAGACATTATGTTTTGACAGATAATTTTCATGAAGATGTTTCGGAACTGGTGGCTCATTGTGCAGTAGAGCACGAAGTTCACCGAAGATGCAAACAATGCCAAAATATCCATTAGATCACCTAGAAATAAAAAATATAAAATATAATACGATCCGCAGCGCCTCGCAGTGTGTTTCATACAAATGAATATTTACTTATTGAGACATTTACTTATTGCACCCCTTAATATTTTGTAGACAGAATCGCAAGCCGAATATCTATGTCTGTGGTTTTTTAAAATCCTGAAAAATGTTGTTAAAATTAATAGAGGATTCTAGGTTTTCATACAAAAGGTTTCAATTAAGATTTTAAGTTAGTGAAATAACTTAAAATCTTAATTGAAACCATTTGTATGAAAAACTAGAATCCTCCATAACTTATAACCTAAACAATTTAGTACACAGCTGGAACACTGCAGACCTAGATATTTATTCCTAGAACATATATTCAAAATTTCGTGTTGGTTGATTTGTAAGTGTCAAAAATAAGTGGAAAATTCGTTTGGATGAAGCGCGATGCGAGACGCCGCGGATCGTATTCTCTTAAACTTCATGGTTCAGTAACATTCGTTTTTTGGAAACGAAATATGAAGTTAAGCAACGTCAAATGTGGTCATTCCTTGGATGGGTGACCGTCAGTGGCCCATTTATCTTAACTCTTCCGAACTTCAACAGTTGATACTGGCTGTTGTCATACAGTCGTCAGGCAAAGTTGATGGCGACTTTAAAACTGTCAAGTGGCCACTTAATTGGCAACGTCTACCAATACGCAATAGGCCAGCGTCAATGCCGTGTGCAAAAAACATTGTAAAACAGAATAAATTAAATGAAGTTTATATTGTATAAAATAATTACCAAATAAAGTGTAACAGTCAAGAAAATGATCCGGTGCTATAGCACTTGCCAAACCCAAAATACCTTGAGGGACCTCGGCAGATAGAAAGAGACCTAAAACTGCCAGCAGCATACGTGTTGTGCGATCAGTACGACTCGAATAACGCAATCTATCAATCATGCATGGTTTCTCACTCTGTAATAATGAAAAAGAATATTAAGAATAAAAAAAAACCTAGAC
Source organism: Apoda limacodes (assembly GCA_946406115.1). NCBI lineage: Eukaryota > Metazoa > Arthropoda > Insecta > Lepidoptera > Limacodidae > Apoda > Apoda limacodes. Next base: position 18,572,085 of record OX291549.1, on the reverse strand, counting down.
AATTTTAATAAATATAAATAAATATTTTTGGACCGTCTGGCCCTAAAGTAAGCAAAGCTTGTGTTACGGATACCAGACAACGGATACAAGTCTATATATGTAACTTTTTTTTTGTAAATTCATACGTATTATACATAAATACACCCAGACTCAAGACAAACACAAATGTTTGTCCTATGCGGAATCGAACCCACACCCTCTGCATAGCAGTCGGCCACACTACCGACTAGGCTGTGAGGGAGTCAGTGATAAGATACAAGTAAAAGAAATACGGCCAAGTGCGTTTTGGACTCGCGCTCCGAGGGTTCCTTTACAAACACAGACAAAAAAAGTGTACCGCTAAGCGGTCATCCATCCAAGTACTGACCAAGCCCGACGTTGCTTAACTTTGAATATCGTTTCCAAAAAACAAATAAGTTACTGTTTCTCACACTTGGTCGTTTTTATTATTCGTTTAAAGTTCACACTATTTTGCACTGCAAGTTTGATGTTTGTATGTCTTTGTGTATTAACGATAGAGCAAAAACAACGAAAATGTGTTTCTTGTATCGGAACCCCCCTACAATTTTAACTTTTTTATTTTATTTTAATTTTTTTTTTATTTTTCATAACACATATTAACCTATTATAAAACATATTCTGTGAAAAATTCAGACTTATACCTATTTCGGTCTAAAAGATAGAGCATTTTAATGGTCAGAGAGACGGATACACAGACAGACAGCGTAGTCTTAGTTATAGGGCTCCGTTGGCACCCTCTGGGTACGGAACTCTAAAAACAGTCTATTTTATTTTTAACTCGTCTTTAAATTGTAATTGGAACCTGCTATTTGTAGCGACAAAATAAAATCTACATTGTATTTTAAATTAAACCAAATAATATAAAATATTTTGTAAATTTAATTCCAAATTTTTAATTTTAGAAGGGTCAGGTAACTGCTTACTAGCGCCGCCTTTTAGTGTTTTTAATTTCCTCTTTGCACAAAGCGTATTACAAAAATGTAAGACATTTTTAGTTTTTTCATTCATTTTTTAGAATTTGTATTGTTTCTAAAATACATCTGTGAATATTAATGGGCATTTTCGGAGTACAGCCTCCATTTTTCGTGCGGTTCGGTTAACTTATTTATAGATCCTTATCGCTTTATTGGTCACCTGTCAATGTGTCCCAGAAAGTTAATTTTTATATCTATTGTTTAGCCTAGCTCTTTAACTGAGTCTGGTAGGCCTATTAAGGTGTTGTTAAGCACTAGCTTGTTGTGATTAAGCTGCTCGGTAGTTAAAATTGCTTGCGTCTTTTGGGCAAAAAATTTCGGCAAAAATTACTGTTGCCACATTTTGCGGTGTTCTCCAACATGGACCATGTTATCTGCTGACCATATCAAGGAGTCCAACAGTACGTTCCACAATAAAGGCCCGCAAGTAGAACCTTGTATGCATCCTTTATTTGTTAGCCTTTGTGTGGTATATGTAAATTATATTCTTCTTTCCAAAAGGTAGCTCTTGACTAGGTCGTACGACTACTTCTTTAAGCGTAGCTCACTTAGGGTTTCTGGGCATCAGGCATTATTAAAAGCTCCTTTATTATCTTATAACCATTTAAGAACCATTTACCATACGTTTCAAATTTATCGCTGTCATGACCACTTCGATTGTATCATTTGTCATTCTCTGTGCTTCTGTAAAAAATTCGTATTGTCTGGGACTGATATCATCCTTGTGACCCCTTTTACCAAAGGATTCTGTTGGCAAAAAGTATTTCTAAAGTTTTCTCTACAACTGAGAGTACTCCGATAAGTCTGTACCCATTAGCTATTTAGTAGTTTGGTGGTGACCCTATTTATGGCATGATTCCATGATTTTAGAAAGACCCCAAGTTTAAGGCATCCCTAAAAGACTTTCTGGATTGATCTTGTATGCAATCTCACAAACATCACATGTGAACCCATTTTCTCCAAGTGATTATTTTTGTGTTCATATTTTTGAAAACTGCTTGAATCTCTTACAAGTCTGATGACCTTGTTGTTGGTGTTGCTTCTTCCACTTTTCCTAGTTGGGCTCTGATTACTTCTTGCTTTGTTGTTACGATTGTGTCATCTTCTTTGGGATAAAAAGTTCTCGCAAGAAGTTTTAATGACTCTTCCGGTCCGAGACGTACGTCTTCTTCGGACCAAATGAGTTGGTCTGCCTTACGGTTTTTACACTTTTCGATAAGATTCAACCACAAATGGGCGCATGGAATGCCGTGCCTGCTTAATTTTACGCCTTAGTCAAATTATATCACTTTTTGCTGCTTTGAGTTGTCTAGGACCGCCGCTGCTTTTACAGGGTAGGTGCTGGTAGAATTTGGCTTCTGTACGCCTCTGCCATTACAAAAACAAAACCTTTATCCCCGATAGGGTTCCTGCATAAGGCGAAATAGCTTCTTGGTTGCTGCAAAACCACGGCCTTACATACCTGTGTAATTTTATATTGATGCTCTAAAAATGGTAGTTTATTGACGACTTAATCTCACTTAGTCTCCGAGCTATATTTTGGGTGGTTTGCTGGAGTTTTGATTGATTTTTAGGTTATTATTGCGTATTGCCAGCTCAGCTCTAGTGATGTATTGACGTGTGTCATGTGATTATGTACAGTAGTCACAGGTTTGCTCTTCCCTACACTTTTTTCGCTAGATGATCAAATTTTAAGCATTTGTAGCCGCTTTCAGCATAAATCCCAACGAAAACCATACAAATAAATAATAATATGCAGACCTATCTCACAGATATATTTTAGAAATAGTACAAAACAATCTAAAACTCTCTTATGACTCTTTTTTAATACGCAGCAGCTACCTTCCCCTTAACTAACAATGACAATGGAAAAAATAAAAACGCTACTATGGTCTCAGTTCACTGCTGCCAGGTCTTCCGATTTTCCGGGATATCTCCCGATTTTAGTGAATGTCTCCCGATGTCCCGGACTCCTACTCAAAACTCTTGATTTTTTAAGAACACCACGGCTTAAACTTTCTTTACGAAAAAACTGCGTAAAACAAAACGTAACGAAATGCTATGCAATGTAAAACACATTACTTTATAAAATACGTAGCCTTTACTTTAGTTTAACTTAATGAAATAAAGTTTTTCTTTTGAAGCTGAAGTTTGAAGTTTAGCTATTGAATAGCAGAGTTTGGGCAGCTATACATCATTGTAAAGCAAAATAAACCGGATTTTGTTTAATTATCCGGCCCAATTAAGACGCATAGTTCAATGAGTAGCAGCTCTTCATCTATCGCCGACATATTGGAAAGGTTCCCAAATATTGTATCTTTAAATAATATGCGAAAAATTGAGACCGAATGGCGGGTTCTTCGTAATACAAAATTAGATTCTGCCGATAAAAACTTAGAGATAGAAGCTTTTTGGAAAAATGTTGCACAGATGCACCTTGGTGATGGCAAGATGATTCTAAATTTAACTTCGGCCGTATTTACTTTTATGAGCTTGCCACACTCAAGTGTATCTGTAGAAAGACTGTTTTCTGAATCTAACGAAATCAAAACTTCGCAACAAACTATCGACGCTAGTAATTTCTGGGATCCTGCACACAAAAAATATTAAAAAAAAATAATTGCTACGATTTTGAAGTGAAGGAAAATATGTTAGAAAAACACAATAAAAACATTCTTTGAGAGGCGTTGTTATAATTAATTTTAAGAAAAATTGTATCTCCCCATTGTTCTTATAATGTCGCCATTCATCTCCCGGATTTTTATTGATACACCTCCCGTATTTCAAAAATTGGATCTGGCAACATTGTCTCAATTGGACTTTATCCCTACCATTATTTACAAAAATGTTTCTAATTTCAAACATGCACCTTTCAATAAAATTTAACAGGTCACGTTTCATTAAACATCAAAATTCGAAACGCAAAAGGGTCTACAAGTACGTACATAAATGACAGGTTCCTTAATTACACCGTTAAATGCTGAGAGGCAGACGTCAACCTCTCGTCGCATCACATCGCTGCTTGAATGCTTCGTTGCGTATCGATTGATAAAATTATTATACTACAGTTTCATCACAATTAAAACTAGTTGAACAAGCAGTTTGGAAAGTAAAGCAATATCTAAAAACAAAATGTCATCCGAATCATTAGAAAATAAAAAAAATTATCAAATTGCAGGATTTCAACTCGCGCACTCTAGTAAATTGGCCAATCATATCGCACGGGCAAATTAAGTTTGTTGCTTTGTAAACACGGAGAAAATCATTGTTTGGGTTCCGTACCTAAAGGGTTAAAAATGGGACCTTATTCCTTATTACTAAGACTCCGCTGTCCGTCCGTCCGTCTGTCACTCTCACACCAGGCAGACTCTTGAACCGCGATAGTTAGACAGTTGAAATTTTTGCAGATGATGTATTTCTGTTGCCGCTATAACAACAAATATAAAAAACAGAATAAAACAAATATTTAAGAGGGCTCTATGCATGTTTTTGCTCGATATTGATAATGGCTACAGGTAGACGCTTGAAATACTCACAGAATGTTAAGTTATATATTCACTATAAAAATAAATAATTAAATTAAAACTAATACTTAACGGGGGGTTCCCATACAACAAATGTCATTTTTTTGCCGTTGTTATAGATAATAGTACCGAACCGAGTCCGACTCGCACTTGGCCAATTTTTTCTATAAATGAGATTTAGCTAGATGGTGGTTTCGCCCCTGAATTGTAAATTGGATCGAAATCATTAAAGCAGTTTTCGATAAAGCAATTACAAACAAACAAAATGTATAAAATATTGCTCGTTTCAAATATAGGATTTTTAACTTATATTAGTACTACTTACATAAAGAAAGTTGGCAAACTCACTTCATTTGAGTCCAGTTTTGATCTATGTAATAAATTATGTCTTTTTCTTTCGGCCATGATCAATTTTGAAATCAGACACATAATTAAAATCAACAATGCTATGCTTGGAATGAGTTTCAGTATAACACTATAAATCCACATAATTGCTTTGATCAACTTCCTGTTTTTTGACATTTGCAAAATATAAACAGTTCTATTTTGCACCTCAGCTGAGTCTATTACAACATCGAAATGAACATATGGCGTTGTTTGTTTTTCATTTATAGTCATTGCAAAATAAATTGGAAGACACATTATTGGGCAAGTAATATACGCACCAATGATAGCAAATCTAGTTGTCTTTTTGTTACACCATCGGCTGTGTTTGTGAGGAAAAGCGATCGCAATGTATCTCCACACCGCTAAAGTAACTGCTAGCCACACTGCTATGGTATGGAAAGTCTGACTAAATATAGAGTGAAAATAAATAAACACAGTCCACGAATAGGTGTTCATATTGAATTCTGGACTTATTGTTATGTTTATATGGAGCACATAGGGTATGTACTCTAACATGACTAACAAGTCAGCGAGAGCAAGTCCTGTGAGTATAGAGTTGGTGGAACTGCGCATTTCCCTTTGACTGAGTACAGTAATGTTGATCAAATTGGTGATAGAACCCACAACACATATCACTAATGCGATATAACCATGACAACGACTGTAGATTTCGTAGAATTCCGTGGCTCCAGGTCCACAGTATAAATCGGTTCCATTCATCTCTCGTCGCTCTATAATTTAATGATCTCCAAAAACTGACTGATGATAATGTTTCTTCTACTGCTGAGGTCATTATTCAGTCTGAAAAAAAATAGATGAAAGTCAATAAGCCGCATTTGTACTTACATAATAAAAAGTTGACATCATGAAAATATAACTTTGCCCTTATCTATAAAGTTCAGGTAGCTGAAATTTTGCGTCTTACTTTACTAATAGGCCTGCATGATATGGAGAAAGCTTTTCTAATTTTGTGTTACTATAAAGTTTAGTTAGCTAAAATGTTAAGTCTTGCTTTACTAAAGGTCTGATATGGAGAATGCTTTTCTAACTTTGTGTTACTATAAAGTTCAGTTGGCTAACAGCTTACGTCTTAGTTTACTTATAGGCCTGATATGGAAAAAGCTTTTCTAACTTTGTGTTTTTCTATAAAGTATAGTTAGCTGAAATTTGTGGCTTTTTATAAAGTTCAGTTAGCTGAAATTTTGCGTCTTACTTTACTAATAGGCCTGCATGTAATGGAGAAAGCTTTTCTAATTTTGTGTTACTATAATTTTAACTGTCACGGTTCATGAGATACGGCGGTGACAGACGGACGGACGGACGGACGGACAGCGGAGTCTTAGTAATAGGGTCCCGTATGGAACCCTAAAAACGGCATTGGTATAGTATGATGCAAGTGCCAAAATTTAGCTCTGCTTACTGTGATCTGATCACCGGGATTAATACCTATTGGTATGTGTGAAGCCCAATATACCTACGCCAATAGACAGCGATGCGGTTTTATAAGTAGTTCTGTTTTTTAAGGTATATTCCTAAAATTTTAAAAAAAATCTTCTCGCCATTGCATTTGGTAGTACCTACATACTAAAATGTCTTAAACGCGATAATATATAAAATTCAGCTTAATTCTAAATCAAAATATAAAAAAAAGTTTTAAAAAAGTTTGCAAAGCAGGCTCGGCCTCCACGCACTCTTAGGTATTGCTTCTTTATGACGAGTCCTAGACTTGTTATTTACGGCAGACGCTCTAAGAAATTGCGTAAGTTGCTCAAGCTGAAATCTCTTTCTTTTTCACCTCATTTCCCAGTTCATGCTTCAACAGACTTTCACGTTTTTCACAATATGAAGAGCTTTTTGTGATAAAACGTTTATTTAGGAGAGAGTTAAGGAGTGTTATTATAAGTGAGAAAAGTTCTTCGATTCCAATAATGTCAACATGATAAATACCAGAAGATGTCGATAAAAATGGGGTAAATAGCTAAAGTTGTTATTTATTTTTTTATTCCAGGACAATTGACATATAACCTACTAATGTCTAGACACGGCAAATGTATAAATGTCACTAATGTTTACTAGAAATAATTTCATATTAATACGTTTTTTCTTAGTTGTCTTGTAAACTTAAAATCGATGTTAAGGCTTAAATAAGAAAAGCCACTAGTTAAAATTATTTCTCTGTTTTTATCTGATTGTACTTGCACTTGGTCTTTTTATATTTTAAGTTAAAACGATAGTTTTCTTAATTTTATTTTACAAAATAGGACAAAAAAAAAATTTGGAAAATCCAAAAGTGCACGCCTCATAGCGGTCATAGCTCAAAAAAAAAATTCTAAAACAAAAATTCAAGTTTTTTTAAAATAAAATAACAAATAAGGTGAGGAAAAAATATACTATAAAATAAAAATAAAAAATATATATATAGATATACAGTATACAGTGGTATATTAGTTTTTTATAAATTATAATTAAACAACAGTACTTAGAACGCTAATATAAACTAGGAATCAGCACAGTGTAATACTTTATATATTAAAAACAAAAGTATTCCGGTAAGATGAATTGTTCGACCAATTTCTCTGCCACATACATGGTCACATAAACACAGACTCACGGACGTCCAAGAATGATTAGTTTTAATGTTATTATTTATTATATTAAACAAATTAATTGTTTATAAAATGTACCATATGTGCTAGACAGATTATTTAACTTCATATTAGTGCACTCATATTATCCTGTAAGTGTTATATAAAAAAAAAAGTCATTTAAGTTTCGAAAGGCTGGGTTTTTTGACATGTCGAGAGTAGAGCACTACCTCACCGCTCCGCTTATGTGAGGCGTGCAATAAGTAAAAACTGTGTTTAGTTAATTCTGTTCGTGTTAAATGTTTTGCAGTATTTAAATACTTCAAATTCATAATTACCTGTCATAAGTTTAATCATCAAGAAGATGAGGTAAGGCAGAAAGCTAAATACTGAAGATAATAAACACCTAAAACAATACCTAATAAAAATAATCATTACACAATTTGGTCTTGAAATTTTCTTTTTTAGGGTTTCGTACCTCAAAAACTCTTCGTCATCTCTTTATCTTTCAATATCCCTTTTTTTCAGAAAAACGTGAAAGTATCAAGTTGAAATTAATATTAAATACTTAGGTCTAGGAGCCCTTGGAGATGTAAATACATACACCAAGCTTCTAAGTCCCATAACCTTAAAAAGGCTTAAAAGATAAAAATTTAAAAAAGTATAATTTGAACTAAAATAGTTTTATTAAGTAACTACCTATAAGAAATGAAAAAATTGTATGTGCGACTAAATATTACTGATTTAATTTTTCGCAATTTAGAGAAACTATTTATAAGAAACTACCATCATAAATTCAACAACAACAACCTCCGGCTTTCAAGGACCTTTCACTTGATACTCTTAAAATATATTAACTTCTTGAACAATCTCTAGAGGCACAGGAACTTAATCCCCATGGGTACATATTAATAAAAGCATGGCAGTTACCACTCCTTAATGGCAGCACGGGCTTTAAATATGCAAATCAGTTACTCCATTTACAAAATATATTAGCTTTTAATATCGTTTCGGTCTAAGACACGAGATTATGCGAAAACAGAATATTATCAACTTTCTGCCAGCAGATGAAAGTCATACTTGTATCTTATTTCCCTAACACATGTATCTCGTTTCATCCCTTAAGGGAATAATAAACTTAAAAGTTGAAGTTGAGCGCTACGTTGAACTGGTTAAACCATTGACATTTTTAAGACTTTAGTTTCTAACGTTTGAGCTTGGATTTAATCTGTCAATCTGTCTGGCAGAACTGTTTCAACCACCAACCCAAAAACGAAAGCGTGTTATATATTAAATTAAAATTTTAATCTAAAGTTAAAAGTGATTGGGAGTCTTCTTGGTCTGTGGCATCGGATGAACCGATATCAATGCTGGTATCCGCAATGGTTCTTAGTTATGTTTAGTAAACATCATTTTAGCGGTTTCCAAGATAATAGGCTCTTTTGCTAGTAGATCAATAGATCTCTCTTAGTCATAGAGTGGTGTTCTTAGGTGTTGCAAGCGTTCATAGGCTGCGGTGAGCGCTTACCATCAGGCGGACCGCAAGCTCGTTTGCCACCTTAGTGGTATAAAAAAAAAATGGATATTTATTTATACCAACATCCACTCGTCCGATCAACTGGAAATGATACACAACATAAATGAGATAGTGAACTGAATGAGAGATACCTCAGCCATTAGAAATATATGTGCCATTACAGGGACACAGGCCTAAGCTCTTCTTGGAAAAGGAGACTTAGAGAATAGTCCACTTCAGTGACTAATAAAGAATAATTGGTGGATATTCGTCGAGCTAGTGGCCAATAAACTGTCTGAGGCCACGAGCTCCATTGAGATCGCACTGAACTTAAATGGCAATCCTAATGTGTGGCGACGTACATGAATAGTAAAACCAAAGGTATTTTGGACAAAAGCATCATATTATGGACCCTAAAAGTGGTAGACGAAATTCCTTATTTTTTTTCTAAATAAGGTTTGTTAAGTTAGGGTTTTTCAGTTCTTAATTTCACTTGTACATAATGAGCCGCTTGAAGATCTAGGCTCTGCCGCTGTATTTGAGTACCAGATTTCTCACGGCAAAATTAGTGTTATTGTGTTCAAAATTCTGTTATTGTCTTTTGCCTTAAATCACTTATTTTTGGAAAATCCTGCCCTAGGGGTAAAATGTGGTGTAAAAAAGTATGTATTTTCGCTTTTTTTTTTAATCGTCCTCTTACAGGTCCAATTGTATTAGTGTATTTGTAATTTTTGCGTAAAAATTGTATATATTGACCGGAACATTTAAAAAAACTGGGACGAAACGAGATTTAAGTAACATCAAATAACCTACTTTGTAAGGTTTTATATTATTAGAAATATTCTGTGAAAATTTAGAACGCCTTGTATTATAAGTAAATTTTCCTCAGATTAATTCACGACTTTCGAAATACTAATCTAGCTAATCACATGTTTAACATGAAGTCATTATTAGTCGAAAAAAATTAAGTTAATAAAGAGTTAAAGTAAGCGTGTAACGTGTAAGCTCTTTTATTTCGTGTATAATTTTGTTGTGAATTATTTCCATGTACAACTTATTAAATGTCCGAATATTTTCGTGGCAAAAATGAAAGTAAAGAAAGAATTGTTTATTGAGGAGCAGTAGAAGTATATAACTTCAAGTTTTTTTGTTTAGATGGATTAAGATATACATTATGTTACTTTCAGACATTCATAAAAACAGACCAAACGCGTGTCTGGCTCGCGCACTTAGGGTTCCGTACAAACTTGTTACATGTACAAGGGGTGATCATAAAATAGTAATAAATCGATATAAAACATTTTTCATGCAGAAATTTTGATGACGGCTCTGACTTGACATAAAATGAAAGAAGTCTCAAAATGTGACTGTGTGTTTAAATATCTTTAACCTGTACCTACAACTGAAGGTTTTAGCAAGCTCTCTATTTTTTTAGATTTTTTGAATACTAGAAATATCCGATTAGGTATCATTACTTTTTGATCTCCCCTCGTAGATAGTTCTTCCATGGTGAGATCAAGTGTCACAGGTTTATTCTTTAACTATCAGTTTTGGTTTTTTTTTTATATGTGCGATGTAAAATTTTGTTTCTTGCCAAATTGCATGATTCTAGGTCAACGGGAAGTAACATAGGTGTTGATTTATTCGTGTCACCATATGCGACAAGAATGACCGAATTTTGGTAATATTTTTTTATTATATTGACATAGAAGAATAATTTCTTTACAACTTCAAGTGACCGTAGACTTGAGTGTTTGATATTAATTTCAACTTGATACCTTTATGCGTTCCTGAGAAAAAGGGTCTTGACAGACAGATGGACAACAAAGTGATCCTATAAAGTTTCCTTTTTTCATTTTGAGGTACGGCACCCTAAAAGTTATGAAATTGTAAATTGCCTTGGTCAAAATGGCCTTAGGTACTTTGCATAAATAACATCTATTCTGAGGGTATTTTTGTTTAATGGTAAGATCATACGAAAAAAACCTAAAATTGTAAAATTAATTTGTGGTGTTAATTTACTTAAGCGTGACTAGTGACTAAATATTAATGTGGTTTAGCATGCGTTACTTTTTAATCGACGACAAACAAAAGTATACTTTACTTAGTCCCATTTTAATTGAAAAAAAACCATACCTGAGTGCCTTTTCACACGTTCCGGCAACCACACTTCGCCAACAGGCTGAACAGTGAAAAGGCACTAAGGGTATGAATATAGGCGATGATTGATTTGACACCTACAATTTTTTTGTTTTCTTATTTTTTCAGGCTTACCTACACTATTAATGAAAAAGGAAAAATAGAATAAGTCTTTTGAGTCTTAATGACAGTTACCAAAGCTCCTAAACTAATGTAAGTAAATAATTTTGAGTTGGCGCCAAACAAAGAAATCAACATAGATAATTTAAATATATCTGTTTTTAAAATAACTTTTAAAAACAGATAATTCAACTTGGATTCGACTGCAAAATGCGCTGACTAAAAGTAAGTTATTTACATAGTTTAGGAATTTAGTTATCAAAAAGATTTATTTTATTTTTTCCTTTTTGTTTTCTTAAGTTGGTTTAATTTTTTGTTAAAAAGTTTTTGTAGCCTTTTTTCGATAAAAAATAAATTAGAAAAACTACAATTTTGTTGTTTCTTTCTTTGATTGCTTTAATTATCTCTTAAAAGCCATGCTTCCAAATTGTTATTCTTTTAGCTTCTACCAGGATCTTTTTACCCCGCTTGCGGTTTGTAAAAAACCATTCGACCCGACGTTTCCACAATATAAGGCTTGTAGATTTACTTTGGCCATATTTCACTACTACCTTACTTACCGTTTTGGTGAAAATCGCGAAAAACTCATGTTTTCGACCTTTGACCCTGAATAAAAAAAAATCCATATAGGGGAAAGATTTGGAACTTTCAAATTTTAATTTTATTCATATTTCAAACAATCTTACTGATTTTCAGCTTGGTGGGATTTTAGGTAGCTTCGAATGGCTAAATTGAACGGACTATTATAACGGTAGGTGATACCCCAGGTTGTTTTAGTAAAAGAAACTGTTTGTATTATAAATGGTTATATGGAAAATACATTATAGAACCTATTTGTTTTAAATCAGTTGTTTTTAGATATGACAAAGTTTCTATGTAACCTATAAGTTGCACTGAAATAAATATTGTGAATGAGAAAAACTTTAGTTAGATTTACTTAAAGCAATTATGTATTTTTAAAAGGTTATCTTTGGTTAATTATGCTAAAAGATATTTACATGATATCCCATATGCCTTCTTCAAACTTTCTTGTACTTACAACAATATTTATCAGAAAAATAAAATATTATGTTCCGTTAAAATGAAATCGTAGATATGTACTTTGTAAACTTAGCGTATTTTACTTTTGAATAAAAGAAAGGATATAATAATGTTTACTTACAAAAAATGTTGTTTTAAGTTCTGTTTAATATTTGTATATTCAACAACCAAAAAGTATTGTTATTTTTTGGTTGTTTTAACAGTAAACTTTGGTTAAGATCGCCATACCACCACGATGAAACTATATTTCAATCTCACCCTTTTTATTTCTGTTAATCTAACGGCTAAGTTTAATAATACGTCAGCGAGTTGGGTAAATTTAACAAAACATTTTATTCAGTGTATATTATTATGTCCTTAGCGTAGAAAACACACTTGTTACCTTTATCATAGGTACTAGCCTTAGCAAATACGTTTGCAAACTTGTTTAAAGCTGTTCTATAGATATAATACTTATATATCTAGAATTACAGATATTAAATTCTTAATGGCAAATTACGAATTAACATTTGCAATAACTTCAAAACACTCAAATATAGATTGTAGTTCTTATAAATAATATTGTTCCTACTTACCAGTTGCTTCAAAGTTTAAATTGTTTGACCAATCCTTTTTAGCACATAATTTTCTAAACTTTTTCATTATTGCAAGTGACATATGTTTTCGAGCTAATCGATTATTTGATCTGTAGTTAACTCATTTACACATTTATTTTTGTTTTAATTCACTGTAGTATCGTATCAACAGACACGTTATATATTATAACATAAGATATATATAATTCTTAATAAATGACAGCATTTTTGGCTTAAAACGAACACCAACTCCACTAACTGGCTTCTTCTGGTAGTAGCAAATGAACCAAATCGTGACAATACGAACGCAATCACTTAGCACACTGTTATCTACTCTGTTATACCTGCGATCTTCGCTAACATTCGTAATTGTAAATATTGACATAGTTCTTGATATCTTTGCGATGATGTATCAGAAACTATTATCTTTCTAGAAACCTGGCTTTTGCCTGCGGCTCCACTAAAGTCGGTTATCGGCGTGAGATTCATAGCTGCTGTAGCTATGAAAATTTGGATATATACACTGGCCTGCAAAAGAAGCTATAACACTGATAAACTTCTGTTCTATTTAAATTAGTAACTTGAAATAAAAAGCATTATGTAGAAAATTTAGTGTTTTATATAAAAACTCCTTTTTGACAACCTCCTTTTAAATGATGGCTGAAAAAATAAACAAAAAAGAAAAACGTTCCCTTTTCAAATGCTGTAATACTTTATCTTTTTTACCTTTACCTTGCTGCTTTTGTTTTCGCATTTGTTTTTTGATCATTTACATTTAATTCATAAGCCAAGGAATCTTCAGCACGTAAACATTAATTATCATACCTCTTTCACCTGAAGGATGTGCAAGAATTATGTCACATCTGGAACAAGGCATCAGTATGCGTCGTGCTGCAACAATGGTGGGTGTGACATTAAGAACGGTCTTCAAAGTGAAACAAAGGTACGAAGAAAAAGAAGGTGAAAGTCTAGAGGTGGCCTGGTGAGCGATATGCTCAAGCCTGCTTTGCAGAAAGAGTCCAATACGGTGGGGGCTCTGTACACGTATGGGCTGGCATCTCTTCGGAAGGATGCACACAGTTAGTGGCCATAGAAAATGGTACTCTGACCAGGGTGAATATGCTCAAGAGATCCTTAATGAGCATGCAGAACCATATCTAGTAAATATGGGTGATGGATCAATTCTAATACAAGATAACGCCCGGTCTCACAACGCTCAGGTCGTACAAGAGTACATTCAGGAGGTTGATATCAACTTGATCGCCTGGCTATCAAGAAGTCCTGACCTGAACCCGATCGAACACGCTTGGGATGAGCCCGGAGGCCTGGTCAGACGACGCAAACCCTCAGGCCCTGATGGAAGAATGGGAGAATATCCCCTTACATTGTCTCCGAAACCTCGTCTTCAGTATACCAAAGAGACTCGAAGCTGTGATCAGAGCCAGAGGAGGTTATTACCAGTACCAGAGGAGTACCAGTTATTAAAAAGGTGATTTTAATGCTACAAACACCTTTCTCAGGGTTTTATAAGTTTTTGCCATTCAGTGAAAATGGCTACTTTCTGTTTTTATGTTTCATTTTTGTTAAAAACATTAAGTCAAGTAAAATAAACTTATGTTCAAAAAATCTTTTTTATCTGTTCTAAATGTTGTCTTTATTTCAAGTGTCTAAGTTTAAAAGTTTATTAGAAACTTCAATTTAAAAACTGTTATACCTTCTTTTGCAGGCCAATGCAGTTATTCTTGCAAAAACTTTTGATTTTTTTTAAATGTAGCCCATGTATCCATTCAGAGTATTAGCTTTCTCCATTCCAAATTTTAGCCAAATTGGTTTAGTGACATAAAGTGAAGTAAAGGAGATACAAACCCACTAACAGACTTTCGCCTTTATTATATTCGCGGAAATTTGGTCATAGCTGTCACTCTCAGGGTCATAAACTATCTTTTCTTTCTAAAAATTACGTCGACCCGTCGCTCTATTGCTAAATAGAAGGAAAAATTTGGTCATCAACCCGGAATTACTATAGGGAATCAATGGATCGGAATGAAGTATTTATGTATTTAGGGTTCCGTACCATAAAAGCAAACACGAAACCCTTATGGATCAGTTCGTTGTCTGTCTGTTTGTCGGTCTGTATATCGGTCTGTGAAGACCTTTTTTCTTAATAACGCGTGAAGTTATCAGGTTGAAATCGATACCAAATTTAAAGGTGTACGTTACCTTAAGGCTGTAAAAAAATCTGGCTGGAAGGCTGGAAAAATGGTTACTTGTTGTTATATCACAAAAAAAATTGTCCGTCTGTCAGTCTAGACCCATTGTCTCAGATTAAGTTGAAATTAGTATTCAAAATTCAAAATCCCTCTATTCAAATGGATTTTTAATAACACTTTTGAATCATCAATAGAATCAACTACATAAAATTTGATTTACAAACTAATACTTGGTTATTGCTAAGGTCAAATACAACAACAAAAAACATAATATTATAGTGAATCAATTTATAATACAATTAATGTCCCTTGAAGCTGTAAAAATGCAAAGCTTCTAAATCAACGCGATCAAAAAATAAGGCCATTTGCAAATCAAAATACGAAAGGTACTTCTTTGTGGCCTACAATTATCAAATCCCAATACTCTTCTCGTGAAGAAAAACATAGGTATAAGTTTAAACGTAAACTTTATTCAGACTCGCACTTGTCCGTTTCTTATTTTCTGTCCCTCCAGTTACTCCTGTGCCAAAAATATCCCTGTTGCACCGTTGCAACGTAAGAGAGAAGCGGAAGGTTAAACTGCTATAGAACCTATTCCTGTGGGACTTCTCGACATTTCCCTATTGTAAGGGTTTGCCACAGGTGGAAAACAACCTTAGATGTGAGTTAAATTTAGCTTTGCATACTATATCTAGCAATAAAAATAACTTTCATGTGATAGATACTAACAGTATTTTTAGACATAATTATATAAGGACAAGACATAAATATTATCTCACACACCATTGTACCAGAGTGTTAGCCTTGTCGCTATCATTTTATATTAATACCACAGCCAATAATTTGGCTAAACAATCTGCTTTTATTGAGCAGTGTAATTATAGTAGTGTAATTGACATTTCAGCCAAGTATTTGGCTAAACAACCTGCTTCTATTGAGCAGTGCAATTATAATAAGTGTAATTGACATTTCAGCTAATCATTTAGCTAAACAACCTGCTTCTATTGAGCAGTATAAAAATTTGACATGTAATAATTTAAATTAAATTTTCAGACAACAAAGGACCACTTTGGCATATTATATAATTTCAACATTAATAATGATTATATTAAACAATCTATGTCTACTCAAGTTTTATGTAAACAGAACCAAAAAAAAAACTTTGTCATACTAAAAATAATATTCCATTAAACCTGGTGCATCAGAATATACAAGGAATGTCTCAGAAAGAACTAGAAATTGAATTGTTCATAAACTGCCAAAAGATTGACATTTTATGTATCACTGAACACTGGCTACGCAGCCATCAGTTTATGTTCAATTTCACTAATCACCAGGTGGGAAGTTCGTTCAGCCGAGTAAATGCTATCCATGGTGGCTCTTTAATTTTAGTTAATAAACAGCTAAAGTTTAAGGAACGTAAAGACATTGTGAGCCTCTCAGTTGAGCGAACTGCCGAGCTGTCCTGTATAGAAGTTGAGTATCTCATTGTTGTGAGTGTATACAAGCCGCCTTGTGCAATTTACGATAATTTTGAATTAGTTACGGAAGAAGTGCTGAATAAAATCAGCAATTCCAATAAACAAATCATTGTATGTGGAGACTTCAATATAAACATTTTGGAAAATAGCTCATTAAGCACCAGATTGCTTGCCTTATTTCAGTCTTTTAATTTTAATAATTTGTTTTGTGAACCAACTAGAATTGCTGTATCCAGTGCCACTTGCATCGACAATATATTTACTGACATAAAACCAATTCAAAAATCAATTATAAGCAATCTAGAGTCAGATCATTGTGGACAGTTAGTGGTTTTAGAAAGAAAGAATAATATTACTAAAAAGGAAATTAAATTTATACCAATAACAACTAAACGGGTTGAATCATTTAAATCTAACTTAATGCATAAACTTCCAGATTTGCTTTATAATGGCGACCCAAATGATATGTACAATACTGTTCTTGACACTATTACTACAGAGTATAATAATATATTTACTGCAAAAAAGAAACTTATTTCCAGTCGCTTTAGTTTTAGTGAATGGGCTACCCCAGGTATTCATAAAAGTAGGCGTAAACTGTATGAATTATATAAAGAAAATACAAATAATAAAAGCCGAATATTTAGGGAATATTTAAAAAAATACTCAAAAACCTTTAAAAAGGTCTGTCTTGTTGCAAAAGCAGTTCACCTCAGACATAAAGAAAAAAATTCAACAAATAAAATAAACACTACATGGAACATAATAAATAATGAAACTGGTAAAGCTAGGAATTCTTGTCAGGACTTTGAGTTGATTGTAGATGATGCTAGTTTTAAAACAAATTCTGAGGTAGCAGTTGCCTTTGAACAGTTTTTTAGGAATATTCCATTCAAAACAACTGAACATCTAAACTCAAGTCCAATTTTAGCAGAAAAGTTATTACAAACTAGTTTTCCTGATTGTAACGTTCCCTTTGTATTTAAAAACATTAGTCCTACGGATATCATTTATACATTTAAAAAATTAGAAATTAAAAACACCACAGACCTTTGGGGACTTTCTGTAAAAACTATAAATTCAATTATTCATGTTATAGCACAACCCTTAGCCATTATTTTTAATAGTTGTGTTGATAGTGGTGTGTTTCCTGATGAGATGAAACTGAGCAAAGTTATACCTCTTTTTAAATCAGGTAGTTCAACAGATCCTAATAATTTTCGGCCTATTTCAATACTACCTATACTCATTAAAGTTTTTGAAAAAATCATACTTTGTCAAATGTTAAGCCATTTCTGTATTAATGAGCTACTTAGTAGTAAACAGTTTAGCTTTATGAAAGGCCGTTCCACAACCGATGCAGGAGTGGCACTATTAAAAAATATATATAACGCCTGGGAGGATTCGCATGACGGCCTTGGAGTGTTTTGTGATTTATCTAAGGCATTTGACTGTGTTCAACATGAAAATCTCATGAGGAAGCTACATCACTATGGTATTAGAGGCAAAGCTCTCGACCTTTTGACATCCTATATGAGTAGGAGAGTACAGAAAATAGATGTCAACGGTGAAAGATCTCCGGGATCAGCAGTCCCTCAGGGCTCAATTTTAGGTCCTTTTCTATTTCTTATTTACATTAATGATCTCTCCTATAATGTAAAAAACCATGACATTGTCTTATTTGCTGATGACACCTCTTTGCTTTTTAAAGTTAAGAGACGACAGACATATTAAAATGAATTAAATAATGCCCTTTCTAAAATTGTAAATTGGTTTAACGCTAATAATTTGTTACTTAATGAAAAAAAAACCAAATGTGTTAAATTTACATTACCTAATGTTAGTCAGAGACAGACATGTATTAATATTAATGGCGAGCAATTAGAACTTGTTAATTCAACAGTCATTCTTGGCATAACGCTGGACTCCAAACTTCAATGGGGTCCTCATATTCATAACCTAGCCAAAAAACTTAGCTCTGCTGTGTATGCGATCAAGAAAATAAGACAATTGACCGATGTCGACACTGCAAAAATAGTATATTTTAGCTATTTCCATAGTTTAATGACATATGGTATCCTATTGTGGGGTAGCGCTGCTGATGTAAATACAATATTTTTGTTACAAAAAAGGGCAATTCGTGCTATTTATAAATTAGGATCTAGGATATCTCTGAAAGATAGGTTTAGGGAAGTAAAAATTTTATCTTTAGTGTCGCAGTACATATATGAAAATCTTTTATATGTACATAAAAATATCAATAGTTTCAGCAAGAAAAGTGACGTTCACAAAGTAAATACTAGAAGTAAAAATAAGCTGTTGGTGCATGATACACGTCTACACAAAATAAGTAACTCTTTTATGGGGCACTTTTACAACAAAGTTAACTTTTACAATAAAATTCAAAATCTATCAATAAGTAAATTGAAATCTTTTATCAAGCAGGTACTTTGTAAAAAGGCATACTACAATATTTCAGACTATTAAAATGATAAAAATCCTTGGGACTGATGATGCTCAATTACAGGATGCATAGGTAAACCAAATTAAAATGGAAATAACATAAAATTGTACGACTAACAATTTTTTATTTAAAACATTAATTGTATTTTAGTTTATTTGTATTATTGATAGTGTTTTTAAAAGAGTAACTATCGAGTTTCTTGCCGGATTCTTCTCGGTAGAAATCAACAACATTGTGAACCGGCGGGAAGTTGGGAGGGTTCAAAAAATAATATTTTATAACTTTGACGATTCAAAAGTGATTGTAAAATCCTTATTTGAATAAACCATTTTGACTTTGACTTTGACTTTGACTTTGACTTTGACTTTTTGACCATTTTGACTTTGACTTTGACCATCTTCGTTTCTCCAGCTATCTCTGTTCCGAAAATTAGGTTACTCTATTGCTCCGTTCCTACATTAAATAATATTTTCCACCTAATAACCTAAAGAAATAACCTATTTTGGTGGGAGTTATCCTCTACCCGGATAAAGAGTATCCTATGTTCTTTTTAGGCTTTCCAGCTTTCTATGTGCTAAGATCAGGTCAACCCATTCCTCAGTTGCAACTTGATGGAATAATGCGCTTCGGCATAATCCACGTTAAAAACTATTCTTGTGGAAACTCTTTATAACGATATAAAAATTATTTCAACACTACAAAAAATCAAATATTTGTAAAATAAATTTTGAAAAAAAAAGACGTTGACGAAATATTGGCCAAAATGTTGTAGGTAAAAAATTCAACTACAGGGCCTCTAATTCCCTTTTGTCGTAAAACAAGTGCAGCAACCTCTAGAGGCTTTTGATCTTTAAAAATGAATTAGGACTTGCTCTGAAATAATAGCTTTGTAAAACAATAAATCAAAGTAAGCCCACGCGTTTTAAAGAAACACGTCTATTGTGCAACGCAGACAACCTGGGAGGTTATTGGGAACAATCTCGTGCTATTCGGACTTTGGAATTTAAGACAAAAATGTATGGAAGTCTGACTTACCTCTCTCCTATTCCAGAGGAGAGAATAACTCGAGACTGTTCCCAATAAGGTCCCTGCTCTAAGGTTCTCGTAATATCTATGTAACACAACTATATCCCAATTCACATAGCATGGTGAGTGGTTTTTTTAAATTTATTTTCTGAAAATTATAATTGTATAATTAATTGTCACTTCAAATCATTATCAAATCACAGATGTATAATAAAAATATAATCTATATCTTCAAAGCTACATACTCATTAAAACATTAGGGATTGAAGCTAAAATAAGTTAAAATTCACCCTAACCTAAATTAAAACCTAATTTCCCAATTGCTAACGTCATCTATGGATAGTAAAAGAAATCTATACAACGCTATCTGTTGAAAATTCTGTGAAGTAAAATGTTTCGAGGCGACATTGAAGTGGTAAATTGTACAAGTTACGTTTGGTAGGTGGATTTATTTTGCGATTTTGAAGGTATGGACCAAATGATATTAATAAAATTTGGACCGAAAAAGTGTAGAATAGAAAAAATACGCCGCCTTCCCTCAATGTTATATAAAAAATAAATCTTACGCACGCACAGGAACATTGAGCCAAAAAGAATTATAGTTTTCTTTTTCTTGAAGTTGAAAAATCCAACAAAGATACCAGGCATTTTTTGATTTTTGGCATGGTTCCATGTGCATGCGTAAGATTTTTTATAGTGGGGTTTTGAAGGCGAGATGTTTTCTTAGATTTTTTAAATGGTGCTTTGACATTGTTGTTTCAGTAGGGGGATACTACGCTTATTATATATTTATATGTCCAAGTGAATTTGCTATTTTCATAGTTCTAAATAAATATAAGAATTTTATACCGACAAAAAACCGAGAAAATCGAGATTTTCATCGTGCAGTCACGTGCTAGTGGCTATCGTATGTGGATCTGTGACTCTTTGTATGCTTTAATAGTGAAATAGGTATTTGTTCACTGTTCGAAACGGCACGCCTTTGCTAGGGTATGCCATTAGCTGAACATCAGGCGGGCCGTACGCTTGTTTGCCACATTTGTGGTATAAAAAAAAAAAAAAAAAAAACGGCTCACAACCGGTAAAGATATCTCGGGTAACATATGAACTTCCACATAATATATTCCATGTTACAATTTTTTTTCTAGTGATTGGTTTACAACAGTCGATGTCTTGGAAACCACTGAACCGATTTATGAAAGGCAAATCTGTTTAGAAGCCCACAAAGTCTTACATACTTATATGAATATTGTGCAATTCTAATAATATATTCGGGTCGAAAAAATAGGCTTTAAATAGTCGGGTTAAAACTAGAAATAGAAAAAAAAAGATGTTCTTTTAACTTTTTAACAGACTTCAAATTAAAGGAGGTTATCAAGTCGATCCGTACCTGTGTATTTAATTTCTAAACTAAGTCAAATGAGTGTATTTTTTAATTAAAAAATATTTATTGGGTTTTGTGAATGCGACTTTACGCCCCGGCACATTCATACACTGGACATATGTATCTGGAGTTACGTCGAAAGAATGACGTCTACGTGTACGCTTAGCTTACTTAAAAATATGGAAACAGACGAAGTTTGAGAGAAGTCGGTATAAAACGCGCGTCTATGCAAGATGGAATGTGATTTGGCCATGAATAAGTAATTTCATTACGTCACTTAAAACTTATCTTCTTACTAATTAGTGCTCAGTAAAGTTATAACCACTATTATACCTAAAAGGTAATAAGATAAAGTTTATGAATTAAATTGAAATTAATTCTATATGTGGCTGATTTCTTAAAGCAATTATTTTTTTTTGTGATGGGGTAAATATGTTTTCTTTTTTAAAGTTATGAAACTTTACAACCGAAACGGGCGACCACTACAGTGTAGTTACAGAGAAACTTCCTCCCGCATACTTGGTTTATGAAATGAGCTCCCTGACAAGGTTTTCTCTAAGGACTACAGTATGAGGTTCTTCAAGAAAGAAGTTAGATGAATGAAGGGTCGGCAATGCGCGAATGGTGTTGCAAGCTTCCGTAGGCCACGGTGACCGCTCTCCATCAGGCGGACCTTAGGCTTGTTTGCCACCTTAGTAGTATAAAAAAAAATGTTTTACAAAAATCTGTACAAGTGAATTTGTAGATATTTTATGTTTTTGTAATGATAGCATATTATACTACACTTATATTTATTGTAAACTTACATTAATATACCCTCTAATTATGTTATGTTAAAATTTAGATTATACCTTGTCTGTCACCTCACTGGATTCGTGTCTGTCTTATGGCCTCGCTGAAAATCAGCGCTGTGGTAGCTTCACCGCTGCCCCAGTTGATGCTGAGACGGGATCCTTTTTAGGGTTCCGTAGTCAATAAGGAACCCTTATAGTTTCGCCATGTTCGTCCGTCCGTCCGTACTAATACGAGAAAGCTGCAATTTGGCAGAGATATACACATTGATCAAGCCGAAAAAGTGGTAGAATAAAATCTTTGAAAAAATTTTTCGTAGGGTACCTCCCCTACACGGGAAGTGGGGACGTAATTTTTTTTCTCGTCTACCCCATCGTACCCCACACGATGGGGTATCGTTGGATAGCAATTTCAAAAAAATGATTTTTTAATTTAGGGCTTCGTTTGCGAAACATTTAGCTTTAAAGTACTAATTTTTGTTAGAGGAAAGTGTCTCTTTTCTCTACTCTACTCTAAAAGAAGAAGAAGAATTCTAGTCTTCTTCTTCTTTTTACAGAAAATAAAAAAAAAATTAGTTTTCAATTCTGTCGGTACTTCCGGAGTGCCACTGTTTTATTTTATATTGTGAACTTGGCTTTTGTTTCTATCAGGGATCCATTTGCGAAATATTTAGCTTTAAAGTGCTAATTTTTGTAAGGCAAGTGTCCCCCCCACCTCCCTCACAGCGAAACCGATGTATTTGGCAATATTTAAACAACCTTTAAAATATTGGTTTATAAGGCTAATACAGAACCCTATATTGCGCGTGGCCCCGAGACGCACTTGGCCGGTTTTAATGATTTGATTTGATAATCATTTAAAAAACATTAATTTCAATACCACTACAACTTGGTCCTTATTAATAAATTTCAGTTAATTATTTAGATAATGGTACGGAACCGTTCATGCGCGAGTCCAACTCGCACTTGGCCGATGTTTGTCATCGCATCGCACGACAATATGTACCGCTAATCCTATATTGTATTTGCCTATTTGTCTCTGTTTTGTGTTTCGTTTAGTGTGTAGCCGCCAATGTTTTGTAGATGCATGTCTTGTTATTATCTGTGTTGTGATGCCAAATTAAGAACTGTCTATGTCTATATGCGATCGTGTCTTACAAGCTTCTTTGGGATAAATCGTACTTGCAGTACAGAGAGAGTTTATATTTATAAGATAAAGTTTGTGAATTAAATTGAAATTCATTCTATATGTGGCTGATTTCTATAAGCAATACTTAGTTTTAATTTTTTATGTGATGGGGTAGATATATTTTCTTTTTTTAAAGTTATGAAACTTTGCAACCGAAACGGGCGACAACTACGGTGTGGTTTCAGAGAAACTTCCACCCGCATACTTGGGTTGTGGAATAAGCTCCCTGAGTCTCCCTGTTTTGTCTAAGGACTACAGTATGAGGTTGTTCAAGATAGAAGTTATTGGATTTCTGAAAGATCGGCAACGAGCGAGTAATACCCCTGGTGTAACAAGCGTCCATAGGCTACGGTGACCGCTTACCATCGGGCGGACCGTATGCTTGTTTGCCACCTTAGTGGTTAATAAAAAAAACACGTTCTGATACTTTGTTGAACTAAGGTGACCTCATGCAATAAGGCATGTCCCATAAGTAATAACTACAATCTCAGCATACGGTACTGATTTTTGGGATAAAAAAGCCATGACGCAAAGTTTTGGTTAATAAAGAGTTCAATCCTTATACTTAGCATATTACACTTAAGCTGTATTAGTAACAGCGTAAAAATCTCTATTCAGGTTTGTGGTTTTTGTATTCTACATTTTATTTAAGTCATAAGTGTTGATCTTAGATTGTTTAATTTGTTGAAATGTCTTCTTTTCCTAGTAGAAATATTGACAATATAATTGTTTGTGTGCGGGGTTGCAAATTGCAATAATATTTTAAGTCGATCCGCAGAGATCAGACTAGGTGTACGTCCGCGATTTTTGCAACGAACGACGAGAATAACGTCGGACTTTACTAGAATCACTCACTTATGCAGACTGGAAACGCCGCATACCTTCCAGTGAATGCCCGCAGTTATGAGCACTCTACAGAACCCTCTCATCGATAGTTCTTTTTCTATGTGACCCGTTCCTTGAGTCCTTGCAGTGGAACGCTGACTGGTAAGACTAGATCTACATTTAATTTTTTGCTTCTTGAATTTATGTTAAAACTGCTTCAAATTCAGTATTTTGAGGTTAGGTATCTCAGCATGGAAACTTTCTTATGTAGGGAAATCCCGGGAAAAGCAGATATGTTTAAGTTTGATAAATCAAAACATATAGATGAAATCAAGAATGGACATCTCGTTTATTTTAATAATATTTTAAATGTATTCAAGTTTTAAATAAACAAAGAAACAATAAACTATTGGGTACTAAAGATTAATGTAAGGAAAATTATCCGCTTTGCCTGAACCTACTGGGTATACTGAATACGCAATTCGAGTAAATCAAATGGTACGAGTCGATTTGACTTAGTATGAACCTCACACCTACCTCAAAGTAGCTCCTACATTCTCCGTAGGTGGTGCAAATTTCATGTTTTAATTTGTGTCACTGGCTGCACAGAATCTATTCTTCAGGTGATGGGTCTGTGTATTTCTAAGAGCATAGTCATTATTTCTCATTATTATTGCTCTTAATTCTTTTTTTGTAACATAATGGGTACAGCTACGACCAGCTACTATTTCAGCAATATTTGTCTTCTTGTTTCTAAACTTTTAAAATTTGCATTGAGAATGCCTATCCGCTTTGCCCCTATCCACGTTGCCCAAATCAATTTTTGCTATAAACTTGTGATCTTAAAGGTACGTTTAAGGAACTTGAGAAACAATAACGTAACAGCATTCACATAAAAAATACTTGCAGCGGTAAGGCAACACTACTACTGCAGTGGTGCTTAAGCAGTGTGCTCCTGAGTTATGTCCTGTACTCACGCGCCTCTTCGCGCTTTCCTACCACACTAGGCAATTTCCGTCTTCATGGAAAACTGCGAATGTGCACCCGGTGCCCAAAAAGGGCGATAGATCAGATCCATCGAATTACAGGCCTATCGCTGTTACCTCTCTACTCTCCAAGTGACGGAGCTTGTGATCAACACACAGCTTCTAAGATACCTAGAAGTACACGATCTAGTCAGTGACCGTCAATATGGCTTTCGCCACGGTCGCTCGACTGGTGACCTTCTAGTGCATCTCACACAGCGATGGGTACTAGCCATTGAGAGTCAGGGGGAGGCATTGGCATGTAGCCTGGACATAGCGAAGGCGTTCGATCGGTTCTGGCACCGGGGTCTTCTATCGAAGTTGCCATCTTACGGAGTGCCCGAGGGTTTGTGCAAATGGTTGGCTAGCTTTTTGTCCGGCAGACGCATACGAACCGTAGTTGACGGTAGTTGCTCTGATAGCATGGACATTAATGCTGGTGTCCCGCAAGGCTCTGTGCTGTCTCCTACGCTGTTTCTACTGCATATCAATGACATGTCCATCAATAAAATACATTGCTTTGCAGATGATAGTATTAGAGACGCGTATTATACGGGCCGTGCAAACATACCTCGGTCCATCGTGGAGGCAAAAAACTTATGTCTTAAATCGTGAACCTACCGTCCAAGGTCTCTGACTGGAGACGGAAAAACTTGATCCGATTCAACCCTACTAAGACTCAAGTCTGCGCGTTCACCGCTAAGCAAACTCAATTCATTGTAGTCCCACAATTCCAGAACACTCCCCTCTCACTCTCCAAGAGCATTGGGATCCTTGGTGTCGACATCTCCAGCGATGTTCAG
Organism: Apoda limacodes; assembly: GCA_946406115.1. Lineage (NCBI taxonomy): Eukaryota > Metazoa > Arthropoda > Insecta > Lepidoptera > Limacodidae > Apoda > Apoda limacodes. Next base: position 18,546,005 of record OX291549.1, on the reverse strand, counting down.
TTCCGAGATCATTTACAAGATAAGGTGAAGCTGGCGTCCAAAAATCTTGGTGTACTCAACAGAGCGAAGCAGTACTTCACGTCGGGGCAAAGGTTGTTACTTTACAAATCGCAAGTTCGGCCCCATACGGAGTACTGTTGCCATCTCTGGGCAGGTGCACCCGGATACCAGCTTGGCCCTTTTGACTCGGTTCAACGACGGGCTGTGAGAATTGTCAACGATTCCAAACTCACTTGCGGTATCGAGCCCTTAAGTCTGAGGAGAGACTTTGCCTCCCTGTGTGTGTTCTACCGCGTGTACAATGGGTTGTGTTCTGAGGAATTGTTCGAAATGATGCCCACGGCTACTTTCTACCATCGCACCGCTCGCCATCGGCAGGAAATTCATTCTCACACTTTAGAACCTAAATGGTCGCGTACAGTGCGGTTTCAGAGAAACTTCCTCCCGCGAACGCTTAAGTTGTGAAATGAGCTCCCTGCCAAGGTTTTCTGCAAGGACTACAGTATGGAGTTCTTCAAGAAATAAGTTATTAGATTTCTGAAGGGTCGGCAACGCGCAAGTGATACCTCTGGTGTTGCAAGCGTCCATAGGCTACGGTGACCGCTTACCATCAGGCGGTATAAAAAACCACCTTAGTGGTATAAAAAAAAACTACTAATAATGAAGCAACACCTAATAACATAACAAAATAATGAAACTCGTAAAAAAATACTCTTTTGAAAAATTGTCTTTGCTTCACAAAACTTGCGCGCGATGTATACTGCGTTTGTTCTAACTTTCACAGCATCGGGAGCTGCTTGTTCTAAGATGCTGCTTTGAGATTATAGCAATATCTAGTTAAACTTTCCGGTAAATAAGCTTATTCACTTTGCCCAGTGAACACCACTTTTCCCGGCCTCCCCTAAATATACTCGTATTAATTAAGGTTTATTAATGTTTCGTACAGACATGGTTATTCAAAAGTTACAATCAATTAAGCGAGGGTAAACTAACAACAAAGTTTACAAATTACCGCTGGTTCAGTTTCTTGTTATTGTCATAATATGATGTTAATATTTCAGATAGCAACAGAGGAAATTAATTCCCTGTTTATTTTCCGTTTTGTATTTTACTAGCTTTTGCCAGCGGTTCCGCCCGCCCTAAATTTGGTTTTCGGCGTAGGATTTTTACGACAACTCCTTGATTTTACTAAAGAAGTTTGTTATGGCTTGTTCGTGAAGTTCGTGACGTTCGCTTCCGCGGTCACTTTTGAATTTAACCGGGATTAAAAGTGGCATTTGTCCTTTTCCGTAGCTTTAACTATTTCTGTGTAAAATTTCAGCTCAGTTGGATGCTCCGTTGCGGCAGGATTGCGTAACATACGTTATAGTTATTCCTGCAAAAACTTTTGAACTTCCCCGAGTCACTCTCTACATACCAATTTCATCTAAATCGATTCAGCGTTTTCCGATCCGTCCGGTGGTTTTAGCGTGATTGAGTAACAAATACCCAGACATCCAAACTTTCGCATTTGTAATATGAATGGGATAGCTGCTAATTAATGAATTTTGCTAGTGACTCGACCTGCCTTAAATGTAGTTATCGGCGAGGAACTCCTTAATTGTTTAAATGAAGTTTGCTATAGCAAGCTAAGCTGCAGCTGAAGTTCGTTTAAGCTCGATTATAGTTATTCTCGCGGGAACTTTTAAATTTTTCGTAATAAAAAGTAGCCTTTGTGTTAATCCAGTGTGTCATTTTCATTCAAATTCACAATATTTAACCTACCAACCAATTTTGGTTTTTTTATTTTGCCAATGTTGCTTTAGCCTACGTAATTATACGTACCTTGCATTATGACCATCAATTATAAATCACAATATCTGGATATAATATTTGAGTTTTATACAAAGCAGTTGTTAAGATTGCAATATGAGGAGCGGCCTTTATACGCCAAAGCACTTAAAAAGACTTCTTGAGTAAGGTTTGACATAACTTCATTTCTGGAAGTTTGCTCGGATAATATTGAAATTGGTTTGTTCTAAGCCTTTGGCAAGGACAATACCGTCATTTTCTCCAAGTCGGGTCATTTTTACGCAATTTCAAAGGCCTTATTTTTTATTGTTGATTGAAAAAGGAAAGCTGAAAATTGATCAATTTGTCATCATCAGACATTTGCGCGTTTATATTCAGTATTACATGCCGTAAAATAAAATAAAAGCTTCACGAAATAAGCAATTTGGTGGAACTCGACATACGCCAAGCAATATTTTTAAAATTGCCGCTATGAGGTTTACCAAAAAAAAAACCCGAGGAACATCCGAGGATAGCAACTTTCTAATGTAGTATGTAAATGTGACCAATATTTATATACGTGATCTATTGTGACCCAAAGCTGGGTTACATTGAATCAATTGCCCTTTTATTTAAATAAAATTCTGTATATATAATATATACAATATATAATAATACTCTGATAGCTTCTAAATCAAATCAAAACCTCAAACATTTTTAATGAAGATTAGGATTTCTCCTTGGGATTATATGAAAAAAATAATAAAAGTAAAAAAATTTTTTTTTGTATTTAAGTTATAGGTCAGAAACGTTTCAATCAAGGTTTACTAAAATTTATAATCCAAAAACAAACTAAGTTCATAAATAAACAAAATATTTCATTATTTATTCGTTAAGTAACACAAATAGTTATAAAAATATACATAAATTTTGACGGTAACAGAGTGACTAACAGAAATAAAATACGTGTGTGTGTATGCGTATGTGAGGTATAACACCCATGGTGTGTATGTTTTATATTAATTTGTAAATTTAAGAAACTATTTCAAGTACTCGGTGCTAGTACTCGTAGTCTAGGAGTATAAAAAAATTAGTAACAGCTAATTACGTGGTTCATAAACTTATAGTTAATACCTGTATGTGTGTAAAACACACAAGTACCAACTTCATCTAGGTAGGATCGATGAAATTTATTCGAAATTTTTACTTATCCGACAACATTTTTACGTTGGTCGACTCAACATATCAAATCAGCTCACTGACGTCCACTGCTGGACATAGGCCTCACCTAACTTTCTCCACAGCGTGCGACTCTGTGCCGCCTGTAACCAACGGCTGCCCGCTGCCTTTACAAGGTCATCTGTCCATCTAGCGGGGGGCCGTCCTACACTGCACTTTCCGGTTCGTGGTCGCCACTCGAGAACCTTCTTCCCCCATCGGCCATCAGTTCTTCGAGCTATGTGCCCTGCCCATAGCCACTTCAGCTTTGCGATTCGGTGAGCTATGTCGGCGACTTTAGTTCTACTACGGATTTCCTCATTCCTGATTTGATCACGTAGGGTAACTCCAAGCATAGCTCTTTCCATCGCCCGCTGAGCAACCTTGAGCTCTCGTATAAGGCCTATACTTAGCGTCTCAGTGCCGTAAGTCATCACTGGCAACACACACTGGTTGAAGATTTTTGTCTTCAAGCACTGGGGTATTAAGGACGAGAAAATACTACGCAGTTTTCCGACTATTACTCAGAGTATCGGATTTGCAGCGCGCTCCATACAACAGGATTTTTCTCCTCTGATGAATATCAATCCCTCAAACTCAATGTTTTTTGTTTTAACAAGACCAGACAACTAATATCTAGGTCTGTGGTGTTTCAGTTTTACGTTAAATTGAGTATTTCTTAAATTATTACAGTGCAAAAACTTGTAATTTATGGTCAAAACAGCTGCAACTTCGTGCTTATTATACACTATAATAAAAACGTTTCCGAGAATTTTAAAGCACCACAGATCCAGATAATATAATAAATTTTCTAAATAAAAAAACTTTACTGTCATTCTTACTAAATTAAATGAATAAACACAATAATTCGAAACACAAAAATCATTAGTCAAATCATTTGCAAAAATCGAATTCTATCATGATGCTAGCTCTCTTGACAAACACGGGGGGCTTGAGACGGAGGAGGCGAGGCGAAGTAGCAGCCAAAATCAGTCGCGGGCCATCCGTGAGCGAAGCTTCACTTGTATTGCGTTAGACGTAAGTAGGTAGCTACCTAAGGAAACAATTACGAAAATATCACTGTTTCATGTTTCCTTGCGCAGCAAGTTGATTAGATTTTTTTGACCTTTAACTATATAGGTAGGTAGAAACTCGAAGACGGCTGGACCAATTCGTGTAATTTTTTTTGTTGTGTTTATTAGTGTTAGAGCAAGGTTTTTATGAAAGAAAAAAACGGTCAAGTGCGAGACCAACTCGCGCACTAAGGAAAACTCGAAGACGGCTGGACCAATTCGGATTTTTTTTTTTGTGTTTAATAGTGTTATGGCAAGGTTTTTATAAAAGAAAAAAACAGTCAAGTGCGAGTCTGAGGGTAAACTGATTTTAATGAAATTTTGATAAGTTGTTATGCACATGTCGGGGAAGGTTTCTGAATTAGTACAACCCTTTCACAATAGGTTGGTGCGGCAGTTGTTTAAAAAAAAGAAACACGGTTCCCCGGGTCAGCTAGTAATACCTATAAAGAGCACTGCCTAGTGCGTGCAAAATAATAGTAGGTAATAAAATTAAAAGTGTAACCATTTGATTTGCAAATTATTGACCCTCGATCAGACAGGATCATGAGTACGTTACACTTATATAATACTAGCTTTTGCCCGCGTTATCGGTGTAGGATTTAAACGACAACTCCACACTTATAGAAAAAAAACCGACTCACACTTGACGTTTTCAAGTAGCCTATGTCCTTTCTCGGTAGTCAAACTATCTCCATGCTAAATTTCATCTTGATCAGTACAGATGTTTAAGCGTGAAGAGGTACAAACAGACAGATTTACTTTCGCATTTATAATATTAGTATGGATTTTTATAATGAATACATACCTATTTAAAAATTTGCCGTATGATACCTATTTTTCAAAATAATTGTACCTACACCTACTGTGAACAATGTGTCACTAAGATTGAAAGTCTAGAAAGAGATTTCCAATAATTCCTATCCTAAGTAAAAATAATAGAACAGTAGGTAATTTATTTTTTTTAAATGTTAAAAAATAAATTAAATATTATATATGAAAAATCGGCAAACAAGCCGACGGTCCGCCTGATGGTAAGCGGTCACCTTAGCCTATGGACGCTTGTAACATTTCCATAATACAACCTTCTTTTACTCTAATATCGGCCAGTAAAGAATGATCTAAATCGTAAACAAAAGAAGGCATATTAGTCATTGTTATTTAAAATTGAAAGTTGTATTAAAACGTCCAAAAAAATCCTAATATTAAGCATTTGACCGTAACTATTATATCTACAATTTGTCCCGTCAGTAGTATATACCTTAAATTTTAATATCCGCATCGAAAATATACATATGTACATATTGACAGTCAAACAGTAATAAGATTGCAATACAATGTCGAGCTTCCTTTGTACAACATTTTGTAATAAAACACTTCTAAAGACTTTTAGACCCAACCCGAGTTCGGGTTAACTTAATAACAGGGTGTTTGCACGAATGATCTTGAAATTGGTTTCATTCAGCACCTGTGGCTGGGACTGTGACCTTATATTCTACTGAAGCATTAATTTTATAAAAATTGGTTCGGCAGCAAGTACCGTACATGCAACTTCTCTTGGGAAAAATTCTTTTACAAAAAAAAAATTACGTCACATTGGATCCGCCATTTTGAATTTTAAAAAACTAATAAAAAATTCGAAATCAGCACCCTCGAAAACCCTTTACTACCCCTCGATACATTAAATTATACATGAAATTTATGTTGCGTGCATAAAAAAGTCAGTTTTTTACGGATAAAAAACGAACCGCTGGACCGATTAATTTCAGACTCCTTTCAGATCTAAGTCATGACGTGGCGTATCGATTGATATGTCATCAGAACGATTCGGTCCAGTTGTTATTGAGGAATCGAAAGCCAAAATATGTCTACATACATACATACATACGTACACACACACGCACAGACATTAATGAATGAAATTATTTAGTTACAAAAAAACCTTTAAACCTTTAGGTTTTTTGTGACATAATAGTACATGATGTATTAAGAGTGGTAAGGAGCAAATAATTAACGAGGTGCTATTTAGAAGCCTTAGCCCGAAGGCTTTAATGTCTCGAGATTGTAATTTCTGTACCGCCCGTGTTACACACAATATTTTTCATCACATTTGCAAGTAAATAAATAAAATGTAAGGTGAAAATATAAATAAACTCACCAAAACACAAATTGGCGGAAAAAGAAGTAAAGACAGGGTGTATGCACGAATGATATTTAAATTTGTTTCATTCAGCACCTGTGGCTAGGACTGTGACCTAAGGTACCTGTGGGTAATAAGGCCTATGTAATTTCAAATTTATTTATTCAATCAATAATTTAGTCTTTCCAAACTCCGTAACATTTTTTGTATTGTTATGACGGAACTGCAGTTTCTCGGAAGAAAAATATATTTTTATTTTAAATTTTTAAACGAATTCAAAGAAATCGAGATAGGTGCGGGAAATATGGCCTTAAGAGTGTAATAAGGCCTATGTTTCAATAAATAACAGAATTGCTTAGTTACATTTTATTTGATCCTGTGATGACTCTTGGAATTACGCTTTGATATTTAAAGTGAAAGAAACTGGCGCTAAAAAAGTAAAATACAAATGTGTTTTACCAAAGAAATCAATAATCTTCCGAGCAATGTAAAAAATTGGATGCTGCACGTTACTCGCACTATACAAAATCATTTTTTTTGTTGAAGATCTATGATAATATTTTGATTTTTCTTTCTCATTTCTTAGACTATATAACATTTTATGATTGTTACCCACATTGTGATATTTTTTGCACTTTCTTATTTAAAAATTTAGGGCGTCGGCCTTATTAGCCGACAGGCCTTATTACCCGCAGGTACCTTATATGTTTTTTGATGTGACTTAAGTACATGGTGTATTAAGAGTGGTAAGAAAATTATTATCGAGCTGTTATTTAGAAGCCTAAGCCCGAAGGCTTTAATGACTCGAGTTTGTAATTTCTGAACCGCCCGTGTTACACATAATATTTTTCATCACATTTGCGAGCAAATAAATGAAAATATAAAAAATAAATAAACTCACCAAAACACAAATTGGCGGGAATAGAAGTATAGAGAACGCCACCGCTAGTAAGAAAACACAATTGAAATGGTAGAAATAGAAGAGAACACAACGCCACTGCTATATGTATATATATCTAGATCCAGAGAATTGATGAATTAAAAAGTTTTGGCTGAAGTTAAAACTTGTAATGGCTCGCTTGGCGCGTAGTTCATATCTTGAACCACAGATGGCGCTTTAAATAACAGTTAAAAAATCCTGAGAAATAATAAACCCAGGAAAATATTTTATAAATATTTAGTCCAAAATGCAATGCACCTCAAGATGAAAGTTTTCCATAGCCCGCCGCAGTAGCCTGTCATATTTCTCGGTTATCATTCTCTTCTGCGCTCCTTCTCCGCTTCGCCGAAAGCTTTCATCTCGTCGGGTTTTCTGGCGATATTATGGGGCAATAGTAATTTAGCGCTAGAATTCGGATGAAAAACGATATCCGCAACAGCTCCGTGAGCCGCAAAAATCATCGGAGTATCCATTCGATAATGTTTGCGCAAAAAAGTAAGCGTCCCGATAGAAAAAAAATTTAGTACTAACTACTACCGGTAAAAATATTTAGTACTAACTGCGGAACTCAGAGACACAAATCAACAATTATGATTTTCGTTCATTCCATAATTGTCCTTATTCGTATCGACAAAAGTATTACAGGTTTTTCTTAAGTAACAATTATAATGAGAGGACGTTTCTGAGTGCAGCAGTAAGTGCCTTTACGTAATACATCATATCTCAACGTCTCTACCTTACGACCGTGCGTCTATCGTAGCTCGCGATAAGAACGGCATAAGACAATCTTAATGCGCAGGCACGATCGGGAGTCCGTGGAGCCAAGCGACGTTTGCTTATCCGAGGAACCAAATCGTAGTTCTGACAGATCGTTGCCCAACTCCGGTGGGTAGTACCTCACGAAGCACTCCTTTCAACTAAAACCGACTCAACAGACTCCAAGGTCACTTTAATTATGTAAGAGCTGATTCAAATATCGGGGAGTTGATCAAAGAAAAAAAAAAGATTCGCCACACTTTTCCTCAAACATTTTTCAGTTAGGGAAATAATGACTTGGACCAGTAGTGCAGTCATTGAAGCGAAAAATAGGGTCTTACCTCCGATTTTTTTAACTGTGAACCGATTTGCATGAAATTTTGGAATTAAGCTCATCTTACCCTAAACTTCAAAAATGTAAATGATCTGAGCTCCGCCTATTATTTTTTAAGGGGTGTAAACAACCCCTTAATGGAAAAATTTACATTCAGCCATTTATCGCTAGAAAACGTGTTAAGGGGTGAAATTGTAAAGAGTTTTGTAACACAATTACCTCATAAAAAAATCATTTTCAACCACTTGAAAACCTTACAACCCTTGCAAACAACCCCTAAATTGAAAAAATCACAAAAAAATACTTTGATATGACATATAAAGATTTAAGTATAGAGTAAATAATATTTGATGTTCTCAATCTTAATTATCGAATTTTTACCCCCTTTCGACCCTTAAAAATAACCCCTTGATAAAAAATTGTTTAAAAAAAATTCTTTTGATGAAATGAAAAGGATTTAAATGTTATTCCACATTCTCGTAAATGATTATCATATTCTCAAGCTTTTCAACCCTTAAAACTACCCCTAAATTAAAACAGTAAATATATATGATTACAAATTTAAAAATAATTTAATTATAGAGTAAGAAATCTTAAGCTTAAATATTTATTGAATAATATATAAGCTTATAAGTTGTCGAAAACTGCACCAGATTGAATTAGTAATACATTTTACAAAATTCTGCAACAAGAGCATGACAATGCATAATAAACCTTAAAAAACACAAAGTCATAATTTTCATTTAATTTTATAAAAAAAAAACATTATCCTTCATCACTCAATATATGAACGTTGGTATGTATTCATGCCATGTATATATACATAAGACAATAGTTTTGGGTCTCTTTTACTGTGTACTTTCACTTTGCTCCAAATATTCTTAAATATAATTAGTAGAAAAAAATACGATTAGTTTTTGGACCATAACTCCTTAAATTTTGATGCTATCACAACTTATAAAAAACTATTTTAAAGCTTATTAAAAGAGCTACAATTTTTTTCACTACAATATATAGTGAAAAACCTTTTATTTTAAAACTGTGAAGGGTCAAAGGGCTCGAGGGAGACTGTGATTGCGCTGCCGCGCGCTATTTAAACAATCATATCTCCGTCAATTTTTGTGTCACAGAAAAGAAAATAACAAGTTTTTTGTCAGAAAAGACCTACATTTTTTATTATCATACATTTATACGTATCTTTCATCATTTTTGAGATATAATGAAAAGAAGGTGGTTGTTGTAAAAAATCGAAATTTTTTTAAAATCGTATTCTTTGCATTACAGCTCACTAATTTTACGTGCAAAAGACTTTTAGCAGTGCTCGTTTAAAAGCTTATTTCAAGCACTATTTCATTAGAATACATAAAATGTATCTGCTCGCCGCTAGATGGCATTGAATACATCGATTAAATTTCAGACAAAATAAAAAACGGCTTTGATCTTTAACATTTAGCTTAATATGGCACTTAGAACACTTTATAAAAAACGGATTTGTCCAGTTTTTTACCTGCTACAGTTTTGTTTATTATAAAATTTTCGTTCAAATGCATATTTTTGGAGATATTTGCAAAAAACCGATGAAAAACGGGAAAAATTCCGATTCTTAATTGCCAATAACTTGAAAAGTAATGTGTTTTTTAAAAAACTTTGCAGAACATTTTTTTCTTAAAATTAGGCAAAAAAAATATCTACACCACCGAGAAGGGGTGGCAACCACCCCTAGGGCGGGTGCGGAGTTCAGATCATTTTCACTTTTGAAGTTAAGGGTAAGATGATCCTTATCCCAAAATTTCTTGCAAATCGGTTCACAGTAGGGAATGCAATCCCGGGATACCTGGATCCCGAAATACCGGGATCCCGCATACATTTTGCTGGACTAATCTCGGTCGAAAATTTTGCGGGATCCCGCTGGACTGGCGGGATTACAAAAGAAGCATTGACCTCTCTTTTTTGTTTCACTTAAGTTTGTCAGTTACAATTTTAATTATACAGCAACGTAGTGATTTATTCATTAAATATTGATTGTTTTCGTTAGGCAAATCAAAGTGAACTGACCTTGCTAAGTTTTTTACATGCAATAATGTCGGAAACAGTGTATAAGGCCTTTTGTGGTATTATTCCTGTATGGAAGTTCTTTTAAAAGGCAGAAGATTCACAAACTGCAAAATATAAGTTGTGTAAATCAATAATTAAAACGAGGGGACGTTCGACAAAAGGTCTACACGTTCATTTAAAGTCAAAACACAAAATCGACACAACAAGAGCACCAGATGGGGGCGAAAGTGCTGCCGCTTCTACAATTGCATCGACGTCCAGTTCGTCGACATCGGCTCAGTCTAGACCTCAACCTCAACCATCAACCTCGACCTCGAGCATCTCGGTAAAGAAGCATAAAATTACTGACCACTTTTCAAGCGAAAACAGCACGCATGGTGTCAAAAAGATGGTTTTCCATTCCGAGTTTTTTGCACCTCCTCGGATTTACGAGATCTTTTTTAAGCCGGGGGCTATAACTTACCAAAATCGTCTAATTCTATCAAATTAATGGTAATAAATTGTTTTATTTATATCAAAATTAGATCTATGACAACTAAGTCGGTTATGTCTTTATTATTATGATTGAATGGAGAGTTCTAAGTCCACCCTGCTGGATCTCGCAAATACCTGGATCCAGCGGGACCAAGATGGTTTAGTCCCGCAAATACCTGGATTAAAATTATCTTGCGGGATTGCATTCCCTAGTTCACAGTAAAAAAAATTGGAGCAATAACGCTTCAATGACTGCACTACAGCGCTTTTATATAGACAGACTTGATAGAATAGACAGTACGTAGATCGCGCGCACAGGTCATTATCGCACGTGGGTTCTTTAAATTTAGGTCTTAACACCCGCTTTACCTGCACCTAATGACACTATTTACGAATAAGTGATGAAAAATATTTTTCTAAACATTTGATGAGTTGTCACTTAAAATACCATTATTTTCTATTTGCTTATTGCCTACTCAATACAAATCTGTTTGATTGACACGCTACAAGTTTTTGTACTTACTTATAACATTGGACATTCTAAGACCATTATTGGCAAAACCTGAGAAAATGTTTGCTATTCCATTCCGAAGAAAATGTTTTACTTACAACCTTTGCGCTACTGCACGAAGCTCTCAAAAGTTTTTGCATTTTGTGTATTTTTCTTATGTTTGCAGCATTTTAATTATCTCCTAGTGGCGTATCTACATATTGAAAGACTTGCCCGACCACTGAGGGACTCGTATTGAAAGGGAACATTAGAATATTTTTTTTTGGGTCACAGCTTACGAACTACTTAGATTTTTAATTGGTATAGTATCTGTATTTATACAAGAATTCAATGATATTACTATTAAAATTTTTAAAGATATACTCCGTAACACAAAGAGACAAATTTGGCGTACTCACATTTCTTTTGTAATGAGGTGACTTAATTTTTTTTACATTGGAAAAGCTGCACTGGAAGAAAAATATTGTCAAACTTTGTTACTCTGGAGCCGACCATAGGCCATAGTTAAACACAACATTTTATTGTCACTTGTCTTGTATTAAAACGAAGCTATAGTATTCAGGTTCCAAAGCTCCTACCAAGCGACAAACTTAAGGTAAATATAAATAAATAACAAACCTTTTTTGTGGCAATTTTTGGCGTATTTTATTCAGGGTAGGGCCCTCTATACACAGAATTACATAGAATACTTTTTCCACCGATAGGCAGAAGAGTCGAATCACTAAGAGACTCCAACCCGCTATCATCGCCTTAGGCGAATGGTTTCGGAAATGGAGAATCGAGGTGAATCCCGACAAAAGCTCTGCCGTCCTCTTTACCGTAGGCTGCCCTCCGCGGTCATCTCCCCTCTCTCTCTTCGGTCGTGCCACTCCCTGGCAAAATAAGACCAAATATCTCGGTGTGACCATGGTTAGGCGTTTGAACTTCCAGGCTCACACCAAAATAGTCAGAGACCGAGCCGCTTTTGTCCTCGGTCGTCTTTATCTCATGATAGGCAAGTACAGTAAGATGTCGCTTAGAAATAAGCTGAATCTTTACACAACTTGCATCCGCCCCATACTAGCTTATGCTAGCGTAGTCTTTGCGTTATCCAAGCGCAATCTCCACAAACTTCAGACCCTCCAAAACCGCTTTCTCAGAGCGGCCTCCGGAGCTTCCTGGTACGTCCGCAACGCGTACCTACACAGAGATTTCGAAATCCCCACGATTCGCCAATATTTTAATGATCTGGCAGTCCGCTTTTTCGAGCGTACACAAAATCACCCGAATCGATTAATTGTGCAATCCACAACGTACCATCCCCCCGATCGACCTCGGCACGGTCGTAAAACTATAGTTAGGCGGCCTCGGCACGTACTAACGGCCCCAGATGACGATCTCGCTATCCGGATAGCGAGATTAGTCTCTACGACCTCCCCCAATAGGGCCTCCCCGGGTTCGTCGGGGCCCGAACGGATACACGAGGTATCAAAGAGTGCCGGGGCGCTTCTCGCCCCCACTCAATCGCAACCACACCCGCGTAACGGGGAACTCCCCTCCTGGCGGTGACTCACCTTCGGGTTCGAGACTCACGCCGGTCGAAGGGACGCCCCCGAGAGCGACAACCCAAGCCGAGGCTTCCCCCGCGGGGAGCCCTTGAGCGTTGGGCGCTATATGGGCTGTTGGGGCGAGAAAGCCCGGTGAAGCAGTAATGGCTGCAACAGCTAACTGCATAGTCAGTTCAGAAAAAAATACTTTTTGTACAGTTATTAAGGTGTTCCGTAGTAATACCGCGATTATAACTAAATTTTGCTCCAGCGAAGCCGCGAGTAAATGTTATTCACATCAAAATATAAGTACACGCGCACATATAGATAAACACACAAACGCATTTGTACACACACACACACACAGGCACACACCTAAGGCATCACCTGTTTCATAAAAAAATATGAGTCATCACATCATATTTTATTACTCCAGACGGCACAATGCACAGTAAAGATGTTTTTTAAAAAACCGTACCTACTATAAAAGTAACGGTTTCCAATAAACTTCAAACAGCTGTATAAAAATTGTTATTGCTGGTATCGGGAAGTTATTCACGTTTGCTGAGTCTCCTGCAGCCTTTAGGTACAATTTATTTTTAACAGTAGGTTTTTTCTGTCCTGGCGACTGGCTGTGTAGCAAGTTGTCAGTTTGTGTATATATCCAATTTTATCTTACATTTTCTTATACCCGCGATTTCTTTCGCATGGACTTGAAACTTTCTTTGAACTGTCTATGGTTTTACCTACAAAACAACTGTATAATTGGTTGCATTACCCGGCGGATGTTAATTCGGTTTATACTTGAAACACGTTCATCCATATACTTATATTATAAATGCGAAAGTAACTCTTTCTGTTCACGGTTAAACTGCTGAACCGATTTAGATTGAGTTTGGTATGGAGATAGTTTGAATACCGGAGAAGGACATAGGATAGTTTTTACTCAGAGAAAATCAAAAATTCCCGCGGGCAGAACTATAACCTAGCTTAAACGAACTATACCCACACAGAGACAGACAGACAGCGTAAATAATCTTTGAAGTTTGTGTTTTAGTAAAATTTCTGCGCTTCTAGTAATATTGTTTGCCTGCGTTAGTCTATGAATGGCTCTTTAAAAGCACCTAAAGCTAACTAACTTGAGTTTAAAGAGTTGGTTAAGTATTATTTTTATTATGTATTTACTTTATGTAAATTCAAGTAGCAATCTGCTAGTACAAATATGGATTATAAAACGATAAGACATAGCCAGGAAGTAGCACAAATACTAATTCAGACACTAACTTAATTTATTTTGAAAATAATAAATAATAATAAATATTTTTGGACATTACACAGCGCCGTCTGGCCCCAAAGTAAGCAAAGTTTGTGCAATAGGTACCAGACAACGCGCAACGGATACAAATACATAAATATTACTTTTTTTTTTGTAAATAAATACATATCATATATAAATACACCCAGACAAACACAAATGTTTATATTGTGACATAAATGTTTGTCCAGTGCGGGAATTGAACCTACAACCTTTGCACAGCAACTGGCCACACTACCAACTAGGCTGCGAGGGAGTCATAAAAATTTGTAATACTAAGCAGTTTATATATCTACTAGTTCCCTTATATTGATATACATAGCATTTCCGGCATATAAGGCACCAGATAAGCACAAAACCTGACAGTAGTACGCTATGCGCTGTTGTCTGTAGGAATCATAGATAGACTCATTATGCGGAGCGGCCATTTTATTGGAACATCGAAACAATGAAATATTTTCGCCGGTGAGTATTAGAGAGTGAGATGTCACCTGCATATAAATTGTGGAGGCTAACTGACAGTGACCAATTACAAAGGACACGCAAACTGGCGTGCATATATTAGCGTACGATAATATTAATTATTTTTATTTATTTATTGTAATTGTAGGTGCTTTTATGTTAACGATCGATATTGCCTATTCATAAAAAAAAGGACATTGAATCAAAGAGATAATTTAGACTATTAATTTATCTATCCTATTTTACAATTGGTGGTAATAGAATTCACACTTCACCACTTCACCACTTTGCGAAATTACTCAAATTTTCAATAATGAGTTCTAAGAATCTATAAAATCACAACAGGAGTGATTTAAAAATAAAGAAAATTATATAAAAACAATCTGTTAACCAGTTTATTAGATACCTCGCCTCAGCCGTTATACGCAGTATATTATAAGCAGAGGCCTGTGCCACGCAGTGGACTGCATAGCACAGGCCTCTGCTTGAAAAGGAGTGTGTACTTTTCGTTAAACGTTAATACCCGACCGAATAAGCAGGATACAGATTGTTTAGTAAGGTTACATCAAAAATTTCTTTGTTATTTGGTAACGATGCACACTCGTCTAAAGCCCCAGGATCTCAAATTATAAGTTAATTTTGGATAAACTCACGGGTAGAAAGACCTCACTGCCCGCAAGGCCGGCCAACAGCACGTGGTTTATAAATGACCGCATCGCTGCGTGCCTTTCATACTGAACCCAATCACATTTGCAGTTTTGCTTACATTTGTTTACATACTTATTATCATCCGCCATTTTGTCCTCTGGTTATCTGTTTGGAACACTAGCCAAAAGTGGTGAAACACGTAATACATATTTTTCAACGTAAACGCCAAATACCAATTTTTATACATTGGATTTCCATTGAAAATCCAATTTTCATGCTACCGCATTTTATATAAACTAGGTGTTAAGTGTTTCGCTCGCTGCTTAAGCAGCTCGCGTGGTCCTTGGTGGGTGTTTGGTTCCTGGTGAGGAGGAGATTTAGAATCCGCCATTTTGAATCCGCTATCTTGAAATTTTTTTCCGCCCGGCAGTTGCTCTTTGGTGTCCTTTAAAACATTTGTTCGAGCACCACCTCCTATAGTAAATGGTTTTCAAGATATTCTTCGTTGAATATTTGTATGGGCGGCCATGTTGTTTTCCGTCATTTTGAAGATTCGGCAGACCCCAAAAACCCCAGGATGCAAAATTTAAGCCGGATCGGTGAAAAAATTTTGAATTCGCTATCTTGATTTTTTTTTTCACCAGGCAGATGCTTCTCGTTGTCTTCTAACATTTTTTTTTATTACCTATATCAAATTGTTTTCGAGCTGTTCTTCGTTGAATATTTGTATGGTAATCATGTTGTTTTCCGCCATTTTGATTTTTTTTACCACGCAGTTGCTCTTTGTCGCCCTTTACAATATTTGTTCGAGCACCCCCTCCTATAGCAAATCGTTTTTGAGATAATATGTTTTGTATGGGCGGCCATTTTTCTTTCCGCCATTTTGAAGATCTGAAAGTTTCCCCATACTCACGGATCCATTTCTATCAAACCCGCCATAAATAATAGGCTTAAATATCACTATGGCGGCCAACTTGAAATTTTGGAGAATCGCAAAATCGACAATATATTTAGTATTAGCGTATCCGAAAATCCGCTGATACAAACTTTTAGCCGTCAGTTTAAATCCGCCATCTTGGTAGCTAATTGTGCACTTTCTTAAGTAGATTTTTCGCTATGCCTTATCTTTTGCTTATTCTATACTTATTTTACTTTCTATAATAAAACAAAAAAACATCTAAAAAAACTGTAATTATAATTAATTGTTATTAATAGTTAAAACTCATCATTCTATGCTTATACCGAGTTATTTTAAAGCGACTTAAGTCAATTTGACTATCGCAAGATATAAATAAAATTCATGTAAAATGTCAATCAATCTTTATTTGCTTACATTTATTTTATTTTTATTTGCTTACATTTATTTTATTTATGTCTTGCGGCCATGTTTTTATTGTATTAATTTTATCGATTATAATCGAGAGCTTAATTATAACTAAGGAACATCATTAAACTAATGTATAGTTTACAACATTTTCTGTAATCTCCATTGTTCAATAATATTATTCACGTTTTATGCAATCGGTAACATTAATTAATATAATCAAAAATTAGCGCAAAGTCAAATACAGGACTTTAAAAATTTCAAAAATGTTAGCACGCAATGCGATGCCTCACGGTGGGATTGCATCTTGTCGCGGTATAATGGTGACAGCAATTTCGCTCGAAAACCGCAAATCGATGTAGAGTTTAGCCGTTTAGCACACAGGTACTTTAGGGCAAAACAATTATTTTGAGCCTCAGTTCCTCAAAATATTTCCCTTTAGGGGGGGGGGGGGGGGGGGAGGGGGTTTATGATATCATCAATTTTAATATTGCTTTCAGGGGGTTAAAAATGAAAAAAACTATAATTTAAGGTATATATTAGAGAAAAATACTCTGCCGTCTTTTATAATCTACTTTATGTGTTTTATCCCATACAAAAATAAACAAAATATTTTTTTTCTTACGTGGATCTACATATTTATTCCATACTACAATATGATACAAATAAATTTATACTAGAGACTAGGGAAGCATCCGACACCGATGCCGATATATCAGCGATATTTTATTTTTCTGATATATTGGAATTGGCCATATTAATTTGCTGAATTGTTGATACAGTTTAAAATTTCGCGCATTAAACACCCTAATTTTCAATCTTTACTTTTATTTTGTTCGGCAGTTCGCCCAGCTCATCTTCTGATCTAGCTGATTTTATTCATATATACCTTAGTGTATCGGTATCGATATCGACATCGGCGATACCTATTTATAAAATCGGTACCGGTATCGTTCCGGCAAATATCCGTTTCGGGGCATCGGTACTGGAGACATTCCATAATTTTATTTCAACTTATCTAACATTCGGTTTTTATGAGTATGGAGCTCGATTTTTAAACCACTGTGCGTCGTTTGTGTCGATCTTGGCTGCCTTTTCACATTTGTGTTTTTTTTGGGATGTTTCTACCTTATTAATTAAGTAAATGTTACCAAACCTGCACACATAGATTCAAATCGATACGACAATAAAAAAAATTGCTATGTAGTACTTAGATTAAAATCTACTTAGGAACTTATTTAGTTTGAGTTTTAAAGTGGAGCTATTAAAATAATGTTTATAAAAAAACCCGTGTTGGCTCTGTATTGCTTAGAAGAAACACTATTAGAACTTTTGATACATGTATCGGCATCGTACACGACCGCCATGCGCTATCAGCGGTGGCGGCGGCCGCGGCGTCCGCGATCTCTTCGCACGGCGCCAGCGAGCGGTCGGTCGGTAGTAACCAGTGTTGCCCTGCACCTGCACCTGTAAATGTAAAAAGCCATATAACGAAATCACAAAAACCGGCCAAGCACCTACGTGTCGTACACGCATTAAAGCAGGGTTCCGTAGTATAAAAATTAATTGGGGATAACCGGAAATGTTGTGAATTGATAAGCACAAACATGTGTTGAAATTATTTACCTGTGCTAACATAATTTTTCAAAATGTTAAAAATACACGGTAGAAGAGTTAGAGCGGGGCATTATCGCAAAATACAGTTTTCAGAGAGAGAAAATTACTAAAAAACTTAAAGACACCGCACACAAAGGGGGTGTGTAAGAAAAAACATCCGTCATTTCGATGTATGAAGAGCTCCCTTAAAAAATTGTTGAAATCATACACCCTCATAGTATTTACTTCCTCACATCACGAGCACCATCCTCGTCCTCCTTAACGAATAGTACTTACGATTTATGTGACACTGAACACGTAAAAAAACGAGTTAAAAAACGTCCAGGACGTACTAAAAAGGAAAGTACAAAGTAAGTACTTAAAGTAATAGAAAACCTGAGGTTGATGGACAGTCTTTATGCCGTACTTAAAAGGAGTGCGAACAAAACTGAAGCTGTAAGTACTTAGTAAATACACCATCAAGACTGTCTGCACACTGTACTAAAAACCTGCTGACCCCAAACACCAGAAGTTTACTAGATAGACTGCAGCTGTGGAAGTTTGTACGTTAGCCAAACGAAACGGACTTTAGCCGAGAGAGTCAAACAGAACATAAATTTAGTCAAAAACCGACAAACCAATAAATCAGCCATCGCCGATCAGTAACTGAACGGCTCAGGAAATCACAGGATTGATAGAGGAATGCGAAATAAATTCAATAGGGAAGATGGACATAATCTTTCGAACGCATGGATTCCACGGCATGCATGGAATACACCTTATGTTGCAAGCGTCCCTACATACATTAACGCTTACCATCAGGACAAACAATAAGCTTGTTAGCCACTGCACACTTTTAAATCAACTATCTGTAATAGCCGTAAGGACGTTTTGGGCTACGTCACGACCTCCAGTATACATTTTTTTATTGTGTGTGTGTTTTTAGGCAAAGATCTTTAATAGTTTAAAAATTTCTTTTATATGCGCTATCCTTATAACAATTCCTGATATTCCAATACTTAATTTTTCTATGATTATCAGGATTTAAGGGTCTGGTTACCCTCAGCGGCCCAAACGCATTAGTTTGTCGGAATTGATAAAAAAAGTTAGCGTGGTAGACTATGGCCTAAGCCTCCTTATCCTACACATTTAGAGCAATAAAAAATATTATTATTGTTATGAGTAACCAACGAAAAGCCAACGTTATCCACGTACAATGGCCCAATTTATAGGATTAGTGCGGAAACCATACACCCAACTAACTAACCCAAAATTCCTTAAGTTAGTTTTGTTCCGGACTGGTGTGGTTTTTTTAAGGGGAGAATTTTTACCCGCATTTCGCATTTCGCGCTGCGCTTCCGCACTGTTGATTTTTAGAAGCGGAAATTTTACTCATTTCGACATGGATTAAATCGAAAAAATACACAACCGCACACCATATTTTAGACGCGGTTTCTAATATGCGCAAGGAAATGTGGCAAATCACTTTTTCAAATTCCGCGGCAGAAAAAAAATCAGTATTGTGAACGCTTCTATTGCGTTTCAAACATCACATTTTATGCGAAATAAAAACCGCTCACTTAAAATCGGATTCCACAAACTACCTAACTGACAATTAGCAGAATTTGAGGAGCTCAGTTGGGGCATTTAGATGATTTCTAAAGGACGCAGATCAAGTGCTGGCCTGAGGTCAAAACATTTGTTTTTACGCTCTGAAAATAAAATTATATATATGATATTATATATATGTTATATATGTCATAACATCAAATAGCTAAATGAAATATCAATAGTCGATATTTTACCCAGCTTTGAGATGCCAAGAATGTTAGTTGTATTTGCTCGTTAAAGTGAGATGATTAGTTTATCATAAGACACAAAAGCCAATTAAAAAAAAATACAAGCGTAAGGAGTCTACAGGGCGAGAGCCCTAGCAATTTCTAAAAAAGCTGTACATGCATTATGTCTACTTATTTATCTGGAAAGTATTGAGGTTTTCGATATGTATTACGATCGCTTGAATGGAGGTACAATCCTTGCCAAAGGCGTTTAACAGATCCAATTTCAATATTATTCGTGCGTACTTCCCTTTGTCATGTTATTTTGAACCCTGTCTTCGTTACTCTTCTAAAGTGATATAGTGTAAAAGGTTCGCAACAAAGGATACCCTACATGTATCTTTATTTACTCTTCTATAAATCTTTTATAAGTATTTCTATTTTGAACAAGTTAATGGCCTCTAGTTCAATAGAAGATATAGGTACTTACAGTAAATTTGAGTCTGCTCGCACTTAATTATTAAAAAGCTTTACTTACGACTACGCGTGGGATTTTCATTAATAATACAGAGATCGTTGACGACTACCTAAGATACAACATACAAAGATACAACATTAAATATTATAATATTTTTTTTTACTTTGTCTAATAATTGGGTTGGGGAAAAATATAATACATAAAACGATAAAACACACCCTCTTATATTCATACTTACAATAGTACATTGTGTATTAAGGGTGGTAAGGAGGTAATTATTTAACGAGAGGCTATATAGAAGCCCAAGGCCAAAGGCTTTAATGGCTCGAGCTTGTAGTTTCCGTATCGCCCGTATTATACACAATGTTTTTCATTACATTTGCGAGTAAATAATTAAAAATCAAATGTGGAACACAATTGAAATGACGAGAAAAGAAGTAGAGAAAGCAAAGCCACCGCCAGATATCTAGAGAATTTATGATTTAAAAGTTTTGGCAGAAGTTAAAACTTGTAATAACTCGCTTGTAGACTGTAATTCATATTTTGTACACAGCTTTAAAACATATTTGATAGTATATAGGCATGTTTTTACGCTTTGCATTGAGAAAAGTAAACTTTTACAAAAAAAAAGGCAGTGGAAGTAATTAAGGTCTTATCACCCGCTTTACCTGCACGTAATGACACTGTTTACGAGTAAGTGTGATGAAATAATAGATTGTTGCATCAAGCGCAAAGTGAGTGCATTAATTACTCACTTTAGCAAGGTGCGTAATCTACTATTCTTTCGACTATCAATCTACCTACCGTGATAATATATACCTCCTGAAAATAAAACCCAATTAATGAAAATTATATTAATGGCCGGTATATAGGTACATTGTTTAGGGTAAGTATTTAGTAGAAATACATTGCCGGGTAATTAGAATAACTTCAAACATGTCGCAAGTAGTTATTCTACTTAGCCGGCAATGTACTTCTATTAAACACTTGCACTGAACAGTGTTTATACCGGTCATAATGTGTCAACGTGTAGATAATATACTTAAAACTTACCTTCGTTGCTAAATATGTATTAATTGTCAGATGTTTCATTCAAAAATGTTTCTATATCCTGAGCACTGAGCACTTTCGAAATTTTGCTCATATACCCATCTGATTGCCGCTTCAAAAGCGATGTTAATTTAGTTTTCTTTTATACCTACGTTGTGCTTGGTATTAGCTGTGCTTTTAAACATTGAGTATATGGACCACAATGAAGATGGTCTAATTTTTTTTAAATCTCACTGAAATACGTTGCAAATACACTTTCGTACCGTGATTTTACACGTCTTTCGTTTGTCCACTAAATAATATTTTCATAAGCTTTTAAATATTTATCCCGCGACTTTTGCGGCAAAAGGTTATTAACGATTTCATTTGCAGCTATTTTTATACTTCCTGGAGTTGAATTCATATCGCTATCGCTACCTATTTCCATTTTCTTAAACTTTTCTTGCTAAATATGAAGTATCAAAGTTTTACAATGGTACAAAATGCGGGACATTTTTTTTTTTTTTCACCAAGTCGGTTTTATTCAGATTATTTTTATTTTCAACCAGTT
Organism: Apoda limacodes; assembly: GCA_946406115.1. Taxonomy (NCBI): domain Eukaryota; kingdom Metazoa; phylum Arthropoda; class Insecta; order Lepidoptera; family Limacodidae; genus Apoda; species Apoda limacodes. The sequence goes on along the minus strand of OX291549.1, from coordinate 18,524,007 downwards.
TATTTGGATCTAATGCATACATTTTATATTAAACTTAATGGGATACATTAAACCTCTGTGGTAATTTATATCTAAAAAATAAATAAAAAACAGTGCATTAATGAAAAATTGTGCAAACATGAGTTTTCATTTCTGCACTGTTTTAGTTCTTAACTAAAAATATGTACTTTGTGATAGGTTTTGTAGTGATCAATGATAACTACGTAGTTGAAAGAAAATACGTTAACATCCTACGTAAATAAGGACATCACCACACTGCACACGCCTGTTATGTATAATATTTCTTATTTGATTAGTTAGTTAATTTAAAAATAATAAAACGGGATTAAACGCGTCATTTGGCAAAATACCTTTTTCCCGACGTTTCGGCTGGGTTACACCAGTCTAAAATTTTAAATTTAATTGGAGTTGGTAGGTATTGATTCATAGATTTCGGGAAAATTACCCTCATAATGCGAGTAAGTCTTAATTTTGACCATTTTTTTTTCTTCATTTTTATTAGGTTTCCCAGAAATAAAAATCGCAAAGATGATTGGGGCCTAATTATACGAAACTGTAGAGAAGAAATAATTGGAACCCATCATCTGCTAGTACTCAGTATCCGTGCCTTTAAACTTATAAAGTCAAAGTAGCATATTTCCCTGTTTTGTAGATAAGCCAATTAATAATCTTACTTTATGCCTTGTAATAATATCATTAATCTATACGGAGCTATCAGAGTACGCATTAATTTTCCCTCGAGCTACAAGAATATTAATGGCCTAATTAGAGGAGCGCCAGTAGTCACATGTTCATGGTGATTAATCTGACTTCCGAAAACCTCAGTTGCTTCGATTTTAATGAGAAACGCTAATAAACGATGAGCTAGCATTTTCTAAAATCATTTTAGGGTTCCGTATCCAAAGGGTACCAACGGAGCCCCATTAATAAGCCCACGGTGTTTGTCTGTCTGTCTGTCCGACCGTTAAAGAGCTCTGTCTTGTAGGCCGAAATATTATAAGTAGATGCCTGAAATTATTATATTTTCAAATTTATCAAACAAATAATAAAAAGTTTTCATTTCAGCCGGAAGAAGTCCACTGCTGAACGTAGGCCTCCCCCATATATCTCCACAACGGCCGGCTTTGAGCCGCCCGCGCCCATCCGCTTCCTGCGGCTATGACCAGATCCTCTGTCCACTTGTTAGGAGGACGACTTCCGATCCCTGGTCGCCACTCATCCTTTCGTTTCGACGACTCATATTGCCACATCAGCTTGCTAACTGTTTGAGCAAATTTCTACGTTTCGGATTCTATCGCGCAAAGAAACATCAAGCATAGCTCTTTCCATAGCTCGCTGAGCGACTCTGAGCTTATTTAAGAGACCAACAGTAAGAGACCACGTTTTTGTACCATTAGTCATCACTGGCAAAACACATTGATAATAGACTTTCGTCTTGAGGCACTGAGGTATTTTGTACAAAAGATGTTGCGTAGTTTCACGGTCGCCGCCGAACCGAGCTGGATTCTTCGGTTAACCTCTTTCTCAAAGTTGGACCTGCCTAACTGGACTACTTGCCCTAGGTATGTGCTTTTGTTCACAACTTCGAAAATAGCCGGTATAAGCGTCGTCGTTTTATCCATTTACTTTTTAGGGTCAACCTGTTGGAAACCTCTGCTGAAGACTCTGAGCATCGTGCCTAAGTCTTGACCACTATGTCATCGGTGAGTGATGTACTCGTCATTTATGATAACGCCATACCCTTCCCACTCCAGAAGCTCAAACACATCTTCCAACGCAGTTGTAAACAGTTTCTGAAATAACGTCTCCCTGTCTCACACCTTTCTGCAGATGGATTGGTTTCGTGTTCTGGTCTTGTAGTCGGACAGATATTGTGGCTCTGTTATACAAACACTTCAGCACTTCGATGTACAGATAGTCAATGTGGCACCGCTGGAGAAACTGTAACACCGCCCAGGTTTCGATAGAATCGAAGGCTCTTTCATAGTCCACGAACGCTACGCAAAGAGTCCGATTATACTCTTCTGTCTTCTATATAATTTGCAGCGTATGTATGTGTTCTGCTCCAAGCAATTGGCGTAGTGCCTTCGAGGATAACAGAATTAAAGAGCCTCTGAAGGACGTAATTCCGCCATCGCCCGCCGCCTTATTGTTCTTAAGCTATTTCAAGGCCATTCTAATCTCATACAAGCTGACGTCCGGGATTTCTTCTAGTGAGTCTTTTTCTAGTGTTGAGTTAATTTGGCTCTGGGTTCTGTGGTCGTGATGTTGACAGGATCACGAGTTGAGGTGTAAAACTGTCTATAGAAGTTCTCGATCTCTCTCAATATTTCAGGGTTAGACGAAACGATTTTGCCAGCTTTGTCAACTGTCGTTGCCTAATTGACAGCTCTCTAGAAAATACTTTTGAGCCTTTAATTCGCTCTATAGCCTCTCCTACGCGTGATGTGTTGAAATGGCGTATATCGCGTCGTATGGCTTTTGAGATTTGTCTATTGAGCTGCATGTATTTGAACCTTTCAATGAAGACTGCAATTTCATTTCGCACCGCACCTCCATGAGATTGAGAGTCTGATCAGAGAATTTTTGTGTTATATTTTTGCAGCAAGCTTTGAAGAACTTAGCTGCTACTGCTTGAATAGTTTCCACCAGCCTGTCATTTAAGTCATCCACATTTTCGCAATCTGCTAGGCACTGAAACCGATTTTGAAGTTCGAGCTGAAAATGCTCTGGATTCTTTATGAAGGCAATCGTCGGACGGAGCGTAGACCTTATCAAACGACTTCTTTCAAATTCGAGGTTGATGTTCAGCGTTTCTCTTACCATGCGGTGATCGCTACCAGTTTTCATTCTATTGATCACAGAGACATCGCTGAATATTCGCAGAATTCAGAAGTCAGGATAAAGTCAATCTCGTTTTTGATCAAACCGTCAGGGCTCATCCAGGTCAATTTCCTGTGAGGAGGCTTTTAGAAAAAAGAATTCATCATAAAGAGTTCTTCTCTCTCCATAAACTCAACCAAACGCTGACCCTTACAGTTTTGTTTATTTATTTATTCACCTTATATTTTTATCTATTTACTCGCAAATGTGATGAAAAACATTGTATGTAAAACGTGCGTGTGCGGAAATCACAAAATCGAATTCTCAATAACCTCTCGTTAATAATTTTCTCCTTACTCACTCTTACTTATCTTACTTCTTAATACACAATGTACTAAGTATTATAATTAAGTACTTATTAATATTTGTGTGTATTATTTATTTAAATTGTTTTTTTTTTGTTTAAATGGTTAGAAATATGGTAAGGTATCAAACAAATACTTCTCTGAAGTGGCTCAAAGACAGCACGTAACTTTATTATCTTTCGGTAATGAAGTTTGCTTTTGGTAATTGCATTTACGAGTAACTAATCTTAATAGTAAAAGCTTTAAGTAATATAGTTATTTAAATTACTAGAAACACTTACACTAGCAATTAAACAACTAATGGATTTTAAGCTCTTTCATGTAACAAATAATCCAAAAACTAACACTTTCAAAAATAAAAAATCTTATATGACTTTAATTCAGTCGCAAACAATTTAACTATTTTAAAATCAGACATTTAAATAAAAATGAGTTTAATTAAAATCGAATTAAAGTTGTAGCTAACACATTTGATGAAATAAAACTAACGTAAAAAAGTTTTATAAAAAAAGCTTTTATTTATTCACTGCAAGCTTTTGCCTGCGGCTCCACCCGCCTCTAATTCGGTTATCTGCGTGGGATTTCCACGGGAACTATTCGATTATAGTACAGATGTTTGCAATATAGCACACTATCAGTGGCGTGCAGAGGCTTTAGTCAGGGTTGTCAAAAGCAATAAAAAAACGACTCCCCAAAAAAATTCTGCGTGTTTATTGTAAACGTTAATTGTGGTATGCTATCCCAAACCCGTACATCGTTTGATTCATTTTATTATTATTTGTATATTTACATGAAATCTGCCAGTGAAATAGTTACCTATTGTTTTAAATTGATTTTTTTGGGTACATACCTTGTTTTTCCCTTGCGTCCCATTTTAGTTACTCTACATGATTTGTTTTTTGTCACCAAAACATTATTTTTTTTATAATGTAAATAGTAAAACACACACACACTGCCTAAACAACTTTCAAAATTCGTGTTTTTTATCATAACCTGTGAGAGAGAGCTATTATTTTAAGGACAAATTCGGTACTTATTAACAAAATTTAATTTAATTTAACCTGTGCTTTGTTGTATGTCCACAAACAAAAACAATGGCGACGTTCTAAACTAAATTAAAGTAAGTATTAATGATATACGAAATGAAACAAAAGAAAAAGTGCTGATTTTTAAATAGGTCGAATAATTACAGCCGTTGTCATATATCTCGGTACTATCTTAAAACTTCGTCGAGTTTCGGTCATGTGCGACAGGTGTCGTACTGCGTCTAAAAACGCTGTATTGATGCAAGTGTTCACGGAAAATAGCTCGAGATACTTTTCGGAGATATTGACAGTTTAGCTGACTTTTGATTACAGGCAGTAACTTCAAGCTGTGAAAACCACTAATGTAACCACTAATGTTTATATAGAGAGTTGTTATATTGTTTTATCATGTTACGAAGACGGTAGTAACACTGCCTGTGCAAAGTAAAGTAGTGATAAAAATGTAAATGTGTAAATGTGTGTGAAATAAATATTATTATTATTATTAAAGATATATTTCACTGACAGCTCGTTTTATTGAACATGTGTGAGTGAGTTCGATAGGCCATATAAGAACAAATTATTGTGTGCCTTTGCCACGGAAAATGTATAATACTATAATTCTAATAAGGACTAATGTATAATTCGCGCCAAATTTCCAAATAGGTATATTATATAGTTACATTTCCTCTTGCACTAATTTTTTTGTGTGTTGGATAAATAAAATGTATTTTTTCTTCTTTAGACGCACATGCCAAAGACCATACACCCCCATCCTTTTGGTTACGCCATATTCGTGTAATAAAATCTGTTCGAACGCTCGTGTTTGCAGTTTTTGGTTTATTTCATACTATAAATGCGAGGAGGCGTGTTAGATCACAGTGCAATTGGCATTTCTATGAAGCGATTGTTCGTAGATTGTGTAACGCGTGATTGGAATATATTAAAGGACTTGTGAGTTGTGACCAAATGCTGTGAACTAGATCAACGTCGGATCCAAGTGTGCTAAACGTGCTATAGTCTTGTTTAGTCAGCATTAACATTGCATACCTAACAAATGGCATTCAAAATTATGCAATGATAAATCGACGTTAAACCTACCTACATTACATACTAATAAAAGTATAAGTATACTTACGATATGTGAAAATAGCTGATCCGACATACGCTATTTCGTCAAAGTTCCTCTGACTTATATAAATAATATACAACCTATTTCTATCTGGAATAATGCACTTTTCAAATAGAGGTTTCATGGAGTAATCAATATTAGAACTATGCGCGTGACACAAAGGAACAAAATAAAAGGGTAAATTGAGCAAGAAAATGACATTAGATGGTAAAATGTGAAAAATGCAATCGCATCATACCTAGGTGTAATAGCAGTGATGCGTAGCTTAAAGTGGCCTGGGGTTAATCGCAACGGATTTTTTAAAGTGGTCTGGAGCTAATCGCAAAGGGTTTCTTAAAGCGGCCTGGAGCTAATCGCAAAGGGTTTCTTAAAGTAGCCTGGAGCTAATCGCAAAGGGATTCTTAAAGTGGCCAGGAGTTAATCGCAAATGGTTTCTGAAAGGCAACCCTTATGCGACACAAGGACACGTCCCTTTGGCAGAATGCGATTTCTTCACATAAACTGTCAGGTTGGCACTACATCTACTGAAGTATCACCGCGCTGATTAATATCTTCTCTGCAAAATTTACTGGCTCACATATAAATACTGTCTATAATATATTTTTTATCAAACTTACTCGTAAACAGTGTCATGACATGCAGGCAAAGTGGGTGCCCTTAACTACTCCCACGGGCTTTTTCTCTGTAAATTTTACTTTATTCAGAGCAAAGTGCGCATTCATAAAACTCACGGGCGGCAATGAAGGACCCATTATATCAAGTATCGCCGTTAACGATTATCCTTCGAAAATTAATGTTATATATGACATTTATAAAATCTAAAAAATATTTAGTAATCTACAAGCTAGTAATCCTTTTTAATTCATAAAAACGAAGACAAAAACCTCTTAACTCACAGTCTCCAGTTGTAACCCTATCATCACTTTTGCATTTTTTATCAAAATATTATAAAAATATATTTGCCTACCTTTAAAAGCAATGAGGAATAATTTTGTTTTTCATTTTATTTTGGTTTGACTCCCTCGTAGCCTAGTTGGTAGTATGGCCGGCTGCTGTGCAGACTCAATTTGTGTTTGTCTTGAGTTTGGGTGTATTAAGTATGAATAGCGGTTTTTTAACTTTTATTGGACTTGGACTTTTATTTTTTAAACATTTTGGGATAAACGTAGAGAACATGTATCTTTATCCATGACATAAGTAGTTTTTTCTTCAAATTACTATTTATATTTTTATCCATAAACCTATTTTTATTTATTCTCTAATATCCTTTTAAAAAAAAACCAAAATATTTAATTCATTGTTATCGATTTTCATACTATAACAAAGGCGAATCCAGGATATATTTTTGGAATCTTATGAATCCCTAAAATTGCACCTTCCCTCTCCCTCCTCCCTCCCTTTTGACTTCGAGTATATAGTACCTATAATCAAACTCCTTTTAATAAAACGCTCACGAACTAATACGAAACCGTAACACTTGGGTTTATTTTCCTCCTTGATACAAACAGTTCTTAACACTTGAGTTCGATTCTCCACACACGTGACCTCGATCAAATTGCTATCTGTCTTATAAACAAATGGAACGTGCCTTTCCGTGAGAAGTAACTCTTTTCTGTTCGTTTTCCGTGAGAAAATAGCCAAGAAATTGTATCTGTAACAAGATTCTTCGACAGATAATTAATTGGCTAAACAATTATTGACTGTTGGTTCGTAATTTTAAACTGCAAGAGCAGGACAATGTCTTAGGTTGTGTTATCGTTAAGAAAATAGGTACTGTCTTTCATATATATTTGCTACTTTTTACCTGCGTTAAATTACTGCTCTGCTTCTAAGAGCTATACCGTGAAGTTATATAGCCTTTAGCCTTTATAACCTTTACGAGAATTGGACTATTAAATGCAAAAAAAAAATCCAATCTGACTAATAGTTACAGAGATAAGCGTATTCAAATAATCAAACTCTTTAGCTTTTTTTATATTAGTATATACATGTGATTTGTAAGTCTTCTCACGCCAGACGAAGACAATTTTATTTGCAGTTAATTTAAGATATATTATAATTTAGTTTTTTATTAAAATGGTAATTAACTATCTATTTATTGTGATTTTTCAAACATAATTTCTGATTAAATATTCGTTTGATTTGATAAAGTAAACTTAAAATTTAATACTCCGCTGTCCATCCGTCCGTACGTCCGTCCGTCTGTCACCAGGCTGTATCTCATGAACTGTGATGGATAGACAGTTGAAATTTTCACAGAAGATGTATTTCTATTGCCGCTATAACAACAAATACTAAAAAACCAAATAAATATTTAAGGGGGCTCCCATACAACACACGTGATTTTTTTGTTCGATTTTATAAATAATAGTACGGAACCCCTTGTGCGCGAGTCCGACTCGCACTTGGCCGATTTTTATTATTCGTTGTTTTACTGTTATTAAGGTACTACAATTTTTTTAAATTTAAAGCTTTGTTTTATCGTTTTTACAATAGAGCAATAACAGTAAGTAACATGTTTCTTTTATGGCGACCCCTTAACCATTAAACATTTATTTTTAATGTTTAAGTTATTTTTAATTTGTTCTTGTATTTTTGTAACGTATATAATCCACCATAACACAAATTCTGTGAAAATATTTCAGACATTAAAGACAGACATGCAGACAGACAGGCCAGTGTAGGCTGTAATTATATGGCTCCTTTGGCAACCTTTCAATATGCAACAATTAGACCAAACAAACACAGAATAATTGTTAAATTGGGTGGGGAGGGTGCGTCTATTTAATTGCCTTAATTCGCACGTAACCGGATTTTATTTATTACAATAGTTGGGTTGTACTGAAAAAACCGATTAAGTGCTACTCTGTTTATTAAAGATAATGTTGGTGTAGGGCTTGCGCCATAATGTTACTTTTAGGCTTTTGGAGTTTACGTTTTCGTTAAGCTCGGTTTCGAATCCTAAGCTCAAGGATATGATATGTAAGCCCCTTATCACCGCCTTCTCGAAGAGTAACCAAATAAAGGTGGTTCTATGTGTATATATCTTTCTTTATCTATATATCTTTCTGTAGTCTTAAAAATAAACTTTGTAATATGGTTTTGTTGTAAGCTCTTTGGTGTGTAATAAAGTATATTTTATGCTATGTTCTTTTCTATATCTAAAATAATTACACTTAAAAATACCATACAGGAGTGATGCCCCCCCCCCTGCCTGTACCTCGCTACGCCCATGGAATATCATGTCCTTTAAATGATGGTCTATAGCGTCAATTCAATTTGGGCCGTTTTTAAGCATTTTCCATCACGTTTCTTAAATATTGCTACGAATATTGGTTTTTAGGATTGCTAAAGTTCTTAGCTTATTCATGTAAACCAGCGACTTTAAATACCCCTTGTAAAAAGTTGGGACTGGTCAGATCAGGGGACCCTGCGGGTGATCGGGAGATAACACGACTTGGATATCCGGATAAGTGACATTTAATGAGTTTATTGAATCGCGGGCTACATGTGAAGTGGCACCGGACTATGCCTACCATGATTATATAGCCATACCATACGATTTTTTTTTTGTAAAAAGTTAGTCTATGAACGGACACATACAATTTACTCTCATATCTGACACTTCTTCCTGTTTCTTTGCACGTTTTAAATAAATGTAGGTTTTTTGTAACGAAAATTCCAATTTCGAAAATCTATAAGCAAGGAAGTGGCAAAACTTTTAGTGATTTAAATTGTGGTTTACAGCTGTCTAAATAGTTTGCTCCACATAACGACCTCATACATTTTTTTTGAACTCTTAATGCTTTTCCAATATCTGTAGAGTTTACCCATAATATTAAGCCATATCTAAGGACTGCTGAGACATATCCATGGTAAGCCAGAAGAGCAGCTTTAGTCGTTGCTACTTGTTTAATTCGTTTTAAAGCATAAACAAATCTGTTTAGTTTAGAGCAGATATTTTCAATTTGTATTTTCCATGAGCATTGTTTGTCAAAATTTACACCTAGAAATTTGATAAAGTTCATGTCATCTATTTTAGTATTTTTATATTTTACTTGTAAATTAGTATTTTGGGTATTTTGTGCTAAAATTGCATAATTTTTATTTTGTCAATATTTATTTTTAAAATGTTTATTTCCAACCAGTCTATAGTTTTTTTTAGTGTCTCATTAACTTCTTTTACAATATAAGCCTTTTCTTTTTTTTTTTCGTTTTTCGTTTTAACAGTAATTGTAGTATCATCGGCAAACATGATAACTTAGTGTTTTGTTATATTAGGCAGGTCATTAATGTATAATAAAAAAAAGAGGGGACCTAACACACTACCTTGGAGAATACCGTAAGGATTGTGACTAAATGTAGATTGAAATGTTGTTTTTTGTTTACCAAGAGTTCTAGTTACTTCTACAGGTTGAACTCTGTTGTAGAGGTAATTTTTGATCCATTCATGTGCTTTACCTCTGATACCATAATTGTGTAGCTTGTCAAGAAGGATATCATGGGAAACTAGGTCAAATGCTTTTGTCATGTCTAGGAAAATAGATACTGGATTCATTAAATTAAAATTGACTAGAGTAGTGGAACTCTGTTTTCTAAAACCAAATTGTTCTTTTGTGAGGATGTCATATTTCGTCACAAAATCATATATTTTTTTAAACATAACTTTTTCAAATATCTTTAAAATGATCGGTATCAAGGTAATAGGTCTATAATTACTTATATTTTCTGTATCATCCTTTTTGTGTAGTGGTTTGATGATAGATTTTTTAGTCGCGAAGGGAATTTTCCTTCTGTCAACTACAGATTTATTAAATAAGTTAGTGGAGCTGCTACTATCTCCTATCCCGTAGACTTGGTATTGTTGAATGTTTTTATTATTTTATAGGTATCATGTACCGTAACAGCCGTTAAGAAGAGCGAGTTCTGTTTACAAGGAATTTTTGATTTATATTGTTTTGTACTTTTTGATTTGTTTGTATTGTCAGTGTTAGAATTTGTCAAATTTATAAAATAGTTATTAAACATTTGGCTTATGTCTTGTGCGTTGTCATACACATGGTTGTCGATTTTTATACAACTTATTTCTTTTTGATTTGTTTTTTTAGCTATGGAATCCCTTATGACATCCCAAGACGCCTAAAAAGCAAAAATACGAAGGGATATTAATGTTTACTCTATTATATGTGGGATAACGAAATAATAAACAAAAGTAAACATTAACTTTGTAAGTAACACCTGCTTGCGACGATTATGCGCAGTGCTCAGTGTCAGTACCGCTGTGGTGCTACCTACCAGCCCTCTCAGTTAGAAGGCAAACGAGTGAGGTGGCGTGCGTCGTCTCGCTGTCTAGAAAAACTACGTACGAAAATTTAAAGTCAGTTATTAAGTGAAAATACGAAATATATAAATTTTTTATTATGTAGTAATGTTGTATTTAGAAAACAAATAAGTTTGAGCTGGAACTATAAAGATGCGTTTTTACAAGTTTAAAAGCGTGTCGTAAGTGTGAAGTTGAAGCCGAAATATGACTTTAAGATGAATTCAGTGCAAACTTTGAAGCTCAAAGTGTTTAGTGAATTACAGTAAGTATATTTTAGTAAATATTAATTGTGTACAATGTTTTCCAACTATGTGGGATAAATCTGTCCATGTTTTATGTTTTAATAGATTAAATCCAATCCAATCCAACACGACAGTCTCTCTGATATTAGTTACAGGCATGTATTGAGTCAATGAAAATCTACATCTTATATTTTTAGTAAATTTATTCATAAGTGTATAATAATAATAATATCCAGGGTTACGAACCAAAAGGTAACTAAAATGGAGAAATAGACGCACTCATGTGGCAAAAACTACGAATTCATTGTTTTTATCTACATTCTCTATCAGACATTCTGTACATGCAATTTTATAACGCTTTATATCTCATTTCGTATTTTTTTTGATGGCTGTTACCTCAGAACTTTCGTCTGGGTGAACCAATTTTGATGATTCTTTTTTTATTAGGAAGCTGGTGCTTCCCGTGTGGTCCCATTTTTAGTGCATCTTTTTGTAGCCCGTTATTTTTTTTGTTTAAAAGTTTTTTAATAAAATTCTTCATATGTAGGCGTAACAAGTTGAGTATGACATTAAATAATTTATAGAGTTATGTGCCAAAACACACCGAATATACTTATTGAAACATATTTTGTTGTTAGTTTATTACGAAGAAATACGTAAATATCACGTGGCAAAAACTACATATGCATTCCTATCGATATTCTGTAAAGGTAACTCTACAAAGCTCTACATCTGATATTTATGTTTATTCTTATGAGAGCGTAACAAGTTACCTTTGCCTATAAATTATTTATTGGGTTACGTGCCAAGAAAGTACAAGAGAAACTGTGTTTGAAATATTTAATTGTGTCCCTCTATAAGTATGGTGTTCTGGCTATATCACCACTAGTTACATTTTAACATTATTTGGAATCTATATCTTAAGAAGAAATAAATAAAATCTGTCTTTGAAAGTAAAACTTGAACACTTAAATAAGTAATTGTAGGTTGGCCAATTAACTTTGAATGCTTTTCTTCTCTCTACTGGATTTTAATTCGAAAAATAATTAAGGTGAAATTGTTTTCAAAATGGTCAAAGACAAAAGTAATGGTTAAACCGTATGAAAATTCTAACTGAATCAATCCCTTCTCGTTTCTTATATCTGACTAGCTGGTTTCCGACGGTGTTACTTTTTGTAACTTTCCTTATTTTACCCCGTTTTTTTTTACTACTAAGGTGTAAACAAGCTTGCGGTCCGCCTGATGGTAAGGAATGATTTTCCAAAAATGATGAAATAATTATTTACTTGCAACTTAATTTTCATGATTCATCAACAAATTTAACCGGATTTCCATAAAAAGTTTCATTGTATGTTTTTTATATAATTAAGATTTGTAAATAAAAAAAAAACAAGGCAAGGACATACTACCGTACAGCCAAAATATTAACATGTGTTACAAAATACTAAATAGAAAAAAGGCACGGTAGGCACAAACATATTAACACTTCCATGCGTTCTTTATCGAAAAAAAAAAGTGTTATTTTCAGCACATGGCCAAAAGCGCCAAGCTTTTCTGTTTGTCTTATATGCCTTTAATAAATGTTTTATTTCCTTAGTCCAAAAATTTAGCACCCTTAAAAACCTAACAGGACCTTGTTTCATCGAAATCGAAGAATTTTTGAAAAACGTAAATAGTACGGACAAAAATAGTTTTTTCTTTGTTCAAAAAACGAACCACTGTTAGTAATCAGTTTGATTCAGGGTAAAACAATCGATTGAGATATCAATTAAGCAAATTGCTCTATTGGTTCTCGAGATATCTGATCGTATAAAAACCGCACCTACATATCGACACACACACACACACACTCATAAAATAGTCAGTCAAAGCGTAAAAAAAAAAACTTTGAACCCATGATACCTAGTAACTTCTCATATCAAAGAGACCGCAATTAAAAACAGTTGAAAACGGCCACCTAGGTACTTTCGACTTTCAACCAATTAGGACGATTATATACTGTGACGGCGTGTTGCAGGATGCAAGGTGACTCAGACCCGTTCCTTTTGGATATCTAAAGACGAGGCCTAGGTCCAGCAATAAACGTGTAGCTTCTAACTGTTAGCTGCTGTTATATGATTAATAGTAATTTATATCCTACTTATATTATAAACGCGAGAGTTTGTAAGTATGGATGTTTGTTACTCAATAACACTTCAGCCACTGGACGGACCGTTAAAAACATGGCACACCTGTAGATTAGGTCCTGGAATAGCACATAGGCTACTTTTTATCCCTTAAAATTCAAAAGTTCCCGCGGGAATAACTATAACCGAGCTTAAGCGAACTATAGCTATAGCTACAGCTTGATATAGCAAACTTCATTAGTGTAATTAAGGAGTAAATCACAGTATTAATACTGTGATTTAATTAAGTAGTCCCACGCCGATAACCGAATTTAGGGCGGGCTAATTAAGGGGTAAATCACAGTATTAATACTATGATAAAATAAAAGAGTCCCACGCCGATAACCAAATTTAGAGCGGGCGGAGCCACTGGCAAAGTCTAGTTGTAAATAACACAAAGTTGTATTTTTAAATATACAAAGCTGACACAGAATTTCGACATCCTTTTCGTATTTAACAAATACCTTTGTAAAGTAATTGTTGTGTTAACCGTACACGTAATTTTTCAACCAACAGCGCTAAGTAATGAAAAATATTTCTATGTCCAGTGATTCGTCATTCTTTTTTCATGCAAATCAGCTCATCGTTTGAAGGGTAATTATGTTTACAAACAGCCATGAATTCTAATTTTCTTCTTGTCATCAGTGTAATTATTTTTACAGTCATTACAGTTACTTAACTTAAAATAAAGTGCTTGTTAACCTTAATAAGCCAGATAACGTGGATACTCGTTTATTAATTTTAAAAGAGAGAAAAGTAATTTAAAAGCTATTTAGATAAACTAAATTCAGAAATTAATTTATTGCCGTAATTTAAATGGCGTTCAAGTTGAATTTAAGTACCCGATAAATAAATATATTTTTTTTTATGGTAAATAGCGTACGCTGTCGGTCTGTCTTTTTGTCCTTTTGGGCTCTGTCTTTGAAACCATAAAAAGTAGCAAACTAATAACTAAATTGGCTTCGCTCAGAAAGAATAACTGAAAGATAATCAGCGCCAACTAAATAAATTCAGCTAACCGTAAGAACCCAGTTTTCCTATTTTTCAAATTGAAGTTGTTGTTTTTTTGACAACTGTTATGATAATTACTAAAATGCGTTTTACTTTACAGATTTTTTCAAAATTTTTACCAAGAAGAAATTTTGCCTATAAACCAATTTCTTATTTTTGGAAAAATAAATCTAACGTGTTTGTAAAAAACATATTTAAACTATTAGATTCTATTCAATATAATCATTTTACCACTATAAGTTCTTACAAAAAGGGTTTTAATAAAATTTAAATTAGTAATTAACAGTAAACAGTAATGTAACTACCTAGGTTACATTCTAACATACGCTACAAAAACGAAATTTCTTGGCAAATATTTTGTGTGCTTAGTGAAATTCTCAAAAAAAACAATAGTTAATAAACCTTTTATTAATGCAATAATTTTCTATTAAAGCATTAGTGAACATGTATATAAGAAGCCCATAAAATGTAGTTGAAATAAGAACCCTATAGCTCCCTTGCAGCCTAGTTGGTAGGTTGGCTAGCTGCTATGCAGAGGGTGTGGGTTTGATTCGCGCGCTGGACAAACATTCATGTGATAAAACATTTGTGTTTATCTTGAGTTTGGGTTTATTTATGTATGATATGTATTTATTTACAAAAAAAAGTAATTTATGTGTATTTGTATCCGTTGTCTGGTATCCATAACACAAGCTTTGCTTACTTTGGGGGCGTTGTGTGTTATGTCCAAAATATTAATTTATTTATTTATATCTTGTCTTATCACAGATCATAAACACGATGTGAATGCAGTTATGAATTTATTTACTGGACACAAAACTTTGTAATTTGTGATTTAGTAGCCTACTGCTAGGTATGACGATGCCAATATTTATGGCTTAACATTTTTATTCAAGGTTTAGCGCGAAGACTAACATTAGTAAACAATTCTCTGTAAACTTACTACCTAAAGCAAAATGCATCTTTAAATTTTATACATTAGCTGAGAAATTATGATTTATTTTATGAAAGGTTGTTGTAGCTAACAAAAAGTTGAATACCGATGACTCAAATGTAAAATATTACATTATAAACTTTCGAATCATAAACATCAACACAAATTAAATTGTTAAATGTAGGTAGTAATCTAACTCCCGATTTATGGATTCGTACTCTGGACAAAATGAGGTTGCGTAAGTTTTAAACCAGTGGGGCGAGTATGGATGCTTTAAAACGTACTGTGATTGGATGTTTAATTGGTGGTTAAGTGATATAGAAATGGAAGCATGTTTCATATGCTCTTTAAGGTAGTTTCATAACTTTTACTCGAATAAAATTTTATTCAGGAAATTAAACGTAGGATAAATCGGAGACCCTCTAGATAGGAGTTGTTTTGTTATCCGCGGTTTTCTTTTCTTATTAATTTTATTGCCTTAGTTAAATAGTTATGCTACTGTTATTGGGAATTCTATAATGTTGAGTATAACCGCGTAAGTTTGAGTTACTTAGAACTTTTATAATATTGAAAAAACCCCCGAAACTTACCTAAGTGAGTCGTTTAACAACATTAAGGTAGAGGCTACAATAAATATTCTAACAATAATAAAGGGTAGTTGTCTTGGTTTTCACGTATTCTATATAATGGTATGACGTGTTAGTTTATTTGAAATTACCCGCGGTTTGTTAAAACTCTACGAACATTTAGAACACAATATTTATATTATATTAGTTTAGGATAATTAGGCCGTTTCATCTAGACCGTTCATATTAATCTAGGACTCTATAATGGTACCCCAACCAACATAACTAGAATTATACTTAAAAGATATTCTTTTTTCTTTGTTAAAATTAATTATGGCCGGACATCCGTCCGGAATAAAAAATAGGATGGAGGGGTTTGAAATGTGGGGTGAGAAGGTTGTCAGAGAAGGGTTAGTGGTGATAAAAGTGATAAAAGTGCGTGGTCCCATACATACAGAACATTCAATTGCCATCATTTAAAATGTCGTAACGCTGCCCGAGAAGAAGGAAATCATAGTCTACGCTTGTGTCACTAGAAGCAACCTCGTGTTTGTCGAAGTTATAGTGAAAATATTGTGTGTTCGTTGTGAAATTCTTTAGGTTAGGTTTTAAAAATATCTAAATGAATGTTAAAACATTCAGATGACGGGCTCTCTTTTGCCGGTTAGAAATTTATAGACCTTGTTTCTAGGACATTTTTCAGCTAGGTAAAGATAATCCTTCTATAAAAGTAGAAGTGGGAACAAAGATTATACAAGCCATAATAATTATATAGCCCACTCAAGAACTAGGTCTGCCAAGAAATATAGTAATTACTATAATCCATGTCTATCCTTAGCGGCGTTAGTAGGGTTTTACGATTTTGGCTGGTTAGCTAGTGTAGGTGAGCGCTGATGTACATCATAAGGGGCGCGTTCCTTAAACCTACTATCAGGTCGCAAGTCCTGAACGCTGAGCTACCTGGTTCCCACTCTACAAAACGAATGGATTTAGTTATCTATATGGATTTTACTTTCAAATGTGGAAGTAGAATAAATTAGGGTTCCTTTGTGTAGGGATGACAGAAAATCATATTACTTTTTAGTACCTGTGTCCTTTAGTTCTGATATTCGAATAATTGCTTTGATTAGGTATTTTGTACTTTAGAAATGATGAAAACTCAATGTAGGCATTATTTATGATCGTAGTTTTAGCTTTATTTATTTTCTTGACTATTTTCTTTTACGCTTATTTGTATACTATTGTTTGCTATATTACGTGCCTCTAAAACAACTGGGTTACTACTTATTTAACACAACGGTTTTCGGGTCCTACCACTTTTGACGATCACGCTTGGCCAAATAAGATATTTATCTACATCAATATTAATTCTTAGATTCTTTTATCTCTCTCGTTGAGTGTGGGGCTGCAACGTAGCCTAGAATTTTATTGTTTTATTAATATATCTATATTTTAAATAGGAATGGGGAGGGCGTTACATAGGTAAATAATAAAATCACTAGAGGTTGGCTCTGCAGTTGACGTAATTTTAAACCAACCATAAGCTGACAGTTTCAACAGTTGTAAATATTGGCTTGTGATTGGTGTAAATTTACATACAAATTTACGTAACTCATGTTTTCGTGCTATTTTCTATTTAGAAAGTAATTTTGCTTACAACCGACATAGCATAAATAGCATGCCAAAGGTTAAGTCACTAAAATTATTATCGCAGCATCAATATGTGAATCAAATGTATTTTACAAGAACTTTATGCAATATTATAAAAAATAGGCGTAGGCATACTCTGTTTTCGTAAGATTTTGCGATTGAATTTCCAAAAGTATTATTTTTACATTATTATAAGCAGTTTTCCTTAAATATGCAAATAATCATAAAGCAATATAGGAGTTTTTTTTTTTTTATTTTTCTTTTCGAAATATTTTTCTTGACCTCACATAATTTATCTTTGACTCAACAAAATAAAATTTCTAGGACTTTTACTTGCCTATTTTGTAACCTGACTAAACACGACCATATTATATGTATCTTAATTATAAAGCAATGGCTCAAATAGAAATTTGAATCTATCGCATTTGTCCATCGAAGACGATATGCAATATTTATAATGCGAGCCTTTAAAAGTGCATTAAGGAAAAGTTTTAAGATTCCTTTTTCTCACAAGTACCTACCTATTTTACAAATCATTGCTTAGCTTCCAAAGAAGAATGGGCAAAAGTCTATGAACTGTGGTGCGAAAAATTTAAATTTTACCCCAAAGTTAAGATAAAGTGCATTTAAAGAGTAGTTTCATTTATAACATATTTAGTTTGTATGGGACCAAAAAAAAATATCCGCCAGGAAATTAAATATAATGCGGTTCGAACCTTAAACTATGGTAGTTAAAAAAATATAAAAGAAAACTGCAATTAAATACCTTTGTTCATCATCCATCATCTATTATATAACCAAGAACAATTTCCCGGAATAATGACAATATCGTCGAGGAAAGCAAAACATATGTGTAAGTTTATGAAAGGTGCCTAAAACAATGCCATATAAAGTATGTGCCATATTATGTGTTCCATTATATTAATTATGAAATTGAATTTGTTTCATTGTGACGACCTGGCAGTCTAGTTGGTAGTGTGGCCGGCTGCTGTGCAGAGGGTGTGGGTTAGATTCCCACACTGGACAAACATTTGTGTGATATGATTGGTATGTATTTACAAAAAAAAGTACGTTAGTATTTGTATCCATTGTCCGTTTTTGCTTAGTTTGGGACCAGATGACGCTGTGTGATATGTCTTAAAATTATTATTATAATTATTAATATTTATATACAGAAACACCAGATCAAATACAATACTAGAATCGAAACAGTTATCTTATTAAAATTGTTAATAGTTTTATTATATTGTTTTTGGATGTGTAATACATAGTAAATATAAAGAATTTAGTAACGAGAAAGTACTCTGATGCATTGAAAGTAAAAACTAAAACTGTTTACATTTTCAAAATTTCAAGCATCTTAAAATTTGCTATTTTAGGCTTTTTGGTGGTTAAGCAAAAATTAAATATATTTATAACTTTAATTGAAGACGGTGATTATGTTGTTACATTAATAGTATTTTTATAGGGTGTACGCAAACTAATACCATGGATTTAGTAGATATATGATTCTGAACCCCTTAGAGTTGAAATTATTTGTCGGTCTTTCACTAAGTTAATTTTTTCATTACACTTACTCGTAAACAGTGAGCTAAGTGTGTCAGGTGCTAAAACTTTAATTACTCCCACGGGCTTCACTTCACTTTTCTCGAGGCAAATCGCGCGTTCATAGAACTCCCGGGTGGTAATAACGCGCCTATTATATCATGTATCTATAAAACTTGGCGAACCCTTGTCTCCTAAATTATTCATTGCTGTACTAGACGGAATATTCCAAAATATTAACTGGAACAAAAGAGGAATTTGGATAACTGATAATTATTTAAGTCACCTAAGATTTGCGAATGACATTGTAATCTTTGTTTATTAAGCCTTAGAATATCAATTAATGATCCAGACTCTTAACAATGAAAGCAAAAAGGTAGGACTGCAGATGAACGCAAGTAAAACCAAAGAGATGACAAATGGATCACAAAACCAATCCAAGTAGATAATGGCAATCAAATCGAATTAGTCAATAAGGATACATATTTAGGTAAACAAGTATCTAAGTCAAGGCAGCAACGAAATAGAGGTAAAAAGAAGAAGCAACTCCTCTTGGAAAAGCTTCTGGGCCCAAAAAGATATTTTGAAAGGAAACTATGTGCAGCATGCCATTAAAAAAACTGTAAAAGAAACGTTCGTCTTACCTAGTCTTATGACTGATCAATAATAACTTATTTATTTCTTATTTATTATGTTAGTATTAATAAAATTATATACATTTTACCTTGATTGAAAAAAACATTAATTTCTTTATACTAGCTAGCTTAATTTTTGAGCAGTTTTTTTCGATAGGACGGGTGCAATTTTTTGAAGAGAAAACTTGTTTAGCGGCGGTGTGCACTTCTTTGTGATGGGTAAAAAATTATAAGCTCGCGCAGGCTGATCGAAAATTCGTAAGGCAGAAACCATAATGCCACGCCATATAAATTCGTAAGACGGAAACCATAATGCAACGCCTATTATAATTTTGAAGTGAAAACGTCTTTAGCGGCGTTGTACACTTTTTCTTGTGATGGGTAAAAAATGTATAGGACTGATATGTATAACTCTATAGGACGAATAAAAAGTAAGAGGGAATTGGGTTAATGAAAAGTGCGGATTACACATATTAAAATGTTATATACAGATTGTATGTTTTCACTTCTGCTGGCACTCCCACAGTGCAACCCGTTTTTTAAATATTTGAACGCAAGCAGCAGGATCCGTGTGTAAAAAAGTAGAAATTTTGCAAATGCTGCGAAAGCGGTTTTCTTGGAATACACATAAAAAATACAAGATAGCTTTTGTATAATATGCTAAGCTTTCTTTTTGTTCTAGAAATATTTGTTTGCTTATTATAATATAGCTTTAACAAATAAAACAAAAATAAGGCTTTTTTCTCCGACTGAAAATGGAAATTGTTTTCAGAACTTATTCAAAAGCTTCACTGTAAAATGGTAATAGATTTTGTATATGTCGCAGGCAAATCGTATATATAATCCGCCGTTTTACAATATGCCTAGGCAAATCGTAAAATATGGAAACGAAAGGAACCGAAATCGCACTGTATAAGTCATGTATGTTAGATTAGGTTCGGTTCAGTTTCTCTTTTGTTAACGTAGATGCGGAGCGAGCGGAGTGTTCTAGCCAAGCTGCATATAATCTGTAAATCTGTTCAGTTATATGATAATTTCTATTCCATACTGTACGATCTGCCCAGGCATATTGTAAAACGGCGAATTATACGATTTGCCTGCGACATATAGATAAACGATAGGACCTGAACCAAATAATTTTCACCGGCTTCTGTTTTTCTAGGTCCGAGGCAATAAAAAAGTTAAAGAAACTTTTTAACTTCTATTTTATGCGGCAGAACGGAATAAATTGTCTTTTTTATTCGTATTACAAAATGTCGCTGATGGAAACTCTCAGCTTGATGTCTTATTGTTTTTTTCATACTCTACAATTATTCCAGGTGAAATATAATATTAAAACAAGGAATGAAAATGTTTTATAAAATAGATTTTTTCGAGCGGAAAATTACCTAACTAAACTATTCATCCTACGTAAAATAATGTTGAAACAATAACTAGCGATGAAGAAGAAATGTTGTTCTGTTTGGAATGTGGAAGACACATCATAAAAGGCCTTCTACGCAAGACCTACATTAAATATATAGTTTCGTTAAAATTTGTGTTTTTCTTTATTTGATTTTGACTACAGTTAATTTATTGGTTACTTCTACTTAGAAAATTAGAAAACTTAGTTTATGTATGTATGTAGAATCACACTACTTTATCTCAAAGCTAAGGGGAGAAAATGTTAAGCAACAATACGTAAATACTACGTAACAATACGTAAACGCGTGAATATTATACCGATTATTGTGGTGCAGCATATTGACAAAAAAACCAAAAAAGACATAGTAGCATTTTATTTTTCTATTTTAATTGTAACAAAAGATTACTTTAGACAATACCTGACTCAGTACATTATCTTTATTTCGCAAAATCTGTTTCTATATTCCCGGTGTAGTAATTTCCGCTTCAATAGTGTTTATATTACTTAGCAGTAAACATTAAATTTAATTATACACTTGAGCCTCATCTCTCAAATTGTTTGAGTAGCTTAGCTTATCTTATCAAATTGACTAATTCCTTATAAACTACATATGTCTTAATAGGTTCGGAAAATCTCACGATCCCCAATCCTATAAATGAGGATGCGAATCTTTTTCAAGGCTCAGAACAATCTTTATGAATTTTAGATTGCACAAGTAGGTAACTTATAGTAATTTGCTAGACAAGAAATTATAATTGATAGAATTTTCACGCACTTGAGACTGCTTACGCACTTATCAATTTGCAATAACGTACATATGTATATATATATATATATATATATATATATATACACCGAGCGGTCTTCGGAGATAATGTTCGTGCAACAACATGTAATGTAAAAAAATATTTAAAAATTCAGCCACTCTTCGCCTACTTCTTCTGGACATAGGTATTCGTCGTGGATTTAAAAAAAATTACTTATGAAAAAACGGAAGGGGAAGAAAGGTTTTCAAGTGACAACCACGGATTGAAAAACGCAACGTGGGCTGCCTCCTGCCCAGTGGACGGAATCGACCCCTTAAAGTCACTCCGAGCATAGCTCAATCCACTGCATATTTGGTGTCAATATAACTTATTGTACCAGATGTGTCATTTTAATAAAAGAAAGTAGCTCATAGGTGTATAAGACTAGAAGGTCACCTGTCAAGCGACTGTGGCGAAAGCCGTATTGGCCAGTAACCGTGGTTTTCTAGGAATCTTAGAAGCTTTACGATAGGTATGTTTAGAGAATGAATAAAAGAAGATGCACAACTTAAACAAATTTATAAGACAGAGACGATGAAAGGGTCGTTAGAGGTAGACCTCGTCAAACGAATCTCGACCAAATTGAGCCCATTCTCTCAAAAGGCAAGGTAAAGGATACCTTCAACCGTCAAACGTGTATGAAAGCATAGATGCGAGTAGATAATGAAGGTAAAATAAATGTGCCAGAATCATAGAATGTAGAAGTCTTTGGTCTATAATTAGGAGGAGACCATTATATTTCAAGCTGTGGTCTGTGCAAGTAACTGATATGATGTTTCTTTTTATTATACGTTTTGCTTTATGCCGCTGTCCCCTTTTACGATGTATCGAGAAAAACTTTATGAAGGCTACAAAACGCTTTTAGACAATAAACGGCGTGCTTACGACTCAGATTTAACGTTTTCGGCAATAGATGGCGTAAATTTGCGACCAAAGCTTCTCCGCCCATAACTAAAGAATAAATAAATAAAAATTCTGTGAACTTAAAAGAAAATATACGTATTTAAATTTTACTTAGGTGTTCTTTCACACATTTTACATTTTTTACTAGTGTTTAGTACCAAAAGGGTGCCCTATTACTAAGTTTACGCTATCTGTATATCTGTCTGTCCGTCCATCAAAGCTGTAAAGAGCTTAATCTCGTAGACCAAAGATGTAAAAGCCCAAAAATTTTTCACAAAAAAAAATATTATGGCAGATTTCGTAAAAATTATGAAAAAAACGGGTTGCACTCCGGGAGAGAAAACATATAACCTGGATATATAACATTTTGACATGTGTAATCCGCTCTTTTATCTTTTCATCAACCCAATTTCCTCCTTCTTTTTATTCGTCCTATAGAATTTAACATTTTTTATCCATCACAAAAAAAGTGCACAACGCCGCTACAGAAGTTTTCTCTTCAAAATCAATCTTTTTATTTTGCCAATCGTCCTATTATGGAGTGGCATTATGGTTTCCGTCTTGCGATTTTTCATAGCGTGGCATTATGGTTTCCGTTTTACGACTTTTCGATCAACCTGACGCGAGTTTATCATTTTTTACCCATCACAAAAAAAGTGCACAGCGCTGCTAAAGAAGTTTTCACCTCAAAAATACAAAAACTATAAAAGTTTCTCCATATAAGAAAAAATATTTTTTTCTTTCTGCTCCACCGTAAAAACGGTAATACAAACAAACTTAAAATTATTATAGTAATTTAACGAGTCAAGTTCGAGTCTGGCTCATGCATTCAGTACTGGTACGGAACCGTCAGTACTTGAGTTCGACTAGCACTAAGCCCTAAAGGTAACTTGTTATATAATAAATCGCAAGATCATAAAAGTAAAAGATAATCAGTACTATTAAGGGATTACAATATCGAAACTTTTCGACTTTGTTTAACTTAGTTTAACTTAACCACATGGGGTGGCTTAGTCATTATCACTTGTTATTGTTAGCAATAGCTCTAAGAAGTTTCTTACAATAGTTGGATGAAAGAAAGTGTTTCTTTTTGTAATTATATAGTTATTATTAAAATATAATATATAGATAATATTGAAAGATAAAACCAAAATAACTTGCTTGTGGTGTAGGTACCTGCATAAAAAAAACTTAAATCAAATTACATTCTTACTTGTCAGTTAACTGACTAATATTAGTCTACCGGAATTGAATGAAATCAAACTCATCTCAAATTGTAGGTTTTAAGCTGCGGAACATATGTAATTTTTTTCTTGCTACATGACACAGGTGGAGTGGTGTACATCCATATCCATAATCCATACTTCCATACTTCCATACTAATATTATAAATGCAAAAGTAACTCTGTCTATCTTTCTGTTTGTCTATTACCTCTTCACGCTTAAACCGTTGAACAGATTAAGATTAAATTTAGTATGGAGATAGTTTGAGTCCCGGAGAAGGACATAGCATAGTTTTTATCCCGAATAGATATGACCGAGCTTAAATGAACTATGGCTTGATATAGCAAACTTCATTAAGGAGTTGACGTAAGAATCCCACGCCGATAACCAAATTTAGGCCAGTGGAGCCGCTGGCAAAATCTAATTATTACCAGCTATCTCATTATTATTATTAATGCGAAAGTTGGGATGTTTGGTTGTTTGTTACTCAGTCACGTTTCAACCATTGAATGGATCAAAATGAAACTTGGTACACATATAGGTTAGGTCCTGAAATAGGTCATGGGCTATTTCATATCGAGGAAAATTGAATAGTTCCCGAAGGAATTACTATAACGTTTGTTACTCAATGGAGCATCCAATTGAGCTGAAATTTTGCAAACATAAAAGAAGTTGAAGTTCAGTATAATAAGGAATTGCCGTAAGAATCCCATGCCAATAACAAAATTTAGAGCGAGTGGAGCCGCTGGCCCAAGCTAGTTTCATATATACGTAACAAGTATGTTTTTCTTAGTTTTTTACATTTTAGAGAAAAAACACAAGATTGTGAAATTTTACGGCAAAAGTTTCTGATCGACATAAGCTTTAATGACGTGAAAGGTTTTCACGCTGGAGCGCGCGTAAGATTGATACGCACGTGTGATTATAAATAAGTAAATTAAATACTAATACGAAGAATTGTCAGTCACTGTGTGTTGATATTGATACCTATATCAGCAAGTCAGTCATCTTGGTGGCCCAACGTTCTTTGTTTTAAATCTCATAAACAACAACTTCCTAGTCACCCTGGTAGTATGACCAGCTGCTGTGTAGAGTGTATGGAATCGCTTCCCACACTTCCATTTGTCTGGGTGTATTTATGTATAATATGTATGTATTTACAAAAAAAAATAATATATATGTATTTGAATCCGTTGTCTGGTATCCATAACACAAGCTTTGCTTACTTTAGGGGCAGACTGCGCTGTGTGTACCTAATGTCCAAAAATATTTATTTATTAGATATACTATGTATCTAGAAAAAAAATGTTCTAATTTTTAGTCAATTTTTGAAAACATTAAAGATTTTATACTTTATTATGTTTCTACTTGTCTGTATTAATTTGTTAATGAACTATAAAAAAACGATAAAAACTAAAACAAACTATTGAATATTGCATTGTTATCGGGAAGTTTGTTGGCAAATAAACAAGAAAGCGTGTAAGTAAAAACGTGTTATAACATAAATACAAAACAACCAAGTACGTTTCGTATTCGGTACAAGTCGTTAATGAGAATCATTGAGTTTATTTGAAAAACTAGTCAAAACCCTGTTGGCTGTACGCCAAGTTCTCAACTCTCATGCGTTTTTCGAACGTAAACATTGTTATTAGTTTGAAAATTACTTATTTTTATTATGATGCTATGATTTTATATTTCTATAATTTAATTTGGTTGATAATCTTAAATTTACTACCGACTTTACATAAGTAACAATTTCATCTAATTAATATTTTTTGAAATTCGTACGACATTTTTACTTCTCCAAATACTTACATTTTATAAGTTGGCTTAGCGGCGATAGTTTATTCTTTTAAATTCGTAATATATAGTACTACAATATTTTTTTCATATGCCCAATACAACCATTTTCTGGTAAAGTCTTTTTCTCAAACATGCTACGATATGCGACCATAAATTGCGCAAGCTTCTTTAAAGACTTTGTAATACAAATTTTTAATCATATTTTACCGGTTTGTTGTATGGAGATGTTTATCAAAATGTAAGTGAATGTTGAAAATAGAACTAATTAACTGCAAAAATAAGAGTATTGAGTAGTTATGTATGGTAAAACTCACAATATTAGTATCGGATATAGTGTCATACCTACAAGAGCTTCGGATTGAAATAAATTTCATTGTGATGATAAAGATTGGAAAATGTACGTTCAGGTGGTTTGGGCCTGTCGTAAAGATGGGTAACAAAATATACACAAAAACAAATTTATGAGACAGCAGTCGAAGGAAGTATCGAAAGATATAGATCTGGGAGTAGAGTCCGTTCAAATTATATAATATTTTACGGACAATGTATGACAGAGGAGCATTGGTGAAACTGGATCAATCTAGACAAGTGTGTTAGACTCATACCAAATAAAATTTGTGGTCTCTTTGCATATTCCTATAGGAAAGCGTGTATATCACAGTAATAATATGTACCTTCGTTTTAGATTTATTGATTGCAAATGTAACAAACAGTACTTTTCATGCCTATTAACTTAGTAATTAAACTGTTACATTAACTTCATTTTTAAGATATACATAATTTACTTTTTAACTAAATAAAATTATATTCATTTTGAAAAATTATTTTTTACTTGCGTATTTTTTTGTTTTTACAGCGAATAGTAATAAATTAGATTTGATTATACAATAAAAATATTGTATAGAAAACACGCATTAAGTGAGGGTTCTGTACAATTAGATTTATTGCGGATATCTAGAACACTTTTAAACAGATTTAATCCAAAACTATTTTCGTTAGAAGTATTTATAAAGCTCTATAAACAGTATCATGATTTTTTCATCACATTTTAGATCACGTGGTATATACCTAAAAGTTAGAGTAAATTATGATATAAAGAATTGTATCTAAACGTACTTTATCTTCTTTTTCTCGTAAAGAGGAATGAAAAGTAGTGTCACTCGTATGCAAAAATCTCCTACTGTGCTCAGGATTGTACTAAAAAATCCCTCGCTGAGCTCTGGATTCTCCTCTATAATCCTTTCTACTACGTTCTGGATTTAAAATAGCATTCTCACCGTTTTAATATTATTTTTCTCCATTGTAATATAATATTTTGTCTCATTATATAAGTCTTTCAAAAATTTATTATTTGTCTGATATTTTTCAGGGTAATAAACCTTTTTATTTCATAGATAGCTAATTCTTCAACTACCAAAAGGTTATGTAATGTGATTGTTTCAAAATGATTCCTTGGTGGGTATCGTGCAAGTTAACCATAACATGACTTCTATTCGACATAAAAGTAAGTTTGACGTGCACGAATCGAGGATATGTCCAGGTTATTTCCCCCTTAAACTGGGACAAGATGCAATAATAAAGTTACGGTAGTTCGTCACGCTAAGCATACCCGTTTTGCAAAGTGGCTTGGAATTGGGAATCAGAAATAACAAGACATTAAAGAACTTACTGTGATTACAATTTTAATTTTTAAAAATAAACATAATTATTACTGTTGATTAATTAAACAATTAAACTATGTAATATGCTTTCTTTCTTTATTACCTTGTATATATGATGTTAATTATTTTTATATATATTAAGCTATTGCGTAGCTTTTATCGCGGGCTCTGAGCGCGGCGATTGAATCAAGAAATTCCGTAACAAAAATAAAACCTAACGCCTAACAACCTAACAGAAAGCTGTGCATCGTCTAACGTCGTTTCTGTTCGGCTGACTTCGTCACGGTGTTTGTCCTTACCTGTCAGATAGGAAAATAGAAATAGGACTCTGTTTGTTTGTTATTTCTTTGCACTCGTTATCATCCGAGTGGCCTTAATTTTCCTTACGGTCTGTTGGTTTCACTGAGCAGTTCCACTAGTGGGTCTAGTAGGATTTGTAAGTACTCGTGGTTCCACCGGTGGAACTATAAGGATTTGTGAATACTGTTGGTAATATTGTTGTAAAGATACGGGCCGTACTTCGAATATATGCAGCTCATGGTTTTTTTATAAATGAATGGATGTCATTGTGTATCCGGGTTTATAAAAATGCGGGAACTATAAAAAGAACGTTTAGGGCCCGTAACAACACCGGCTTGCACCACTGGTGGTGTCAAGGGGATTTTTTAGTCCCCATGACACCACCATAGTGTTGTTACTTACTCCATCGATAAATGTCTGTCACAGTAGTTCCATTGAACAACATACAAGTGTTTTGTTCGGGTTTTGCTTGCTCAAATGAAAATTTAAGTTTGTTATTAAGAAACGAAAAAGTTAATGAGCTCCATTTGTCATTCTTATTTGTATGCTGCGTAGTTCTACTCGTATTAACCTTAGTTAATCCTTAGACAATGACTTTTGTCCCTGGTTCTACCAGTTGTAATAAGAAAATTGATAGTTTTTTTATCACACTTGTTCGTAAACAGTATCATTACTCCCATGGGCTTTTCTTAGGAAATTTTATTTTACAGAAGTGATAGATTTTATCAAAATCTTCATTTCTAAATCTCCAACTACAAACGGCTTTATCTCCTAAACTATTAATTGTAGATGAGTAGTTTCTTCACAGAAGTGACAGATCTCATCAAGATCTTCATTTTGGAGGACAACTGTCAAACTATAAAAGGCTATACATCCGTAAATAATTATTACTGTTTCGCTTTCTCGATATTTTATTGAAGTGAAAACAAAAAAAAAGTTGTGCACTTTTTTTGATATGGGTAAAAAATTATAAGCTCGCGTCAGGCTGATCGAAAATTCGTAAGACGGAAACCATAATGCCACGCCATAAAAAATCGCAAGACGGAAACCATGATGCCACGCCATAATAAGATGATTGGCAAAATAAAAAGATTGATTTTAAAGTGAAAACTTCTTTAGCGGCGTTGTGCACTTTTTTGGGGTAAAAATGTTAAACTCTATAGGACGAATAAAAAGTAAGAGGAAATTGGGTTGGTGAAAAGATGAAGGTGCGGATTACACATGTTAAAATGTTATATACAGGTTGTATGTTTTCACTTCTGCCGGCAATCCCGGAGTCCAACCCGTTTTTTTTCCCCTTATTTTCCCTTTTTCTTTTTTTCGTTATTTTTTTTCGTTTTTTCGGACTTATATCGCTGATTTGCGAGAACAACGCAATTAAAAGTCATAGGTCATATTTCTTGTATAAAAATTTATCTACACAATATACATATATGTACATACATATGCAAATATATATTATTAATAAAACAAATCTGTCTGTGGGTGTATGTGTGACTACATGTTAGTTTGAGAGTGCATGTGTATGTATGAATAAACTTATACTAATATATACCTATAAAATAAGAATTCTGATCATTAAAATGGATATCCGTTAATTGTTCATGGACTGACAAAAGATTGTTATTTTATGTATCACAGAACACATAGCCTGTGTTCAGCTATTCGTACTATTTACAAATTAGGCTTTAGGTTATTTTTTATCTTCCTTAAAGAAAACTTTGACAGGGTGTTAGGGAGCTCATTCCACATAAGCGTTCGAGGGAGGGAGTTTCTCTGAAACCGCATTGTACGTGACCATTTAGGTTCTATAAGATGTAAGGATGAATTCTCTGCCGATAGCGGTGCGATGGCAGAAAGTAGGTTTGAGCATTATTTTGAATATTCCTCAGAACACATCCTATTCTACAATTGGTACAACACACACAGGGAGACAAAGTATCTCCTCAGAGTCAGTTCGATATGGCTTGTGAGATCCCAAGATCGTCGACGATTCTCCTAGTTCGTCATTTCCTCATTACGGCATTCCTCATTGCACAAATATATAGGTACCTTATACATATATGATAAACAAAAATGAACATGAATGAATTTTTTTACGTTTATCGAAGTTGTTTGAATTTGGTGTTTGAAATTAAATTTGTTGACAATGACCAACTGATATTTCTCTCTCTCTTCTTTGAGGATTAACTTCATCTGGGAATTTAAACGACAGTTGAATGTTCTGTATGTATAGGACCACGCACTTTTATCACCACTAACCCCTCTCTAGCAACCTTCTCACTACACATTTCAAACCCCCCCCCCCCACCCTTTTTTATTTTATTCCTGACGGATGTCCGACCCTAATTAATTTTAGCAAAGTAAAAAGAATATCTTTTAAGTATAATTCTAGTCATGTTGGTTGGGGTACTATTATAGAGTCCTAGATTAATATGAACGGTCTAGATAAAACGGCCTAAATATCCTAAACTATTAAAATATTAATATTATGTTCTAAATGTTCGTGAAGTTCTAACAAACCCCGGGTAATTTCAAATAAACTAACACGTCATTCCATTGTACAGAATACGTGAAAACCAAGACAACTACCCTTTTATATATTGTATTTATTGTACGAGGCTACCCTAACGGTTGTTAAACGACTTCGCGGGCCTTTTCAATATTATAAAAGTTCTAAGTAACTTCAACTTTCGCATTTATATTCAACACTATAAAACTCCCAATCAGCGCTTGTCTTGAAACTACCACCAATGACATACGTTCAAACAAACCACCAATTAACGCTTTTAAAACATTCTCCAATTTACTTTAGTTCCAATCAAACACTCAACCATAGTTAGCTTCAAACCATTAATTCTCGCGCCACAGGTTCAAAATTTTACGCAACTTTATTTCGTCTAGAGTCCAAATTCATAAATCGGAAGTTATATTACTACTTACATTTAACAATTAATTCCGTGTTGATGTCTATGATTCGTAAGTCATTTGTACTTATATTTTGTTAGCTTTAAACCTTTCATAAAATAAATCATAACTTCTCATCTAATGTATAAAATTACTGAACTTGAATATTTGACTTGATTTTGCTATAGGTAGTACGTTCATTGAGAATTGTTTACTAATGAAAATCTTTGCGCTAAAACTTGAATAAAAACAAACATTGTATTACAGCAATGTTAAGGCATAATTATGGTATCGTCACAGTATGGAAAATTTTTGGCTTCCAATAGGAGCATTGTGCTTTTATGATTTTAAATAAGACGTGGTAACTCCTTTCACTCTTGTCACTAATATAAGTGGCACTATATTTGTTGTCTCAGAGGTACTTCCAAAGTTTCCATGTATTGTGAATAATTGAGATACTGGGACAGGCGTGCTTCGGAAAGTACCGTCCCCATAATATTCATCAATGTCCTTTAGTAGTTCCTAAAAATATCTAGAACAAAAATTAATTATTCTGATCCCGTCACAGTTATAATCCTCTAATAAAAAGATTTAAATTTTCTAGGTATTTCAAAAATTATTGTAGATAAATTTTTTACATCAAATTCCTGTTTTCTTTTACCGTATGTCATAATATATATACCATATAAGTCTTTGAACCTGTAGGTACATGACATTTTTGTAATTTTATCCAGTCCCATATCATATAGTGGAGACATAACATTTTGGAAAATAGTAGGAATTGGGTCAGTTGAAGTAGAAGCTTTCATTTTGACGTCAACAATAGGCAAATCTACAGTGTTTCTAGCTTCATGAAAAAAAACATTGATTGGTGGAGTTTTGAATTTTGGTGTACATGTTCAGTCCTTATTAATACCAGTTGCGCTCGTGCCGCCATCTTGGAAAAAAGGTACCCTTTTTACGTTTTTTTTGCTTATATTTCGGCGGCATTAATTATTATTAATGCGATAAAATCGTGTACTCAAAAATTGGTTCGGCAGCAAGTACCGTGCATGCAACTTCTCTTGAGAAAAATTCTTTTGCAAAAAAAAACACGTCATATTGGATCCGCCATTTTGAATTTTAAAA
The DNA here is from genome assembly GCA_946406115.1 of Apoda limacodes. NCBI lineage: Eukaryota > Metazoa > Arthropoda > Insecta > Lepidoptera > Limacodidae > Apoda > Apoda limacodes. The sequence goes on along the minus strand of OX291549.1, from coordinate 18,492,454 downwards.
AACTGACAAAAAATTCGAAATCAGCACCCTCGAAAACCCTTTACTACCCCTCGATACATGAAATTATACATGAAATTTATGTTGCGTGCATAAAAAAGTCAGTTTTATACGGATATAAAACGAACCGCTGGACCGATTTATTTCAGACTCCTTTCAGATCTAAGTCATGACGTGGCGTATCGATTGATATGTCATTAGAGCGATTCGGTCCAGTAGTTATTGAGGAATCGAAAGCCAAAACGCCAAAAAAGTATGTCTACATACATATATACATACGTACACACACACACACACACACACACACACACACACACACACACACACACACACACACACAGACATCACTCTAAAAATGAAGAAATAAAAACTGTAACTTATTAATTTTTTTATAAAAAAGCTAAAATATAATTAAAAAGATCTTTTTATATTTTTGCTTTTGATTCTGTTCACTCCTAAAATGTTCATATATATCTTCAAAAACTTTTTCCATGACCGACCGACAGAGATGGTGAGAAAAAGCGATAGAAGGGGAGAGATAATAAAGGGGCAGATGCATAATGCGACATGATGTGTATAGCAGGGCGAAATGTCTTTCAGGTCCACTTGGTGAGTAAGAATAGCCAATAGGCTAGACCGACCAGCCATCAGCCGGTCACCATCGCGTCTAATTCCGATAAAAACCACCTTTCCTATGTAGAACAAAAGCAAGTTTCTCGACAGACTGATATACAAACTCAATTTTAACATTCTACTAACAACGCCGTTAATGACATTCATAGGCTGGATATACTCAACATAGCGTTTCTACAGAACATAAGTTTAATTTTACGCTCCATAGAAGTGCTGGATAAACTTCGCTCTCACAATCTCTTGGTTATTATGTCCCTTGGGCCCCAGGCCTACGCAACCACTGCAACGGACTGTGATAAACTGGGAAAAATTCAAGAAAGCTCTTAAAATAATCAGCTTACCACAACTAGATCTCATCCCTGCTGTCATTCGATCTCCACATATTGATGTGGTCATCGAATCTGTCACCCACCAGTCACTCGCAAGCTGCTATTAGCAAGTGCATAAAATTTAATCCAGTTTAGAGCGATCTCAGTGTATGTGGAACAGCTTATAAATGTAACAGCTTAAAAACCGCTGTCTTAGTTTTTATTAAACGCCTCTGCCACGTCGAAAAATGGCGATCCTTAGAGGTATAAATGTGCTCCGTGAAATCTGTAATGAAGTGCCCCTGATGCCCAAAATCCAAAATGAATTTGGTGAAGAGGTCTAGTGTCTATGAAATTACGTAACCGTGGTATCTGTTAATAAAGTTTACTTTCGTTTAGTAATTTAAATTATCTATATGACGAGGGCTTTGGACATTTTTACCCTAACTACGTCGCAAAAAATGTAGTTCGACATTGCCTTGTTAAAAATACTTATTAATATAATAATCAGGGGTAACCTTAATTTTGATAGTCTGCAGAACATCGTCTGCAATGACAGGAGGTCGAAAGGCAAGCAGCGGCGGAAGAGCGCATTTCCTTTTGACCTCATACTGTCTAGCTGATTACTACGGACATGATTGGTGGACACCAACTGGTATAGTGCTAAGCAAACATTACGACTCTAAGTTTTTCGAAGCAGTCTGCCTTTAAGTCGTCGTCAAACGCAGGGATTAATTTAGAGGTTTGAAGGAAGGCATGACGCTCAGGGTGTCGACTTTAATAGCTTTATAGCTCCAGTTAGCCTGGAGGCGGGGCTAGATCCTTTCCGTCACGTTTTCGTGACTGCTTTTTGTACACCTGTAGCCTTCTTGACACTTTTGTAGAGGGCGTCTAGTCCTCGGCAGACGGATAATTCTTACGTTATCGGTGGTGTTAAGCTCTCTTATTAGTTACTTTATGTCCTCGGGCACGGGTGAACGCTTGTTTAGAGCACTCGCTGATGGTAGCTTAACTTAAGACTGGTAAAAGATACGACCCCGTCAATTCGTCAATTTGTCGTGACATCTAATAAGTAAGGATGCGATCTAGTTGCTTGAGCTAATAAGGTTTTAAGGGCTTTTTTGAATACGTCATTGTCAGATAGGAGTCAAAGGGAGATATAATAACGGGGAAATGGTCAAAGCAATACAAAAACTTAGGTTTACGTTATGTGAAAGCGCTATATCAAGTATTTTTAGCCTATGGCTATTAGTAGTATAGCAATACTATAAACGGTGCTTGCTAATTATATACATTTACATACAAAGTCACGTAAATCGGAATAAATTGTCAGGTCAAATTATTGGAAGTCAGGCCTACGAGACGATGATCAGCTGATGGCTAGTCATGGCTTTTCGGTATTGATAGCCAGTCGTGGCTATTTCGTGGTACCTATACCCACCAAGTGGCCCCAAAACACGTTCCGACCCAGCCATACACATCATGTCACATAATACATTCAGCTATCGATGGGCACTTTTATGTAGTATGTTCATCGGGAGGTTTTAATAAACATGTACACCAAAATTCAAAACTCTACCAATGTTTTTTTGTCCTATAAATATATCTAATTTGACTGATTAGAGACATTTTTAGACTAATTAGTAGAAATTAGACTAAAGGAAAAGGTTACTTTTTACGAACAAAAACCGTTTTATTTTGTACGCGAGGTACCTACTATTTGTCCTATTTAAAATACAATAAAGTCTGAATTAGGATAAAAAACCTGATTGATATCCTTAGCGTTGTTTTAATGAGGTTATTAAATACTCGTTATTAAAACGTAAGTATATAAGTACCTACTTTATGAAACAGATTTGTTTTAATGAGAAAATGCCGGAGGGTCGATCGTAAAGAACTCATTTAAATTTCAAAATTATATACTAAATCTTTATTGGGGTGGTTGTTCACAATTTAATATGAAAAAAGAACATAATATTGTCAGCTTAGGGTTTAAGCCTGCTAAATCCATTTAACTGAATTCACGTTTTACCTACCATTCGAAAGAGAATAAAAAAAGACAGAGAGACAATCTAGGAAAACCAGCTATAACAAATATATTGAGGAATTCCGTGAACTTTATGGATATCTAAGAGTACAGTTTAAAGTACGTCTGTGAGGAGATGTTTTATTACTGCTAGGCGAAAAGACTTTTTTTTTTCTGAACTGTCAATGCAGTTGGTTGTTGCAGCAATTACTGCTTCACCGGGCATTTTGGGGCGAGACTCTGAAGGAGCCTCAGCCCATATAGCACCCAACGCTCAAGGGCTCCCCGCGGGAGAATCCTCAGCTTGGGATGTCGCTCTCGTGGGCGTGAGTCTCCAAATCCAAAAGTGAGCCAGCGCCAGGAGGGGAGTTTCCCGGTGCGCGGGTGCGGTTGCCCCGGGCTAAAAACGAAATTTTCTTATTTATATGACAGAACGGAAAATCTATATAACACGTTCTTCTTTTGAACAGCACCATCTGTGGTAATATATGTAACCTATATTTTCTAATTACGTGTTTCAAAAATGTTACTGGCCACTTGCATTTTATTTTTTATTTACAATAAATTTTGATTGATAAAGCTAGTGCAAATCGTGGTGAAATTTCTTTTAACAATTATAATAATTTTAATATAAATTTTAATTAAACATCCTTTACATTTCAATTTATTATTTTTTATTTTCCTCGTAGGTGTAGTATAAAGAATATGTACTAATCGGGGTAAAATGCGATTTTCAGCTCTGCTTCGGACCCCAAACTACATCCTCGTAAGTAATCGGTCACTTTCACCCCTCAGTGAACAATGTACTACTATTTAGCAATTTAGGTTTCCTCGAAACCATTACAACCAATACATTGTCTTACATAAATTGATATGTTTTAACAGTCGGTTCTATAAAAATGAAGAATCATTATTACATTGGGATTATTTTTCTTTACTACAAAATTTCCTACAAATCAAGATTAACAGCATTGATGTAAGTATAAGATGGTGCTGTCATACGTTCATATAACATAGCTCCAACGAGCATCAGATCGCATCGATAATTATCATTATCGACGCAAGCGTGTCGTTTTAATGAAGTTATTGTTTTTCAACATAGGTAATAAATGTTGCCAACCCCAAAACAATAATCACTTAGCGAGAATTAATGCAAACTGTTCCAATGTTTTTTAGATTTCTGATTTGATTCTGATATCGCTAGATCGCGGCAAAGTGATATTAGTTTTCAGCATATTGGATCAACCTTAACAATAATGCTATATAAATAGCAACACTTTGCTATAGTTATTATTCAATTTGGTGAGCGTGTTTTTTTAATTTTAAGACATATATATGTTGAGGTATTTTGTAAAAATAGGTATTTTGTTATATGTGTGAGTATAACGTTTGTACGCTCTAGTTAATTTGATGTTCAATCAGTATATTTTATATAAATATAATATGTTTGTACATTGGACAACTTTTTTGTTACGCATTAGAGGAAAAAATATAATATAGTATTCATGCATATTTTTGGGATTCTTTTTACTATTAGTTTTGTTAAAGATTTGGTTTCTTTGCAATACAATAAATATTTTGATGTTAAAATTAATTAACTGATGAAAAAATAAATTGACGGGTGATAATTTTTTTGATGTGTATTAAAAAATAAGTCCAATAAAAATATTTTTTTCTGTACAAACTTTGACATAAATTTGTACCCTCTTAGAGTTTGAATTTTTTTGAAACGACAAAATAAGTACATTCGATTTATGTTGTATAGCATCGATGCCAGTTTTTAGCAAATTCGACGATAAAAATAAAATTTCCCAATCACAAACAAACTATGCCATTCCCCTTTTTCCATTTTGGGTTCATTTTTAAAACCCCGAAATTCTTTATTAATGTATTGTTTTAAAAAGCGTATATACTGTACCCATCTGCCAAGCCTACCCGTCTACCAAGCCATCTTCGTGCTTTATAATATTAAATTTTATAAAAATAAAATTAAATAATAAAAAAAAAAAAAAAAAAAAGAAAAAAATATATATAAAATAAAATTGTTATATAAAACTAACATAATTATCAAAATAATAATTAAATAAGATCGTGGAAGATCGAGAACTTAGAAAAAGTTAGCCAGGATCGTGGCGGTGGAGGTCTTTAATATTTTTGTAGACTTTCTAAAGACGGGCTTAACACATGTATGTAGTTAAAAACCTAAATTCGAAAATAAAATAAATTTCATTACTAGAACACCCGGGACAGCATAAGTTTACGTAGACATACATAGGCAGCGGCGAGCGTCGCGTGGCCACTATATATAAAGGAAGCGTATGAGGTGGGCATATGCAAAATGCGATAAATTGATATAAAATGCAATGTATTATTGAGTGAATACATTCTAATATGAGAGGAATTATGTACCTTTCTGATGGCTAATAAAAGGTGGTAGTGTTGTAGTGACCTGAATATTGGAATGCGACTCTTTTGCCTGATTTAGCGATGGATGTTGCTTCTAATGTTTGATTGCTTATACTGCTGCTATACACTACAGGTAAAAAGACCTCGCCTGAGTAAAGTAAAGTGGAGACAAGGAGATGATGATGGAGGCATGCCCGGGGATCGGAAGCTTAAAACCTACTAGTCTCTCAGAATGTTTATCGTTAACATTCGTTAGTGGCTTCAAGTTACATCGGCTGAGCTCACAGACGGTTTGAACATCTCTCGCCTAACGTTTCGATCCGTTTGTTTGGGTCAAATACGGAGGTGAGTTCAGTGCCGAGCGACTTGAACGACGACAACAGATTATACAGTGTAGAAGGGTAAAGGTCCTTGCCCCGAGCTGTCTGTCAGAGTCGAAAAACTGCGAAAGAAGGCAATTGTTGTTTTATTTAAATTGACACGTAAACCGTTGCCATGTTGCGGGGAGTCGGACGCTGATTACGCGAAGGTGACAGTGATACTTCACCTACGCGACTGGTGACACCAAATAGGGAGAAGTCTTGTAGCGATTTGAATATTGGAATGCGACTCATTTGCTTGTATTAGTGATGGACGTTGCTTCTGATGTTTGATCGTTTATAATGCTTCAATATTACACAGGTAAAAAGGCCTCGCCTGAGTAAAGTAAAGAGGAGACAAGAAGATGAAATGGAGGCATGCCCGGGGATCGGAAGCTTAAAACCTACTGATCTCTCAGAATGTTTATCGTTAACATTCGTTAGTGGCTTCAAGTTACATCGGCTGAGCTCACAGACGGTTTGAACATCTCTCGCCTAACGTTTCGATCCGTTTGTTTGGGTCAAATACGAATGTGAGTTCAGTGCCGAGCGACTTGAACGACGACAACAGATTACACAGTGTAGAAGGGTAAGGTCCTTGCCCCGAGCTGTCTGTCAGAGTCGAAAAACTGCGAAAGAATGCAATTGTTGCTTTATTTAAATAGACACGTAAACCGTTGCCATGTTGTGGGGAGTCGGACGCTGATTACGCGAAGGCGACAGTGATACTTCACCTACGCGACTGGTAACAAACTCATGGAATCATATTTGGTTCGCGACTAAATTCCTAAAAAGCTGCGATACTGAATATTACATAAATAATATAACTCACACTTATTCTATCGTTAATCAATCAAATAAACTATAAACTATAATTCTTCTTACTTGAACTGATAATATACCTATACATTTAACCTGTATATGAATCCTTGATCATGTATGGTGTGGACGCCGGCTTGAAAACCGAAATATATCATTTATAATCTACGACTGAAGTTACATGGATGCAGTGGGGCTTATTGCGTCTTGCTCTTCGGAGTGTGTTAAGCATGGGGCGTGCCCTCTTGGTGAATTCCATGGCTGTTCCATTGGTACATAATAATTATTACCTACTACACAAATGGTTCAGTGGGGTTTATTGCGTCCTGCTCTTCGGAGTGTGCTTAACACGAGGCGTGCTCTCTTGACAATGTCATGGCTGTGTCTGTGCGAACGGATGTCACACTCTTAGGCCTAAGGCTGAGTGTTTGTGCTATGCACGTACAAGGATTTGTTCCTGAAACTACATATTAAGACTTCGGTCTTCAGCTTCGGCTGCAACGATAATTTAATGGTTATACCATTTATGATTTCACACCTCTACTCCTTCGGGGGATGTGCGCTAAGTTAGCCTCGGTATGGACACGTACCGTGGGAAGCGCTGGGTGGAGCTTTCCGCCTTTTTATTTTTTTAGAAAAATAAAAAGCGCATAGGGGTAGAGGATACTATTTTTATTACTAGAACGGTGTTTCAGTCTTTCTCTTAAAGAACCTGCGGTCTACGTTGCTCAATTGGGTCCTACCATTTAGACGATCACATAGCCAATCCTTCGATAAATTTATTCGATTAACTAACGATTTGTTCAGTTAAAGTAAATTCACAGATAAATATATTAATTCCCGTACAAACTTTGTCACGCTGTTTTACCCACTTTGGGGTTGAATTTTGAAAATAGCTGAAACACGTCATTTTATTTTTGAAACAAAAAGTGTATAAACCAATTTCCATGGTCTTCCATTTTCCGAAAACAAAGGTTGAATACCAATTTTAATGGGCTTAGCTTAAAATATGACGGATTTTCATACAAAATTCCAACCCCTATTTCACCGCCTTAGGAGGCGAAATTCGCAAAATCCGTTCTTAAACAACGCCTTCAATGTATATAACAAACTCTTTCCTCTAATTTCTAATTTCTATCCTTAAGATTTTTTATATTTTTTATTATATATAAAAAATTAAAAAAAATTCGTAAGCACTCTTGAGGTGACTTTCAATTATCTTTCAATTGAGTTTAAGTAGTTACGTAACACAACGAAAAATAACGATCGTAAATCTATATATATATAGACGTATATTAAAGGCAATGTCCTGACTGACTTATCACCGCCCAGATCAAACCGCTAAGGATAGAAGCAAAATTTATTTTATTTTATAAAACTAGGTACTTATTACAAAAATAGTGCCTTAATTTATTTTTATAACGGCTCAAATAAATACACAGTAACAATACACAATTAGGTAAATAGGTAGAAGGAAAATCCTTGTCTCCCAAAAAAGCAGAAGCTGTGTTATGGGAGGCAATGAGTTCCATGTTCCATGTTCCGGTTGTAGGAAAGCGGTGGTGAAGAGTGAAAAGTGAGTGATTATATCTTATATTCAAATCATCACGGTAAGAACCTTGTAAATATGTCTAACCTAAAACTTTTAAACAATTAATATTTATTTATTTATTTAAATATTTCGACAAAAGCAACCCGAGAGTACAATTTTCCTTAAAGATATTGTGACTGTCCAATCGAATCTTAAATAAGTATGTTGAAACGACACTAAGGACTTTAACTTTATTGTCATTTTCCGATCCAATATAAGTATGTATGTTGCCAGTCCCAACGGGCGATAGTGAGACGTGGTAACTTTAGTTCTACTTTATTGTTCGTGTCAGACTTAACTTTAACAATGGTCGTTTAACTTTAACTATCAAAACCAATAAAAGATGAATTGTTATTACGGTTTGTAGTTGTTTATGCTGTTTAACTTAAGCAACAAATTTTATTCGAACTACGTGTATAGTTTATATGAAATATGAATGTTAAGTAGAAACAACGTCTCTGAAATAGCTCAAATAGGTAGAAAATTGAACTTTCAATAGGCACAGTAGATTTATCGAACCAGTAACCGATGGTTATTAAAGTAACAAGGAAGGACACATGCTTTTTATACCGACAAGATCAAAAGCATAGAATAGCTGTAATCAGAATAGCTGTAACCGAATTACAACTAAAACGAACTATAGCTGCAGCTATAACAAACTTATTTATTTTATGCAAGGAGTTGCCGAAGGACTTATGACATTTTTATAAAATTAGGGTGGGCAGACGCGCGGGCAAAAGCTAGTCATGAGTAAGTGGTTTATTTGATGCTTAAATTATAGTGAAATTGAAATTGAGCGCCGAGTGTTACACCACTGGTTAGAACCGCAGAATGCTAGTGCAGAGACGTAGGCGATTTAAGAGTGGCCTTTGTAGAGACATAGGGGAGGTCTTCGCTTAGCAGTTGACGTCTGTCAGCTGAGACGACGCTAACATCATACCACAGTTTTATGTTTTATATTAGGAAAGAGCCTTAAAATCATAGAAATACAGAACTGAACAGCGCATTTCCTAACCAGAATAGATGTAAGAAAAAAACAAGTAGCAAAATTATCGCAGAGACGAAGTGAAACTGTGGTGTCGTATCCAAGAGAAAAGACACCACAGGTTTACTTTGTCACTTTCTAAAGTGTGGCCAATTTTGAGAGACTATTGCTAAAGTCTATGGTTAAAACTAACAATTGTCTGACGTCAAGATGTACTCATATTTCTGATTAGGTTACCTATCACAAAGATAAAGAATCTAATTAGGGAAAAGTGCCATCTATAGTGTCAATTTGAATCTTATAAATAATAATTAAACATTTTGATTAACAAATAACATCTAGGTTTGTCAACATGTGTGCCTGCCAAAAGATCACGCGGAAATATGTATGGAACTGCGGTACATTGAATGATAGTATACCTAATATATAATAATAAATAATATAAATATAAACTTCAGCTAGTTCTGCAATCCTGTCTGTTTAATTAGTTATTAAGCTAAAATATTATAATTATTAAATATAACGTTAATAATTTTTAATCATACCTATTTTAAAACACTTTGTTGTGTCAGTATATATATATATATATATATATATGTGGTTATGAACATAATTACGTAGTGCTAAATTGTAATGATGTTTTTTTTTGTTATTCTATCCACACTCAACCAAAAGTTATCTAATACATACAACTCATCCCAAGTTAGAAGAACTTTTTCCCCCAGTAAAATTAATTAAAGTTACAAAACATTTCTTCTACGGGCATTGTTACTGAAACGTGATTGTCATAATTGGAGTTTAATAATCGATCATCATATGAAGCCTACCCCTATACGATAATTCAAAATATAAAATTTGCAGCGTTATCTCAAAAGCGTTATGTTTCTCTGCGCAATTTAGATACCTACCTACCTTGCGCACCTTTCACTTTTTGTTATGCATAAGCTACAAATTAAATCCAGGCTCTGATGATGAAACCGGAAGGTGGCTACTGAAACCCTGTAAATAAACAACGCAACCCTGTCAACTTTGGGCTCGTTTAATTTGTAATGATAAGCTCTCTGGTCTATTAAATCTAGGGTCTAAGGGTAAAATTGAAAGTTGGTTACAGGAACTCTGTAATGAAACTACGCAACCTCATCTAGTTTGGGTTTGTTTCATTGGTCGTGTCAAGCACCCTCTTTTTAAATGATATCCATGGCCTGAGACTGAGAAACTTAAAGAGTAAACTCCAGTCGCGCGTTGCAGCTAACACCCACTTTTCTTAACACTACGTTTTCGACATATTTCTAAATATTAACACAACTAGCTTCTGCCAGCGGCTTCGCCCACCCTAAATTTCGTCATCGGCGTATGTTCTGACGGCAACTCCTCATTATAGAAAGAAAAAAAAAACAATCAAATATTTCCTCTTTACTGGCAAAATACATTCGTGTCTGTGAAACCATGGAAATACACATATAAAATTTTAACCTAATCGGTCAAGCCGTTTAGTATTTGACATACCGACAGCAGCGCCACCTACCGGGTCCAATTGTATTTTTAATAATTAAATTTAAAATGTCAACCCTGCCGTTTAAAAGTTATGTGAAAAGGAAGGATAATTCTTACTACCCGTTGTCCAATATTCGTTTTCCCGTAGGAATGAAGCTTTTTCCCGCAGTAAAACGTAGCCTTTGTTCATCAGGGATAATGTCGGCTTCTAATGGTAAAATAATTTTCAAATCGGTCCAGTAGTTTCGGAGCCTATTCAATACAAACAAACAAACAAACAATCAAATCTTTCCTCTTTATAATTTTAGTGTAGGTAAACTGGCCTAGTGCATGTCGACCACCCGCAAAGTAAGGCTCCGTATAGTTGCCTGTCACTTACCTTATCTTATAAGTTGGTCGATTATTGCCCGTTAACTAGTAAAGCCTACTTAGCTGTTAAAAGTGTAAATTTTCTCTTTTACCTTCTTTATATTTAGCATAAGAATTTTACGGCACAAACAAAACACAAAATTTACACCTGCTAGCGAGGGCTAGAACGTAGCATGTTTAAGATAAAGAAATTAAATAAAATACGTCACTCGAAAATAAGAACAATGAGAAAAGCAAAAAATGCCTTGAGCTATGCACAAAAAGTGGAAATGGGCAGGTCACGTAGCGAGGCTTACAGACCAGAGATGGGCCGTTAAAAAAACCCTGTGGACAGGCCCACAAGGCAAAAGAGGTAGAGGAAAACTACTGTCAAGATGGGAAGATGAAATCGAAAGAATAGCCGGCACAAACTGGGCCCAAACAACAAAGGAAATTCTTTGGAGGAAGCTTTCACCCAATTTGGGGTTCTAGCTCAAGAAGCTAATAGTACCTACTAATAATAATTTAAGGATACGAAACTAACCAACTAACATTACACCGGAAATAAGTTAACTTGTAAATGCAAGAAATACAAAGGCTTTTTATTTTATTTATTTAATATATATAATACAGCCATGATTTTCATATATCCAAAAACAACGATATGCAAATGCAAATGGATCCCTAAATCGAAAACATTTTCACGCCCGTTATATTTTTTAAACGACCTATCCAATGCCAGTATACGTCGCGGGTACCTTACTCGAAGTTGTCCAGGATTATGTGTACCTTGGACAAAAAAACCCAACTGGGCCGGAACAATTTTGAGAAGGACCCCAGCTGGGGTGGGCAGCATTTGGTAAACTTCGTCAAGCCTTCACGTCGCCTATACCGCAAAGCCTAAAGACGAAAGTATTCGAAAAGTGCGTCCTACCAGTCATGATTTACGCCGCTGAAACGTGGACACTTACAGCAGGGCTGGTTCACAAGTTCAAGGTCGCACAGCGCGCAATGGAGGCGATGTCTCTAAGGGATCGAATCCGAAATGACGACATCCGGAAGAGACCCAAAGTTACCGACATAGCTCGTAGAATTAGCAAGCTGAAGTGGCAGTGGGCTGGCCACGTCTGTCGGAGGACTGGTGGCCGATGGAGCAGACGTGTCCTAGAGTGGAGACCGCGTTTGGGAAGGCGAAGAGTGGGACGCCCTCCAGCCCGGTGGAGCGACGACATTAAAAAGGTGGCTGGTGGTGGCTGGATGCGGAAGGCAGAGGACCGGGAGTAATGGCGCGCCATAGAGGAGGCTTATGTCCAGCAGTGGACCAATATAGGCTGATATGATGATCCAATGTCATCCCACGCCATGGCGTGGACGAAAAAAGAAATCTTACTTTAAGTGTAGACATCCAGGGGAGGAAACCTAAAAAAAATATTAATCATTTTATTTTACCTCTACATTAGCGTCACATTGCCAAATAACGGCTGCCTAGTACGGAGATTAATAAATCTTTATTTTCAGCAGACGCGGCTCGTGACAATTTTTGATGGGTGTTCACTAAAAAACATGGGAATTGCTTCAATGCTTACCTTTTATCATTATATTTACTAACTAACTAAAATTATTCGGCCATTAAGATTTACAAGTCGTCGCGCGTTTATGTTTTTGTGCCACATATTAATGACCCTTTGGGTCGGCTCATACCGAGACGCGACATGTCCACAAACATGCTGCAGGCACTATACCGTGGTTTAAGAACCCTGAGCTGCCCAAAATCATTGTTATACTGTACTATCGTAACGTTTTTTTGTCTTCTTCGTCCATAGTTGCCAGGTATAAAAATTTTGGCAGTATGATTTAAAGAGTGTCACTCTTACCGCCTCCGTGGACCTACAAAATCTACTCGGAATCGTATTGCCCACTACAGACAAAGCTCTATGATGTCTTCTTTTATCTAAGTCGTCTTTTTGGTGTGAAATAACAATATGGCCAAGGTGCTTGAATTGCTCCACATCTTTGATAGGCTGACCTTTAATGAATCTCATTTGACTTGCACACATTATACGTCAAACCATGATCTTCAGCAAACTCTTTACATATCTTGACAAGCTTTCTTAGACCCTTAATTGAGAAACTAAGCAGCACTATGCTGTCAGCGTAACTGAAGTTATATCTATTGTAACATATCTATTGTAGCGTAACACATCGTACCTCTACGACCTTTCATTTTCATTACTCATTTAAATGGCTCTTAAAGATAATGAAAATACTTAAAATCAAACAGTACTGGATTAATTTAATTAACAGGCTGTCCCCAATTCAGAAAAAAAAGGTGCGGGAGATTAAATATCTGGCGTTTGTAAATGACTTACACCATGCTTCAATGATCTGTGCCGATTTTTTTATTGGCTATAACTCTGCTGTCAGCTCCACATCTTTATAAATATTAATTAAATAGGGTTATAAATCCACAGATAACTTATAAGGTACCAATCTTAGGTAGCGCTTAATTAGTATGCAAAAGAACCCTAGTGGTAAAATAAAGGATTTTTACACTAGCTAGGGTTCTTTTACCAACTAATTTGGCGCCACTAACGATTGGAACCTTATTAGTGATCTGTGGATTTTTAACTCTATTCTAATACATTATTATATTTTATTAATTTATTTTATTTTTTCAGATTTTTCGATTTAAAAAAAAAATGATATGGAGTGTTCTGCTTGCCCAAGCAACGGGTAGTTTTACTTTTTAATAAATATATGTATTTTTACAAGCTTTTATTTGGGTTCACCGGTCCCATGTTTGTAATCAAATCTTGTAAGTTACATTTGACCCACTTCCTGGTGTTCGATTGAATTGAAATTCTGCATACACACGAAAATCGGATAACAATGCAATATAATGATGTGGAACCGGAAGATGGCAATAGGACCTCCGTAACAAAACCCCATAGAGTTTGGGCTTGTAACGATAACCAGGGTCTGAACAAAGTTTGTTTGTAAAAATTTTGTTAAGTATATTCTTGTTTTTAATTAATTTAAAAATATATATGAATTATATTTTCTAATAACTTAAGTGTTTCAAAAATTTTACTGGCCACTTGCAATTTATTATTCATCTAAAATTAATTTTGATGTTAAAGCTAGTGCAAAGCGTGGTAAAATTTCTTTCACGATTTGTAATAATTTTAATATAAATTTTAATTTTCTTCTTATACATTTCAATTTATTATCTTTTAGTTTCCTCGTAGGTATAGTATAAAGCACTGTGTATGTATCACTCGGGGTAAAATGCGATTCCTACCTGGTGTGTATTTCATGTCCTCAGCTCCGTTCCGTTCAAACTACACCCTCGTAAGTAATCGGTCACTTTTACTGCTCGGTGAACAATTTACTATTATTCACGAGCTTGAGAATCGTGATATACGTCGGACAGACAGACAGGACAACAGACAGCAAAATGACAAAAAGTATAACGTCCGTTTTGTCCTACGGTAGGTATCCGTACCCTAAAACTTTTTAGGTACCTTAAAAACATAAAGTCATAAGGTAACCGTGGTAAAGAGAAGTTTCATAATACTCAACTGAGAATTAAACGATCTTTCCTGTAAATGACAGTTTATGAATAAAGATTCTATCACTCGAAACTCGAAGGACGTTAAACTAGCGAAACATGAAACACAAAGATTCAATTTGTCGTTTTACGTTGGTACTTATAGAATATAGTCCAGTTATCTGTACTGTCAGTCTCAGGACAAAATTTAGGTAGTTCCCTTTACATCGTAAAGACCGTCTTAAATTTTGATTGATGGCTTCTCCTAGTTACTCGACTACTTACTTTTAGAACGAATTCTCCTGTTAATATCGTAAGTGATTCGTCTTAGTTTTCTTGTGAAAAGGAGTATTTACTTTGTTGATATTCTTATTTTGTAAAAAGGTCTCCATTTATGTTGAATATTTAGGCCAATTTCTTGTGATACGTTTTGATTTATAGTCCTTCAAAATTACTGAAATCAGTAAATAAGAATTCTGTGCCAAGATCTTCGTATCTCATTAAGTAAACACAACGTAAGCATATGTGTCATTAGCAAAGGGTTGATGCAAAGAAATACACTTAGCTTACTGACATAATAACTGATTCAACTTCAAGGCCCTAAAGGTCCTTCGTGGTTCAGTGGGTAAACCAGACTGCTGAATCTGAATCTTACTATTTGTGTTTGTCTTTAGATTGGATGTTTTCTATGTATAATATGTATGTATTTAAAATTAAAAATATATTTATGTATTTATATTTGTTGTCTGGTATCCATAACACAAGCTTTGCTTAGTTTGGGACCAGACGGCGCTGTGTGTAATGTCCAAACATATAAAAAAAAATTATAAAATATAGTTTTAAATAAAAACTCTGTATAAAATAATAATTAATTTTTTGTTGAAGTTGAGTTATTTTATATTTATACCTAAAATTTATTTTGTTCTCCAGTAGTCCTAAGTGTGATTTGTTGTGTTGTTTATGTGTATTCAGTTTTAATACACACAAATAACACAACAAATCACAATAACAAATATTCGTTCTTCAAATGATCCGTGTCGAGCGACCGTAACATCAAACTCATGTTTCACATTCCGTATTTGTTAACTCGTCTGCGTGGCGTGTCTCTTCTCATATACTTAAAGCTAGTATTGAAGATATCCGGAGTACAATAGTAGTATTGAAGATATATGTACTTCTATCCGGTCACTTCACTTGCCTTTGAACTGGGACAAAATGAAATGGAATATTGAACCTGAAGCTTTTATGTTAGTATGAAATATAGTCTGTATTATTTAACAGACTGTTTACTTCTTTTTTTTAAGTTGTAAGCGGTCACCGTAGTCTATAGATGCTTGTAACAACAGGGGTATCACTCTATTATTATTATATTATATCTATTATATTAGTATTCTTGTGGATACTTTAATGTTTTTTTACAATAATGACTTATAAATCTTTATATTAAAACTATGATTTCCGATTCCTGAATTTATTAACAAAATAATTTTTGTTACTCCTATTTGTAATTGCGTAGTTATGAGTTTTATAATATTTAATTTGTTTACATATTAAATTTTGGTTTTTGATCGGAAGAGTTATATTAATTACCTACGTTGCAGAAAATGCTGAACGTTAGTTATAGTGTCAAAATTCCTATACTTACCTTCTGACCTTAGGTGTTAGGTCGCTAGTGTCATTGTAAGTTTACACCATTTCAATATGGCGACTGTAGTTTTAATTTGTGACTAGTGGGTCATAAAAGTTTGTTGCACTACAGCTTCAGAGTTAAGTTAAGGTTCAGTCAGATTTTTCTCTTATCAGCAGCTGTTGCTTAGCTTAACAAAGTACGCATAATATTTCTTTACGTTATGAATGCAGTCTGGAGGGAATGTTGTGTCAACGAGCCGTATCACGATAAGCCGACAGGATGAAATATTACGTAATTTATCATTGAGAACCTAAGTCCTTCGAAATTTTAACGGTGCCATATTTTCCAACTCAATTTACATAACAAAATTTATAAACCGGTACTTGTAACGTAAAAGATTCTTATAAAAAAATTGATGATTTCGTTGCTCCACAAAATGAATATAAAATATGTTAGATGGTTGCTATGTTTTAGTATGCTAATGAAGCTTTTAGATAATAATTACATATAAGAATCCATACTATAATGTAATATATGCGAAAGTGAGTTGGTTTGTCATTCCTTCACATCAGAAAGGAGCATCCAATTAAGCTGAAATTTTGCACAGGGATAGTTAAAAACACGAAGGACAAAGGCGCTTTCTTTATCTCAGCGAATTCGGATATTCCCGCAGGAATTCCACTTATAAAACATAATCAAGCCACATCCAGTTAAGCTAAAATTTGGCAAATTGATAGTTGAACAGAGGAAAAGGACATTAGGCTACTATATATATATATAAATCTGAAAAATACTAAAGTTTCCACAAGAATAAATATAACCTAATTCCACTAATTTGTTGTTATCTATCATAACCGCACCGAACACGCCCGACACGCTCCCATCCACCAGGCCTGCCGCTTGCTCAACGCTTTGATACTGATATTTTTTTCATGAAATATGCAAAATTTATGACATTAGTATATAAGTTTTTAAATGTAAATTAAATAGGTTAGGTCAATATAGCTCTGTAAGTTTATACTGTTTTTTATCCCTGTTTCATGTTGGGTAACTGTGAGTGATGCAGGTGTCTTCTGAAATAAATAAATAAATAAATAATCTTTATATTCTCTTCTGTTCGTTCCTCATAATTTTTGTTTTGTTCATGTTCATAGATAAACCTTTTTTTTTACTTTCTTCCTGTAAGTCTTGTATCATAGTTTGTAAATTTTTAGGTATATTTGTTAGGAGTACTACATCATCCGCGAATCTCAGATAAGTAAGCATTTGGCCATTGATCTTAATTCCTAGTTTTACCCACTTGTCATTTAATTTAGAAAGTATCTGTTGTAGGACGGCATAAAATAATTTTGGAGACATTGAGTCTCCTTGCTTTACTCCCCTTTCAATATTGAATAGATTACCTTTAGATTCCAATTTTATAAGTGCTTTCCTGTTCAAATAAATATTTTTGATTATTTTAATGTAGGTTTTTGGTACTCATCTAATTCTAAAGCTTCCCATAATGACTTATGTTATATAGAGTCAAATGCTTAATTAAAGTCAACAAATGCAATTTAAAGGGGAGTTTGGTATTCTTTCAATAATTTGTTGTATGCTTTACAGATGGTCCGTTGTTGAGTAATTGCTTCTACAACCAGCTTGTTCTCGTGGTTGCTGTATGTCCAAATATGTGTTGATTCTTTTTGTTATAATTTTTGAGAATACTTTATAAAGGTTTGAAACCATGCTGATAGGTCTGTAGTTGTTTATATCATGATATTTTCTTTTTTGTGAATAAGTATTATTTCTGAAGTTCTCCATGCTAGTGGTATTTCATCGTCTTGAAGGATCTTATTGAATATATCAGCCATATCGTATATAAGGGCGCCTTTTCCAAGTTTTAAGCTTCTTGGGCTTATGCTGTCTGGGCCAGGAGTTTTATTTCAGTAGGATTTTAGGTATTTGTTCTTCATTTATGTCATGGTAATTAGCACCATCATTTTTGCTTTTTTTTTCTTTGAACGGACTAGTATAGAATTTTTTGTAAAAGTCTGTTGCTAATTCTAATAAGTTATGTCGGTCCTTTTCAATTTCTTTTGGTTTTTTTTCTAGTCCTGAGATCCAACTCTTTCCCAGTGATAACTTCTGCCTAATATTTCTTGTTGCTCCAGATAATGTATTAATTACTTTAAGATCGTTTGATCTGTAAAAGTTTAAAAGCATTTGTCCTTTTTAATTTCTGACTCCATATCTAAAATTTCCAATGTGTTCTTCATCTTCTATATTTAGTTTCCCTATTTTGCTATTGAAATCACCTTGTATGATTATTGTTCCGCTTTTTATATTTTCTATTATATTACTGATGTTGTTGTACATATCATCTATAACTTCGTCTTCGTAGTCATTTGTGGGCGTATATATTTGTATTATGGACATTGAATGGTGATTAGAGAGTTGTAGTTTTACTGTAGCAATTCCATCATTATAGTATCTAAATTCTCTATATCTCTATATATATAATGTTTCCATTTACGGTTTGTAATAAAACCTACTCCGTTCTTCTTTGTGTCTCCACCGTAGTAATATAGGATATGTTGATCAAGTTCTATAATTTCTTCACCTTTTTTCTTAACCTCGCATAGTCCTAAAATATCACATTTAATAGTTTTAAGACCTTCGGTTAGTTCCGTTAATCTCGAATTGCCCTTTAAAGTTCTGACATTAAGCGTTGCTATATATAGTTTTGATTTTGTGACATCTATCTTCAGTATCCTACAGTACTATCTATGCTACTATCCTACAGTCTTTAGCAGGTCCCACGGTGACCAACCGTGTTAGAATTGCATTTTTTTAAAAAAATATTCTGTTTTATATTTGTTTCATTACAGTTAGTTTGGAATTCTGGTTGTTTTTTATAATTGGTTGCTGTTGTTTTCTAGGTTTATCTAACGTTAAAGAGTTGGATCTATTCCTCATTAAATCGAAGGCATTACTTCTTGTCACCTTGGGTGTGGGTTTTTGTTTATCTTTAAATCCTGCTCCGTTGTCAGAAATATTTTCTTTAGTTGCTGAAGTAGATCATTTTCTTTTTCCCAAGCTTTCTTTCTCTTTTACTATTAGTCTGTCGTATTTTTAAACTGCATAGTTTCCTTTTTCCCTTTCCTCTATTAGCTTTTCTTGTAATGAGCGCCTTTTTTCTAATACTTCTTTAAGGAAATAATCTGTAAAATAGATACTGCTAGACTTCTTTTGATTTCTTAGGATTTCATGCTTTTTCCAGTTATGAGTTAAAGTGACGACGACCGGTCTAACCTTTCTATTTATATAATCATCTTTTTTTCCCACTCTTTTTACTTGGTTTATGTATTTGAAATCTATGTTTAACTGTTGTTTTTATAGTTCTTCTGTTACTAACTTTACTAGATCTAAGTTTGATTTTTATACTTCTTTTAATCCGAAAATTATGATATTGTTAGCATTTTTATCCCTCTCTAGTCTTCCTATTTTGTTCTCAAATTGTTCTACTGATTGCTTTAGTTTGTTGTTATCGTCTATATTAGTTTTAGTTTTTCTTCCAATGCTTCCATAATGTTTTCTTTTATGTCTTGAGTTTGTTGTCGCATTTCTATTTTCAGTTTATGAAATAGTTGTTGCAGTTGAGTATCCATTTTCAGAGTTTGATAATACTAACCGAAGATAGTAAAAATTTCAGCTTGCTTAGCGCGGCTTAGAGGCAAGTAGACTCGCCCGTTCAAACGCAACACCGCCGTACGATGAGTGAGTCACCAGCCACCGCTGTGTTATTGTATGATACAGCCAGTTGTTTGTGACAAATTATAACTGACCATCAATTTTGTAAATACTTTTATGGAATTAAGTATTGTTTTACTTTACTGTATTTATTTTGTATACACTTTTTCCACCACAGAATATATTTTCTTTAATTACAAACATTATGATAGATAACAACAAATTAGAAGTAGTCGATAGATATACCTATTTAGGGCAAACTGTATCATTCAAAAACTGGCAGGACATAGAACTAGAAAAACGAAAACAACAAGGCTGAAACAAATACAGAAGCTTAAAATTTATATTTAAAAATAATGACATACCCTTAAGTCTCAAAACAAAAACCTTTAATAGATGCTTGGTTTTAACCTATGACTGTCAAACTTGGCCACTCATTAAAAAACAAATCACATACGACACTTCTATGCTTATCGCGAATTCTCAGGGGAAAATTTTTTATTGAAATAACAACAGAACTACGTAGTGACTTATTTTTTGGCACAGGCACAGTATTTGTAATAATAATACTTTATAGAACAGGGATAACTAGAGAGACTGAGAAGCAAATAGTATGTTTTTATTCTCGATTAAGCGTTTCCACGGAAATAGATTTTTTCTCGGCTGGTATCGTCGTTTCGTTCACGCCGCAACAGACCAATCGGGTTATACCTGGGATTGATATACCAAAGTATAACACTTTTTATCCCAAAACAAGGTGCACCTCCTTCACGGTACAACGGAGCAAAAGGTTGACCTGATTTTAACTGGGGGAGGCTAAGGAAACAAAGCATAACATTTAATACTTCCTTAGAAATCTCACGGCGATGAACGACTTTTATAAGGGTAAAACGTCTGGCAAAAAACTTTTGGTCTTTATTTTACCTTCTTACCTCTTATTGAATTTTGACAAAATTTTCATTTTCATTCAGTTTAATTAAATATTTAAAAAATAAATTAAAAATTAAAAAAAAAAATTATATTTAAACTTTAGAAAAATCAATTTAATTAAAATAATTAATTTACAAATGGCATAACGCTGGACTCCAAACTTCAATGGGGTGCTCATATTCATAACCTAGCCAAAAGACTTAGGTCTGCTGTTTATTGTAACGCCCCCCCCTAATATCAAAAAATATAAAAAATTTAATATAATAATAATAATAATAAAATGTTCTTGGAAACCTCGAAGCCCACTATCACTCAACGAGAATAGAAACAAAAGAATCTAATAATTAATAATGATCTAGATAATTATATTATTTTGCCAAGTGTGATCGTCAAAAGTGGTAGGACCCGAAAACAGTTGTGTTCAATAAGTAGTAACCCCAGTTCTTTTGGAGGTGCGTCAGAGTAATATAGCAAACAAAAGTATACAAATAAGCGTCAAGGAAATTAATCAAGAAAATAAATATAGCTAAATCTACCATCATAAATAACGTCCACTTTGAGTTTTTATCATTTCTAAAGTCAGTACAAAACACCTAAACAAAGCAAATACTCGAATGTCAGAAGTAAAGGACACAGGTACTAAATAATAAGATTTTTCTGCTGTCCCTACGCAAAGGAACCCTAATTTTTGCTACTTCCACATTTGAAAGTAAAATCCATACGAATGCTCAATCCATTCGTTTTGTTGAGTGGGAACTAGGTAGCTATGTGTTTAGGACTTGCGACCTGAAAGTAGGTTTATGGGGTTTATGGCGCCCCTTTACGATGATCATCAGCGCTTACCTTCACTAGCTGACCAGCCAAAAGAGTAATACGCTACTAACGCCGCTAAGGATGGACATGGATTACACATAGTAATTACCGTATCTATTGGTAGACCTAGTTCTTTAGTGGGCTATATAATTGGCTGGTATAATCTTAATTAGGTTCTTCTTTTATATAAGATTTATTTTTTCCTAGCTGAAAATGTCCCAGAACAAGGTCCATCAATATATTCCTTCCTTCCGAGGTGATTGAGATTTCTTTCTGCACTAAATTTCTAACCGGCAAAGCGGGCCCGTCATTGCGATGTTTTAACATTAATTTAGATATTTTTAATTGAAATAAGCCCTCTCATGTCACCAGAAATAAAAATAAATTATCATGTGGTGGTTGACCCGCCTGCAACTTTCAAAGGACCCCACTTAGGTAAACACAACCTAAAAGATTTCACAACGAACATACAATATAATAACTTCTAATATAAAAGTATTTACTAACCAGTAAAGGTGGAGGACCGGCGGTGCTTGTTGCTGTCATTGCTCGGCGTAGACGTGGCGGGCTGGTCCGGCGATCGGGAGACCTGATGAAACGGCTGACCGCTGGCCGCCCGCAGGTTGAACGGGTTCCCGAACCCAGGGATCATATATCCCCGCCCTGGGAGGCTGATCCGACAGCCTGTGTAAAGTCCTTGAAGTGGTAGTCGTGCCGGAGAAGGAGACCTGAGTGGACCCGGCTAGTACAACAGAGGGGAATCAGGGGCCCTTCTCCCGCCGTGCCAGTAACCTTATCAATTGTGCCATGCTTCGGCAGATCTAGTACCGCACCTTTTTTCCTCTAAGCTGTCTGTGCAGTGAATCCTCATCTTTAGTCTCAATAACTATTTCAAAAAAATAGGACAAGAAATAAAAGAAAAAGAGTTTATTCAGCGGCCACTCCATCCACATTCACTGTGGATTTTTGGAACATTAAGGGTACTCACGCCAATCACAATTTTATGTGTCGTGCCGGTGTATGTATGTTCGTCCGGGAGGATATCTGCTGTCGCCGCCTTCATAGCCTTGAAGACATCCCTGTCTTATTGTGGGTGCGCGTAGATTATGGCGGCCACAATCGTATCTATGCGTGCCTATACAGGTCTCATAGCGGTAAAACGGACGTAACTCGACTCTTCACGCACCTGAGTTTGACGACTGACAAAGTTCTAGAGCAATATCCCACAGCAGAACTAGTTATTTTGGGATACTTTAACGCCCCCATCGTGAGTGACTCAGTTCTCGAAACAACAACTATGCAGTTAATATATGCACTCGTAATAATAATGATCCGAATATTTCTGAGGTAAAACGCAAATTAAATGCTGCCTCGAGGTCAGTAAGAAAGCAACTGCCAGAGCTAAATTCCAATTCATCGGCAAAATAGGAAGGCGACTTGCGAGCTATCCCTCTGGGAGTTGTGCTTTCTGGTCGCTTGCCAAAGCTGCCGAAGGGAACTTTGGCAGTCGTCGTTACCACCACTGCGAAAAACCGATGGTGACTTGGCCCATAGTGCTAAAGAGCTAAAGAGAAACCCCATTCACTGTAGTCCCACAATTCCAGAACACTCCCCTCTCCATCTCCAAAAGCATTGGGATCCATCTCCAGCGATGTTCAGTTCCGAGATCATTTACAAGATAAGGTGTAGCTGGCGTCTAAAAAACTAGGTGTACTCAACAGAGCGAGGCAGTACTTCACGTCGGGGCAGAGCACTGCTGCCATCTCTGGGCGGGTGCACCCGGATACCAGGTTGGTCCTTTTGACTTGGTTCAACGACGGGCTGTGAGAATTGTCGACGATCCCAAACTCACTTGCCGTATCGAACCCTTAAGTATGAGGAGAGATTTTGCCTCACTGTGTGTGTTCTACCGCTTGTACAATGGGATGTGTTCTGATAAATTGCTTGAAATGATGCCCACGGCTACTTTTTACCATCGCACCGCTCGCCATAGGCAGGAAATTCATTCTCATACTTTAGAACCAAAATGGTCGCGTACAGTGCGGTTTCAGAGAAGCTTTCTCCCGCGAACGCTTGGTTTGTGGAATGAGCTTCCTGCCAAGGTTTTTTCTACGAACTACAGTATGGGGTTCTTAAAAAAAGAAGTTATTGGATTTTTGAAGAGTCGGCAACGCGCGACTGATACCCCTGGTGTTGCAAGCGTCCATAGGCCACGGTGCCAAAAAAAAAATACGTTGGTTTGGGTACTATTATAGAGTTCTAGATTAATATGAACGGTCTATATAAAACGGCCTACTTATCATAAATTAATAGAATCCTAATAGAATATATTATGTTCTAAATGTTCGTTAAGTTCTGAAAAACCCGGGTAATTTCAAATAAACTAACAAGTCATACCATTATACGGTATAAGTGAAAACCAAGACAACTAGTACCTTTTATCATTGTTAAAATTTTTATGTAATTCGAGGCTATCTTAATGGTCGTTAAACGACTCACTTAGGTAAGTTTCGCGGTTATATTCAACATTATAAACCTCCCAATACCTGTAGCATAACTATTTAACCAATCAACGTTTGTCTTAAAACGTCCTCCAATCAACTTTCGTTTCACACAAACCGCCAGTCAAGGTTAGTTTCAAAACATTCACTCTCGCGCCGCTGGTTCAAAATATTATGCAACTTCATTTTGTCTAGAGTCCGAATTCATAAATCGGGAGTAAGACCTACATTTAATAATTAATCTTGCGTTGATGTTTATGATTCGTAAGTTTACATTTTAATATTTTACATTTGAGTTGTTTGTATTTTGTTAGCTTTTAACCTTTCATAAAATAAATAATAACTTCTCAGCGAATGTATAAAATTACTGAACTTGTACATTTGAACGCGCCATTCTTATTTAAAGATGCATCTTGCTATAGAGAGTACGTTTATTGAGAATTGTTTACTAATGCAGATCTTCGCGCTGTATTTCAAAAATGTAAGGGCATAAATATGGTATCGTCACAGTATGATACTGAAAACCCCAACTCATTATTCGCAAGCATATAATGACTCATTCACTGTCACAGCCATAAGGCTATGGAAACGTTTACCCTTTGATGTGAAAAAATCACAAACTTTAAGAATATTTAAAAATCTCGTAATCACACATTACTTAAAAATTTAAGCTGTCTCATCAACACTGTTTAATCTTCTATATTATTTAAGATGTATGTGTTATTATGTTTTGTTATGTATTTGATATATATATTTTTATTTCGTTTAGATGTTTGTACGTATTAGTATTATTTATTATTCATATGTATATAAATTTAGCTATTGCTATAAATGTATACTTATATTGTTAAGTTTCAGTTAGCACATTCTACTCAATAATTTTTTAAAGTCTCCTCTACCCAAAGGTTGTCTGGAAGAGATCGCTCATTAGCGATAAGACCGCCAATTTGTTATTACTTTTACCGCTTACCATTAGGCCGTAAGCTTGTTTGCCACCTTAATGATATATATATAAAAAAAAACTAAATACAACAACGAATAATTTATGCATAATATGGGGGGACAATTTGACAAGTTGTATTTATTATTTATCAAAGCTCCTTATAAGTAGTATAAGTACAAGTTAGTTCAGAAACCAAAATTACGTTCATAGAAAGTACGAAATATAAGACAAGTAATACTTATTCTACGAAGTATCACTGCCAAAAATATGTACTTATGTACTGGGAAGTTAAACAAGACTTGTCTAACTTTCCTGTACATGAGTTTTGTATTTTGCATGGAGCAAGATATTAGACGAAACTCTGTGAACGCTCACAACTACTGACAACTTTATATAAAGCTGTCTTTTCAAAGAAAACTTTCGCTGCAACTTTATCAACTTATAATTAAATAGGTATTCATTAAAATGTATTGATTTTAAATGAAGCGTAGCTGCAGTTGATACACTTATTAATTAAAAGCTACATAGACGTTTTGCTTTACTTTTTAAATGGAAACTGTGACAGCATGAAATAATAGTTTGTGTCCTAAACTAACATTCTAACTTGTACAAGGAACGTAAAAGTCTAATCAAAATCCACCCATTGAACGGTACGATTTTACCGTGGACGTCCATGAAATTACGATAATGTTGGAAATGGACGCTTTTGTGATTGGAAGACGCACGGTTACGGCACGTAACAAAAATAAATAATTCGAGTATAGAAGTGTATCTCATGTACAGTCACGTACAACAATGAATGCATAGCTAAGATGCTCAAGTCACGAGCAAACAGTTCTATGGTTCACTTTCTCTTACATTAACATCATCATAAACTCTCAATATCAACTATAAAATAATACGAATAACTTTGATTTTGTATCAGTCACTAACGAGCTTAAATATCTTTTCGAAATAGAAGCAAAATCGGTGGATAGTTCTGAATACACATCAATACTATCGTCATCAGCCTCGTCAGATAACACTAATTTTACAAAACGATTTAACAAGTTTTAGTACACAGCTTCCATCATTTGTTTAGACGTTAAAACCTTTGAGATTAAGTGAATCTCTGCTTAAATTATCTAAATTTTAAGTAGATTTGCTACTTGCTCTAAGTCTTCCTCGACTTCTAATGGACTTTGTTCAACCACCGGTGTTTCCGGAGAGAGCTCTGCGTACTGTGCACGCATATCCTCGAATTTAGAATCTGGTATTACTTTTCTGAGCAACAGCTGATATTGGAATGCTTTTTTCGGTAAAGATTTCACTAAGTCAGACTCTATTTTCACTTTTGGAAAAATAAAGAATTACACACTTATCTTTATAAGTAGAAAAATAACAATAGCACAGAATATCGCCAGTCTTTAAGGAATGACGTTAATCTTTAGGAGAATAGGGAAAATTTAGGTCAGATTTACCTAGTATAGACTTTTAGGGCCTTACTACACACTTTGACATGAACTGAAAGTGATTAGAAAGATCTGTGAAAAAGACACACTCTTAAGGCGCCAGCATATCGTATCCACGTGTTAGCATACAGTGGACGTTATAACATTAGTCTAGAAGAGATCAGATAAATCAAGCAAGAAAATTCAGGATCTCGGGTCTATTAATCACTTATACATTTCAATCCATGTCAATTGTACAAATTAATTATAAGTAAACGCTGACACCCATAAGGTGTTCTTAGCCTTAAATAATGAGCTATAAAACACATATTATATAGTCCCTACTTAACTAATAGAAAGAATCGAAAGCCGTAAGCCTGCCTATTCGAATCGATAGAGAAAAAGTCTTTAATTCGTTGTATGGACTGGGACACTCACGTCCGTTCTTCGGCCTATAGCCCGAGCTAAACGTAAGCTTGATCCAAGGGGTGAAAGGCTGGCACCGCTTGTTAGCGGTAAGCACCCGAGCGTGCCGCCAATAGAGCACAGGTAACGTCGCTAGCGGAGTCGCGGATGCATTCATGAGTTCCCGCGACTCCGCCATAAAGGCGAGAGAAGGAACACCGTTGGTTTTAGTCGGTAAGAGTCCGACATAACCTCTGCGCTGCCCACGCAGCGGAGGAATCCATGTGGATTTCCAACGCAATAAATAAAAGCAGCCCGCTTGCACGGTGTCTACACGACGTGCGGGTGCGGCGTCACTGTACACAAAATCACAAAATGATAGAGATAACAAAATTGCATTTGACCAATGTTATTTGCCTGGTAGGCTTTATGGAAATTGTTAAAATGCAGGTGGAGCAAGAGGTGGAGTTGACCGAAAATATACATAACACTCATCATCTTAATTTATTTACTTTGGACTATGTTGATTTCGTGTCAAAGTTTTATGTACTACTTGTTGTACTACTGTTGTAGCTTGTAGTGGACCCAAGCCTTTAATAGAGAGTTGTAGCAATCCGGACCCCACGACACGGTGTTGATTTGCTAAATTAAGTCTTAAGAGAACAGGTAAATTAAAGAAAATGGGATTCATTAATAATAAATATAAATTAGATCAATCACCTTCGTAATTCATACCAATCGAATACTATCGAGATCGATGAAACATTAAGTGAGTGAGTGGCCCGGATGTCCTCACCGGTCTTAGATTAATATATTTATATCTACGCCATAAGGCGTAAATCGCAGTGGGATCCTAAAATCATCAACACAAAGAAAAATAATTACTCGTTAAATACGACCGATTCGTAAAGTAGCAGATAACCAGGAGGTTAAAATATATGGAGAATATCGATCGATTATTTTCAGTTAATTGTTATAAATATCGTAGGGTGCGAGAGGGATAGTAGAGTAGGCTCCGCGCCGCTTACGACGAGCCTTCAATGTGTAAATTAATCGAAGCTGTATAATCGAGTCACAAAGAAGCGGAGAAACTAGTTCGGCAGGTAAAGAGTTTAGTAGAATCGGGTGACGATTTCGATATGATTGTTCGATTATTACTATAAAGTAACTGGCCACTAAAATGCGAAGCACGTGGGTACACGTGGAAGTAAAATAAAGAAGAAATTAACTGGCGCCACAATCCCTAGACACGCCACGTGTTCAGGCCGCGTCTATCGGGGGGGAGGGGAGAACGGTTATAAGCGATAGGCGTCAGTTGCGGCACCCTTTTCCACTGTCGTCGTACCGAGAGGCTGGCCGTGCTCGAGATTCCTGAGGAAGCGGGAAGGACAGGACGAACAAAGATTTGAAGAAATTTAATACCGACGCCGTGCACGTTTCGCCTACATCAAATATCAGTAAGTGTCTTTTGTGAGAACTGAGGCTAGCAATGTCAACTTATTATTGATGGGTTTGTACTATGGGGCTTTGTGAGGGACTTCCTTTATACCATGGCGTAAGGACTGTGTAAGGGACCGTGTAAGATGCCACCTTGGTTAAAGTGAAGGGTTGGTTGGGGAAAATTGAAAGTGGTTGACTTTTTGGTTGGGATTCTAGTTGTAAATTTGGAGTAGAGAAGGGAAAAACCCTTGCTTATTAAAAATGCAGAGGTAGTTTGTTGACATTGTTGGCTATGTACTCTTAAAGGAAAAGAGATTGCCGATTTCTGCAGAAAATTTAGTGGAGAAAAGGGCTCCTGCCGGGATCGGCGTCTCTTAACATGATGTTGTAAATTTTGTGATACTTTGTGGGAAGAAACCCCGTAATTAGGCTCTGATCTGATTAGTTAAGAAATCGTTTAAGATTAGGGTTAAGGTCAGGCAACCCTTGTGTAAATCCTGTCCTGTGTATATGTATATCTTATTGATGAAAGCCCTACGCAAGTCCTGAGCATCGACTTCGCGCTTTGATCGGACTCGAGGTGACGGGGCATGCTTACATGACTTGGCAGGCAACCCTTGTGTAAATCCTGTCCTGTGTATATGTATATCTTATTGATGAAAGCCCTACGCAAGTCCTAAGCATCGACTTCGCGCTTTGATCGGACTCGAGGTGACGGGGCATGCTTACATGACTTGGCAGGCAACCCTTGTGTAAATCCTGTCCTGTGTATATGTATATCTTATTGATGAAAGCCCTACGCAAGTCCTAAGCATCGACTTCGCGCTTTGATCGGACTCGAGGTGACGGGGCATGCTTACATGACTTGGCAGGCAACCCTTGTGTGAATCCTGTCCTGTGTATATGTATCTTCATTGATGAAAATCCTACACGCTTTGGTAGACGCTCATTAGAATGGTACAGTTATGTTACATGTAATTGATGGTTATGTTAATGATATCTCTATATCCGCTACTTACTATCTCAATCATTTTAGTCCCGATGTCTTGTTGCGTTGCGGTATGGGTGACCCCCAAAGCAAGCAGACCCTTGGTAGATAGAGGTAGGTGAGGACGGGGCAATCACAGTAGGGGTTCTTCAAGCGGGGTCTGGCTTGTTATAAGATTAGGGAAGATTGGGGCTTGATGTTAGAGACATACTAGGATAACTGCAGGCGTCAGGAATCTAAGGGTGTGAGGGGGCTGATAAAACCTAAATCTGGGTTGGCTCCAGTTCCACCCTTCACCGGCGTCGAGTGGGGAAGCTGAACTGTTAGATGCCGTTTAGGTAATGGGTGGCTAAAATTTAATGTGGGATTTTTAACCCAATCTCCTTAAGGAATCCATAGATAAATAGTACCTCCACTCCACCCATTATTGCGACGGATAGATTTGGAAAGCTAAGTATTATTGTGTTCATATTTAAATATTTGTTTCCTGTGTAAAAATAAACGTAAACCTCATATGTTTTTCAGAGCCGCGACATTAATCTAGAGAGTCTAATTTTTAATTAGACTATCTAAGCTTTATTTTATTGCTTTATACTGTTTAATTTATGTTTTGACTAAGCCATTTAAGATAAAGATGACAGAACTTCAACATTGACCAAACTTTATTAACAGGCTATGAGGTGACGTTAGTGGGTCAGGATTTGTTCTATTCTTCGCCATGAATCACCCCGTTGAAGACGTATTAGTATAATCATACACAATTCTCTACTAACTGATGAGGCTCTGAATTGTTGTATGGAAAGCCGAAACGTTAAGTTCTAAACACTCAGAAAGGGCTAACCCTTACTTGATCTGGCTAATGCGCCGGGTCCTGAGTGTGGATATGTCTTCCTTACAATCCACCTTAAACATATTTATTGTGTGTCAAACTAGGTGTTCTGTCGCCTTAATTACTCTGATGAACAATTCACCACTTAACCATGTGTGTAATCGCACACCTATTTTATTATTTCTTGTGAACTTAGCTTGCACGGCATATGTTTCGGGCGAGTATAGCTTCTCCGGACTAGCGGCTATTTAAACTTAAGGAGCCTCGGGTTCGAACCGACCGGTCGTAGGTTATATTCAAATAATAACGAGATGGTCCCTTTAGTTCCGTAGTTAGTCATAGTAGTAAGGATAAATACATGGTCGTCTGGTTGTTTGCCACCTCCGCAGCGTTATAAATGTAGGAGTTGGCGGGGAGCACTACTTACCTATCCTAAAGAACAGTTTAAGGCACGGTGTACGAAGGATAAAGGTTATCTATTAACTCAATTACTAAATGACAGGAGGGCGAAGCCACAAGGTAAGCTAGTTTGATTAAACCTATCTACGAGTCTGTCAGGAGTTGGTCGTTATATACCTTCCTTGTTAAAGGTTCCAAGACGTCAGTCAGATAATAAGTACGATACAATTGACAACCGCTTAAGGCCAGACGGTACCCTAGGCCCTTAAGGCTATTCAAATTCAAGTTATACATAATTAATTTTCAATATTCATTTTAGCGATCAAGTAGGAACAACCTAGTGTATGAGTTAGGCGAGCGTTAGGTTTTGTCTCAATTTTATAGTTTTGTTTTCATAAACTTTATATTCTAGTGTAGATAATCGCCATAGCTTGTAACCATAAACTCAATTTTAGATCTAAGAACGAAATTCGTACTGACCGGGTCGCGAGATACTAAACCAAAACCGAACCAACGTAAATTAGTCGAAGGAAGGTCGAGTAACACGATTAGACTCTGTACCTGCGCAGAAGACTAAAATGTGAACTCTGCGCACCCACGTGACCACGAGACGCCAGCTGGGCACTTCGACGCACAGGCAAATGTATGGAAAGTCTGACCGGTTAGTCTTTAATTGGCCGAAGGGATAATTCGGTGGCGGGCCCAATAATTCTGAATAGAACAACTTACGAACCCTTAAGGAATGGTTGTATATGTGAATTTTCCTGGATGATTCCCAGTTAGGGTTACCCGTAAACGACCTGGAAACTAGGATTGGTAGATTTAGATAGACTTCCATACTAAATCGTCCGCCCTTAGCGCCCTCTATAAGACCTCCTCAATATCTCCATTATTAGACAGTTAGCTAAGATATCGATCGACCGAGTAATTCCACGATTATTACACAGATGGCGTGAGTTTCAGTGGTAAAATAATAATCATGAATGTATGTGGATTTCTGGATACCTACGGTTAGGACTATGTTATAACTTTATTTAAAGGGTAGGCTGTAGATGTATTTCAGGGTTACATTTACTTCTAATTTGTTAGTTTGTCTTTACGGCGATTCTACATATATTATTATAAGATTAGATTAGAAGAGAAGCTAGTAAGGATAGTGGTAGTCTTTTTATATACTTAGATTGCCTTTGGGGTGGCTTCTCGAATACCATTACGACTTTATAATTTCACTTAGGGGTTGTTAACGGGTTGTCAACAGGCTCTTTATGCAATTACTAAACTTATCGGTCAGTCTGTGGTGCATTCTTAAGTGTTATTGAGAGGGTTGTGTAATTTACGTAAGGGCCAGGCCGCGAGTATATTCGTTTTTATCTATATATATATTCAATCTGTTAGTTCATCCGTATGGTGACCTTTCATATTACATTACAGTTTTATAACTTCGCTTAAGAGATCGATAGCTAGTCTACTAATAATTTATCTATGTACTTAATAGGTCCGCTTGTCTCCCTAATGCCTTATATATGTTGTTATTAGTTCCGACCTTCACTTAAGCGCAAGCTAGAGAACTGGTGACAGGTTAGTTGTGTAGGTTATAGGTTAATTAAGGGATCAATAGCGTACCTGCTAATAATTTATTTAGTTATTAAATAGGTCTGTCTGTCTCTTAAATGATTTCGTTATATTATAAGTGTATAACTTTAGTTAAGGGGAAGCCAGTGAGTTTATTAGTGGTTAGTACTTTCACATGTCTAAGGGTTCTTCCTTTTAAGGTGATTTTCCTACATTACTATGAGGTTACAAGTTTACTTAAGGGCAAGATAACTAGTGTATCGATGGACTACTTACCGTTTAAGAGTTCTCCTTTAAGGCGATTTCATACATTACTATAGGATTACGACTTCACTTAAGGGGTATGCGGTCATAGTCGTTATAACTTCAAGGCCTATCGTGTTCGAGGGGTAACCGTGTTATTACGAGACATGTTCGGAGTTGTAAGGAGGTAGCTAGGCTGGTGAATAGGGTGACTTAGGCTAGGGTACTTCGACTACGTTAGGATAATAAATCGCATATATTTTAATCTGAAACTCGCATTTAGTAATTTAAATTCTGGTCTAATGCTAATCAGGACTTAGTGGTTCTGCGGTTAAGGATTAGTTATAGGCCATTGCTTTTAATGTAGGTATAATGTAAAATTAGGGTTTTGATTTTGTTCTTTCACACCTGGGACTGATTGAATCCATACCTCTTAGGATCTGGGGTTATTATCGGTCACAACGAGGGTCCAAATAGACGATTACGCCATTAGACGATCACAGCCAAATAATAATATTAATTCTCTGCATAGCTTTCTTTAATAATAACATTAATAACGGTTACAAAATATCATTAATGTTTAATAATAATAAAGGCAACAATAATATGTTAGGATTACACATGCCTTCACGTATTCAAATTGGCGAGTATGTCGGTATACTCCACGTGAGTTCAAATTTATAATTTTATTATTTTTATAAGGGGGGGGTTTCTACATTATGTGTTGCCGTTACCAGGATAGGATAAAGAACTAAAGGAGGCTTGTAAAAGCCTACATTTTGTTGTCGTACAACGGATGGGAGGTCATTAAAATGGATTCCAGAAGAACAGGGGTGACAGAATGAGAAGTAAGGTACATACCTAAGCTTTCACTTTAGTAAAGGTAGACGGAGACCAACGTTATATTGGATCCCAAGGCTAGCCAGTAGGCAGAAATACACAAAGATACTGAGATTAAGGTATGTTTAATAAAAGAAAATCAAAAAATCAAAATGTTATTAAACCTGGGGACGGAGGTATTTAGGTAGTCGCACCACTCCCCGGTGATGTCCACCATTCTTTTTGCGACGACCTCGACGCTTCCGTCGTTTCCTCTTCTCTTGCGGTGCGGATTCCGGTGGCGGTGGCCTACCCTCGGCGTTGTGGTCAGGAGACGCATTGTGATCGACAGGAAGGTCACCGGGATTGACCACGCTGGAACACGTTGGAAAAGAAGGAGCGGAGACTCCGCCTGGGACATCGAGAACGTGGCGGATAACGCCACTGGACATAATAATAAGCTCGGAGGGCCTCCCCTCTACGACCAGACGAGAGCCGGTCTTCGAATACTCCCCTCGGGTCCGGGCCATTTGGGATTTCAGGGGTTGTTATTTTTTAAACAAAATGGGGTTATTAAAGGACGATTTCACGGCCACGGAGTGAATGATACAAATAATGCTGGTATAACATCGAACTATATTAAATTTTCTGGAAGGAGGGTAGATTGGAAATTGGATCGGTAACCTAAGGGGTAGATCGTTTTGTTTTCTCCCTTTTCCATGTGAGAGACCGAAAGGCGGAATAATAGTCTTAAATCCATACTATATCGAGATATCTTTTAGAAGGTAGGTTGTAAATTAGTTGTTATGTAAAGCTAATTATAGACACAAGTTTAGGATAAAACCATATTAAATTAGTGTAAAAGAATGGGTTTATTTTAGTTAGGTAGTACAGTACATCTATTTAGGTACTAGTATAGTAAGATATATTCTACGACTTAGGCTTAGATATAGGAAGGCATTACTAGTAATATGTAGACATAAAATTACGGCTAATACGCAAAATTAAAATTACATTTATAGAATGGTAGGCAGGGGTATGTGTATGATCTAATAACCTTATTTATAAATACATATTCGTATATCTCAATCATCCGAAACCTAGGGAACGGTATTCGTAAGATAAATCTTACTAGTCTCGTTCAAACTGAACTTCTATGTGGTAGTACCTATATGCTTATTGTCATAACATAGGTTCAAGAAAATGTTTAAAAACTAGATTCGAATAAATTTATTATTGGATAGCACTATTCAATAATTATGGACCTTAGCTTAATGTTGTGAGTACGGTTCGAATAAGCTTGTGAGTGTTGGTTTGTACGTATATGTGTGCGTAAGTAGATGTGGATAAGTATATAAATTCGCAGGTGTTTTATGGAAGGATTCTTGAACTTGTGATTGTCAACTGATAAAGTGGAGGAGTTAGCCGTACTATTTATAAAAAGGGGAACCCCCTTATGGACTTTAGTGGCCTGTCGCGAGGCATATTACCGTATGGACATAGATTAGAGATCAGTATAGTTGGGGTGGCCTTAATGAACTGTCTATATACGTAGAATTATTATTAAGAGGGGGGGGGGGGGGGCACTGTGGAATAAAGGTCTTATATGCTGGGGGAGGGGGAGGACATAATAAAATAACGAGCACTTAAGAGGGCCCCAACGCACATATACCTTTGCTATACGGGTGTGTAGCGGGAGTCGACAATGTTAGTTTCAGATAGAGCTCGTTTTCCAGTGGCGTAAAAATATTATAGATAGGCCCACAACTTAGCGTAAAGGGGGGGAAATATTTGATTACAGTTACATCACATGCGATATAAAAATTAAATTACAGTAATTTTCTAGCTATGTAGTTATTTAACATGTCATGGAATAAATTATGCTCTCGCTACTTGTTGATAACGAGTTATGAATTAAAAATAGAAAACGGGAAATTCGGCTGTAATTTTCTTAAAAAAAAAAAAAAAATTGGTTTGGACAGAAACCGCGCAACCAAATGCAGTAATCTGCTAGTCAAAGAATGTAGAAGGCCATGCTATTTTCGGTTTGGAACTTGCCATAGGACAGCGAAATCGATTTTAAACCCAAGCAGAAACCTGTACATTAAAGTAGGGTGCAGCCTAAATGTATCATTTTACTATTGAAGAGTTAGAGTGAGCTATTTTATGATTAGGGAATGCATTGAAAGGCGGGATAGCGAGCATTTGGAATGTTAATGCAGAAGTAAGGTCATAAGGTCACTAAGATATTAGCTAAAGTAGGCCTCATCCATCTCAGTACTTTAATTTTATACTAAGTAGCGCTGACTTAGTAAGTTGGGATCATCCCCATAGGCCATTTAGACATATCAGTATATATGTGTAATTATCGGTTTATAAGTTTAGTTAAAGGGGTATTCCAAAGTACGAACATCTAATTACTGTTTCACTTGACGGTGACGTCTGTTAAGCCCTTAGACCAGGTGAACTTCCTCCAACGGGAAGATTCATGTCTGGTAGAAGGTAACCTTAACAAAGTAAACAGTAGATGTTAAAACGACTAAATGTACTTTGTAAGTTGTTAGTTTAGGGATACGATATGGTGAAAGAAAATTATATCAAATAATATAAACGGGGGGAGAAAAGGGTGTGCGCTCGAGCGGGGATTTGAACTCGGAGTTTCCCGGGGTTTTGGCGCGAGCGTGAGGTGTTTGGCCGACGGAGCTGTCTGAGGTGATTCTGTGCGATCGAATGTAGACGTTAGGTTTAGATCATCTTTTATAGATTCGTTGCTACCGGTCACGGGCTATTAGAATCAAATTTTAGGATACTTTTAGCTCATGCTTTTGCTTGACAAATTATATTACGTTTTGCTTGCCGATAAATATTTTATTACTAGGCGGACCGGTAATGTCAAAGGGTTTAACCTATTGTGATATTATTTATGAAAGTAATGAATTGGAAGTGTGATACTGAAATGTAGACGGGAAGTGCACTTATGTATGTATATATATATATATATATACACAAATCGGATTAGGGAATGTAACGTATTTAAAGGTAAGGTAGGGTGAGGGAGGGTATTAGGTGGTGTTCGGGTCGGCTATGCCTATTAACATGTTCCTTTTGAACTAAATAGGTTATTGTTAATAAGTATTATCTGTTCAAAGGGTTTGTTGAGTAGGTGATATGTAGCAACTGAGAAATGAGGTATGTGTCGGGGATTAAAACCATTGGCAAAGGTCAGGGACCGGGTTTTGTTAGTGTAGTCATGTTAAGGGCAGTTAGAAATAAAATGTACATTACATGACCACAGGATAAATGGTGGAGTTGTTAGGGGAGGGGTCAACATAATAAGTGTTTATTAAACTGTATTAACGTTTATTCAGAATTAGGATTCGCATGAAATATAAATATATATATATATATAAATTAGGTTCAATGTAGGATTAGAAGTGAGCTAGAACGTGGATAGATACTATTACCTGCTATGTAGATGTGAAACTAAGGCAAAATTATTAAACCCAGCCGAGTAGGACAAGGTTATTATTTAGGTTGGTATGAATCGTAATTTGAAATGATTTTGGATTTTTATACATGGTCAGTGTAACCCCTGTGATTTTTGCCGTGTGAGTTGCAGGGGGTCGTAATGTTTCGGCAGGTGCGATCCCTGAGTGACCGCGGGCGGTGCATGTCTATGTGTGTGTATACATATTAGTATGCATACATGTGTATATGTGTCGAAGTTGAGGTCGGGCCCTGCCTTAATGGTGGGAGAGTCAGGTCCTTAACTGAAAGAGCGAAAAGGGTTATGCTGAGGGTGTGTTTAAATCGTCGCGGGTAAAGATTGTAATTTGTTAGGGCCTGAACTGAAATGATTTGGATTTTTTATACATGGCTAGTGTAACCCCTGTGATTTTTGCCGTGTGAGTTGCAGGGGGTCGTAATGTTTCGACAGGTACGATCCCTGAGTGACCGCGGGCGGTGCATGTCTATGTGTGTGTGTACATATTAGTATGCATACATGTGTATATGTGTCGAAGTTGAGGTCGGGCCCTGCATGATGGTGGGAGAGTCAGGTCCTTAACTGAAGAAGCAAAGGGTGTTATGCTGGAGATGTGCTTAAGTCATCGGGAAAAAGATAAAAATAAAAAAGAAAAGGGGGGGGAAAGTTGTGAGTTGTTAGGATAGACAAACTTGCCTTGTGGGGTTCAGGGAGGTTTTAAGGTTCCGGCGACTGCCGTTTTGGTGGATCGCTTCCGGTGTATGGTTGGATAAGAGTGTGGAGGTATGCGTACATATGTATACGTCGTTAGTGGAAGTTAGGCTTAACGTGAATGAGGGGTGGTTAGTTAAGGGGAGGAGGGGGATATGCGGAGTATGGGATTAGGCCGCTCTAGTATCAGCATTATTACACAAGGTTCAAATTTTACAACCGGTTCTTATAGTTGCTGATAACAATTTAATATTTGCTTCTTAATATCATTAAATAAACAACCCTCGGACGTCATTGCCCTATTCAGACTTTTGTACATCATAACGAGCCTAGATTGAGTGAGGCCTTTGGTCTTTAACTAAAGCAGATCCGTCCTAGCTATTTATTGCTAGAATGGACAAACTCCACCGTTTGCGTCCAAACATCATCGCCATATTCTAATTACTATATCTATCATAACGAGCTGAGGTTGAGTGAGGCCCTTGGTCCTTAATCGAAGCGTATACATTATAATGAGCCTAGATTGAGTGAGGCCTTTGGTCCTTAACTAAAGCAGATCCGTCCTAGCTATTTATTGCTAGAATGAACAAACTCCACCGTTTGCGTCCAAACATCATCGCCATATTCTAATTACTATATCTATCATAACGAGCTGAGGTTGAGTGAGGCCCTTGGTCCTTAATCGAAGCGTATACATTATAATGAGCCTAGATTGAGCGAGGCCTTTGGTCCTTAACTAAAGCAGATCCGTCCTAGCTATTTATTGCTAGAACGAACAAACTCAACCGTTTGCGTCCAAACATCATCGTCATGGTTAATTATCTATTGAAATTGAATACGGCTAACAATGAACGAACTCAACTGGTTGCTTCCCATTATCATCAAATTAACAAACTCAGTTAGTTGCTTCTGCATATCGCCGAATAGTTAAACTCAGCTGTTTATTCCTGAATGTCATTGAATGGATGAACGCAACGGTTTATTTCCGAAATGGACAAACTCAACTGCTTGCGTTCAAATATAATCGCCATATTAAACCTATAAATATCTATCATGACGAGCCGAGGTTGAGTGAGGCCCTTGGTCCTTAATCGAAGCATATACATCATAATGAGCCTAGATTGAGTGAGACCCTTGGTCCTCAACCTAAGCATGTCAGTCATATCCGTCCTGATTACCGATGACAAATAGCGGACAACCTCAGTTGGCTGCTTCCAACCATCATTACCTTTTTCCCGAACTACTATATTCTTCATGTCTAACGAGTATATCTGGTGTTTCTTATTATAGAGCTGCAGGGGCTTGCTTTTGTTTCGACGGGGTGGGTTCTGGGTGGTTGCGAGTTGAGGGTAAGGGGCTCAATAGGGGTTATTTATTTTTCTTTCTCCCCTTTGTTTTCCCCTTCCATGGGTGCTGTATCCTTTCTTGTTACCTTGATAGGTCTATAGTCTTGAGAGGACGCCATCTTCTATTATTAACCAATTCACGTGTGTTATCTCGAGAGGCCATTAAGAGGTTCCGTTCTTTATCTAAATAAGAAATTCTTGGTTTTGGCTTATTAAGAATAGTGTGTTAGGTCGTAGGCCCAGTTAGGTTGTTAAAGCCCTGTTAGGAATTAGGACAGGAGGAAATAAGTTTAGGGTCTTACCCAGACGGTCGTCTTGGTTGTTGCAGGGTTCGCGGAAGGGGCGCACGGTTATCGAGAAAATTTTTGGAAAGGAGAATCATGGGACGTCCTAGAAAACGACAAGCTAAGGGGAACGACGATGAGAACAGCGATAGTGAGGATCTCAGAGCGACTAACGAAGGTTATAAACAGACCATTGCGGACTTAACTAAGCGAATACAAGAATTAGAGAAAAGGATAGAGGAAAGGGTCGGATTGGTTGTGGAGTCGGCATCCCCCTCGATCAACCTTCCAGTTCCTAACCCGGAGCCAATTGTCGATCTGACCCCCCCGACGGTTAATGAGGAGGTAATAAAGTGCTGCAATCAAGTGGGCGCTATGTATAAATATGGGGGGGTGGAACGACCCAAGTTTAGCACCCCTGAGAGCTTGCATCCAGTAACGTTCCTTGAAAATTTGACGTATTACCTAAAGAGAGCACCTTTTAGGGACCATGAGATAGATGGAATTTTTGATTGCTTGGAGGGGGAGGCGAGAAATTGGGCTCGAGTGTATAAAGAGACATGGAGGTCTCTGGAGGACTTCAAAAGGGACTTCTTGGATACATATTGGGGGGAAAATGAACAAAATGCTTTGAGAAGGGACATAGTACAATCTGGTTGGGACAAGAAGGTTCATCCTACGATGCTGGGACATTTTTTACATTTAACCGGACAGGCTAAGATGTTGACATATGCCATTCCGGAGCAACAATTGGTGGGGGACATTATACGACACTTTTCTAAGGAAGTACAGTACGCTTGGACAGTGGCAAGAGAAGAAGGGTTCGGGTTACTAAAGGCCACTAGTTTTCTGAGAAGACTAGACAACATAGATAAGCAGAAGGGGCTTCTAGAGGGAGTGGGAGGATCCAAGGTGAGGCACATCCATGATGGTCAAGCTGGAAGTAAAGGAAACTGGAGGTACGGTCGTCCCGAAGCAAAGAAGAGCTTTACAAGATCTGGGCCCAACCGGTCGCCGGGTGCTGGAGGCCAGATGCCGCGGTTAATGGAAGTAAATTTAGAAAGGGAAGAGACTTCCTTGGGAAACTATTAAGAGCTGACGATTCGATCCCCTACTCAGCTCGTTACCCAGGGGAATTAGAGTTACGGTCCTACTTTCCTTTAAAACAAATGTTGGATGTAGGGTGGTTGCCTGGTTTGGGGTTAGGGAGAGGTAACGGTATACTTAGACCAATAATTTTAAAGGGGCAGACCACGACTCAGGGTCTCGGGTTTCGTAACGATGATGTGTTGTCCGATCCAGTCGTCGGAGTGAGAGATAGGTTGTTAGATAAGGCTAATGAAGGACTAGGGCCTCTGAGTGTTAGGGTCACACCCGGGGTGAATTCAGTGTTCGAGGAAGAGGAGAAAGCAGTGGGATGCGAGGGGGAAGTCTTAAAATGTGAGATGAAAGTGAATATATGGGAGGAATGGGTCGATTGCCTCTTAGATACTGGTAGCGATATCACTTGTGTCAGCGAAGAATTTGTATTTAGACATAAGGACAGGACAGATATGGCGGTATTTCCGATAAGATGCTTACAGATCAGAGGGGCGGTGGGTCAACGTAGTTCGAAAATTCAAAAGGCTGTGGTTTTACCTCTAATGCTAGGGAAACATCGACTTGATTCTCCTTTCCTAATAGTCCCGAAATTAATAAGGCCGGTAATTTTAGGATTTGATTGGATGCGCCTTCATGGGGTGATACTAAAAATGGGGCCCACGAGGGTAGTAATTACTATAACGATTGATGGAGAGGAGGTTTCGTTGGATCTGAGAAACCGAGAGATTAACTGCGTTTCGTCGGTTAGTCCTTTGGTGGGAGCTCCCGCCTTGCACCACGATAAACTCGAAGAAAACATACTTGTAGGGTTGGAGATTGGCCACGTAGGAAGGGCTCTACTTAAGGGGGTTATAGTGAAGTACAAGGATCTTTTTACGGGGGAGTTGGGACGCGCTAACTGTTATGAACATACTATTATCATGAAATCGGAGGAACCTGTGATGAAAAGATCTTATCCAGTTCCGTACGCTTATCGAGACCAGATGGGGAGGAAACTGGGACAAATGGAGAAGCAAGGGATCATCTCCCGAGCTTCCACTCCGTATTGTAGCCCACTTACTTTTAGATTCAAGTCTGATGGGGATCTACGGGTTTTGTTAGATGCTAGGGAGATAAATAAAGTTATGATAGCGGAGTCTGAAGCCCCTCCGGTTCAATTAGATGTGTTAAACTCCTTTCATGGGGTACGTTTTATCAGCACCATTGACCTTAACAACGCCTATTTTCAAATTCCCCTGGCCGAGGGCAGTAAAAGGTACACTGGGTTCACATTTAATGGAAAATCATATGTCTATAATGTTCTACCGCAAGGGCTGAAAACGTCGATTGGTAGTTTTAGTCGGGCAATGGATAGGATATTGGGGCAAGAGGTTAGGACGTTTTGTGTCAATTATTTGGATGATCTGGCTATCCTTACTAGTGGTGATTTGCAGGAACACTTGGGTCGCCTTGATGTCGTATTGGGTCGATTGCGCAAAGCCGGTCTAACCTGCAACTTGTCCAAATGTAGGTTTGTATGCGCGGAGGTGAAAATGTTAGGGCACATAATCGACACTGAGGGCATCCGGACTGACCCACAGAAATTGGAAGCCATTAGGGATTTCCCAGCGCCTAAGAAGATAAAACACTTAAGGGCGTTTTTAGGGCTTTGTAATTATTATCGCCGGTTTATTCCGCGTTACAGCGAATTAATAAGGCCTTTGTGTAGGTTATTAGGAAAGGGAATACATTGGAGGTGGGATATGTCGGCTCGAGAAGCGTTCGAAGGGCTGAAGGGGGCCTTCATGAGTACGATTAGGTTACACCACCCTGATATAGGATCTCCATATATTCTGCAGGTAGACAGTTCGGGGGTAGGGGTGGCTGGGGTGCTATACCAGGGCCAGGGGGAGGATATGAAGGTTCTGGGGTATTGTAGCAGGTCGCTGAGAGGGGCGGAATTGAGGTGGACCGTTACCGAACAAGAACTATGGGCTGTTATATATGGGATAAAGAAATTCGAGACTTACTTACGAGGCGCTAAGGTGATTATACGGACTGACCATAAAGCACTAACTTTTATGAAATCTTGTCGGCTGTTTAATAGTAGGGTTACTCGTTGGATTCTGTTTTTAGAGCAGTTTGATTATACTATGGAACACATAAAGGGGAAGGATAACCTGGTTGCCGATGTGTTATCCAGGTACTTGCCGGAGGGTTTATCCATTCAGGAGGACAAAGTTTTAGGTCCCGAAATTAGTTATATGGGGGTAACGCTGGACCGGGAGTTGAGGAGCGATCTAACCCGTTTGTGCGAGTATCAGGCGGAGGACACTTTGTTGCGACTATTGAGAGAGCAAGTGGAAGGGCGAGGGGCCGCCACTGGTAGGCTGAAGCGAATTGGGGTTTTGAGTCGAATAATAGATGGAGTATTGTGCTTTGTGGGTTCGGGGAGAAATAGGGTGGTACCATTTTTACCTAGTGTTTTACAGGAGAGGGTGATATTGCAAGTGCATACGGAAATGGGCCACTTAGGGGCTCTGAAAACAGTAAAACTAATGCGCGACAGATATTATTGGCCGAACTTACGAAGACGCGTAAAGGAGGTGATATCGAGATGTCATATTTGCCAATTGTCTAAACCGAACAACGTGAACTTAGTCGGGAGCTGTAAATCCATTCTACCTGGGGAAATAGGAGATGTAGTAATGGCGGATTTGTACGGGCCTCTGCCCAGGGGGAAGTATGGATTAAGTTATTTACTAGTAGTACAGGATAGTTTCAGCAAATATCTGAAGTTATTTGAACTAAGGAAGGCCACAGCTAAAGGAGTAGTTTCTAGAATTAGACTATACGGGAGGTTTATAAAACCGAAAACGATTCTGACGGACAACGGTAGTCAATTCGTTAGTAGAGAGTGGAAGGAATCTTTAGCGGGGATGGGAATCCGACCTATTTACACCACGGTTAGGAACCCGCGGCCTAATATCACGGAGAGGGTAAATCGAGAACTAGGGCGTCTGTTTAGAACTTATTGTCATAAAAATCACAAGGGGTGGGTCGACCAGGTAAGGAGGATAGAGGATTTGTACAACAATACCCT
The DNA here is from genome assembly GCA_946406115.1 of Apoda limacodes. NCBI lineage: Eukaryota > Metazoa > Arthropoda > Insecta > Lepidoptera > Limacodidae > Apoda > Apoda limacodes. Next base: position 18,449,256 of record OX291549.1, on the reverse strand, counting down.
TCACCTCAGTACCGGGTTTACCCCGAATGAGTTATTGTACGGTCGGAAGACGAGGTTGGCGATGGATGGGAAGACTAGTGAAGTGGTAAGCGAGAGTGAGTTAGAGGAAATGAGGAGGAGAGCTAGAGAGAAGTTGGTGGAAACTAGTAAAAGGCGAAATGAATATTTCGATAGAACGCACCGGTTGGTGAATTTCCAGATAGGAGATTTAGTGAAGGTGCGTCGTCACAATAAATCTATTGCTATGCTTAAACAAATAAAAAAGTTCTCTTTACTATACGAGGGACCTTATGTGGTTGCGGCAGTCCCCTTCCCGAATGTATATGTTCTAATGAATCCAATCAACAAGCAAATAAGAGGGAAGTTCAATGCCATACATTTGTCTAGATATTACAGTTAGTCAATGCTGTTATTCCGTTTTCCCGGGGCGACGGCTGAGATGGGGGAGGGGGGGGGGGGGGATTGGGAGAAAATCATTTTTTTTTGATTAACTTGTATCGTGGTCATTATTCAAAGAGGAGTGTATTAATATAAATAAACGATATCTATTGGTGACGGAGTTTCTTCTTGATACCCTGTCGAGTATACCTTTAAGAAACAAGTCACAACTGATAAGTGTACATTTATGACTTGTTGGGGAGGATTGTAGTGGACCCAAGCCTTTAATAGAGAGTTGTAGCAATCCGGACCCCACGACACGGTGTTGATTTGCTAAATTAAGTCTTAAGAGAACAGGTAAATTAAAGAAAATGGGATTCATTAATAATAAATATAAATTAGATCAATCACCTTCGTAATTCATACCAATCGAATACTATCGAGATCGATGAAACATTAAGTGAGTGAGTGGCCCGGATGTCCTCACCGGTCTTAGATTAATATATTTATATCTACGCCATAAGGCGTAAATCGCAGTGGGATCCTAAAATCATCAACACAAAGAAAAATAATTACTCGTTAAATACGACCGATTCGTAAAGTAGCAGATAACCAGGAGGTTAAAATATATGGAGAATATCGATCGATTATTTTCAGTTAATTGTTATAAATATCGTAGGGTGCGAGAGGGATAGTAGAGTAGGCTCCGCGCCGCTTACGACGAGCCTTCAATGTGTAAATTAATCGAAGCTGTATAATCGAGTCACAAAGAAGCGGAGAAACTAGTTCGGCAGGTAAAGAGTTTAGTAGAATCGGGTGACGATTTCGATATGATTGTTCGATTATTACTATAAAGTAACTGGCCACTAAAATGCGAAGCACGTGGGTACACGTGGAAGTAAAATAAAGAAGAAATTAACTGGCGCCACAATCCCTAGACACGCCACGTGTTCAGGCCGCGTCTATCGGGGGGGAGGGGAGAACGGTTATAAGCGATAGGCGTCAGTTGCGGCACCCTTTTCCACTGTCGTCGTACCGAGAGGCTGGCCGTGCTCGAGATTCCTGAGGAAGCGGGAAGGACAGGACGAACAAAGATTTGAAGAAATTTAATACCGACGCCGTGCACGTTTCGCCTACATCAAATATCAGTAAGTGTCTTTTGTGAGAACTGAGGCTAGCAATGTCAACTTATTATTGATGGGTTTGTACTATGGGGCTTTGTGAGGGACTTCCTTTATACCATGGCGTAAGGACTGTGTAAGGGACCGTGTAAGATGCCACCTTGGTTAAAGTGAAGGGTTGGTTGGGGAAAATTGAAAGTGGTTGACTTTTTGGTTGGGATTCTAGTTGTAAATTTGGAGTAGAGAAGGGAAAAACCCTTGCTTATTAAAAATGCAGAGGTAGTTTGTTGACATTGTTGGCTATGTACTCTTAAAGGAAAAGAGATTGCCGATTTCTGCAGAAAATTTAGTGGAGAAAAGGGCTCCTGCCGGGATCGGCGTCTCTTAACATGATGTTGTAAATTTTGTGATACTTTGTGGGAAGAAACCCCGTAATTAGGCTCTGATCTGATTAGTTAAGAAATCGTTTAAGATTAGGGTTAAGGTCAGGCAACCCTTGTGTAAATCCTGTCCTGTGTATATGTATATCTTATTGATGAAAGCCCTACGCAAGTCCTGAGCATCGACTTCGCGCTTTGATCGGACTCGAGGTGACGGGGCATGCTTACATGACTTGGCAGGCAACCCTTGTGTAAATCCTGTCCTGTGTATATGTATATCTTATTGATGAAAGCCCTACGCAAGTCCTAAGCATCGACTTCGCGCTTTGATCGGACTCGAGGTGACGGGGCATGCTTACATGACTTGGCAGGCAACCCTTGTGTAAATCCTGTCCTGTGTATATGTATATCTTATTGATGAAAGCCCTACGCAAGTCCTAAGCATCGACTTCGCGCTTTGATCGGACTCGAGGTGACGGGGCATGCTTACATGACTTGGCAGGCAACCCTTGTGTGAATCCTGTCCTGTGTATATGTATCTTCATTGATGAAAATCCTACACGCTTTGGTAGACGCTCATTAGAATGGTACAGTTATGTTACATGTAATTGATGGTTATGTTAATGATATCTCTATATCCGCTACTTACTATCTCAATCATTTTAGTCCCGATGTCTTGTTGCGTTGCGGTATGGGTGACCCCCAAAGCAAGCAGACCCTTGGTAGATAGAGGTAGGTGAGGACGGGGCAATCACAGTAGGGGTTCTTCAAGCGGGGTCTGGCTTGTTATAAGATTAGGGAAGATTGGGGCTTGATGTTAGAGACATACTAGGATAACTGCAGGCGTCAGGAATCTAAGGGTGTGAGGGGGCTGATAAAACCTAAATCTGGGTTGGCTCCAGTTCCACCCTTCACCGGCGTCGAGTGGGGAAGCTGAACTGTTAGATGCCGTTTAGGTAATGGGTGGCTAAAATTTAATGTGGGATTTTTAACCCAATCTCCTTAAGGAATCCATAGATAAATAGTACCTCCACTCCACCCATTATTGCGACGGATAGATTTGGAAAGCTAAGTATTATTGTGTTCATATTTAAATATTTGTTTCCTGTGTAAAAATAAACGTAAACCTCATATGTTTTTCAGAGCCGCGACATTAATCTAGAGAGTCTAATTTTTAATTAGACTATCTAAGCTTTATTTTATTGCTTTATACTGTTTAATTTATGTTTTGACTAAGCCATTTAAGATAAAGATGACAGAACTTCAACATTGACCAAACTTTATTAACAGGCTATGAGGTGACGTTAGTGGGTCAGGATTTGTTCTATTCTTCGCCATGAATCACCCCGTTGAAGACGTATTAGTATAATCATACACAATTCTCTACTAACTGATGAGGCTCTGAATTGTTGTATGGAAAGCCGAAACGTTAAGTTCTAAACACTCAGAAAGGGCTAACCCTTACTTGATCTGGCTAATGCGCCGGGTCCTGAGTGTGGATATGTCTTCCTTACAATCCACCTTAAACATATTTATTGTGTGTCAAACTAGGTGTTCTGTCGCCTTAATTACTCTGATGAACAATTCACCACTTAACCATGTGTGTAATCGCACACCTATTTTATTATTTCTTGTGAACTTAGCTTGCACGGCATATGTTTCGGGCGAGTATAGCTTCTCCGGACTAGCGGCTATTTAAACTTAAGGAGCCTCGGGTTCGAACCGACCGGTCGTAGGTTATATTCAAATAATAACGAGATGGTCCCTTTAGTTCCGTAGTTAGTCATAGTAGTAAGGATAAATACATGGTCGTCTGGTTGTTTGCCACCTCCGCAGCGTTATAAATGTAGGAGTTGGCGGGGAGCACTACTTACCTATCCTAAAGAACAGTTTAAGGCACGGTGTACGAAGGATAAAGGTTATCTATTAACTCAATTACTAAATGACAGGAGGGCGAAGCCACAAGGTAAGCTAGTTTGATTAAACCTATCTACGAGTCTGTCAGGAGTTGGTCGTTATATACCTTCCTTGTTAAAGGTTCCAAGACGTCAGTCAGATAATAAGTACGATACAATTGACAACCGCTTAAGGCCAGACGGTACCCTAGGCCCTTAAGGCTATTCAAATTCAAGTTATACATAATTAATTTTCAATATTCATTTTAGCGATCAAGTAGGAACAACCTAGTGTATGAGTTAGGCGAGCGTTAGGTTTTGTCTCAATTTTATAGTTTTGTTTTCATAAACTTTATATTCTAGTGTAGATAATCGCCATAGCTTGTAACCATAAACTCAATTTTAGATCTAAGAACGAAATTCGTACTGACCGGGTCGCGAGATACTAAACCAAAACCGAACCAACGTAAATTAGTCGAAGGAAGGTCGAGTAACACGATTAGACTCTGTACCTGCGCAGAAGACTAAAATGTGAACTCTGCGCACCCACGTGACCACGAGACGCCAGCTGGGCACTTCGACGCACAGGCAAATGTATGGAAAGTCTGACCGGTTAGTCTTTAATTGGCCGAAGGGATAATTCGGTGGCGGGCCCAATAATTCTGAATAGAACAACTTACGAACCCTTAAGGAATGGTTGTATATGTGAATTTTCCTGGATGATTCCCAGTTAGGGTTACCCGTAAACGACCTGGAAACTAGGATTGGTAGATTTAGATAGACTTCCATACTAAATCGTCCGCCCTTAGCGCCCTCTATAAGACCTCCTCAATATCTCCATTATTAGACAGTTAGCTAAGATATCGATCGACCGAGTAATTCCACGATTATTACACAGATGGCGTGAGTTTCAGTGGTAAAATAATAATCATGAATGTATGTGGATTTCTGGATACCTACGGTTAGGACTATGTTATAACTTTATTTAAAGGGTAGGCTGTAGATGTATTTCAGGGTTACATTTACTTCTAATTTGTTAGTTTGTCTTTACGGCGATTCTACATATATTATTATAAGATTAGATTAGAAGAGAAGCTAGTAAGGATAGTGGTAGTCTTTTTATATACTTAGATTGCCTTTGGGGTGGCTTCTCGAATACCATTACGACTTTATAATTTCACTTAGGGGTTGTTAACGGGTTGTCAACAGGCTCTTTATGCAATTACTAAACTTATCGGTCAGTCTGTGGTGCATTCTTAAGTGTTATTGAGAGGGTTGTGTAATTTACGTAAGGGCCAGGCCGCGAGTATATTCGTTTTTATCTATATATATATTCAATCTGTTAGTTCATCCGTATGGTGACCTTTCATATTACATTACAGTTTTATAACTTCGCTTAAGAGATCGATAGCTAGTCTACTAATAATTTATCTATGTACTTAATAGGTCCGCTTGTCTCCCTAATGCCTTATATATGTTGTTATTAGTTCCGACCTTCACTTAAGCGCAAGCTAGAGAACTGGTGACAGGTTAGTTGTGTAGGTTATAGGTTAATTAAGGGATCAATAGCGTACCTGCTAATAATTTATTTAGTTATTAAATAGGTCTGTCTGTCTCTTAAATGATTTCGTTATATTATAAGTGTATAACTTTAGTTAAGGGGAAGCCAGTGAGTTTATTAGTGGTTAGTACTTTCACATGTCTAAGGGTTCTTCCTTTTAAGGTGATTTTCCTACATTACTATGAGGTTACAAGTTTACTTAAGGGCAAGATAACTAGTGTATCGATGGACTACTTACCGTTTAAGAGTTCTCCTTTAAGGCGATTTCATACATTACTATAGGATTACGACTTCACTTAAGGGGTATGCGGTCATAGTCGTTATAACTTCAAGGCCTATCGTGTTCGAGGGGTAACCGTGTTATTACGAGACATGTTCGGAGTTGTAAGGAGGTAGCTAGGCTGGTGAATAGGGTGACTTAGGCTAGGGTACTTCGACTACGTTAGGATAATAAATCGCATATATTTTAATCTGAAACTCGCATTTAGTAATTTAAATTCTGGTCTAATGCTAATCAGGACTTAGTGGTTCTGCGGTTAAGGATTAGTTATAGGCCATTGCTTTTAATGTAGGTATAATGTAAAATTAGGGTTTTGATTTTGTTCTTTCACACCTGGGACTGATTGAATCCATACCTCTTAGGATCTGGGGTTATTATCGGTCACAACGAGGGTCCAAATAGACGATTACGCCATTAGACGATCACAGCCAAATAATAATATTAATTCTCTGCATAGCTTTCTTTAATAATAACATTAATAACGGTTACAAAATATCATTAATGTTTAATAATAATAAAGGCAACAATAATATGTTAGGATTACACATGCCTTCACGTATTCAAATTGGCGAGTATGTCGGTATACTCCACGTGAGTTCAAATTTATAATTTTATTATTTTTATAAGGGGGGGGTTTCTACAAGCTCTTGCCAGCGGCTGCACCAGCCCCAAAATTTGGACATTGGCTTGGGATTGTTACGTCAACTCCTTAATTATACTTAATAAACTAACTTTAGCAAGCTATTGCTGTGGCTGTGTGTTCGTTTAAGCTCGGTTATAGTTACTCCCGCGGAAAATTTTTTGCATTTATAATATTAGTATGGATTCTAATGGTAAAAGAACTTTTTCGATTGATTTTACCTGCAAAATCGATAACTAGTACTTTATGGTTAAGACAACGATACCACTAAGGTGGCAAACAAGCTTACGGTCCGCCTGATGGTAAGCGGTCACCGTAGCCTATGGACGCTTGCAACACCAAGGGCATCACTCGCGCGTTGCCGACCCTTCAGAAATCTAATAACTTCTTTTTTGAAGAACCCCATACTGCATACTGTAGTCCTTAGAGAGAACCTTTGCAGGGAGCTCATTCCACAACCTAAGCGTTCGCGAGAGGAAGTTTCTCTGAAACCGCTCTGTACGCGACCATTTCGGTTCTAAAGTGTGAGAATGAATTCCCTGCCGATGGCGAGAAGTGCGATGGTAGAAAGTAGCCGTGGGCATCATTTCGAACAATTCCTCAGAACACAACCCATTGTACAAGCGGTAGAACATACACAGGGAGGCAAAGTCTCTCCTCAGACTTAGGGGATCGATACCGCAAGTCAGTTTGGGATCGTCGACAATTCTCACAGCCCGTCGTTGAACCGAGTCAAAAGGGCCAAGCTGGTATCCGGGTGCACCCGCCCAGAGATGGCAGCAGTACTCCATATGGGGCCGGGACTTGCGACTTGTAAAGCAGCAACCTTTGCCCCGACGTGAAGTACTGCTTCGCTCTGTAGAGTACACCAAGTTTTTTGGACGCCAGCTTTACCTTGTCTAGCAAGTGATCTCGGAACTGAACAGCGTAGGAGACAGCACAGAGCCTTGCGGGACACCAGCATTAATGTCCATGATATCAGAGCAACTACCGTCAACTACGGCTCGGATGCGTCTGCCGGACAAAAAGCTAGCCACCCATTTGCACAAACCCTCGGGCACTCCGTAAGATGGCAACTTCGATAGAAGACCCCGGTGCCAGACCCCATCGAACGCCTTCGCTATGTCTAGGCTACATGCCAATGCCTCACCCTGACTCTCAATGGCTAGTGCCCATCGGTGTGTGAGATACACTAGAAGGTCACCAGTGGAGCGACCGTGGCGAAAGCCATATTGACGGTCGCTGATCAGGTCATGTTTTTCTAGGTATCTCAAAAGCTGTGTGTTGATCACACGCTCCATCACCTTGAATACAACAACTGCCAAACTAATAACTTATGGGTAATGTCTACCTTAAATTATACCTAATATTTGTGGATATGACCGAATCTTTCCTATGTTTCCGTTAGATGTTTACTCATTTATCATTTTCTATTTGATCAATATATGAAAGAAACTATCGATTTTATCGAAACTAGAGATTTAGTCACTCAGGAGATACCATTATATCAACTAGCCTTATTTGTTTACTTCGCAAGTATTTCAGAGGGATTATTTATGACAAATTTGGAGGGTCTGAGGTATTTCAGAGAGATTGCTTATTGTTTATTAATGATTACATAAGAAGGTATTTGTGGGGTAAGTCAGCGAAGATGTTTCAAAACTTTATAATAATGATATGGTATTTTAGGTATTTTACTCAAAACTTAAATGTTTTGATATTTATAAAATTACTAAAGAAACTCTTTAAATTCTTAGAGTGAAAGAACACTCTTACTATACTACCTAAACAGTCGTTATGTTGCTGAAAGTAATAAAGATATTTTTGTAATTTTTACTCTCTTGATGAAATCATTGCTGGTTTTTTTTTCAATTTCATTCGGTTCTTTAGCTAAATGAACCAGTTTTTTGTTATGTTTTCTAAATAGGACAAATATAAAATAATCAAAATTATAGAGTGAAATAATTTATAAAATTGGTGCAATTGTTCCTCCGAAGATTATTCTGCATGAACATTAAAACAAACCAACTCGCATTAGAGCTTTTAAATATTAGTCTGAATAAAAACATAATGTGTAATAAGTATTATTATAAAAACAATAAAGATTTTTTATGTGCCATATAACAGTTTTGTAGAAGCACTTTCCTTTGAAGAACAATACAAATATTTTTCGGTAAAAAGTCCAGTAAAGGTACCAAGTCGGTGGTTGTGCAGGTGTTTTCCTGAGTGGCAGAGGTTCGAGCTCCGCGTGTACCAATTAGTCTTTTTTTATAATTTCTCAAGTACATTGATCATATACACAACTATTTTACCTGTGAGGAAAACATCGTGAGGAAACCTGCATATGTCAACAAAAAGACGTATGTGAAGTGCATAATCCGCACTGAGCCTGCGTGTGGACTATGGCCGAAGTTAACCTCGGTGAGGGTAAGCCGTGCCCGAACATTGGGGAAGTATGAGGCTAATATGGATATATACTTTTTTTTACGTTTTATTTAATTTGAAGAGAATGACTTTGCTAAAAAACAATTGGAACCGGATTGAATTAACCAAGTGGCCAACCCAAATACTGTAAGATAAAAGGTGCAGTAGATTAATTATTCGCCCAATGACTTGCATTTAAATAGGCTTCAATGATTGGGCCAATTTGTCTTATTGGCTGTAACTCCGCTGTCACCTCCATTTCTGAATCAATTTTCCTATTTGAATTACATCAAAAAATGACAATATTTATACCTTAGTAGTTTCAGTGTAGACTTAAAATATAATATAGAAGTTACAGATGATAAATTAATCTACTTACATCTTGGTAGGTTTTTAACCTAAATACCGATTTTAACTCTTATAACTGCGAAAACCTGAGCTTTTTATAGAAATTCTTAGTTTGAGACCTTCGAAATCGCTTTCGAAATACGCCTTATTAAATAACATTTGTAAAGTTCCAAAATAAGTACTAACTCAAAAACTGAAATTATATTAAGGTCATTTTACGAAATGTTGCACTAAGGACTTAAAATATTAGTTCCATCTCAGAAACCCCACTTTTAAAAAATTTCAACTTTTTTATGAAATGAGAACCAGAACGAACTGATTAGGCAATTGCATGTGTAGTACCATCCGAGCACTATCTTGATACAAAACTGCATGTACCAATTATTATATTTTTATTTATATCTAAATATTCGTATATACGTAAAAAGAAAAACGGTACTTAATCATTTAGTTCCCTAGTAAAATAAAAATATGATTGCTCGCATGATGTCAAAAGTTTTTTTTTTAAATCGGAATTAGAGACTGTTGTACTAGCACAGGTCTTAGATAACGTATGTAATTTTTTTTAAATCTTATGGTTTAAGTTCTCGTAGGCTTTAAGTTATCGTCAGACTCGCGCAAAATCAAGTCAAGTAGCTGCTCCTTCGTAGTACTAAGAGTGCTCTGCGATTTTATATGGCAAAAAACCTATTGCCGTGGTAACTTTTGACCCTAATTTAAAAATATCCCATGTATTATTTATCCCTTCAGCTATCTCAGTGCCAAAAATGAAGTCATACCATCACTTTGCTGCAGCGTGAGGGATAGTCCATGGCCTTACGCTTGGATTTTTTACGTCACGTCTTTACTATATGTTTCAAAATTTATGGATCATTTCCAGAACTTGGTAGCTACGTGGTTGATGTGAACTTCTGCAATATTTATAACTATTACTACTTATTACTATTACTGACTTGTATAGATCGTCCACATTCACTGGAACTATGGAAACACTTTTTGTTTAAACAATATGCATATCCTAAACATCAAAAAATTTCATAAAAAAAATTTCAGTCACATATTGATCGCTTTAGTCCACCCCTGTCGTAAAAAAATAATAAGCACTTCGTACAAACTTTATATCAAAAATATCATTATATTTATTTATTTATTTATTTACATATTATTTTGTTATTCTTGGTACCAAAATTATGCTCATAACAATAAAAACATATATCCTAACTATAAACGTTTAACTACCTCGTCATCTCCTTAATCTGTCAATGTATTTTTTTTTCTTTGTGGCTGTCTGCATCTCATAAAAAATAACATGTCAAATTTCAGCTTCAACCCTGGGTTAAGTAATTTTTTAAATAATCGTGAGTCGTTAATAGGTAGATATTTCGCTAAATACATTCAATCAAATTGGCATTGGTATTTAGTAACATGTATGAAGGATGACTACATACTCCGTATAATCAAATACACAATGACATCTGTCATGCAAAATAAATATTTGCTCAGTATCATAGTGAAAGCTACTCCACTTGTTCTATGTTCTCCAAAATTCATTTCACACACACGCGTCGTGTTCGCGTATATATTACTGTTTGACCAACGTGCGTATTGGCGGACTTAAGATCGAAAACAGCAATGGACGATATGGTGAATTCAAATCTGTTTCACTGTTCGGCGAAGTAATTGTATGGCGTACATATTATATCTACTGAGAAGGTCATTGAGATGTGAAGATAAATTCTGTATTTTTGTAGAAAGTAGCCGTGGGAAGAGAGAGAAAGAGATGTACGCTGCAACTTGAGGAAATATATTAGACTGCCTTTTATTTAAATCTTCCAGATTTTCCCCTTCAAACTTCAGTGCACTTAATCTATAAAGCAACGTGTACAAGCAAAGCATTCATGATACTACTTTCATTAACAGTTTCACGCGTAAACCACTACTTTTGCAATGCATTCAAAATACCCCGTGACGCGTCCTAGGTCCCACTGTGGGCTCTAAGCGACTCTTTTTGCGGAGGGAATTTTTTCAGGACGACTTTTATCAGACAGGCTAATTGTAAGTATTCAGAACTGAAGCCGATGGCCTGTCCTACGTTCTAGTATTTTTGGGTGGACAATATTTTGTGTGTTTAACATTTTTTATCGGAAATTGTTTGGTAATTTGATCCGGCCGCCATTTTGTGTTGAGCCGTTTTGTGTTGGATTTTATTATCAGTAGCATGGTGTTTATTTCGACCCCGGGTAATGTGCTATTCCACAAAAACTATGCCTTTTAGTAAATAAATTGACTATGGCTAAAGTAATAAGAATAAGCTCTATTCTTATTACTTTTTTTTTATACTGTATATATTAGGGAACATATCCAAAAATAAATAAAGAGGAATAAACATAATATAGTTAGGTGTATATCACTTTGTACGCGGCAAGGGCGGATAATTTCCTTAGTACGGGTGACGCTTGACGGGATACTTTCGCGCTGCACGCTTTGGTAAAACTGGTGTCACGCATCTATTTTCCATCGTGTAGTGACACTAGTTTCACATAAAGTAATACAAGTGTTGCAAAAGCGTGTGCGCTGAATGGGTGGGGTTTTACTTTTACTTTATAAATAAATCAACGTTAGAACCCCAACAAAAATATTACAGTTCTATATTCGATGTTTCAAAAGCTCAAATGCTGACAGGGCCGTGGTATCTGGGATTCTTTAAATTTCAAGACACTATTCACGAATATGTGTAACCTACCTTCCTTTTATTCATATATAACACTAGTTCTGTAATGTAATCTTGGCTTAGCTAATAAGTAAAAAAATTTCGACTCTCAAAATGCGTAATTGTCATATTGCTAATAACCATTATCGCAAAGAGCATGAATGCCCATTAATTACAAATAAACAAAGTTTTCGTTGATCCCATACACTTAAAAAAAATTAAGTGTACCTATATAATGAAATTTGTAATAAAAGATCGCATTTGAATTCACCTTAACATATAAAATCCTAGCAAGGAAAACCGTCACGGCTAGTGAATGAAATAAGTGAAAACTCGTTATTGACCCAATAATCCTATCCATTTATAATCAAGCACAAAATCGCCTTAAACAGATATCCTCTTTCAATTTAGGGTCTGTTGTTGACATAACCAATTTATTTTGTAGGCAACTTCTTGGAAGATGATACAAATTTCAAGGCTTTAGAAGGGCTTTAAACTAAACTTTGCCTCACTATAAGGCTAAAATACGCAAGTGCTATAACATTGCTTTAACTTCGGCAATCGAAAACTTTTCTTCAAACAAATGTTGGGGCGTTGGGGCTTAGTAAAGTAGCTTGTGGCACAAGTGGTAGTACTTGTTGTGGGAAAGACAAATCCAGTGTTATGAGAACTTGGTTTACTTCCCTTTCTCATCAAGTTATATAAGCGTTTAAAAGTAATATTTGCATTTATATTTAAAGCAATATTTTGTTATTTATTCATGTTAGGGCATTAGAACTTAAGTATTACTTAAATCTACTTACCAGGTGATTCATCTTGTTTTAACTATAATCTTAAGTATTCAGGGTATCTTATTTTTCACCTGAATGTTATTTTTTATCAATTTTTGCCATAGTGCCAATATGCGCATGTAAAATGGATGCCCGTTTTGAATAGAAAGTCTTCGCTTTTATTGTCAAAGAAATAACAAATTTCAGACTCAAAAGAATCGTTTATCGAACTTTTGTTGTGATAAATTATTTCCGGAAATTCCTTTCCGTTCCGAAAAAGTATATTTCCTAATAGTGTTGCCTTTTAAAAATTAGGCATATAGGATGAATAGCAGTTAATTAAAAAAATTAAAGACTGCGCATCAATAATTTTTTGAGTTTGCCTATCATTGAAACGAGACTTACATACTGACCTGATGTGTGACAGACAGATCGCTAAAGAGGCAAAGGCTTTATCCCTTTAAAAACCAACCAATTGCGAGTTGTACTCGCGCACCGAGGGTTCGTACCTACCAACATCCACGTAATTTCCAAACACAATAGAAACAAAAAGTGTGCCGCTAAGCGATCACTCATCTAATTACTGACCAAGCCCGACGTTGCTTAACTTTGAATATCGTTTCCAACAAACAAATGTGTTACTGTTTCTTTTAATAATAGCTAGATTGTGCTGTAATGGTAATATAAGATGGTAAATGGCTCGGGCCTATCTCTCTAGGTTTTTATTGTTTGTTGCTAATACTTTAGACCTCACACACACTAAATTCACTGCAAGATTGAAGCTTGTATGTGTTTCTGTTTTTACGATAGAGAACTAAATTATTAAGAGAAACAGTTACATTTTTGTTTATTGGAAACATTATTCAAAGTTAAGCAACATCGGCCTTGGTCAGTGATTAGATGGTTAACCACTTAGCTTTTCTGTTTTTGTAAATACATACTTTGTTTACAAAGAAAACACCCAGTCTCAAGAAAAACACAAATAATATTTATTTATGAAGTGATATTTGGTAGGAATTTGGGAGAAAAAGTATCGCATTACAAACGAAGCATATGTGCCAGTAAGCCTCTTATTTACTTGTACTATGCTCTTGGGCAAGTGTTGTACATATTCACAAGAGCATTATTTTCAGTGTTCACAACTCGTATCATTTTATGATCAAAACGTGAACATAATTAGGAACTTTATCTACTCCTATTTCAAAATGTTCCAAATATGAAACTTATAAATTTTAAGATAAAGAAAAATAAAAAAAAACTGGCCAAAACATTTCGGTAAAGAAAAAAACATCGTTAGGAAACCTGCATACGACAAAAAAAGACGTATGCGTAGCCTACAATCCGCCCGCGATGGGGACGTATTAGGCTGAAAAGGTAGGTAAAATAGAAAGCTGCCGAATTTCGTAAATCTATTTTTTAACTGAAAACACTTTGTTTACTTTTATATATAATTAGTTTGCACTTGCAAGCACTCTTTCTGATTTTACCCCTTTATACTATACATTGTGACCAATAGGTACTTGGCTCGGACAAACTAAGAAACAGACAGACTTACGAGTATAATTCAAAAATTGAATTAATATACTTATTCCGGAGGTATCCCTTATTTCAAAATAGTATATGTTTCAGTCACAGTTTAATAATATTGTGGATTATGGATCCAATCAATCAGTCAATCTTTATTCAAGTAAATTGCCGTTTCTAATGAAAAATTAAAATCACGGATGGTTTCTAGCTGCAGTTATTGTTGTGTTAAAACTGTTTGACGAGCAGCGTGAGGTCTGGCGTCATCATGGAACCTTTTCTTAACTTTACCGATTGACTGCAAATAAGTCAACATTGTGAATATGCTAACTTCAAACCATACCGCTAATTCTTTGCTAGTTTGAAACGACTCTGCTTTCGTCATCAGCTTCAATTCATCGTTACTTACCTTAGTAACTTGTCTTTCTAATGGTTCATTCTTCAGATCAAAGTTTTCACTACGCAAGCGTTCAAACCAATAACGCACGGTGCTTTATTAGCAGTATGCTCTCCAAGTACAAGCATTGGTATTACGAGCAATTTCCGTAGCGTAAAAATAATTGAAAGTCAAACATCAAATGTTATTTTCTTTTTTAAGTATAGAATGTTATAGTTTTCGTGTGAAAAAACACTATGCAGATAAAATTTTATTTAAAATGGGCATTGCCTTAAAACGGCAATTTCATATTCAAACCCCTATTATTTTTTATTCTTAGCAATAGTTTACATACCTAAAGTGACCATATCATCCAGCAGACATAATGTATTTTTTTACTTTGTTTCAGAAAATGACAACATCGTATAGATGAATCAAAGAACAATCTAGCAAGGATGCTAGGTGAAGACAACGATACTGCTGAAACATCAGCACCATATTGTGTACCGGGAGGACAAGACTTTCAGCATGTATACGTGAAAGTACATGGCTATATAGCTGTTCTTATCTGCATTCTTGGATCAGCTACTAATTCCATCAACATAGCTGTCCTAAGTCGAAAAGAAATGGCATCATCTACCAACTCCATTCTCACAGGACTTGCAGTAGCAGATCTTCTCGTCATGCTCGACTACATACCTTTTGCACTTCACATATACACAAAACTTGGCTCTGAACTCAATCGAAACACATACGGCTGGGCTGTATTTGTATATTTTCATTCCATATTCAGCCAAACATTCCACACAATCTCCATTTGGTTAACAATTACTCTCGCTATATGGAGATATATTGCCATAAAATTTCCACAGAATAACAGGACGTTGTGTAACAAACAAAACACTAATATAGCTATAGCTATAGCGTATTTTATTAGTCCAATAGTGTGTTTACCTATTTATTTTGCTATGAAAATAGAAGAGCTTGTGAAACCCACGGGCGGATATGATAATGTAACACAAAACATTTTTGATCCAGTGAATACAACAGTTACAAGTGATCCAGTGTACGTTCTGTCAATGACTGATAATGAAAGTTTATTAACTGCAATATTTTGGATTTACAGTGTTTTTATTAAATTAATACCGTGTATCGTACTTTCTATTCTAAGCGTGTGTCTTATATTAAAAATGAAGTCGACGGAACGACGAAGACAGAAACTGTTTAAAAAGACGGTGATCGTAGGAAATGAGGTAACATGTATGGCACCAAAACATAATTGTGAAAAAAAGGCCAAGTTGGAACTGATTTGATGAAAAAGCTGAGAACTAAAAGGATTCCAGATTTAATAATATACATTCAAATGTATCTGAAAGAATATCTTTAATAGAAAAGACGCCTTTTATTGGTATATCCTGCAGCTAAGTTTAAAAATAAATTTGCAAAATTTATTTTTGAAATCAAATTTAAAAGCTTTACTCATTATTCGGAAAAGTAATCAAATTTGTTCCAAACTGATTATTATTATTTTTTATGTAGTTATTATATATATTTTTATTACAAAGCTATATACGTGTACTTGAATTCGATATTTACATTGTAAACAGTTTTTGTTAATTAGTTCGTATGTATGAAGGGGTAATATGTGGGACTACTAAATTGATTGTAAAAAAGAGATCTTATGGTAATAATTTTTTGTAAGGTACTTTTTTGTTACAATTGGTTTTATTTTTTGTACTGAGATAGTTGTAGCGACAGAACACTTTTATTCCGATCGAAAGTGACCAAGCACAGGAATAGGTTTTTCTGCGGCTGAATACGCGGGGTTTGTACGTATGTACGGTTTCAATTCTCAAAAGGGGGTAACTCAAGAGTGGTAAGATAAAAAATAGGGACAGAATAATATACCCCTTTGCCCGTTACTGATACATTATACGTAGTAAGTCAGGTTATGGCAGGGTTTTACAAGTATCGTGTTTTATAAAGCGATCATCCTCAATAACTTTATGTTGATTATTTCTGTAATAAATATCATAAGATATATATAAGGTAAGGTAAGTCTTAGGGTCAAAACACAAAACTGCGAATCGCTGCGATGCGAATTTGCAACGCAGAAAACTTTGACGCAAATTTCTGCGATGCGATTTCGAACGGCAAAGCATAGAAAAAAATAGAAAGGTTTGGAAACAGACGAAAATTTTTTTTCTGATTTTCTCAGATTGAGCATATCTTCATTTTTGAAGACCTTTTAAGTTTATTAACAACATAACTACAAAAACTATCTTGCAAACGCACTGTCTCCCACTTAATTTAAAATGGAGTCAACAAGTGTGACATAACATCGCAAGAAAGCGCGATGCTAATCTATTCGCAAGTTCTTGCGATGCCTTCGTGCGTGGCGAAAATCGCAGTTTTGGGTGGTAAACCCTTACTTTGCTAAATTTTACGTTGCCTAGTCAAACTTAGTTAGTGTTAAGAAGTGGTTTTTAAACGTCAGTATTTTAATTAAAGTATGAGTTACATTTCTGTAATTCAAGATTTTAATGAACTTAGGCGCCTTATTAAAAACAAAATTCCAAGTCTGTCGATTGAAGATACTCAGGTCAGGGGAGTCAAAATGGTTTGTGTGAATATAGACATGACCGTTGTCCCCTCTTTTTCCAAACTTTGCTGACACGCTGTCGTGCATCTGGATCATAACGACAATGTATAATAATTTGCAATATACTGAAATTTGGTGATAAATATATTTGTGACACCTGTTTATAGGGAGAGAAAGCGCAGCTTAACGAAAATGGCAGTGGGGGCGGGCGGCGTGGAGGCGGCCGAACTGATCGCACCACCCGTATGCTTGTGGCACTTCTGGGACTATTTCTTGCTACAGAACTCCCTCAGGCTTTATTTGGCCTACTAACCGCAATCGCGCCTCATCTCTTCCAGATATGTTACTACGCTTTTGGTTAGTCATATCCATTATTTATACTATTATTATGGTCCCAAGAGGAGGAAAATCGGCAAATATAGATTAGCAAACATAAAATCTGTGACATATTATATTTATTGCATCGGAAAAAATACATAATTTAAAATACTAGAGTAGTTGAATTGGAGTTGAAACTACATTCTTAATGATTACCCGAGTGTTTTCCCAATGAAATTTTAAATTAGACAATGACGAGGCCGGTTGTGAAACAGCAGTAACTTAGTAAGAAATGTTCCAGGAGGCTGACTCTTGACGACAATTCGAATTCCAACCATACGGCAATTTTAAATAATATTGTATTAAAAATTGCCGTGAGGTTGGAATTCTTCACAAAACACTTTTAGATGCTTAATTTACAATTAAGTTTTGTGATGAGTAAGCTTAGTAATTCTATTTAATTTTGTGGCATTAAATAATGTTCCAATTCGGTTTTGCATTAAGTCAAAATTTCAACGGAATTAAAATTGGTCGTAGAGAATTACCTACCCGGCCGAAATGATAAATATAATGTTGTTCTTAAAGAAGTTTTATTTAACAGGTGAGGTAATGGATTTAATGGCGTTGGTGGGTTCAGCCGTCAACTTCGTGCTATACTGCAGCATGAGCAAGCAATTCAGATCTACATTCACTCGGCTGGCACGCAAAGTATTTGCACTTCAAAGTCCTGCCAACGTCCCTTGTGTAATGTCTAAGGCGTAAATTGTGATAATAAAAAATAATCATATATTCATTTGCGGATCACATGCCGGTCAATTGATCTCGAGTTCCGCATGTGGTGAAAGGTGTGTGTCAGCACAAAAGGTCCAGTTTTAGAAGTCCAGAGTTAAGGTGGTTATAAAATAAAATGACTGTTTCGTGAAAATTGAAGGCCATTATTTTTATAAGATAAGTATATTAAGGTTATAAGGGTCTGAAGTCAGAAGGCTGTCCAGCCTCTAAGCCAATAAAGATAGGACAATGTCATGGGCAAGGTATTGCTATACCAAAAGTAATTTCTAAACTAAATAAAAACTATCTATCAAAGAACATAGAATAAAACAACTAAATACACAGTATGTTCGATACATACCAAAAATACAATATAGATACAAAAATATCTGGACTGTGAGACGGAAAAATAGATACATACTCGCAAAGTTTGAAACCCTAAAGAACTGAAACTATTTGGTTTAGGAAGTACTTAATATAACTGTATTCTGTTTTAATGTTAGTGAACTATCGAACACATTTTCTAAGTGTTAGATACCATACTAAGTAACTGGATTTCGCAAATTGTTTTATCTAAGTTCTAACTGTTGTTAGGTAAGAAGGTCAATTTAGATTATTACTTTAACGCGAAGTTGTAATAATTATTAATTGTAAAAGATTAAGTAACTTAAAAGTTATTTAAGCGACGTTAATTTATACTGGGAAATGATTTTTTGTACAATTTTGTTACTTCAGGTTGCTGATTTTGTTTTTGATATTATAGAAAGTTGTTAATTTAGTGGCAAAACTATATAGGGGGGTTAGGATTTTATGTGCCAAAACTAAAATAAGAGTATCAAGAATATAAATTAAAGTGGTTATTACATATTTATTCCTTTTTTTTATACAAAACATTGCGTATTTAAAAACGTGGCCAAAATAAAACCCTAATTTGCGTTAAATCACTCCCGTATGCCACATATTATTTTATAGCTAATTGTTTGAGTAAATCAATAAAATTTCGTTATTTTCTTGAACAATATTCTTGGCACTGTCTCCTATTTCAGTTCAGGCACATAATATTGTAACAAGTTATATACTAATCCTAATCGTTAATGTGCAACGGATTGTACGTCTTTTAAAATTTATTTGCAAAATCAGCGATTGGAAAAAATAATTTTTTTCTTGTTCTTTATTTTACACAATCTGCAGCTATAGTCTACTGTAGGTATAATATACATAATATTCTTCACATTTTATTTTGGATTAAGGTAAGTCAACCGAAACATCAACAGCACACCAGAAGTAAATTTCAAACGTTACGCAACAGTTTGTAGTCACATTGTATTGAAAGCACGCAAAATTTTAAAAAAATAGACAAGAAATTTAACTAAAGATATGTTTGTCTAATATAGTTGAACAAATTGACTCCCTTAAATTCTGATATTAAAAATTTTTAGTAGGAAATTGTAATTTAAGTCAGAAAATATATGTCTCTGTAGACTTAAAGAAAATGAAGTATCACTAGCTATTTTCATCTCGTGGAAGTAACGTTAGCAATATTTAAAAAAAGTACCGTATTATGAATCTATATTATAGAGACAAAGAAAGATGAAAAAGGAAGGAAATAAAAATCAAATCCAGTACTAATTTCATTAACTTAAAACTGAAATAAAAATTAAAAAGAAAACGAATTTCATTTTTATTGGTCATGGACATTGTGAAGCGGCAGAAAAGGAGAAACCGCCGTGGTCCACTTCTCCGCGCTTCGGTTTTTAGTGCCTGTATTGAATGCCGAATATCAGTAGTCTGCGGTGGGTCGAGATTGCTATATTGCTGGCTGTTTGTCTGCAGTAAGTCGAGACACTGGCCAGAGCTGGCATGGAAGTTGCGTACGGCCACAGTGAGTTTGGTCCACAGAATGGTTGGCTGCGTGTCCCTAGCTAACGTAGTTTCTACAATCTTTAAATGGTTGCCATTTTCTGAGTTCTTGGTCGCTTTGTTTTATTTTTGCGTCAAACGATAGACTAGCAAACGCTATGTATAGAATTTCAAATTTTTGTGTTCATTTGTTGTTATTATTTTTTGTGCGTGTTTTAGGTACTTAAAATTGATTTGACGTTCATTCGTTCGTTGCACGTTGTATTTCCGTTTCGTAGTTACCGAGATATTTAAGTTTTAGTGGTGCAATTTAGAATTTTTTGTGAAAAACCACTATCATGCAGACAAAGCCTAGAGGTAACTGAAGTCTTCGCGAAACATGCGACACAATACATGCCTATATGGATGCCTATGACAGAAAAACTCTCTAACACTAAAGTAAAAGCCCAACAAGTAGAAAATTATTTAAATTAACCTGATTTTGCAAAATAATTTATGTAAAAACGTGCAACTCGCTCAGTAACAATTGTCTTAATATAACTGATACTTAGATACAGTAGTTACATACAAGTATATTTTATTAATATATAAAAATATTAGTTTTGGTAAAAATTACTTACTGAAAATAAATCATTGCGGGAAGGCACTTAAATTATGTAGCAAATGATCGACAAAATGGAACAAGGTAAATCTGAAAGGGTTCAATTGTGTTCCTTTTTGGTTAATAAATGTGGACCAGTCTGATTGTTATTTTTTTACCTTATTTCTCTATTTTGAACCCACAGAGAAGCTGATTAAGATTTTTGACATACAAATGTCATTACATTGAATGTGTATATATATATCTTCAATATTTTAATGCCTAGAAGGGGGTAAGCAATGGCTAGATATACACCCACATCATACAGACATCCTCTTAACACGGACCCCTTTAGTACTGCGGGGCATGTGGTGAGCCCATGATTGCAGCGCAGCTTCTGATGCAGTTTGTCTACGCTTTATATAATTTTATAGGTAACATAAGTCGTGAATTACCAGTTTGGAGTAATAAGTGGTAATATGAAAGACCAGGGATAGAATAGTATATCCCCTTTGCCAGTTTCTGACGAACTATATGTAAGTTAGTATTGAGCAGGATCTATAACTATAAAGGTTCTGCTGTGATTTCAAGACTTAAATGCGACGCAAACAGCATGGATGTACTGTACATTCATGAAATACCGTAAAGCAACACGGCCCCCATCTGGCCGCGTACGGGTGCCATGTTATTCTTTATAAAATAGGTACTAATCTAATACCCTGAAACGAGCAATTCTTGTATGTATATATATAATCCGAATCTCGGAAATGGCTCGAACGATTTTCATGAAATATAGTATGCAGGAAGTTTCGGAGGCGATAAATCGATCTAGTTACGTTTCGTTTTCAGAAAACGTCGTTTTATCCGTGTTTTCAGGCAATGATGAACTGAAAAATATTACTTTTTCTGACATCTATTGGCGAGGAGTAATACTATTATTTTTACCGACACAGCAACACTAAAGCTACTTGACAATAGATGACGTTGTTAAGCAACACTAAAGTTAATTGACAATAGATGAATTATTAAAAAAAACGAGCAAACCTTGGTCCCCAGGTACTGAAATATTAAATAACAAGTTTTATTTACAGAATTCATTCATTTTATTTTATTAGATAATAAATATAATTTATTCACAGGCATTTAAAACAAATTATACTTTTGAGTCTATGATAAACAGTGATATGTAATAATAACGCTTTTCAAGTAGTAGAATGTAAATAGTTATAGTGACGTTTTCATGAAAAACTCGTGTCGAATTTTGACTAACTTTTTAGTTTGTCTAGAATTGGCAGAACGCAATTGGCGAATTATTCTGTACTCGATATTTTGATTTTCCACTTTTCACTTTAAAGCTCATATTTACGACTAATAGGACATATATAAAACTACCCTAGTCCAGTAGTTTGTTGTGTCAAAGGCAGTGTTGCGGCAATGGGCTTACCACCTGTCACGTAGGACTAAAGTGGTTGGTGATATGAGGTTGTCCTGCTCAATGTGGTATGTGTCTAGCCTATGCTTAACCCCTTCGGGGAATTATATTTTAGTAATAATTTATACATATGCGCCAGATTCATAATGCGCTACATTAGCAAAAGGATGACTTAAATACACTACACAAGAAGAATTGTATATTTTGAAATAAAAAACTAAAGTGACCCACATAGCTTACAGAATCAGCAAGCTGAATTGGCAATGGGCAGGGTATATCTGTCAATTAACTGATGGCTGTTTAGACAGACGAGTTTAGAAGTGGAGACTGTGGATCGATAAGCTCAGCGTGCGGTTCGCCCCAGCACTAGGGGACCGATGACCTGAAAAATGGTAGCCGGAAGTAGCTAGCTGAAAAAAGCAAAAGCCTGTCTATGGTTAAGTTGAACAGCTGTATAACCTGATTAAATAAAAACTAAGGACTATTTATTTGTAACAAATTTCAGCTACATTAAAACAAATATTATTTCTCTTGGACCAGTCACACTCGATTGATGGACGATATGTAAAGTTAACCAACGACAAGCGTGGTCACTACTCGCGTGGCTGACCGCCTATTGGCAAATTTCTCTGAGCTCCTCTGTGTTATGAAGGGCACGTAAAACCGTCGGTTCCCTTTTTTAATATGACAGCAGTCGTCAAGCCAAGTCTTATGAGCTTGAAAACTCTGACAGTCGCTTGGCCAGTAGCTCAACCATGTCCGGCAACCCACATAAGGCCAGTCTGCTGGTATATGGTCTAATCCTCTTTCTTCAAGGAGTGACCTTTGTAGCTGCGATGGGGCTTATAACGGCTGATACAAAAAAACAAATTTAGACTTCACTATAGTTTGTCTACTATTACAATCCACTTATCCCTACTCGAGTGTTTTCGTAGAAGCACACTTGAATGTAAGGCCGAATGTAGGAGGGCCGAATAATTTATAGACTTGTTGTTGTAAAACTGGAACACAATGTGCCGAAGGGATGGTTCTCATCATTCAACTCTTGCAAAAACATTTTGTCGTTTTTTTTTTTTGTAACTATGCTTGTTTATACAAGGAGGCCTGATTTTTTGTTAGTCTAGGATTGTATTTTATTTCTTTTTGCCTATTTTAGAAGCAGATACCAGAAAAAATAATTTGCCTTTTAATTAAAATACAGCATTATATGGAGTGAAAAAATAGAGGTCTTTTGCTTCAGCATTTGCAAACATTTTAGGACTTGGTTTCTTGAAGGCAATTGGTTCTCACGAAGGTGAAAAAAAACATTCGACTTATTTTTATCAATTTAAATTCATAGCGAAAATTTAAAAAAGTGACTTTAAATCGGTAAAGGCTTTAAATTCTTAATAGTTTGATTTTCAGGCTTATGACAAAGACGGCTTAGGTGGCTACGTCAGTAACTCAAGTGGTAAGTCGACAGTGTCATATAATATGTCAAAATCGACAATATGAGACCTTAAATGCTGCACAAAAAAAATGGGCGCGTAGAACACCCCAAGCATCCTGCTTCGGCAACCTCTAAGACAGTATCTTTAATGGCGGCTTTTCTGGACCATTTTTGTTCAAGAACCGGAGTTACTGATGACTTGGACTTGCACGACGAATTTGGGCACATAGAGCGGCCTAAGCACCCTGTTTGGGTAAGCTCTACGTCAAGCTCGAGCTTTAACCCAGAAATCCGTCCGCAGAGTTACTGACGTAAAGGGTGCTTGGGGCGTCATACAAGTCCAAATCGACAGTAACTCCAAGTTTCATCTAAAAATTGACGAGAAAACCTACCACTGAAAGTACTGATGTAGAGCTCACCCAAGAAGGATGGGGCGCTTTTCGGTTTCATCCGCCCTAAATTCGGTTATCAGTGTAGGATTTCAACGCCAACTCCTTAATTATAGAAAAAAACCAACTCACACTTGACGTTTTTCAAATAGCCTATGTCCTTTCTCCAACTATATCCATGCCAAATTTCATCTTAATCGCTAGACAGACAGACATGCAGATAGATGGAGATGCTTTCGCATTAATAATATTAGTATTGATTATGACTCTGGCGCCTTACTATTTGATTTGTTGACGTAGAGCCACCCAATCCGCATTTGACACGGCCTCCTCGGTCTATAACTGAATATGGAATGTTTTAACACGCAATTTTGTTATTCATTAATTTATCAAATATCCTATCGTGATGTGTATAACGACGGGTAGATTTTATTTAATTTACTTGCACGTCGTTTTTTGTCCTTTCCCTCTTCAGGGCAGTTTATGCTCCAAAATGTCTAAATTATGTCTAAAACACCCTTTATTTTCTTTCAGTCCTTGCAGCGGCAGCACAACTGTCGTAAAATAACATTTTTATGTTTTCTTGCAATCACTTTATTAAGATATTTTGTTACTAACAATTTAAATCCAAGCCTTAGCCCCACCAAAAAACCAGTCTTTTGAACTCTACTATTTTTCATACTATGAAATTCTTTCAAAGGATTTTATAAGCAACCTCTGTTTATCACCATACAGTTTGGTTCGCCAATTAAGATTTTTTGTTGGGATGCACTTATACATTGAACTAAGGCATAAGCTGTCTGTAAAAATGCATTTAAGAGGCTATACTACCTAAATTAATTTTTTTTTTTTTGACAAAGGTTTCTTAAGATCCGACTAAAATTTAATGACTGTGTTATTTGGGATATGGTTCAAACCATTAAAGCGTAAAAAAACTATTAATAAACTTTTGTGCGGTAAAAAAATCCTAAACTGACCCCTTTTCACTGTTTCAAGGGTGCCGTACCTAAATTATTGTGACACAAATAAATCAAAACCCATAGGGTACTTCCCGTTGACCTAGAATCATGAAATTTGGCAAGAAGCAAGATGCTCCATCACAAATATAGGAAAAAACCGAAAACGAATCATTAACCTGTGAGACATGATCTCATGATGAAAAACAATCTACATATAATAAGTTGTTTATATATAATACTACCAGCGGTCCCGGCGAACGTTCTTCCGCTGCAGCGCTGCCGTCCCTCTGTAACCCGGCGAAAGTTGGTTTCTGCCTAAAGTGCCCGAGTCCGGCTCGCTCGATCGAGATAAAAACTATCCTATCTTTTAAGTTGGATCAAATAACAGATAGTTACGAAGTTTGATCAAAATCGGTTCAGTAGCTTAGGAGCCCATCGCGGACAGCAACGTGACACGTAATTTTTATATATATAGATGGTGGCCGAGGGGTTTCGATTTCACTTTGCGTCCTGAGTGGTGGAGGTTCAAGACCCGGCGTATATCAATAAGACTTTTTCTTAACTTCTCAAGTACATTGATTATTCACACTACTGGCTTTTCGGTGAAGGAAAACATCGTAAGGAAACCTGCATACGTAAAAAAAACAAAAAAGACGTATCTGAAGTCCGCAATCCGCACTGGGCCCGCGTGTGGAGTATGGCCCATATCACCCTCGTTGAGGGTAGGCCGTGCCCCAGCATTTGGGACATATGAGGCCTGATCTGATATAATTAAGTAATCTTTTCAATTAAATGTCGTATTGTTATGTTATTGCTAATTTGTGTCTAAGTGGCTAAGCTACTAAGTTATGGCATTTGTCTACGACATTTTAGTTGCGAGGTTATTTATCCACGCAACACTGCCACTAGTAAAGCTCTCAAGCTCTTATTCTCTAAGCATCGTTAGCTGAGACTTTCATAACTTGGGCTGCTGTTGATTGTCTACAAAAGAGTAATAAAGTCTGGATAAAAGTTATCGCAGCCAAAAGAACAATAAAAAAATTACAGCTGCCACACACACAGTAGATTTGTACTTCTGTACAATGCCTGTCATTAATATAAACAACGATGCTGTGTATATGTCGTTGACAGATCTTAGAATTGATCACTTCGTGATGTGTCCGATAATTTCATGACATGGTCGTATTTCATGATATATCCAGCTAAAACGTCCTCGTTTGATGATATGTCAATCCACGTTTGGCAATATCAATAATGTAGGGTCCATATTATAAAAGGTGCAATAACAAAATAGATAAAGGAGGAAAATATGTATTTAATGCTCTTGTACGTACAAACATTTACGGTACATACAGATATTGAGCATACAGATTTTATAGACTTCCGTTAGTTATACAAAATATTTTTCAATCAGAACTATGTAAACAGAAAGTATTTAAAAAAAAATCCTCATCCGCATTTCCATTATGTCAAATTTTAAAATACAATAATAGTCCATTTAATTTCGGTACGTGGTCACCCTACTCTGTTTTTTTATGTATAACCTAAAAATAGAAATATGTGTAAATGTTTCTTGCATTCGTTAACTAAAAGTAATTTTATTCATTACCAATAGAAAAATTAAACAAAAAGCTTTCATTTAAAAAGGAAACTAAAAAATAAGAAGATTTGAATAGTTTAATACTTACTTTTATATTCCATTTAAACATTGTTATTCGCTTTTAATACAGATTAATTGGGTGTCGCCATGATCACAGAACACTAATACTCAGGGGAGGCCATGATGCATCACAAAAACAAAGCCCTGATGTCACCGCCCCTACCAGAGGATAATGTAACTATTTTACGATATGATTAAATTTCATAAAATTTGACCATGTCATAAAGCAGTCGTGCGTTCAGCTGTTCATATGGTTGAAAGCTGAGTTGTCATCGATCTAGCTAAACAATATCATAATATGGCTGCTGCAAGTATCATGAAACATGACTGCTTCATGAAATGTTTGAACATATCAAGAAGTAATCAATTCTAAGATCAGGCCGGTTTCTACAACATTTAATCAAAGGCTAGTTCATATTTATGTTTAAAATAAAAAAATTTAAATTTAAAATCATTAGTAAGCAAAAACAGAACCAGTCAGATCCGTTAGCCTGTTCATAAATTCCGTCTTTGCATTGACTCTGATGAAAATGTACAGGGAACTGTCGTATAACAGCAGCCGTCAAGCCAAGTTAGAGGCATTTTAAGCAGTGGCATAAAGTAAGTAATTAAAGTTATATGCAGAACTCTCATTCCCGTCAGATCCCGTAAAGAACGTGTAAATGTCTACAGAAATGTACCTAAAACCATAAAAATCATTTTTTTCTAGTCATTTTGTACTGTACTACTACTACTGTTGTTTCTACTGTATACGCATCAGATAACCGTTTAAATAGACCGAACCACTCGGCACGATGACGACGCGACGCCGCTAGGGTTGCGACATATCGCGAGCTGACGACGATGGCGGCGCATGGCCTTAGCGCGATGTTAAGAAACGTCTTATTTCGGCAATATGGGAACACACTTCGAAGTGCACCCCTTATCTCTTTTTTAAGAAGAGGCCTGTTTCCTGCAGTGGGTATACGTACAGCGATTGATTGGACTGATTCAAATATTACAAAGTTTAAAGTTGTAAAGTTGACTCTAGGTGTGCATAAGTATACTTACAACTGACTGGTGATAAATCAGAAAAAGTTAAAATATGTCCATAGTATGAAACCTAATGGCTGAGCTAGGCCGCAAAAAAGAGCTATCTAATAATATTCCCTCTTCAGTCGTAAATCTCAATTTCCTCCTTTCTTCATAATTTTATTACTTCTCTTTTTACGTTCAAACAAAAAAAACATAACCGACATGCTAATGAAATTACGTTATGGCTTTACCTGCTTGAGGCATATTTTAATTCCATTATTTTTTAACATGAACCAAGCTCTTGTTTTACAAAGGATACCGCTTATGAAATTTTGGACGTATATGCCTGCCACTATGCCTCCGACTACAAATAGTTGCAAGTAAATTTTGCAAAAAAAAAGTGTCTACGTTGATATACTTCTTTTAAATCTCCAATAAGGTATGTTGTTTAGTAATACCCAAGTGCTTTGATACAGCTTTGTCGGTTCAACTTATTTAATTCGTCCGTATGTCGGTATGGCACAGCCTTGCTCTGATAGCATGGCCATTAGTGCTGGCATCCCCCAAGGCTCGCCGCTGTCCTAGGTTGTTACTACTTACTGTATATCAATGATATGTTGTCTATCGACAAAATAGGCACATTGTTACTGTATTGGTTGGTGCAGCGTGACCTAAAAAAGGGGCTGGAACTGGTTTGATGACCTTTATTATGACGAACACTTTCCATGCAATTGCATGCAAAAAAATCCTTACAATATTTTGAGTTTAAATATAAGGATGTCCTTTAAATATAGGGAGGAGGCCGCCGAAATAAAAAAAAAATTCAAATGCAAAAGAGAAGCCGCCCGTTAACCGAAAATCGATTCGATAATATTAATAGTGTGAATTATCAATATACTTGAGAAATTAATAAAAAGTCTCATTGGTACACACATTGACCGAGCTTGAACCTCCGCCTCTTAGAACACAAGGTGAAATCAAATTATCTGGACCACCATCCACACAATATAAATAACAGATTGTTTCCCTAAATTGGATTTGCATTCATGAATTTTGGTGTAAAGCCCTACATTTTTTGTATCACTTCTGACGCTTGCGCAGGCTACTGCCACACAAAAATTATATCTATTCAGAGATTTTCTGTACAGATGCACTATTTTATAACATAATGTTCCGGTGTACCTGCAGAGTTCAACTACCTAAATAAGTATACCTAACTTGCATATTTGGTTAACTGGCTTTCTTTCTGAACTTTCAATTTATAGAAGTGGGTTATAACTGAATTAAAGCTTAGCATCGGCCCTACGAAATAGGTACTCAATATCAGATATATCCTTAGTTAGTAAACAAATTTAAAGTTTGTATCTCGAGTTCCCTGCGATTGACAAGTTTAGTAAACAGATTTATCTTTACTTGAGTCCCACTTGGTGTAAATATTGGAACTTAAGCTCCGTTGAAAGTTTCCTATCATTACTTATAGCAACGGTGAATTCAAAAAAAAGATTAACCTTCTGCAAAAAAAAATAATGGCCGATTGCGAACAGCTTGTTCGAAGATTGTTCTTACCAGCTCCATACAAATGTTTAGAGAAAAAAATCTGAGAGTGGTGTTTGCAGTGGTATGATCTTCATCATATCATCATATGACTTTATATTGGTCCACACATAAGCTTCCTCTAGGGCGCGCCATTTCTCCCGGTCCTCTGCCTTCCGCATCCGGCTGAAATCACGTGTATAAGCTATTCTCTAGAGTCGTCACGAATCGTCTCGCTGGAAGACTTGATGAGTTTCAGCCATCAGAACATGCTGGGTTTGGGAAAGGCTTCAGTACCGTAGATCACAAATTCTGAAGACGAAAGTCTTTGATCAGTGCGTCCTACCAGACATGACTTACGCCGCCGAAACTCCGACACTTACAGCAGGGCTGGTCCACAAGTTCAAGGTCGCACAGCGGGCAATGGAACGAGCTACGCTTGGAATGTCTCTAATGGCTCGAATCCGATATGAAGACATTCGGAAGAGAACCAAAGTTACCGAAATAGCTCGCAGAATTAGCAGGTTGAAGTGGCTGTGGGCTGGCCACGTCTGCCGGAGGACCGATGCCCGGTGGAGCGCAGCCTTAAGAAGGTGGCTGGTGGTGGCTGGATGAGAAAGGACTGACCTTATGCTGATATTTTTAGGTATGTACTTGGTCTTTAAAGCATATTTAAGCATAAAACTAGACACGAGAACAACAACCTTTGCTTGGCAAGTCAGAGAGCACTTGTTCGGTTTTTATTTAAATTACTATCTTTTGTCTGCGGCTCCACCAACGCTAAATTCAGTTACCGGCGTGGGATTCCTTTAATTCTTCAAGGCGGCCTTGTCAAGATTAAGCATGTGCCAGATTAGACTTCCAGCAATACAACTAATATAACTATGGAAACCACATCTTATTCCATTTGTGTAATGCGTTCCTTTAGGTTAAAAATTAAGAGATAAGTGTTTCAATAAAATTATTCCCTAGGGAGATGAAAATTTATATGAGAATTTTGATATATTTGTAGGTAAAACCACAGTTAAAAGCGTTCTTCTTCTCACAAGTCCAGGCGGACAAAGTCGGAGGAAAATGCATTTTTTTCTATACGTAAAAATACTACTACATCAAGATATTAAAAAAGTTGAAAAAAATTTCAGCAATATTTCGGTAAGTACATAGCTATTTTTCAATATCGTCCACAAATAGACTGGTTTCGGTTAAGTGATTGCTCGATTTTTCACTAAAACCAATTAAGTTGAGTCGTTATTTTTACTCACTGAAGTCTCAGTAATTGAATTGAATCAAGGGCAAGCTTAATGTCTTTTCCCTTTGATTCCAGGATATAATTAGGTTTTTTAGGGTACCGCAGTCAAAGGAACGCTTTCACCGTGTCTGCCCGTCCGTATGTTACAGCCTTTTTATGGAGACACGTTATTAGGAACACATGTAGATAATGACAGCCGCTACGACACTACCTACGTCCACTGGAAGACGCTCTGACTCGGTCCTTACAAAGTAATTTAACCGAAAATGTAGCCATTTTTGAGCCGAAAATTAAAAAAAGGGATTGTATTTTGATGATAAACTGTTTAAGAAACTTCATTATGACTTTAAATTCTCTATTTAACGATACCCTATGTGTTAGGGTGCGTAATTATATAAATAATCTCTCAGTAGAATGTATGCAGAGCTATCCTTATTATTTTTTCTTAATTTCACAGCAAACTGAATGACATTGACCAACTGTTTATCGGTTCCTTTGTCACTCAGTACTTGGTCACCTATCTAATTAATGACTTGACAACACACGACATTTTTTAAATTTCGTATATCATTTCTAATACACAAATGTAGTAAGGACACGAGTACATACCGTAAGTATATAACATTCGCGAAAGAAATTTCCACTGTACTTACCTTGACTTACCTATGTTTTTCATACTGTCATACAAATTAAAATATTTTTTACAAATTAGATTTGGAACCATAAATATAGTTCAATTATTTTATTGTACATTATTTTACCTAAGTATATAATATAATGTTATGATGGGGGTACGACAAATCCTATTGACGTAGATATAACAATTCGTTGAGGGAGGAATAATAGCACCGGAAAAATGCTTTTGTTATTTTTGATAACAAAGCCGAATATCAGTGACCAGGTAAACAAAGTATTACAGTACGTTGATATCAAGGATATAAGGTGATATTGACACGTGTAATGTAATTTCTTTGACGTGTTTGTTTATTACGGTTGCTTAGTTATATATTTACCTACATTTCTTTGAACTATTGATTATTATCAAACAAGACGACGATGGCGAGCATAGGCTTAACAGAGACGTCTTCCTGACCCTGTATGTCCTAGGTACTGCTTGACTTTCCAAATTATAGAAATATAATTTCGAGGACTTTGTAGTGCATTTTTGCCATATAGAAATAATATCTTTTAAATAAATTTGCTTCGCTGGTGTATTTGACGCTGTCTTTTAGGTTCCATTCTCAGTTGGGTTATAATTTATGTATTACAGTCTGTGCTCTAGGCAACTGTGCATAGCAGCGAAAGCTATCGCCATTACCTGACTATACAAAAATATATTTTTCATGTTAATTTCCTTTGCATTTTTGTAGGTATTTCTAATATAACTATTGTTTTATTCATAAAAAATGCACATATTAAAGACGATTTCTTTTTATTATTTCTTGACACACCTGCATTATATTTGACAACTGACAAGGGTCAGTAAAAGGTAATACTATCAGTAACAATATAGTACCTACTTCTAGGGGAACACAAATTCCTTTCAACTAAACATAAGCCCATTGCGTTCAGTATACGTATTAGCACTGACTTCCGCAGCATATGCTCGTTCTTCAAACGCAAAACCTATCCAACGATATCCCACATAAAAAGGGGACGGAAAAAACATCCTTCATTGTATGGAGAGGAAACCTTAATTTCTTATTACAATTTCATTACAAACTTGTATGGCGGTTCACAATAATTGGCCATAGGGCCATGGGGGCCGTGTTACTCTGCATATCGCACCCTTATTCAAACAAAGAAATATCTCAAAATCAACGTTTTTTCAGTACGGCGGTTTAAAGTTGTGCACCTTTCCGGCATGAAGTTGTTTTGCCTATAATAAAATATGTTTACAGTTATTTAAAGACCTTTAACTGTTTATATGTAGCTGAATGTATAAGTATTTATAAGAAATTGTAAAAACTATGGTTTTGTGTATTTTACTAAGAAAATAATGTCATTAAAAAAAAGTTCATGACTTATTTCAGTTTATATAAAAATTATTAAATCTGTTTTTAAATACTTTGTAGCATAAAACTTAATAAATCGTTGTTTTTTTTAATGGACTACAGTTAATATAATAGGTGAAGAATTTATTTCATTTTATGTTTAAAGAGATTAAGGTAATCTCACGTAATTCCCAAATGTTTCGTTTTTTTTTTAATTATGACTTCAACGATTGTGGCTGTTAATAATAATAAAACACAATATTAACTTTAACTTTGTAATGGCAAATTATTTATTTATGAAAATATGCTTTAGCAAAAATAGTATAATCATAGAAAAATACCAATATTTATAATCACTTAATGCCCGCCTTCCACTAAATGGAACAGGCTCCGCACGGAGTCCATTTAATGGAGGCATTTTATGCTGTTTGGCGCTGCGAGCGAGCTCTGCACGGAGCCCGTGCCATTCAGTGGAAGGCGGCTAGATGGGTTTGACACGCGGAGAGTCTTGTTTAAGTCAATATATATTTTTATAGGTCAATGAATTAAAACTGACTACTATTTCAACAGAAGTTAATGTTGAATTTTAGTATCTCGGTATGTCTAATTCTTGATTAACATCTAAATCTTTTAGCTAAACAAAATAGTAGTAGTAGTAGTGGTAATCATAAACTTAACATAATTAGGAACTCAACATCAGACTTTTAATTGTTATCATTGAAGTAATCTCTTTTAGCTTATGTACGTAACTTCTTGTACATTAATTAATAAAATAATAACTTTAACAAAAGTAAAATTCTTACTCGAAAAACTTTGATATAAAACAAAAATTAAACACTTCTTTCTTAAAACGATTGCAAACGATAATTACTACATAAAAGGTACTTTCAATTGCAATTAAACGTCCATTACAAAAAATAACATAACTCATGAGATCAATAATAATTATAATACTTATCTCAATGAATTAATCAATAATCCCATTATAATAGTTCGCATAATAAGTCGGAATTAATCCCTTAGAAATAAGCTCCCTTAAATCTTTTTTTTTATTTATACTTATTTCTTGCCTCTGTGTATAAGCCTTTTTAAGAGTTATATCAGTAATAACTTTCATCTTTTTTCTTTTATTTCTAACATTTATTTCACAAAAACTTTCATTCTTGTAAGAATTTTTACAGAAGAAACTGAATGGTTTTTCCTTTGACATCATCAATACTTTTATGTCATTCCAGTTAACTGTTCGGCCTTCCGTATCGGTATTAAAGTTGTATCCCCATTCTTCTTGTAACATTTTGATATCCATGAAAGAATCAAACGTTAATTCGTGTACATTCAGTGGTGGTTTGCTTTTCTTGGCATTTTTAATTAGTGCTATGTATTGATCAGGACTGTATATTGGTCCTGATTTTAGATTCCTTTTTACTTCCTTTTCTATTAAACTATGCACGCTATCTGCTTCATTTTGGGTATGTCCTTTTATTAAGAATTTGTGTGTTATGCTATTTATATTCAACGTTTGCACAGCAAACAAATATAATGACGCAATATATTTATTTTTATTTTGTCCGCAACAGTTGTCTGAGTAGAATATAACATTTTTTGCTTCTGGGCTTTCTTTACATATCATTTCAAGATAATTCCAAATACAGCTCCCTATTTCAATTGCTCCACGTTTAGCTTCTGATTCAGTCCAAAAATAACAGTGAACATTGTCGTATGCCGTTTTTGAACCAATTTTTGTCATTTCTGTTAAAGTGAGATTATAGCTGTTTAATTTAGATTTATAATAAAATGCCGAAGTATCACCTCTTGGACATTGCAATACTGCTTCTAGATCATAAATTACAACTTTATCATTTTTGGTTATTTTCGTTCGGTCATCCTGCTTTTCTGTTCTGCTCAATGCCTTTTCTTCTAAATGCTCATTATATTTTTGTTCCAGCTCTTGTTTCTGTCCTTCATTAGAGTTACAGTACGATAAGCATAAGTCGCATTGGTCTTTTTTAGGTTGAAAAAACCCTATATTGAATTCGTTGTTAAATGTATTATAATATGCCATGTAATTTCCTTTGTCTCTTTTATTCAGCTCTTGTTGTAATACAAAATCGTTATACAAATCTTTTAAAGATTTACTGCCATCAATGTATTCTCTTGAAGTAGCAGCTCTCAGATAGTGTGATTCTATTCTTGGTATAGACTGGATATGTTTTCTTATATCATTTAATAATTCCGGGTTTAATTTTCTATGATTACCATGCTTTCCCCGCAGGTCTTCAAGCTGGAAACCACCGTCACTTATTTTGGTTTGTATGGTAAATATCATTCGGTCCGAAATGTCTAATGTGCTTTTGAAAAAGGTTTTACAGACTCTTATTTTCTTTGTATTAACAGTGATGTAGTAGGCTTTATTCGGACGTCTAGGTTTTTCGGAATTTGTATATTTATATTTTGGTGTGATGTCGACCATGCAATTGCTTATAAAAGTTCTTTGTTTAATTAGGTCTCCCAATTCCCAATACTCTTTGAATATGTCGTATCGCTCACTATCACTTATATTTTCCGTGCATTTCAACTTACATTTATCAGTACATGGAACTTTAAGACAGCGGCCTGGAACGTTTTTACGACTACAAGACAAGGATACGTAGGCTTCTCCAGTGTTCCTCAGTTTTTTTACTTGGTTTTGTTTCCACTTTGCAGGATTTCGTGTTCGCTTTCGGCCTTTTCTACATGTTTTGCTTTTTGTTTTAGAAGTTTCAGAATCTGAAGAATTACTATTACTATCTGAATCATTCGAGTCGGAGTTAAATGATTCAAATAAATAGTTTTTCTTTTTTCTACGGTTATCCGGCAAGTTTTCATACCTAAACGTAGGGTCGCCGTCACTTAAATCTACGCTACTTTCGTCAGTGAAATTAGGTGAAGGAATTTCCGCAGTGACACTGCTGGACATTTCTTGATCTAAATCCTGACTGTTAGATTCAACCCCTCCGGTTTCCATGAACTGAGATGGACTTTCTTGACCGAAATGGGTAATATTATCGATTTCACTTGAATTTGTTTCTATCAGATTAACACCATTTCCAGCGTTATCCTTTGCATTTTGGCTAGATATTATTGATGAATCAGAACTGTCAGAATCTGATGACGAACTACAGGTGTTAGAAGAGCTTGAAGATGTTGAGCTTGACGATGATGAGGTTGATGATTTCTCCAAGATTTTTTTACTATTTTTATTCACATCAGATTTAGTCAAGGGGTTATTTAGATAATTAATATCACCTTCAGATAAATCGCTACTATCATAGTCCGGTACAAGGTTCTGTTTTAAATTGTTAACAACTTGTGTTTTAATATCATAACTATTATCACTGAGCGCTTCGTTTTTACGGGAACTAATTAATCGGGAATCACATTGTAGTTGAAAATCATTGCTTGTATTATCTGAAACAATCTCATCACAACTTTTCATTGGCTCATCTAATCTGTCGCTGTTTTGCTGCTGTATGACATATTTATTTGGAGAATCGTTTTCGTCAGTAATTATTGTCGTATTATTTTAATGTAATTTATCAGAATCGACTTCGGTACTTAATTGAGTACCCAAACTACGTTGTTCAACGGTAACATTATCGTTTTGGTTTGTAGAAGGTGAAGATAATATTAACGCCAATATTCGATGTGCTCTGTTAGACGCCATCCTAAAAAAACAATTAGACTATTAACTATTAAGACGCTGACAACAGCTACATCCTATATTTTAAACAGTTTTTGAAAAAACCCCGATTGATTCGGCAAAGTAAATAAAATATAATATGTTAATATTAATTATATTACCTAAAACCTAGTCGTTTCGAAAACACGATTAGATAAAGTTCGCTCGATAAAAAAAAAACAAGTTAGGTCTAAAATGGTTTTCAAACAGTTCTAAGTCTTTATATTTCTTTAAATTAGGTATCTATAATTAATAACACAATAAGACCACCCAAATACGAAAAACCTTGATGTTTTACATTTTACGTTAATTGTGTTTTTTGTTAATAATCCACCAATTTTCTATATTTGCGGCCGTAACATCGGCTTACGGCCATATTACTTCTCGTTCTCTCGGGCGCGAAACGACAGAGACGTTGCCATACGAAGTGTCTCAAGGCCGTTGGCTGTTATTAGCCTCTTAAGATAATTCAAATATTGATTTAGTGTACATAATTACGTAATTATTAAGTTAAAGTCTTTTTTTAAATAGGGTAATGATTAAAAATATGCCGCTTGTATTAGAAGTTGTTTAAATCTTATAACGCAATATATACCATTGATAATGTTTACGGACCCATTTTTCTACAATTAACTGCAATAAACCAGATTGTGACAAAAATAAAGTTTATTTTTAAAAATTAAACAGATTTAATCGAGAATATTTCAAAAAACTGTCAGGATTGTTAAAAAATAAACTGCACTAAAACTGAAAGCGTTTCTAATTTTATTTGATCTCTGCAATCGTTTTTGTGATAAGGTGAAATAAGTCGGAATGATGTCAATTTACAACACACATAAATAAGAGAACGAGACTCACCTGATAATCAAATACAGCACTATTATGTTTTAATCACAACGAAAACTCTAGTTACCTTTATCGCTGCCGGGACAAGACTAAATCATGTCATTTACTAGTGTCGTCCTGTCCGCACGCGTTTGAGAAAAAGAGAAAAGTGATCTTTTATCTCTTTCGTTTTCATTCGAATCATGCGGCGGTTGAAGCGTACGAATTCGTTTCGTTTAGTTATTACGGTTTACGATTGAACCTATAAACTACTAAATTTTGAGTTATTTCTTTGTTTGAATAAGGGTGCGATATGTAGCTGGCAGACGAGCTACAACAAAAAAACAATCTTTTCGCTCGCCACTTGCGTCCCCACTCCACGTCAATGCGCACAATTTACGAAATACTTTAATAAAAAAAGTATTTTTGAAAAATATTTTATTGTGAAAAAAACTGTAATCTGGTGTAAATTTTAAATATCATTGAACAAGAAGATTTTCAGACAAAGAAATTCACACTTCAGTGCCTCCTTTATCCATGACAGCTACTGTCATATTGCGCTGGTCAAGGCAAGTCGAGGTACTGTACTGCTATATAAGGAGCCCGAAAATGAAAAATTTTGCTTGTATTATGTAAAGCATCTAGTGATGCAAGATACTCGAATATGTAATTCTTCCTCAAAAACTCTAGGTACAATAATTTCTTAACAGCAATACTTCACGAGGGGTGGAAGACTAACAATTAAGGGCTTAAGGATTAATAGTACCCCGGTATTAGAATGAGTAAAGCTAATAGTTAAAGTTAAATTGGTAACCAAATGAATCCCTGCGAACACTCATAAAGTCCGCAGTTTATTCTTGGATTAACTCAAGTGATCTACGTAATCTACAATATAGTTATCCAAATACCAAAATCTCAGGAAATAGGTTATTATACAATTATTAATTATATTTATTTACCGACAAGATATTGTTACATTAGATAATTGGGAATTCTTTGAATCCCGAACAACGCAAAAAACTGCTATCACAGGAGTCAGTGTCTTTTTCCAGTGGTTTTAATAGAAATATATATATGTCTTAATGGAGTGCCAGGTCGCTGGCATTTTAACTACAAAACTGCAGAACTCTATATAATATAACTTTATATAATAAACTTTATATAATATATTTGGAGAAATCACAGAGCGCACTCTGTGTCCATTATATATAGGTATATAGAAAACATCCTGCCTCAAAACAAACACAAATGTTCACGTTTATCACATTAATGTTAGTCCTGTGCGGAGATCGAACTTACGCCCCTTGGTTTAGTACTTAGTCAAATTTTTTTTTTTTATACTACTAAGGTGGCAAACAAGCTTACGGCCCGCCTGATGGTAAGCGGTCACCGTAGCTTATGGACGCTTGCAACACCAGGGGTATAACTTGCGCGTTGCCGACCCTTCAAAAATCTTATAACTTCTTTCTTGAAGAACTCCATACTGTAGTCCTTGCAGAAAACCTTGGCAGGGAGCTCATTCCACAACTTAAGCGAAGCGGGAGGAAGTTTCTCTGAAACCGCACTGTACGCGACCATTTAGGTTCTAAAGTGTGAGAATGAATTCCCTGCCGATGGCGAGCGGTGCGATGGTAGAAAGTAGCCGTGGGCATCATTTCGAACAATTCCTCAGAACACAACCTATTGTACAAGCGGTAGAACACACACAGTGAGGCAAAGTCTCTCCTCAGACTTAAGGGCTCGATACCGCAAGTGAGTTTGGAATCGTCGACAATTCTCACAGCCCGTCGTTGAACCGAGTCAAAAGGGACAAGCTGGTATCCGGGTGCACCTGCCAAGAGATGGCAGCAGTACTCCATATGGGGCCGAACTTGCGACTTGTAAAGTAACAACCTTTGCTCCGACGTGAAGTACTGCTTCGCTCTGTTGAGTACACCAAGTTTTTTGGACGCCAGCTTCACCTTATCTTGTAAATGATCTCGGAACTGAACATCGCTGGAGATGTCGACACCAAGGATCCCAATGCTCTTGGAGATGGAGAGGGGAGTGTTCTGGAATTGTGGGACCACAGTGAATGGAGTTTTCTTAGCGGTGAACGCGCACACTTGTGTCTTTGTAGGGTTGAATCGGACCAAGTTTACCCGTCCCCAGTCAGAGACCTGGTCGAGTCGAGTCGAGTGTGGTCTCGATTTGAGATACAAGTTCTCCGCGGTTTTCCTCCACAACGGAACGAGGGATGTTTGCACGACCCGTGTAAAAAGCGTCTCCAGTACTGTTATCTGCATAGCAATGTATGTTGTTGATGTCCAACATGTCATTGATATGCAGTAGAAACAGCGTAGGTAACAGCACAGAGCCTTGCGGGACACCAGCATTAATGTCCATGCTATCAGAGCAACTACCGTCAACTACGGTTCGTATGCGTCTGCCGGACAAAAAGCTAGCCACCCATTTGCACAAACCCTCGGGCACCCCGTAAGATGGCAACTTCGATAGAAGACCGCGGTGCCAGACCCGATCGAACGCCTTCGCTATGTCCAGGCTACATGCCAATGCCTCCCCCTGACTCTCAATGGCTAGTGCCCATCGGTGTGTGAGATACACTAGAAGGTCACCAGTCGAGCGACCTTGGCGAAAGCCATATTGACGGTCACTGACCAGATCGTGTAGTTCTAGGTATCTTAGAAGCTGTGTGTTGATCACACGCTCCATCACCTTAGAGAGGAGAGAGGTAATAGCGATAGGCCTGTAATTCGATGAATCTGATCTATCGCCCTTTTTCGGCACCGGGTGCACATTCGCAGTCTTCCATGAAGACGGAAATTGCCTAGTGTGGTAGGAAAGCGCGAAGAGGCGCGTGAGTACAGGACATAACTCAGGAGCACACTGCTTAAGCACCACTGCTGGTATACCGTCTGGCCCACTCGACTTATGAACGTCTAGAGAAAGCAACGCCCGCCTGACCTCCCGCTGCGTTATGGAGATTTCCGGCATAGTCTTACCGCACCACGGTATAGTAGGTGGTACAGCGCCTTCATCGTTCATATTCGAGTTCGAGGCAAAGAGACTGCCCAGTAGATCGGCTTTCTCTTTAGCACTATGGGCCAAGTCACCATCGGTCTTTCGCAGTGGTGGTAACGACGACTGGCAGAAGTTCCCTTCGGCAGCTTCGGCAAGCGACCAGAAAGCACGACTCCCAGAAGGATAGCTCGCAAGTCGCCCACCTATTTTGCCGATGAATTGGAATTTTGCTCTGGCAGGCGCTTTCTTACTGAACCTCGAGGCAGCATTTAATTTGCGTTTTAACTCAGAAATATTCGGATCCTTATTAAAACGAGCCGTGGTCCAAGCCTCATATGCATTTTGCTTAAGAATAAAAACAAATCTTAATTTTGTATGTTTGCACTCGTATGTGTGTGTAAATATACAAATACAGTGTAAACTCTTTATAACGTCACTCGATTTAACGACTCGAACTCCTTAAAACGTCGGAATTGCTTGACTTTGGTTGGTTGACCTTTTTTTCTCTACAATAATACACTCTATATAGCGTCACGCTTACTATATTTAACGATAACAATACGGCATAATAAATCATTAAAAAGTACTTGCTAAGTTGCCGAAATTTATAAGAACTACAGCTCCTTTCGACGCATTAAGACCAATACGCATATTGGAAACATTCGCATTTGGACCAATTCGCATTTGGACCACTTCGCATTTGGACCATTTCGCAAAAGGACTAATATGTTTGATAATTAAAAAAATATAAAATCATTAAAAAATACTGTACCAAGTTGCCGAAATTGATAAGAACTACAGCTCCTTCCGACTGTGTACGTGCTTTTAATGTCTAGCCCGTGTTTACTTCGACTGACCTACCGGAGATTCTAAGAAAATTTGTTTTTTGTTTTTGTATGATAAACTTGCACTTGCACATGTTAACCTCGGTCACTAGACTTTTGTCAAGTCGTTACATGTTATAATAATCGCAGTTGCTTAAAAACTCCATTTAACGACCTCTCTCTATAACACCGAAAAACGCTTAGTCCGTTAAGAATCGATTTACAGAGTTTACCCTGTATTTGTATAACGTCCTCGAATGGGTTACTGGAGACACAAACACCCACGTTATTAAATTTTATTTATTTCGGTGAGAAAGCCATTGGTTGGAGCATAAGGTACCTGCGGGAAATAAGGCCTATGCACAGACGTAAAATTTATATCTGTGAGCCTATGTAATATCAAATTAATTTATTTAATCAACTATTTATTCTTTCCAAACTTCGTAACATTTTTTCGAATTTTTATGATGGAACTACAGTCTCTCTGAATAAAAATATATTTTTAACTTGTTATTTCAAATTTCTAAATGAATTTAAATAAATTGAGACAGGTGCGGGACATATAGCCTTAGGTGTGTAATAAATAAGGCCTATCTAATGGCTTAGTTAAATTTTACTTAATCCCATGATGACTCTTGGAAGTACGCTTTTTAGGGTTCCGTACCCGAAGGGTAATTAGCGTAACCCAATTACTAAGGCTCCGCTGTCCGTCCGTCCGTCTGTCACCAGGCTGTATCTCATGAACTGCGATAGCTAGACCGTTGAAATTTTCACAGAAGATGTATATCTGTTGCCGCTATAACAACAAATAATAAAAAACAGAATAAAATATTTAAGGAGGCTTCCATACAACAAACGTGATTTTTTTGTTCGATTTTGCTCGATATCGATAACGGCAGCAGGTAGACGCTTAAAATATGCACAGAATATTAAGTTATATAGTCACTTTAAAAATAAATAATTAAATTAAAATAAAACAAATATTTTAGGGGGCTCCCATAAAACAAACGTGATTTTTTTGCCATTTTTATAGGTAATGGTGCGAAACCCTTCGTGCGCGAGTCCGACTCGCACTTGGCCGATTTTTTATTAAAAGTGACAGAAACTGGCGCTGAAATAGTTATATACAAATATGTTTAACCATATAAAAATCAACAATCTTCTTAGTGATGTAAAAATTTAAAAGCTGCACGTCGGCTTTATTACCCGCAGTTACTTTACATTTCCATTAGCAAGTTATTACCTCCTAACGATCGTTTTTTAAATTGCAATTTTACACAAAATGTTCATTTAACCTTGAAAGAACCTCCGTACTTACTTACCTATTA
This sequence comes from Apoda limacodes, assembly GCA_946406115.1. Taxonomy (NCBI): domain Eukaryota; kingdom Metazoa; phylum Arthropoda; class Insecta; order Lepidoptera; family Limacodidae; genus Apoda; species Apoda limacodes. The sequence goes on along the minus strand of OX291549.1, from coordinate 18,407,343 downwards.
ACATAGTTACAAATACAATATGAACATGTTCAGAGAAACGGTGAAGGCGATTAATTTTAACGATAAAAACTCGCGCACTAAGTTTTTTTAACACCACTAAGGTGGCAAACAAGCAAACGGTCCGCCTGATGGGAAGCGGTTACCGCAGCCTGTGGACGCTTGCAACACCTACGACTCGCGCGCTGTCGAGCCTTCAAAAATCTAATAACTTTCTTCTTGAACAACCACACTGAACCAATCCTTAGAGAAAACCTTGGCAGGGAGCTTATTCCACAACCCAATTGATTGATGAAAGAAGTTTCTCTGAAACCGCACTGTGTGCGGCCATTTAGATTCTAAAGTGTGAGAATGAATTCTCTGCCGAGTTCTGTACCAACTACCACTACCAATCTTATGCTAAAACTTTGATTCAGTACTGCAACACAAAAAGATCATTAATCATGCCTTATCGTATCGTATTCATGCATAAATACAAATTTCCTTTTTACCCAAGAATTGCTTACCAAGTTTCATCATTACGGATTTTATCGCGGAAAGAAATACCTATCAAAAGCCGCGAGATAAGACTATTATTTTTATAAATCTTTTATGAGTTTGATTAATTTCCGACATAAATAGTTTTTCTTTGGCCGGTATTACATACAATGACAGTTGAAAGGATTCAGTAAATCTAATTTAAATTGGTCTAAACTTTCTAACTGTTCGAAATTATTGCAATAGACCCAAAAGTTAATTATGTTAATTTGGCAACACTTAGACATGTCACGACCAAAATTTAGGGCTTAATTAATGGAATTCGTTGGTTGAAATGAGAATACGGGTTAACTTTAACAATTGTGTTTAGCTACTTACTCATGTATTATTTCTGGTGACTATATAATATGTGTGTGTTGTTTATTTGTTATGTTATAAAAAACATTCAAAAGGGTTACATGAGATGTAACATACTTATAAGAATAAAGTGTTCTGAAACCTAAAAATGTTACCATGATACTGAATAAATTGACACATAAATATCAATAATAAGAAATGAAAGATTTGTTATAAGTAGTGAGCTTAGTCAACTTGAACTTTTGAGGTCAGGGCTAAGCTTCTCAAAGTTCGACGATACTATGTAAGAAGTAAATCGAGAAGAGAATAACGGAATAAAATCACTCAGCTCCTCCCAACAAGTTATTCAGTGGTTTGAGCAACTTTGCTTGTCTTCACCGAATTTGATTATGATTGTAGTCTAGTGCTGTCTAGAGATAAATGTATGTCTTACTTTTAGCCAGATTATATAGATGACAAGGAAACTTATATTTTCATCGGAAAAATACATCATAGGGATGGACAATATATATTTGTACTTTAAAAATGAAAGTTACCTAACTCGAAATAGCTTGTGATTTTGCTTTATACCGGACTAAAAAAGCGTGCTCTGTAACCTTTAGTCTATGGAAAGAAAAAGGAGTAATAGTAATTATTTCAAAAGGGACAGTCTATAGGTAACATAACTTCGGTCACTTTCACTGACTACGCGATTGACTAGTTCTTGTTGTGAGAAAGAGACCAAATCAGTATTGCCAGGTATTGCGTTAAAAAACACCAAATTCCACGTAGACAAACTTTAGTCACAGATACCTATGCCTTGCTATATCTTATTGTTTTTTATAATTTGACTAACCTTATATGATCGCCATTCTCTACGGGAATATGTGACTGTCAGTCTGTTCTATTGTCGATTAGGGGGCCTAGCTCTTAAGAGGAACAAGTTTAATCTTGTATGAAATTAGAGGATATTATTGCTAACGGAGTAGACGAAAATTAAAGAAAAAGGTTGTAGTGTCACCCGGGCGTCGTGACGGTCAGTCGTACGCAGAGAAAGGGCGATACGTCATCGCTTATCTTTACCGACCACTTATTATAATCAAAGATTTGCCGTAGGAATCCCACAGATACAGATAGGCAGAGCCGCTGGCGAAGTTCGTAAAAAAATAATTAGGACCTTCAGCAAGTGGTAAGAGATATACGTCAACTGTTGCGAATAAACCATGCTCATAATATATTTACATTTTACCGATGGTATTCCGTCCCACAAATGTGAAAGATGGTAAATCTAATGTTGAACATACCGGGCAAAAATCAGAGTCGAGACAACTTTACAATTCAAAAATATTTAAAAGTTCTCCCTACTAGGAATCAAACCCGGGCAATCAAAAATATTTTGTTTGCCTAAGAATAAATAAAGCAAGTATTCAAAAATTACTTTAGAGTTACATTTGTTACGTACATCTAACTTAATGGTCTGATCCTCAACTTTATTCCATAAGAAACGGGCTAGAGTAAGTAGTTAAGTAAGTAGTAACCTACTTAATTACTTAACCCCTCATTAAATAAACAAACACATTAAGAACTTAGTTAATATTTTTGTCATCGTTTAAAGATTGAATTAATATATTTACAATATATTACAGACAATTAGGTAGGTACCAACCAGGCGGACCAATGGGGTTAACAAGGTAGCCGGAAGTAGCTGATATGAAAAAGACGGAGGGCCGAAGCCTATATCTAACAATGGATTGTTTCAGCCCGATTGTCTGTATTTAGATTTTTTACTTTTTATGAACTAAAAAATAAATCAGTGTACCTAATGCATGCCAAATATTCAACTATAAGCAGACGGAACTCATTTTAAAGTAACTACTATGCAAGTATTAGTTTCTGCGGGTCGATTCCGTAAAAAGATTGCTAACCTTTTTGAAAGAAATAAGATATCCATCGCGGTGTCGCGACAATCGATGAATTTCCTACGTAATTTCTAATGCGCAATGTATATCTTATTTCTATGGATTTCAAACGAGAATTGTAAGCTGTCATTTTACGGTATCGGCCTGCAGCAATCTGTACCTACTACTATTTGTGCTTGCATTAAACTGAGTCCCGCCCATGTCCCGCCTTCCTTATATACTTAAATGTTTGGTATATTTTAGGCCCACTCATTTATTTCTCTTTTGATCTTAATGTTTTTGCAACTTGGACTTCTTTATTTCTTTTATTTTTATTATTATTTACAGCTTTTTATACTTAAATATTTGGTATGTTTTAGGGCCACATATTTTTTTTGGTCTTAATGTTTTTGCAATAGGGCTTTTTTTTTCTTTAATTTTTATTCTTATGTACAGCTTTTATACTTCAACATTTGGTATGTTTTAGTTAGGTCTACTAATTTATTTCTTTTTTGGTCTTAATGTTTTTGCAATTGGGTTTCTTTTTTATTTCTTTTAAATTTTTATTCTTATTTACAGCTTTTAGTTTTTTAACTCGCTCTGGACTTTATAAATGATAAAATTTTATTTAAGACCTCATTCATCTAAATCGGCCCAGCCGTTTAGGGTACAGGAGGTCACAATGGAACGCACATACATACTACATACGTGCGAAAAACATTGCCCTCCTCCTAGGTCGGTCGGGTAAATTCGATCGTCAAATACACACTGCACCTCAAGCATAACCAAGCAAAAAAAAAAGCTTATTTGGTTTAAAGTTATGTAAGCAATCATTATTACAATTCAAATTCTCATCTCCATCAATTTACGTAAAAGCCACATGAACAATTTTGAACAAAGGAGGCTAACCTCAACTCCCTCTACCAGGTCTACATAAATTACACGTTGGCCTCTCTCAGCCGTATTTGGCTCCCAACGGACGTGATAATCGTTACAGCCATTAATTACCTTACCACACATTAGCAACGTATGCCGTTTAAACAAAATGCGTTTATGTATAGAAATGCAGAAAAAACAATTTGAGAAAAAATATCTCAGATTATATTATTTTGTTTTGAAGTTTTGTTCGGAGGAATTGATTGAAATGATGAACACTCGCACCGCTCTTCATTCAGCCTGACACCTCAGACCCTGCATATATGATCACGTATAGTGCGGCATTAGATGATCTTCCTCCCGTGAACATTGCAGAATGAGCTCCCTCTATTGAGGGTCGGCAACGCGCGAGTAATGTCTCAAGTGTTGCAAGCGTCCAATAGGAAACGTTAAAGACCACTTAAGATCAGTCTTTGACTTTTTTGCCACCTTAGTAGTATTGAAAATATATACTTCATACCGTTCACAACCATTACCGTCTTAAATGACCGTATAAGCGCAATTCAGGATTCCGTATACATTTTTTTTTTTTTTTATACCACTAAGGTGGCAAACAAGCCTACGGTCCACCTGATGGTAAGCGGTCACCGTAGCCTATGGACGCTTGCAACACCAGGGGCATCCCTCGCGCGTTGCTGACCCTTCAGGAATCTAATAACTTCTTTTTTGAAGAACCCCATACTGTAGTCCTTTTTTAAGCAACCAAAATCATTAAAAAGTAAAAATTTTATGGGTCGCCTCCATACAAGAATTTTTTTGTTTGTTGTTTGTACTTTATCGTAAAACGGTAATACATACAAGCTTCAGTTAAAACTAAACGACAAATATATCAAAAACTGGACAGGTGTGAGTCGGAATCGTGTATTTTGTGGTAGTTCGGAACCCTCGGTGCGCGAGTCTGACTCGCACTTGCCTGGTTTTAAATTAATCTGATTCATCATACTTCATGCAACTGTTTCTGGAATAAAGAAATATAGGAATCTTTGTCGTTCTTAGGGTTTTTTATAAGGTTAAATTGGATTTTTATTAAGATGAAACGTAAAAAAACAACAACATACATACCAAGACATCTCCTTAGCACTTAGAACTGACGGGTTGCTCAAGTGATAAAATTTAATAGAATAATTTATATGTGTCTGTACATTGAAGGTATTATAGAAATTAAATCCAACAACACTATTTCAAATGGTAAAACCTACAAATAAGAGAAATACTAATGAAGTTGAAAGTATCTATATACTAAATGACTGTACTGGATACGCAAATTACACGGGCCGTGCAATCATCCCCATTCCGTTGTGAAGGACAAATGCAGAGGACAGGTGTCTTAAATCGAGAGAGATCTCTCCAAGATGGGGACGGGAAAACTGGGTCCGATTCAACCCTGTGCGATGACACAAGTCACCGCATTTATCGCTAAGGAAACCCCATTCACTGAGGTCTCAAATTCCATAACACATTCCTTACCATCTCCAAGAGCATTGGGATCCTTGGCGTTGACATCAACAGCGATATCCAATTCCAATATCATTTGGAAGATAGAGTGAAGCGTCCAAAAAACTTAGAGTACTTCACCTCGGGGCAAAGGTACGGCTTTACAAGTCCCAAGTCCGCCCCATATGGAGTACTGCTGCCCTCTCTGGGGGAGTGCACCCGGATACCAGCTTGACCCTTTTGACTAATTTCAATGACGGGCTCAGAAAATCGTCGACGATCACAAACTCACAAGCTATACGGCCAACCCTAAATCTAAGGAGAGAGTTTGGCTCCCTGTGTGTGTTCAACCGCTTTTATAATGGGCTGTGTTCTGGAGAATTGTTCGAAATGATGTCCACGGCTACTTTCTATGATCACGCTCTCACTATCGGCAGGAAATTCATTCTGTGAGGATAAGTTGGAACCTTAATGGCCACGTACAGTGCAGTTTCAGAGGAACTTCCTCCCGCGAACGCTTATATAGGTTGCGGAATGAGATGTGATTTTTTTTAAAGCGTCGACAACGCGCAAATCATGCTTCTGGTATTGCAAGCATCCATAGGCCGCGGTGACCGCCTACCATCAGGCTGACCGTTAGCTTATTTGCCACCTTAGTGATATAAAAATTAGGATTAAAAAAAAAGGCCATGTTGGATCCGACATCTTGAATTACTAAACTTACTTATCTTATAAATATTTGTATTCAACACCCTCGAAAACCCAACAGAACTAAGGTAGAGCCATCGAAATTAATGTTTTTAACAAAAAATTAAAAATCAGTTAGATTCCTGGTAAAGGGAAATAAATTAAAATCTCATAAGATCAATTATATGAGACATTTTTGAAGTAATGGGTAATAAATACACTACAGTTTTCATAAACAAAGTTGTACAGCAGTATTGATATTTATTTAAATTCTTACTTTATATTTGGAAAACCTATAGACAACAGAAACATAACTATATTACTACTAGTATATCTATCTACAGAGGACCTAAGCCATCTGCCAGTAGTATATCAAATTATCTCCATAGTATATTATATTTTCTTTGATTATCTCGACCACAAACTTAATGCTCACAATAACAAAAACATTAAGTGTACCTATCTACTAAAAGAATAAAACTGTTCTTTTATTATGAGTGTAATACAAAAAATATGTTATTTTTGATAGGCACTGTGTTTATTGCAATAGTATTTTATTTGGTACATAACTTCACATTAGAAGAAAATAACAAAGTATAAGAACACGGCTCATTTAGATGAATTATCATATGGTTATATTATATTATATATTTGGTGTAAATTTTTGCTTCCTAAATTTAAAAATTCTGCTCGTTGACGTATATGTTGTTGTACAAATGTTCTCTTTCCTAATATACTGGCTGTCTTTGCTTCAAAACATTTTACTAAATTAGCATTTGTGGATGCGGGTCATTGCCTTGATTGAAATCTTATAATCCACTTCAGTTAGCTATGTTTCTTAAGTGACAGACCAAAAGGAAAATCTGGTATAAATTATGTTTAAATTGTAAACTTACTTGTATAAAGACGCCTTGTTCGTAAGAAACTGAGTAAATTTGTTAGAATTCGATCCTGTTTTGAGCATTACCTAAAATAAATACTTAGCAACTAGTCTAAAAATGTTACTATAGAATTAACTTTACTAAAACCATATTTTCTACACAGTTTTGAAAAAAAATCTATGAAATGAATAATTATGTATTTTCGTAATTCGTTTAAGTACCATGAACATCGTTAGCATTTTTAGGTACCAAATTTAGTGTCTTGTGTATATTCATACCCTTAAAATGATAATCTTGCCTTTACATATTTTGATCATATGTCTTACGTCAAAATAACGTCAAATATCACTTCTAGCTATAATTTATGCAAATAACTTCATGTCTTTTGATTAATATTTACGCTTTTAATTTCATATACTCTGCCCTTGGTCTTTTCTCCTAAAATAAACCAAATTATTCATCACAGAACTCACTTTCTTACTCATCTATATGCCACTTCAACCTTCTTAAAACATCGAATGATTCGTTCTCAAATGGTTGAATTCCACTGGCATCACCTGAACGCCTTACTATAAATTCAATTAAAAAGTTTAATTTAACACGAAACATACACGAGTATGCAGCAATCGTTTTATTTGTAACAGAGTTCAAAAAAAAGCATTTAAAAAAGGTTCTCAGTTTGACCCGTATGTTTGTATGTATGTAAGTGTGTTTGTCCGGGATTATCTCGCGTTTGGCTCAACCGATTTTAAATCGGTTAAAATGTTTAAAGGCGTCAGGAAAGTATTTAAAATTAAAAAATAAAAACATTTTGAAAAAACCACAACCGACTTCAAAAAGACGCACTAAAAAGGTAAAAATATATATTTCAAGAAATTTGATCTAAATTACAATTTGAAGTTAGTGTCTATCTCTCTAACAGTTTATAACACACTTCAATTACATTATCAAAGATCTTGGATCAAATCTATGATCAAATCTTTTATCACTTTTATTGACCCTTTGAGTCATATCTGTGTATTACACAACCAAAGTTCTATGATCCTTGTTTTCGTCATTGGCACAGACTACATGTAATTGTAATTGCAATGGAGAACGAGTCGATTGTGTGTGCTTCTATCGCTTCTACAGTGTGCCTTGTTTTGTTATTAAAAAAAAAAAAAATTAGAAAATAAATCTGGCTAAGATCCTGAATTTCACGACGAGACAATACAGATTTTGCCTGTTATTTCAGTAATAATAACTGCAATTTTCACCAAAGCCGCCATTCGTTTATTTCGATTTTTTAAATCAGGGTGTAGGTTGTCGAATAAAAATATATTTTCACCTCACTAGCACGAAAAGGATAGTTTTGCTGTCCAAATTCAGTCAGCAAAATCGAATTTTGCTGACTAGTCAGGCAAAATTATTCACTGTTCGAATATTGACTTTTGAAATTAACCCTATGATGAAAAAAAAAAAAACAATACAATGACTGGTCCGAAACAAATTTCAGGACACATACTTAACCTTGTTCATTTTAATTAAGAATATAACTACATAGCATTTTTTTAGTTTTTAAGTTAGTTTTATAAATTATTAGTATTATTAAAAGTTAAAAAATATCATACGTTGTTTTAATAGCAATGGCAGAGGTTGTAGTAGGTACAATTCCGAACGCAACCTCAATTTAAAAAAAAAAACAAAGTAAAATGGCGGCAAGCTAGTTTTTTGAACATAAGCTTGTTTATTTAATTAATAATTCTGTTTTTTTTTGAAAAATGAGCGATACAAGCTACGAAGATATCAGAGACACCAGAAGAATTAAGAAAACAAGCTTCAAATGCCGAACTTAACTTTTTACCAGAAAAGTCACGTGAAAATATTTTTCTCGCTGGTAGAGGTGAAAAGTTGTATGTTGGACGCGTGAGCAAATTTTTTCGGTCTCGTGCCTATAAATCCCTCGGTATGCTTAGTAGTGTATATTTAAATCTCAGCTTAAATCTTAAATCTAGCTCAGGATTTAAAGTCGGCACTTCTACCAAAAAACGCTTTTGCTCACTTGTATAACAAATAACTATTTCTTCGTGTATTGTGTGTTTGCATAGCATCAAAACTCCACTCGAATGCAGACGCCATTTACAAAAAAAAAAACAAAATACTTTTAAAGTTATGCACAGTTGGGATAATCTAACTAAAATAGAATTTTATGGTTTGTAGTTTGTGTACTCGTTATCTAACCTACGAAATTCTTTACAAAGCAATAGCACTTCCCGCTATCCTTCCGTGTTGTTCTTTATTTAGGTTTGATTGTTGCTTCTGCGACGGCAAAGGGGCTTAGCTCATACAGCACATGTCTTAAGTATTGTGGATTTTTAACAGAAAAACATCAAAAAAATTTTACGGCGATTTTCACGTCCACTACTATGTTTTTCTTTTATCGCGGAAAAGGGACGGCACTTCTACATACAGCCAAGTTAAATTTTTTGTTTTTTTTTATTTAACTGGAAATTCCTCTTTCTATGACCTTCTTGAATACGTCCCAGCACTGGGCCTGTTTTTTTCTGCTTTGACAGCTGTCGCAACTCAAGCTATATTTCACAAGGTTTCCTTTGTAGACCCTGTCAAAGACTTCAATATAAATACTATAATAGGAATGTCTCTGGCATTATTGCTATTTTTTGTTTATACGCAAATTTAGTGTCGAATCTGATAATTTCATATAATTATTTATTTTACGACAATGTCCTCCTATCTCTGGGGAGTGGGACAGCTGGTAAATGATCCCACTCATCAACTAATCAACGCAATAAAGGACCACCTAGGAAAACTAAGCAGTGAAAAAAATCCGAAAGAAACTGGAACGCAGGAGAACGTACAAAGAAAAAAAACTGTTACAAATAATGAACGAAATATTCCAACGAAATCCGCAACGCAATCGACGTCTACTAAACAACTATTAAAAGATCCTCCTAAAAAGAAATCAAAGCATGTGCAAGTGGGTTCAGCACTATTATCACACTTGTGTGAAGTTCCTATTCAATGTTCTGTCAATATGAAAATGGTTAATAAAGGAATAGATGTGAAATTGTCATCCCAAGACTGCTATACAGATGCACCTTCTGTAACCAAACGTGATGTCCAGACATCAACTTGTAATATAGATATTTGCAAAGACCATTACCAAGTGTTTAGCACGCTTAAAAAATGGCCAAAAAACACAACAATGAAAAAGGATAGACAAAGATACAATATAATCAGACAGATCAAAGTAATTATTACAGATATTTTAACGTTTTTCAGTTTGGAAAAAATAGAAAACATACCTGAATATGAAGTTTCTAAAAAGTATCGTGTGAAATTATACAGGCACGCAAGTGTAGAACAAATTAAACCATATTTTCTGAGAAGCGCCAAACACTTAGTAGATGCAGGAATCGATGCAAACAAAGTTGTATAAGAAGTATCTATATTTTTTATTCGTATGAAAGAAAAGTTTTTCATGCAAATATTTGTACCTATTTCTATTTTTTCAATTTTCAATATTTCTATATCACTTTTTTCATATTATAATTAAATAGTGCAAAAAAATTGCATTTTTTAACTGGAACTGTACCTACCTACACATCTACTTAAAGAGAACACGATTCGCGACTTCTTGCAGCGCGCTTCATACATACGAATTTCCTTCTTATTTTTGACACTTACAAATCAAACACCATGAAATTTTGAGGACGTGCTCTAGGATTAAATAGTTAAGTCTGTGCTAGTTTTCTATTAAATTATAAAGTTTGAAAGCTGTGCAGGATTCTAGTATTTTATACAAATGATCTCGAGTAAGATTAAAAGTTAATAAAAACTTTTTTTAGGATTTTGGAAAACCAGACAGACATAGATATTCGGCTTGAAATCATGCCCACAACATTTCACATTATTCGAAGAAGATATTAAAAAGAAAGATGAAAACATACAGCGCAAAGCGTTGGATTTGGATACTTGCTAAGCGTTTTGTAGCCAAATGGCAAAACGGAACCCTTATATTTATGTCATATCCATCTGTCCGTAGTCACAGCCTTATAATTCCGCCGTCGTTAACATTGACCCTAAATGCATGTGTAATTTATACACCTTACATATTAATTATAAACTAAAAGTTCAGAAAAAAAAATAAAAAAAAAATTGTACTGTTTTATTTATATTTTTAGTGGATTTTATAAGGTGGATAATGTTTTACTCTTGGTCAGATTGGCCAATAAGCTCTTTGGTTATTTTTCCAGACCATGTATAGTTACAGTAAAATACTACAAAAGGCATCGTTAAGTAAACAACACTTAATACTCTGGTAATTTACCCTTTACACGACTTAAGTGAAAACTTACATTGTTACTTGAACCTAATTAATTACAAAGTAGTGTACATTTAGTTACGTAACTCAGCGCAACTAATACTTACTGAAGCTTGCGTACCACAATAATTCATTCTACACAATATGTGTTCCACATTAATATATTCAACGGACTGAAACAAAGGCAAAATTTTGAAACCTCCACAAATATTGCTTTTGAGTTATGGTAACAATTTCACTTATTCGATTTAAGTAATTTATAACACAAACGTATTTTAACAATAGTACAGAAACACCCACCCGCACACACATACATATCTTGTATATATAACGCTATGGTTTCTATATCTCATTTATCAGGGTAACCAGTGGTTGGAAACAAACACACACCATGATGCCTGACAGCCTTTTTAAGCAACCGCTTTAGTTCTGGGTGACAGGTGGTGAGCTCATCACTGTTGCACAGCACAACGCTACTTCTGGTAATTTTAATCTGGTCTAACGTGTCCGTGTCTGTCTCTCATTCATAAAAAATATAAGTTTTAAAATAAAATTTGATTACAGGATAAGTACCTTAATGTAATTAAACATAAATCATATTTATTGTGAATACATGCAATAACACAATAGTTATTTTCACCTCACCAGCACGAAAAGGATAGTTTTGCTGTCCAAATTCAGTCACTAGTGAGACTAAGTAATTCACTGTTCGAACATTGACTTTTGGAATTAACCAGATGATGAAAAAAAAAAAAACAATTAAATGACTGGTCAGAAACAAATTTCGGGACAACTACTTAACCTTGTTCATTTTAACTAAGAATATAACTACATAGCATTTTTTCGTTTTTAAGTGAGTTTTTATAAATTATTAGTTGTATTAAAAGTGTATACAGCTAACTTAAAAAATATCATACGTTATTTAATAGCAATGGCAGATGATGTAGTAGGTACAATTCCAAACGCAACATCAATTTTACACAAAAAACAAAGTGAAAGCTAGTTTTTTGAACATTAAATTGTTTATTTAATTAATAATTCTGTTTTGTTTGAAAAATGAACGATACAAGCTACGAAGATATTTCTCTGACACCAGAAGAATTAAGACAACAAGTCTCAATGCCGAACTTAACTTTTTACCAGAAAAGTGAAGTGAAAATATTTTTCTCGCTGTCCTACTAGCGAGACTTATTAGTTGTTTTAACCTTGGATTGTTTATTAACGTATATACCTATTGTATTTTATAAAAAAAAACATTGAGTGAACCGAGTTACGAAGATATTTCTTTTACACAAAAAGAGCTAAGACAACAAGTGTCTAATGCTGAACTAAGCTGTTTACCAGAGAAGTCACGTGAAAAATATCTTAAACTATACGAATTGTTCAATAATTGGCGCATTTCAAAAGGTGCTATTGTCAGGAAGTAGTTAGTACCTACCTATTGTTTATTTTTTGATAGGAGCAGAGTAAAGTAGGTAGTATTTGTAAATTAGAATAAACTTATTGCTTAATATGGCCTTCAGTGTGTTCCTTGCCTAAGACCTATTTTTTCGCTCTGGTAGAGGTGAAAAGTTGTATGTTTCACACAAAAGCAAATTATTTTAGGTCTCGTGCCTTTAAATTTTTAAGATTTTAAGTTGCCACTTATCACAAAAAAACAACTTTGTCCACTTGTTGAACAAGTAACCATTGACCGCGGACGAGGGCTGTTCTTATTCAGTTTCGCAATACGCGTGCAGATGAATGTCAGAATCGCCCACTGAGCACTTTAAAAGGAAATATCCCGCTGTTTTTCCCCATACAAACGCATTCCCCTGTTTCCTCCCTGAATTGTGGCATTAGAGCTGTTATTTTTTTTATATATGATATATATGCGTATATCTATCATATGTCAGTATGTTTTGCTGTTTTTAAGATGCCATTCCTAAAAAAAATTGGGGCACTGCAAAAAAAATAATCCTCTTTTTTGTGACATCTTTAGACGTGTGCTATACAAATATGAGCACAAATTTAAAAAAAAAAACAAAACACAGACACGGAATAATTCATTACCTTCAAGGTGAAGTAATTATTATTAAATTTGGTTAAGATTTGGAAAAGGAAAGCGGGGAATACGATACTCCGATTTTGATGACTACGACTACGCAAAACAGCCCGAGGCGCAGTTGTCCCTATTGCACATCCGTATTTTGGACCGGGTCCTAGTGCGACAACAAGTGTTTTTCAAATACCTATATCTGCATTGGCTTGGTTGGGATGTTTCCTCTTAAGGTCTACCTCTAGAATCTACCTACAAGTCAATTATTTGTTTTTTTTTTAAATAAAGTTTTGAATTAAGATTAATAAAACTTTAAGGCTGCCCAACCATAATACGTTTTTCTCCAGGCTTAAAGAACGTTTTATTATTGTGAAGCCTTAAAGTATATAATATTAATAAAATTTCCTCAATCTAAACTTTTAACGACCAATACCGTAAGTAAAGATTGCTTTATTTTTGAAAAACAATCTCAATGTTTTCAAAGTGATTCTCTAACTGTCAAAACATCGAACAAAGTTCTTATACGAAAATAACAAACATTAACAAAAAAAAAAAAAAAGTTAAATTAAATTATATTTTATTCTTCCGTAGGGTTTTAAATCCTGTCGGTAAAGGTTAAAATACATCAAAAGCCACGACAAATTTATAACAGCATTTTTTCTTCATAAACTTGGTAGAGATACCATAAAAATAATAAAAAAATCAATAATTTATAATACAATGGCCTGCTACTAATAGTAACTTCTTGCTTCGATTCCCGCACTGGACAAACATTTATGTAATAAACATTTGTGTTTGTCTTGAGTTTGGGTGTAATTTTGTATGATATATTCATTATATGTATTTGTATCCGTTGTCTGGTATCCATAACACAAGCTTTGCTTACTTTGGGGCCAGACGGCGCTGTGTGTAATATCCAAATATGTTTATTATTATTCTTATAAGTAAGATTCGGTTTTAGTTATTCTCGCTTCAGTTATAGGAACTTTTGATTTTTCCATATGTACTTTCCGTCTCTTCAACTACTCTGTGCCTTACAGCTTAATTGGATTATCCGTTGCGGCTTTAAATTAAAAATAAAATAAAATTAAATTCAAAAGTATTTATTTTAAGTGCATTAATTACAATAAATTGGAAACTTAGACTTCTTTTTCTCATTAAACCTGAAGCTTTAAGTCCTTTTATTCTAAAAATAGACTTTTTTACAATCAAACAAAACATTTAACGTAAATCTGTAGGAGTGATCGGCAAAGTAGGATATTTCAGAGAATTACCAGGGAAAAAACCTTAAATAAAAATACCTTTCTGCGAAAATTATTGTAACTGTTCGTAGGCGTACTCAGTAGATAAGTAGTAACGTATGTAAATAAAATAGTCCCTGATTTCTTTTGAAGATTTTATTTACAAGAATCTATTAAGTCCATCACAAGGCAGTTGCTTATTTTATATAGCATAAAGATTTTTAGTATTTTCCTTAAATTCACTTATTATTAGTTTATTTCTAAGGAATAAAAAATATTTTACGCAAAAGCGCTATGAAAACATCGAATTACATTCGAAAAAAGAAAAGGGGAAGTATGTTGGATGTCTGATAAAAAAAAAACTTTCCATGTCAGATACGGCGACAGTAATTTCATAAACGATTTTCTCTGCATGGCCTGTTAGAAGCAGGCACTGGCAGACAAATATTACCTACAAGGTTTTTCTTTATTTAAAATATTGAAGTGGCCAGTGTTGATCGACCCCGCTGCCAGAGACGACGTGGGCGATGGATTAAGCGGTAGTACTAGGTACGTGACAGAAAACTTGAGTAAAAACAAGGATGACGCGATATGTAACTGAGGGTGCATGAGTAGTGCAGTTACATCTCAACTTACTGAGATTTTCATTGAAAAACATGAAATAAATTAATTTAATAGTTTATCATACATCATTGTTATCAAAAATGCTTTTTCTCAGGGTCTAAAGTTCTAATACGGCTATGCTCTAACAAAGTTATAATTATAGCACTTAGAACTTTGAAGATTGGTTGGCCAAAGCTTTTAAAAAACAGAAAAAAGGGGTCACTTTAAGATTTTTTATCAAACAAAAGCTTATAAATCGTGTTTGCACGTTTTTGGAGATTGAACCATAGTCCGATGAACCTCAAAAGGAAAAAATCCTATAGGATCACTTTGTTATCCGTCTGTCTGTCTGTCTGTCAAGACTCTTTTTCTCAGGAACGCATGAAGGTGTCAAGTTGAAATTAATATCAAATATTAAGGTCTAGCTCAGCTGTAAAATCAAGCTTCAAAGTCAACGCTATAAAGAAATACGGCCGAAATATGGTCATCTTTTTTTCGAATATTTTGACATTCACAAATAAATCAAAACCTATGGGGTACTTCCCGTTCTCCTAGAATCATGAAATTTCACACGAAGCAAGGTCTTACATTACAAATATAGGAAGACAACCGAAATTTAAACTCAAAAAAGTAAACCAATAATTTAAAAGTAGTTACAAGCTATTTTTGATAGCTGAGTTGTAGATAGCGTTGCTGACAAAAAAGGAAACCAATCATTTAGAACTTGTTATAAGCTATTTTAAGAAAGTTATGTATTATATCTGGTACATACCTCTGAGTTGTAGATAGCGTTGGTGCTAAAAAGTATACCAATTATTTAGAACTAGTTATAAGTTATTTTAGGAAATTTGTATATTGTATCTAGAATATATCTCTCAGTTGAAGATAGTGTTGCTGCCAAAAAAAGTTAACCAATTATTTAGAACTCTTTATTAGCTATTTTAAGAGAGTTATGTTTTGCATCTAGAATATATCTGAGTTGTAGATTTTTTTTTTCTGACTGACTATGCAGTTGGCTGTTGTAGCCATTACTGCTTCACCGGGCTTTTTGGGGCGAGACTCTGGAGAAGCCTCAACCCATATAGAGCCTAACGCTCAAGGGCTCCCTACGGGGAGAGCCTCGGCTTAGGTTTTCGCCCTCCAACCGGTGTGAGTGTGAGTCACTGCCAGGAGGGGAGTTCTTCGTTACACGGGTGCGGTTGCGATTGAGTGAGGGCGAGAAGCGCCCCGGCACTCGTTAATACCTCATGTTTCTTTGCGGGCGCCGACGAACCCGGGGACTTCGGCGTCGTGTTAGGGGACAGGCCCTATTAGGGGAGGTCGTAGAGACTAATCTCGCTATCCGGACAGTGAGATCGTCATCTGGGGCCGTTAGTACGTGCCGAGGCCGCCTAACTATAGTTTTACGATCATGCCGAGGTCGGTCGGGAGGATGATATGTCATGGATTGCACAATCGTAGGGAGCTCGAATTCCAGTACCAGGAGGCTCCGGAGGCCGCTCTGAGAAAGCTTCAAAAAAAAAATTATAACTTTAACGATTCAAAAGTGATTTAATATCCTAATTTGAATAAACCATTTTGACGTTGACTTTGACTAAAGCCATTTTAGAGGGTCTGAAGTATATGGAGATTGCGATTGGATAACGCATAGACTACGCTACTATAGGGCAAGTTGCGTAAAGATTCAGCTTATTTGTAAACGACATCTTACTGTACTTGCGTATCATGGGATAAAGACGACCGAGGACGAAGGTGGCCTGGTCTTTAACTATTTTGGTGTGATCGCGGAAGTTCAAAACGCCTATACAGGGTCACACCGAGATATTTGGTCTTGTTTTGCCAAGGAATGGCTTGACCGAAGAGTGAGAGGGGAGATAGCCGCGGAGAGCGGCCGACGGTAAAAAAAACGACAGAGCTTTTGTCGGGATTCACTTCGATTCTCCTTTTACGAAACCTGGCAACTGAAAGTTGTACAGTTTATAAATTAAACCGTTGTGCCAGACTTTGTCAAAGGCTTTCGCTACATCGAAGAAGACAGCGCCCGTGTGGCGGGGCTTACCTAATACTGGTTGGAAGCCGGTGAGAATATGTTCCGTGATGCGGAGGACTTGGTGGACGCATGAGCGTTTGGCTCGGAAGCCGAACTGCTCGTCTATTAAAATGCCTCTGGAGACTAAAGCGTTCCGTAGACGTGCGAGGAGGAGGCGTTCGTAAAGTTTACCAAGGACCTTTAGTAAACTTATGGGGCGATAGGAGGACGGCTCGGTACGAGCTTTGCTTGGCTTATGGATGCCTATAACAATTGCGTCTTTCCATTGAGAAAAAAAGGTGTAATTTTCGATAGCAGCGTTGAAAATCGCTACTAGAAGGCAAAGAAGAGTGAGACGCTTTAGGATATCGTTAGAGATACCGTCCGCGCCGGGGGCTTTACGAGGGCGTAGGTCTTTGATGACTTGTTTGACTTTGTCAACAGTGACGGGGGGCAGGGGGTCCTGTGGGCGCAGAGAAGTTCTGCACTCCACTTCCCCGTCTACCTCACGCAAGTGATCGGGATCGAAAGGCTATGTGCTTAAGGCACATTGGGCTTGGAGGCTAGATGCAAGGCAATCCGCTTTTTTGTCGTCATCAAACGCGGGAACGTTGTTGGGACGAGTTAACGGAGGGAGAGAGTTGAAGGTGTCTGATTTCAAAGCTCTGGCTAGTCACCAATAAGCTTGATGAGAAAGAGAAATGTTCTCCATCAGATCACCGAAACGTTAAACGCGAAGGTCAGCTACACGGCGGTGTCGTTTAAGCGAGCTTTGTTTTCGATAGTGGGAGCGCGATCGCGTCTGTGGCGGGCCGCGTTGCGCTCAGTCATTAGCGACCTGATGTACTGAGGCAGGATTAGGTGGTGGTAATCATCAATAGGCACTTGTCTTGAGCACTCGCCAACGGTGGCGGTCAGGTGACTAGTGTGTGAGTCGAAGGGAAGGGCGTGGGGGGGCAAGGCGCGTGTGCGCAATTAGTGCGGGAGCACTTGCCGCAGGCGTTGGGCGCGGAGGTCGCGAGATGTCCCGGGACATGAGGGGGGCGGGATACGGAATTCCCGTGACTGAGACAGGCCCAGGGAGAGCAGACAGAAGTTTGTCTGTCTCGTTAGATTTTGTTTTTCCTGCGTCAAATAGCGCAGAAGGACGGCTCCAGGCGTTGACTGCAGGAAGGGGAACAGGCACGAGCGGAGCCTGTTGTTGGAGGGCAGAGGGGCACGATTTACCCTTTTTGGGTTTACGCGGGTTTCTGTTTGGGAGCTTTTGGGCACCCGTGGTAATTCAGAGGGTGGCCTTCGCTCCCACAGAGTACGCAAGCGATCGGATCGGATGCGTTTTCGTGATCGCGATCACAGTCCGGAGTGGCGTGAACCCGTAGACATTTCACGGTCGCGGTCTGCGTGTGCAGTTGCGCTGTGCGTGGCCATAAAGTTGGCATCGGTGGCATTGCCCAAGGGTCGACCGCTTATGCGGAGTCTTGAACCGGACAGCCTTAAGGCTGCATACATCTTTAATATTAAAGCTTTGCCATCTTTTGTGAGATCTAGCACTACGAGCACCATGACGTTGCACTCAGATCGGTTACGGCAGTTGTACATTCGATGTACTTCCCTAACTGGGAGGCCTTGGGCGATCAAGTCGTCCTGAACTGTTGCTGCGGAGAATTCCTTTGGGACTCCCCTTATTACGGCCCTAACTACGCGCTTTTCGGCAAGCGAGTACGTGTGGTATTCGTACCTTTGAGCCGTTAGAAAAGCCGTTAGATTTCTAAAATCTGTCAGCGTCGGGACCTGGACTTTGATGCCGCGTTCGGCATCATTGCGGGCGTGCGTATAATTTATGCCCTATTTTCTTTGATGACGACTGGGGCGGATTTTTTTCCTTCCCGTAGAGGGACAGTCGTCCTGCGAAGAGGTGGCTGGGGTGGTGTCCATGGCGGCTGGCTCAAGGCTGGCCGCCGAGGTGGACAGGGACGGGGAAGCGCTAGGCGCTTTAAGGTGTTTTGCCTCAGAATTGGAGGGAGGGGGAGAACACTCCTGGGCGGATGCCGCCGAAGTCTTTTGGGACTTGGCGGTATTTTCCGCTTCTTTCCCTTTTTTGTCCAGGCCAACCACTTTGGGGCCTTTGTCGTCTTCATTAGAGGACAACGCCGACTCAGCGGACATTACGGGAACCGGGGACTCGGGAGCGGTCTTAGAGGGGGCCGGGGTCGGAGGAGGCGACGGGATAGCGAGTGACCGAGAAGAGGCCACATCTGCTACCAGAGTGAGAGGGCGTGAGGGCGCGGGAGCCCAAAGATTTCGGCGAGCGATTCGCGGGTCGCGGCAGAGAAAGCGCGTGCAGGGAGAGCGCGAGCGAGAGGGGGAACGCAGAGGCGAATACGAGAATCGGACGATGATCGCCCCTAAGTGGTCCAGGGACATGCATTTGAGTAGCTCGGCCATCGCGGGAGTACCTAGTGACTCCCCACCATTGCTGGCGAGGAGCGAGAATACCTAAATGTGGCCAAGCGCCCCGCAAAGCTACTGTTTGCTTGGTGTATACCTAACACCTTCTCCTACGGCCAAGGTTACGTTGTCACCGTTGGGTTTCCCCCGAGCAACGAGACGTTACAAAATCAGAAACGCTTAGGTAGACCGCAACTCTGATAAGAGCTATACGATCTCACCCACTAGCCTTTGAGCACTCGGCACTAGATTTCTAACAAACTAGATGCAATCGATATTTAAAACGTGAGAATGCGCGGAGTGCAGAACCGCTGAAGCGGAAATACTACACTAGCTATCCACCCAAAACCGGGCTCAGGCCATTTGCACCAGCGTCAGTCAAAGAGCCAAGCAAAGCGACACCACTATGCCTAGTAGTTCCGCGACTATGAGAACACACAGTATCACTTCGATAAACTTCGCGTTATGGGCGGGTTGAAAAGCGTGAAAGTTCACTCACAGCGGGCCGAGAAGCGATTTCTCAGCAAGCACACACAACTGAGCAGCGCTCAACGCTCAGGCCGATTTTCCAAGAATCGCGGGCAATAAACCAATCAAAGAAACGAGGTAGTCAGCACTGAGGCAAAACACCACACAGGAATACTTACCGGCTGAATCACCACACCACGGAGCACAATGAGAGAACTTGACGCTCTAGAACACGACCGGGAATGAGTCGAATCGGGAATGTGTTGCTACTAAAAACGGCCACTTTAAGTAGAAACGCAATCTAAAACTCACAGTTATATTCTATAAATGACGTATAACGTTTTAAAAATAGCTTGTCACTAGTTCTTAATAATTGATTGTAATATAATTAAAATGTGTTTTGTACAAAAAGGAAAAAAAATGTTTTATTGGCGCTAGTTAGGTAGTTATATTCCCTTCAGCCGCTTTCAAAACCAAGAAACCGGGTTACGGTAGAAGAAATATTTTCCCACTAAACCAGTTTTGAAACTTGGCTTCTAAAGCGGCCTTCTAACTTGGCCCATTTTTCCAAATAACTACCTAACTATTAAGTTTCTTGTCGGATTCTTCTCTGTAGTTGGACTTTAAAACCATAACCGCCCCACTGCCACAGCCCGCCAGTTAGTTCCTTAAGGCAATGAGTGTGTGATTCCCTTCAGTGAGATGCGATGCGATGTGTGTAAAACATCCGCGGTGAATAGGTCTTATTAGTCTATATTCTTTTGTTTTTCTTTTAAATATGCCTTACGATAATAAGATTAAAAACCACTGCTCTAAACTTAAAGCTATGGCATACCCTATCAAAAGCGTGCCGTTTCGACCAGTGTACAAAGACGAAAGGCGCTAGCACGTGACCGCGCGTTGAAAATCTCGATTCTCGAATCTCAAATATTTATAAAGAACTATAAAATTAGCAAATTTTCTTGGTCATATTTATTAAATATTTTATGAAATAAGAATCAAGAGAATATCACTCTTAGTTTTCTCAACAATTTGAATTAGAGCCCTGAAATGGAGTGTCAGTATAATTTTTTTTAACTGTTTTAATATTAGCAAATCCACTTAAATAAGGTTTGAACTATTACATAAATTTTTTACGTCAAAGAGTATTTTCAGGACTGAACAAAATTAATCAAATTCTTGCGCAACCATAACTTGTTTAGGTATGACATCACCTTAAAGAGAATTTTACAGCGCCGAAATTTAAGTCCTGCCAAATGAAGCGAGGTATAATTATTATTTATCCTAATTAGCAAAGAGAATAATCACTAGGTATTTACTAATTAGAAGAAATAGTGTGCATCGACTAGCCACCCATAAAAAATATCGAGTCAGATATACAATACAATATAAAAGCGATCCGAAGAAATTGAACAAGAAGCATCAATACATTGTTAATATAGCTTATTCATCCACCAAGAAGATATTTAATGTAGACAAGGGAGTCTTTCTCGATTTAATGAAACATAGTAAAATCATACCACTGTTCAAATCTGGGAGTAAAAGTGAACCTACTAACTTTAGATCAATTTTTATATTACCAGCTTTGAGCAAGATTTTCGAAAAAATCATGCTCAATCAACAACTTAGGTATTTAAACATCCACAAACACAATCAACAGTTCGGATTTACGAAAGTTAGGCCCACTACCGACGCGGGTGTTGATCTAGTAAAATATATTTTTGGCGCATGGGAAAGGTCGCAAAATGCCATTGGTATTTTCTGCGATTTTTCTAAGGCATTTGATTGTGTTGAACACAAAACTATTATTCGAAAGCTGAATCGTTATGGTGTTGTAGATACGGCTCTTAAACTTTTTTTTTCATATTTAAGTGATAGAACTCAGAAAGTTGAAATCAATGAAGTGAAATCTTCTGGATCACATGTTGTGATGGGAGTACAAGTCGCAAGTTCGGCCCCATATGGAGTACTTGTAGTATCCCCCCCCTCCCCAACTTATAAAAATTGTTTTATATCTGAAGTGGAGTATACTGACATACTCGCCGATTTGATTAAGTGATGACGTACGTAATCCTAACATATTATCGTTGCCTTTATTATCAATAAACCGTTAATGATATTTAGTAACCATTATTAATGCTATTATTAAAGAAATATTATACAGGGAATTAATATTATCATTTGGCTGTGATCGTCTAGTGGCGTAATCGTCTATTTGGACCCCTCGTTGTGACCGATAATAACCCAAGATCCTAAGAGGTATGGATTCAATCAGTCCCAGGTGTGAAAGAATAAAATCAAAACCCTAATCTTACATTATGCCTACATTAAAGACAACGATCTATAACCAATCCTTAACTGCAAAGCCGCTAAGTCCTAACTAGCATTAGACCAGAATTTAAATTACTAAATCCGAGTTTCTGCTCAAAATATATGTGGTTTATTATTGTAACGTAGTCGGAGTACCTAGGCCTAAATCACCCTATTCACCAGCTTAGCTACCTCCCTACAACTACAGACAAATCCCATAATAACAAGGTTACCCCTTGGCCACGATAGGCCTCAAAGTTATAACGTTATGATAGTAGATGAATCCTCACTATAAGGATGAAACCCTAAGACCGCCTACCCCTTAAGTAAAGTTGTAATCTTATAGCAATGTAAGAGAGTCGCCTTAAGGAAGAGCTCTTAAACGGTAAGTAGCCCATCAATAACCTCGTTAACTTCCCCTTAAGTAAAATTGTAACCTCATAGTAATGTATGAACCTCACCTTAGGAAGAACCCTTAAAATGAAAATAATCTACCAACCATCTCACTAGCTTCCCCTTAATTAACGTGGTAACCTTAAAGTTATGTAGGAAAATCCCCTTAAAGGGGGAACCCTTAGACATATAAAAGTACTAACCGCTAATAAACTCACTGGCTTCCCCTTAACTAAAGTTATGCACTTATAACAAAATGTATAACGCATTCGGGAGACAAGCGGACCTATTTAATACATAGATCAATTATTAGCAGACTCGCTAATTATCCCTAAAGGGAAGTTATAAAATTGTAATGTAATATGAACGGTCACCGTACGGATGAACTAACAGATTGAAAATATATATATATTACACACGAATATACTCGCTGGCTACCCCTTAAGTAAATTACAAACCCGTCATAATAACGCTTAAAAGTGCACCCACGGACAGACCGACAGGTTTAGTAGTTGCATAAATAATCCGTTGACAACCCGTTAACAACCCCTAAGTGAAATTATAAAATCGCAATGGTATTCGAGAAGCCACCCCAAAGGCGAATAGACAATCTAAGTATATAAAAAACCTACCACTATCCTTACTAGCTTCCCTTAGCTGGCTTATAATATTATAATAATATAGGGAGAATCACCGTAAAGACGAACTAACAGATTAGAAGTAAATGTAACCCTGAAATACATCTACAGC
This sequence comes from Apoda limacodes, assembly GCA_946406115.1. Taxonomy (NCBI): domain Eukaryota; kingdom Metazoa; phylum Arthropoda; class Insecta; order Lepidoptera; family Limacodidae; genus Apoda; species Apoda limacodes. The sequence continues at coordinate 18,384,093 of OX291549.1, read as the reverse complement.
CTACCCTTTAAATAAAGTTATAACATAGTCCTAATCGTAGGTATCTAGAAATCCTCATACGTTCATGATTATTGTTTACCACGGTGGCTCACGCCATCTGTGTAATAATCGTAGAATTACTCGGTCGATCGATATCTTAGCTAACTGTCTAATAATCTTGGAGATATTGAGAAGGCCTTATAGAGGGCACTATTGGCAGACGATTTAATATGGAATCTTATCTAAATCTACTAATCCTAGTTTCCAGGTCATCTACGTGTAACCCTAACTGGGAATCGTCCAGGAGAATTCACATATACAACCATTCCTTAAGGGTTCGTAAGTTGACCTATCCAGAATTGATGGGCCCGTCTCCAAATTATCCCTTCAGCCGATTAATGACTAAACGGTCAGACTTTTCGTACATTTACCTGTGCATCGAAGTGCCCAGCTGGCGTCTCGTGGTCACGTGAGTGCGCAGAGTTCACATTTTAGTCTTCTGCGCAGATACAGAGTCTAATCGTGTTACTCGACCTTCCTTCGACTAATTTACGTTGGTTCGGTTTTGGTTTAGTATCTCGCGACCCGGTCAATACGAATTTCGTTATTAGATCTAAAATTGAGTTTATGTTTACAAACTATGGCGATTATCTACCCTAGAATATAAAGTTTATGAAAAACAAAACTATAAAATTGAGACGAAACCTAACGCTCGCCTAACTTATACCCTAGGTTGTTCCTACTTGATCGCTAAAATGAATATTGAAAATTAATTATGTATAACTTGAATTTGAATAGCCTTAAGGGCCTAAGGTACCGTCTGGCCTGAAGCGGTTGTCAATTATATCGTACCTATTATCTGACTAACGCCTTGGAACCTTTAACAAGGAAGGTATATAACGACCAACTCCTGACAGACTCGTAGATAGGTTTAATCAGACTAGCTTACCTTGTGGCTTCGCCTTCCTGTCATTTAGTAATTGAGTAGGTGTATAAACATAAGTCTTTCGTACACTGTGCCTTAACCAGTTCTTTAGGATAAGTAAGTAGTGCTCCCCACCAACTCCTACGTTTATACGAGGTGGCAAACAACCAGGCGACCATGTATTTATCCTTACTACTATGACTAACTACGGAACTAAGGGGATCATTTGTTATTATTTGAATACAACCTACGATCGGTCGGTTCGAACCCGAGGCTCCTTAAGTTTAAATAGCCGCTAGTCCGGAGAGGCTATACTCGCCCGAAACATGTGTCGTGCAGGCTAAGTTCATATGAAATAATAAATTAGGTGTGCGATTACGCACATGGTTAAGTGGTAAATTGTTCATCAGAGTAATTAAGGCGACAGAACACCTAGTTTGACACACAATAAGTATGTTTAAGGTGGGTTGTAAGGAAGACATATCTACACTCAGGACCTGGCACATTAGCCAGATCAAGTAAGGGTTAGCCCTTTTCTGAGTGTTTAGAACTTAACGTTTCGGCTTTCCATACAACAATTCAGAGCCTCATCAGTTAGTAGAGAATTGTGTATGATTATACTAATACGTCTTCAACGGGGTGATTCATGGTGAAGAATAGAACAAATCCTGACCCACTAATGTCACCTCATAGCCTGTTAATCAAGTTTAGTCAAGGTTGTGGTTCTGTCATTTCTATCTTACATGGCTCCGTCAAAGACATAACTTAAACAGTATAAAGCAATAAAATAAAGCCTAGATAGTCTAATTAAAAACTAGTCTCGTTAGATTAATGTCGCGGCTCTGAAAGACATATGAGGTTTACGCTTATTTTTACACAGGAAACAAATATTTAAATATGAACACAATAATAATTAGGTTTCTAAATCTATCCGTCGCAGCAATGAGTGGAGTGGAGGTTCTATTTATTTGCGGATTCCTTAAGGAAATTGGGTTAAAAATCCCACGTTAACTTTAACCACCCATTACCTAAACGGAATCTAACCCGGGTCTCACACAACCAATATATATATATATATATATATATATATATACACATACCCCCAAGATCCGGGTCAGATTTTCACACAAGTTCAGTTTCCTTACCTGTCACTGGTGAAGGGTGGAAATGGAGCCAACCTAGATCTAGATTTAATCAGCCCCCCCTCACACCCTTAGATTCCCGAAGCCCAAGGTCAATCTAGTCTATCCCTAACATTAAGCCCCGATCTTCCTTAATCTTATAACAAGCCAGACCCCGCTTGAAGAAGCTCCTACTGTGACTGCCCCGTCCTCACCTACCTCTATCTACCAAGGGTCTGCTTGCTTTGGGGGCCACCATACCGCAAAGCAGCACGATATTGGAATTTAAAATTGTTATGATAATAAATAGTGAATATAGAGATATCATTAACATAATAGTGAATTACATGCAACAAACTCGTACAACTTTAATGAGCACCTACTAAATCGTGTAGGGTTTCCTTTAATAGGAATTCAAGACAAGGTTCACACAAGGATCACCTACTCAACATATATATGCACAGCAAGGGCCACACAAGGATTACCCCAGCAAGTCCTTTGGGGGGTCCCTTCACCTCCGACTCAGGTCAGTGCGAGTAACCGCGGCCCAGGGACTCGCGTAGGGTTTTATCCAGTGAGGATATCCAAACTCATACACATACACTCACTACAAGGAATACACAGGGATTACTACTTATACATATATATGCACAGCAAGGGCCACACAATGATTACCCTAGCAAGTCCTTTGGGGGGTCCCTTCACCTCCGACTCAGATCAGTGCGAGTAACCGCGGCCCAGGGACTCGCGTAGGGTTTTATCCAGTGAGGATATCCAACCTCATACACATACACGCACTACAAGGAATACACAGGGATTACTACTTATACATATATATGCACAGCAAGGGCCACACAATGATTACCCTAGCAAGTCCTTTGGGGGGTCCCTTCACCTCCGACTCAGATCAGTGCGAGTAACCGCGGCCCAGGGACTCGCGTAGGGTTTTATCCAGTGAGGATATCCAAACTCATACACATACACGCACTACAAGGAATACACAGGGATTACTACTTATACATATATATGCACAGCAAGGGCCACACAATGATTACCCTAGCAAGTCCTTTGGGGGGTCCCTTCACCTCCGACTCAGATCAGTGCGAGTAACCGCGGCCCAGGGACTCGCGTAGGGTTTTATCCAGTGAGGATATCCAAACTCATACACATACACGCACTACAAGGAATACACAAGATTTACCCTAGCCTTAATCCTAAGCTTAACCGATTTCCTATCTAATCAGATCAGGGCTTAATTACGGGGTTTTCCTCCCACAAGGTATCACAAAATTTACAACATCATGTTAAAAGACACCGATCCCGGCAGGAACCTTTTACTCTACTAGATTTTCTACAGAAATCGGCAATCTCTTTTCCTTAGAGAGTACATAGCCAACAATGTCAACAAATTACCTCTGCATTATCAATAAGTAAGGGTTTCTTTCTTCTCTACCCCAAATTTCCAACTAAAATCCCGGACTAAATCCCAACCAAAAAGTCAAACACTTTCAATTTTCCCCAACCAACCCTTCACTTTATCCAAGGTGGCATCTTACACGGTCCCTAACACAGTCCTTACGCCATCGTATAAAGGAAGTCCCTCACAAAGCCCCATAGTACAAACCCATCAATAATAAGTTGACATTGCTAGCCTCAGTTCTCACAAAAGACACTTACTGATATTTGATGTAGGCGAAACGTGCACGGTGTCGGTATTAAATTTCTTCAAATCTTTATGCGTCCTGTCCTTCCCACTTCCTCGGGAACCTCGAGCACGGCCAGCCTCTCGGCACGACGACAGTGAAAAAGGGTGCCGCAACTGACGCCTATCGCTTATAACCGTTCTCCCCTCCCCCACGATAGACGCGGCCTGAACGCCGGCGTGTCTAGAAATGGTGGCGCCAGTTAAATTCTTCTTTATTTTACTTCCACGTGTACCCACGTGCTCCGCAGTTTAGTGGCCAGTTACTTTATAGTAATAATCGAACAATCATATCGAAATCGTAAATCGATTCTACTAAACTCTTTTACCCGCCGAACTAGCCTCTCCGCTTCTTTGTGGCTCGATTATACAGCTTCGATTAGTCTACACATTGGTGGTTCGTCGTAAGCGGCGCGGAGCCCACTCTACTATCCCCCTCGCACCCTACGACGTTTATATCAACTAACTGAAAATAATCGATCGATATTCTCCATATATTTTAACCTCCTGGTTATCTGCTACTTCACGAATTGGTCGTATTTAACGAGTAGTTTTTGTGTTGATGATTTTAGGATCCCACTGTGGTTTACGCCTTATGACGTAGGCATAACCATTTTAGTCAAAGACCGGTGAGGACATCCGGGCCACTCACTTACTTCATGCTTCATTGATCTCATTTTTATCCATTTATTAAGAGCATTCGATTGGTATGAGTCACGAAGGTAATTAATCTAATTTATTGTTTATTATTGACAAATCCCAGCCTTCTGCTTTCTTAAAACTTAAATTTGCATGTCAACACCGTGTGGCGGGGTCCAGATTACTACAATTCTCTATTAACGGCTTGGGTCCACTACATACTGCTGCCATCTCTGGGCAGGTGCACTCGGATACCAGCTTGGCCCTTTTGACTCGGTTCAACGACGGGCTGTGAGAATTGTCGACGATTCCAAACTCACTTGCGGTATTGCCCTTAAGTCTGAGGAGATACTTTGCCTCCCTGTGTGTGTTCTACCGCTTGTACAATGGGTTGTGTTCTGGGGAATTGTTCGAAATGATGCCCACGGCTACCTTCTACCATCGCACCGCTCGCCATCGGCAGGAATTCATTCTCATACTTTAGAACCTAAATGGTCGCATACAGTGCGGTTTCAGAGAAACTTCCTCCCGCGAACGCTTAAGTTGTGGAATGAGCTTCTTGACAAGGTTTTCTGCAAGGACTACAGTATGGAGTTCTTCAAGAAAGAAGTTATTAGATTTCTGAAGGGTCGGCAACGCGCAAGTGATACCCCTGGTGGTGCAAGCGTCCATAGGCTACGGTGACCGCTTACCATCAGTAAGCTTGTTTGCCACCTTAGTGGTATAAAAAAGAAAAAGAGTACCCCAGGGTTTTATACTAGGTCCCTTTTTATTCTTAGTGTATATTAACGATCTGCCCTTTTATGTAGAAAACCTGTGCAAAATTGTATTATTTGCAGATGATATTTCCGTGATATTTAATGTTGATAGAAACAAAGATACATATCACGATATAAATCATACACTTTCGCAAGTTCTTAGTTGGTTCACATCAAATAATCTTTTACTGAATGCACAGAAAACAAAATGATTAAAGTTCTCTTGACTAAATGTCAAAGATAATCCAACACAATAATTTATAAACGGTGAAGCACCACTTGGGCATCACTTAAGATACTAAATTGCAATGGCACTAACATATCTCTGTCTTCACTCGAAAACTCGGCTACGCCGCTTATGTTAGAAAAGTTGCTCAATTTACTAATATAGAAACTGCTCGATGAGAATACTTTAGTTAATATAGGATATTGATTATTTCTAAGTGATGAATACATAAACTGTCTTTTTTTAAATTTTGCAGTGAGATCCTTTTTTGTTACGTTGCTTTACATTTCATGTATTTTATGTTTATCGCATTTATAATATACTAGATGTGGCCTGCGGTTCCACCCGCCCTAAATTCGGTCATCGTTGTAGGATTTCAACGGCAACTCCTCAATAATTATTGACTCTTTCAAGTAGCTGATGTCCTTTTCCGGGACTCAAACTATCTGCATGCCAAATTTCATCTTGATCGGTACTGCGGTTTCAGCGTGAAGAGGTAACAGACAAATTTACTTTCGCATTTTTAATATTTTTTATTGTATACACACCGGCACAATTAGCGGAACACAAAAAAAGGATTTGAACGAATGGCAGCAGGTCCCCTTACTGATGAGTGCAGAGTTCTTTTAAAACAGATCGATGGGAGACAGCGAATATCGAGACGCAAAGGAGAACGCCACATACAGTCTAATTTTGAACACACAGTGGCTTATGGTGGCGGCTCGATTATGGTTTGGGGAGGGATATGTTTGGGAGCTCGCACGAAGTTAGTGATAGTCACAGGAGGGACCATGACAGCAGATCGATACATCAGAGACATTTTAGAAGAACATGTTGTACCATTTGCCCCATTGGTGACGACTTTATTCTAATGCAAGATAATGCTCGTGCTCATAGTGCACAATCGGTACAGGCATATCTGAGCCACGTAGGTATACCGGTGATGCAGTGGCCAGCAAATTCCCCCGATATGAATCCGATAGAGCATGTCAGGGACTTGCTAAAGAGAAGGGTTAAATCCAGAATACTACCCCCCAACAATCTGAATGATTTCGTCAAATATATGCGTTATTATCTCATAGTCTCACTTTTATTTCTGTTCCACTAATTGTGCCGGTGTGTATATTATATTCATGGATAGTATGGATAGTTTGAAGTATATGTATGTACATATGATTGTCCAAAACTTTAATTATGATGGCGCTAATGCCACTAGTACTATCAAATATCGGAATACGCTTAAATATTTGAATTCCTTCACTCGATTGACGATATTTGACGCTTCACATGGTGCGCATAAACACAATAAAAATAATAATTGACATGTTTGACTTTGTTTTGAGTAGCTTATTACCTCATAAGTGTTTCGGTACATATTGTTTACTCTTTAGCTAATTATCAAAGTATTGTATTATTACTTCAAATAGAACTTCTTGCCAGCTCTGACGCTGATTGACGATTCAAAAGTGTTCTTAGAAACCTATTTCAATAAATATTGTTTGATTTTGATTTGATTCGAAATTGTTTAGTTTATAGAGGAGCTACTGTCAACGCAACGAAATGTTGTTTGCTTGATTTGCATATATATTCCGTTTTCGGCAACTACATAAACAAAGTTGCAGTTTCATATATTTATTTACATATATAGACTATTTCAGAGAATAAGTAGAGACGATATTAATCTCCATGGATATGGCTCTTTAAGTCAAGTTTAATACAGCTATTTTTATATAAATTTTATCTGATATTCCTTTAAGTAACGAGTTGTTTATTCAAGTGTGTAATTTATTTGATTGAAATAGTTTTTTTTTGCTTTGCGATTGTTTACCGTGGTTATACTAGATGTATTCTATAATTAGGTATCAAGAATCCGCAATGAGGGCTATCTGAAGGAGGAAATGAAAAAATTTCATACAAAGATTCCGAAAATATATAATTTGTATATGAAAATGTATAATCGAGCTGTCTATGTATATTTATTATTGGCATGGCACAAACTTAGTATCATTCGCTTCATCTTAATGGTTTAAGTGTCATAATATTTAATTAGCACTTACACGGAATGTAAGGGTCGCAGGTTCAAGTCCTGGCTCGAGGTTAATCTTTTGACTGCATCTTTGATATGAAAGTATTAATTCATATTGATAATATTTAATTAAGAATTAAAAATTCTGAAAAAGCATTTATTCCAGTCCAAATTTAAATTATGTTGTCTTTAATATAACTTGCGTTGTTAGATTAAGGTTTTATCCAACTATCCTTCAAAAAAAAATTCAACCTATTTATTTGATTTATTAAATTAATAATATTCATTGGAAAATCAGAGGCCAAAAGTCTTGTCTACCAGTCATATTTTTAAAATAAAACTGGAAAATCAAACTAAATTTAAAAATCTTTCTGACGAAAAGGAATCGTGGGTAGGACTTCCCTTTTCCTAACTCTTCTTCAATAAATACAAATAAAAAAAACTATAAGAAAATACTTTTCCTCGGTATTGAAACATAAATAAATCGTTATTATGAAGTGAAAATCTTTAAGATGTACCATTTCAGTTTCCAAATGGTTGAAGCGTAACCAAAGTAAACATAACACACGTAAAGACGAAACTAAAATAGGGGACTTGTATATTTGAGAGTTCGTCACAAGAGTAAGCGAAGCGTGTTCCTCACTATTCGTGTAAGTAACACCCATAGCAACACCCTATAAATCCACTGTTTACTCTCTGTCTAATCCATAGTCATTAAGGTAGGAAACACACTAATAATTTATTAATTTGACAGCCTTAGTAGCTCAGCTGGTAATGACTTAACTACTGAAGCAGCGAGGGTTCCATCCCCGCGCTAGACAAACATTTACGTGATAAACATATGTGTTTGTCGTGCCTGGGTGTTTGTATGTTTTTTCAGGTTGAAATATGTATTGTATTTACAAAAAGAATAAAAATAAGTATTTTTATCATTTGTATGGTACCTATAATACAAACCTTGCTTAGTTTGGGACCTGACGACGCTGTGTGATTTGTTGTTCAAAGTTATTAAAATTACCTATATATTAAGATCAAAATTATTTTTGTACTAATCTACTCACTAACATACAATAACAAAGCTGAAATAATTAAAAAAAAATTAGGAGCAGCTCTCTATACCTTGAATTAAGGGATGGAAAATATTTTCACGCGCCCCATCGTTTGAAGCATCGTTGAATAGGGTGTCAAAAACGTAATTGAGATTATTAAGGTTTTACTTTGATATATACTTTGCAACAAAGGCTAGAAATATGTGTTCGCGCTCCCAACTTTTAAACAGTGTGTCCTAAAAATCTGGAAAATAGAAATAGAAATCTGTGAAAAATCACGATTACAGAGCTTTATAATACTGTCAACGAAAATTGTTTTGAACAAAAAAGGTTCACCTTTTTTTATATTTTCGCAATAATTCTCATTCTATGAAATAATAACCTACTGCGTTGGCCAAATTAATTTTTCAGCTGAAAAATGTCGACAAAAAGTTTTTTTAGGTATAAGCAAAGTATCTAGATGTGTATAAAGTAGAACAACTGGCGCCAAACGGTTAGCAACGGTGCAGTGGAAGAGCGGGTGTCGACCACCACACAGCTTGCAACTGCTTTGCTAAAACACCAGGGCGCTTGTGGTATTTGTGTCTACTTTTAATCTGGGTATATTTTTTGCTCTGGCAATACTTCATTGAACAGACGTAAGTACTCAAAAGCGTCTTATTTACCAAGCAACATACTAAGACGATAGGTAAGGGGAAAGTAAGCATTTCATCAGTTGCGTTCGAGACTGCCATCAAAAAACCTAAGCGCTAGCTGTCAAAAAGTGGTAGGACGTAAAGGTAAGATTCCCGTTATATCGTATTTTAATCCTTTTACTGATTGTATTATAAAACGTTTTATATATAAAATACGTGTTAAGAACATAATAATTGGAAAAATAATACAATATATAGGAATTGGACATAGGCCGCAGGAACTCAACATATTGCTTTGTGTTATTTTTCGGATCTTTAAGTTAAGTATTAGTTATCATTATTATCCATAATTAATACAGTTGTGTTTGTAAACGTAAAATAAAAATTTAAATTGAGAATAACTTATTTTATTGCAATAATATAGTAATTAAATATTATTATTCAAAAATTATAATTGACATGTTTGACATTGTTTTGAGTAGCTTACTAACTTATTTTTATTTACTCTTTAGCTAATTATCAAAGTATTGTATTATTACTTTAAATAGAACATCTTGTCAGCTCTGACGCTGATTGACGATTCAAAAAGTGTTCTTAGAAACCTATTTCAATAAATATTGTTTGATTATGATTTGGTTTGAAAAGTCGAAATTGCTTAGTTTATAGAGGAGCCACTGTCAAGGCAACGAAAACAATTACGGAAATATTCACTTTTGTTACAGACAAGAAACATGAAAAGAGTACAAACTAAACTATTATTAGACAATGAAGTCAATGCAGAAAAACATTGAAATGTAAATCCTATAGTCCTTAATGTGGATCATTTTTTTTTGAAAAATACACTAGTGTTACCTAGTTCTTTGTCTATTTCCAATGTAGGTAGAATGTAACGATGACAAGTCAAATGAAGACTTGAGGACCGAAAACATCCCCGAACGCAACACTAAAATGTGGATCAATGAAAACGTGCCACAAATTGAACATGCCACAGAAGCTTTATTTAGAAACTCTAACACTACCCCATCTGACAATGATTTCGACTTAGACGATTCATTTTTTTGATAAAGATTATATTCCGCTTACACAAAATAGATGTCACATTTATGATTCCGATTCTGGTAATGACATAATTCGAGATTCCAAAAAACGATCAACATTAAAATATCAAAGTCACCAGAATTTGAAAATAACAGAGATCAGACCGATTAGAATGATTTACTGGCGAACTAAGAGGAACTTACAAAAAAAGGGACTGTGCGGAAACGTAAAACTTATGATATACATTTAGCTGAAAGATAAAAAATGCGAAGCGAAAAAGCTACGACTAAATATATTATTAGACAAGGTTGTAATGAAACGTGAAAAAAGAAATGTATAACAAAAATAACAAAGGCTTACAGACTTGTGATAAATCAAAATTTTAAATTTTAAAAAATATTTTCTAAGACATCATACAAACTGAGCCAAAACTTTGTACGGAGACATAGTACCAGTAAAGTCATAGCAGCGCATCTAATTCATACTTTTTACTAAACGATAGCGGTGAAAAGATAAATGTGTGCAAGAGTTTCTTTTTCTTACCACTTTAAGGTTTCACAAAAAAAATATAAAGCTCTTAGAAACGCCCTAAAAGGTAATTCAGCTTTGAAACCACAGGACAACCGAGGTCAGAACCCAAACCCAAAAAAAAAAGACTAATGACGAAATTATATCTCACATTCAGTCGTTCAATCCATTAATATCACATGCCCGAAAAGGAGATATTTACGATCTGATTTGCATGTTCGCGTCATGTACCAGGACTTCTGTGGAAAAACCAAAATAGCTGAAGATTTTTCGCAGGTAAATTATATATATCCTATGAACATTTTCGGAAAGTTGTTAAAAGTCTTTACATATCTTTCGCTAAGCTTGGCACAGAGGAATGTAAAATTTGTGAAATACACAAAATTCACAACTCTAACTTTTAGACATTGCAACTGCAAGGAATGTATGGAATTTGAAGAGCATCGTAGCCGATACATTAAGGTTAGACAAAATACCAAGAAGACAAAGATTGCCAAATGCGCAACAACAATGATCCAGAATGTGACACAATTTATTACTCTGTAGATTTAGAAAAACGTCTTATGCTTCCAAGAATTACCGAATTTAAAATGGTCATATTCTGCCTGAGACTGATTTTATAACGAGAGTTTCGTGCCTCTTGGAGACAAAAAGCTTCATAACTCCAAAGATACGTTTGCATGCATTTGATACGAAGAAATTCCTAGAAGAAAAAAATATGAAATCATAAGCTGCTTCCGAGCATTCTTTATGCAATATCGTGAACTAAAACATTTCGTACTATGGTCGGACAACTGTGCCGCTTAAAATGAGAATTGGGGCTTATTTACATATTTGGTGCATATTGTCAACTCGGAAGAAGTAAATTTCATAACCATAACCTTAAGATTTTTAGAAGAAGCACATACTTATATGTTAGCAGATAAGTTTCATCATCAGGTGGAGTTATAACTTAAAAGTAAGAAGTTTTAAGTTAGTGTACGACTCTGAAAATTTCCATGCTGCTGTTTTATACACAAATCGGAAAATAACAATCAAAAGATGGACGTTGGTGAATTTGAAGATTGTTCATCTTAATATAAATTGCAATATTCATCCCCACGGGCATATTTTAATAGTATGCTATTTCCAATAGTATGCTATATAGTATAGACGCCTACTTACTGGCACGTACGTACTTTGGTATAAGGATAAAATAATAAACTGACTCACTAACTGACTGACTGATATATCAACGCACGCCCCGATCTACTGGGTGTAGAGACTTTTGGTCGGTATTTTTGAATAACTGAAATTAACATGTTTTACAGTTTTTGGAAAATCATCTTCTAGAGGGCGAAATTTATAGTTTATATAAAAATCAATTGACGTGCGTTAGTTCCAAAAAAACTCGAGAAAGTCTGGACCGATTTGGATATTTCTTTTTTTGTTGTTTTCGTTATTGTTAGACCATGAGTTATATGTAAGGAAAAAAGGGTCAAGTGCGAGTCGGACTCGCACACTAAGGGTAAACCGATTATAATGAAAAATTGTTGTGCACACGCCAGGGAAGGTTTAAGTTCATTAGAGTAACCATTTTAAAATAAATGGTGCGGCAATTGTTTAAAAAACGAGAAACAAAGTTCATCAGGGTCAGCTAGTAAGAGATATAAATTCGTATAAGAATTCCGATATTTTTGTCGGTAAAATGATAAACAGTTTACCTTTTTAAATTTTTAAAAGTGTACGCGGACAAAATTGCGGGAATATGATTGTCTAATACAAAAGTTATTCTTGGCATAGCGATAAATACTTGATTAACCTATTTATATTCTACTGTTACTAATACAGGCTCTGTTATAATTGTCACAACTTTAGCAACAATGGCCAGCCAAGTCGTAAAAGGCTTTTGGAATTTACTTCGCCAAAGAAACCTCTTTATAATATTACATTCTGTGAATTAAATACTATAGTTGAAAATAAAATGAAGTCCTTTATAATTACTTAATAGATGCGTAATCCCAGTTTCTAGACTATTTGAATAAGTGACTTAAAATTAAATTATAAACAGTTAACGTAATAGAAGGTAGACTTAATTAAATGCTTTTTAAATATTAATTTCATTTGCCTTTGATTTATATCAATCAAATATATAATTTATTTGTTGATTTATGGTTTCTGCCAAAGATCATTATTATAACGTGTCGTTCGCTTAGCCGCGTAATTCTAAAACATGTGATATGCATTTAGGCTCTAGCTAAGCAATCTCGATGAAAATTTTAAAAAGTGGCTTAGCAATTTAAAAGTAATGGTGTAATCGTTAGATGGCAAAATTTCATGTATCATAGTGCACGGACGCGAAGCATAAAGAATTTCGTACATTGACCTTTTACTTTTCAGCCTGTGTTCAGTAGTCAAATAGTAGTAATTTCTGATGACAGCGGTACACTTTACATTTTCATGTTTTTGATGGGTTATAAATATACGTACATATGTATAAAGGATTTCATCGCATAACTTTCAGAAAGAGACGAGGATAGTTTCGGGATACTAACAATTAGTGACGTACGAGTAACGAGTGAAACAATACAAAATAAATGAACATCGTCATAAAAAGCTACCTACACACTTTTTAAAGTCGGTTAAGACAACGAAGGAAAGATCGTAAAATAATATTGGCTGCGTAAAGTTTTTTTGTGACCTCATTCGTGGTGCTAAACAAAATATTAGTATAGGGCGGTTTAAGACACCTTTATTGTCTCTACTTCCGCCATTTGTCCGGCCACGACCGCGAGCAAATAATTCTAAATTACTTGGGTATTTTCCTTGAAACCTTTTTATAGCATTTGGCTACCCTGTGTTGTAGGTTGTAGCTAAGTTGGTAGTATATTATAGTTCTTAGACATTCATAGACAGCTATTGGAATCACATCTATCAAGTTTGGTATTTTCAGATGGTTAAGTGTCAGTATGCGTGATAGTGCCATACTTTGTTGCGTGCACAAAAAGAGAGACGTTCCTCTCGTTGTCTTAACCATAAAGTAGTTATCGATTTTGCAGACAAAATCAATCGACAAAATTCTTTTACCATTAGAAGCCGACATTATCATAGCCTCCTTTTTACCGCGGGAAAATGCTTCATTCCTACGGGAAAACGGGTAATAGGACAACGGGTAGTAAGAATTATCCTTGCGTACGTACATTCCTAATTACTTAATTACGTAATTACTTCATTTTTCACATAACTTCTAAACGGCTGAACCGATTGGGTTGAAATTTTATATGGGTATTTTGATGGTTTTCTGAATGATTTAAAAATACTATTGGACCCGGTAGGTGGCGCTGCTTTTGGTATGTATACTATTAAACGGCTTGATCGATTGGGTTGAAATTTTGTATGTGTATTTCCGTTTCACAGACACGAATGTATTTTGCCATTAAATAGGAAAGATTTGATTGTTTGTTTTTTTTTCTATAATTGAGGAGTTGCCGTAAGAACCTACGCCGATAACGAAATTTAGGGCGGGCGAAGACGCTGGCAGAAGCTAGTTGTAGAATAAGTAGAGAGACATATATGATGACTAATTTTAGTATAATTATATTAGGACACATTTTATGCCCCTTGCTAACATTGAAAAAATATTTCTAATTGTTTGTATATTGTAGCGTTTTAGTTTTTAAGTTGTAGGAGTTTCATTATTTTATATTATAATGGTATATTAATTGGTAATCGACGTCCGTTTCGCAGCCACATAATCGATCGCTAATCGACAAAGAACCAATAAAATTCCAAAATTGTATAAAGAGGTCAAATGTTGAAAAGTTTCAAAATAACTATTAGTTTTAAGTGGTAGAAAAATTCTGACTCAGTCTTGGAGCAGTTACTGTCATGAAAAGGCGATAAAAATAAAGACTTGAAAAAAAAATTTTTGGAGGAAATAATCTTGAACATTTTTATTGTGTCCAAATGTGAAAACAAGTATTTGGATTTAATTATTTTATCTCATATCTAGAGGATTTCAGGTCCCTTTTTCTATTATTAACTAGCGCGCTGATCATTAATGTGTTAAAAAGGGAAGCCGACATCGACATCGACCGCTGTTGCGTTTGTCGCCCTTTTACTCTATTTGGAGACCCAGTAAACTGAACGAAGATTGTGGACAACTCAGTAAGGACTTTAAGAGTTAGATTTTGTGTTAACTTTGTTTTTAATTCGTACTATTTTTTCTTTCATCTACCATTTTGGCGTTAAATACAAATTACAGTGTAAGTTTTCCGTATCACTATAATTTAATTTACTAACAGTGAGTCAAATTTAAGTCTCATCTTGCAATACTTTTTCATCCAAAATAAAAACCTAGTAAATGCAGAGAATCAATACGAGAAACTAGTAAGAGCACTTCTCCAGTAGCGAAACCCAGTTATTTTGACTATTGCTGGCTTATTTGTTGTCCTTTGTGTCTGGCGAGCCGCGAGACGTGATCCGGCAATTGCCACTGGAAGATATATGAAAGTGTAAGGCAGTTCACACACATGCCAGCGCTCTACTATACCTGCCTCCAATCTCGGACGTGCCCAGTCTTCGTGTACAATTGCTTAACCCAATGCTGGTTGTGATAAATGCTGTAAAGGGCTTAGGGCTTCCGGTGGACCGATGGACCTTTTTATTTGTTCACATCGCCCTGTACCGACTAACGCCTGAGCTGAGGAGTCGGTTCGAGTTCGTATGTAGTGGCGACTGCCATGGTGAAATTTTTGGGGGATGATCTTGATGGGCGGAATTGTCGTCCCTGTACCCTTAGGACGCTTTAGCGTGGGGTGACCCAATCGCCACGCACATCACCGTCACCACGGTTACTATCCCTAGCGGTAGCCGTTACCCCCATGTCAGGAAACACAGGATGATTTTTAAACACTGTTGCCCAGTGTTCTTGAAGCCGGAGCATATGGTGCCGGACTGTGGTGTACCAGGTTTCCTACACTGCGGTGATCGGCACCACAGCTTGCTATGCAACTCACTAAAGGTGGCTTGCGACCCTCAGCAAATCCAGGGATAAGGCAGCTGTTTTCGGAGGTATAAGCATCGGGGCTCTTCCTAGGGTAAGCGGTTCTCCCCCCTCTTCTCCATCTCACTTCTCCTCCCTCTGGTGGGGGTCACGCTTGATTTCGAGCGCGCGTAGCTCTCCCTGAGTTGCCTAAGGGGGGGACGTTCTTCCCCCGTCGGGGAGAAATTTCTAATTTAATATTCGGAGGTATGTAAGATTTTAGGTCTGTTTATCCGGTTTTTGAGTTAGAGACGTACGAACGAACAGACAAGTATTAGACAGCAAGTTCATTGAAATTAAATTATTTTTATTAATTAAATTATTAACATTAAATAGTCTTTGGTAGTCCATGATCATACTCGGACAGACAATACTACAGGCAATAAAAATATGTATGTATATAATATATCTTAAAGATCTCAATTTTCACTGCTTTAGTGAAAATTTATTCTTTCCCCTGTAAAAGCAATTTGATGTCCCTAGATAGACTGTTTGAAAGCGTATATAATGTTTCGCTGAGAAATTGTTTGTAAAGTTTTGGCACTTTATCCAATATAAGATTCCGAAGTAAAATAACAAATTCTCCGTCGTAAATGTATGTCGACTTAATAAAGTAAAGTCATTAAAATATTTATATTCATTTATTTATAGTCTATTTAGAAAACCAACTAGCTTATAATTTGAAAAGATATTACATTAAGATGTTAGACAATAAAAAATTAAGTCTGAATAAAGTCATTATAATATATTTATTTATAGTTTATTTGTAAAACCCTGGCTGGTTTTAAAATTTAAAAGATATTAAATTAAGATCTTAGACAATAAAAGTAACATGAACAAAAAAATTGCTTAATTTTATTTATGTCAAGTAAATTGACTTTCAATACATAATTAAGAAGACAAACTTGTAATTAGTTATTTACAATGAGTATTATTATTTGTGTTTTACGAATTTGGTTCATTAGTTTTAAATTTCAGTAACAAGTAGATATTTTAAGTTATTTGATTCGTACGTACATTTACAAAATATTTGGATTACTTAAAAAAAGTAACTATATCTTCATAGTCAAAGTTGTGAGTTATTATTTAAAATGCATAAAACTATATAAATATACAAATACACTTTTAGGAAATAACAAGATAAAGTAAAGACTTCACATTCCTGGAAGAGGCCCAGCTCCCACACAATAGCCTGGCAACAAACACACATTCTTTACACTACCATCACTTCGGAATGTAGCCTAAGAGAACAAGAAGTGACAAGAAACTCCGGGATGTACCCTGTTACCAATCATCCATACAGGAACTAAGCCAAGTACACAATATCTATTCAAATACATATGCATTCATACCACAAATCCAAAACCTCAGTCAAAGCAGGCAACCTAAGGTAGAAAATTGCACATAGTGGTCGCTCGCACACCAACCTCTACAAAGTTAACGACAAAATCATAACATTCCTATGTTACAGATTGGTCTTCAGAGTGCTCCTTTAACTTTTCAAACGTAAATTATTTACTACTCCCAGTTTACAATGTTGTCCATTCTGTCTGAGAGGAGGTAAGTTTGAAAAGAAAATCTAAGATTAATTTTGAATTATACTAGACCATACAATTTTGTCATTCAAATATTCATCTACATTATAATATCCTTGCCTACCTAAAAAATCAATTTTAACAACTAAATCTAATATTTCATTATTTAATGCATGTCCACAAATAATAGAATCTTTTCAAATTTTTGCACCATAAAGGGTAAGTCATTTATATATACTAAAAACAAGTAAGGCCCTAATATTGACCCTTGTGATACACCTAATTTCACTACAAATCCCTGAGATTTTGCACCATTTATAACCACTTTCTGAATTATATTACTTAAGTATGCTTCTATAAGTTCAAGAGCTTTACGTCTTACACCATAATATTTTTATTTGGCTAACAACTTATGATGATTGACACAACGAAATACCGTCGATAGCTTACAGCAAACCCCAGCTACATCTTTGGAACTCTCCCATGTTGAGAGAATATGCTCCATTAGCAAGGCTCCAGCATCAGCGCAGTTGAGCTTCCCTTGGTAAAATCGAATTGACTGTAATGTACAAGCTCCTGTATACTAAAATGTGAAAGCAAATGACTGAGTAAAATTGTTTCAAATAAGTAACTAAAGATGGATAGAACAGATATTAGTCTAAAATTTTGGGGATCTTTGTCACCGGATTTAAAAAGCAGTATCAATTTACTCCATTTTATAAGTTCTGGGCATACACCATTATCAAAGCATTCATTAAAGATAGAGAGCAATAACTGAAATGATTAAGCTAATTATAATAGAATCTTTTAATGGTTTTTATAATGACACATATGAATAAAACAGAACTCTAAACAAGAGAAAACCAGCGAAAGCTATTATATGAAGCCATTTGAACGCAAGTCGAAATTCGGAAATGCTATGATAATTGCATATAATAGTTAAGGAATTCGATCTACTCATGTGGCATCAAAAAACATCAGCGATATGTCATTGCCTTCCTTAGTTTCGCTAGCGGGAAGCCTAAGATCGTTGTGAGATTGGGAAAAGGTCTGTGTTGCCTTTTTACAGCATGTCAATGTAATTTTAATAGTCAAAATATCGACTTTATAGTCTTCATTTTAATGTAACCTTCTGTGATATAGTAATGTATTCAAAATATCTGTATAGTAATGCATTCTAAAATATGAGGAATGAAATAAAAATACACTGTCATAAACTCATTTTGGCTTTTCCTTTATACAAGCACACCTATAAGAAATAACAGTCTCTTATACGTATGACACTACTGACACTAGTATCTATAAACGGTACGGTACGATAACTGTATCAGACGGACCTCTGGATGTTTATTACTTTAAGTGGTATCCATACTTAATGTTATTAATATAAAAGTTTTTTAGTCATTTTCATAAAAACCAAAGATCAGTGCATGGATAGGTCCGTAGAAAGCCTAGATCAGTACAAATATAGGTTCATCGAAAATTAACATCAGTAATTAGATAACTCCACGTAAAACGTTTTTTTTTATATATATATATTTTACATATTTTTTACAAATTATTTATGCGAACAGTATCGCAAAATCCTTGCAAGGATTTGTCTCGATACTGATCAGTCACACCCATCACCAAAAAAAAAAACGAGTTGCACTCCGGGAGTGCCGGCAGAAGTGAAAACCTGTACACACGATTCGCGCTTAACACTCAAATATGTCACAAGACATGTCTTTGACATTGTCAAGAAATAATAATGTTTGTTTATTTACTTTTTTGACGTAGTATATTTGACATCGCAATCTCTCATAGAATTAAAATTCCATATCCAACCTCCCTGTACTACTCATAATCGCGAATACTAAAAATAAAAATTATAATAGGCGTGGCATTACGGTTTCCGTCTTACGATTTTCCACGATTAGGACACGTGACCTGACGCGAGTTTATCATTTTTACCCATACCAAAAAAAGTGCACAACGCCGCTAAAGAAGTTTTCACTTCAATAAAAATTATAATAGGCGTGGCATTACGGTTTCCGTCTTACGAATTTCCACGATTAGGACACGTGACCTGACGCGAGTTTATCATTTTTTACCCATACCAAAAAAAGTGCACAACGCCGCTAAAGAAGTTTTTACTTCAAAAAACCCTCACTATAAATAAACCAAAAACCATAAAAATAGCTAAGAAAAAACAATATTTTCGTGGCGAAAAATACACTACAACGGTCTTTATTCAATATACAAATCTTACATATTTAAAACTAATACTAACCTACCCATTTCAGACTTTGAATAGCAGCAAGCTGTCGCTAGATGCATAGCTAAATTACTTATCACTCCTAGCATCGGAATTTACTTTTAGCTAGGTTGATGTGATTATGAAAACCGGTTACAAGGTTATTTACGACTTCAAACCGGACTCAGAATCTGTTTGCAATTCGTGTAAACAAAAATGACCTTGACGCGCGTCTTTCGCTTTGTTAGTCTATGCAACATATACATAAATACGTATAATATTTATCATTGTAAATTTGAAATTTTGTAGATTTTATGTTTAATAAGTGTCGTGATTTGAAAACCAGTTAAAGAATGTG
This sequence comes from Apoda limacodes, assembly GCA_946406115.1. Lineage (NCBI taxonomy): Eukaryota > Metazoa > Arthropoda > Insecta > Lepidoptera > Limacodidae > Apoda > Apoda limacodes. Next base: position 18,364,315 of record OX291549.1, on the reverse strand, counting down.
ACAATTAAGGTAATCATGTAAGTATTGCACGCCTCATAAGCGGAGCGGTGAGGTAGTGCTCTACTCTCGACATGTCAAAAAACCCAGTCTTTCGAAACTTAAATGACGTTTTTTTTTTTAATATAACACTTACAGGATAATATGAGTGCACTAATATGAAGTTAAATAATCTGTCTAGCACATATGGTACATTTTATAAACAATTAATTTGTTTAATATAATAAATAATAACATTAAAACTAATCATTCTTGGACGTCCGTGAGTCTGTGTTTATGTGACCATGTATGTGGTAGAGAAATTGGTCGAAAAATTCATCTTACCGGAATACTTTTGTTTTTAATATATAAAGTATTACACTGTGCTGATTCCTAGTTAATATTAGCGTTCTAAGTACTGTCGTTTAATTATAATTTATAAAAAACTAATATACCACTGTATACTGTATATCTATATATATATTTTTATTTTTATTTTATAGTATATTTTTTCCTCACCTTATTTGTTATTTTATTTTAAAAAACTGGAGTTTTTGTTTTACATTTTTTTTTAAAATGTGAATGACCGCTATGAGGCGTGCACTTTTGGATTTTCCAAATTTTTTAATGATTTATGATTAAATTACCAGAAAAAGTTAACATTAAGTAAAGTGAGGTTATGTTTACAAGATTTGCATAGAGATTTTGAGTCAGGTTTAGAGTGGATCATTTTATATACAGGCGGATTGTAAAGTAGTAAAAAAGTATGTCATAGGTAGGAACGTAATTTGTTTATTTTCTTTAATGCATATTAATGTATTACATTCTTACTACACAATAAGGGTTCCTTAGCTAAATAGTGAAAACGAAAACCTTTTCATTTCGTCAAGTCTGTCCGTGCTTTTGTTATTCTGTCCGTATGTCACATTGTGAGCAAGTTTTTTTTTATTTGTTCGAGGTAAAATTTTTTTTGCTTGTATTTGACATTTTTTTCTGTTAGTGTGCTTTTTATATGTTCAGGTATATCATTGATTATTTTTGCTATAGAGTTATTTATACTACTATCACCATAAAAATTCTTAAATTGTGACGTCTTTATTTTCTTATTGTTATGCCTAGTAGCAATTTTAAATTGCACTGTAGGTAATGTTGCTATATTTTTAAAATTTTCTACTACTATTTGATGGTTGATTTTGTAGTGTATAGAAAGAAGTTTGCAGTAGCTGAAGAGAGCAGTTTCGCTGGCGTAATTTCTTTCTTTATTTTTTTTACTTATAATTATTTTTAGTATTTTAACTTGCAAATTGTATATTCGATTTAGGTAGGTTTTAAAGGTTCGTCCATAGCTTGTCAGGCCAAAAGATTCAAATGATTCTACTAGCGCATTGTACATAGATAATAAAACCGTGTAAGGGATATTTGATCTGATTATGTAAAACTTAGCAAGTAATACGCGTAATTTTTTACATATTAATTCTATGTGCGGCCCCCAAGTTAATCTGTTATCTATTACTAGACCCAGGTACATTTGTTTATCGACTTGCTCTAAAGGTTCGCATTGACAATGGCTGACAGTCAGACAGACTATTATTCTTGGATTATAAATAGGATGGTTATGACATGAACGAATGTGTAGTAGTTTTGTTTTTTGTTTATTTAACTAATCCCATGTCATGAGACCAGTCACTTACTAAACAAATATCATCTAGTAGCATTTTTCGTTTAGTCAAGTACATAGATAGCACAGGGATATTTACAGAGTTGCTCAATATCCCGAAAAATTCAAAAGTTTATGCAGGCATAACTGTAAATCCCACGAGGAGGAATTATTGCTGTAGCTATAGTTTGCTGCATGCAGCAGACTTCCCCGCCGATTAACGAATTTAGCGCAGTCGGAACCACGGGCAAAAGCTTATATATGTATATACATATATCAAAAACAGTATATTATTGCACTTGTTTCACAGAGCGACCGAGAGTAGGCAGTTCTGTGCATATACACAGAAGCTACTATAGGTTGGTATGTTAGGAAACAACAAACTATTTTAATCCTCCAGCCGCATACTGAACTTATTGTGTGGCAAAACAAGTGGAAACTATCTGGAAGTTTCGAAATCTTCAAAGCTGTTAGCCGCAAACACTTTCCTGCTTATTTCGTTTACGTACCCAAGTTAAGTAATCATCAATTTATTCCAAAAATCTTTCCTGTTTCTGTGTAAGGAACTGAGATAATATTTAAATTCAGCCAGAATGTAATTGTGGAAAATATAAATTTGATATGAGAAAGAAATTGCCAGCAATTACACAGGTCAACAAAATAAAGCGTTTTATTAGTTGCCGGCTTAAGCGGCCGGCATGGATTCTTTTACAATTTTACATTTTAAATAAAAATCCAGCCTTGAATTTTTTTCATTTGTACCTGATTTTTAATAAAAATTAGGTTAAATAGTGCAATAAGCACGATTTTATTCATATTTAAGATTTATTTCTAAACTACTTTTTTTCTTTTATTATTAACAGTCACAATAAAGTTTAAATTTAGTGCTTCAAAATTATTTATTCAATAGACTTCTACGATTTTCCATCGCTAAGTTGAAAGCATTTCATATTTTCTCATCGCTCCAAGTATGTACTATGATGCCTAAAGTAATTCGTATGAAAAGAAACTATTTTGGTAAAAATTGATAACTTCAGTAAAAATAAAACTAACCGTACCAATTTAACACATTAAGAAATATAAGAGTTCTACTTTACTGTTATATTATTAGAAATAGACACAATTTTTTTTTTGACAAAAACAAAATCCTAATAAAAATTACCAAAATCGTCAATTTTTGACAATTTGATCGCATTTATCTCTAAAATTTGAGTTAACGATAACTTTTCTTGGTGTTTATCCTAATATTTAAATTTTTGTGTTTAAATTGGAAACTGATACGGGAAATTTAAGGTGATAGATATTGAGATTAGCTATAAGTTTAAAAAGAACTATATTTTAGTGCCATTCAATACATTTTTTTTAATAAATTGATTTGCGTCGTATTGCTGCATAAGCGTATTTTAACGAAAAACGCTACAAAATAGTAATACGGAACAAGGTTCTCAAATATGGTGATAGTCCCGTTTATACGTGACGTATGGAAACCCTAATTATAAGGCATATATTGGGAGCAATAAAACCTTGTTGCCCTGTGTTATTACTTGTGTTTGCAGCCGCTTGCCTTAGGTAGAAAGGTTTTTTTTTGTTACAATCGTTAACCATATATTTGTAACCTTTAAATAATAATATTTAAATATAAGCAGGCTTGCAAGCTATACTAAAAATCGTCAATTAATTTTTTTACTAGAAAAAATCTAGGATTCAAAAAGATTTTCGATTTAGGGTTCCGTAGACTGAGTATTATTGCGCATATCTGAAAACTTGTATAGGTACCGTTTTATTTTATATTTATTGTTTTTATATAAGAAAATCTAGTATAATAAAGCTCTATTTTAAGGTAGAAGACTGTAGATGTCTTGTGGTAAACAAGTACTTGCCAAAGCCAATTAATAAACGAATTTAGCGCGGGCTCAGCCGCAGGCAAAATCTAGCAATTAAAATAATTAAATCATATTAATGTAATATTATGTATTTTCACAACGCAACATGAATGAAGAAACGGAAAATAACATAAAATTTATATCCCAAATATTCAAGGAGTTTCCGTGACTGAATTCCGGCGACAACTGCGTGTACTATTTCTAACTGAACTAAAACTTATTCCGACAAAAAAAAAAATTCCCTATTTACTTTTTGGTTAAAAAAAACTTTTTAAGGTTCCGTAGGCATATAGTTAAAACGGAACCCTTAAAGTTGTATGTCCGTGCGTCCTTACTAAAATTTGATCAAAATATATTTAAAGTTCTTGCTTCAATGTGCCTATTCTCGCTAAAAAAATGTGTAATTGGCATAAAAATTTTTGAGACACACCATTATTACATCCTTGAACCATTCATCTACATTTAACAACGCGAACGCTTAGGTTGTGGAATGAACAGGGACCAGCGTTTTCTCTAAGAACTACAATATGGGGTTCTTCAAGAAAGAAGTTAAGTTAAGGATCGTCAACGCGCAAGTGATATGGGTTATCATGTGCCTAGTGTGAGTTTTTAACCCTACTATAGCATTCGCGTCAACGAAATACATGTATGGAATTATAGGAGCCCCTCGAGCTGACGTGTTTCGAGACGGTTTTTTATCATAGGACTTTTAATGAATACGCAAACGCGATAGTAGAGTTACGAATACGCAAAAACTCACACTAAGCACACTGGTGTTGTAAGCGTCCATAGGCTGCGGTGACCGCTTCCCATCAGTCGGACTGTTAGCTCGTGTGCCACCTTAAACCTACGTATAAAAAATAAAATCATATAGAAATGATATATAAAATACAGTTTTTATTTTTTTATTGAAAAACCAAATTCTCAACGAGCTTTGACATTTAGTTCTTTACAATCTAAAACCTTTTACACAAACTTTCTATAAGTCACTACTTATAAGACAAACTAGTTAAATTACGTCTAAACTTTAATTAATAGAACTTCCTTGGAATTTCATTGTCTGCAATATTGTGAACAACTTCTTTGAATGAGGACCTAATTTATTAGGTAGTCAATGATTGTTCAAGATTTTGAAAAGACAATAGACATGGTTTCTAATTCTATGTTTTTGTCGGTTTTTTTTTTAGCAAAGATTCTTTTCAAACGACTTAAAAAAGGAGGAGGTTTTTCAATTCCGTTGTATTTTTTTAATGTTACAGTTGCTTTGGAACTCCGTCATTTATTTATAAACCGATTCGGAAAATGTTTTTTTTTTTTTTCATTTTTAAAACATATTTTCCAGACCATTATGAGATCTATGAGGAATTGAGAGAACTCTTTAAATATTATAGGTATACAAATAGCCTTTTTAGTATTTTTAGTGACAAAACAAACATTTATATTGAGAAAGTATCATTTGGTGAAGTAGAACTGATGAAGAAGGCCACCGATGGCCACCGGAACTTTTCGATGATAGGTATCATCAAATAGGTATTTCTAGTGTGACGATGAGATAACGCGATATGCGAATATATAACGAATATTTTCGTAAGCAAATGCAGTTGTAGAAATATCTAAGCTTTCTTATACTCACTTTAACAATCTACTGAAATATAATACATTAAATTAAATTTTATTTCAGACTGACGAACGTTGTTTGGCGAACGGGACCCTAGACTCCACTGTCCGTCCGTCCGTCCGTCACCAGGCTTTATCTCATGAACCGTGATAGTTAGACAGTTAAACTTTTACAGAGGATGTATTTCTGTTGCCGCTATTACAACAAATACTAAAAAAAGAATAAAACAAATATTGAAGGGGCCTCCCATTCAACAAACGTGTTTTTTGCTCGTTTTTGCTTAATATTGATAACGGCAACAGGTATAGGTAATATTTACAGAATATTTAGTTATATATTCACTTTAAAAATAAATAATTAAATTAAAATAAAACAAATATTTAAGGGGGGCTCCCATACAACAAACGAGATTTTTTTGCCTTTTTTATAGGTAATGGTAAGGAACCCTTCGTGCGCGAGTCCGACTCGCACTTGGCTGATTTTTTGAAAACAACTGCCGCCCCCACCTATTGTAAAAGGATTGTACTAATTCAGAAACCTTCCCCGGCGTTTGCATAACAACTTACCGAAATTTCATTACAATCGGTTTACCCTGATTGCACGAGTCCGAGTCGCACTGGACCCTCTCTGACTCGCTCTTTAGCCTTTTTTTCTTTCTCAGTAACCTTCCTCGGCATGTGCACAACAACTTAACAAAATTTCATTAAAACCGGTTAACCCTTGTTGCGCGCGTCCGACTCGCACTTGACCATTTTTTTTCTCGTAAACATTCCTGGGCGTGTGCATAAAAACTTACCAAAATTTCATTACAATCGGTTTACCCTTATTGCGCGAGTCCGACTCTCATTTGACCCTTTTTTTCATTCTCAGAGACCTTCCCCGGGGTGTGCATTACTACTTACCAAAATGCCATCATAATCGGTTTATCCTTATTGTGCGAGTCCGGCTCGCACTTGACCCTTTTTTCCTTTTTAGAAACATTCCCCGGCGTGTGTATAACAACTTACCAAAGTTTCATTACAATCGGTTTACCCTTACTGCACGAGTCCGACTCGCACTTGACCCTTTCGGAAAATCCTTTCTTATCGGATGCCTACGTCATACAAAGAACACACCCTCCTAGTTTCAGGTCTCAACGATCAGTGGTTTAGGATGTGCGTTGATCCGTCAGTCATTCAGGACAAAAGCATTTTATATGTAAAAGATAGGTAAAAAAAGAAAACTATAAGTATTATTATACACAAAAAATCAAACACCTGATAAGTGCATAACTTCTTTAAGCTTAGAAACCTTTAAATGAGGTACTAATATAGTACAGTCACTTTCGAGACATTTCAATTTTAAAGAGTATATAGTATTTATATTTGCTTATGTTTTTGAGTGAGTTCAACCTTTTTTTAATAAAATCGAATTGAGTTTTCAAACATGTGTCAAAATAAAATATAATTTAAATCAAAAGCACTAAGGAGTATTGATATCATCTTCGAAGCAAATAACCGCCAAATAACTTTGTACCCCTTTTAACCCCGTTAGGGGATGAATTTCAATAAAATACGAAACAAGTCTTTCATCAATTCTGTTAAAAAAGGTTCTGTAAATTTGAAGCAGATTGGACCAAGGAATCACGTTGTCCCATACAAACTTTGCCCCCCTTTTTCACCCCCTTTAGGTGTAGAATTTCGGAAAATACTTTCTAATCGGATGCCTACGTCATACAAAGAACACACCCACCAAATTTCAGGTCTCAACGATCAGCGGTTTAGGATGTGCGTTGATGCAACAGTCATTCAAGACAAAGCATTTTATATGTATAGATTGTAACAGTTTTTTTGATCCTCTGTGTAAATAACCGAAGTATTTTTAACTAATCGTACCAGAGACTATTCCGACTAAATGCCTTGATATTGGATCGTCAAATCTGGACGCCAGTGCCTTCTTCAAAATAATGTTCACGCTTTGATTAAAAAAAAATTGGTTTCAAATTCAAATTATATAATTGTTATTACAAAAGACAAAGGCCTGCACCGACTGTGTTTTTTTCTTAAGCCAAGCTTGTCTAGGTTTTTCCCGCTACTTCAGCTATCTTTCATCTTTTCAGTTATCGTTCCCTTTTTCTATTCCTTTTCTGAGCTTATTTAATGTTTCTACCATGAGCTTAATTTTTTTTTTAACAATCTTACTCGTATACAGTGCATTACGTGCGTATACAAAGACATTAATTACTCCCACTGACTTTTTCCTTATAAATTTTACTTACTTACTTTTCTCCAAACAAAGCGCAGGTTCAAAGAACTCACGGGCGGTAATGACGCGCCTATAAATCAAGTATGTATAAAAGCGTTTGTTCAAAACATGAACTACTACTACTACGCGCACACTACGTTTTAATTCCAGCTAAAACTTTTAATTCATAGAATCTAATCTAGAGAATTTATGGCGGTGGTGTTGCTTACTCTACTTCTATTCCCGCCATTTGAATTGTGTTTGGGTGAGTTTATTTGTTTATTATTTTTACATTTTTATTTATATACTCGCAAATATGATGAAAAACATTGTGCGTTCCTGCCTTAGGCCTTAGACTTCTTAATATCCTCTTCTTACCACCCTTAATACACAATGTCCTATGATGGTTTCATTGTCACACAATCTGCCTGATCTAGTCAATATTAAAAAACTTATTTACACTAAACCTGCTCAGAACGAACTTTCATGTATATCATTTTGTACAGCAGAGAGTACGTCTTTGCAGAGATGTTCCATTACTGACCAGCAACGACAGACAGAATCTATACGACAGAACAGAAACTCTATATAAGGCGTTGTAACTTTGAACATCACCATCTGTGATAATTTATTTTCTCATAACTGTTCCGAAAATGTTACTGGCCACTTTCATTTATTTTTCATTTAGAATAAATTTTAGTATAAAGCTAGTTAAAAGTGTGGTGGAATTTCTTTCAACAATTTGTAATCATTTTAATATACATCTTATACATTTCAATTTATTTACTTTTATATTCCTCGTAGGTGTAGTATAAAGCACTATGTGTCACTCGGAGTAACATGCGATTCCTGCCGCGCATTTTCTCAAACTACACCCTCCTAAGTAACATTAGTACATTTTTGATTTGAATTTTGTATCATTTTGTCTTAAATATTATATTTAAAATTTTGTGGAATCATAAATTGTTTAGTGGTACAGAACCCTTGGTGCACGAGTCCGACTAAGTTTAAATATATAAAACTTCAATCACATTCGCTGCTAAAAAATCTAAACTAATATTATAAAGCTGAAGAGTTTGTTTGTTTGTTTGTTTGTTTACTTGAACGCGCTTATCTCAGGAACTACTGGTCCGATTTAAAAAACACTTTCAGCGTTAGATAGCCTATTTATTAAGAAAGGCTATATATCATCACGCTAAGATCAATAGGAGCAGAGCACCAATCAACAATGTTTTAAAATCAGGGTTTTTTTTCCTTTTCAGAGCTTCCGCTGCGAGCGCTGCGTAAACGGTTAAAGGGCGGTACGTATTATTTGAAAATATTTTTACCTTCTGCGTAAACAAAGTCGCGGGAAAAGTTAGCGTTAGCCCAAAGTAACTATTACTGACTGACTATCTGACTGATCTTTCAACGCACAGTTCCAACCACGGAGGGATCGTGCTGAAATTTAGCACTCATATAGCAATTATGATGATAAACGGGGTTTCAAAGTTTGTATGGAGCACCAAGATCGTGAGGTTAATCCATTAGTTTATTAATTTTTAGGAGTTAATTATTTATTATTTTTGACGAACAAAAAGAGAAAATGGGAGAGTAACATAATTGAGGAGTTGCCGTAAAAATCCTACGTCGATAACCAAATTTAGGGCCGGCGAAGCCGCTGGCAAAAGCTCGTCTTTTATACAGAGCCAATCTTTTTACAATTTGTTTACCACTTTACTTAGTAAATGTCATACATCACTTCCACTACATTGCATTTAGTTGTAAATGCAACGAATATAAAGAAAGAGTAAAACAAAATTTTAGGTAGGCACTTTCATAAGCATTCTGTCAAAATGTTCGAAAATATTTCAATCCTTTGTGTTATCGAGCTTAACCGGTCATTTAACTCTACTTATATTCAATCACTGATTTCTTTGGGAATCCTTATGGGCACGTTTGTAAAAAATATTGCCAAAAGTAATAAATGTGCAGTTTAGTGTCATCTTTATACTGTTTCTAAACTTATCCTATACGTAATATATATTATACTAAACTTTAACGTTTAATTAATGGATGCATAATTTAAAGACAAAACACAGATGTAGTTATTTTATTATTTAAAGACATAGATAACCAACTGTTGTTGGGTATTTAGGTTCCGTAATAAACGGGACCCTATTACTAAGATTCCGCTGTCCGTCCGTCCGTCCGTCCGTCACCAGACTGTATCTCATGAACCGTGTTAGTTAGTTGAAATTTTCACATACGATGTATTTCTTTTGCAGCTATGACAACAAATACTAAAAACAGAATAAAATAAATATTTAAGGGAGGGTCTCATACAACAAACGTGACCTTTTTGCTTGATATTGATAATGGCAACAGGTAGACGCTTGAAATATTCATAGAATATTCAATTATATACCTATTCACTTTAAAAATAAATAATAAAATTTGCATGCATTGATATTTTCAATATTTGTTTCATATTTTTAACCGGACTTTTTGCTAACCCATTTGATTTTGTATAGTGTGGACTAGTCATTACATAAGTAAAATTCTATATACTAGCAAATTCTTTCAACAATAAGGATTCAAAATACAACGCCCCATCGGTGTATAACAACAAAGGAATGCCTTGTCAAGCAAATAAATATTTCGATTTGTCAATAATTGTAATGGATCTTAGGTAGCTGCAATAGTTCCATATATAAAGATAACGCATCTATTACAACAAGATAATACTTTGCGGCTATTCGAATACATCACAACATAATTCATAATTCAGACATTTTTAATGGTATTAACGGGACTTGAAATCAATACAAACTAACATTTATCATTAAAAAAAATTACTACAAATTTCACAGCATTTGACTAATTTCTTTATATCCTGATTTATTCCAAGCCAAAACATAGTCAACTAGGCCCTTCTTATCATTCTATTAATACCTGGGTACCCTGTGTAATGCTTAAAGCTTTAAGCTCTTCGGAATCATTACGCGACTATCTTTAAGCACAAGATGGTTTTAGAATGATTAAATCATTCCTAAATGCTAACCTTTTGTAATGTATTCCTTAAGTTTCATTAATTCTTTATAAAATTTATAGTGATTGGTAATCATTTGCCAATTCTTCATTTATTGGTAAACTATCTATCAACATTACTACTTGTAGTTCCACATCATCAAAAAAAGTTTCAGCATCACAACAAATGGTTTGTTTAAATCATAAAAAGTAAGCACAGTTGCTTTCTTAATGCTTGTTGTTCATCAACAACATACATTGCTATGTGCAAACATCCCGCGTTCCGTTGTGGAGAAAAAGCGCGAAGAATTTATTTTAAGAATTAAGCCCACTCTGTCCAAGTTCTGTGACTGGGCACGGGAAAACTAGTTCCGATTTAACCCTTTAAACACTCAAATCTGCGCGCTTACCGCTAAGAAAACCCCATTCACTGAACCCACCCCTTACCATCTCCAATAGCATTGGGTTCCTTGGTATTAACATCTCCAGCGATGTTCAGTTCCACGATTATATGCAAGACAAGGTGATGCTGGCGTCCAAAAAACTTGGAGTACTCAACTCGTTGGCTAGTGTCCTTTGTACCAGCTTTGCTTAAGGCCCTGATGACGCTGTGTATAATGTCCACTAATATTTACTTATTTCTATACATATTATTATTAATATCTTTTCCCCAACAGCACAAAATACCTATATTGTTAACGTTTTTGTCTGTAATTCACATGTTGTTTATATATATATACTAATATTATAAATGCGAAAGTTTGGATGGATGTCTGTTACTCAATCACACCAGAACGGTAGAACGGATCTGGATGAAATTTGGCACTGATAAAGATTATAGTCTAAAATAGCACATCGGCTACTTTTTATCTCCGAAAATGCAAAAGTTTCTGCGGGAATAACTAAAACGTTTATAACCCAATCCCCACGCAACGGAGCATCCAATTGACCTGAAAATTTGCATGGAGGCAGTTGTGGACATGTAAAAGCACATAAGCTACTTTCATATAGAAAATTTCAAAAGTTCTCGCGGGAGAACGGTATTCCACTTGCACGAACTATATCTGCAGCTGTAGCTTGCTATAACAAACTTCTTTAGTATAATCAAGTAGTTGCCCTAAGATTTTTTTTTTATACCACTAAGGTGGCAAACAAGACTACGGTCCACCTGATGGTAAGCGGTCACCGTAGCCTATGGACGCTTGCAACACCAAGGGCATCACTCGCGCGTTGCCGACCCTTCAGAAATCTAATAACTTATTTTTTGAAGAACCCCATACCTACTGTAGTCCTTAGAGAAAACGCCCATAACCAAATATAGGGCAGGCGGAATCGCTGACAAAAGCTAGTAGTGTTCCTCGCCGCAGGAGTCCAAGTTGGCCAGTAAGTAAGTAAGTAATACGAAACAGCTGCAGGATATAGCTTTTACTTATTCATATCACGTTCCTGAACTTGAATCAAGTCCAGCAAAATATACGGCAGTAGGTAACGTATAACGAAAATACAAAACAATTTTCTACGAAGAAATTATATTTCTTTGCGTGGGTTTCTAACTGAAATTCATTTTTTTTTTTATTTGAATTCATCTTATTTGAATTGTGTTGAATTTGTTGAAGCCGTATTTAAGTCTAAAAAAACCATAGTAAACTTCTTTTGCAAATTATATGTAAGACTACCATTACTTCAATGAAATATATATATTAAAAATGGCTAATATATCAAGCACCAATCAAAGCACGTGATGACACTGCTTCCCTGCCAATTTATCTCAGTATGTGGCCAAAACAAGACATAACACATTTTGTATCAGAGTAATTGACTGCACTGAAAAATCTGGTTTTTCAGCCTCGTTTTATCCTGAGTACCTTGCCAGGCACCTACATTGTAGATTTCTTAAGAAGTTTTTAAGGTTCCGTAGCCAAATGGCGATAACGGAACCCTATATTATTATTATATTATAGTTTCGTCTGTTCGTCCATACATCTGTCCGTCTGTTGGTGTGTCACAGCCTCATAACTCCGCCGTATTTTTTTACATTTTGTAATCAAATTGTGGAAAAAACATTTTTAAGGGTAGTTCTCCATATGGTTCCATATTGGCTCACATACAATTTTCCGTTTCCTATTTTTCTTGTTATACCGATTTGTAATCATAATCATCACTTTTCCTAATTTTGTTGTTCATATTTTTTTTGTCATATATTAATAATTCTATTATCGTTACTCATAATAATCATTATTACTCATAATATTTTTTTCGAAAAAATTATATTTCCTTTTTTTGTTTTATATTACGATTGGTACGAATATCATTGAAATTTATAAATTCGCGTTAATAATTTCGTATGATTGTATAAATAAAATTAAAAGGTACTAGGTAAAGGTTTTTTACTTCTCTGCAGCGTATAATTTTTGTGTAAAAATGATTTTTATGGATGAAGATAGGCACCCCCTTATACCTAAATAGAATTCAGAAATCGAGGGAGTTTTTTTTTTATTAAGAAATTTCAGAAAAAAAAAAATTATGGTTTTTTTTTTTCAATTTTGCTCGGTATGCATTAAACATACCTCTCTGTGGGCTGAACTCGTTCCGCTGCGCTCCGCTCGGGAAAAAAAACAAACCCAAACCGAACCTAATCTAGCACTAGTATTTTAGTATAGACTATTTTAATTTTGATTTTTTTTTCAAAAACTATTCTCTTCCGCAGACTTTTTTATTTAATTTAAGGGGGTGCTATTCTATCGACTAAAATTTATTTTAACTTGGTACAAAAAAGTAAATATTTACCAATTAAAAATTTACGAACAAATATCAATATGCTTAAAAATATGTATGATTCTAAACCATATTGCTTGAAATCGTTATATTGAAAAACTATATGTACACAAATATTAATAAATAAACTTTGCCAGCGGCTCCGCTCTTCCTTAATTCGGTTACCGCCGTGGGACTCCTTTATTTAATCACAGTATTAATACTGTGATTTACTCCTAATTACACTAATGAAGTTTGTTATATCAAGCTTTAGCTATAGCTATAGTTCGTTTAAGCTCGGTTATAGTGATAACCGCAGGAACTTTTGAATTTTTTGGGATAAAAAGTAACCTATGTGCTATTCCAGGACCTTATCTATAGGTGTTAAGTTTCATCCCGACCGTCCAGTGGCTGAAGCGTTATTGAGTATCAAACATCCATACTTACAAACTATAGCGTTTATAATAATATATTATTAAAGTAGGAAGAGATATTTATGTTAAATGACATTATAAATATGAGTAATTTGGAATTACGATCGTTATGAACAAAAATAATTATAAATAACTAGCGACCCGCCCCGGCTTCGCACGCGTGCAATGCTGATACTAAATAAACTATAGAATATCTTTATATACAACGTTCAGAGCTTTTTTGTTATCAGACAATACAAACATGTATTCTTTAGAGGTTACTCTTGTAAGAGCGATATATAAATTGGCCATGTGAAAAACACTCAACGCTCAAATCTAAGCCTGCAACGTTGAAAGTTTCACCGTGCGATTTAATAAATTGCAAAAGATATCTGTACCGGAAATTGGAGGCGTTTAAATTGGAACGGTAAATCCGATGGTAACAGAGGAATTCGGGGAACCAATACATCTTCTCCAATACCACATCCGGTGAGTATTGTGCACTCTATTATGAAAGTTTTTAGTGATTTTACCAGCAAACGCGTGCCATTGCAAAGTTTAGGTGAATTCAAGTTTCTTAATAAAATAGCAGGACATTTGATTTGGTCTTATTTTGTTCACTAACCACACCAGCACATGTACATGTGGCAAACCACGTTTCTGCCATTCTATAGTGCACATATGACAGAGCGACGGACCGGACCGCCGCCGGCCCCCCGGCCGGTACTGCCGCAACCGTTATGTCCCTGCATTTTAAATCTGTAATATCTTCGAAAATATTCATTTAAATCACATTCTGCAAAGGGCCATATTAATCTATATTAAATGCACAATGTATTTAAGGTTCTCAATTGGATAAGCATTAATGCTGTATTGCTAAAATCGCTTCGTAAATAAGCCATGATTTCTCGTGAACAGTAAAGAATAAAAATGGTTATTGTGGATTATCCCTAAGAGATAGACATATACTATCCCTGACTTTTTTATAGACCTTTTTAAGGTGTACAATACTGTAGTACATTATTTTCATCTATCTCATAGGGTTCAGCCAGCGTTTGCAATGTAAGCGCAAAAAATGTGTTTATTTACGACATCACATTAGAAACCTCTAAAATAATCAGTTTTTCTTTAATATATTATAAATGTATTATACGTATAAACCTTCCTCTTGAATCACTCTATCTATTAAAAAAACCGCATCAAAATCCGTTGCGTAGTTTTAAAGATCTAAGCATACATAGGGACAGACAGTGGGAAGCGACTTTGTTTTATACTATGTAGTGATGATCATTATAATGAAAAATTGCAGAAGCTACATTTTCGGAATTCCAATAATCGAATTTGCAATTTTATATGAACTTTGACGTCACCGGGGATAATATACAACTGAGAGACGGATTTTTTTTTTTTTGCGCTCCCTATCGTGTTGGGTGACGTTAGTTGTTGGACGGGTCTTTAAAAATGCATTTGAGTTTTTTTCCCAAAGAAATAATTTTGCAAGTTATTGACTTGGAAAATTGAAAAATTGGTCTAAACTATTCCAACTTTTAAACCGAGTGTTCTAAAAATTAGAAAAAATAACGTTAGTAGGGCTTTATTATAGAAAATTCCAACGAACATTGTTTTGAATAAAATCGGTTTTCGAGTTTCTACGGAACCGTAACTTAGAGTAGAGTATGCGTGTTGTGAAGTAAAAGATAGTCAACTATATTATATATTGAGAACAACTCAGTACAAATAATTAAGTTCCGGGGTCTACTATAATATTTTCCTTAACAAAGCTTTAGATCGAATAGCAAAGGTGATAAATGACATAGATACATGGTACCGCAGTGTTATTTCCATGCCATTTGTTACTTTCACCTGTCTAAGACAGTATTTCAAAGGGGTGGTGGTTGAATTACTCGAGTATCGTAAAATATCGACGTCAGGAACTTATATATGGCAATATACATATATATGTATATTATAAATAATAAAATCAATACAGTTGTATAATTAAAAGATCAGACGGCATGACTTTGATTGCTTTTAGAATAGGGCGACCTCTAGTTTGGGACGACCTTCGTCAGTACCCTTGCGCCGTCACATCTTCAAAGAACACAGAATAGGGCTGGTGCAGCGGCTGATTTTGCTTAAGGCAACAAAAGGCACAAATATACTATACAGTACTAGACAGTGAATATATATTTGAGCCTTTTGGTGACAAACATTAGTACCGTACGGCAGAGTGGAAAAAAAAATTATAGAGCTTTATCTTCGCGTCTGGTTAAAGCTTCTCGTGACCAAAAAGCTGTTCTTTACATATTCCAAAGAATCTGCATTGCAATTCAACGGGGCAATGCGGCCAGCTTTTGGGAACGATGCCAACTTTATTATTATTATTTGATTAATATTATAAAGTTTTGATTGTATTGGATAATCAAAATAAACTATAATAAATTAAACTAATTATTAATATCATTACAAAAATCCTAAACATCAATCATATATAAAAAACCTACGACATAAATAAAATATTTTATCTACATCGCTTTAGTTGGGAACTTGGAAAGTGTACCCAGAAGACTACGACTTTTGATAGCAATACTAACCCGCCGTCCTTAGTATGTACCAGCTCTTTTAACGAAATGAAATCTTTTTATTTGGGATCCATGGGCCCATCAGAGACGGGAACAAAACAAAAAAGGTTGCCCGAAAAACGTATATTTTAGTCGCTTCTTATTAGAGCCTATTGTAGTAGTTTTGGAGGTTTCAATTGTTTTATATTTACTTGGGTATACAGGACGTAAGCAAGCGAACAACACAAGGGTCGGAGACACACTCTTTATTGTTGCATTTAAGATGGGCAGGGCGCAGCCACACGGCTTACTTATATATGTATATAGGTATCTACATACTACCTACATTACATCCCTTCACCTTATAGCTAATCATAATACACGATAACGCGAAAATCGCATTAAATAACTAAATGGCTAGTTATGGCTAGTTTACACCTATCGAGTACTGGGCGAGGCTCTCGATCCGCTGCTTCGCCGAGTGACTACTGAACGAACACCGAGTACCTCACTGTTAGCACTGACATTCGCGCGCGCGTTCCAGTGTCACTAGTAAAGTGATCATGGAACTCTGTAACGCCCTCCCCCCCTTTCTTAGAAATATAAATATATTATTAAAATGTTTTAGAAAACTTCGCAGCCTCAACCCTACTCACTTAACGAGTGAGAGTAAATCTAAATAAATATTTAATAGTGATGTAGATAATTATATTATTTTGGCCAAGCGTGATCGTCAAAAGTGGTAGGACCCGAAAACCGTTGTGTTAAATAAGTAGTAAACAATAGCATAAAAATAAGCGTAAAAGAAAATAGTCAAGTAAATAAATATAGCTAAACCTACGATCATAATTAATGCCTACTTTTGAGTTTTCACCATTGCTAAAGTCAGTACAAAACCTAAACAACGCAAATACTCAAATATTAAAACTAAAGGACACAGGCACTAAATAATTATATGATTTTTCGTCATCCCTACACAAAGGGGTTCCTTTAACAAAAACAAAACAAAGGGGGGGCTAATTGATGCTACTTCCACATTTGAAAGTAAAATCCATACGAATACTAAATCCATTCATTTTGTAGAGTGGGAACCAGGTAGCGTTCAGACTTGCGACCTGAAAGTAGGTTAAAAGGCGCCCCCTTACGATGATCATCAGCGGTCACCTAAACTAGCTAACGAGCCAAAATAGTAAAACCCTAGTAACGCCGCTAAGGATGGACATGGATTTCACATAGTAATTACTGTATCTCTTAGCAGACCTAGTTCTTTAGTGGGCTATATAATTATTATGGCTGTTATAATCTTTATTCCCACTTCTACTTTTGTAGAAGATTTATCTTTTCGTAGCTGAAAATGTCCTAGAAACAAGGTCCGTTAATATATTCCTTCCTACTGAGGTGATTGAGATTTCTTTCTACCATAAATTTCTAACCGGCAAAAAAGGCGAACTCGTCATTACGATGCTTTAACATTAATTTAGATATTTTTAACACACAACCTAATGAATTTCACAACGAACATACAATATTTTCACTGTAATTTCTAATATTAAAGTATTTAGCAACCAGTAATGGCGGCTAGATTGCCGTAGTTTAACCCCACGTGGTTTCTAGGTAGCTTCTAGCGTAGACTATGGTTTTCTCCTTTTTGGGCAGCGTTTCGACAATTTAAACGACAGCAATTGAATGTTCTGTGTGTATGGAACCACACACTTTTATTACCACTAACCCCTCTCTAACAACCTTCTCACTCCAAATTTCAGACCCCCCATGCTGTTTTTTATTCCGAACGGTTGTCCGGTCTTAATTAATTTTAACAAAGAAAAAAGAATATCTTTAAAGTATAATACTAGTTATGTTGGTTGGGGTACTATTATAGAGGCCTAGATTAGTATGAACGGTCTAAATTAATAGAATCCTTATAGAATATTAATATTATGTTCTAAATGTTCGTAAAGTTCTAACAAACCCCGTGTAATTTCAAATAAACCAACAAGTCATACCATTATACGGAACACGTGAAAACCAAGAAAACTACCTTTTATCGTTGTTAGAATATTTATTGTACGAGGCTCCACTAATGGTTGTTAAACGACTCACTTAGGTAAGTTTCGCGGGTGTTTTCAATATTATAAACTTCTAAGTAACTTAAACTTCCGCGGTTATACTCAACATTATAGAATTGCCAATAACAGTAGCATAACTATTTAACTAAGGCAATAAAATTAATAAGGAAATAAAACCGCGGATAACAAAACAACTTCTATCTAGAGGGTCTCCGATTAATCCTTCGTTTTATTTCCT
Organism: Apoda limacodes; assembly: GCA_946406115.1. NCBI lineage: Eukaryota > Metazoa > Arthropoda > Insecta > Lepidoptera > Limacodidae > Apoda > Apoda limacodes. The sequence goes on along the minus strand of OX291549.1, from coordinate 18,345,917 downwards.
AAATATAATTTTATTCGAGTAAAAGCTATGAAACTACCTTTGAAGAGCAAATTAAACGTGCTTCCAACTGAACTTGTATATTTAAACGCGCCATTCTAATTTAAAGATGCATTTTGCTATAGGTAGTTCGTCCATTAAGAATTGTTTACTTGAATAAAAACATTGTATTACAAAAATGTTAAGGCATAAATATGGTATCGTCACAACTCCACTGTGCTTTTCTGAAACAAGCTTTTAGGGAGTATTCAAATATTATAATTTTAGAAATGATTGTATATCATGAAAATTTATTTAAAGGTAAAGTAGAAAAAACCTGGCACATTCGAGGGTTTTAACATTCTTGGATAAATTTTATTGTAGGTTAGGAGTTTCATTTTACTGTCGGATAAATTATATTGTAGGTTAGGAGTTTCATTTTACTGCCATAAACAAAAAATGCAACTAAAAACAACAATAAACGCACACCAGGAAAACAAAGCGTATCTGTATTCGCAAAAGTACTCGCCACTGCACCATCGACCGTTTGCCTCTATCGAGTGAACAACTGAGCGGGGAGGGTGCAAAGTGAGGAAAGCCACTCGGCCGATTGAATAGTAAGGGCTTATATTCACTCTGCCCGCCAATCCACTCGAAATTTTACTTTGTGTAGTACTAAATCTTACGTTTACACTTGATCGATTTTAGTACTCGGCCGAGTGCTTGAAACTGTGAGTGTAAACTAGCCCTATTCTATGCACAAGGGCTGGGAGATTTGGAAATACGAGAAAAAAAATTTTTTTCAGCCCTTTCATATTACACGTGAAACGAGTTCAAAGTACCAGTACGACACAAAATATGTAATAGTATAATGTAAGAGTCTTACTCACTTCAGATCCCATATAAAATGTATATCTTCAGAATTGTACCAAACCGGTCGGCTCAATGAAATCACGTAAAAGTACTAATTATTTTCAGAAATAGTCGAAAATAGGTGAAAATCGTAGCCAGTTTCGTGTACCAAGGGATTGCTGGTAGAGCAGGAAATAATAAATTATCCAGAGGCGGACAGCCAATGGATCGTATCAAAGACTTATTTCTAAATGGGAAAATTTATAGTTTGCAAGTAATGCAATCACTATTATTATGGGATCTAGTAAATGAACTTCCGAAGTCAACCCTCGTCTTTTAAAAGAAACTCGCGTTAAAAAATGGCTCAAATAAAGTCGATTTTGACTTTCTTTATCGCTTAACTATGATTTGAGCTACACCTAATGCCATAACAATTTTCTAGTGTCGATTGAGATGAATTTCGAAAAAAACTACTACTCTAAGAAAACCTTAAATTTAAAAAATCCAGAAACGTCGCTTAATCTACTTACCTTGCTGACCGTGTCGATTTAATTCTTTACCTTTTTGTTTGTTTATATTTATCATTAACTTTTTTATTTATCGTAACGTAACGTAATAAGTAGGTACGAATTGCAAAATATTAGATAGATATTTAAGGGAACGAGATAGACGTAGGTCCCTTAATCACTATAGAAGAACTTATAGAAAAAGTATAGAATGCAGTGCTACATAATCTTTATATATAAAAATTACGTGTCACGTTGTTTGTCCACGATGAACTCCTAAACTATTGAACCGATTTTGATCAAACTTCGTAACTATCTGTTATTTGATCCAACTTAAAAGATAGGAGTTTTTATCTCGATTTGTTAAGTGCGAGCCGGACTCGGGCACTTTCGCCAACCAACTTTCGCCGGGTTACAGAGGGACGGCAGCGGAACAACGTTCACCGGGACCGCTAATATACTGTAAATATCATGTCTTAAGAATTTAAAACATTTAGGTACCTACCTTTTTGACACAAGTACATTACAGTCTTGTGCATTAACTCTTTGGGTTATTTTAATTTTTATAGGTATTTAGGGCTACAAAAAATTCACTTCATGAAACAAATAACGCAAATCGTTTAATTAGGATACGACATTATCGTACATATTAACAATAGGCTTGACGACGACATCGACAAGGCAGCTTGTAAGTTTTCGAAAGGTATATAATCTAGGAAATACTACAGAAATTATCAGGATTTCAAAATATACTGAATTTACATAGTATGAAAGGAAACTTAAGGAAGACATTTAACAAAGAGCTGGATAAATTATATTAAATAGCACAATCCTGCAAAATACCTACTGCATATTGGAACTGTAAACTCTTTTGTTGTTGTAGCACTCGCAGTCGTCGTAATATATACTTCGCTGCTAACAAGTACAGGGGGCGTACCATTAATCCTATCCTAGTAATATTCGATGATCTTTGTTAGTAGGCGAGCATTGGGATCCTTGGTGTCGACATCTCCAGCGATGTTCAGTTCCGAGATCATTTACAAGATAAGGTGAAGCTGGCGTCCAAAAAACTTGGTGTACTCAACAGAGCGAAGCAGTACTTCACGTCGGGGCAAAGGTTGTTACTTTACAAGTCGCAGGTTCGGCCCCATATGGAGTACTGCTGCCATCTCTGGGCAGGTGCACCCGGATACCAGCTTGGCCCTTTTGACTCGGTTCAACGACGGGCTGTGAGAATTGTCGACGATTCCAAACTCACTTGCGGTATAGAGCCCTTAAGTCTGAGGAGAGACTTTGCCTCACTGTGTGTGTTCTACCGCTTGTACAATGGGTTGTGTTCTGAGGAATTGTTCGAAATGATGCCCACGGCTACTTTCTACCATCGCACCGCTCGCCATCGGCAGGGAATTCATTCTCACACTTTAGAACCTAAATGGTCGCGTACAGTGCGGTTTCAGAGAAACTTCCTCCCGCGAGCGCTTAAGTTGTGGAATGAGCTCCCTGCCAAGGTTTTCTGCAAGGACTACAGTATGGAGTTCTTCAAGAAAGAAGTTATTAGATTTCTGAAGGGTCGGCAACGCGCAAGTGATACCCCTGGTGTTGCAAGCGTCCATAGGCTACGGTGACCGCTTACCATCAGGCGGGCCGTAAGCTTGTTTGCCACCTTAGTGGTATTAAAAAAATTAAAAAAAAAAAAAAATCAGAATTCGGGGTGAAACTTATTGTTTTCTTCACCCCGCTACTAACTACACAGTCGACAATTGTATATCTTTATTAAATAACAAAATTAAATACATAACTTTATTCCAATTTCTTCGCTACTGATATCGGATATAGCTATTCTTATACATTACATTTTCTGTTTCTTATAGAGAATAAGGAGGCAATCACATCGTGCATATGATGAATATCCTAGATATATGAAATCTATGTGATTTTACACATTATATTAATTTTCTTTTCTCCTACTTTATTATATGCTACTCTTAAAATATATTTGACCTCCTTTTTCCTTATAACAAAAATACCTTATCATAGACACGTGGAAGTTTTACTAATAAAAACACTATATCTCTTCCACTTCCCCTAAAGTCCTACCAGGTAACTCCGACCTGTTACAGTACATATGTATATATATATATATATATATATATTTATCTACATATTAGAACATAAGATAAATTAATCATTCCATTACAAATTCCATAAATAAATGTTTAAATAGGACATACATTAAATAAACTTTTAATTTCATCATAAGTTGTCAACTTAGCCGGTAGACGTCTACTGTTGGACGTAGGTCTTCACCATATGTCTCTACAATAGCTGGTATTGAGCCGCCTGCTTCAACTGGCTTCCTTCGGCTTTAACTGGGCCAACAGTTATAGATCAGGTTTCTGTACCGTAAGTCGTCACTGGGAACATACATTGATTGTAGACACCGAGGTATATTGGACGAAAAGATGTTGCATAATTTTCCGAACGCTGCCCAGCCGAGCTGTATAAGAATCCATTGTATATTTCCTTTTTTATCAGTAACGAATATATCAAATATTTTTTAAAGAAAGTGAAAGAATACTTTATTAGCGTTCTTGTGTATGTACTTTGGGGTTTCGGGTTCAAATCTCGTCTTTCCCTACATTGTGTTTTATTACAGTCTCATCGTAACCATTCCTCCTCCTCAAATATTAATTCTATGAATGAAAAGTATTTCTAATCGTGGTTTTGCAAAAATAGTCATGTTAAAAACCTTCAGAACGCGACGCAGACGCCGAGACCACCAGACCACCACCGACAAGGGCCATAAGGGCTTTAGTGATAGTATAGATACGGATGTCAAACGCCAAGCATAAAAAAGTATTGGTTAAAAAATGTTTTAACCGAATGGGTGAAAACATAAACGCATTTGGGAGATGTGTTTTAGATAGATAGAGATAAAAAGTAGGTACTCGAATAGTAACAAAATTATAGCCGCCCCTTGCACGTTTTACTGAAAGTGAAGTCATTAGACATATACATTATTTAATTAATCACTAAACATGTCACATCGTTTTCGTAGCTCATTCATCAGCCGTGCACGTGCCCCTTATTTACCGTAAGTGTAGCTTCACACGTGCCGGGTAAATTCAACCGGCATAGGGCCGAGGCCGGCTAGTGAGCGTTGTGTTGTAGAGACCAGTACTAACAATTCCACACGTGCCGGTCAAATTCATCCAGCATGCTGCCGGCTACGCTCACTAGATCATCTGGCATCGACTATCGGTTTGACTTCGGTGGGACATGAAATGGTATTGGCACGTACACAAGTGTCGGGCCGACATCGAAAGCCAGTAAAACAAATACTGGCCATAAAAAGTTACATTTCTTTTAAGGAAAAAATAAGATGAATTTTACAGGTTAACGAACGAAAAGGCCATTGCAAGTAATCGCTTTCGAATCATAGAATGCACCCAATATATTCTTTTCTTATTTTTATGGTCGCAGAATAAGGTATATACTTACCAATAATTTTTTGACGATTCAACGCGGCATAGACCACACTGCGGGTGTTCGCCTAAGCTAAGAGAAAATCGGCTAAAGATCGGTTATCTGTGGAAGTCGGCCCGATGGCGGGTGAATTTAACCGGCACGTGTGAAAGCTACATTTCGGACGTCGGCCAGATGTCGGGTTTATTTACGGCACGTCTGAAGCCACACTAAGAGCTGTAACATAATTATCATAACAGAGTTTAATGAAATGTGTTATTTAGAGTTTGTTTTGAGAAGAATCAAGCTGCTTTTTCCCACACAAACATATTTCCCTGTTTCCTCCCTGGATTTGGCATTAGACTTTAATTGTTTATATACACTTTTGCTTTTTTTCTTAAATAAATCGTATATAACTGGAGCTCTGCAAAAGTCTAAAAAATTGCCTATTTTATGACATTTTCAGACCTGCTCTGTACGAATATGTAAACTAATTTTCAAGAAAACAAAACATACAGAATAATTCATTAAATTCCAGGGTAAATAATTTCTATGCAGTTATTTGAGATTTGCTGGAGAAAAGTGGGGAATACAAAACACCTATCTTGAAGATTGTTTATTGTTTTTTGTGACTAGTTACCTTCATACATATTTAAAAGTATATAAATGTTACAATACGGTCAGTATACAAACTAAGCGGGGTGAAAACTAAACTTTCTAATATAAACGACAGAACGGAAAATCTATTAAACGTGTTCTTATTTTGAACAGCACAACTAGTTGTATTATATATGAACTATATGTTCATCATCATAAGTAGTGTTCCATAAATACTGGCCACTTGCATTTTATTTTTCATTTAGAATAAATTTTGATGTTAAGCATGGTGAAATTTCTTTCAACAATTGTAATAATTTTAATATAAAATATCTTTTCTTTTTCTCTTAGGTGTAGTATAAAGCACTATGTATCAATCGAGGTAAAATGCAATTCCTTCCTCGTGTGTATTTTATTCAAAATTCACCCTCGTAAGTAATCAGTCACTTTCGACCCTCGGTGAATAGTCCAAATACCTATGTGTTTATTCGTTTGGATTACCTTTTAAAATGTAGAAGTTAAAAGGCAACGCTAATATAATATTTTTGAATGCTGAGCAAACTCACCCCCAGTTAATATAATTCTGCTTTTTAGGCAAGTTTTTTAGGTTTTATCCAACGATTAAAAGTGAAACTTAATTTTAGTTCAAATTATTTGGGAATATTGTTAAGGTACTAATTGTAGTCTAATAACTAAGCAACTTTCATCATAAATATTTTGCAAATTTCTAACTTGAGAACAAGTTATTTTGACTTACGACTAGCATATTATTAGAGCTTTTATAAATTTGAATGATGCCAAAACTAAGATTGACCTACGCCAGGAAGTAAGCTCAGCTTCGCACAGGAATCATAAATGCCCTGCGAGCTTAATGGGAACAGTCTCGAGTACGCCAAAGTCTGGAATCCGAGAAAATAATGTATCTATGCAATTATTTAAACGAGTCTCGAGATCTAAGCCATTAGGTAAAGTTGCTTAAACTAATCATAACTCATGAAACATAAGGTATACATTGCTTCATTTTTCGTTACGCAAAATCCGAAATAAATATACTTAAGTCGGTAGGTAATAAGTAAATCTCGAGTACTCCAGAGTCGGGAGAAAAGCTAACAAGCTTTTTGAATTGCTTATACAAATCGTTATTCTTTGAACATAACGCAGACACTGCTTCATTTTTCGTTACGCAAAAACCGACATTAATATACTTTATTAGGTAGGTAAAATGTCAAAAGTACATCTCGAGTACTAAAGACAGTTCCCAACAAGCTCTTTGAATTGCTTAAACAAATCGTTACTCATTAAACATAACGCAGGCATTGCTCCATTTTCCGTTACGCAAAAACCAACATAAACATACTTTATTAGGTAGGCAAAAGGTACATCTCGAGTTCTACAGACTCTGGAGTACTTAAGACAGTTCTTAACAAGCTCTTTGAATTGCTTAAACAAATCGTTACTCGTAAAACATAACGCAGTCATTGCTTCATTTTTTGTTTTGCAAAAACCAACATAGATAAACTTCTTTAGGTAGGTAATAGGTGAAATAGGTAAAAGGTATATCCTTTTCAAAATAGGGCTAAACAACGGGTCATTTGCTTATCGTAGGTACACAAGAACGGTTTCTTGGAATAAGAATTATTGGGGATATCTAAAAATTAGTGACTTACTTGTTAAAAATAATTTTTGTTGCAAAAGTTTTTAATTGACATTTATATTAGATTTTTAGAACTAACAAAATGTTAGAAGTAGAAGACAACATTTTTCACCTGCAAAAAGAATATGCACCTGCGACAAAAAGTTACTGAAGAACCTAAAATGTAACTTTTCACCACCAGAAACAATGCAAACACAGCAGAATTATAAAATAATGAAGCTGTAATATTGAGATGGACGGACATGTCAAAACTCTAAGGGCTCTTAGGGTTCTGTAGACAAATGGCGGACTTGTATACGGCCTATACTTATAGACCTGAGCGTAGTGTTTGTCCACACAATGCAAGGATGCATTCAAATAATAACAAAAGGCGACGGCTGAAGTTTCTTGCCGTTTCTTTTTTTAAGAACGCCTTTGTTTTTCTAAAATGGCGTTACATTTTTGGCAGATTTAGTTATAAGGAACAGTTGCTTAAGACGAGGTTCGTGTGCAGGACACCCTTGTGCAAACCACTTTCGCAGCTAAGTGCAAGCAGCACCGCCACAATAATTAGTTGTATAGATAATCTGCAGCCAACAACAGTAGATAGAAAAAAAAAGCCAAACGACAAAAACGGAACCCTTACATGCTAAGCTGTCCTTCAATTTGTAACATATAATTTTCACAGAAAAATGAACTCTATTTTTAATCAACAATATCGAATTTAGCTTAACGCTCTTAAAGCAAATGTTAATGCGCGTAGAAGGCCTTCTCAAATACCTACTGTAACAGTTTCTTGTGAAATATCACAGGCATGAAAATATTTTACTGACTGATTTTCTTTCTTTTAATATGTAAATAAGTAACCCTTACATATAATCCAACTCTGGCGGCTCTCTTTTAGGTAGGTATATGGTAATACACAATACATAGGTTTGTATACGATTTTGAACTTATATCAAATAGAAAATAAATCTAACTTATTTTCTATTACTTTGTTTTGGATGTACAAAGTAAAGAAGTTTTGAAGTTCCAATTAAACTTTATATTACTTCAAGTTTTGAATAAGCTTGTATATGTCAAAACAAAGCCCACCAGCATTATTGATGGCCCGTCATTTACCTGTATTAAAATACCGACGTGATATCACAATCCAGGGTTTTGGGTAAAAAATTGTGTCAATAAGCTTCCACGACAAGTTGACAGGGTAAAATATACGGTACTCAATCTAAAAAATTTTAATAAGAGCTCTTAATTTTAAAATCCTTTTTTCAAATTAAGAGAGGTTACACAACCGGAACATCGAACTCGTACTACACTCCCATAACACAGCATATGCTTTATTTGGGAGACAAGGCAATTTTATACATATTTTTGTCGTGTACTGCAATCCTTTTGTCATCACTCGTGTTTAGAATGTGATTATTTTAATACGTGTTTAAGTAGTTATTTGGTAACCATACATTTTATGTCATATTATTTTAAGGCTGATTAGTAAACGATTCTTTAGAATATTTTTTAAATAAGATATGTTTGTGCATTTACTCGATAGTGAAATAATGTTATTGTATTGTACCAATTAATTGATTGATTGATTAAATTAAATTTTAAAATACTGTACTGTACTATTCTTACATACCCAACCTTTTAGGACTAAGTACTCAAATCGTTCCAACTCAGCTCTATTGCCGTACTTACGTTATCCGTCCGTCGCGTCGTCTGTCCGTATTTCTGTCTATCCGAATGCCTCAGACCATTTAACCCCTTGTGTCTGTAGATCATTCTGCACTCTATGCATATGTTTGTTAGTACTAGGGACATATAACGTTACTAATTAACAGTATACAGTAATGCCACTTAAGGGGCTAACATAAGTGAAAGTGGCGCCCTCACTACATTTTTTTTAGCATAAATGAACTTTCTAGCCTACACATGCATAATATGTAGCGACTAAAACTTTCTAAAAATAGCGTACTTGTACATCAAACTTTTAATTTGAGCACTTTTTTTAAAAAGGGTTTGTAATTAATGTAAATTAAAAAAAATGTTGTGGTGGCGCCACTTTCACTTATGTTAACCCCTTTGATATTACACTAACAGAACAAAAAAATAAAATTAATCAATTGTTAGTAATTAAGTAAACTTATAAGATTTTTAGAAACACGTTTTAACTAAATAAATGAAAATAATAAGCAGAAATTACATTATCTTAATTCCAATATCATCCCATTATTGTACCTAGATGGTAAGAACTCAGATGTAAATTAAATAGTTACATTATCATATCTTCGATATTATCCGATTATTGCACCTAGATGGTTAGTACCCAGATGTCTAGATAGTAAGTACTTACCCAGAAGATGTCAACTTTAAAATTTAAAAAACTACAGATAAAAGGAAAGAAAACAGTGTATTGAACAGTGTTAACGCCTACACAGACTGGGAAGGTATGGCAAGGCATTTTTATTTTTACCAAATTCAAAAGGCCACTGGCGGTATTGCAAGTCGCCAGTGTACGCTGACCTGTGGCAATAAAATACACCTCAACACCATAATGTGTAGGACAGCCACTTTTTACCAACCACTTTAGCTAAACCTATCGCCGATAACCTAACTGCTTCTTAACACTCTATTGTATCTGGACCAAGGTGAGTTTATATTCGAGTCTCATAAGTCATAGGTAAATCACCGTCTTAATTTAAAGTAAGTTACAGGTGGCATAACAACATACACCATTTGCGAGTTCTTGATGAAGCAGGTAAGCAGGAAGTCAGGATTGGATCAAGCGTAAGGTGCCAAATGTCATTTACTTTATTAACATAATTGCATTTTTTTGGTATTCAACTTCAAAGAGATTAATTTCGGTCAATGTTTTGCCTGCTGTAGGGGTAAACACACAAGTTTTTTTTTTTTTTTTGCAGACTCTCAGTTAGTACTTAAACTATACTACTAAACATATTTAAGTACCAACATCATCTAAGTAAAGTTGCTTAGGTTTCCATAATTTTATCCTCACTAAATTATTCAAAACCGCCTTTCATAGGTTTTATAACCAATAACTTTCTAACTAGAATTAAAAACTGTAATGCACAAATTAGTTACTGGACTTAATAGGGTATTAGATGCAGAATATACATAAAGTACATATCCCTGTTTTGGCCTTAAAAATACAACGAGGTTTCCCTTTTTATTTTCAATATCTAATGCTCCTTTACAAATTTCAAATCAAATGGGATACGAGGTAAAATATATTCAGATTAAAAAACGATTACAAACGTCCCACGACTCAGGATTAAAACCAAAAAACTTTTCTCTGCCCTTTATGATCGTTTTGTTAAATGGGCTTAGTACTCGTATAAATAAGTAACAACAGTGTATCATGAATAGATTTTATAAAGGAAAGCCAACCATGACCCGCAACAAAAAAAAATTGGCGAGATATACTACAGATTGGATTATTTACCACCTTACCCTTCATACCTATGTCCCCACTGTTGGTGCTTGGCTTACCTTCATCTTAGGCGAAGAGGATTCAAGCTGTAGTCCATCACGCAGTCCAAGTGCGGGTTGTAAACTTCACTTAGTGCTTTTGACGTATGCATGATTTCTTACCGTCTTTTCCGTCACTGACAAGCCAGTTCTGTAAGTGGACTTGAGAAATTAAGTAAATGAATCATTGGTACTGACTCAAAATTTTACAACGTGAAACGTAGACACCGAAACTACTAGGCCATCACCGACAAAGATTTGATTAAGATTGCAAAACTTAAAAGGGGTTCAAGTAACTGGACTTTGGGCTATAAAAGTGATTATTTGAAATCACAACGGCATTACACCGGCACTTGCCCGTAATAACCCTGCGTTATACATTTTGTGGTCCAGATCTTAATAAATAAAGACAGTTGGCAGTAAAAAAAATATATGACTCGGCTTAGTTATGTAAAAAAATGTTTATAAAAGTTTTGCAAATGAAATCGAGAGCATAAAAATGAGTAATAATGTTTCCGGAGACGTATGAAATATGTTGCTCGCAGTCGTGCATTTGTCGAAAAAAGGGTCTTAGAGAGATGACATAATAGGCAGTTTAGGATTTACTGGTCTTATTTCTTACAAAAAGATTTGTTCGAATACTAACATTAAATCTATTATGATATGTACTAAAATATGGAAGTATTTATTTTCAGTTTCCGTGTATGAAATGAAAATAATTCCGTTAGATATAAATAATAAGCTATTTATTCAGCATATATGTATTTTGTTGTATATTTATAAATGATGTTTAGAAATTATTATGAAAATATATCTTTTTCATGTTTAATAGTTCTCTTTATAGAAATGCATCGTCATTATCCTCTACGAGTATTTATTAAGGTACTCTAAAAGTAGACCATGAATTAGTTAGAAAGCTCGTTGAAAGTAATACAAAGTAGTTAAAAAAATTGTCAATAGAACGTTGTTACACCTGGCAAAAGCAGAAACCTATAGGATCCACATACACTTCGATTAATACATAGTATATTAATTCGTAACTTTATAGATTTTTTTGTTTGTGATAAATAAGCCGCGTTAAAATTAATTTAGATTTAGAAAATAAAAATTATTTTTTATCAGATGTCTTATGGTAGGTACAACTCAAAAACTTTGACTGGTATGCGGCGCTTGATAAATGTTGCGCGTAAAAAAGAAAAAAAAATACATAAATAAAAAACCTCAATGCAGAAACATTAAGAACTAAACAGAAATTAAAAAATACTAAATATATAACTATAAGCAGACGGATCTTATTTTAAGGTAACTACTCGTACTATAGTCGTGTGAGCAATCACTCTATTTGAACTTCTATTGGAATGAGTACCGTCTGCTTATAGCTAAATCTTTAGTATTTTTTAATTTGTGTTTAGTTCTTAATGTTTCTGCAGACGGCTTTTTTTCTATTTATTTAATTATTTATTTTTATTCACAGCATTGAAGTGTTATTTTTTTTCCAATTTTTTTCTCGCGCTTGACTATTTTACTATCAGTGTTATATATTTTCGTACTCGCCTTTTAAAGATACCTAATCGTTTTTATATTGATACCCAACTCGAGTGCCTTTAAAAAAAATTATTAGCCTGCACATTAAAGCGCATAAAATTCGCCATTTTGATTTTTTTTTAAATTTATGCACCCAGTGTCACTCTCACAATTGAGACGAATCTACCGACACCTCTTAAGCAAGACTCCATCGAACCGGTTAGGCTAAAAAGCGTGACAAAGAAATATACATACATACATACATACATACAAACATTCTTACATACATACATATATACATACACTCGGGAAACATAACCCTTCTTCTGGCGCAGTCGAAGTAAATAGCGGTAAAACTAGATTAGTGCCAATTCGTGGTAAGTTCGTGGCTGTGTTTACTTTCCTTATATTCAAAATGAAAAGTAGAGTCTTCAATTTAAGTGAAAAGCCCATTTTAGACTCGAACTATTGGCGTCAGAAATGGGTGCCTTCATCCCTTAGTAAACAATTTACTATTCATGATCGCAGCTTAACCATTAATTTTCCATTGTCAAAACATGACGGGCAAAAAAAAATCTCAATAACTTTTGTGCACGTTTTGGTTATTTTACTAAACAAACAAAATCGAATTTTAAAAGTATATATTTCTTTACTCAAAAATGTTTGTAATGCGATCATTATTTCGACAACCTTTTGTAAGCATAGTCGATTTTTTTACGCTACTCGAATACGCGCCCGCAAAGTTAAATGACATTTCAGTGCTGGTGAATTTAAGCGACCAGTAATTTTCCTAGAAAATCCATTATGACAACCTTCTTTAAACAAAGTGGACCTTCTTAGCTGGTTTTATTTAAATTACTCGCATAGTTTGAGTAAAGCACTTTACAAGCCTTGATAAGCAATGACTGCGCTGCTGACCACACACTGTCTTTCAGCTTAGCTTAGCTGCGCTGTCGAATGTCATGCGTAAACAGTGCAAAACCTTGATTCCTAAGCCGGTAATCAGATATTAAAAACGAAGGCTATGTTCCAAAACCCGCCGAGTAATTATCGCCCGGTAAAGTTGAAAAATAAACCCGTTTTGGATCAGGTGTTTGACAGTTAATTTTTAAACTTACAGGAGTAAATATTTACCTTTTCTATATGGCAGTGTTAAAATATTCAACTTGACAGTTGGAAATTTACTGTTCCCCGGGCGTCCAAAAACCACTTTTTTAACTTCCTCTTTACGATTTAGAACCCACCCTAAAATGTGCCTTAACATAACCTCAAATTTTTGCGAGTTTGTATTTGTCTTTGTGCAAAGAGAATATAAATACTACGTTTTATCTTTGTGTTACGCTACTATAAAACAAAAATTAAAGTTGGTAACGAATATTCGTCTTGTAAAGAGTTTAAAGAGGCCTTAAATTTATATAAAACATGCGCTCGTAATGAATAACAAAAAAGTTTTTACACTGTTGATAAAGTTAACGTAAAAGGGAGACAGACCTTACAAGTCAAAAAACTTAAATTTACTTATATATTTTAAGTTCTTCTAAAAAAATATTTTTGTCATATGTTAATTCTAGTAATTGTTCTTAGAGTAAGGCAAAGCATGTAAGTAATAAAACATTGTTTTGCTCATACCTATTTTTTTCATATCTCGCTTTAAAATTTTGAAAATTATATGTATGTACCAAATAGGTACTGAATATTAGTAAATCTAGGGCATTGCCGAGCTTAAATAAAGAAATCAGGCTTGCTTTTACTTTATGAATATGTAGGTACAGACTTAATATAGCCAGAGCTCGCAATATTTTTAATATCTGGCGCTGGCAACCGAATTCGAGACTAGCGCTGGCAGCCTAATTGGCAACCGGCACCGACATCAGTGTGGGTAGCCAGCGCCGGCAACCGAATTAGCGACCGGCGCCGGCAGCAGTGGCACTCCCTTAAAAAAAGATAGCATAGCATGAGAAATAAACCTGAGACACTCAAAAAATAGTAAGATAAACTGAGTATCTATATGTATAGTGTATCAGAACTACAGTCGCCATATTGAAATGGTGTGACCTTACAACGACACTAGTGATATTTGGTCGACCAAAGTCAGAAAAGTTTGTTGCACTGTATAAACCACTACAAAACGAAATAAATTATTAAACAAAATATTTTAGCCTAATGTATGATTGACATACGGTAATGTAAATGTGTGAGTGATTCACAGAATCGGTTGCACGCTATTTTAGCCCTTAAGCTGGGTATTTATAAATTTACATTTTGCAACTCACTGTACATTTCATTAAAACATAATAGGGTGCATCGACTAATTCTTTTGTCATAAACGTGGCTTTAGCTCAGTCTTCTTTTGAATATTATTAGTACGTAAAGTGCGTCGTACTCTAACCTACAGCAAAAAAACGGGTATGGTGCCGTGAATACAAAATACACACTTCAGAATACATTTAAAAGAAGCAATAAAAAACAAATCAACGAATAATACTTTGTATCAGTTCAGAAATAATTTTTAGCCATTGAAACGTCACTACTTTACTTTTCCCATTCAGCTAAATTATCGTCGTGCCAATGCCACGTACGTATACGTCGCAAGTACCTTACTCGAAGTGGTCCAGGATTATATGTACCTTGGACAGAAAATCCAACTGGTCCGGAACAATTTTAAGACGGAAGCCGATAGAAGGAACTAGCTAGGGTGGGCAGCATTTGGTAAGCTTCGTCAAGTCTTAACGTCGCCTATGCCGCAGAGTCTGAAGATGAAAGTCTTTGACCAGTGCGTTCTACCTGTCATGACTTACACCGTTGAAACGTGGACACTTACAGCACAGCTGGTCCACAAGTTCAAAGTATGGAATGAAGCGAGTTATGCTCGGATTGTCTCTAAGGGATCGAATAAGGACATACGGAACAAACTATAGTTACTGATATAGCTCGCAGAATTAGCAAGCTGAAGTGGCAGTAGGCTGGCCACGTCTACCGGAGGACCAATAGTCGATAGAGCAGACGTGTCCTAGAGTGGAAACCGCATATGGGGAGGCGAAGCGAAGGATGCCCTTCAGCCCGGTGGACCGACAACCTTTAAAGGGTGACTGGTGGTGGCTGGATGCGGAAGACAGAGGAGCGGGAGAGATGGTGCTCCATAGAGGAGGCTTATTTTAGTCCAGTAGTGGACAATATGAGCTGATATGATAATGATGATGGTGATTCATCTAAAAAAATTCTTGAGAAAAAGTTTAATTCAGACTTTGTTAAACAAATATTTTAATCTTAAAGTTTTGATTGTAACTTATTTAAAGTTTCTTTGTTTTTGTTTTGTATTTTAAATGACATATTATTTTGCAGACAGATGGGCGACATTTTATTCACGATACAGTGAACGCGTTCCACTTGGATACACATCATTAGCATGAGTTAAATATACCTACATAGTTTAAGTTATATTTGCATAGTTTAAGTTATATATACATAGTTTAAGGCAGGCACAACCCCATCCCATACTAGACTTATTTCAAATTAAATCTTTAATAATTATTTATTGAAGAAAAAACGATCATACATTAAATCTTCCTAAATTTAACACCAGCAAAACCTGAAATTTTCTTTAAACTTTAACATTTTATTTTATATTCTATTTTAAGGTAAATTATTATAATTTATAATATTATAAACATATTCTAGTATAGTCTAAGAAAGGAGTTTTTTTAGGAATAAACACGCTTTTGATTAGTATTGTTGTTTATTTTCTAGCATGTATAACAAACATCTTTTGGATCGTTAGATAGATATAGAATAGACACTTAAAAAGGTTAATTCGTAAATTAATTATATAGTCAAATTTATTTTGTAACCACGAGTAGCGTTTGACTGCGGCTAAATTTAATTATCGGCGTAAGATTCCTATGGCAGGTCCTTATTAACTTAGCTTCTAATCGATGTATAAAAATAAAAAATCATCAGATTTTAAGTGAGAAACCCCAGAAATACAAGTGTGAAAACAGCATCCAATTTCATGCAGTAATGACAGGCAAACCAACAAAAATTCTAATGTTAAATTGTTTTCGCTAGTATTGCTCTTATGAAAACCCCTCATACGTATTTTTCCTTAATATCATGTCTATACATCAGCCAGTTACAATTTTATTCTACGAGTATGTCTTCTCTTGGTCCTTTTTTATTTCGTCGACACGGGACAAAGATTAATTTCAACGAGTCTTATATTATCATCCACTTTATTTATCAAGATATCAAATCTTAAACGAAATGTGTTTAATCAAAACTGATTTATTTAATTAGGAACTCATTATTTCTATAGGTAAGAGTTCTTGATTATTTACCCAATTTTACTTCTTTTTAAATTCCTTGAGACAACCAACACCTTTCCCGTTACTTTACACCTTTTTTTAAATAGTGGTGTTCAGAGACGGCCAGGGAAAAGTCAGAAAAGCTGAAGGTGGTCAAGGAAAGTCAGGAAAAATATAATTTTTTCTACATACTGGAAAATAATGTACCCAAAATATTGTTTAACATATAGGTATTAGGAGAAGATAAATTAACAACATTATATTGCGGATTTGCTTTACGTTGTATGTATAGTATATAATATAGTTATAATTTTAATAATTAACTAAAAAGGAAATGATGGGTATAATGTTTTATCAACACCAGCGCTATATACTTACCTACATAAGACAAGAACTAATATATCACTTAAAAAACTTACGTAGAATCAAATAGACTTGACTTGAAGAATGAAGACATGATTTTTACAAAGCTTCTGAATGAGTTATAGACAAAAACAGCAATGAACAGCATTCCTAGGGCATTCAACTACTCAAACATCTTTTGAGAAGATTTATGGTGGGCTTGTCAGATCTAGACCAAGATAAATTATTACAAGTTTCAATGAATGGACGCTACTTTAACTACCTACACTGTTGTCGCCGAGAAAAATATAACCAAGGGACTAGTCCGTTATTATTATATGAGCGTTATAGTTTCCACTAAAGATTGACCACGTGGATGGTTTAGAGGCTTACTTTTAAGAGACAGTACTACGTGGCAGAAAACTTGAGTAAAAACAAGGATAACGCAATATGTAACTGAGCGTGCGTGAGTAGTGCAGCTACATCTCAACTCACTGAATTTTTCTTTGAAATACATGAAATAAATTAATAGTTTATTATATATCATTGTTATCAAAATATGCTTTTTCTCAGAGTCTAAAACACTACCACGGCTATGCTTAAGCAAAGTTGTAAGCGAACAGCACTTTTAAACTAACAGTGAAAAGCACTGGCAAAACTTTTAAACTAACAGTGAAAAGGGTTCAGTTTAGGATTTCTTTAATCAAACTAAAGTTCGTTAATAATTTGTTTTTTTATTATTTCTTATAATAAATATCATTTCTGATGAAAGTGGCCGTTTTTAGCAAAAAAAATCCTTCTGACTAGATTCTTTTTTTCTTATGTAAACATTTTTAAAAAACTCGTTTTAAGAAGAAAACATTAACGATACCTATCTAATAGCCGCCCCAGACTGAGCTATATTATTTGCACCTCGTGGTATAAAAGAACATGCTTAGTTGCTGAATCAGGGTCCACCCAGTAAAAAGCAGGCTTCTGATTGTCATGAGGACACCATTTTTCATTCGTTTCTGTGTCTGTAGGCACCTTGGTAGGGTAAGCTACGACACGTGCGTCGCGTTAGCGATGATTTGCTATTTCACCTTTCCAATTTGACGCAAAATAGGACCCACATCGTTTTGATGCTAAATTACACGGCTTCTGACCTTAACTATCCATTAATCAGACACAATCGTTTTTATTTGGTTTTGTCTACCTTCTTACTATAAATATACTTACTAGTTACTATACTTCACTTCGGACGCGTTAAGACCACCAATTTGCTGCGCGATTATTCTTAGTCCGCGTCGAATCGTTATTGGGTTCCGTAGGTATTTAAAAAAAATCCAGGTGCTAAAACAAAAGGCATAAAGAAACAAATTCTCTGTTTAATGTTTTTAATGTTTGAATTTTAACTTGTGTCAGTTACAGTTACTGAACTCTTCTCCTAAATTACATGATTGTATTTAACGTAGTTTACAAAATATCTAAATCTTAATAAGTCAAAATTCCCTTATTTTGTTACTCTGACCGATCATCGAAATTCTATGATACTCTTAGCAGAGATAGAAACTTGAAATTTAGGATATTGTTAGCAATTACTTTGTAAATAAAGAAATAATCAAAAAAAGTCAAGTGCGAGTCGGCCCACGCAAGATGTCACTGACTCCCTCACCGATCATGGAAATTCAAAAGCGAATGCGCATGTCTATAATTTTTATAATAAGGAATTGTCAATTTTGTTATTATATTAAGTATATTTCCTAAACAAAATTTTATATTTTGTGACCCTTGATTACAACACAGTTTTCATTAGATATTTAAATAAACATCGTGACTTCGAGATCTCTAAGAGAAAATATAAAGTAAAAAAATTACGTAATATCAGTTAGTTATTTGAGCTAATTAAAAAGAAATATCTATTTTTGGATGGGATTCCTAAACGGTACAATACTTTATGCGTAACTAAACAAACAAAACTCCGCTTAATTAGATGGAGCAAGGTAAAATTTAATTTCCATATTTTCCATGTGTTGCGTCAGTCACTGTGGACTAATTGTAATTTCCGCTATACATTACGTCAAACGAAAATGTTAATTTTAATTTCCGCAGTAAATTGAACTGCGGGCTAATTAAGTGATACGGTATTCGGTCAAAAAGCATTATTGCGTTGCTCATGTAGGCACGCTTACATTCAAAATGTGAGCTCTGTTTATTTTCCTCAGCTTATTATTCTTTTCAATTATAATAAGTTATTAAGGCAAGTGAGACAACTAGTTTTTTTGTTTTATTGGTGGTTATAATTATATATTTATGTATGTATTAAGTTAGGGTTCCGTAGAATGTGAATACCTAAGAATATATAAAAAACCTTATTAACCGATTTTGTACAAAACAAATTTCGTTGGTATTATTTATAAAGCCCTATTATTGTGATTTTTAGTTTTTAGTCTAATATAGAGGAGGTGAGCACTTTTTTTTTTATTTGGAAGCCTCTTGGAAACTCGCAAAACATTAATTTCAGAGAAAAAGTTTCTTATAAAACTTAAATGTATTGTACTCAAAACCCTATCCAATAATATCCCACATAATAGGAAGCGTGTAATAATACATTACTACCGCGGCCCGCAAATGCAGCATGACCGAGCGATTGTGAATATGGTGGCCAAGGCGTAGTCGACGCACGTATCACACAGTTCGGTTATGCTCAGTTGTGGCCAAGGCTTGTATAGTGCTTTTCTCAAACATGAGTGTAATGTTTATTTAAAAAAATCGGCCAAGTGCGAGTCGGGCTCGCGCACGAAAGGTTCTGTTATGTATAAAAACGGCAAAAAAAAAATACGTTTTTGTATGGGAGCCCCCCTTAAATATTTGTTTTATTTCAGTTAAATTATTTATGTTTAAAGTGACTATATACAAAAAATTCTGTGAATATTTTAAGCGTCTACCAGTTGCCGTTATCAATAACGAGCAAAAAATCACGTTTGTTGTGTGGGAGCCCCCTTAAATATTTATTTTATTCAGTTTTTTAGTATTTGTTGTTATAGCGGCAACAGAAATACATCTTCTGTAAGAATTTCAACTGTCTAGCTATCACGGTTCATAAGATACAGCCCGCTGACAGACGAACGGACGTACAACGGAGTCTTAGTACTAGGGTACCGCTTATTACCCTTTGGGTACGGAACCCTAAAAAACTAATTATATTGACAGCTGAATTGACAATAATAAAAATAGTTTAGGTAATTTTGCCGCCAATTCGCCGCCGCGTTCAAATGTCTTTTATTTGTTTTATTAATTTAATGGTGTAAACTCTTTTTGTTGTGCCAGTCCCATTTAAATAAAACTCAATGAGCTGTTAAGAACCACCTGGACGCAAGGTGAAATCAAAAGCCCTAGGCCACCACTGACGTTCTATGACTACCACGATTTTCTATAAAATTGTTATCTCATGTTATAATATATACAATGCTTGTAATTGTATCATGTTGGAATTACTTCAATTCATGAGCTTCTATGTCATCATATCAACTGATCTAATTCTTTGGGACATTAATAGCAATTTGCCTATCCCGAAATAAACACGAGCGAAACGACCGCAACGATACAGAAAGAAGTAAAATATGTGTACATTTTCACACTAAAATAAATCTAAGTCTTATTCGTTGTTATCAAATTATAAAGATGGTTTTTTTCCCAAAAATTCTTTGATTTCGATGAAATATGGTAGTATTGGGTTTTCAGGCTTTGTCCTGAATGACTGATGGATCAACGCACAGCTTAAACCACTGATCGTAGAGACCTGAAACTTGGAGGGTGTGTTCTTTGTATGACGTAGGCATCCGATAAGAAAGAATTTTCCGGAATTCTACCCCGAAGGGGGTGAAATAGGGGGGCAAAGTTTGAATGGGACAACGTGATTCCTTGGTCCAATCTACTTCAAATTCTGCATAAACCTTTTTTAACAGAATTAATGGAAGACATGTTTCGTATTTTATTGAAATTCATCACCTAGCGGGGTTAAAAAGGGGTAGAAAGTTATTCGGCGGTTATTTGCTTCGAAGATGATATCAATACTCCTTAGTGCTTTTGATTTAAATTACGGGTATGCCAAATTTCATGATTAAAGCGTGATTGAGTAACAAACATCCATCCAGACATACAAACTTTCATATTTATAATATAAGTAGGATTAAATAAACTTTTTCACTCGACTGTTTTTATTGGCAAATAAGAAATTTTACAGATAGGTTACACTTTTGGAAATTAATAGTAAAATTTTAACAATTATTGAAATTCAGTGAAGCCTGTTGCTTTGGAAGCATAACTGACTGACTGACATTTTCAATTTCACATGTATTATATTAAACGGTAGAAGGAGAACTACATCTTTCGTTTCTTTTTCTTTTAGTATTAAAGTGAGTCAAACGCATAAATCAAAAGCGCTTCCAAGGAGGTTATATCGAAATAAAATAAAACCGTGAAGGATACGCACGGCGCCATACAACTGAGCATGCGGTAAAACAAGTAGTTATGTGAAAGTACCTATTTTTTACCGCATGTTCCGTTGTTTGGTGCATAATTTACCATAAACTTTCAAACAATGAATACAAGCTTCGTAAATGCATTTTTTGAGCAAATGTGTTGAAAATAATTTTACTAAATACTATTCTACTAAAAGGTTGGTAAATATGTACTATATAAAAATTAAATAAGAAACATATAACTTCTTACAACTCATACATGAAACATGAAGTTGTTTTAATGGTAATTATACGAAGTTTCCCGAAACAAACTCGAGGTATGTAAGACGAATTCTGGTTTAAGAAAGTTTTACGCAAAAATCAGACGAGTAAAAGAAGAAGACAAACCATGTTTCTGAATTTCTTTTTCCTTATAACTAAATCAGAATAAAAATTTAACTAATTGGATTATTTAATTAAGTAAATAGTAAATCAGCACGCGGCAGGTCTATTTTGTGAATAAGTTATGTTAATAAATTCTACATATACGTATTTATATTTTTATCACAGGCTATTTCATTGTTTACTTAAGATGGCCCACAATGCGCATTTACATTTGCTTGGGCGTTTAGCTGTTCGTCGATTTTAATCTTAAATAGATTATTTTTTTTCTGTGAAAAAAAAAAGGAAATGAAATAATTACAATAATATCACATAAGATATAATAATTCTATTATATTATAGTATATTTATAGCAACTCGATATTTTAATGAAATAAATTATGTTCAAGTTACTAGCAAAAACGAGTAGGTAGGCCGCTATTGTTGTACCGCGATGTTTCAGCAGATAAGCTGCAGCAGCTTTAAACAAATACGGTAAGTTTCTAGTTAAAGAATGTGTAAAAGCATGCTATTTTTGTACAGTCTTAAGCTTGCAATAAGAAAGTGGAATTGATTTTAAAATCGAGCAGGAATCTGCAGATTTGAGTAGTACACAGCCTAAATATAAACCTGAATTTAGTGAGTGGGATTTTCAACTTACTATTCTAGAAACTATCAATCCGGTTTAAAAAAAGGGTTTTTACGTGTTTGTTTATCGAAAAAGATTATATTTTTAAAATTTTAAAAGCTGTTTATTGAAGTAGTTACAGGCTATACTGATACTAACTGCTTGTTAAAAAAAGCAAAAACAACTAGGTACGTTTAAAATATTGCTGGAAGTAGAAGAAGCGTAAAAATTCTACATCTAACATGTACCGTTAAGCTTGTATGGGGAACAGGTGAAAACGCTACAAACAGCCGGTAACAAAATTACGCCAGCGTTAAATAGAAAAAGATTTCATTGTATTACTAAAACGTTGTTTAGGCACTTGATGATATTAGGGATACCTATATGTAGGTACCATACAAAAAATCAATAATTCACATGCGATGGATTTATAAATGAAGTCAATTTACCACTAATAAATCCTTAATTATAGATAGATAGTAGAGAACTCGTTTAATTATATTTGTTACTAGCTGATCGAGCAGAAATTGTTCTGCCTTTTCCGGTAATTTTGCGCTGTAGCGCCATTCCTGGTCGCATCGCTCGCCCGCGCTACCTATATATTTTTTAGTTCGGCTCCTAAGCATCGTAGCGTAATCTTAAATAGCCTGTAAGTACCTTCCTCGACAATTGGGCTATTTTTCGTTACATCTTTTCGAAAAGAGGCGAAGTGTTTTTCGATAAGTGCGAGTAAAGTGGATCATTCCGGCGCACTTATTCACAGGGACGAAATGACTTTTAAATTTTGAACACAAATTAATTGAAAACTTTGAACGCAAGTCGCTTCGATAAAGTAGTAGAGGGGATTCGTTGGTTCTGGCGCACTTCCCCCCAACCTCAACCCCTCGCCTAAAAAAAACTCACCAACTTTTTTCTGCTTTCCACCACTCTCAAAACATTGTTGGTTCTGGCTCACTACCCTCCAACCCAACCCCTCGCCTAAAAACTTTTCTACCCCTGGTTCTGGCTCACTGCCCTCTAGACACTCTCAAAACCACCCCTGTGTCTGGGGTGTGGTGACTCGCGCTTGACCACTCTCAAAACCACCCCCTTTGTCTGGGGTGTGGCGACTCGCGCTTGACCACTCTCAAAACCACCCCCTGTCTCTGGGGTGTGGCGACTCACGCTTGACCAAAACTACCGTGTGACGTCACAGTGACTCCTGTGTATAAACTTGTCTCTAGTTTTGTTATGTAATTACATCATTATCGTAATGGGTTATCATGTTTTTCCCCCGTTCATAATTAAGTTATTCCTATTTAATTACAATGATGTTGGTGGTGACATTCCAAAAACTAGTCCCCCGAGGGTGTATCTCAAGATTTTAGGGGTGTGTCCACTCACGCTTTACAAAAACTTAACCTGGAGACGTGTCGGTTCACGCTTGATATGACTTGACATGTTATACCTACAAAAATCTTCAATTCAAGTCGGTCGAAGTTTAAAGAGAAAAGCTGATAAATTGTGTTAAAGATTTACAACTAGCATCGACGTCAACATGATGTGTCAAATATGTGATTTACAGGTTAACCAAAGATTCTATGCTCAGCACTTACGAACTAAGAAACACAAATAGAAATGTCTTATTCTTAATCATAATTTACTTTATGTGTCTTATATCACTCGTGAAGTATTTATAGCATCAATTGAAGAATCAATACTATTTTATTATTCATGCAGATTTTGATCAGGAAACAAAAGATTTAAAAAAATCTTTTGAATTTAAAAAAATGACTATTAGGAATTGGATAAAAATTGGTGAATTAGAAAATTATTCAGAACCTTTAAGTGATGACACATAGTGATTCAGAAAAAAAAGAAAATGGTAGACCTTAAAAAAAAAACAGTTCTTAGAAATGCATGTTAATAAGTTCAATCCCTTACGTGGATCTTCGTATATTCGTAAAAAAGAACGATCAACAATGTTTTAAGTGGACTATATCCTACAAATACACATTCCGATAGGGTATCATCATACTTGAGGCATCAAAATAAACTAACGTTTAATAATATTTAGTTCCCAATCAAATTATCTGATATACCCAAGATAGAAAAACAAAATGACATTAGCATTAATATGTTTTAATTAGAGTTTAACAAAGAAAAAAAAACTTTACAAAATGTTCTAATTAATTACAAATTAACTTATTATTTTTAAACAATGGTTGAAATGGTCATTATTGTATTTATCACGCTTGTTAAATAAACAAATAACAAATCAAAATGACGCTATTCAAATCTGGGCCGGTTGCCGTATCTATTTTTAATCTAAAGTTAATTTAATTAATCACCAGAAACATGACTGTGCTCAAATTGTTACTGAATAACTAGGAATTCATAAAAAAGAAAAATATTGGTTTAATAGGGAAACAAATAATGATGAAATCTATTTTGATAAATTTCAAAGAATATTAAAATTACATTTTATAATATATGCAGACTTTTTAGCTCATTTAAAACCAGTCACCTATTGTGTCCCTGATCCATCGAAGTCATATACGTAAACAATACATGAACATGTAGTTTGTTCTTATGGATACTATATTAAATGTTCATATGATGATAAACTGTCTATATACAGAACATACTCAGAGCCTAATTGTACAACTGCTTTAACTCAGAAGATCCTGACGTCTGCGCAGCCGCAGTCACTGAGACAATCCTTGCTGGTATGGAATGCTATATTCCTAACCCGCGAGTAGCTGCCGGCGTCAAAAAACGACCGTGGTTTAATAGGTCTTGCAGAAAAGCTAAAATTCTTAAGCAAAATGCATATGAGGCTTGGACCACGGCTCGTTATAATAAGGATCCGAATATTTCTGAGTTAAAACGCAAATTAAATGCTGCCTCGAGGTTCAGTAGGAAAGCAACTGCCAGAGCAAAATTCCAATTCATCGGCAAAATAGGTGGGCGACTTGCGAGCTATCCTTCTGGGAGTCGTGCTTTCTGGTCGCTTGCCAAAGCTGCCGAAGGGAACTTCTGCCAGTCGTCGTTACCACCACTGCGAAAGACCGATGGTGACTTGGCCCATAGTGCTAAAGAGAAAGCCGATCTACTGGGCAGTCTCTTTGCCTCGAACTCGAATATGAACGATGAAGGCGCTGTACCACCTACTATACCGTGGTGCGGTAAGTCCATGCCGGAAATCTCCATAACGCAGCGGGAGGTCAGGCGGGCGTTGCTTTCTCTAGACGTTCATAAGTCGAGTGGGCCAGACGGTATACCAGCAGTGGTGCTTAAGCAGTGTGCTCCTGAGTTATGTCCTGTACTCACGCGCCTCTTCGCGCTTTCCTACCACACTAGGCAATTTCCGTCTACATGGAAGACTGCGAATGTGCACCCGGTGCCCAAAAAGGGCGATAGATCAGATCCATCGAATTACAGGCCTATCGCTATTACCTCTCTCCTCTCTAAGGTGATGGAGCGTGTGATCAACACACAGCTTCTAAGATACCTAGAAGTACACGATCTGGTCAGTGACCGTCAATATGGCTTTCGCCACGGTCGCTCGACTGGTGACCTTCTAGTGTATCTCACACACCGATGGGCACTAGCCATTGAGAGTCAGGGGGAGGCATTGGCATGTAGCCTGGACATAGCGAAGGCGTTCGATCGGGTCTGGCACCGCGGTCTTCTATCGAAGTTGCCATCTTACGGAGTGCCCGAGGGTTTGTGCAAATGGGTGGCTAGCTTTTTGTCCGGCAGACGCATACGAACTGTAGTTGACGGTAGTTGCTCTGATAGCATGGACATTAATGCTGGTGTCCCGCAAGGCTCTGTGCTGTCTCCTACGCTGTTTCTACTGCATATCAATGACATGTTGGACATCAACAACATACATTGCTATGCAGATGACAGTACTGGAGACACTTTTTACACGGGTCGTGCAAACATCCCTCGTTCCCTTGTGGAGGAAAACCGCGGAGAACTTGTGTCTCAAATCGAGACCACACTGTCCCAGGTCTCTGACTGGGGACGGGTAAACTTGGTCCGATTCAACCCTACAAAGACACAAGTGTGCGCGTTCACCGCTAAGAAAACTCCATTCACTGTGGTCCCACAATTCCAGAACACTCCCCTCTCCATCTCCAAGAGCATTGGGATCCTTGGTGTCGACATCTCCAGCGATGTTCAGTTCCGAGATCATTTACAAGATAAGGTAAAGCTGGCGTCCAAAAAACTTGGTGTACTCAACAGAGCGAAGCAGTACTTCACGTCGGGGCAAAGGTTGTTACTTTACAAGTCGCAAGTTCGGCCCCATATGGAGTACTGCTGCCATCTCTGGGCAGGTGCACCCGGATACCAGCTTGACCCTTTTGACTCGGTTCAACGACGGGCTGTGAGAATTGTCGACGATCCCAAACTCACTTGCGGTATCGAGCCCTTAAGTCTAAAGGAGAGACTTTGCCTCACTGTGTGTGTTCTACCGCTTGTACAATGGGTTGTGTTCTGAGGAATTGTTCGAAATGATGCCCACGGCTACTTTCTACCATCGCACCGCTCGCCATCGGCAGGGAATTCATTCTCACACTTTAGAACCTAAATGGTCGCGTACAGTGCGGTTTCAGAGAAACTTCCTCCCGCGAACGCTTAAGTTGTGGAATGAGCTCCCTGCCAAGGTTTTCTGCAAGGACTACAGTATGGAGTTCTTCAAGAAAGAAGTTATTAGATTTCTGAAGGGTCGGCAACGCGCAAGTGATACCCCTGGTGTTGCAAGCGTCCATAGGCTACGGTGACCGCTTACCATCAGGCGGGCCGTAAGCTTGTTTGCCACCTTAGTGGAATAAAAAAAAAAAAAAAAAAAAAAAAAAAAAAAAACAAAAATGTTTATGGAAAGCATTGACAAAGATATTAGCAATATACATAGGATAAATTGTTTTCAAAAATGTCCACTTTCTTTAACTAATGAAGAGAAGGAATCTATAAGACAATCGCAATTATGTTATATTAGGTGATGAAATCACAGTAGACTATGACTGGAATACTAGTAATTTTAGAGGTGTTAGTCACGAATTATTTAGTAGCACAAAGTATCGTGTTCCATTTTTCATTCCTATTCTATTTCACAATCTAAACAATTATGATGCTCATTTTATTGTTCATGCTTTGAATTTTAAATATTGAGAAATAAAAATAATTCCGCAAAATAAGTAAAAATATATTTCATTCTCATATAAATCTAATATGTCGTATAGTTTATTTGCGGTTTTTAGATTATTTTTAATTTATGATCTACTAGAGTTTAGATATATTGAATATTATATAAAGACCAATTTACAGAATTAAGAAATCAATTACAAACGAAAATGATTTTAATAAACTTATTAGGAAAGGTGTTTTTCTTCATGAATTTGTTAATTGTAATTCCATAAACATTTTTGTATAATTAGGCTCTGAGTATGTTCTGTATATAGACAGTTTATCATCATATGAACATTTAATATAGTATCCATAAGAACAAACTACATGTTCATGTATTGTTTACGTATATGACTTCGATGGATCAGGGACACAATAGGTGACTGGTTTTAAATGAGCTACAAAGTCTGCATATATTATAAAATGTAATTTTAATATTCTTTGAAATTTATCAAAATAGATTTCATCATTATTTGTTTCCCTATTAAACCAATATTTTTCTTTTTTATGAATTCCTAGTTATTCAGTAACAATTTGAGCACAGTCATGTTTCTGGTGATTAATTAAATTAACTTTAGATTAAAAATAGATACGGCAACCGGCCCAGATTTGAATAGCGTCATTTTGATTTGTTATTTGTTTATTTAACAAGCGTGATAAATACAATAATGACCATTTCAACCATTGTTTAAAAATAATAAGTTAATTTGTAATTAATTAGAACATTTTGTAAAGTTTTTTTTTCTTTGTTAAACTCTAATTAAAACATATTAATGCTAATGTCATTTTGTTTTTCTATCTTGGGTATATCAGATAATTTGATTGGGAACTAAATATTATTAAACGTTAGTTTATTTTGATGCCTCAAGTATGATGATACCCTATCGGAATGTGTATTTGTAGGATATAGTCCACTTAAAACATTGTTGATCGTTCTTTTTTACGAATATACGAAGATCCACGTAAGGGATTGAACTTATTAACATGCATTTCTAAGAACTGTTTTTTTTTTAAGGTCTACCATTTTCTTTTTTTTCTGAATCACTATGTGTCATCACTTAAAGGTTCTGAATAATTTTCTAATTCACCAATTTTTATCCAATTCCTAATAGTCATTTTTTTAAATTCAAAAGATTTTTTTAAATCTTTTGTTTCCTGATCAAAATCTGCATGAATAATAAAATAGTATTGATTCTTCAATTGATGCTATAAATACTTCACGAGTGATATAAGACACATAAAGTAAATTATGATTAAGAATAAGACATTTCTATTTGTGTTTCTTAGTTCGTAAGTGCTGAGCATAGAATCTTTGGTTAACCTGTAAATCACATATTTGACACATCATGTTGACGTCGATGCTAGTTGTAAATCTTTAACACAATTTATCAGCTTTTCTCTTTAAACTTCGACCGACTTGAATTGAAGATTTTTGTAGGTATAACATGTCAAGTCATATCAAGCGTGAACCGACACGTCTCCAGGTTAAGTTTTTGTAAAGCGTGAGTGGACACACCCCTAAAATCTTGAGATACACCCTCGGGGGACTAGTTTTTGGAATGTCACCACCAACATCATTGTAATTAAATAGGAATAACTTAATTATGAACGGGGGAAAAACATGATAACCCATTACGATAATGATGTAATTACATAACAAAACTAGAGACAAGTTTATACACAGGAGTCACTGTGACGTCACACGGTAGTTTTGGTCAAGCGTGAGTCGCCACACCCCAGAGACAGGGGGTGGTTTTGAGAGTGGTCAAGCGCGAGTCGCCACACCCCAGACAAAGGGGGTGGTTTTGAGAGTGTCTAGAGGGCAGTGAGCCAGAACCAGGGGTAGAAAAGTTTTTAGGCGAGGGGTTGGGTTGGAGGGTAGTGAGCCAGAACCAACAAGTTTTGAGAGTGGTGGAAAGCAGAAAAAAGTTGGTGAGCTTTTTTTTAGGCGAGGGGTTGAGGTTGGGGGGAAGTGCGCCAGAACCAACGAATCTCCTCTACTTAAAGTCCTGGCCGATTGTAAAAAAACGGCGCCTACCGACGCGGCATTGGTTGAACAAATTTTAAATTAATACGCGGGTACTTCTTACTCGTATTTTATTACTTTTTATAAATATATAATTTTCAATTTAATTCACACAAATTGTATGAAAGATAAGTTCTAGCAGTGAAAGTGAAATATTAACACCAAAAAGTCTAAAATTAATTCAGAAACTATCATAAACGATTTACTATACCTAACAAATCGAGAGCAAAATATCTAAAAGCCTATGAAAATTTCATTGTTATTTGGATATGTAAATTTTAATATTGTCACTACTAAAAGCTTGTCTTATTTTTTTCTCATAGAGGGGAATGAAAAGCAGAGTGTGCCACACGGTTCCAAAATTATTTAACCTCGAGCGATGTACTTTGAATCCCTCGCTACGCTTAGGATTCTACTCTAGAATCCTTCGCTTCGCAGTAGATTCAAATTATAGCTCTCGCCCTAAATACATTATTTAGGTCCTTTGTGACACAATCTACTATTTCAAATCCGACTGGTAGTACTTTTGGCGCCTTCAAAGAAAAAACAAACGTACTCTTTAGCTTTATTATATAAGTATACATTATAGATTTAAAAACTTTATACTTCATCGTAAAAAAACACATTTATTAATTATATTTCAGAACCTTTGCTGCAGCAAAAAGGAAGCCTTATAAATGGCAGTGAATGGGTTTGATTATGTGCCTTTAGTGCTGTCCATCGAGGTATAAAATCATCGTCAATTAAATTTAAGAGCAGGGCTTAAAACCTTTGGAAGAGGCTTAGTTTTTTCATTAAATAAAGCTTTTTTAAAAGAAATACGAATCACGATATCACGATATATTTTGAACCTTATAGAGTTCCTACTCATAC
Source organism: Apoda limacodes (assembly GCA_946406115.1). NCBI lineage: Eukaryota > Metazoa > Arthropoda > Insecta > Lepidoptera > Limacodidae > Apoda > Apoda limacodes. The sequence goes on along the minus strand of OX291549.1, from coordinate 18,315,704 downwards.
TTAACTTAGTCGAGGCGCTGCCCAAAATCTGCTTATGACTTTGCTCTGTTCTATGGATTCTATGAACTAGTACATTGTCCAACTAAAATACTAGATATTGTGAACTGTACGAGCGCCTTATTTAGCCTTTTGTAGACTGGAAGCTTACTGCGAAAAATTTCAAGTACGTCAAACTCGTGAGCTCGGAAGATATATGTATACACGTATTTACACGGGAATCAAGAGGTAAGACGTCTACATGCATCAATTTTCCCCTCGAATTTTTTAATTTTCGGAGGGCTCGACACTTTTTGCAATAATCTCACAACTAAATATTTTCTTTTCTTAGCTTTTCTGTCAGTTTTAGTGGCTTTTTTTTAACTTTGATTCTTATTTTTAAAAATAAAAGCATTTGTTTCACAAATAGGTGCAACAAGATTTTTTAATCTCATAATTTGATAATGTCATAGTTTACTTTTATACCAACATTTGATACCAGTTAATCTATTTTATCACCTTTGCTTTCTACCAATTAAGTGTTCTATAGTATAAGTAGGCCAAAATGACTGAATATACATTCTATATTATAGTATGAGGAGGCATATAATAAATTCCTAATAATATATTCTACTAATACATACTTAATGGATATAAAAAGAAACCTTAATAAGAAAAAAACGAAATATCCGTTGTCTATCTGTGTTGTATATATTATATATTATAATTATTATGTATACTAAAAGGAATGAACAACAACTAAAAACAAGTGAAATTATCTAAAATTTAGAAAACCCTCAACCCAGAATAAAGTTCATATCGATTGAACGAGTAAAAGTCGCTTAGAATCCCTCACCAATTTATTCACATTTCTCTTTCCTGCTCCATTATCAGACCCTGGTCACCATCTATCTATACCATTCATTATCAGACCCTGGTCACCATCTATCTATACCATTCATTATCAGACCCTGGTCACCATCTATCTATACCATTCATTAAGACCATTCTAATGAGCCCAAACAGGATACCTATGCTGTTAGTTGTGTGTCCTGCAGATTAAAGATGATGCTACAGCATTTGGTCAAGGTTACTCGTTCTGGCAATATAATTGAAGTAATAAAATACCAAATTTTGAATCGATCGAATCTATGGAAGTTACTCATATCCCTTCATCAACTAGAAAAGCTGATGATCTTCAAACGGCTGAACATATTTTCCTGAATCATAATAAAGAACACTGTCGATGAAGTATCCTTTCAAAAAAAAAACACTAAATAAATTAGGTTCATTCGTTTGTACGCTAAGATGTAACCGACAGATATATAGATACACACTTCAAACTTACAATACCCCTCTTCCGGGGGTTAAAACATTTGAGATCTTTAATTTTAGAAACCTTTAAAACAACAAGATACTTATACCTATGTAGAAATAAGGATTTTTAAAAAACGCGCAGTATCTAATTACACGTACCTACATTATATAAAATTCTAAATCCAAAATAATGTTTATACTAGTACCTACTAAGTTTTCTCATATACCGACCGTAATCCTTCGTAGAAAACAATACGCCTTCCTTATTGAGAAAATTAGCTCCACGTTGCTACGCTAAGTAGAAGACCTAAGTTTCATTTCAAGTAACAAAGTTTCATTGTATACAAGAAGCTTGTTACTTAGAAAACTTAATTTGTCCATTCCGCTCTGATTTCCGAGTGCATCTTCGCTGAAATTTAAATTGAACTTTGCAATTTCCGTCTTCTGTATCTGATTTAATCATTAAAATTTTAAAGACTTACCCGAAATATTAAAATTCAACCTATAATATCTTTTTACACACAATCACACACACACACACACCCACACAAACCCGTACCACGCACACACACACACACACACACACATGCGCGCACACACACACACACACACACACACACACGCACACACACGCACACACACACACACACACACACACACACACACACACACACACACACACACACACACACACACACACACACACACACACACAAACACTACAGCATTGAAACTAGAAAGAAACAATAACCAACTATACCAACAGCATTATAACATTATATTTACCAAATTAAAATTTAGTTAAGTACTATTTCCACCGAGTATCTACACAGTCTTTTTATATTTTTAAACAATTCACAAAAATCAAAATTTCCCGCGGGAATAACTATAACAGAGTTTAAAGAACAACAGATGTAGCTATATCTTGCTATAGCAAACTTCTTTAGTATAATTAAGGAGATAATTAAGGTGTTCCATGCCGATAACCGAATTCAGGGCGGGCGGAGCCGCTGGCAAAGCTTAGTTCCTGATATGAAAAGAAAAACTACTTAAGGTAAAACTATCCTAAAAACAATATAACCCTGATCCGCGTAGTATGGTTCCAAGAATGGAGGCTGCATTCCCCTCATTGGCCATGCTTATCCTATAAGCAAAATAGCAACCTGCATTCTTGCCATCGGTGATTCCTATGAGCTGTGGAGTATTGGACTTGAAAAAATATTTTACACTTGAATCTCATGGACCTAGAGTCTCTACTGCGAACGGCACAAACTCAGAGATGCTAGTAATAAATTATAATTAATTATTATATGTGCATTTTGCGAGACTCTTCTATAATATTTACAGAATTATATGAATATCGCGCCCTTCTAAAAATTTACCTAAATTTTAAACAATTTAGCAGCAATATCATATACACCAATTAACAATTTTTTTCTAACGTTACATAAAACATTTGTTTTTACAGAAGGTCGTCCTAAAGGGCTTTCAATGTTGCTACGTCTTTGAGGACGATACCGTTGCAAATTGTTATGCACATACATTACAGAGATCTTTGGACTCTTCACTGCCCCCTCATAGTTGGATACCAAAGAATTTTTATTTTGATTGCTTGATGTTTTCATTCTTTTTTTTTCGTAACCAAATTGGTTGAAAATGATGAGTCGTTATTAGTGTAAGGCAAAAAAGAGGTAAAATATTCATACAGTGACACATTTCTAACTCTACTATCGCGTTTTCGATAACTTTCTCAGCGCGTTTTGAGACCATTATTTCTCATAGCTCTGTTATATGTGTGTTTTTTGTTATGCCTAGTTTACAATATTTAAACATTGTACCCTAAAATTATTGCAATCTAGCCTAGAAGGCTAATGAGCAATTTGTTTGTGACCTAGTTTTATAGAAGAGTATTTATATCTAAGAATGTGTCCAATGGCACTTTCCTTAAAGTCTCTAGTTAAGGAGAAGACCCTTTGTTCTTGTGTTCTATGTTGGTAGTACGAATTTTTCACTAAATTACGTCCCACAGCTGCATACCATAGGTCTATACTGGCATTAGGACTTGTATGTATAATAACATTTTGTTGTGTATGGCCAGTGTAGAATGCCTTCCAAGTAGCCAAAACATCATTTGTACCGTAGTTCTAATTCATCTTTTTTCTTCTTAACGTGCGCTTTCCAGCTCAGCTCTGCGTCGAGCGTCATACCTAAATACTTTGCTGTATTTTCATATTTTATGATCTTTTTGTTAATAAATACCGGACAGTACTCATCTTTTTGTTGAGATTATATGTATCGAATTTAGTTCATTCAATTTTATTTTCCATTTTATTGTCAAACCATGGTCTTCCCAACTGCCATTATTGCAATGTCATTAGTAAAGGTAGCGATTGTATTGTTTTCTAATTTAGGCATGTAAAAAGGGTACAGGACCGGACCTAATACACTTCCTTGTCGCACCCATTTTAGTTAAAGGCCTTCATGTCATACCTTATCAAATGCCTGTGCTACGTCTAAAAAATCAGTAGAACAGACTTGTTTGTCTTCGAGAGTTTTCTCAATTATTTTAGGCATCAGCAAAGGTGGCGATTGTATTGTTTTCAAATTTAGGGATGTCACTGGTGTATAAAAGGTACAGGACCGGACCTAATACACTTCCTTGTTGCACCCCAGCTTTAGTAGTTTTAATTTCAAAGTATGAACCTTCTTGCCTTATTCTAAAAAATCTATCCAATAAGTATGAATCTAGAATGCCTGCATATGATTTAGGCAACATTTTTCTTAGTTTTAGTATAAGGCCTTCATGTCATACCTTATCAAATGCCTGTGCTACGTCTAAAAAGACAGTAGAACAGACTTGTTTGTCTTCGAGAGTTTTCTCAATTATTTTTGTCATTCTGTGAACTTGGTCTATTGTAGAATGCTTTTCCTTGAAGCCGAACTGATGGTCTGGGATAAGGTCCTTGGCTTTTAGTATAGGTTTTAGTAGAAGTTTCTCAAATAATTTGGACATAATTAATAATAAGGAAATTAGTCTGTATGATTTCGTGTCACTAGGCGGTTTTCCTGGTTTAGCTATCATTATTACTTCAAATACTTTCCATATATCTGGGACATATTTCAGCCTAATCGCAGCTCTTATCAGGTTTGTTATCTAGACTAGAGCCTCTTTTGGAGGATTGTGTAGTATTTTGCCTGAAAAATTTTTATTAGGGTAAGTTTGTGGTTCTTTTATAATACTCTCCCACTTATTCTAAATATATTGCAGTGGTCTGAGTACATATCGTAGCTGTGTTCTGTGAAGAGTTAGCTAGAAGATAGAATTTTTGAAAATAAAAAAGTCTATTAAATCAGGAATTTTCAAAGGATCAGTTGGCCAGTAGGAAGGTGATTTTATCAACGCCACGTCACATTTTATTTTTAGTATGGATTTCATTAGTGCCCTTCCTTTTGTGTCAGTTAGTCTGGAGCCCCAAAACGTATTCTTGGCATTGAAATCACCTCCTTATATAAATCGTTCGCCAAGCGATTTTGAAAGACGCGTATAAGCATCTTTTCGTATCGTTTATCGCGGTGCACAGTATATGGCTGCTACTGTAAGATACCGCCATATGTTGATACAAATTGCAAAAGATTGGATGTCTGGTTCTTCATATTTAAAAGTTTCGTGATGTTTGATATTTTCTTTCACAATACAGCAATGCCGATATTTTCTTTTTTTTCTGGGTGTAGTGCATGGAAGACATTTTAGCCTTTGAACATAATATGTGATTGTTTTGTAAAGAATGTTTCTGATATGAGACACACATCAATATTTTCTATATCTAGGACAACTTGCAGTTCGTTCTGATGATGTTGTAGCCCATTACAGTTCCAAGCCATAATCTTAAGTTTATCAATATTTTTTTAAGCTTAGGTATAGCCGTTTTGGCGCTATTTTCTATTCTTTTTAGACGCTCATCAAAGAATGTCACAAGCATCAAAATTTCGTCCAGCTTATTTTCTTTTGTTTTGTTCTGCTCATTGCGTAGAGTGGGTGCTTCTGGCAGTTAATTATGCGTAAGAAGCATTTTGGTTTGTGATTGCAAAAATCTTTAAGCTACGGTTAGGATGGTAAGCAGCTGGCTATTTAACACTGGTAACTGGTAATTGCCGCGTGACTGATAGTTTCTTAATTTTTGCATTTCTTTGGCTATCATGCAGCCTCTATAGTTGCCTGGATGAGCTTCTTCACAGTACATACACATTTTGGGTTCTCTTCTGCAGGTTTTCTACAGTCTTGTGTTAGATTTTTCTCTGTACATTTAACGCACCTTGACTCTTTTGCGCAGTACTTTTGAATATGTCTGTATACCTGACATCTCTTACACTGGGTTATAAGCTTTCTGAGAGGTTGCACCTCAACCATGCAACCCAGTATTGTTTTTTTTATCGAATACCTTGCTGATTTCCTCGTCATTTTTTAAGGTCAGCATGAACATATTAAGTGGTTTCTTGCTTTTCCGGCTTAATTTGTTCACCGCATCTAGGATTTTGTAACCTTTATTTCTTAGGTCTTCAATTATTCTTTCAGCCTTGCAGGTAAAAGGCAATTTTGAGCTATAACTCTAATTGGCCTTTCTTGTTTATTTTCGTACGAGTGCCATACACGGTGGTTTTCGGTCAACGTCTTAGTTATAGCTCTATACGTTTCGTCATTTGAGGAATTTATTTTGTCGCTGTCACCATTTCATATTTTTATTGTAAAGGTTTTTGGACAGCTAAATTCAATTTTAGAGAGTCATAGAATATATATAATTGTACACTTTTTTTATTGTTAAGGTTTTGAGGCAGCTAAATTTAATTTTAGAAAGTCATAGAAAAGCCACTTCATCCACTGTAATTGGAGTTGGAGGCGGAAATTTCTTGGCTTTTTCTATTATTTAAGGGTTTTATGTTCTTGTAGTGAGAGTGTGAGTGAGGTGTTCAGCTTTCTTTTTTTCCTGGCCTTTGTTCTAATCCACTCTGTCTCTTTCGCGAGTTCTTCGTCATCAGTGCCATATTCAGCAGGCGGAGAAGAATTTTCCAAATTTTATGTAGCTGGGAGTCATCTATCAGACTTTGCAGTTTTTCCCGTTCTCGTCTTTCTTCTTTATTATATATGAGCGCATATGTTCAATTTCGTAACGTTCGAATAACATATGCTCTATTTCTGTTTTAAGCGCTGTTCTACTCACTTTATATGAGTATCTATTGTCAAGGCGTGTTATAACATCGCTTTAACAATATGATTGGTCGTCAGTAGGCATACCTTACGCAATGAATATGTAAGTCATCGCGGCTCGGCCTGCGCGACGGCTTTGTTGCGATGCGTTAGCACTTTGAACTGTAATTACACGTGTTGGGCAGTTTTCTTATCCTAACTACATTGCAAGTGTATGTATACACATAAACGTAACGTAAGTCTGTCTCTGTTCAATATATGAACTAGAAGCGTGCAGTAACAAGTTTTACCTTCAGCCAAAACTTTTTAATTCATAAATTTTCTCTACAAATCTAGCGTTTTCTTTTTACTACTTTGGATTTCTCTACTTTTATTTCCTTATATTATGTTCTGGTGAGTATTTATTTATTTACCTTACATTTTTATTTATTTACTCGCAACTGTGATGAAAAACATTGTGTGTAACCAAATACGGGCGATACGGAAATTACAAACTTGAGTCATTAAAGCCTTCGGCTTTTGGCCTTAGGCTGCTAAATAGCCTCTCGCTAGTATAATCTCCTTACCGCCCTTAACACATAATGTGCTATTATTAATATTGTTGTTGTTGACATTTTCTCTTAATTGACGATCCTAAAATGCGACATATTCGTAAGTATTTCACATAAGGAACTGGCTTTTATACGTACAAGAACCACTGTATATTACGAAGTCGGTGTAGTAGCAATAACAGTAACTTCAAAGCTCTGCTAAAAATAAAAACAAAAAAGAAATACTAGCAAAATGAAAATTAAGCTAAGTGTTTTCGCTTTAAATTTCTTTTTCATTATGCAAATTACTTAACAGTCTCCCAGCTACAAATTCATTGAAAAAAAAAACCCTTCATCTGAACGTTTTGTCAGAAAGACAAGTAGCAAAGGTAATAATAAAAGTGAGTTACTTTGAAAGCATATTTAAACCAAGTTTAAGCCATATTTCTTAGATAACTCGATCCATCTGTTCCACCTTGTTAAAATCAGAACTTAATATACATTTTGTACTGACATTTTAATAAAGTTATGTCTTACAAGCTATATGGAACTAATTTTGTAATTTTAATTCCTTCGAGATTCACTGCTCGTTTGTATGAGCAAAAATAACCTCGATTTAAACATTCATCTTTCGTGGTGTTACTTAAAAAAATGCATACGTCGATACACATAAAATTTGATAGGCACTGTGTGCAATGGCAATTAACTTTTAAAAACTTAGTAGAAGAAAGGGCAGAGTAGCTCAAACTGATGTTGTGAAATCAACTTTTGTTACTGTATGTCGCTCATTTCGGAAATCTTTACAATATAACAAATAAACACATAAATACACAAATAGTTGTAATGAGACTCTCACAAATTGGCTACAAAACTTTAACTATGATGAAATAGACAATATGTTTCAAAAATGTGATGTGTTCTCGTAATGTCGTTTCATATGTCATATTTCAGCTCAATTAAATGCCAGCAAGTGCTTGAGTAATGGTAGAAAATTTTTGGAGTAGACATTTACGAACGAAATAAGTTAAATAAAAACTTGTAAAAATCAACAAAGTGCGTTAAAGGGTTACGTGTTGCAGTAATTTACGGACGGAAACAAACAAACTATAAATATTATACAAACTTACAAAAATCATAGAGTTTTTAAACCAAAAGATATTCCGAAAGGTTACAATGCTGTAACTTTAAGAGCTTTCTTGAGAACTTTGCAACTTCGTTAGGAATGTCACGATTAAGAAGAAATATTGGGTGAACAATTTAATGTTTGCAGTGCTTCAAAAACACTTGTCTGCTTTACGAATTAATGTCTGAAGTACCTCCACATTACAGATTGTATAAAAGTAGTTTTACAGCTCTTACGAAAGTCAATGGCATTGTGACATGTTTTTACAATCAGTCTTGCGTGCAGACATGAGTTGGAGTAAACAGGAATTGTTAGTTGTCGATAAAAATAATAGTTTTTGACTATTTTCTAGTAGAGGATTTCGTTACCCTTAACCGTAAACAAAAAAAAAAGCTGTAGGTAAATAAATCCGTGTAAATAATGCGCAGCGAAAATACATACACATTTACGTAGTTTTTTTTTATTTATTAAAAATTTCCACGTCAAATAGTAACATGTGTTGCTATGTACAGTACACCTATTCTATATGTATAAAAGATGTCTGTTCGAAATATGATCTACGTGCACACTACAAGCGAGCAATTACAAGTTTTAACTTCGTCCAATACTTTTCAATTCATAAATTCTCTAGATATCTCTAGCGTCATCTGGCGTTGGCGTTGTTTTCTTTACTTCCATTCTCGCCATTTCAATTGTTTATTTATTTATTATTTTTAACTACTATTTTATTTAACACTAGATTTGGCCAGCGGCTCCGCCCGCCCTAAATTCGGTTATCGGCGTGGAACTCCTTTATTAAACTCTTGAAGCTATAGCTATAGCTGTGTATAGGTATAATTCGTTTAAGCTTGGTAATAATTATACCCGTGGGAATTTTTGGATTTTCCGGAATATAAAGTACCTATGTGTTAATCTAGGCTGTCAGTTACCTTCATACAAATTTCATCAAAATTGGTCCATCCGTTTGAGCGTGAAGAAGTAACAAACATAAACACACTCACAAACTTTCGCCTTTATAATATAAGTATAATTGTGTGTAACACGGGTGGTACAGAAATAACAAAACCCAAGTCACTAAATCCTTAGGCTTCTAAATAGCCTCTCGTTAGTCATTTTCTCCTAACCACCCTTAATACACAATGTACTATTATAAGTAGCGGGAATCTAGCAATGTGCTAAAAAATCATTCTCGCAGAATGTTTTAGTGGTTTATTTTTAAAATGTGGAAATAAACCTTAACCCATCTACGTTCATACCTGTCATTATAATTTAATTCAGGGACGCAAAAGGTAAAACTAGTTTAATCAAGAAATTTGAAAAAAAAATATGTCGCAGTGAAATTATTGAAAAGGGATTTATGTTTTTTAAATAAAATAAAAAATGGGATGGGCTAAGCCGGCGCTGAACTTTAGAGATTATTAAATTCGAAGCCGCAATTAAATGTATGTTAAAAAATAAATCGGCTAGTGCGAGTTGGACTCGCGCACAGAGGGTTCCGTACCACCAGATAATGCACGAGCCCTTTGTATAATAATAGATATACACAGTCACTGTGTCTGTATGTTTTGCTTTTGTCATTTCTATAACTAACTGGGGCCCTGCAATAGTCCAAAAAAAATTTTTTAATTACACTTTCACCCGCGCTCTGTACGAATGCCTATGTTAATTTGAAAAATGATTATTTATTATCCTTCAGGATAAGTTATTTCTATACAGTTTGGTTGAGATTTGGCGGAGAAAAGTGGAAATATACGAAACACTGATTTTGATGATTGTGACTAGATATGATTACCCCGAGGCACATTGTCCCTATCGAGCATTTTGGCTTAAGCGCAACAACGATTGTATTACATTCGCTTAGGTCTGATATTTGCTCTTACAGTCATTTCATCAAATTCACATATAAAATTATTACTTATCTAATTCTATTTGTTTAAAATTAATGTACCTATTGCAAGGCAGAATATACTTAGATGCGAATTCAAATTTTCTGTAATTATGTCATCCAAGCTTTCCATCGAGTTGCACACACTGTGCAAAACGGAGCCTTGTGTTTTATACCACACGCTCCAGGAAGCTTGGTTAAATACTCCATTCGCGGACAAAGCACACCAAACAGTTACCCTGAAGCAAGTCAATGGTTTTTGGTGCAGAAGCCGTGCATTATAGCCGACGTGAACTACGCGCACCAACAGTATTAAAAGAGCACTGTCTTCAATACCATGCAGTCAGCGATAGTAGATCCATACATCGGCATTAAATTGGTTGGCTAAGCAGTCTATAGATGGAAGACAAACTGAGTTGGCATGTAGTCCCCTTACGTTACAAAATTCACTTTGGTGTGGATGGAATTAATGGTAACACAACTCTTATTATTATTAATAAATGATAAAAAAAAAAATTGAACCCCAACAAAGGGGTTACAAAAGATGCCAACAAAATTTTACAGTATTTGATCAGTAAATGTCCAAAACAAGTAGGAAATTCGTTTGTAAGAAACACGCTGCGAGGCGCCGCGAATCGTATCATCTTAACAAGAATGTGCTTAGTAGAAGTAGGCAGAAAGTGTTTAATTGCAGAGTATGCAGAGAGGCATAGAATCTGCGTGAATTTGTCTATTTCTTCATTTTGCTATAACTTTTATAATTGAGTTGAATTAGATTTAAGAGGCCTGCGCAGACAGCTTAGGAAAGATAACGTCTGGTGCTTAATTCGTTAACGTAATTACAGCGTGGTTGCTGTCGCTGTGGGTGAAAGGCCAACCCTAGGCTGTTACGGTAGCCGCGTTGACTTGGATATCTTTCTAAAGCTCCGGGATATTCTGATATTTATCGTGAGGTTACCGGTACAGCCTCCTCTGTTTCGTTATGACCTACCGCTTATTAACTTATGGATTCGCTACCAGCCTTACCTTTAAGACGTATCTTTATTGTTAGGGCACCAGCTTCCCCTTACCTTAGGCGATGAGGACGATATTTGGGCGATAGTCCACCAACTGGGCGCAGCGCTAATTGTGGAATTTACTTATCTATTTACAACGTATGCAAGCTTCCCCACCGTGTTTTCTTTAAGCCAGAGGTGTGAAAGAAACTATGTGTTTGAGAAATATAGGAAGGAAAACTCAATGGTACAATGTGGGGCTCAAACGCAGCGTATCGGAACACGAGTAATTATCTCGAAACTACATTATTCCTACTGACAGGAATTAGGAGGCCTATGTTTTAGTTTATACCTACGTAGTCTAGATTGGTTAGAGTTTATTTACTACTGCCTATACGTGCGACAATAACATAAATCTGTCTCGACACGTCACTTTCAGATATTATTACGTCGGTACACCGTCTTACACGAACTTGCTCTCACAGAATAGTTTATTTCCATTGTTGCTAAGATTATGCGGCACAAAACTGAGAAAACAAAACTGCCTGTCGAACTCGTAAATGTATTCGTCGTTCATGGCATGATTTAACTAATGTGTAAATAAAAAAAAACAAACTAAGTAAAGTAACTGCAGAAAATAAAACAAGGGGAGGTTAAAATTTTGATTAAATGATAAATACATTTTACTAAGGACTTATGCAGTCCTAGTACAGCAATCCTACTAACACACTTATTTCTATAAAATTAAGAAGTAAATTGTAATTATACATACACAATTACACAGAAATAATCTTGTTTGTGTGTTTGATTGAGACTCTTTGAAAGTTAAGGTTTAATAATAATATTTTATTTTATTGTTTCTTCCAAAAAATAATTACTATAAAAATACCAAATCTGTGGCCACATCATCAGTGTAAATAAATATTTTCATAGTAAATATGCAGTCAAGAGAAAAACTTTGAGCCAGGATTCGAACTACCAATTTAACTATTAAGGCATAAGTCTGGCCAATAAAAATTTATAACTTCATAATAAAGTATTAGATTAAAATTAGTATTAGTTTCGTTTTTTTAATACTAAGAACCAGCCTCAATCCCTAAAATAAAATATAAAGTTCTAATATCTTTATGATTTGGGGAATAAAATAATTTTCGCTAAATTGAAAATTAAACTATTTGTCGATTTCAGTTTTGTTTTTTAAATATTAGAATCAAAATTTAATTTCATATTAAACTTATAAAAATTCAAAAATTCTCGTAATTTAATTTGTTTATTTTCTGTTTTGCCATACAAAAAACAGTTTTAACTTAGTAAGTACCCAGTAATAAAGTCTTTCTCCGTTGCGTCCTATTACCCAAGTTTTAAATTTATTCTCATAAGCAAAGTAATCTTTTAACTTTGTTTCGAATGAAACAGTAAAAAAAATTTCAAGACAAAATGACAAAATATTTTCTTCACTTACTTTTAGTATTTTCTCTGCGTAATACTGGTAATACAAATGACGAAACATTATCTTATCTGTCTGTGTCTTTTTCCTTTTGCATTTTCTTTTTAACTTCTCTTTGGTAATTAAATGGGACTCTTTGAGACCGAATCATTTGCGACTATATCTATACTTCTATACTAATATTATAAAGAGGAAAACTGTTTATTTGTTTGTATTGGTTATCTTTGGAACTATCAGTCTTATGAAAAAAAATAACGTTAGAAAGTTTATTTATCTGGAAGAAACATAAGCTATTTAGCATAAAGCTAAGACCAATAGAGGCGATAAAACATAGAAAAAGGTTTTACAAAACGGGAGAAAAGATCGCTTCTGAGACCTTTCGAGGCGTGTGCTAAATTTAAATTGCTCGAAAATAATGTATAGTAGCCTTGTTCCTCTTAAACCCTTTATTTCATAATGTTAGGTACCTAATACATAACATACACGTAACAAAAAATCTAACTCCGAGTCGGGACTCGAGAGTCGGAGTGTGTTTGCATGAAAATTGGCTTATTTTGTTCTAGCGTAACCTGCGATTAGAGCGTGTATGGAAGTTAATAGCACTTCTCCCACTATGTGATGCTTCCTCTAGCGATAGTAGTATATCAGAAGATGATAGAGAAGATATAGTAAAATACGATACCGATTATAGCTCTGAACCTCGCTCTTTAGATTCTTCATTCGAGAGACTGAATATTCTAGAAGATTTGCATGATACTGTTTTGTTTGATGATGTAATACCACCCACTCCAACTATTTGTGAAGTTCTCGCGACACACAACTTACCACAAGATTTGCCAGCCATTCAATCACTATCATCCGTTTTGTCTGTTCCATCAACTCCTGAAGCTCCATTACCAACATCATTGACAAACAAAAAAAACTGTTTATTCGAAAGCCTTCGGATTTTAAATGGGAAAGCGGATATTTTTATACATTCTGCAACATTAGAAGACTTAACTTTTACTGAATTTGGTTCTGATTCAAAGTCACCATCCGATTATTTTTCTGATTTTTTAGTAAGGATGTAATTAAAATAATTATTCAAAATACTTATTTATATGCCGTCCAAAAAACACGTGACGGAATTTTTAGATTTTATTGCAATGAATCTTTTGATGGGTGTCGTGAAGATGCCATCTTATCGCGACTGCTGGAAGAAAAATCTTAGATACAACCTTATTGCCGATGTTATGAGCCTCAAGCGCTATGAACAGATAAGTCAATTTCTACATTTTGTTGACAATTCCCAACAAAACGAAGATCGCTACTTCAAAGTTCGGCCGATATTAGAAGCAGTACGAAACAACTGTCTTAAAATAGAAGAAGAACATCGGTACAGAATTGATGAGATGATGGTGCCCTATAAGGGCACAAGAGCTGGCAACAGGCGGCAATATTTGGCAAAAAAACCAAAGAAGTGGGGGTTTAAAATGTTCGTCAGGGCAGGTGTATCTGGCTGCGTCTACGATTTCGTTCCTTATGCTGGCGAAGATACGTTTAGATACCATTCCTTCACAGAATACGAATACTCTTTGGGTGTAGGCGCTAAAGTTGTGATTGCGCTTTGCCAAAGTATCAAACATAAATCCGCAGTTGTATACTTCGACAACTTCTTCTCTTCACTCGAACTAATTCATTGGCTACGCCATGAACATGGTATCTTTTTCCTGGGTACAATAAGAGCAAAACACTTAAGAGGGTGTCAAGACAAACTATCCAGCGATAAAGTATTGTTAAAAAAGGGTAGAGGCTCAAGCAAGCAAGTGGTTTGCAACAAAAATAAACTGAGTGTTGTAAAATGGCATGACAACAAATCTATTGGCGAGGTCTTATGTAGATTCATTTCCAATGGAAAAAATAAAACGTTTTTCTAAAGAGGCCAAGTCTAAGATTGAGTTAAAATTGTGAAGCACTACAACTCCCATATGGGGGGAGTAGATTTGTGCGACATGCTGATTTCACTTTATCGCACTAATTATAAAACAAAGAGATGGTGATGATGACAGAATAACATGGCGTTGTTTTCCCAAATATTAGATATTTGTGTAAATAACGCATGGATTATGTACAGAAAAGATAATGCTCGACACAATAAAATTCCAACCATTTTAAAAATATTCAGATTTGAACTTCTCTCGAAACATCGAACCTCTGCTGTGCCGAGCTCTTCTTTTCAACAGACCAAAGTAAAAAAAATTCAAAAGCCGTCTGGACCAAGACCTACTGATGCAATTCGCCGTGACAACGTAGGTCACATGCCTGACTTTACTTCAGCGCCAGGTAGATGTAAATTTTGTAAGAATGGCATGACAAATGTAATATATTGCAAGTGTAATTTAAGATTATGTTTCGTAAAAAAACGCAACTGTTTTAAAAACTTTCATGACCATTGATTATTACATTGTCTCTAAGCATATCCTTTTTATTTTTTCTGATTATTAAAATAAATATAATTAAAAACAGCAGAAGTTTTATTTTTAATTTTCTGTTGATTTAACAAAGTTAAGAATACATAACATATTTTTTTACACTTAAGATATGCCTGCTTCGCAACGTCATATATTTTTAACATGCAGTTTCTAAAAAAAAAATATAATTACAGTTTTTTTTTCTATTTTTTTAATGTTGCTTGAGACATTCTTAGATGGAATTATAAAAAAAATCATAGTTCTCACTATAAGATCTGTTGCGAACTAAAGAGTTAAAACTTCCTACTAAAAGTCCGGATAGCATATATCTATCTCCTGAAGTAGACTCACAATGACTTTTTTCAATGATAAATATTTTGCGATGTGCAAAGCGGTTTTCTCCTATTCATTATTATTTCTTATTTAAGTAAGTATGTTACTTACCTTGGATATAATGAAGATTAAATTTGTCCTTCATATGATTATAACGAATAGTTTATAAGATATTACCGAAATATAATATAAATACATACAAAGAATCGACTACGGCTAATACGTGTTACATATAATGGAGTAACGTGCGATCTAGAGATACTATAAACAAAAAAAAACTATCGCGATGTATATCATACATCCCCGTCCATACCCTTTTTGAATGTTTCAGGACCTAACCTAAAATGACAAGCTTCATCCCGATCCATCGAGCAGTTGAAGCGTGATTGAGTATCAATCAACCACACGTCCAAACTTTCGCACTTATAACATTAATGGGATATCTGGGAATTAATGAATTTCCACCAGCCCTAAATTTGGTTATGGGCGTGGGATTCTTACATCAACTCCGTAATATTACTAATGAAGGTTTGCTATTGCAAGCTTGAGTTCGTTTAAGCCCGGGTAAAATTATTCCCGCAGGAACCTTTGAATTTTTCGAAATTTTAACTATCCTATATCCTTCCCCGGGACTTCGAATATCTCAATACCAAATTTAATCTAAGTCGGTTCAGCGGTTTAAACGTGAAGAGGTAACAGATAACCACACAGACAGACAGATAGACAGGGTTACTTTCGCATATATAATAAATGGATATTGTAATGATTTTTCTACTTACATTTCATAAATTTCGATATCTGACTGTTATACTGTGATTTAAAGTTTATGTTTCTTATTTGATTTAAGGCTTAAGTAATACTTAAATAAATAAATGACGATTTAACCAATGTTTAGAATATTTTAAACCTGTAAGATGTATTTTCTACAAAGAAGTTTTTTAATTGATGACATGGCACACTCGTGATATTTAATGGCGGTGTTTGACTATAAAACTAGATTAATTTATAATTCAATAGATAAACATTTCTGCAATGTTGGACTACTTTAAAAATTGTCAGAGGTACTTTTTGGTTTGGATTGTTTATCAATGGCAATTATCAAAATACGCGTTTGAAGTGTCGATTTTTTTTAAATAATTTAATGGCGCACTACTTTTGTTGCGCCAGTCCGAAATAAATAAAACTTGAAAAGCTTGATCCATTTAGTTATTAATTTTCGTGTTTAAAAAAGTTCATTCTATTTTCAAATCACATATTCGAACGCTCGAGTGTTCGAGCGGCCGGCTAAAACATTGCGGGTCGCTCATTGATAATGTACAAAGAAGCTTGTGCAAGATACGGTAGCATATCGTAGCATGTTTGAGAAAATAGTACATTAATGCCGCAAACGCAGCATAAACGGGCGATCGTGAGTATTGCCGCCAATTCGCCGCGTTCAAATGTCAATTTCTTTTTTTCTTTTTTTAAATTAATGTATTGGCGCAACTTAATGAGCTATCTCTTAATGTTCGAGTTTAAAAATGTTGGTTCCATTTTCAAATTTTAATTTGACCGCTTGAGTTTCGGGGGCGATAAATCGATCTAGCAAGGTTTCATTTTTAGAAAACGTCGTTTTATCTGTGTTTTTAGGCAATGATAAACTGAAAATATGACGTTTCCTGATATCTATTGGCGAGTAGTAATACTATTTCTTTTACCGACACAGCAAGAGTAAAGCTACTTAACAAAAGATGGCGTTTTTAAAGAAAAAAAGCAAAGCTCGGTCTTCCAGGTACTACGATTTATCCCAAGGAAGCTTGTATATGATATGTTTGCATATCATAGCATGTTTGAGAAAAGGTTATAAATTCATAACATTTTGTAATTATAAAATGCCACCTAGCTACTGTCCACGTACATATATAAATATATTTGGTAAATAGGGAAGACAATTTGTTAGAAAAGTGAAAAAATTAAAAAGAGATGAGCCTACTTATTTGACTAAGATAAAGTGTCATATAATATGATACAATTGATAATATAATATAATACATGAACATATAATACAAATTTTAAAAATATTCCTTTGTAAATAATGATGTTCGTCGACGTGCACAAATCTCGCACTTGACCGTTTGTTTTTAAATATTCAATAGCCAATTTTCATTCATTTATTTGAGAGATCGGATTATCCCGACTATCTCCCAGCCATCTCTTACCACGCTTTTTGATCCGAGGTTGTATTGTATGTTTGCTTAACAAGATACGGGCTACGTAAATAATAGGGTTTGTTTATCTCTTTCAATCGAAATAAAACTTTAATACGTATAGAAAAATCATGTCAATTACGAACATGTATGTTCTTACTGTATTTACTATTCCTAAGCTTGAATCCAGACTCCCGCTAGGTTTGTAAAGAGTGGGAAATATACCACAACATGTCATCGAAGTGCTGATCAAATCGAAGAGTAGCAGACTGGCAACATGTATCAGGACAGGAGAAGCCTAAATCAATGATTGAGATAAATTCACACTTGTTATGTTTTTAAGCTTTTTTGGGCTTTTTAACTTCACCAAATTTTTTGGCAATTCGATTTTTTTAAGGGCTAATGATGCTTAAATTACTTAACAAAAAAATTTATTTTTAAATGCCTACTCAATTTAACAGCGGGTTTAACGCTCGGTGTCATCAAGGCATATGCGGCAATTTTTCATCGCTAAATCATTTTTTTGATTTAGCAATGTTTTTAATTACCGATGTTATGCGATGTAGAATTTCTTCGGCAACTCTGCACCCAGTTCACACTTTTTAAGTAGCTCATGTCCTTTCTCAAGGCACAAGTTATTACCTAGCCAAATTTCACCGAACTCGGTTCACCTCAAAAAGTTAACAAACAGACATACATAGACACCAACGCATTTATAATATCAGTATGGATTGCAGCTAACAGAAATGTACCCCCGAAACAATTTGTTTTATTAATTCATCGTCTTTTTTCAAAAAAAATTAGGCATTTTTTTTAACATCCAACGCAAAACTAAAAGTTTGTTCTAATCTGGCACATCTTTTTACAATGTCACTGGAGGAAACTTGTTTATAAAAGTCGCAAATTTGACAGTATTTGCCTTGTTATGCAAGTATTGTTAGAATGTAAACATTGAGGCACCTCTATTATACTCCATTTCACAGAGCATGGTGCGTACCATTTTGTAATTTTCTTTCTGAAAATAGGATATAATTTTAAAATATTATTATATGATTCATATACAGTAAACATTTAATTTATATCTCCAAAATTACATACTCATTAACTTGATAAAAGCACAACTTTAATCCTAGAAATAAACATAAATTTGCTATGCCAAAGTTTACAAAGGCTTACTAAAATTAATAGTACCTATATTTTGATTCCATTCATAATATAAATTGAATTAGGCTTATTCGGGATTAACCAACCTAGACACCCATTTGAATTAAAAGATTTGAATTTTGAATATTTCACTTTATTGTGGTTATCAGGATCTGTAATTTAGTAAAAACTCTGAGATCTCACTCACCGTGCTATATGAAATGGAGTATCCTAGCTGTGTACACGTAACTTAGGGTTAGTGACACCGTAATTTGTTTTGCGTCTGTGGACAAACATGGAATACATAATTAAATTTGGATAAATAAGATATAGCAACAGCAAAATTGATTTGTATTCTGCATACAAATTAATTTGCTATATTATCTTATTTACAATTTATAAATCTGTAGGATCCTCCGAACGTAGTACGTACAATTGCTTTTGCCCGCAACTCCGCCAGATCTAAATTCGATTTTCGACGTGGGATTATATACGACAACTTCTTGAATATAATTAAGGAAGTTTTTTATTAATGCGAAAGTGAGTTTGTTTGACCTTTCTTCACGCCGCAACGAAGCGAGGCAGGACATATAATTTTTTTCTCGGGAAATAAAAAAAATACCCCTAAAATAACTATAAACGAATTTCACGTGAACGAACGTATTATATGCCGATGGAGCAGACGTGTCCTAGAGTGGAAACCGCGTATGGGAGGGCAAAGCTGGGGACTCCCTCCAGCCCGGTGGACCGACGACAGGGCGCTTGCGGAGCCGCGGGCAGAAGCTAGTGAATAAATACAATAATGATTCCGCGGCACTACCTTTTTTCTGGATATATCTGCCGGATAAGTATCAGTAGAATAATAATTCTGATATTTTTTAAAATGACTATTGTTAGCTTGTTTTATTCAATCTTCATCGAACATGTTCTCAAGCTATCATAACATTTTTAACGAATTACATGACGAATTAATCAATAACACAGCCTAACATTCTGAGTTTTATAGGACTTCAAACTGTACAGCGATGCAAGTAGATACCTCCTATATATTAGGTAATCATTTTATTACCAATGAAATTGTTGTTAATTTCTATTAATCGAAGTCAGTATATATCTGCCTCTTGGGTATTGATTTTTTCCTGCAAAGGAGTTCCAAATTCTGGAAAAAGTAGAAGTCCGTGGTTGCAAGGTCTGTTAAGTAAGGTGGATGTTGGAGAACTTCCAACCCTTGGTCTTGTTGCTCAGCGACTATCTGTTATGCAATGTGCAACGCATTGTCGTTAAGCGAGCGTCTTCATTGTGTTCAGTTGTAACAGTACACAGATTCAAAAGGTGATGAAAACAAAACACTAATCAATAAACAAATGACAAATTTTTTTTGAAATTAGAATTTTTAGCTAATCCCAGTAAAATTACATTTCAAATGGCCAGTATGTACTCTTATATGAAAGGGCAACATCAAAGCTAGTGAAGACCTATTATTCATATCGACAATGGTACACCATCGACAAAAGGTAGCAAAACAAACTAGGTAACGTTTCCTAAGACAAAGTACGTATAGGGCGCGCGGCCGGCTAAGATCTTAATTACTGTTGATAAATAATGGATATAGTACCTAACAAAGTCATGTCTACTAAATGACCGCCTAAAATTTTTTTTTCCACTTATAAAACAACATGATAAATATGGGCTATATAATATAATCTAATTTATTTTTGCAAGCTTTATTCGAACGTATACGTACGCGAGATGAATTAACATTTTGATACAAAAGAGTAGCAGCAGCTGATGGTATATCATACACTTTGTGTGGTTAAGTCAACCTGTAAGGATATTAACATTATTATGCAAAAGACAACTGCCAAAATTACTTTATACCAATTTATATTACGAACCATAAATGAAAGTTTACAAATTTTGAATTAATTTGATTATATTATAACTATATGGTTTCGGTAATTAACATAGATAAACACACGTTAGCTTTCATGTAAAATAAACATTAAGAAATTTTATATGCTTGCTTTGAAATAACTACAACAATTTTCAACTTTTTCTCCTGTAATAAAACCCAAACCGTTGACGCATATTTTAAGCAATTGCAAAAGATTTTTTTCCGTAGCATTACAAACGTAGGTTAACACGGTCACTGCGGGGCAAATGGCATACTTGCAGATGGTGCGGAATAATCTCTCTACTTCGTATGCTAACACCCACCACTGTGCGTCATAGCAATTGATGTAAATATATATATCATTGATACGTAGTATGATGTAGTTTATACCTCTTGATTCGCCTTGGATTTGATTAACTAAGTAGTTTTTGAAATATAAGAGAAAATATTACATCCCCATATCATGAGAAATATTTTTCCATCCGGCACTACTTTTCACTCTTACTTGTGTGAGCTGTTCTTGTAGCAAGTGATGGGCTTTTTTCTTTCTTTTTAGAATATTAGATTTTGAATATTATCTATGAACATACATCGCGAGCGCATACTAACCACTACCGGTGCTCACACAACACTAAGCTGCTTGAGATACCTACATCAACGTATCCAAACGATTCTCATGTAAACGATTTATTTTCACGTTATGTTGCTATGTATTTTTTATATAATAACCTAAATTTTATTTTAAAATACAAACACAAAAATGTAGTTTTCGTTCTTCAACTAATAGATTTCAACAGAAAAAACTGCTCCGCTTCGGCGAGGGGAAGTGCAATTTTAAGCGCAGCATCAAACTTGGTCGTGTGTGTAGAAATATAATAGAAATGCCGCAGCGAATTTGTTAAGTTACAAAAACTCCGAAAATGTTATTACTACACAAAAGGTGTGGTTTTATAAAATTAAAGGTGTGGTTAAAATAAAAGTTAAAAGACTTCATCTTGCGTTGCCTTTTCTTTCTTTATATATTTATCTTTAATTGCAAATTGTTGGCCTTTACACACCCTTGTTCGCGACTACAATTTTTATATTGTTTTGGTTGACATTTTCAATTAAAATATTTGCAGAAATTAGCCCGACGTTCACGCCACAACTTCTTTTCCCGCCTCGAAATAACCTATGGTAAAACCAACGGTTTCGGCTATCGAAAACACAATCCCGCGGCTGTGTCATACGAACAAATATACAAACGGACATGACGAAACTATGTATAACGGTTCTGTTTTTAGGGTTGCGTACCCAAAGGTAAAAAACCAGACCCTATTACTAAGACTCAGATGTCCGTCCGTCCGTCCGTCTGTCACCAGGCAGTCACAGTCTCTTGAACCGTGATTGTTAGACAGTTGAAATTTTACAGAAGATGTATTTCTGTTGCCACTATAACAAGAAGTACTAAAAAACAGAATAAAATCTATAGTTAAGGGGGCTCCCATACAACAAACGTGATTTTTTTGCTCTTTTTTGCTCGATATTAATAACGGCAACAGGTAGACACTTGATATACGAGTATTCATAGAATATTTAGTTATATATTCACTTTTAAAATAAATAATAAAATTAAAATAAAACAAAGATTTAAGGAGGGCTCCCATACAACAAAGGTGATTTTTTTGCCGTTTTTATAGATAATGGTACAAAACCCTTCATGCACGAGTTCGACTCGCTCTTGGCCGGCTTTTGTTATTTTGCTATTCAAACAGACCTTTAAAATTTATGAATATTGATTTTCGAAGGAAAAATATTTGATCATGTTTCATATTCGACCTCTACCCCAGTATCCCTTAAAAGTTAACTAGTATTTTACTAGTACAATCGAAGTTTTATTGGAGTTGCTTGAGTGTGTCATGCTCTCTCAAATTGTCTCTGCGGTGGTGGCGTGTGTGTCGGGTCGTTACGTTCCCTAAAATATGGTTGAGCGAAGCGATGGCTGATTCATGTGTTATACTCGTGAACGGGTGCCGCCTGTGGACGCTGGTCTGCTCTTGCAAACTTCTTTGTATCCTTGTATTAAGTCTTACTTTTTTGTTTTGTTTATCAATACTGTAAGACATTGATTATTAGTGATGAATACATAAACTCTCTTTTTTTTACATATTTTATAATGAGATACTTTTTTATGTTGTGCTTCTGCATTTCATGTTTTGTATGTTTGTAATGGAAAGTGTCCTTCTATGATAGGGAGGGCATTTTTCAACTTTTTAAGTGGACGCTGTAAAAGAAAGGAAGAAAAGAAATGCCCTTGCTGAGTTTCTTGCCGGTTCTTCTCAGTACAAGGTATCCCGCCCTTTAGACTTACGAACCGATGGCGTATTGACATTCAAAAGTGCTCAATTATTGTAGCCTTAACTAAATAAATTATATTGAATTTGAATTTATGCTAAAAAATTTCACTAAATATTTCTACCAGCCGTTAAGATGATGCCGTGAGTTCGAATCTTATTTTAGTCTGCAAAGAAAATTGACATTAGTAATTTAATTTTATAAAACGCAAAAAGCTGTCTGGTTTTTTTTTAGACAAAAACTCCACACTGAGAAAAGCTTTAAATTCCAGACAGACTGAAATATACTGTTTTCGCTGAAGCAAGCCGAAAGCAACTTGTGAACTACGTAGACTATTATTGAAATACGCGATCGCACTGTAAAGTGGGACATCGTTTGAAGTGCCTATGTTAGGGTGACCTTCAAAAGTCATACAGGAGACTTCATGAAGTACAGACTTGTCTTTCAGTTTTCTATATTCCTTTTTTTCGACGATACAATATTTATGCCTTAACATTTTGTAATGCTATGTTTTTATTAAGGTTTTACCGTGCAGATTTGCATTAGTAAACAATTCTCAATAAACGTACTACCTATAGCAAAATGCCATGTCAGTTATTTTATGCATTAGCTGAGAAGTTATGATTAAAATTGAAGTGTAAAGCTAACAAAATATTAGTACAAGTAACTCAAATGTAAAATATTAAACCTTAGAATAAAATCATTAAGAGAATGTTACAAACATAGGTAAAGTAAACTTACGAATCTTAAACATCAACACAATAGTTATTTTTTATGCAACGCTGGAAAGTGGTTTTTTGGCGTGAGTGCCTATATTGAATACCGAGCAAGCGAAGGATTCAAAGATTGAACTTTAAGTGTATCTAGTAAAAGAAATATATTTATACTAAAAAAAAATTATGTACCTACTACGTAATACCATATAAATGTTTTTTTTTTAAGTTGCGTTCCGAATTTGCACTATGCCAATTTTAAAATTCTTAATACAAAAAATATACTTAAAACTTATTTATTCTTGTTGTATTTAACAAACTACATTAAATTATCAACAAAACTAGTATTATACTTAAAAGATATTCATTTTTTTCTTTGTTTAAATTATTTAAGGCCGGACAACTCAAATGTAAAATATTAAACCTTAGAATAAAATCATTAAGAGAATGTTACAAACATAGGTAAAGAAAACTTACGAATCTTAAACATCAACACAATAGTTATTTGTTTTGTTACCCCTACTTGACTGCCGAAACGCTGCCCGAGGAAGAGGAGATCGCTACTTAACCACGAGGAGCTGCTAACACGAGGATTTAACCTGCAGTGAAGCTGCCATTACTAGTTGGTATTTAAAGTTTTTTAAAGAAGAGACTACAATTAGGAGGCTGAGCTACAACGTCAAGGGAAACTGTGATAGATTCTAATTTTAAGTTCTTTCCAGAAAGCTTTAAGAAGGAAGAAGGGTCTCGGAGCTACGAGAGGAGAAAGGGGCGCTATGAGTCTATGAGACTATCCTTATCGGGGAGTTTATACAAGTAAGTGCTGAAGCCAATTGTTTTCAGTGAAATCGTTTAAAAATTATATAGCGATTAGCTTTATATATATTAATATTTAAATCGTGTGCGGTGCGATTATACTAAATATTACTCATGATTCTCAGTCGTGATACGCTCTCTTAATAAGGAATATTGAACTTATTCATACTTTTATGGTGTTATATCATTTAAAAATATCTAAATTAATGTTAAAACATCAAATGACGAGCTTGCTTTTTTGTTGGTTTGAAACTTATGGCGGAAAGGGATCTCAAGTAGTTAGAAGTAGAATGTTAATAGAATCTTGTTTTCAGCTACAGAAAAATCTTGAATAAAAGTAGAAGTGGAAAATAAATTTATATCAGCCATAATAATTATATAGCCCACTAAAGATCTATATCTGCCAAGAGATATAGTAATTACTATGTGTAATCCATGTGTCCATAGCGGCGTTAGTAGGGTTTACTATTTTGACTGGTTAGCTAGTGTAGGTGAGCGCTGATGTACATCGTAAGGGGTAATGGGGTGCGCCCATAAACCTACCTTCAGGTCGCAAGTCCTGAACACTTAGCTACTGTAGAAACCCCCCCCCTTATATAAAAATAATAAAATTATAAATTTGAACTCACGTGGAGTATACCGACATACTCGCCAATTTGAATACGTGAAGGCATGTGTAATCCTAACATATTATTGTTGCCTTTATTATTATTAAACATTAATGATATTTTGTAACCGTTATTAATGTTATTATTAAAGAAAGCTATGCAGAGAATTAATATTATTATTTGGCTGTGATCGTCTAATGGCGTAATCGTCTATTTGGACCCCTCGTTGTGACCGATAATAACCCCAGATCCTAAGAGGTATGGATTCAATCAGTCCCAGGTGTGAAAGAACAAAATCAAAACCCTAATTTTACATTATACCTACATTAAAAGCAATGGCCTATAACTAATCCTTAACCGCAGAACCACTAAGTCCTGATTAGCATTAGACCAGAATTTAAATTACTAAATGCGAGTTTCAGATTAAAATATATGCGATTTATTATCCTAACGTAGTCGAAGTACCCTAGCCTAAGTCACCCTATTCACCAGCCTAGCTACCTCCTTACAACTCCGAACATGTCTCGTAATAACACGGTTACCCCTCGAACACGATAAGCCTTGAAGTTATAACGACTATGACCGCATACCCCTTAAGTGAAGTCGTAATCCTATAGTAATGTATGAAATCGCCTTAAAGGAGAACTCTTAAACGGTAAGTAGTCCATCGATACACTAGTTATCTTGCCCTTAAGTAAACTTGTAACCTCATAGTAATGTAGGAAAATCACCTTAAAAGGAAGAACCCTTAGACATATGAAAGTACTAACCACTAATAAGCTCACTGGCTTCCCCTTAACTAAAATTATACACTTATAATATAACAAAATCATTTAAGAGACAGACAGACCTATTTAATAACTAAATAAATTATTAGCAGGTACGCTATTGATCCCTTAATTAACCTATAACCTACACAACTAACCTGTCACCAGTTCTCTAGCTTGCGCTTAAGTGAAGGTCGGAACTAATAACAACATATATAAGGCATTAGGGAGACAAGCGGACCTATTAAGTACATAGATAAATTATTAGTAGACTAGCTATCGATCTCTTAAGCGAAGTTATAAAACTGTAATGTAATATGAAAGGTCACCATACGGATGAACTAACAGATTGAATATATATATAGATAAAAACGAATATACTCGCGGCCTGGCCCTTACGTAAATTACACAACCCTCTCAATAACACTTAAGAATGCACCACAGACTGACCGATAAGTTTAGTAATTGCATAAAGAGCCTGTTGACAACCCGTTAACAACCCCTAAGTGAAATTATAAAGTCGTAATGGTATTCGAGAAGCCACCCCAAAGGCAATCTAAGTATATAAAAAGACTACCACTATCCTTACTAGCTTCTCTTCTAATCTAATCTTATAATAATATATGTAGAATCGCCGTAAAGACAAACTAACAAATTAGAAGTAAATGTAACCCTGAAATACATCTACAGCCTACCCTTTAAATAAAGTTATAACATAGTCCTAACCGTAGGTATCCAGAAATCCACATACATTCATGATTATTATTTTACCACTGAAACTCACGCCATCTGTGTAATAATCGTGGAATTACTCGGTCGATCGATATCTTAGCTAACTGTCTAATAATGGAGATATTGAGGAGGTCTTATAGAGGGCGCTAAGGGCGGACGATTTAGTATGGAAGTCTATCTAAATCTACCAATCCTAGTTTCCAGGTCGTTTACGGGTAACCCTAACTGGGAATCATCCAGGAAAATTCACATATACAACCATTCCTTAAGGGTTCGTAAGTTGTTCTATTCAGAATTATTGGGCCCGCCACCGAATTATCCCTTCGGCCAATTAAAGACTAACCGGTCAGACTTTCCATACATTTGCCTGTGCGTCGAAGTGCCCAGCTGGCGTCTCGTGGTCACGTGGGTGCGCAGAGTTCACATTTTAGTCTTCTGCGCAGGTACAGAGTCTAATCGTGTTACTCGACCTTCCTTCGACTAATTTACGTTGGTTCGGTTTTGGTTTAGTATCTCGCGACCCGGTCAGTACGAATTTCGTTCTTAGATCTAAAATTGAGTTTATGGTTACAAGCTATGGCGATTATCTACACTAGAATATAAAGTTTATGAAAACAAAACTATAAAATTGAGACAAAACCTAACGCTCGCCTAACTCATACACTAGGTTGTTCCTACTTGATCGCTAAAATGAATATTGAAAATTAATTATGTATAACTTGAATTTGAATAGCCTTAAGGGCCTAGGGTACCGTCTGGCCTTAAGCGGTTGTCAATTGTATCGTACTTATTATCTGACTGACGTCTTGGAACCTTTAACAAGGAAGGTATATAACGACCAACTCCTGACAGACTCGTAGATAGGTTTAATCAAACTAGCTTACCTTGTGGCTTCGCCCTCCTGTCATTTAGTAATTGAGTTAATAGATAACCTTTATCCTTCGTACACCGTGCCTTAAACTGTTCTTTAGGATAGGTAAGCAGTGCTCCCCGCCAACTCCTACATTTATAACGCTGCGGAGGTGGCAAACAACCAGACGACCATGTATTTATCCTTACTACTATGACTAACTACGGAACTAAAGGGACCATCTCGTTATTATTTGAATATAACCTACGATCGGTCGGTTCGAACCCGAGGCTCCTTAAGTTTAAATAGCCGCTAGTCCGGAGAAGCTATACTCGCCCGAAACATATGCCGTGCAAGCTAAGTTCACAAGAAATAATAAAATAGGTGTGCGATTACGCACATGGTTAAGTGGTGAATTGTTCATCAGAGTAATTAAGGCGACAGAACACCTAGTTTGACACACAATAAATATGTTTAAGGTGGATTGTAAGGAAGACATATCCACACTCAGGACCCGGCGCATTAGCCAGATCAAGTAAGGGTTAGCCCTTTCTGAGTGTTTAGAACTTAACGTTTCGGCTTTCCATACAACAATTCAGAGCCTCATCAGTTAGTAGAGAATTGTGTATGATTATACTAATACGTCTTCAACGGGGTGATTCATGGCGAAGAATAGAACAAATCCTGACCCACTAACGTCACCTCATAGCCTGTTAATAAAGTTTGGTCAATGTTGAAGTTCTGTCATCTTTATCTTAAATGGCTTAGTCAAAACATAAATTAAACAGTATAAAGCAATAAAATAAAGCTTAGATAGTCTAATTAAAAATTAGACTCTCTAGATTAATGTCGCGGCTCTGAAAAACATATGAGGTTTACGTTTATTTTTACACAGGAAACAAATATTTAAATATGAACACAATAATACTTAGCTTTCCAAATCTATCCGTCGCAATAATGGGTGGAGTGGAGGTACTATTTATCTATGGATTCCTTAAGGAGATTGGGTTAAAAATCCCACATTAAATTTTAGCCACCCATTACCTAAACGGCATCTAACAGTTCAACTTCCCCACTCGACGCCGGTGAAGGGTGGAACTGGAGCCAACCCAGATTTAGGTTTTATCAGCCCCCTCACACCCTTAGATTCCTGAAGCCTGCAGTTATCCTAGTATGTCTCTAACATCAAGCCCCAATCTTCCCTAATCTTATAACAAGCCAGACCCCGCTTGAAGAACCCCTACTGTGATTGCCCCGTCCTCACCTACCTCTATCTACCAAGGGTCTGCTTGCTTTGGGGGTCACCCATACCGCAACGCAACAAGACATCGGGACTAAAATGATTGAGATAGTAAGTAGCGGATATAGAGATATCATTAACATAACCATCAATTACATGTAACATAACTGTACCATTCTAATGAGCGTCTACCAAAGCGTGTAGGATTTTCATCAATGAAGATACATATACACAGGACAGGATTCACACAAGGGTTGCCTGCCAAGTCATGTAAGCATGCCCCGTCACCTCGAGTCCGATCAAAGCGCGAAGTCGATGCTCAGGACTTGCGTAGGGCTTTCATCAATAAGATATACATATACACAGGACAGGATTTACACAAGGGTTGCCTGCCAAGTCATGTAAGCATGCCCCGTCACCTCGAGTCCGATCAAAGCGCGAAGTCGATGCTTAGGACTTGCGTAGGGCTTTCATCAATAAGATATACATATACACAGGACAGGATTTACACAAGGGTTGCCTGACCTTAACCCTAATCTTAAACGATTTCTTAACTAATCAGATCAGAGCCTAATTACGGGGTTTCTTCCCACAAAGTATCACAAAATTTACAACATCATGTTAAGAGACGCCGATCCCGGCAGGAGCCCTTTTCTCCACTAAATTTTCTGCAGAAATCGGCAATCTCTTTTCCTTTAAGAGTACATAGCCAACAATGTCAACAAACTACCTCTGCATTTTTAATAAGCAAGGGTTTTTCCCTTCTCTACTCCAAATTTACAACTAGAATCCCAACCAAAAAGTCAACCACTTTCAATTTTCCCCAACCAACCCTTCACTTTAACCAAGGTGGCATCTTACACGGTCCCTTACACAGTCCTTACGCCATGGTATAAAGGAAGTCCCTCACAAAGCCCCATAGTACAAACCCATCAATAATAAGTTGACATTGCTAGCCTCAGTTCTCACAAAAGACACTTACTGATATTTGATGTAGGCGAAACGTGCACGGCGTCGGTATTAAATTTCTTCAAATCTTTGTTCGTCCTGTCCTTCCCGCTTCCTCAGGAATCTCGAGCACGGCCAGCCTCTCGGTACGACGACAGTGGAAAAGGGTGCCGCAACTGACGCCTATCGCTTATAACCGTTCTCCCCTCCCCCCCGATAGACGCGGCCTGAACACGTGGCGTGTCTAGGGATTGTGGCGCCAGTTAATTTCTTCTTTATTTTACTTCCACGTGTACCCACGTGCTTCGCATTTTAGTGGCCAGTTACTTTATAGTAATAATCGAACAATCATATCGAAATCGTCACCCGATTCTACTAAACTCTTTACCTGCCGAACTAGTTTCTCCGCTTCTTTGTGACTCGATTATACAGCTTCGATTAATTTACACATTGAAGGCTCGTCGTAAGCGGCGCGGAGCCTACTCTACTATCCCTCTCGCACCCTACGATATTTATAACAATTAACTGAAAATAATCGATCGATATTCTCCATATATTTTAACCTCCTGGTTATCTGCTACTTTACGAATCGGTCGTATTTAACGAGTAATTATTTTTCTTTGTGTTGATGATTTTAGGATCCCACTGCGATTTACGCCTTATGGCGTAGATATAAATATATTAATCTAAGACCGGTGAGGACATCCGGGCCACTCACTCACTTAATGTTTCATCGATCTCGATAGTATTCGATTGGTATGAATTACGAAGGTGATTGATCTAATTTATATTTATTATTAATGAATCCCATTTTCTTTAATTTACCTGTTCTCTTAAGACTTAATTTAGCAAATCAACACCGTGTCGTGGGGTCCGGATTGCTACAACTCTCTATTAAAGGCTTGGGTCCACTACACTACCTAGTGGATTTAGCATTCGTATGTATTTTACTTAAAATGTGGAAGTAGCAAAAATTAGGGTTTCTTTGCCTAGGGATGACAGGAAAATCATAATAATCGTATTTGCTTTGTTTAGGTGTTGTTGATATAAGAAAGATATATATAAATACAGATATAAGAAAGAAGATATAAGTTTATGTCACAACTTTAGAAATTGTGAAAACTAAAAATTGACGTAATTTATGTTAGTACATTTATTTATTTATGTTCATTTTCTTGATTATTTTTATTTTATGCTTATTTTGTGTACTATTGTTTTCTATATTACTCTGGCGTACCTCCAAAAGAACTGGATTTACTACTTATTTGACACAACGGTTATCGGGTCCTATTACTTTTGACGATCACGCTAGGCCGAAACATTATTAAATATTAATATTACATTCTTTTGCTATTACTCGTTAAGTTATAGTGGGCCAGGCTTCGAAGTTTTCTAGAATATTTCATTATCATCATAGGCATAGACTCATATATAGCCATTACAGTACATATGAAGGAGAACAGTGGTTTTAGAAGGAGAACAGTGGTTTTTTAGGGTTCCACACCCAAAGGGTAATTAGCGGAACCCATACTAAGACTCCGCTGTCCGTCAATCCGTCCGTCCGTCCGTCCGTCTGTCACCAGGCTGTATCTCGTGAACCGTGATAGATACACAATTGGAATTTTCACAGAAGATGTATTTCTGTTGCCGCTATAACAACAAATACTAAAAAACAGAATAAAATATATATTTAACGGGGCTCCCATACAACAAACGTGATTTTTTTGCTCGTTTTTACTTGATATTGATACCGGCAACAGGTACGTAGGTAGACGCTTAAAATTTTCACAGATTTAGTTATATAGTCACTTTAAAAATAAATAATTAGATTAAAATAAAACAAATATTTAAGGGGGCTCCCATACAACAAACGTGATTTTTTTGCCGTTTTTATAGATAATGGTACGGAACCCTTCGTGCGCGAGACCGACTCGCACTTGGCCGATTTTAAAAGTCATCTATCTTAATATTTGCAGTTCCAAAGACAGTGACATACAAAATAACTTCGAGTGAACAAAATTCAGACTTAAACGAGTAAAGCTTATAGTTATGGCTTACCTAATTAAACCTACCTATAAAACAATCCATATCTATAATTAATTAATAAAGAGAGTATAAGAGCGGATTTAAGTGAAGTTTATTTTATTTGTGGAGAATTATCTAGGTGCAGTTAATCTACTTAAAAAAGTTTTTACTAGGTATTTGAAAAGCACAATGTCTCAGATGGACATATATATTATACATAACTATATATTATACGGCAATATACGGACGGCGCATACGGCAAAGGGGCTGCAGCGAAACAACGTTCACAGGGTCTAATTAAAAATAAAATTCAAAAGGTGAAAATATCACTTAACAGTAGTTTACAATATACGTTTATCATACGTGCCTACGTAAGATAACCGTGTTACAGCTGTTTGAGCAAGGCAAACGTTGTGACATGTCCCGTGATTAATTAAACTATGTCTAATGTCGTCAAATTACCTAAAACGTGCATAATCACAGCTGTAATCTCATCAGTTTTCAGGCGCTTGGCGCAGACAATGGTCTTTGAAAGATCTCGCAGCTTCGGCCATTTTGAATATCTAACAAAGCTCAGGGCGTCAGCGTGAAAGCTCTTGTAATAATGAATAAGCAAGTTAGAAACAGTTTAATAGGAATTTTAAACTAAGAAAATTAATTTACATCAAGCTTTAATTATTAAAGTCACCTGATGCATATGTGTTTTGAAATAAGTAGATATGGAATTAAATTATACCTAAACAAAACTAGTATACCAGGCCATAGTCCACGCGAGCTCAGATTGAATTGGTGGATTTCATACAAGTCTTTCATATGTTTTTTCAGACGTATGCAGTTTTCCTTGCGACGTTTTCCTTCATCGAAAAACTAGTGGTGTGAATCATTGAGGTATCTGCTGATCTGTTATGCAAATAATGTACTTTGCGAATAATAGTTTTTATACTTGGGACTGCCCTTTGAAAACACAATTAATTACAAATAAAAATACAAAAGTTCCAATAACCCGTCCACATTTTTACGAGCTAAATCGAACTGTTGTGTCTCACAGGAAAATGGTTCTGCGTTAGGAACATTGATTTTTTACGATTTCAAATGTATACGTAATACACGTACGCGTATATTATATGTGTACTGCAGTACCTATACTGTTATATAAGTATATAAAAATATGTAGTAGTAATTATATATTATTGTCTCAAATATATAAATATAACCAAAACTAAAATAAATCTCTATTATCATTATAAAACCCTTCGCTTCGTTTCACTTTAGAAACACGATAAAAGAAACATTCGTAACATTGATAAATAGCCAGATATCCGATCTCTCTCCA
Source organism: Apoda limacodes (assembly GCA_946406115.1). Classification (NCBI taxonomy): domain Eukaryota; kingdom Metazoa; phylum Arthropoda; class Insecta; order Lepidoptera; family Limacodidae; genus Apoda; species Apoda limacodes. The sequence goes on along the minus strand of OX291549.1, from coordinate 18,282,856 downwards.
TACGAGATTACGTTCCGAAGAAAGTTCGGTGGTTATAAATGACTTCAAAAAGCTAACATTGTTTTCCAAAAATAAATATATCGTATCTTGGTTGTTAAAACTTTCAGTTAAAGAAACCCAATAATTGTACGATATACTTGTGGGCTTGATATATATTTACCAACTTGCATTGAATATTGCAGCAGCCTGATATTTTTATATCATTTTGTTTTTAATTAACGTTTTGGGTAACGTTCAACATATTTAGTCAAGTGTAGTGTGAACCTTAAAGAACAATGGCCATTTTGGACTAGGAACAAACGATTGAAAACGATAAAACTGAACTTATAATGATATTAGTATCATGTGTAAATATGATTTAATTGTAATAATTGAGTACTATTTCATTTTTTTTAATTAAAGAAGTAAAGAAAAAACTTACTTGCGTAAAAACGCTAGTTAATATTTACTTTTCAACATTTACAAATAAACATTAGCCTTAAATCTACACACACTTCTTCCTAAAATTAACATCAAAGCAATAGTTTCAGGCTAGTTTTGTTACATTTCCTTGAGCGTACAAATTGTCGTATGTGCCACTTAAAGTCTTAAACTTAGTCTTTCCTAGTAGAAAGAAGTTAATAGTACGCGAAAATTCTAGCTAAAATCTACTTTTCAATCTATTGACACTTTTTTAATAATTTTTCTGAAGGTTAGATAATTATTGATTGAACTTAGAATCTAGGAGTAATTATAGACATTGACAGATATATAGCCTCAAATCTACACACTTCTTTTCTAAACATTAACAACAAAACAATAATTTTGGGCTAGTTTCGTGTTATTTCCATGATGTAAAAATTGTGGTATGTGCCACTTAAATACTCAAACTTAGTCCAATCATGTTTGGTGAGTGACCGTTGTTATCTCTATCGCGAATTTAGAGTATGTAATTTTCGCACATTTATTGTATTTTCGTACTCCTAATCCTAATTTTTGGTGTGTAGAGTCAGAAAACCAAAGAGTATCGAAAAAAAGGGTCTTAAGGTTCCGCGAAGTCAATATTTGGTAACAATGTTACAATTGGGGTTCTTCAAAAAAAAAGTTATTAGATTTGTGAAGTAGTATTAAAAAAAAAAGAATATTTGATTTGATTAAAAATTATTTAATTGGTATGTGACAGATATCAGACAAGGTCGATAAAAGACAAAAGGTTTTTGTTTCCTTTGTACCTATTTTCATATTGACCCCATTTTTTTTTCATTTTAATTTTAACTCTTAATTAAGAATTAAGAAAATCACTTTGTCATTTGCATACGACTTTAAGTAATAAAAAAAAATACAAATATCAAAAATAGGAATAAAGTAAATCTGGTGACGACTAGGTACGTTGCGGGGTGAGGTGGAAAGCTTAAATGAACGCTGGCGCACTCCACACACTCAACACGTTTTTGTTATTTGAAATTGTGTTAACTCTATGCTTCTAATTAAGGGTTTATACCCTTTTTTATTTCTAAAATTCAGGCTTTTAAATGATACAGTACACTTAGAAACTGCTGATCTTCTTCCAAAAATAAAATATCCACTAAGAAAACTAAAATAATAGATTAGTTAATCTTATTTAATGGAAAAGTTAAATAAAAATTTGCAAAATAAAAAACAGCTCTAAATAAATAGAAAAAAATTTACACTCCGAAAGTTTATTTAGATAAAATTAAGTGCAAAATAAATAATCAAGCGTAATTAAGTCTAAATAAGTAGTCACATGGATACTGAAATAAGACATTGAACACGTTATATTATACCTGAAAGGTTATTAAGCTATAAGAAAAATAAATACCAATTCCTTCTAAGATTTAAAGACCTTGAAAAGCCAGTGTTCTTACCCAACTAATACTAAGTCTTCTAAACTAGATGAAAATGTCTTTAAAAAGATTTTTTGCTGAATAAAATAAAACTAATTGCCATAATAAAATTAAGTAGTAGCTTTGAGAACATCTTTTATCCATCTGCATAATTAGCATCTACTCACCAATATACTTTTCATTGCGACATTGCAGTTTTTTCCTAGTTTACATAAATGACCTTTTTTCGGTAGACAACATTAATGGAAAAATAATGCATATGCTGACGACACCGCAATCATCTTTACAGGAAGTAATTGGAAAAGAGTGTAATAAAGTAGCACAAGAAGGAATAAACACAGTAAGCCGGTGGCTATCACAAAACCTCCCAACTTTGAACGTGGAAAACAGTGTGCGTACCTCTTTAGGGTTCCGTAGCCAAATGACAAAAAACGGAACCCTTATGGATTCGTCAAGTCCGTCCGTCCGTATGTCACAGCCACTTTTTTCGAAACTATAAACTTGGTAAGTAGATGTATTCTGTGAATCGCATTAAGATTTTCACACAAAAATAGAAAAAAAAAAAAAATCCCAATCCTTAGAAGTGAAACTAAAATATTTTTTTTCAATAAACCCATACGTGTGGTGTTTCTATCGATAGGTCTTCAAAAATGATATTGAGGTTTCTAATATCATTTTTTTCTCTACGAGAGACACTTCCAAAGTGGTTAAATGTGTGTCCCAATAACTTCTAAGATAAGAGAATGATAAAACTAAAAAAAAAATATATGATGTAAGTACATTACCATGCAAACTTCTACCGAAAATTGGTTGAAACGAGATCTAGTAAGTAGTTTTTTTAACGTCATAAATCATAAACCGCAATTGAACTTTCATTCAATCAACTCAAATATAAAAATAAATAAAAACATTTAATTTTTATAAATAATGGTACGGAACCCTTCGTGCGCAAGTCCGACTCGCACTTGGCCGTTTTTTTTCTAACTAATAAGTCTCAGCCACCATCTAACCTTAAAATAGTTATACATAAAAATAAGTGTCAGAATTTACCATTCTGTTCATGTATCTACTGTTCTTGCTCTAAGTCGTAATATAAAATATCTTGGAATATCTATTGATCACAACCTCAACTTTCGGTCGCACATTGAGTTACAAGACTGCGCAAACTTATGTTAATCCTTAAATTACTTCGAAACAATTGCTAAAAAAGTATACTTTGTACAGTAAATAAAAGTACTATGTATTTTTAACAAATCTAAATTACTTTATAATATCTAACATAGCATTAAATTAAACATACATTTATAACTTAAAATACAGAGCTGATAATATTTTTTTTCTTTTTATAAAAATATAATCACATTTTCACTAAAATGTAAAATAAACCTACTTACTTATCTTAATATATATAAATCTCGTGTCACAATGTTTGTCCTCAATGGACTCCTAAACTACTGAACCGATTTTGATCAAACTTCGTAAATACCTGTTATTTGATCCAACTTAAAAGATAGGATAGTTTTTATCTCGATATGTCAAGTGCGAGCCGGACTCGGGCACTATAGGTAAAAACCAACTTTCGCCGGGTACAGAGGGACGGCAGCTAGTACTAATATAAAACTACTTAGATATAAACTCAATACTTTTATAAAATCATGCAATAAACGCATTGACCTTGCCGAGCATACATTAAAATCGTTGGTCACACACGGCACGCATCATAGCACAATACAACTAATTTAGTCTCGAGAAATAAGTTATACAATTACCCTCAGCATGTCTTATTTTAGCACTTTTTAGTTCACTATTGAATCTTACTGTCGCAAGGAGAATGAAGTCTGTGCAATATTGGTTACCTACATTGTTAACAAGTTTGTTCAGTCAGGGAAAACACTGGTTCCTGAAACACACCTATATTGGGAACCAGGGTTTATCAAATGTAAGTAACGCTAGCATATAAATTTATAGACATAAGTTGATACCTACTATTTTACTTGTATTTTGTATTCTATCGTCTATGCGCTTAAATTTGTCAATAAAGAATTTATTTTTATCCTACCGAATTCAGCGAGGGCAAAGCGGCGGACAAAAGCTATATTGTAATAAAGGTTTGGGCTTAAAAGATATGTTTAAATTTGCATCGATCAAAGCGCTTAGCTTTCCGTACGCAAAAGGCAATTTTGGTATTACACTGCTACGGCCCAATTACATGTTTATCAAAGTTTTAGGTATCCACAAAAGTTATTTTACATAAAACGATAGTGAAGTTGTTTGCCAAAATGGATCAAAGGCTTTCATAAGCACTATGTAGGTAAGTTGTACAATAGAACGAGAAACGCTAAAATAAAAAAAGGTGGTAACCTATTAAATTTACACTTTAATTTTAAGAATTTGTTTAGCAGATTTCAAATTTTAATGTTTTATTGTTGGAATTAGAACAATTCTTCGTGTAACCGGTAGCTGTCTGCTGTCAGGTCAGCACTCGCACCAGGTTTAGGTGATCACTCTATACTTTGAATTTTTTATCTAAATTCTCCTTATATAATAATATTTAAATAATATATTTAATAATATTTAGTACAATAATAATATGTTTTTATTTTATCACACATTTACACACATTTACATTCTTATCACTATATTGTTAAAAGCAAAATTTATTTTATTCTATAAAACTAGGTACCTATTACAAAAGTAGTGCCTTTTTTATAAGGGCTCAAATAAATATACAGCAACAATACACAAATAAGTAAGTAGGTAGAAGGAAAATCCTTATCTCCCATAAAAGCAAAAGCTGTGTTATGGGAGGCAATGAGTTCCATGTTCCGTGTTCCGGTTGTAGCATTTTATAGGAAAGCGGTAGTGAAGAGTTAACAGTGTACTTCTAAATCGTATGTGTATGTGTGTGTGTGTGTTCTAGTTTTTCATACAAATGGTATTAAAAAAGATTTCTAGTCAATAGAACGTTTTACAAGATGTTGGAAAAACCACAGACCTAGGTATTCGGCTTGGGATTACGACTAAGAAAGTTCACAGTGATTGATCAGTAAATGTCAAAAACAAATGAGAAATTATAATAAGAAATTGCGTAGGTCCGAGCGTACTTCCCTGACTTATTCCTGAAGTAGTTTCATAAAAATCGAAGCAGTCTGAAGTAGCCTTTGAGTTTGACCTAGACCGAAATCCTACACCTATCACTGAATTTAGGGCGGGTGAAACCGCGGGCAAACGCTAGTTATACATAACGGTAAGACGGTTCACACAAGTGACCTGGAATTTCATCAGGATCGATTAAAATATGTATGAATAGGAAAGAAAAGGGCACATTGCTAGGTTTAAACAGATTCTCCGAAAAACTTGATTTTTTGGATAATATCTCACCATTCACAGATTTCCAGTCTGAATAGGTTCTATGAAAATTACGCCCAGACTTTATTAAAGAGCAAAAAAAGTATCGTTTTCCCTTTTTTTGCTATGTAATAAACTCTAGACGTAATTTTTGTACGCAATTCCACGTAAGTAATCAAATTTCCAGGCCATATGTCCAGTCTTCTACCTATTTTCACATAATTGCCTTAGTTTAATCTGGAGTCACTTTACAGATCTTGCCATCCGTTGTTCGCTCACGTATGTAATGTTGCCTGGTAATCTTTTCCTTGAAGTAATTCCACAGTAATTAATTAATTATGCTACGAGTACTTAATACCGATTTCCTTGCAAACAATTCGACGGATCTAATTAACTTTATATATAGGTATAGCCTCAGCTTCCTTTGTTACATTTTTTTTTTTTATATCTTCCATGATTCCCAAAACTGATTTTAGTGGTTTTTTAATGTATGGTAACAGTATGAATAGAAATTGCTGCGGAAAATTACTATAATGACTGAACTATTACACCTTTTCATTTTATGTTAGGCTTTTTTGAACAACTTTGCTATATTGCAAATTATTATATGTAAACTAATTTCACAAGTAAATTTTCGCTGCATGCAACCATTTCCATCTTGTTGGAAAGTACTCCGTTTTCCTGAATTCAAACCTGAGCTATTTATAGCTGTTCTAAAAGTCACCTAGACGAATTTTTGTATATTCCATTTTCACGGCGGAACCGCTAACCTGATTTTGACGAAACTTAGTCTGGAGACAGCTTGAACTTCAAGTAAGGATTATGAGATGACACGTATGTTGCGGCATTATTCATTAAACTATAAGATGACTCTAAGTTTGCGGAAAGAAATCTCTGGCAAGGATACGTACGCCCTTTGTACTATTTTTCTAGAATTATAATTTCTTGTAATGTTAGTTTTTATACAATAAAGAATTATAATAAATAAATGTTTTTTTTTACAAATATTAATAAACTAGAATATAAATACCATTAAAATAACATTCCTTTCAAATATTTAATATCAAAGCTAGAAATTATATTAAACAGCGTAAGTGCCTAAGAGGACTGCAACATCTTGCAAAGTTATTGCGTTTTATAAGTAATTACTACGTTGCGTTGCAACAGACACGTGAGGGGGCTTAACAGTTTGCAGGGTTAACAGTTTTCGTGCTAGTCGAGTAAACGTGCACCTAAACTGGCGACTCATACTGCAGTAAAGCACGAAATTGACGGCTGATCCCACCAGGGCCATTAGATCCATCACTTCACCTGTAAATAAATGTATAATGAGTAAAATAAATTAATTATTTTTTGTTGTACACCAATAAACACTAAAAAAAAAACAATTATAATGAATTCAATGTATACAATAGGCCGTGCTACCGCTATGGAGTGATTTCTGCCACACAATCTATTTTAACTATTCTATGATAAAAATGTTAATTACTAATTGCAATGTTAGTTATCAAACATTTTAAAATTAGGTCAAAGACACTCTTCATAACAATTTAACAATTTTAACAATTTAATGACTGTCTTAGTCGATGTATGCATGTATGTATATCTTATGCCCGCAGAAGTGGGTTACCAGCAGCTGAATGCACACCCACATAATGTGGGTGACAGGAAGTGAGCCCATCTACGCAACACAGCTTCTGATGCAGTGGATCTGGACTAAGGTGGCTTTATATACGAGTATGCCCCAAACTTTAGCTTTAAATTAAGAGGCTACCGTAATTTTATTTTATTTTTGGCAAATTTTTACAAAGATTTGTATGTCTGTTAGGTTGTCACTTTATGACACAAGCATTGATTTAGTACTTTACCAAAACGTAGCTAACGTAAACGTTTCTTTTATTTTCTTAATTGCTGGAGGTTAGATATACCTACATGAACCGTATAACTTGTACAAACTAAATTAATTTCCATCAATAATAGTTTCAAATATCTAACTACTACAGCAACAAAAAAATTAACATTCGGCCATAAATCAAAAACTTCGTAAAACTAATTTGATATTAATTCACCCTAATATTAAAAAAGTGAATATGTTTTTTAGTTCGTTTCGAAAGCAATAGAGCTGAAATTTACAGGCTACTTTGTGTTCCAGAACGTTTAAAAAGGATTCGCAGGATTAACTATTGCCAAATACAACGTCCAAATCAACTTTGGTGAGGGTAGGCCGTGCCCCAACAGTGGGGACGTACGAGGCTGATTAGGGATACTGCGTGTACGAATCACAGCTATAGCTTAGGTACTATAGCAAACATCTTTGTACTGTAATCAAGGAGTTGCCATTGCCACGCCGATAACCAAATAAGCGCGGGCGTAGGCATGTGCAAAAGCTAGTAATTTCAAAATTTAAAAAGTCTCTAGTCTAGTTTACACTATATGCAAGAAGTTCCGTGCCAGATTGCTTTAAAGCTTCGTTTTTATGCTTTTTAATTAGTCATAAAATAATTAGGGAAATTCCAGGCAAAGCGAACACCCTAGAGGCAAAGCTATACTATGCTTATAACGTCAATCGTGGATACATGGGACTACATGGTTACTTGGGTCAACTGACCGATATTTTGGCAATTACGCTGTCAACATTTTCTTCTTTTATCTGCATAGAATACCACTGAGATTGCCAAGTATAAGATTTTTATTTTTTTTAATCCCAAGTTGTATAGTGTTTTGTATATCTTACGACTTTGGGTGATTGGGGCAAAGTGGATAAACCATACTGCCATTTATCCATAACAACCATATTCATGGATGTTTTGTTTTTTTTCTACCACTAAGGTGGCAAACAAGCCTACGGTACGCCTGATGGTAAGCGGTCACGGGGTCTATGCCGACCCTTCAAACATCTAATAACTTCTTTCTTGAAGAACTAAATACTGTATTCCTTGGAGAAAACATTGGCAGCGAGCTCATTCCACAACCCAAGGGTGGTGGGTGGTTCACGGGAGGAAGTTTCTCTGATACCCCACTGTACGCGACCATTTTGGTTCTTAAGTGTGAGAATGAATTCCCAGTCCATTGCGAGCGGTGCGATGGTAGAAAGTAGCCGTGGGCACCATTTCGAACAATTCCTCAGTACAGATCCCATTATACAAGCGGTAGAACACACACAGGGAGGCAAAATCTTTCCTTAAGAGCTCGATAAGGCAAGTAAGTTTGGGAACGTCGACATCATACCCGGTAGGATCGGGTAAAGCAGATAATTTCCCTAACTTTAATTTTTAATTCCGAATAAATAATAATGTTGCAGTTTTTTAGGGTTCCGTACCCAAAGGGTAAAGAACGGGACCCTATTACCAAGACTCCGCTGTCCGTCCGTCCGTCCGTCCGTCTGTCATAAGAGTGTATCTCATGAACCGTGATAGTTATATTCCATGAACATGTATTTCTGTTGCCGCTATAACAGCAAATACTACAAAACAGAATAAAATAAATATTTAAGGGGGCCCTCATACAACAAACGTGATTTTTTTGCTTGTTTTTGCTCGTTATTGATAATGGCAACAGGTAGACGCTTAAAATATTCACAGAATATTTAGTTATATATTCACTTTAAAAATAAATAATTAAAATTAAAATAAAACAAATATTGAAAGGGAGCTCCGATACAACAAATGTGATTTTTTTCCGTTTTTATAGATAATGGTACGGAACCCTTAATGGGTGAGTCCAACTTGCACTTAGCCGATTTTAATTTTTACTTATTTTATCTTAAGCTTAAATAAAATAAACTAGATACGCTCTAGATTCTGTATAAATGTTTTTATTGACATATCCGCTTTGATTGATAATTTTCAGAAGTACTTTTACAAAGAGATTGTTCATTTTAAATATTTATGATGTTGTAAGGTGCCTCATGAGGGTAGGCCGTGCCCCAATATTGGGGACGTGTGGAAGAGTTTTAAAGTTTAACCGCAAATAAAACAAATAATCTTTTATCCCTAACACACGCAACACAACGTTTTTTATTTTATCGGATTTTATAACCGAACGAAACATTAACCTTTACCAAAAATGTGTAGAAGGCGCGTTACTTTAGAAAGTATTATTTTAAAACTATGTTGTTTATAACTATCATCTGTTTTATATATAACTATATTTCGCCAGCGGCTCCGCCCGCCCCAAATATTGGTTATCGGCGTAGGACACCCTAATTAATAGAGAGAAATACCATTCCTATTTTTGGATGAAAAATTAACTTAGGAAACAACTGATTGTGTTTAATGCGGAATTCAATAATCTGTAAAGGTATTAATTATTTTAAGCCTCAGATAACACGTTCACTGTGTGAGTATATTTGTGGTTAAGTAACTGTGACCCTCACCCACCATCCCCCGCGCCTCCTTCGCGCGCTTTTTTTCGTCGACGGCGTTTGAAACCAAGCAAATAGTTCTCCGTGTAAATATTTGTTGGCAAATTATTATAAAATGGCGAAATGGACACAGATAATTCGACAATTAATTTTGGGAACTATATACATATATGCTATGACTGTCTGTGGAACTTTAAAAGTGTTATTATCGCAATAAAAAAAAAGCAATCGATTACTAATATTGTTGCAGATATGAGCATTTCAAACTTTTGAATGAAGGACGCAGAGTCTAAAGTATTTAGTCGACTTATTCGCAAATCTGTCCATTTTGTGCAGTTAGTAAACCACGTTTTTATTCCTTACTAAAATTACGTTTTTATTTACCTATACTATAAACATAATAATAGTAGAAAACAGGTTATTGGCAGACACAAAATTGCCGCTATGCCAAAGGAAATTGCTACTAATTGCTTATTTAAATATTTAAATTTGCCGAATCCTGAATTGTTTACTGGGCACTGCTTCAGTCGTATTTCAATGACAACTTGCTGACAGTCGAGCAAACTTAACCACTCTTAAAAGGCACAGACGATAGAAATCTAACAGAGTAGCTGAAAGTTACATCGAAGCCTCTATAGAGATCAGATCCAAAATAACACCGAAAATTAATGAACAAATTAATACCTGGCCCTACACGTCCCTTCAAAGGAAAAGGAAATATAAGACGCACTATTGAACAAACAAACAAACATAGAGATAAAAAAACTAACATACAAAAAACAACAACTCTGAAATACCTTCACTAATTGTTTTTTTTAATAAACGTGTACGTTACTATGTTATTGTTCTAATTTACACGCATGTTTGAGAAAAGCACTATAAAAGCCTTGGCCACAACTGACCATAACCGAACTCTGTGATTTTCACGATTGCCCGGTTATGCTGCATTTGCGGCCCGCGGCAGTAATGTTCTATATCCGTCTTTGTCGCAAAAGCTATATATCTATCTTATATCCCTCCGCCCATTCCTGCGCTAAAATCAAGTCACCACTCGTATAGCAACGAGAAGAAATAGTGCAATTTTCTCATCATTAAATTTACAAATATTGATACCTAAAACCAAAAAGTTATTAGTTAGGTCAAGATTCAGGAATGTATCAGGAATTCTGCAGGAGGAGTTTTTAGGGACATAGGGCCAGTTTGAAAGTTGCAGAGATTGCCCCAACATGCGTACAAACAAATTACCTCCTTTTACCGTCACGGTACGGCCGCCATGCCTAAAAATTATACTTTACACGAGGTATCCTTATTATATAGTAAAATTATATATATAGCTTTAGTGGTAGGTTAATTTCGTCTATGTATTTACGTGTTATTGTAAACCTAAACAGGATAATTTATATATTGATATTTATTTAATGTTTAAGCCAGTTAAATATATATTATAAATTACCTCCCTATAATATTAGTAAAGGAAGAATATATCATCGCAATATTTTTAAAAAATTAAATATTATAAGACATTTTCACGGTCTTTGTAGGTACGGTGATTGATTGTTAGATTCGGTCTACCGATATTTCTCTGCCTACTCTTACATGTAAGTAAAATGATTGGCGTTTTTGAAGACCCAATCACCGTAGGAATGCCGTAAAAATGTAAACAAATGAAAATATGTTTAAATACGTTTATGTATATATTAAGCTTTTATTTAGTTACACTAACATAAATTTTACTGCGTACTATGAACGTACTGGTGCGGAACAAATAAGTTCATCCGTAACTTGAAGTTAAGTACCGTAATATATTGAGTTAGACCTTGTCCAGAATGGGCGAATTCACCGCGATTCCTCTCGTGCATTGTCCTGAGTACAATCATAGCCACTCTAGGTCCTAGTATCTCAACTAACGCGAGTGTAAGCAGCCAAGCGCGTTCTTGTGGGCGACATGTATCGGCGGCACCTAGTATTTCGACTACGCTAGGAAGTCTGGAATAGCGGTGAATTAGCAATTTCTGGACTGGTTCTAAGCTCATGTATCGGCACCGTGCCTACACGCGTATGCCGATCAATCTGAATAGCAGTAAATTCGTCCTTTCTGGACAAGGTTTTATGCTATATTATTTAAGCGATATATAAGCTGTTACGCGTTTTAACTTTTAGTACCTTATAAAATTTTATGATCCCCGGTAAAATGTCTAGTGACATCCCTATACAGGGTATATTTACAACCTTAACGCACTGGTAGCCAAGCTGATATACGTATATTATTTTTAAGACTAGTGATGATAAATAATGAACGAGGCTTAGTAAGCCCAGAGAGAGCGTAAAAAGGGAGAACAAGCAAGAGAGATATACATACGCGAAAGAATCATGCGAAATCGATTCGACAATTTGACTTGAAAATCGCCTGGTTGGGTTTGTGGTGCCACTTATAGAAGAATAGATAGATAAATGGATAGCATTAAACAGGTATTAAAATAATATTTACTTATGTAATGTGTCGAGAATTGTGCGCAATTTTTTTTAAATGCGCTCCATATGATTTCGTTTCAGGTCCACCCTAGGACACGTCCCCATCACCTGTGAGTCCTATGACAGACGTATGAGCCAACTACCACTTCAGCTTGCTGGTTCTATAGTTAGTTTTCATCTACTACATAAAATGCTAAAAGTTACTAATATTGTTGTTGGATATTTGACGAGGTAAAGCTTAAGTTTGTATATTGGTTGCATACGTACATGTCTATTTGACGATGCAAAGATCAAGTTTGTATATTGGTTGCATACGTACATGGATATTTGACGAGGCAAAGATCATGTATGTTTATTAGTTGCATACGTACATGTCTATTTGACGAGGCAAAGATCAAGTTTATATATTGGTTGCATACGTACATGGATATTTGACGAGGCAAAGATCATGTATGTTTATTAGTTGCATACGTACATGTGTATTTGATGAGGTAAAGATCAAGTTTGTATATTGGTTGCATACGTATATATTACATCTACAACTAAGTGTGATTAATATATATGGAAATAGTTTTCATATTGACGCACTTTTCGCTTGACGTTTTATCTACTATTATATCGTTATAAGCAGGAAGGAAAAACAGGAAAACCTGTTGCTCTGTTGCTACCTTAATTACGTGTTGGATATAAGTATAACTCACAAAAAAATCTAATCCAGGAGAAACTAATGATCAGGATGTAGCACATTACTGCCAGGGCGATTCCGATTATGCTGAGTTAAAGTCAAGGCTTGTATACTGTAAAAAACTAATTATATTCACAATAATAAAAATAGTTTAGGTAATTTTGCTGCCAATTCGCCGCGTGCAAATGTCGATTTATTTTTTTAGTTTTTCTAATTAATTAATTGGTGCATTATTTTTGTTGTCCGAAATTTAAATAAAACTTGATGAATTATATCTTTATTTAATATTCAGGTTTAAAAAAGTTTGTTCCATTTTTAAATATGAAACATTGCGAGTCGCTCTCTGATACTGTACTGCAACTACGACTTATCCCAAAGAAGCTAAATTATGCAAGATCAGGTCGCATATAGTAGCATGTTTGAGAAAAAAGTATTTTTTGTCCTCTACGTCCCTTTAGCTAATTTCTGACAAAGAATAGATTAAAATTGATTTAAAAAACTAACTTTTATCTTACCAAAAGCATAGTAACATATTTCAAAAAGATGTGGTGCAAATGCTGTAAGCAGACCAAAGAGTGCCTGAGGAAGCTCTGTGGCCAGAAACAAGCCCAAAAGCGCGAGCAGCATTCGCGTGGTACGATCCGTACTGCCGTCTCGACCACCGCCGCTGCTTTTATCTTCGTGCAAACGAATTTTCTCTCCCTGCATAAAAAAAACACTTATTAATTTTACAAGGAACCATAATTTAGGCTTTAGCCTGTTAGTGTAAACATATTGTAATAATGTCATTATTTTTTTAATAATGTGTTACAAAATACAAAATAATACTGTTGTAAAAAGGCACGCTAAGTCAACATACAATAAGATTCCTTTCTCCCGTCGAGGGGCATTAGTATTACATGAAAAATATTTAAAAGATGCATAATTTATTTAGATTTATCGCTGCTAAAAGCTTATTGCAAACGAATCTAAACTGAAAAGTCTAAATTCATGTGTTACAAAATACAAAATAATACTGTTGTAAAAAGGCACGCTAAGTCAATATACAATAAGATTCCTTTCTCCCGTCGAGGGGCATTAGTATTACATGAAAAATATTTAAAAGATGCATAATTTATTTAGATTTATCGCTGCTAAAAGCTTATTGCAAACGAATCTAAACTGAAAAGTATAAATTCAGGTCGCGCTCTCGAAATATATCGAAGTAGGTACATACAAACATCGTGCTTTTCGAGACTTATATGGTTTTAAGCTAAACGATTGCCTTAATAGAAGCACTGTTACTTAAATTTGAGTAACTTAGTTTAACTTAGGTTAACTTAGTTTGAGTACTGTTATATGGGTATAGTGCAGAAATATTTACATCCAACGAACTAATCTATTTATCTTTATGTCTATGGTATTGACATAGGGATAGATAATTAGTTTTCCTATTTTAGCTTTTACATTATCAGTACCTACAAAGCCATCTTTTGAAGATCTATCTTCTACCGATTGCTTATGTAGTTTGCTAATTTTCAAGCTTTCATCATACTTTTTATAGGAACTATTAGTGTACATTGTTTATTGTTTTGAAAGTAAGTACCTCATTATTAATTAATTCCGACTTCTTAAAGAGCTGTTTCCTTTTCTTCTCAGTGGATTTCATTTTTGTTATAAGATAAACACTCAGTATCGATAGCACAACACTTGGTATCAATTTTATAAACACACTGTATATCCAAAATATTGCAGTCAATAAATCATCGTTGTTTGTCATTACCAGGGCGTAAACCGGCTCTTTATTCAGTGTCTTGTTGGCAAAGACATCATATTTTGTTAAATGAACTGTTCCATTATTGGGTTTTTCGTAAATATTCATAGCGAAATATATTGGCAAACACAAAATTGGGCACGCAATGTATGCAACCATTATTGCTACGTTTGTTTTGCGTTTATTACACAAGGTTTTATTTTTCTGAGGGTATTTAATGGCTATATATCTCCAAACAGCAAGGGTTATCGTCAGCCAAATAGAAATTGTATGGAAAATTTGACTAAAGATTGAGTGGAAGTAAACAAATACTGCCCATCCATAGGAATTCCTGTTGAGCTGGGGGCATATATCCGTGTAGGTATGTAAAGCAAAAGGGATATAGTCAACCATGACCAAAAGGTCAGCCACAGCCAGGCCAGTCAGGATTGAGTTCGTCGAAGACGTCATTTCCTTGCGGCTGAGGACAGCAATATTGACGGAGTTAGCAGCAGATCCTAACAAGCAGACTACAAGTGCAATGTATCCGTGTACTTTTACGTAAAAATGCTGAAAATTCTGCCCTCCAGGCACACAGTACGCCATTGTTTCACCAGCCCCATCGCCATTTCCACCGGTCGTCATCCTCGCATTCTAATCTACAAGTTAAAAAGATCTTGTCCAGAACGAAGTATCAGTTTCTGAAACAAAAAATAAATCTCTTTTAAAATTAAAAAAAAATTAATACATATATACAAAATAATAAATAAACAAGTTTACAGTCTAAAATACGAGCATCGACGCACAACCCTAATTATTGGGTCTAGAGACAAGAAATTTTGCACAGCTTTTGTTATAAAGTATGCTAACACTATAAAAGGTCGTACAAAATGTATAAAAATTGGTATTTGCCTTCAGGTTAAAAAATTGAAACAACTAAAACCTGGCTCTTTTTGTGTTTTTTTTAGTTTGGTTTTTAAGTTGCTAGTCTAGTAGTTTTAAGGTGGTAGTCAAGAGCTATTCTGATCTCGCCTATGTCAATATCCGGATTATTCTCAGTGCAGTGGCGGTGGTCCAAAGGTGCGCGACAATCGCCTGAAAATTGTGCCGCGGGTTTTGGCGCTTGTGATGAGTACAAATTCCTATAAAACGCTTCAATTTCGGCAAGTAATTCGCTTAGAGGAAATGGATCTTTCGACAGTTTGGTCAGTTGGCTCCTCTCAAGATGTTTTGCAAATGTATGCCATTCCAGTGAGATGCCGAAAGCATCGCCCGTATCCGCCTTATAAGACCGTGAGTCTCGCTATAGACTTTAAAATTTGTACACTTTGGCGCTTGCTAGCAGAATCAGTGACCTCTTCACAAATGGTCGCGAAATTGTTGTATTTTTCATCAATGGCTTCGATGGTTTCTATCGGTGCGAATCGGTTGTAAAGTTTCAACTTGAATTTTTTGACCCTTTCAAGTAATTCATTCATCAGGCAAGGCCTTTCACTCTGGAGTTCTATATTTAAAGTAACTATTACAAGTTACACTGAGACATCTTTGTCCGTTGTATTTCCGGTTTGCGCCATGATACAATCAATCACGTTCTTAGTCACGTTATCAGGGCTTCCCCGTGCTTACTTTCTTTGGGACCTTTTCTTAAAAAAGGAATGCATCAAAAATAGCCTCTGCCTGTTGAAAAAGTTGACAAGCATCTTCCCTATGTGCTTCCTCGACCTAACCCATGAGGTCCTATGTGCGGTTCATCGCCTTTTTAAGCCCCGCTTTTAGCATTGAAGTCCCCTTTAACAACAACGTAGCTGGTCTGAGTGGTATTATTGATGGCCCGAGAGACGTCCTTATACAGGGCATTGACTATATTATCAAAATGTGCCTCTGAAGGCGAATAGATCTGTACCGCCTACCGACTGAATATCTCTGAGTCAATTAAGGTACAACGTATGCAACCCTCGTACCCACATTACTGATTTCCGCACTACGTTGCCTGACAGGGCTTTGTTAATCAAAAATCTAAGCCACCCTGAGATTGCTGATCGCCCTCTGTCAAATAGGTAACCTAACTCCAATGTTATTATGTCTTCTCCCTCTTTATGGCTTTCCGAAGAGCCGAGTATACGCCACTTGACTTTGTTTAGTTCTGCCTCTGATTCGAGTAGGCTTTCGTCTGTTCTCAAAGTCAACAAAAAAATCTTATGTGAAGTCCATAATCCGCATTGGGTACAAACTCAACTTGTTTTATTTGAAAAAATACCAACACAATCTCTGATATACTTTTTATCTTTTATATACACATTTATAAACTCCGTGGTTAATGTAAAAGGTTTCTTTTGAAAAATAGATTAAATCTCCACTTCAAAAGAAAAGTTTGAGCAAAAAATAACAAATATTGTCCGTTTCATGTTTTTCTGTGATTTTATTAAATCCAGGAAAACGATAAAGAAATAACATTAATGTTTCCACGTGCAGGGTCGCAACACAATTGTACTTATTATTGAAAATAGATTTATTGTTAAGGAGATTCATTGATACAAATATTGTCTGTATGACATAACACATAAGTACTTCTATGGTTTTATTAAATCCAGGAAAACGACAAAAAATAACATTAAGTTTTTCACGTGTTGGATATTATTAATACCGTTGTAATATTTAAAATTTATTTTTAAGGGATCTATAACGTCAATAACATATTAAATTTTAAGCCCTTTGGAATCCTTATGAAACTTTAATAAATAAAAAAACCCAACTGCAAAAACATTAAAAACTAAACAAAAATTAAACCATACCAAATATTTAACTGTAAGCAACTCATTTTAAGGTTAATACAATGTAGTATAAGCAATCTGTACTTACACTAAGTATTTGAACTGTCATTGAAATGAGCCTTGCCTGCTTATAGTTGAATACTTGATATGTTTTAATTTTTATTTACTTCTTAATGTTCTTGCAGTTTTGTTATTTATTTTAATTCACAGCTTTTTAGTGTTTTTTTTCCATTTTTTTTTACTCGCGCTTGACTATATTTTACTATAAGTGTAATATATTTTCGTTATCACCTTTTGAAGACCTTTATTTTGATACCCAACTCGAGTCTTAAAACTTTTTTCTCTTAACATTTTAGTCTAAAAATTTATTCCCGCGCATTAAAGCGCATAAAATTCGCCATTTTGTTTTTTTACGAATTTTATTTACCCAGTTTCACTCTGATAATTAAAGCTCAAAACCATCATGCCGTGGCTACAGAGCGTGCCAAATAAATATACATACACTCGAAAATCATAACTGGCGCAGTCGGGTAAAAATATATGGTAATATAAATTTCATTATGTATCTATCTATATATTTGTAGTATAAAACAAAGTCGCTCTCCGCCGTCAGCGGTACAGATACCGATATACACCGGATTTTAAAACTTATTGCAAACAGCCTGGAATACGCCAGACTTGTAAATTCGAAAGTAAAATGTATGTAAGTACCTTCACAAATATCAAACTATAAAACTCATTTTTGTACTTTTTTCTCTCGAATTTCCCAACCTCCTTTGAGATGGTATGGTAAAGGAAACGGAAGACAGGCGAGGGAACTCCTTAACTTTTTTTATGTAATCAATCAATGATTGATGATGAGATACCATTGAGTTTCATCGAAATTTGCTAGAAATAAACATTGCTTTACAATTGGACATTAGTTGCGCTGTTTCTAAGAAGATTCTAATATGTACTCGCTTTATAACTTTAAAAAACGGTAGAAGTTACTTCTTAAAAACTGTAGGTCTTAGGGTTCTAAAAACTGAACCCGTGTTCGTCCGTCCTTCTCCGGATTACTACCATCGTCTTTGTACCGATTATTATGAATATCGGAAGTTCTCCTTTGTAAACCGCAATACAGCTTTGTAATGAAATTAAGAAAAAATATTTTAAGGATGTCTCCAAACATAGAACTGAGGGGTACATTTTTTTACGCACTACATTGTGTGCAGTATCGCTCGATAAGTCTAATCAAAAGCAATTGATTTTTTTGAAACAATTTACCTTTTACATGTATATTTTGCAAATTAGTGGCTTCAAAAATTGAAAAGTAGGTATGTGCCTCCTCCAAACTCCTTTAGAGTGTTATTCTCGAGGCACCACGCCAGAAGCTTGAAACAGAAGCGTGGTCACACTTTTCTACAAAAAGGACTAACTATAAACCCATTTCGCTACTGAGCCATGTCTATTAGCTGTTTTCCGCGGTCATTACGAATCCTCTCGAACGCAAGTTTGACAAATTCCAGTCTCCAGAACAAGCCGGTTTCCGAAACGGCTTTAGTACCACGGGCCATATACATACAGTACGCCAGATTATACAGAAGACAGGAGTATAATCGGCACCTTTGCAAAGCGTTCGTAAACTATAAAAAAGCCTTCGATTCTATCGAGACCTGGGTGGTGTTACAGTCCCTCCAGCGGTACTAAATTTACTATCGGTACATTGAAGTTCTCGATAATAACAGAGCCACAATGTCTGTCTGACTACAAGACCAAACCAATCCATCTGCAGAAAGGTTTAAGACAGGGAGACGTTATTTCTCCGAAACTGTTCACAACTGCTGTGGAAAATGTGTTTAATTTTCTGGAGTGGCAAGGATATTGCGTCAACATAAATGGTGAGTACGTCACTAACCTTAGATTTGCCGACGACATAGTGGGTAGGCAGAATCGCTGGAAGATGAGGAGACGATGCTCGGAGACCTCATCAGAGTTTCAACAGGTTGGCCTTAAAATGAATATGGATAAAACAAAGTTAATGTTCAATGTCCATGTCACGCCTATACCGGTTGTTAGTGGGAACGCTACTCTCGAAGTTGTTGACGAATTCACATACCTCAGGCAAGTAGTCAAATTAGGTCAATTTAACATTCAGGGAGCGATTGACAGAAGAATCCAACTCGGCTGGACAGCGTTCGGGAAACTGCGCAACATCTTTTAATCCAAAATACCTCAGTGCCTAAAGACGAAAGACGTTGCCTAAAGACGAAAATCCATGTGTGTTGCCAGTGATTACTTATGATACACAAAAGTGGTCCCTTATCGTTGGTCTCTTAAACAAACTCAGAGTTGCACAGCGAGCTATGCTTGATGTTTCTTTGCGCAATAAATCCGAAACGAGGAAATTCGCCGAACACCAAAAGTTACCGACATAACTCAAAAAGTTACCAAGCTGAAGTGGCAATAGGCAGGCCACATCGCTCGTCTAACCGATAACCGATAGGGAAGAAAGATTGTCGAGTGGCAACCGCGGATCGGAACACGCAGCGTGGGACGGCCTCCTAGCAGGTTAACAGACGACCTGGTCAGAGCCGCAGGAAGCCGATAGGCGCGGGCGGCTGAGGACCGGCCATTGTGGCGACACATGGGGGAGGCCTACGTTCAGCAGTGGACGTATTCCGGCCAAAACAAAACGAAAACGATTTCCTTTGAAGATCCGTTATTGTCGAGTTTTGTTTTATTGTTGCCAGCAAAATTGTATGAAATTTCATTGCTAGTGAGTTTTAGCCACCAGCAATAAATATCCTTTGAAAATCGATTGTTGTAGAGTTTTGCTTCAAATAATAAAGTCTGATGCAAAAAGATTTTACTCAAAAATGCTTGTAATGTAATTTATATTTTGAGAACCATCCGATGACTACATCACATACATAATAGTTTTACCT
Source organism: Apoda limacodes (assembly GCA_946406115.1). Classification (NCBI taxonomy): domain Eukaryota; kingdom Metazoa; phylum Arthropoda; class Insecta; order Lepidoptera; family Limacodidae; genus Apoda; species Apoda limacodes. The sequence continues at coordinate 18,262,714 of OX291549.1, read as the reverse complement.
AAATAGGTACAGCACATAACAGTCTTAGAACCAAAACAATACGTGGTCTACATAATTCAAACATTTATTCATTCAACAACCCCGTCGCTTGTTTAAACAATAATAAACAGCGAACAGCGATCTTACAGTTAATAATGATGAGCACCCAGTCTAGTAAACATGCGTGGGAAATACGAAATATTTACGTCAAATTAGTAGGTATCCCACGCAAAATGTAGCTAACACATCAACGTCAATACTTTGTACCAACATCGCACTAGTTATTTAAATGAATTTGTAAGAGTATCCAGTCAGTAGATAAACAATTGTATCCTTGATACTCTAGAAATAGTTTTATTAAACTGAAATGTTTAAAAATAAAAAATAATTTGAACATAGAAGATACTGCAGCCGTCGATTTCGGGAATATTAACATTCTTTTTTTACACACACAAAACACAGAATGTGTTGAAAATAACAACTCTTATGTGTATGTTATCCCACTATGTGTACCGATAGATACAATTAATAATCAATCACCTGTGGACCGAGCTTTGCTCGTTTCTTTTACAACGCCATCTGCTGCAAGTAGCTTTAGTGTTGCTGAACAACGCCATCTATTGTCAAGTAGCTTTAGTTTTGCTGTGTCGGTAACAATAATAGTATTACTACTCGCCAACACAATTCAGGAAGTGTTTTAATTTTTAGTTTAACCTGAAAACACTGATAAAACGACGTTTCCTAAAAATAAAACCTAGCTATATCGATTTATCGCCCCGAAACTCCCTGCATACTAAATTTCATGAAAATCCTTGAAGCCGTTTCCGAGATTCAGTATATAAAATCAAAATCAAAATCATTTTATTCAAATGGGTTACTTAGAACACTTTCGAATCGTCAAGTAAATTAACTACAACTAGCTTTACAAACTAATTACAATACTGTTTTATTGCGTGCGTCCAATAGGTAATCTTTGTAAAATCACAAATGAAACATAATATTATGGTGTATCAACTAATAAATACATTTTTTGTATTGAAATACTTAAAAAACAATATTTACAATGTAAATAGTTTGATTAAAAAAAAACAATCAAAATTTAGGTACTATTTAATTTGCCTATTGTTTTTCAGATTGCATAGGGGGGGCACCATGTGATACGTTAAAAGTCTTCAATTACTCTGTGAC